>OX465590.1:45236411-46705743 GCA_950022655.1 Alentia gelatinosa | reverse complement strand
GTGGTGTAAAGTATATGAAAGCTGTATGGTGGGATTGCACTGAAGTAAATATACATGACAATCAGACATATCCTGAAGCAAATTATATCGCTCCGTTTGTTTATTTTTGTAGTAAGATGCAGTTCAATTATTTGTAATCTGTATCCCAATTATCATCAAATAATCAACATTAAAAAAGCTGAAATTTCGGCAACAACGAATGTGCAGTGTTTCTTAAGTCTATAAGAGATTGACACGCCGACTCTGCCCGATTACACCCTTGCCCGACCAATCTGTTCAATCGGTGAGAATCGGTGATATATTCGTCGCTGTACGCACTTCACCGATTCAATCACACCTCTTAAGACGAGAATCGGGCGTAACTAGCATGGGGGTAATGCCCGATTTTAATCGGGGAGAGTTGAGTACCCTCCTACATCGACATCTCTGTTCCGATTGTTCCCGATATTATTGTATACCTGTGTGCGAATTTCTGTGAAATACTGCCCGCTGCTAGGGGTGCAGTAATAATAATGTTCGTGCCCGCTGTGAGTGTGACTTAATAAGTCATCAAAATGTAGTTTTTTCATCAATTTAAGGTATATAATAATAAGCAAATGTCCTCACTGTAGACGAAATGGTTCTCGTTCTCGGTCAGTCTTCGTTTTCATACTGCCTTCCGCCTACGGTGTCAGGCAGTATGGGATCGAAGACTGACCTCGAACAGGAACCATTTCGTCCACAGTAAGGACGTTTCCTAATATTACTATACACCTATGGCCAAACATGTATGAAATACTGCACGCTGCAAGGGGTGTAGTATGAATAATGTTCGCGTCCGCTGTGACAGCGGGCCCTAGTGAATTGCAGTAATCTTTGTATATAGGGGTGAGATAAAATTGGACTGCACTCGATCCATATCCACTGAAGATGCGCCATTGATTTTGGTTTGATGTATAACCTCTTTCAGCTTTGCCTCGTGAGATCCCTTTGCAATCAAAACTCAAGGGATATTTTCATTGGATATGGAACTCTATGCAGTTCCTTCTTAGCAACTTCTTCTGTAAAGGCCGTGTATAGTTCTAGGAAGCCACTGAAACCCATTGTTATACTGACTGAGATTTTCTCCAAGATGGCCGCCAATCCCAGACTGCATAGCGAGTGAAACGCCTTCAAGTTGATGAGAAGCCAAAACATTCCGCGTTTTACTGTCACTACGTCATCACTTAAATCTGCATATTGCCGTTACCATGGCAACGGGACAATGGATGCACCCAAGACAAGGGGAGGAGTTTTACACCTCGTCTCGATACAGCGCGCATTTAACTCAGTACATTGTCTTATTTAACCCCACTCAGTCTGTTTACGCCGAATATTTACGTTTTTCTCGTTCATTCGTCTCCCAAGTCCTCCGAATCTCGCACGAATCTCGCACGAACGAGAGATCATACGAGACCTCATCCACTCTCCAGGCGTAGGTTTTGTCTTTGGTCCAAGCCTGTGTTTGGAGAGTGTTCCTCATGACAGAGGGTGGGAGAGGAGAGTGGTTTTTGGAGGAGTTTGGAGTGGGAAGGGGTTGGTCAAAGATGGGGTGGGAGATATGGTAGACTTGTTCAAGTCTTTTATTATCCACCGAATATAATGTGTCCATACAAACCACGTGAGGAGTATGTATCACCATACCCGGAGCATATAGATATATTGTATGCCCCGGGCTGTAAAAAAAAGCGGCGCATACAGAAAACAGTGCGTATAAAAAACATAGTGCATACCTAAATGCACTTATTTTGATATTCCATTTGTTCGGAAAAGGTGGATGATCAATACAATACAGACTGGTTTCAGATAAAAGCGGTTTCATGCTCCTTGGAGTTCACTCTGCGCAATATTCTCGCATGTGCTCAGATATTACAACGCTTCAAATCTTCGGATCAATTTCTCTGACAGGCCAGGAATCAAACCGTGCGGGGGTGGGGATGGGGGCTATTGAATAACTTAGGCTCCTACATGAAGACCCTTTTCTGTACGCCAACGAGATCCCAGGACGATGTGGGTAACTTTGCTGTACATTTATGGACGACTTTCCTTCGGATAGGACTGTGAACGAGCTTGAATATTATCAAATGATAACCCTCATATGAGGTCTTCTTGTACACGATACTTTTGTAGGTGTAGGTTATTCAACAGGCTCCTGTGTCAGCAAGGCAGAGGGGAGTGTAGGTGGAGGAGTAAAGTGGGATCCACACGATGGGACCCACAGGCTGTTTGAGACAAATCCTCCTGAGATTTTGTGCTCAAACACAATTTCTTCGTCAAAGATGTAGGTTTTCATTTCCCTGAGGCATGTTTTTTTCCCGCTGCAATTGTTGACGACATTTACCCCAAGAAGGAACAGAATCTCATGAGATTTCAAACCCTGACAGGTGCATGAATCCCACCGTGTGAATTCCACTTCACAAGAAACAGAATCTCATGAAATTTCGAACCCTGTGAGGTACATGAAACCCACTTTGTGAATTTCACTTTACAAGAAACAGAATCTCATGAGATTCTGAACCCTGTGAGGTACATGAATCCCACCGTGTGAATTCCACTTAACAAGGAACAGAATCTCATGAGATTCTGAACCCTGTGAGGTACATGAATCCCACCGTGTGAATTCCACTTAACAAGGAACAGAATCTCATGGAATCTGAACCCTGTGAGGTACATGAATCCCACCGTGTGAATTCCACTTAACAAGGAACAGAATCTCATGAGATTCTGAAGACTGTGAGGTACATGAATCCCCCCGTGTGAATTCCACTTTACAAGAACCGAATCTCATGAGATTTTGAACTCTGTGAGGTACATGAATCCCACCGTGTGAATCCCACTTAATGGCGGTGGCTGCAGGCAGAGCTGGGCCCGAGGACTGAGGCCAGTCTAGAGATATGTATTTGAGGGCGCCAGACTTGGAGTAGGCGGCCTGGACGTGGGGCCCCTTCTGACAAGGATAATCAGGTAGACTGAGCCCGTTAAGTGACACTGAGCCATGCAAATGAGGCTGACGGGGGGGTCTGGCACCGTGCAATATCACAGGACAAAGCCTCAGTCCACGCCATAGCTCCCTTACTCAATTATGTCGATGCATATCAATATGACTGCATTTCTCATATCTACTTCTCGTCTATGTAGCACAAATTATTATATCATGCTAAATGAGGTTAGATTTCGTTCTCAGATTTTGTCAAGTTGATATCACTTGACGTGCTATAGTGAATTATACTCGTTATGGTAAATCAGTAATCTAGTGGTTATTAGCATGGCTAAAATGGTTAATCGCAGAGTAAATCGGACTTATAATGGTTTGGAAGAGAGATAGTATACTGTCTGCACTGCACTGAATACAAAGTAGAAACATTAGAGTTAAGGAGAAATCGCCAATTTATAGGTATATTCTAGACTTTCTCTAAAGACCCTATGAATGCGATCAAAGAGACACACATATTGATGCTAAAGTTAGGTTGTATAATCATAGATTTAAATCAAATGACTGTAGGCGTAGTCCTGGTAGTTCTGGATATCGTGGAAACAAATTATGGAAGTGAGAAGACACAAAAGGCCCCATCAAAGGCATCACTCAAGGGAATGCTGAAGGCTGATCTATCATAGACAATTTATAAAGTGTAATTTACTGAGTTGAGTCTTGTGAGAAATGTGTCCTCCTGGAGTTTTGGCTCCAGACTTCACTCGGCTTCGTCTTATGAAGTCACTCTGCCAAACTCCAGTCGTGGAATACGGTGGCCAAGATTAAAATTCATCCAGTTTTAATTTTATCCCACCCCGTCTCCTCGATTTTGGAATATTATGTGATAACGATTCTGTATGCCACTAGTGGCATATTAAACTCTGTATGCTATTCAGCGTGGTATATGGAAACTCTGGGATTTTATATTAGGGGTAGGATAATACAACATATGTATTAATGGGGACAACAAAAACCTTACCCTACCACCATTATCATCATGTTGTTATTATTATAATACACACACATATGTATATATATAAATATATATATACAATCTGCTATTGCAGGTTTTCATTGTGGTATTTTGAAGATACATTGGTAAGTATGTATAAGATTTCGTCCATATACCAACAGATAGTAGGAATAGTTCGTAGGAGATCTGTACACCAACAGAATGAAATAAGCAAATAAACAGAAAAAGGTACAGTGACCAATAGAAAGAAATAAGTGATGCATAGGTTCATATATTATAGATTTAGTATGTTGAACCATATAGTATCACTATATGTTTTTTCCCATAAGAAACTAGGGCTCTGAGAATTGGCTTAGTCTCACCAAACCAGGTCTGCGAAAGTTCTGCGAAAATGAGTAACGTGTGTGATTCAATAATTCCACGACAGTCCTGAGTGTGAATTGTACTGAAGTCTGGCCTGAGGTGTTTGATAATAAACTTGTGAATGAGCCTATAATGTACTGTATAATAGATTATTAATTATTTGATAATTATATTGCTACATCCACAATACTACCCAATAATAACTGCAGGATAATGTTCCCCGGATGTAAGATAATGGGGGAAGGTCACCTAAGAGGAAACCTATAAAGGTTTACGGTCTGAGCTCGTATCCCATTGAGATCGAATAGCGTAGTAATTTACAAGGCGAAGCCGTATGAATTACGTAGATGGGATCGAGCTCTGACCATAAACTTGAATAAGTTTCTGAATCCATCTCACCTCTCACCACTTACACTTGCGACATAATCCCCCATCGAGTTTTTTTCTTCTAAATACTCCATGGGTATTGGATACGAGTTCCTTGTTCCGAAAGTTAAGTCTATGTGGAAAAAAGTCCAGGGGTGAAATGATCTAGACATACGCCATATTGTCTCCTACCTTCAAACTTCCAACCCACCATTTCTCATCGACATTTGGTATGAACTTATTTTACTACATGTGTATTTTCATATCAACCAGTCTTACCTGATGTCATCAAAATCAACTCAATGGTGTATAATGATTTATCCTACCCCTAATAAAAGAAACACCAAAGCATTAATATAGGAAAATTGTGTGTGGCATGCTGTGAAATAAAGTGTTTTTTATGTACCCAGAGAAATTGACCAATCAGCAATCAGGAATTATTCACCTATAAAAATAGTTCCGGCTGCAGAGAAAAATTCTGACAGGTGTCAAACATGGCAATTTACATATTCATAAATGGATTTCGGTGAGTGTTTTGCATATTTCCTAATATCATAAAGTCTTGAGGTGCGGTAGGATAAATTCTAAACTGAACTCGAGTTAGCCTGGTCAAGGTTTATACCACTCCGGCCAGGTCTGCTACTTTTTTTTTGTAAAGGCTTTATTGCGTTCGATTACATGTGAATCGCTCTTCCAGCAACAGCACTCTGCGTTCAGCTATCGCTTTGCGCAGTAATACACAACCTGTCCGTCATGGCATAAACACTGACAAGGCAAACTCTCGTTCAGTTTCTACTAATTATTTTCTTCGAGAACGTCCCGGTGGACAGTCAGTGCCTGTGTGGCCCTGTATGAAGACTGAGTTGATCGGCGGTTGTACGTGCCGCTACCCGTGTTGTGTTTAGGACTGTGCTGGGTAGATGCAGTATTTTATCAACAGTAAAAAGTCCAGTCAGAGTCCACAGGGTCTCCTGTCGACTCTAATAGAAAACCAACACCTCGCTGTTTTCTTAGATAGCTCAGTCACCGCGTTAGTTCTAGGAGAGTTCCTAAAAAGTACATATCACAAGCGCGACACCGACATGAAGAAACGGTCCCCTAACTTCCCTAAAGGGCGAAATCCACCAGGCCGATTTCTCACACGATCAATTGTTCCTGGGCCCTTAAGAGGAAGCTCACGTATTATGATTTATTTCATTCTGATAATAATATTTTAGTAAATTACCATTTTCAAAGATTTGAGAAATTCAAAGGCATCCGATAATGATCGGCGATTGTCTGGTTACGGAATCGGCTATCATCGGTCCAGTGAAACACCCCCTTTACCTAGTTTGTGTTCACCCTTCAACTGCAGCAGTCAATTCCCTGACACAGCCTCACACCACAGACAGTGCCTACAGTAACACCCCTCCTACCACAGTCACCTTAAAACCCAGAAACAGCAGTCAATTCCCTGACACAGCATCACAACACAGATAGTGCCTACAGTAACACCCCTCCTACCACAGTCACCTTAAAACCCAGAAACAGCAGACAATTCCCTGACACAGCATCACAACACAGACAGTGCCTGCAGTAACACCCCTTCTACCACAGTCACCTTAAACCCAGAAACAGCAGTCAATTCCCTGACACAGCATCACACCACAGACAGTGCCTGCAGTAACACCCCTCCTACCACAGTCACCTTAAACCCAGAAACAGCAGTCAATTCCCTGACACAGCCTCACACCATAGACAGTGCCTACAGTAACACCCCTCCTACCACAGACACCTTAAACCTAGAAACAGCAGTCAATTCCCTGACACAGCATCACACCACAGACAGTGCCTACAGTAACACCCCTCCTACCACAGACACCTTAAACCTAGAAACAGCAGTCAATTCCCTGACACAGCCTCACACCACAGACAGTGCCTGCAGTAACACCCCTCCTACCACAGGCACCTTAAACCCAGAAACAGCGGCCAATTCCCTGACACAGCATCACACCACAGACAGTGCCTACAGTAACACCCCTCCTACCACACTCACCTTAAACTCAGAAACAGCAGTCAATTCCCTGACACAACCTCACACCACAGACAGTGCCTACAGTAACACCCCTCCTACCACAGACACCTTAAACCCAGAAACAGCAGTCAATTCCCTGACACAGCATCACACCACAGACAGTGCCTACAGTAACACCCCTCCTACCACAGTCACCTTAAACCCAGAAACAGCAGTCAATTCCCTGACACAGCCTCACACCACAGACAGTGCCTGCAGTAACACCCCTCCTACCACAGGCACCTTAAACCCAGAAACAGCAGCCAATTCCCTGACACAGCCTCACACCACAGACAGTGCCTACAGTAACACCCCTCCTACTACAGACAACTATACCCAGAAACAGGCATCATGCTGCAGTAACTAGGGGAATGCTTGGAGGCATCATGCTGCAGTTCACCTGGGAATGCCTGGAGGCATCCCACAGCAGTACCCACAAGAATGCCTGCAGGTATTATGTTGCCATTAAGGGGGGTAGTTCGGGGACTGAGGGTGCGTAGGTTTGTGTTATTATTGGAAAACGTACAAACGGAATCGATAGATTTTCCCAAACTTGTATTGAGTTGTCATATCGCATAAAACAGAATCATATCATATAATAATCCGCAAATGTACATATAAAGGTAAGAATATTACTCAGTGTAACACTCGGACATGGTCCCTTGTGAACAATGGTCCAGCTACTTATAAGAACGAGAACAAATCAATGCCAACGCTCGTTCCACCCACAGTCCCTACCTAGGTACCTACATCACCACATTATCGTAAAGACACCACTCCTAGCTCAGTTACAGGCAGATACTCAAATTAACTCACACAACATGTCTTTCAGGGATGTTCCTCTTGATCTGGTCCTGCATAAAAAGTCCGTATCCTAAGTACATGCTTCATGGAACCGCTGCCACCACCGCCGCTACCTCACCGACCACCACACCACCACACACCACCACCACCTGGGGGCTGGGAGGGGTGGTGCCGGGGTGGGAGGGGGGGGGGGATAACGGTACACTGGCTACCAGAGCTACACTACGTTAGCACTGGTGGGGTAAAACCGCGGCCGCCTTGACCCAGTATCAGGAACTGTTTGTTACTCTCCTACCAGATCTTTTGTACTGCTTGGAGAGTGATTTATGTCATAGCCTCGAAGCCAATTCTCCATTTTATTATTAACTTTCCTGTTTATTTTTTCAAAATATAATGGACATGAATTTTGGTTATTGTTTTTTTTTAAAGACGTTTATTTACCCTGGAGACTTGTTGTTGATGATTTTAGCGTGGATAAGGCATGCAACAAATTAGAAAAATAACAGAAAATAAATAATAATAATAATAATTATAATAATTATGATAATAACGTTAATCTAAGTTTACCTAAGTTAAATATCTAGTTGAACTTCTATAGTCATATATATGCGGTATAGGTAAAGCAGGATATATCTGGCAGTCTTAAATTTACGGTTTACAATATTTTGTAAATTTCGGCGTGAATTTCCCAGCTATAAATACCTTTTGAGTATGTCTGATGTTAGAGTATTCCTAGAACAAAACTACTTGGTTTGAGGCGCACCCAGCAGATACCGTGTTGGATTGAACCCGACCAACCTCTTAGTCCGAACAGAGTGGAGACAGAAGTTGGGGGACAGTCTAACATAACGGTCGCTGGCAGTGGTCCAGGGCGACCTCTACACAGCCGGGTGTGGTTAGTAAAGGGGACGTCAAAGAGGGAAGAGTGGACCCGATACACGGTGTACCTGCCTCTAACCCCCAGCCGCACCTTAAAGGCATATCGGACAATATGGCTTAAAAATTAAAACCTATGTCAATTTTCTGAAAATTTAATATGATGATCTCCAAGTGTTGTGGAACACATACCTAACTTAAAAATTGGGGATTACCGTGCTAGGCTTTGATTTATAGATCAATATGATAATTATTTTATATAAGAATATATAGACATTTTAAAATGTCTTTTTTTTACATAGTAAAACCCATGTCATTTTCCTCAAATTTTCACAGAACATAGTACATATATAGTACTACTATTTTATGTTTTAAAAATCATAGGTGACCGTCCTTGTTTATGAAAGAATTGAAGAAAACCATATTTTTCAGTAGATTTCCTATGTAAATTAAGCAAATGCAAATTGGCCTATTTTACCTATTGAGTTTGGATAAACTTGACAAAATGTAAAATTTGCTCACATAGAATTAGAATAAATCACAAGAAACCAGTTTTGACAAATAATTGACATTATTTAGAAATCACCAGGTGGCGCCACTGTGAATTGTAGGATATGCCTTTAAGGCCCGGCCCCACTGATGCGATGCGATCGTCGCATACATTTTATGGGACCATACATGCCCCCTCGACCAATTTTATCACCCCAACGGCGACGGAATCGTTGCACTTAATCGCAGGAAAAGTTCAGGGTATGCCCGACTGGTGCGATTGAATCGTGGCACCGCTTGGGGCACCAGAGTATCTATACATGTATATACATACAGTAAAACCCCTCTTCCGGGACACCCCGCTTAAGGGGACACCCCGCTTAAGGGGACAATTTCCTCGGAACGGAAATTTTTCCCTCTATTAAGAGTTTAGTTTAACCCCGCTTAAGGGGACACCCCGCTTAAGGGGACATCCCGCTTTAGGGGACAGTATTTCGGTACAGCAATGCTTAAAAACCCCTATTAAGGGGACAGTTTTGGAGGGACATCATATCAAAAACACTGAAAATCCAGTTCATTGTGCTGCTTGTACGGGACAGACAGTTGTCGCAACGAGAACAATAGACCTAGCATTCCCGTTAGGGCCCGGGATAGTAGAGGAGCAAATGGCCTAAAAATGGGTAAAATTGACCCCCGAAAGTCTACTGGCTGAAACTTGCCATATTAGTCAATTATGACCTCAGGAATCTGAATCTGATACTCGTTTGTTCCAAAAAGTGTAGCATCATACTCATTTCCATGGTAACAGAAGGAAAACAAAATTTTATACATACTGACACATAATACATACTTTTATCAGAAAAGGTGAAAAAATGCATTTTTTCTGTCGGTAAAATTGATCATTCTTTGGCCAAAAGTCTACAGTATGGAAATATGCCCTTTTCTGTTTTCTTGGAAGAATTGTTGCCATGGTAACATTCCAATTTGTGGGGGAACCGCAATTTTTGGTTTTCTCATGGTTATTAAAGTTGGATAAAAAGAATAATTTTATGAATGACACATACAAATTTGATAAATTTAGCAATAACACACAGCATTGATAGGTACCACCATCTTTTGAAGTCATTCAATTGTTCCCATGGCAACCATAACAAGGTTTTTTCTATGACCAAAGCAGCCAGATAATGACACACTAACTGGACATTTGTATGGCAAATCTGCATGGCATGGCAACTAGTAGAAGAGTAAAGTCTCAAAAAAGGCCATTAGAGAGTCTACTGCATGAAATGTGCCATGTTGGTCAATCATAACATGGGGAATCTGATTCTGCCACTCTTTTGACCAAAAGAATGTAGCATCACTTTCGTTTCCATGGCAACCTTAATGCATAATAATCTACTTAGAAACCACCAATTTCCTGCAAATATGAATAATAGATGTAAGAAATAGGAGCTAAACACCTACTCATGAGATTTTATTTTCATGATACATACATTTGGGACATAATGTGGAGTTGTTCTCTTCATTCCCTTAGAATTTGATTGCCATGGCAACCAGATTGGCACAAAACAGCCACTGCAGTAGCCAGCTGTGATTGTTGTCAAAGCAAATTACTAGTTTTTTAGCCATTGATGATAGAGAACTAATGAAAGTATTTGTCCTAGTACTTGGAGAGTCTACTGCATGAAAATCACCATGTTGGTCAATCATTACATGGGGAATATGATTCTGACACTATTTTGACCAAAAGAATGTAGCATCACATTTGTTTCCATGACAACCTTAATGCATAATAATCTACTTAGAAACGACCAATTTCCTGCAAATATGAATAATAGATGTAAGAAATAGGAGCTAAACACCTACTCATGAGATTTTATTTTCATGATACATACATTTGGGACATAATGTGGAGTTGTTCTCTTCATTCCCTTAGAATTTGATTGCCATGGCAACCAGATTGGCACAAAACAGCCACGGCAGTAGCCAGCTGTGATTGTTGTCAAAGCAAATTACTAGTTTTTTAGCCATTGATGATAGAGAACTAATGAAAGTATTTGTCCTAGTACTTGGCGAGTCTACTGCATGAAAATCACCATGTTGGTCAATCATTACATGGGGAATATGATTCTGCCACTATTTTGACCAAAAGAATGTAGCATCACTTTTGTTTCCATGACAACCTTAATTTATAGTAATCTACTTAGAAACCACCAATTTCTTACACATTTGAAGAGTAAGTCCCAGAAAAACAAGAAAACTCAAAGGGTTTCAAACTCATTAATTGTTTTTATATGTTTATATTTTGGATGTAATGGGTAACTCTAGTTTCTATGTCTTTAGAATCTTGTTACCATGGCAACCAATGCAGGTAGAAAATAATCAGTGCAGTTACCCCCTTTGATTCTCATATAAACAAATTGCTTGGGGGCATGCCCAGAATACTCCAGGTTTCTTTCCTCTAGCTCCCTCAAGACAAAGCTGGACACTTATCCTAGTTTTAGTTGATGCATATTTTGCCATATGGAACCCTGTTCCATACAGTATCTATACCTCCTGCTTGTATTTATCTGTCACATACTTGTGTCATGCTCTACCTGTTACTATTAACTATAGCTAACATATAAAAAGGTTTAGAAGGTTAAGGTATGGATCAGAGCTGACCATTGCATGTCAGAATCTCAGACCAGAAAATGTGACACCACTTGGTTTCGATTCCTGGCTCACTCTTGCTGGTTTTCTCTCCCCATATTGTGAAGGTTATATGGCCTTGCTGTTGGTGCCCATAGTGCCCTTGAGCCCCGATACCTTTCCCAGGATGTCACAGTTTGAGTGTTGCACATGCTACTTCTCAGTAAGTAAGGCAGGCCAGCATGGAGTAGGAAAGGTAGCCAGAGGAGAGGTAGCCTGAAGGGCAGGATAATGAGACCACCTCTGAACTAGAGGAGCAAGAAGGGGAGGAGACATGGGAGGGAGAGACCCTAAAGTGTCCTTCTGAGTAGAAAAGTCAACCAAAGGGGCCTTGCATCACTCATCCTGCCTAAGAGGGCCATAGAGGAAATATATTAGAGATCATATTAAAAAGAAAACACAGGGGATCCCTGAATGTTTTGCTGCAAATGCTGCCTCCATTTAATCCACTTCTCGATGCCTCTCCAAGAAAGGAATATTCTGTCTTTGAGCCTTTAAGACACTAGTGTGTCTGTCCTGAGAAAGCTATGTTCCCCTCATGACTCTGAAAGGAGGGGCCTTATCATTATTGCCTCTCCTGTTAGTAGCTCCATATCTCCCTGTGCCCAATACAGGAGAAAATTGGAGGTAACTCTCTTGCTTGTTGATGGTGCATTTCATATGTTATGGGGCTAGCATTGGGAGAAAACAGTCCAGGACTGGCCCCAGAAATTAACAAAACACTAGATGAAGGTTGGGAAATGTCATAATAGAGGTCATAATAGTGGGTTTTAGTGACTTATATTGCTAGCATATGCCCTGATGGTCAGACTGTATTGGGCATCCTATTCTTCTATGCATGAGAATAACCTAGGAACAGCAGAGGCCAGAACAGAATGGAGGGTGCCAGAATAGTGACGGATGTCAGTGGTTTAGACAGGTAGACTACAAAAGGTGGAATCAGCAGGAACCTTCTGGCTTCTCTGTCTAGTCAGGATATCATCAAATAAGTAAGGACATTTATAAGTATGCGTATAAAATTAGTAAAAAGTAATGCAGTGTTTCCACCTGCCACTTCCAGCCCGCAATTCTGTCTTTTGGCACATTTTGCGATAGCTATACAACAATTCAGGGGCACATATTGAATGAGACAGGGCAAGATACATCCAGGGATGGCCGGGTGATACCTTGAGGCATCATTTACAAATATTTGTTTTTGTGAATAAAATTGGAAATATTTGCTCAATCAACCTGAAATGTTCACAGTATGTATGTATAACATCATATTTGATATTTTTAGGTGAAATAAAGCATAGCATTTAGTATCATTTAAGATGTCATGTGATGTTAAGATAAAAGTATCACAATTAGGGTTATATGTCCGGCCTCTAGCGGTATTCACTGGCACTAGTACCTGGCTCCATACCTGTACTACTATGGTGAGTATCCAGCGCAATAGGGTTAGATACAGATGGTACAATAGTTAAAACTGATCTGACACCTGGTTATGTGGATCGCTATCTCCTATAGGTTGATGAACAATGGGCGGGGTTGGTAGTGCCACCATGGATCATTATTGAGAATATCAGACAAGGCCATTTCTAACCAAAGTAATGCAATATGCAGGCATCTGCCCTGATGTGAGGGTCTGCATAAAAAGTATCGATGAAAGCCATATTTTAGGTGGTGATGCAATTCCAATTCAATCCACTAATTTTCTGGAGAAACGTTTACGCCCTTGGATCACTATTCTATGATCTGCAAAGGCATCGTAAACATGCAGCAATTCCCCTCCCCTGGGGGTTCTGGTGGGCATACACCAGAAAGTGTATGGTGCCAGATGACACCATATAGAGGGTAACATAACACCATGTGGTGCCTTTTTGTCTCCTTTTTTAGGGTATGCATCACCCATTCTGACATTCTGATTTGCCATGGTCAACTCTGATCCTAGACATGCCCCACTCAACCTTTTGTGGATATGTTACCCTCTAGTTCTGTTGATGACTCTTATTTCCAGAATATACAGACTATATATTCTTAATTTGGCACCTTGCTTATGCCTTTCCTGCCAGGTACCTGCAGCATCAGGACAGGTAGCAGTGTCAGTATAAATGCCCACTGGGGCAAGTTCTTAAAGGCCAATTGCAGAAATGTCATGTAACACATTTCATAACGTCATATAATACATGAACCTTGATATTATGTTTCTTTTTGTCTAAAATTCCAAAATATATCATACCTACATTCTAAGGAAATTTCACCTTTCTTGATCTATCATAAACTAAATTGTTTCATAAAACAAGTATTCCATGAATAATAATAACTCAAGGCATCACCCAGTCATGCATGGTGTTGCCTCCAAGCATCATCCAGCCACGCTTGATCTCTCTAGTCATCACCTAGTGTGACTTGGTAATTCTCTGTGTCATGTGTTTACATCGCTAAACTATAAATCATGCACAACTGGATCATGTCACAGATATTTTGATGACATCTTACTTTTATATTAAATGCATCATATAGACCATGTACCAAATAGTGTTATATGCTAAGTGTCATATCTTCATTAATTTCAAGGTAATTAGATCCAATATGAAAGCCCAAATATTGCATTCTGGGATTGCAGATGCATCCCATTGGATTCTGCATACTAAAATTTCCAAGAATAAATACTTACTTTATGTCTCTATTTTTAATGGCTAAAAGATTATAGCAGTTTGTTTAGATAACAATCACAGTTGGTTCCTGTAATGGATGCTCTCTGCTGCATTGGTTGCTATGACAACCAAATTCTTAGGGAATATCAATGACACATGATATCCTAAATGAATGCAAAAAAAGCTCATGAAACCGCATGAGAAGATGTTTTATGGCTATTTTTCAGACACTTACTATTCATGTGTAAGAAAATGGTAATTTCTGAGTAAATCACTATACAACCATGTTGTCATGGAAACGAAAGTGATGCTACATTCTTTTGGTCAAAATAGTGGCAGAATCATATTCCCCATGTAATGATTGACCAACATGGTGATTTTCATGCAGTAGACTCTCCAAGTACTAGGACAAATACTTTCATTAGTTCTCTATCATCAATGGCTAAAAAACTAGTAATTTGCTTTGACAACAATCACAGCTGGCTACTGCAGTGGCTGTTTTGTGCCAATCTGGTTGCCATGGCAATCAAATTCTAAGGGAATGAAGACAACAACTCCACATTATGTCCCAGATGTATACATCATGAAAATGAAATCTCATGAGTAGGTGTTTAGCTCCTATTTCTTACATCTATTATTCATATTTGCAGGAAATTGGTGGTTTCTAAGTAGATTATTATGCATTAAGGTTGCCATGGAAACGAAAGTGATGCTACATTCTTTTGGTCAAAAGAGTGGCAGAATCAGATTCCCCATGTTATGATTGACCAACATAGCACATTTCATGCAGTAGACTCTCTAATGGCCTTTTTGAGACTTTACTCTTCTACTAGTTGCCATGCCATGCAGATTTGCCATACAAATGTCCAGTTAGTGTATCATTATCTGGCTGCTTTGGTCATAGAAAAAACCTTGTTATGGTTGCCATGGGAACAATTGAATGACTTCAAAAAATGGTGGTACCTATCAATGCTGTGTGTTATTGCTAAATTTATCAATTTGTATGTGTCATTCATAAAATTATTCTTTTTATCCAACTTTAATAACCATGAGAAAACCAAAAATTGCGGTTCCCCCACAAATTGGAATGTTACCATGGCAACAATTCTTCCAAGAAAACAGAAAAGGGCATATTTCCATACTGTACACTTTTGGCCAAAGAATGATAAATTTTACCGACAGAAAAAATGCATTTATTCACCTTTTCTGATAAAAGTATATATTATGTGTCAGTATGTATTAAATTTTGTTTTCCTTCTGTTACCATGGAAACGACTATGATGCTACACTTTTTGGAATAAACGAGTATCAGATTCAGATTCCTGAGGTTATAATTGACTAATATGGCAAGTTTCAGCCAGTAGACTTTCGGGGGTCAATTTTACCCATTTTTAGGCCATTTGCTCCTCTACTAGGAGGCCGGAGTGTGTTTTTTCACTGTAATAATCACATCTCCAGCGGCTCTGGGCGGGCCACAGTGAATGGGTATAAGTGTGAGTGAACTTAGCACCCGCTGAAGGTAGGGGGTTAGAGGCCCGCTTACAGGTTAGCGGTGGGCGATTCAGGGCGGGCTGCGGACTTTGAAGGTGCGGTATTCCGTGAGCCGTCGCGGCTCTGGGCGGCTCAAGGTGAGTCGCTTATGTGGCCGCTGATTTCTCTCAGCCTAGACACTCCCTTCAACTAGCTGGACCTCCTGGACCTCCTGGAGAGGGCCAGGAGACACTACATGAACAGAAGCCGTACTGAGGTCGGGGGGGGGGGGGGCTGTGATGCATTGCATCGGTACTGTTAACAGGAATAGAGGTCCTCGTACACTAAAAGTGCAGTCCACCCTCAATGCCTTCCTGGGACTGTGAAACTGTATATACATTGTACTGTACATTTACATGTATTATCTATTTATAATATTCATTTATATTGTATAATTTATATTTATTTGCTTATTCATATATTATTAATATACCTTTTAACCTAATAACCATCGTTTCCTTCATTTACGTAGCTTTTCTCTATTGTATAACCATTGGCAGACTGAAAACCCCGCTTAAGGGGACACCCCGCTTAAGGGGACAGTTGGCCTGGAACGGAGGGTGTCCCCTTAAGAGGGGTTTTACTGTACTTACATAAATATATACTTACACACATTAGTTATGTGTGTGTGCTATAACCCCAATATTCAAAGGTAGGTTAGAAACACGTATTTATGAAATAATACATATTATAAATGTGATATATATGTAATTAATAGCCTTGAGATACACTTGTTGTATGACCATACATTATTAATATTATGGGGTGCCTCATTCTCCTACTGTTCTCTATTGGGAGTTTGTGGGTATCTTCTACATTATCTTAAAAAATATAGGAAGTACCCCATACATGTGCGACTGATTCGTCGCATATCATGAACATTTCAAGATGCGCCATATAGTCGCATGTACATGTTGCCATGCACAACCACATATTTTAAATATACCTAAATCATACCCGAATTATTTTAAAATTTGATGATTATTTCCTTCGAAAAATTGATAATTGTAAAATTTAAATATTTGATGCCTTGAAGCGTAAGGCCCGGCGTCCACCTACTACGATAGAATCGTAGACCTCCCGATATGGCACCCATACAAAATGTCAAAATCGGTGCCATATCGGGAAGGTGCAAAATCGTAGAAATATGTCTAGACAAGCCAATCCACCACGCATTGTATGGGTTTTTTATCGGTGTCTAATCGCAGAAACGTGGTCAACTGCCCCGATATTAGGTAACCTTCCGACGCGATTTTGATTTTTTATCGGGAGGTGCATCGTAGGGCATATCGGTGCCATATCGTAGTAGGTGGACGCCGGGCCTTATGCATCTTTAGTTCGGTTATATCTCAGGGCATCATGCGTCCCTAAAAGGGTTTTATTATCCATCTTAGAATCCACAACTATTGATAACGTCCTCAAAGCCATTCATTAAATGCTGGAGAGCAAAAGGTACACAAAGAGACGGACGACTCCATAATCCACTCAAGGTTGACTGCGGAATACACTCGCTAACATTTGAGTATTACTACGCGCCAACCCCTCGTGGTTTACTGCCGCCTATCCACAGAAAACATTGATTATTGTCTATTTCTACCGTTTAGTACGACTTTTTCTGCTTAGATTATGCAATGTGGCACCACCCACCACTGTGTGAAAGGCTGGTCACTGAGTGAAATCTACTACCCTTCTATAGGCCCGTTTCCATTGGCTGATTTCCCGTCACCGATCTAAAGTTAGGGACCACTGACAGACTTTTGGCACTGTGGACTCAATATCGGTCAATGGAAACAACCAAGGTCGTGAAATGCCCAACGACTTTTTCTGCTTAGATTATGCAATGTGGCACCATCCACCACTGTGTGAAAGCTTGGTCACTGAGTGAAATCTACTACCCTCAGCGATTTTTCTATACCGACGCACAGTCAGTGGCACCACCGCAGACTTTCTGTGTTACTCAAAAATCTAAGCAATCTTCGTCAGCCAATGGGAACGGGCCTTAGACCCGATGCACAGTCAAGGGCACCACTGACAGACTTTCTGGGCGACTCAAAAAGTCTTCATCCATTTCGTCGGCCAATGAAAATAGGCCTTTTCGGTGGTTGTTATAGGTTTGTTTATCCCAGACAAGGAAGAAGTAGGTTTTTATATTAATTATGATGGTTTGAGGATTAGCACTATATGAAAACGTCTGGTATGGAAAAAAGAAGACAGCAATATAATGAGCACAAGTTGTTATCTGAGTAATTAGTTAAATCTCGCTGCAAGTTTCCTTTGATTAGATTGAGTCAATACGTTGTTTGTCACCTCATCCTAGACTTGCTCAAGTCTTTATGAGCAATCATTGAGTTATTAGAATAAATCAATATGAAATGCATTAAACGATGTAAGCTTCCTATAGCTGGTTCAGTCAACTGTGAGGTGTAGAGTAGGGTGGGGTGGAGGTAAAGTGGGATTCACACTGTGGGATTCATGTACCTCACATGCCGTTTGTCTGAGACAAATCCTGTTGAGATTCGGTACTGGAACACAATCTCCTCGTGTGAATGACAGGCTTTTATTTCGCTGAGACAACATTTTTCTCTTGCAATTGTCGGTGACAATCGCCCCTAACAAGGAACAGAATCTCATGAGATTTTGACTTTAAACAGGTTTAAAATTTAGAGGGACATTTTGGTGAGACAAGTGTATGTCACATGTTCTCCCCCAATCTGTGAGTCTCAGTGGTCTCAAATAACACCTATTCACACGGGGAAGTACCCTGAGTCGGCGACTGTGTACCCTGTGTACCCTGTGTAGGGGTGTAGGGGTGAGACTATGTACCTGTAAAATCTTCCCATGTGAATTGAATCCGCCATGTTACCCTGAGACTGTAGAACACCCTAATCTGTGAAACTTGTTCCCAGTTGGAAATAGTAGCCGACTGGTGCAAAGGTGTGAAGTACACTAGTCTCAGGTCCATTTGTCCCACCGTGTGAATCCCACTTTAGGGAGGCGGTGGTGGCATGGGATGGAGGACACAGGGACTGAGACCAGTCTAACCTAATCCTAACGCCTCTTGGAATAATAATTATCTGGAACTCTAAGTCTTTGCTCATTAAATCAAATAACACGGACGTGAATTGATGTTTTTCTTATAGGAATGATTATTGTCAGTACGCAAGCTAGATGGAAATGAATCTACAGAATAGCATCGATTCTGTGAACATCAGGGTTGACAAGAACGAAACCTTTTTGAGTTTGGAACGGGAAATCATATAAAATAATCCCTATGAAATTCTCAGAATATTTAGAATATATAATGGTATTGCGGCTCTGCAAAAATTGTGAAATTTCATAGTAGTCTCAAATCGATCATTTTATACTTTAACTTGGAACTGGTTTTTTTCATTAGATATTATTATGAGATATCATATAATATCGTTTTGTATCTACACATAAAATATCAATCATAAATATGCATTATTTTTGGAATTATAAAGGAAATATGGTTGATTACACCGGTTTCATCGTGAGCTATATCGGGGTGTATCGGGACCATGGCACCTTTTTCATGCACGCTCCAAACACATTACGACGTGCACCAACGCGAGCCGACGCGCGCCGATACGCTACGATTTGCCTCCCGACGCGCTACGATGTGCTACGATGTGGTATTTTGTATCGGCTCGCGTCGGCGTTGGTGGGTGCCCAGTCTAAAGGCCTGGTTCCATTGGCCGACGAAAAGGGTGCAGATTTCTTTAGTTACACACAAAGTCTGTCGGTGGTGGCACAGACTGTGAGTAGGACTGTAAGAAAGATTGGTGAGGGTAGTAGATTTTACTCAGTGACCAAGCTTTCACTTAGAGGGTGCGTCCACCAACGGCGACAAGGCTGCGACAACGGCTTTCCGACAAGGTCCACGACAGCTCTACGATTGGAAGGCCTGTCATAGCCTTGTCGTGGTTGGTGGAACATAGTTCCCGACAAGAGGCTATGACAAGGCCCCGACAGGCTGCGACACGAAGCTTGTCGGGGGCCTGTCGGAGGCCCTCCGACAAGGCCACGACAAAATCGAACATGTTCGATTTTTGCTACGACTGGACCTTTGTCGTGGAGTGTTGTGGTTTCCTCGATATCACTGTCGTAGTGTGTCGGAACCATGGGCGCCTTTTTTACGGAAACCGGCTACGTCTACGACACGCCCGACACCGCTGTCCCTACAATGCTCTTCTCACGACAAGGCTGCGACAAGGCTGCGATTGGAACTTTCATGTCGGCACTTGTCGTAGCCTTGTCGTGGTTGGTGGACGCACCCTCTTAGTGGTGGCTGGTCACATAGGCTGCCAGCGTGCTGCAAAAAAACTATCCTTTTACTATTTGCGTGCCTCTCACTGTGATATTGGGAAAGATGCAGAAGCCCAGTGTCTCTGGGTATTAGAGGTGCGCCCAGCTGACCATGACCAATCATTAAAGACCGAAATACTTCATTGACCCACTGGTGCTTGATACGTTTGGTTCCTAGACTCAGGCGGTTGCAGACAGGGCTAGTTGACAGAGTGCAAATGGGCTCCAGAAAACTATCCATGGACTGATTGTAACCCAAACCTTTTCATGTTATTCATTCAAAATTGCACGCTCATTCATCAATGATGAACATACTATTTGCTCCTAGTAATGAAGAAGCGCTTAAAGGTGATTGTGCCCGAGGAAAGTTTCAAGGACTTTAATGGATGTATAAAAGTGAGAGGTTGCCTCTGTCTGTTATCATCCAGGGAATGCGCAGTTCTGACATTGAAGAATGGCAGGAACGTTTTTATTGGGTACTTATCTCATTTTGAAAGTAGTCTTTAAGTAAATGAAAAAATTTAGTAAACTGGCTTAATAATACTATGAACGAAGCTTGTGGGGGGAGAGGGACCTGTATGGAACATAGCCTGTGGGGGGAGAGGGATCTGGACAGAACACAGACTGTGGGGGGAGAGGGACCTGGACAGAACATTGTCTGTGGGGGGAGAGGGGTCTGTATAGAACATAGCCTGTGGGGGGAGAGGGATCTGGACAGAACATTGTCTGTGGGGGGAGAGGAGTCTGTATAGAACATAGCCTGTGGGGGGAGAGGGATCTGGACAGAACATAGCCTGTGGGGGGAGAGGGATCTGGACAGAAACACAGCCTGTGGGGGGAGAGGGATCTGGACAGAAACACAGCCTGTGGTTGAAGAGGGATCCTGACAGAGCCTGTGGGAGGAGAGCTATCTGGACAGAACACAGACTGTGTTGGGAGAGGGATCCTGACTCGCACAGAGCCTGTGTTGGGAGAGGGATCCTGACTCGCACAGAGCCTGTGCTTGGAGAGGGATCCTGATTCGTATAGAGCCTGTGGTTGGAGAGGGATCCTGACTCGCACAGAGCCTGTGCTTGGAGAGGGATCCTGACTCGTATAGAGCCTGTGGTTGGAGAAGGATCCAGACTCGCACAGAGCCTGTGGTTGGAGAAGGATCCATTGTCCTCACCCTACAGAGCCGGTCAGTCAGATAGGGCTGAGAAAATCCACCACGGCTCCGTTCTCCACGAAACAGCTCAAAAGCCGGTCTAGAGAGTAATTTCCGGTATAGGCCAAATGTAATGAAGTCGCCCTTGTTTCCGGTCACTCGCGCTTTTATTTCTGGCCCATTTTGTTTATTGGCCCTAACTCAATTAACGCAGAGATGGAGTGAGAAAGTAAGAAGTATTCACTGTGTTTGATTATTTTTTCTTTTTGTAATCTCATATGTATTGCATTACTTCAATAGATTGCTATTGACAAATTATCAACTTATGATAGCATGGGTACCACTGACATACTGTAAGGGTAACCCATACTCGTATTGTTGCTGAATACCTTTACTGTATATTAAAAGAAATTGAAAAAAAGAAAAACAACTTAAAAGTCATTTTGTACTTATGACTTTTGACTGGTAATTTTTTTCTATTTTGTTTTTAAACAATGGGTCGTGGTTCACGGAGTCTCCATACATTCTCGATGGGGACTTTGTATACGATTGATAATACACAATGGTTTGTGGTTTACTGAGTTCCCATACATTTTCAATGGGGACTTTGTATATCATTCATAATATAACATCAGCCCCCATAGATAAATACACTTCATCTCCCACACTGTCAGAAAATCTGTATATTACGATTAAGGCATCACTGTAAAATCCGAATATATACTAGAATAGTACTAAGTGCATGTATATGTATCGTCTCAGCTTTCCTCTAATACTGCGAAGCATTACGTTGATAACTTTCATATACAGTCACACGAACTCATAGAGGGCTTATCTTAAATCCCCAACTTTACAAACCTTTAGAGAGGAGCTTTAGTCTCTTGCGTCTGCCCATGAATCTAGAATAGTCAGATTTCAGCATTTTCCCTTTCAGTTGCAACAATCGAAGTTGTTCTACTCGCTATAGACCTGTATTCTTCATCTGTGGACATTCGTCATGCATGCTACCATTATCATACAGAAGAAACAGTTGGATTGTCTGTGAAGCTCATATTTCCAAATATATGAGTTGTTTGAGTTTCTCTCTTTTTTTTAATCCAAAATGTAGTTTATCTATGTGATGTCACTGGGTTAAGGCAGATATTAGTCAGCACAAGGGCCACAAAAGATCTGCTGGGAGAGTGACCCACGTGACAGGGATTAACTGGACTAATCTCCCCCCTGAGTCCGGGAGAGGGGGTCAAGTGGGGCTTGCTGATTGATTATTGACTGCGGAGTGACCTATGTAGAGGTCAGGTCACATCCGTGGGTCACTTTTATTGAGGGATGAAGTGCGGATAAAACTAAAATTGCATCATACTGTTCTTTTGAATCTATTTTTTCTTAACATTTATTGAATTTAGCGTACTCGTCTCTATCTGCATGGAGTTGTCCCTCTGCCTTCACTGACATATAAGGAATGTAGAAGGTATGGATTGACCCAGCAGCCAATGTCTGCATTCAGAGCAAACCACGACCGTCACCCTGACCTCCTTACATAGTGTTAATAGAGCCTTGGGATGGTTTGGCAGAGTATAGTTGACCTGAATTCTTAGGCTAAAACCACCCTCCTATACTGAACCATTTAGTTAGTCCTTATGGTATATACCTGTGCGTGAATGTCTCACACTTACTTATCAGCTGTATGGATTCTGTTCTGCACACTGTGCATGAATGTCTCACACTTACTGTCCAGCAATACGGATTTCATTCTGCACACTCTGCACGAATGTCTCCCACTTACTGGTGAGCTGTATGATTTCCGTTCTGCACACTACGCGTGAATGTCTCACACTTACTGATCAGCTGTATGGATCCCGTTCTGCACACCGTGAACGAATGTGTCACCCATACTGGCCAACAGTACGGATTCCGTTCTGCATACTATGCACGAATTGATAGTTCGTACCACGTGACTTGTTTTAAGCTGGGGGTTTTATTTCTAGGAAAATGATAATAAGGAGACAAAGTGAGTGTATATGTCACACATCCGTTCCTTGTTGTCGGAAACATTGATAACGACAACTTTAAAGTAACCATGGCGCATTGTCATTTAATTTAACTTTGACTATACTACTACGCTGACTTTACCCATGACGGCGCCAGTGGCGGGTTCAAGATAATTGTCGTCTGGTTCACTTTATAAAATACAGTTTTCTTTTACTTAATTTACCACTTCGGGTTAATCTAGTCTTGAATATTTTCTTTTCTTTTTGCTTACTCGGTCTGTTCTGTATATGGTATGCAAATATTGACGAGAATAAGACAAAATAAGAAAGGTGTGTGTGGGTGGGTACTAGTCCGAGTGATGCCTCGAGGCACTCCCAGGCAGGGGACGATGAATACCTTGAGGCGCTCCCATGCAGAGGACGATGAATGCCTTGAGGCACTCCCAGGCAGGGGACGATGAATGCCTTGAGGCACTCCCAGGCAGGGGACGATGAATGCCTTGAGGCACTCCCATGCAGAGGACGAAGAATGCTTCCAGGCATCTTTGGGGCCATTACTACAAGCGGTATTTTATGTGACAAAATGCAAAGACTTTCTAAAAATTTTCATGATAATTGAGAAACACTTCAGGGACCACGATTCAGTGTGAATGTTCCATATGTAACTAAGGTAATGCATATCAAATGAACCTGTTGAAGAACTTCTGGTGCCTTTGCCTTAAGAGTATTATCCTCTGGGGGTATAATTAGAAGGAAACCCACGAGATGAAAATAGCTTGGTCCGCACTCCACCGAGTTTGACTGCAGAGTCATTCACGAAGTTAAGCTGAGTGAATGACTCTGTGGTCAAACGAGGTGGAGTGTGGACCAAGCTATTTTCGTCGAGTGGGTTTCTGATATTATCTCACCCTGCAAAACATTATTTATTGATAAAATAAATCACCCAATTAGCCATTTAGTATTTGGTACACGAACTTCACGGCCGTGAAGTACGAGTTCCTAATGTTAAGCCTATTGAGAAAAATACTCGGGTTAGATAATGCTACATATATCTGTTAGACTTGGCAACGGGGACCCACACTCAATGTAATTCTATATAACCTGGCCTTAACCTAGGCAACGTATTTGTGCACGTGACCCACGTTCAATGAAAGTCTATATAACCTCTCCCTAAACCTAGGCAGTGTATATGAGCGTGTGACCCACACTCAATGAAAGTCTATATAACCTCTCCCTAACCTAGACAGCGTATATGTGCATGTGGCCCACACTCAATGAAAGTCTATATAACCTCTCCTTAACTTAGGCAGTGTATATGAGCGTGTGGCCCACAGTCAATGAAAGTCTGTATAACCTCTCCGTAACCTATACAGTGTATATGAGTGTGTGGCCCACACTCAATGAAAGTCTATATAACCTCTCCCTAACCTAGGCAGTGTATATGAGCGTGTGACCCACGCTCAATGAAAGTCTATATAACCTCTCCCTAACCTAGGGAGCGTATATGAGCGTGTGACCCACACTCAATGAAAGTCTATGTAACCTCACCCTAACCTAGGTAGTGTATATGAGCGTGTAGCCCACACTCAATGAAAGCCTATAACCTCTCCCTAACCTAGGCAGCGTATATGAGCATGTGGCCCATGCTCAATGAAAGTCTATATAACCCCTCCCTAACCTAGGCAGCGTATATGAGCGTGTGGCCCACACTCAATGAAAGTCTATATAACCTCTCCCTAACCTTGACAGAGTATATGATAATATATGAGCGTGTGACCCACACTCAATGAAAGTCTATATAACCTCTCCCTAACCTAGGCAGTGTATATGAGCATGTGGCCCACGCTCAATGAAAGTCTATATAACCTCTCCCTAACCTAGGCCAAGCATGTGAGCACGTGGCCTATGCTCAACAAAAGAGTTTGCTCATTTAAAACAGAGTAGGAATACACACAACGTCAAGACAAATTGAGCAAATATAAATATTTTATATCCATTGATCTTTTCTGTTGTGAGCAGTCGGGTAAATGTCAGTCAACAGATGATGTATCTCCTGTAGGACAGATGGGTAACGTTCTCAGGGCGCCGCCATTTTGGAGTTCTCCCCTACTTGAGGTGAAAAAGTAGGTGTTCTTCACTACTGGAGGTTCGCTAGGGGTCTCGGCGGAATTAGTAGCCACGCGTACACAAGCGAGAACCAGCCATTATCCTACCCCTAATATAAAATCCCATAGGCTTAACATTGACTTTCCGTATGCGCCCATATGTCGCATACGGATAAAAAATCGCTCCTAGGAGCGTACAAAAAATGGACCAATCAGAGATCAGCAGCTGAAAGTAGTTCCAAGCGCCTTCAGAGCAGCAGGGAGAGCTATATGGAGGACTTCAGAAAGTTTTTATCATGTTTTTTGTTATTATCCTCACATAAAAATATCGTTCACAGGGGGTAGGATAAAATCAAAACCTTATTCGTTTTAATTTGGGCTCCCGTATGCGACTCCTGGAGTTTTGGCTCTGGATATCACTACGCCAAACTCCAGTCGTCGCATACGGGAGCCAAGATTAAAACTCATCCTGTTTTACGATAATACTGGAGGTGCACAAGTAAGTGAGTGATAATAGGCCACTCTCACAACTCTAGCCTTTCTCACACATGTGTATAGAAATCTTTAGGTGGGAACAAATATTTATCCTACCCCTAATATAAAATCCCATAGGCTTAACATTGGGTTTCCGTATGCCACGCTGACTGGCATACAGAGTTTTATATGCCACTAGTGGCATACAGAATTATTATCATGTAATATTCCAAAATCGAGGAAACAGGGTAGGATAAAATCAAAACCTGATTCGTTTTAATCTTGGCCACCACATTCCACTCCTGAAGTTTTGACTCCGGACTTCACTCAGCTTCGCCTCATGAAGTCACTATGCCAAACTCCAGTCGTGGAATACGGTGGCCAAGATTAAACCTCATCCAGTTTTACGATAGTCCTAGATTTCATATTGTGCTCTCCATTCGCTACTATATCTTGTCTATTGTATGTCTGTATCAATGTTTGCCTGTTCCTGTGATGTGGGTGTCCTTGTCTACATGTGAGGTAGAAACCTCCGAACAGCAGAACAACATACGAACTGAAATAAGAGACTTTGAAACAAAGCAGCGTCTCATGACCTGCTCGATATCAACTATATTAATGATGAACACCCACCACTCCTACCTATCTGTGTACTTATTTGTTTCTTTTGGCTTATGCATAGAAGAAAGCCCATAGAGGCAATTGTGTATCCTATTTTTTCTCACTGAATAAAAAAATGGAAAGAAATGAAAAATCTTTCAGTTATCTTAAATTGGGATGGTGTAAAGAGACACACGAGGCAGTGTAAAACTTTGAAAGGTTGTTGAATTTCATGAGAACGAAGGGCCACAGGAGAGGAACTGTCCCTTCATCTGACAGATATTACCATCGGCCATCTAGTGACTGCTTGATGAACTAACAATGGCTGAGTACCGTATAGAGCACAGAGCTATTGTGTTATGGACGTGGCCATCTTGCCCCCGACGCTAAACAAATTACCAGGATTTTTTCTTATTCTAATTTGGGGCTTGACATGGTGGGATTTAAGTCTCTTCTAACTATTATTTATAGATTATAATAGCAGAACTAGAAATCACCCGTTATTCTGTACATAGACAACAATTGATGGTTTTGTGAACAGGCGGCCGAAAACTACGAGAGGTTGAAGCGTCGTAATACACTCGCTGGCGCTCGTGTATTACGACGTCAACCTCGAGTGGTTTACGGAGCCACCTGTCCACAAAATCATCGTTTGTTGCATTTATTATTTATATTTTCGAATAAATTAAACCAAGTTATTGCCATATGAAAGGGTATAACAATAAGGACTAGTTCTTTGCTCTATAGCACAAAGGGACTATTTTTCCCCGTATACCATGGCTTTGAGGCCGCATACCACAGATGTGAATGCGTATACCAAAGTTAGGGTATCTGACAGTTTTATACAATGGGTAGTCCCCGTACATTTCCAATGGGGATTTTGTATACGATGGGTAATAAATATTGTGCACCCACCACTCCGTCAACCTACGGAACCGAAGCTAATCATCCTTCCCATAAAACACCAGGAAAATCAGTAAAAAGGATTGATAAAAACCTACAAAAACAGAAAAGACTCTTGATACCGATCAGGAAACACAATGAGTGATCTCTTCATCCAACTACTACCTTTTTCTCGGGACCCACTCCAACCTCTGACCTCTCGATAGTAATCTCGCCAAACCACGTGACTGGCTGCGAGAAAACGCGAGGTTTGATGGATTGGGACGAGGTTGGAGTTGAAGTGTGGGAGTTACTGGAGGAAGTGGCTGAGGCATCCCTGTGTGTTTGGCATGGAGAATAAAAAGCCCCATTAAGTGGTGCTCGGGTGTGTGTGTGAGTGTGTGTGTGTGTGAGTGAGTGGAGACAGAATGGAGGGGAGCATCTAAACACGGTGTATTGAGGCGAGGTATGGTGTTCAAAGCATAGCCTGGCAGCCTGGCCTAGTTAGACTAAAGGCCAGGTAACGGGTTGCAGTTTCGTGATGCATTATTGGTAACGCCTCCATTTTTCTGTTGCATTGTGGGATTGGCAGACCACCAGAGACACTGGTTCCCGGGGTATCCACTAGGGGGCTCGGGGGATATATATGCGGAACCCAGCCAAACCACTAGTCCACTAGTGCCCTGGCCCTAGCGACAATGGGAGGTACTACAGTCTAGTTGAAGGTTGTGGGAACCCGTTACCTGTCCCTTATTCTAGGGCAGGGAACCAGTCTATTCAAAGCACTGCGGAATCATGTCCCCTTAAGCGAGATGTCCCCTTAATCAGGGTGTCCCAGAAGCGGGGTTTTACTATATATATATATAGATTTATATATATGTAGCAAAACCCCTGGTCGCTGAGAATGTATAACCACTCTCCGAGATCGGCAGTCGACCAAGGGTCTGAGACTATAGTCGCTACCCCGTACTTACCGTGCCAGTACGGGTGGGTTCGGATTGACCCACTGGAAAGGGCAGGGAGATGAGGGATCTACAACCTATCGCTACCAGTGGACACAAAACCAGACTCCGGACTATTTCTATATACAAGCTTTTATTCAGTATATAGCGGATACAGTCTGTTGGTACTACAGGGCACCAACTAGCGCAGGAAGAGATTCTGGTCTCTTCGTCGTTGAAAGGTTCCAAACCAACCTTACCAACGGGTGAGGCTCCAGGCGTTCACTCTACAGGGAGGCACCGTGAGGAGTCCTGTCAACCCGCTGCAGACTCAGTCTCATATACTGACTGAGTTACGTAATGCGGGCAACCCGTAATATTTGCATACACGGGTCCGCCAGCTTTACCGCACAGCAGGGATCGGCACTCGCGCCATCTAGCGTTAAGTGAAACAACGCTGCTCGACTACCCTGACCCCTACATATACATATATATATATATATGTATATATATGTATACAGTGAAGTGTATATATATGTATACATGATACTGAGTGGTGCCGCAGGGAAGAGCACATAGTGCGATACAGTGTCATACAATCTGATGCTGGAAAGTTCCACCGTCAGACCTGGCCATATCTATAGGATCAGGTGAAGTATATTCCTAATTCTATTCTATACATATACATGTATGTTGCTGCGGTGGGCAAAATGTAACGTGATATACACGTCCCTCATATCTCAATGTGAATAGATGGGCAATGCTATCATAAGAGAAATTGGCATTGACATATATCTTATTACTGCAGCCAGAGGGGAATTGATCTTAAATTGCCTCATTTCAAGCTCCAGGATCAATGATTCGTTTTGATATACCCAGTCACAAACCTACATATTGTAGAAGATGCAATATCCGTCAGGAAATTAAAAAAACACAAAATATGCCTCACACTAATGATTATTTCCCTCCATGAGGCATTAAGTAGCGATGGATGAATTAGGACATAATAAGTATGGCACACTCGATAACATCCAATCCCACCCACCTTTCAGGTGTTGATATCTGATGATGGTGTAGTAGGATGTCATATGACTTGGGGGCACTTTATGACATTGTAAATGAAGTGGTTTCACTCTATCCGCCGCCGGGCAGCGCCTGAACTGCTCCACCGCACACGGAGGTGGTTGAGATTCCCCTCACGGCTCAGTTTACTTCCAGGTGACAGATTGGAGCCGCATCCGATGACCACACCAGTCTCCGTTCAGCTATTGTTCACGCACAAATGGTGGTATGTTTTCTGATGGGTATCTAAAGTTTCATCGCTCTTTTTTATAGGTATTTATCATTCTTTATTTTACCGATTTTCCTCTTGTGTTATATCGGGGAAGGATGATTAGATATGGTTCTGTAAAGTGGGATTCACACGATGGGATTCATGTACCTCACAGGATGTTTGTCTGAGACAAATCCTACTGAGATTCATGTACCTAACAGGGTGTTTGTCTGAGACAAGTCCTGCTGAGATTCATGTACCTAACAGGGTGTTTCTCTGACACAAATCCTGCTGAGATTCATGTACCTCACAGGGTGTTTCTCTGAGACAAGTCCTACTGAGATTCATGTACCTAACAGGGTGTTTGTCTAAGGCAAATCCTGCTGAGATTCATGTACCTCACAGGGTGTTTGTCTGAGACAAATCCTGCTGTGATTCATGTACCTCACAGGGTGTTTGTCTGAGACAAATCCTACTGAGATTCATGTACCTCACAGGGTGTTTGTCTGAGACAAATCCTGCTGAGATTCATGTACCTCACAGGGTGTTTGTCTGAGACAATCCTGCTGAGATTCATGTACCTCACAGGGTGTTTGTCTGAGGCAAATCCTGCTGAGATTCATGTACCTCACAGGGTGTTTGTCTGAGACAATCCTGCTGAGATTCATGTACCTCACAGGGTGTTTCTCTTAGACAATCCTGCTGAGATTCTGTGCTAGAACACAATCTCTTCGTCTTAATTGTAGGGTTCCATTTCTCCGACAAGTTTTTTCCCCTGCTATTGTTGGCGACATTACTGCTAAAAAGGAACAGAATCTATTAGGAGATTTTAAACCCTGTAAGGTACATGAATCCCACTTTACAGGGTAAAGAATCTAAGCAGGATCTGTCTCAGACATACACCCTATGAGGTACATGAATCCCATCGTGTGAATCCCACTTAACGGTACAGGATTCCCTAGGTGAGTCCCCCCCCCCTTAGACCAGAATGTACTGGGTCGTATTTCTGATATTCCCGACTGCATCCATGAGGCTTACACCAAATGAAGCCATGCACGAGAAGCGGCCAAGTACTGCAGAAAGCATTACCAGGAACACTCAGTGGGAGATTCCGTTTACTGTGGCAGAGGATAGAGTCAAGAGACATCGATTCCTTCATTACATAGCTCTATTTCCCACGGCTATGTCATATTCACCGAATTCACATACAATATTAACTGGTTTCAGATACAAGTGGCCGTAATCTCCGGGGAGTAGTTGCGTAGTAATATCCGAGGGAATGCGTGGATATTATGCAGTCTAGTCCGAGGAGATTACGACTGCTTTTATCTGGATCTAGTTTATTTTGTTTTTATCATTCAGCATTTCAAATTTGAATTATCAAAGAAAACACAAAATGGATGCCGATCTTCTCACAAAGTGGAGATGCATACCATCACCTGACCTCACTGCAGGTATAAAAGATTATAATATTACTCGTAATGCTGAGAAGAGAAAGGGTAAAGATCAAGAAGCCAAAGAAGAGACCAACAAGCTAAATATCTTAGATCACCGCTCTTTGTTGGTATATGCTTGTGACATGGCTCCGATATAGCTATCAGTCATGACTTTGAATAAAAATTCTTGCACCATAGCCTTGTCAGAATGTTGAAATATTTGGTTCATAGAGTGTCAGAGTAAGAAGCTAATTTACCGCATCGTCAATGTGTCGGTATGTTGAAAGGTTCTGTGTCGTTCTGTGTTTTTATGGCGTATTTAATTACAAATGAATATATGTTTCTGAGACACATATTTATTAGATCACGTGATCTCTACATGTTTTATTCGCGGGCTTTTCACTTGCTCCACGTCCGCCATTCTGTACGTTTGTCTTTCACACACTCTAACAAAGTATGTGTAAGAGTTTCCCATACACTAGCCTGTCTAGACTAATTATTTACTGATTGCCATCTTTGTAATTTTGTTTCATGTTTGCTGTTTTTTAAGGTATTGCCTGTGATTCATACACTAATGAATTGTTTGTCCATAGATAAACCTTTTTCCCAGAAGTCTTTTCCTTGTATTTTTCACTGTCTATAAGGAGGAACTCGAAATTATCTCACCGTTTCATCGCGCAAACACACACACACATACACATCTGACTGACTCATGTTAGATAGAAGGACGACTGAATAGAAGAACGTTATGTTACCATAATGAATTTATGAAGACAATGAACACTTCCTATTAACTAAAAATATCAACACTTGTGTATTGTATCTATTCTGTAAGAGAAATGGATTTCAAGCATAATGCAATGGCGTGTCGGCATAATGTACGGAGACCTTATCGTATCAATGTTCATGTACTATAGAAGAAACCAACAAGTTTTGCTCAAAGTCATCTTTCTCCATGAGTTTGATGCAGAGTGATATGAACGAGGCAACAGCCTAGTGAATATCACATAGCATTCTAAAGAGTCGGAGAACAAAAACTTTTACCAAAACGAGTTGCTTTCTGTATTTATCTCACCCCTGTATACACTAAAAGAATGGACGACACACAGGATATAGACCATGGAGAACGGACTGCAATACTTGTAGGGGCATGGAGAACGAGTTCTCAATGTTAAGCCTATTGGACAGAAATACCAGGGGTGAGATAAATACTTCAACAGTATACATTCTACAATCTATAACCACACCCTATATAGAACTATTAAAAGGATTGGGTGGTACATCTCCAATGTATAAAAGGAGAACTATATCCAATAAAAACATAGACCCGGTCAAGGCATCATCTTATCTACATTATTTGTTTTCGATAAAGGGGCAGAGATCATCGGAACGACCTTCACAGCACTAATCCGGGTACAATGACCTTCATGCACTCAAACAGCCAACATGACCTTTGCTCAGTGACCTTCAAGTACACCCGGCTGACCTTGGACAAGGATCTATTTGTACAGAACACATGCCGTCCTATCTGCCGACGTTTACCCGGGCTACCTGGCGTCTACCCATCATTCACCGCGCGCTGCAGGGGGTTGGCAGCGCCCCCTACAGGATCCTACAGGAGGTGCTTTATGTCACGTGACCTCTGCGATAATCTCGCGTGGAGCGGATTATCTCGGGTTGGGTGAACTGCCCCTATCTCCACCAGGGGGAGTGTGTGTAGTATAGGGCGGAGAGGCGGGGTCATAAAGTGCACTAATGATAGGTCAGAGGGTGCACTAATGACAGGTCATAGAGTGCACTAATGACAGGTCATAGAGTGCACTAATGATAGGTCAGAGAGTGCACTAAAGACAGGTCATAGAGTGCACTAAAGACAGGTCAGAGAGTACACTTAAGATGTACATCATGCTATGGTCAGAGGTCAGAGCATTTATCCCACCTCCAATATAAAATCCCATAGGCTTAGCATTGAGTTTCCGTATGCCAGGCTGACTGGATTACGGAGTTTTATATGCCACTAATGGCATACAGAATCACGTAATATTCCAAAACGGAGGAGACGGGGTAGGATAAAATCAAAACCTGATTCGTTTTAATCTTGGCCACTGCATGCCACTCCTGGAGTTTTAGCTCCGGACTTCACTCGGCTTCGCCTCATGAAGTCACTATGCCAAACTCCAGTCATGGCACATGGTGGCAAAGATTAAAATTTATCCAGTTTTACGATAGTACTTAAGACATACACCATGCCAGGGTCAGAGCGTGTATTTAAGACATACACCATGCCTGGGTCAGAATGTGTACTAAAGACATGCATCATGCCGGGTTAAGAACGTACACTAAGGCCCGGCGTCCACCTACTACGATATGGCACCGATATGGTCTACGATGCACCTCCCGATACAAAATCAAAATCGCGTCAGAAGGTCACCTAATATCGGGGCAGTTGACCACGTTTAGGCACCGAAAAGAAAACCATACAATGCATGGTGGATTGGCATGTCTAGACATATGTCTACGATTTTGCACCTTCCCGATATGTCTCCGATAATGACTTTTAGTATCGGTGCCATATCGGTAGGTCTAAATTTATATCGTAGCAGGTGGACGCCAGGCCTAAAGAATACTCCATGCCCAGATCAGAGCATAGACTAAAGACATACTCAATGCCCAGGTCAGAGCGTACGTTATATATAGAGAGAGTGCACTAAAGACATACACCATGCACTTGATGGTCTGATGCAGATTCCTATATGAAAATATTGCAAAAATGGTCTAATTTTGAACAGCTACTACATACAAACTGTTAGAGCTCTATCAAAAATCTTTTCGGATATTGATAGAGTAACATCTAATGAATTCTAAACCACAATAGAGCTCAATAGAGCTCCACGTTTTGTGCCTGTTTTGTGTTCTGGAATACAGCCTTATTTCTCACAAATTCCAATGTTCAACCTACGACAGGAAACCTTAGCAATAGCACAGGAATATGACATTTATATAACTAAATAGGCCCATGTCTTAGGTTTCTAACAATGTTTTGTTTATCAAAATCGACCTGTTATTCATGACACAAGAGCTCTTTGCGCTTTTTATGTTTTGGTGTGGGTTCTTCTCAGAGCTCCTTCCCCCTTGCTGTCATCTTTGAAAGTGGCGCTGTGAGGCAGCCACGATCGTACATATTGTAAAGTTCCTAGGCTATACCCATAGCGGTTCTGTCCCTAGCGGTCGATATACGTTAAATAAGGTTTGGAGTCAACGCATAGATGTTGTAGGTAACAGAATCCAGGTAAGACTGAATACTCTGGGTTTATTGGGCTCTTGTTTTATAGCAGTGGGACGCCTTTGTCTCCAGGTGGAGACGCTTATACGGGCGGTCGTGTTAGGCGCCAATTAGCGTCACCTTTGTAACAACGAGCGCGCCCGCATCTCCAGGAAGTTGGGTTAACAAACAACCGCCGGCCAAAGCCGGGTTCAAAGGGGGGATTATAGCTACAGCAGGAAGGACCAATTAGCCTGGCCAGTGTCGGCCATCTTGGATTTGGAGGAAAGAATTTAGAATAGATTGAATATATATATTATAATTAATAATGCTGCTTTTTCAACGCAAAAATACCACAAAGTTAGAATTATCGACTGCAGATCTTTACAAACGTCCCTCACTCTGAGTTCGAAGAGCAACGGAGAACTTTAAAAGAAAAGGAAAAGATGTGCAGTCGCTAAAACCAACCTAACCGCCTTGCTCCGTCTCAGAGCAGTCGTGCGGCTGCTGAGACCAGCGCGGGAACGGTTAGTTCGTCGAGCGAACGCGGAGGCGCCACCAGCGCGCGCTCACGATCTCCCGACCAATGAAAAGGCAGCAATTCCCAACTTCCGGTCACCACCCAGAAACAACAAAAATGGCAGCGCCCACATCTCGGCGTGCTAAACAAACGGGTCTTACGCAAACAATGGCGGCCATCGGGTCTTCAAACAAGGTAGGTTCAACCATTAACACATATAGATCACACGGGTAAAGAGTAACAGAGATGACAACAGAAATACAGGTTATATTTTTGAAAAAATGTCACTGCGGCCCGCTCGGCGTCAGAGCTCCGACCGTGTCCGGGTTATAGGTACTCGGCTGCACAACCAGTCGCGAGTGTAGAAAATGGCCAGCGAATGTCTTTATAAAATATAAATGCATGGTCCATTTTGATATAAAGCTGGGATACGAGTGTCTGTATCCTGTTGCTTCAGGATGTTGGTTATAAAAAAAGGGTAGATCACAGGGATCTCACAGTGAATGGCGAGCGGTCTTCGGCGTCAGGGTCTCTTGGTTGACTCGCTCGCCAATCGTAGGGGTGGAGTCAATCGCGCTAAAACACACTTTAGCACGATTGACACGATTGTTACTCTTTGTAGAGGTATATACACGTAGGAACGGCCTGTCAAGTGCAGAACACACATTGTTCGTTGATGACAGGTCGACTGCGACCGAAGTGCGACAGCTGGCGGTCCGAGCGTAGGCGCCAGCCCGAGACCGCCGCCCACGCGAAGCACTTCGCGGGAGGATCGGAGCCCGTCATGTCACAATCAGGTCATAAAAGGGTTACAGAAAAATAGATGTGAGTCACACATACTCAGTTGACACGTAGATTACACGTTTTCCTCAATAAAAACGGTAATTCAAACAATTTTACACATCTCAGGCTCCTCACCAGCGCACATCCTGGCAGCCATTTTGATAGTACAAAAAAAAGAAGATAATATCGCCGTGAAAGGCATGACATATAAGTAGCAGCGGGGTGCTCAAGATATAAAATAGACAATTTTGTCGCCGCTGAGGACGGTAAATCTTACGATAAAAATTGATAAGGCGGTAAATGACACAAAAAGGACGAGCTCCCGTAATCTTGATAAAGATTGTAGAAAATATGCTTGTGGCCGTATTATAAACATATATGTACATGGTGATAAAACATAATATTGGCGTTTTCAGCGTGGATCTGAGCACTACGTTAAGGCCTGGACATCGCCATTCTCTACATATCGACTACAGCTGGCACCCAGCTTCGGATGACTACGGTTCATGACGCCGAGTCCCTCACTTACGGACCCGCTGCCGTCTTCCCGCCCCAAGTCTACTCAAGTTACCGAGGAGTGGTGAGATAACACTGTGGCCTAAACAAATAAATCGTAGAGCCCTCCCGATTAACCCCGATTTATAGAAATTTTCAGCGGCCTAAAATATCGGCCCATCTCCAGCTATTGCATACCTGACCGATAGTAACTCACTGTATCACTACTTGTCGCCTAATTTAGTGTCTAGAAATTAATATAAACGATATTTCTCGTTATTTAATTAAATTTTATGGTTAATTTCCGAGTAATACTTACTATTCGCACGCGGCTGGTATGCACTAGATGATTATAATTTCTTAAATTTTTGGTTTGTAACTAACATTTCTACCTGTCTCAGATCTACCTTGATACTAACCATGTCGCCTCGTTGGGCTATTCCAAAAGGACATAAATTAATATTTGAAATTACATAATAATATTAAACAATTCTGGCCAATAGACTAAGGAACCGACATTGATTTAAGAGAATCATTTTAGAATTAAGGAATACTTAGCGCAGGGCTGTGATTGTAGTATGGTCGGTTCCTTATAAAATATAAAGCATAGCATATTATATATAGGCAGGAGCTCGTCAATATCAATAAATAGGTGTCATTGATATACATTGTAAATTGAAAAGAATATAATATCTTGCTGCGTGGCCACGTTAAGTATAGGAAAAACCCAGACATATAGTCGTGCAGCGTGGCCACTTTAAGTATATAAGACTCGTGCAGCGTGGTTATTAAGAAATATGGGGTTGTGAAGCAGCTGAGAGTGGTTCTTTCCAGAAAATTGCCAAAAATTTCAACCGGTGCCAGGGGATACGTAGGCATCATATGTACTTCACTCCCCCAACACTCTAAATTTTTGCAATACTCAAATTACTCTAAAAATAACTCAACCACTCTCGGCGTGCCCACCCAAGAAGAAAAATTAGCGCGGCAAAGCACGGTAAGTAACATGTTTTGATATATGTAAAAAAAATTTTTTCAGACTAGTAGGGCAGGCCCCATCATGGACTCCTCCCTGGGCGCATAGGCCCTTAAAAATCGTTCCTACGATAAACGATATTTCTTTGTCAGTGCGACGAGGGGTCGGACAATATCGGCATATCTGGGTATGAGCTGCCGATAATAATTGGCCGACCCTAGCAGCCGTCGCACCGCTTTTACGTCCTCGGGTGGCACCATGTCGCGTATGGCTTCCACTTTGTCGGGATCCGAGGAGACGCCGTCCGCGCTGACCACATAGCCAAGGAGTTTCACGCGGTCGACCCCGAAGTGGCACTTCGATTCCTTGACCACGAGGCCGTATGAGCGAAGGGCCTCGAGGACGGCCGCGATGTGGTGGTGGTGTTCTTCCTCGGTCCGGCTGTAGATCACGAGGTCGTCGAGATAGACCATAACGAACTTACGCAGCGGGGTGATAACCTTGTTCATAAGCCTCTGGAATGCATTGCACAAGCCAAACTGCATCCGCTTAAACTGAAAAAGGCCCCGATGCGTCGCTACGGCCGTCTTCTCGACGCTGTCAGGATGCATCGGCACCTGCCAGTATCCGGACTTTAAATCTAGGGTCGAGAACACTTTCGCCCCACCTAGATTATCAACAATGTCCTGGATACGAGGCAGGGGGTATGCATCGCGACGAGTAACTGCGTTTAGTCCTCGGTAATCCACACAGAACCGGACCGAGCCGTCTTTCTTAGGGACGAGGGTGAGGGGCGAGGCCCAGGGGGAGGAGCAGGGTTCGATTATGCCTTCCGCGAGCATCTTGTCCAGCTCGCGGTCGACGACCTCGCGCTTGGCGAGGGGAAGTCTGTACGGTCGTTGATTGATGGGGGGGTGATCGCCCGTATCGATCCTCATGTAGACCTCGGTAGTGCATGTGAGGGGGCGGCCGGTGACCGGGAACACATCGGGGTATTGCCGTTTCCAATACTCGGCCTCGTATACCAGCTGACCGATGTGTCCCTCGCGTCGCACCGACCGTCGCACCGCATGGCGACGACCACAGAGGGTTACAGATTTATCAGGGGAAGCATAGTCTACGATCGCGTGAGTAGCCTCCAACGCGTCGTCCCCTAATAAAAGATCGTGGGACATATCACCCACCACATTAAAGTCGCACGGCCGGCCGTACAGCTTCAGGTTAACCGCCTCGCGGACGGAGATGCCGTGGCCGGTGAGGGACTTAAGTCGCGCCGGGGGTCTTGTACTCTTACCCACCGCGCCCACCTGTTGCAAGGCATCCGCCGCGGGGACGGACACCAGGGAGCAACACGCACCCGAGTCGACGAGGGCCTGCAGTGCCACGCCTCGAAGCTCGAGGTCAATGCAGGGTCGTCGGTCGGACGCGCGTTTTAGTTTCCCTGGGTCGCGGCGGCTACGACTTGATCCTGGGAGTGGGCCAACGACCGTGCCGCGTCCCGGGAGGCCTTCAGACTGGGGCATCCAGCCACATAATGGCCTCGTTGATTGCACGCGTAGCAGATGATGTCGTTTATGGGCGTCATCCGCCGGCCGGAGTTACGCTGCCCCGGCGCGACGGCTGCTACGGTGGAGGCGACGGCTGGGGGCGGCGGAGCTGGGACGGTCGCAAACAGCGGCTGGGGGGCGGAAACGGGCGCGGGGGTCGGCGCGAACACAATCGTGGATTTGGGTGGCGCTGCTGCGGGCATCACAGCCGCGACCGTGTGGCCCTTGTTCCCCTTTTTCGCCTTCAACTCCCCCTGGATTGACTTTATCGCCTGCTGCATCTCCTCCATCTGTCGCTGGTGGGCGGTTGGCGCGGGGTGGTTGGCGGAACGGGCAGCCGTGGTCCTCGAGCCGACCGCGCCCACCTCCATGGCCTCCTCGATGCGAGTGTCGTCCGAGTGCGCCTCCTTCTCCACCGCCTTTGCCAACGCGTCGACCCTCGAGAGAGCCTCCGCGATCGTCGTGGGCGTGTTGAGATTGAGGTCCCACCGCAGAGGGCCTCGCGACAGGGTACTCACGAACTGTCGCATCGTCGGCCGTAGCACAAAGGGAGAGGCGAGTTCCTGGGCCGAGTAGGCTTTCTTGGCTGCCAACCAGAAGCGCTGCGCGTACTCGGGGGCAGTCTCGTGGGCCGTCTGAGAGAAGTGCCCGAGTGCAGCGCGCAGACTCTCCATTTCCTCCATGCCGAGGAGCGTTGATGTTATCTTGCGTTCGACGGCCTCGAAGTCGGTGACGCCGTCCTCGAAACAATCGTAGATTATCGACTTGAGGCGCCCCGCCGAGTAGGCCAGGGCCTCCGAGATCAGCTTCTCGTCGGGGGCTTTGGAGACGAAGCGCGCCTGTCGCACATCGTTTAACCACGTGTGGAGGGCGGCTTTATCCTGACCGTCGACGGTCGGCAGCGCCCGAAACAGCCGGATGAGCTGCTTGACCGAGGCCAACTCATGGGTCTCGGGCCGCGACCGGGGGGCGGAGTCGATAATGATCGCACGGGCCTCGGCGAGCTGTCGCGCCGCCTCGGCGAGCTCCATGGCGTGCTGCTGGGATTCCAGAGCGTGTTGTTGGGCCCGGAGGTCGGCCTGTCGCGTAAACTCGGCGCGAAGCCGCTGCTCCAACTCGTAGATAGCGACATCTTTCACCTCCTTGCAGGTCTGGGCCAGGTACTGCTTCCACAGTTTGGCCAGTAGGTCTGTATTGGCGACAGTAAAGTCGGGCGGAATACTCCCCGCCAACTTCCCAGCGTTAAGCCACACCTGGAAATCCTCAGGCAACACACTGGGTTCGGCCATCCTTCCGAATTGCGTAAATAACCACACACGTTATATACGTCAATCACCTATATGGCACGAACCTGTTGCGATTCCCACGTGCGACAGCTGCTGGTCCGCTCGGTCCGACTGTCGCTAACACAGAACTACCGGCATGCAAGTACCTTCCACGCCCACATTAAAACGTTATAGCATAGCAGAATGTCACTTCCCTGCTCGCGTCTGTGTCTATGGAGTCGGTCCTCCCGTGGTCATTCGTAACTCGACCGGCAATCTGTCCTCGAATCACACTAAAAGCGTCTCGTCGTGGTCGCCAATGTAAAGTTCCTAGGCTATACCCATAGCGGTTCTGTCCCTAGCGGTCGATATACGTTAAATAAGGTTTGGAGTCAACGCATAGATGTTGTAGGTAACAGAATCCAGGTAAGACTGAATACTCTGGGTTTATTGGGCTCTTGTTTTATAGCAGTGGGACGCCTTTGTCTCCAGGTGGAGACGCTTATACGGGCGGTCGTGTTAGGCGCCAATTAGCGTCACCTTTGTAACAACGAGCGCGCCCGCATCTCCAGGAAGTTGGGTTAACAAACAACCGCCGGCCAAAGCCGGGTTCAAAGGGGGGATTATAGCTACAGCAGGAAGGACCAATTAGCCTGGCCAGTGTCGGCCATCTTGGATTTGGAGGAAAGAATTTAGAATAGATTGAATATATATATTATAATTAATAATGCTGCTTTTTCAACGCAAAAATACCACAAAGTTAGAATTATCGACTGCAGATCTTTACAATATGATTCGGGTCGGTATAGGGGGCGCTGCGCTTCGCACCTCCTCTGCGGTAGGTCTGAACACGCTCACTATAGCCATGTCAAGGCTGTTAGTATTGCACAACTAAATGTCAATATTCCAAACCAGCAACTCACACCAATCCCTGAGTTTTTAGCCCGACTTAATCAATAACTCTATGAAGTAGCCTTTAAGCTGAGAAATACTCTCTTATATATTGGACCTGCTATACATTTCCCCCGTGTGTTGTGTGAGGTAGCGGTCAGAAGCACGTTGGCGGTTGTAGTGCGAGTGAAAACACCACTTTCATGGTGTGGGTGACCATGCTGGTATATAGCCCGTACTGATGGTGTTACTAACCGAGGTCCGGAGTCTCTGGGTTATCTGAACTCAAACTACACACCCCCCAGGACACCATTAGACCTCTCTTTTTCTCCGCTTCTTCAATTAATTCATTATTTATTAAAAAAAAACTTAAAAAAAACATTATATTTCAGAACCAGCCTCCTGAAATGAGAACTTTTTTTATTTGAATCCGACTTTTTTTTTTATTTTATCACCGAAAGCATGCCCCAGTAAATGTTGAATATTCAACCAGCGTATCTGAATTGGGCGGGACCATTTGGAGAGGGAGCCAGTCTAGGCATGAATTCAAATGCCTAAGGGGCGGGAGGCGGTGGGGGGAGAGGATATTTGCTCTCATATACGCCGGGTGTGAAATACAGCCAAGACGCGTCTGTATATAAGGCCTGGGCGTATATATATATATATATATATATATATATATATATATATATATATATATATATATATATATATATATATACAAACAAGTCAATATTCAGCCAATACATGCACTTCCACGATGGCGTATATATGAATAAAATGGTGGTTTTCGTGCAGTGAATGTATTTGTTTTAAGAGAGGAGAAATAATAATATGCGAACTCCGCTATGTGTCGTCTTACAATGATTCTGACTCGGATGTGTGCTGATAAGCCGACACTGCTAAACGTATGATTAGGGCCTTTTTCTGTCCTGTCTTGTACACTGTTTTATTACCCACCAAATACGTAGTCTCCATAGGAAATGCATAGAGCACCTAGAAACAGCTACCCGAAGATTCTGACATGTCAGAATCTTCTGCGGGAGATTCAGGAAAAAAAGTCCCATCCATGATAAAGTCAAATCATCAATTACTTCGAAACAAGTTCCATAGATATTCATTCAATATAAATTATTTACAATTAGTCCTAGTAATCTCATTTACCATCAGATCTCACTGGCATAAAACGTTTTACATGCTAAAATCACAGGTTAATGGAGAACTATATTATTGGTGTAAGTCTACACCGAATTACTGCCACGCTTGACAGTGCTGTGTTGTCTGGAACTAAATGGCTTACAGAAACTTTTTAATTGCAATAAATTTGTTATCAATCTTGTAGGTGGGTAATAAATACAATAACGACTGGATTTGTGTACGAGTGTCCGCAATCTCGTAGTAGTTAACGACGTAATATCCTCGCTAATCGCTCGGATATTACTACGCGTCAACTACTCGGAGATTACGGCCACTCGAATACAAAACCAGTCATTATTGTGTATTTAATCTCCCTTTTTTGGAATGTATTACGTGATTCTGTGTTGGTATTGTATCCCCTGTATCACTCTACGTTATCCTATATCTATCGATGATGTGATTGGTGAAAATCACATAGCGTTAATGTGAGCTTTTCCCTTGATAAACGACTTTCAAAAGAAAGGTAGCAGGGGCCCGTTTAATAATCTAGGATCGTACCCTTTTCTGAATGTCATAGAGACCCATGGACGAGGTGGGTCAATTTTATTCAACGACCTTATGAACGGCTAATACTGTCTTCACGAAAAGGTTTGAATATTGCTAATCGATAACTCGTGTACGAGTTACAGAAATGGGTCTTCATGTACGATCCTAGATTATTAAAGACAACTGCTGGTAGTTGGGTGATTTCTAAATTTTATTGTTTTTTTTTAATAATCCTGGATAATAAAAGTTCCCTATATCAGCAAATAGAAAATGTTAAAAATTTGGCCTGTCACCATGTTAACTTCTATGCGAAGGCCATCTGAAAATGTAAGTGCTTAACTATTGGTGTCTATGGGAAACTAGTATTTTGACTTTGTTGCTAAATGACACTGATGTTCTAGTGCAATCTTCAAATAATTCTGGATTATGATAGTTGGGAACATGTACAAATGAGAAATACTACGCTTCGATTATTGTCTATATAAACAATAGCTTCACCTCATAAGCGATAACTCCCACAAACACAGTTCTTAACAAAGTACATAAACAAGGAGCAATTATCTTCCTGAAGTAGAAATCTTTGAACCAGTCTGCCACAAAACACACCAAAAAAAATATCAATTTATCTTTTTTCACGTTCTACATAATCATCCCCTAATTACTACAATGGTTTGGTGGAGTAACCGTTTTCAGCGAGCCAGTAAAAAAAGACTTGACTCGGACAACTTTTTAATCCAATTAGATTAGTGAGGTCCTTAAGGATCTTGTAAGAGCTTTAAACAGGGAGTTCTGACACACCAATCAATATCTATAAATAGAAACGATCGGTTCTCCTCCAGGGAGCAATGCTCAGCGGTGCGTGACATCAGCCTTAACCCTTTCACTACGCTGCACGGCACCAAATACACACCCTGAAGTACGCCGCTGCAGTACACTAATATTGTACATTATAGAAACTCAGCCGATACAGCTATTTTGCTTGTTAAAACTGTGTATATATGTTACTATGTCATCATGAAAAGAGACCAAAACTGTAAAAGGAACTATTCTTATCTGGAGATGCGTTAAGACCAGTCCAATAGGACTGAGCGTCCTTCCAGTATAAATAAACGTCTTAAAAGAAAACCAAAAAAAAAACCCGTTTTCATCCCTGTAGTAAGCTGTCAGTTTTCATAATATCCAGATTAATGTCATTATATCACTCCTCGATGGTAATTCAAAATAATTAGGATGTTATATCATAGTAATTATATTGACGATGATATAGTTTTACAAAGATTGGAAATGTGTTATCAAGATATTCACATCATTTCATTGAAAATAGCAATTACATAAAATTCAGAAATAATGCCTCCAGGCATCATAGCTTACTACACCCGGAAATGCCTCCAGGCATCATAGCTTATCCTACCCCTAAAAGAAATCCGCCATAGACTTAACATAGGGAAATTTTATGTGGCAGGCCGTGACATAAAATTGTTTTTATGCCACTAGAGTAATAACAATATTGACCAATCAGAAAGCAAGATGTCAGCTACTATGAAAAAAGTTCTGTTGATCATTGACTCAATATTTATCTTTTAGTAATACAAAAGCATAGACGAGGTAGGATAAATATGAAACCGAACGAGAGTCAGGTCTGCTCCTCACTACACTCGGCTACGCCTCGTGTAGTAATACGTGACCTTCCCGTCGTGGCATAAACATTGTCAAGTCTAACTCTCGTTCGGTTTCTACTAATTACTACACCCGGGAATGCGTCCAGGCATCATAGCTTACTACACCTGGGAATGCCTCAAGGTATCATAGCGTACTACACCCGGGAATGTCTCCAGGCAATACAGCGTAGCTAAAGGGTTAAATATCCGCCACACTTTCCAAACTGCACTCCTTCAGGACGCTGATTATGGTCTCTCCTTCATCAGGAAACCCGTCATTATTTTGTGGTCCCGGAAATGAATTGGAAAACAATCGCTGCATGTTTATCAATTTTCTTCCCGGAAAACGGATCTTGAAGCCTTCCGTAACAGAGTTTTAATGGTATTTGATGAGGTCGGATGTACACGGGTTTTAAAGGTAGATATGCGCCGTAACCCCCTTTATCCTACCCCTAATAAAAAACTCCATAGGCTTAACATTGGGTCACTGTATTCGGTCTGCAGTTCAGAAAAATGAAAAATATCGCTCTAGTGGGATACACTTGACAAATGACGTCATTTGTTAATTTAGAAGTAATTTAGACGGGTGGGATAGGATAAATTCTAAACCAAACTCGAGTTAGTTGTGTCATTGTTTATCGCACTCCGGCAAGATCGCATATTACTGCTCTCGGCTTCGCCTCGCGCAGTAGTACGCCATTTTGCCATCGTGTGATAAACAACAACACGACTAACTCTTGTTTGGTATCTCCATATTATCTCACTCCTGGTATCTCCATAGGATTAATGTTAGGAATTCATACTTCACAGCCGTGAAGGTATTGTACCCAATACTCAATGGCTAAGTTGGTGAGTTATTTTGTTGATTAACAATGTTTCTGATCATGTGTGCGAGGTGAGATAAAATCAGAAGCCCACTCGATGAAAATAACTTTGTTTGACCGCTACATAATTTGTTTTGGTCTCATGAACTGGTAGTGTTAATAGATGACTTGTATTACTATATTGAATTACACCAAGTCTGTGTAGACTAGGAAAGATATTATACGTCGGAAATATATACGAGTTCCGGGTAAGATGATTTTGGAGTGTATTCCGATAAAAAGTTGTATCGCGTTGTAAAGAAACTCGAAATCTTAGTAATGAATCAGATTTTCCCGGCGTAGTCTGTAATGGACACCAATGCACTACGATGACCTCCCGATAAAAAAAGATGAATTGTAGGCTGCACTATAATATGGGCAATCTGTATTGCAGTGTATCGGGAGGTCTTCAATTTCTATCGTAGTAGGTGGACACCCCCCTTAAAGGCATATCGAGCAATTTGGCCTTAAAACTAAAATCCATGTAATTTTCCTGAAAATTGAATATGATGTCTCATCATACTAGAGCACATATTTGAAATAAAAATCGTGGGGTCTCCGAGCTTGTTTTTGATATAGAGATCAATATTATGATCAGTTTATAAAAGAATATATTGAAATTCTAGAAAGTTGTTTTTCACATAGCAAAACCCATACTATTTTCTTCAATCTTTCAGAGAATAAAGTACATATATAGTACTACTAATTTAGGTTTTAGAAATCATAGGTCATCGTCCATTTTTTTTTAACAGAATTGATAAAAATCATATTTTTCAGTGCAGTTCCTATGCAAATCAAGAAATTGGCCTATTTTACCTATTAAGATTGGATAAAGTGGACAAAGCGTTAGATTTACTCATTTAGAACTGGAATTATCCGAAGAAAACAATTTTGCCTAATAAATGTCATTATTTCAAAATCACCAGATGGCGCCACCGTGAATTGTAGGATATGCCTTTAAGGACCACCCTCACTTCCAGAGAGGCACTACTCCATATTTATGGGCGATTGAGGACATCAATTGCCGCTTAAATTGACGGATATCTGGTTTGATGATAATAAAAAGTGCCGATTGATTATCGTTCCCTCTCCTTAGAGAGACGGAGGAGGGGGACGTTTAATCTGATCACAAACAAGAAGAAACCCTTCTTGAAGGACGTCCTCAGATCTGATCCGAGTAGAACTGAGTTAATTTGATGGATCATAGAACGGCCGACCCCTGTATCTCAGTGTGTCTGGCTCGAGAGGTGTTTTTTTTTCTCGTTTTTTAAGTATTTATTCATCCTGCAAGAACATTGGCTGTAGGGCCGGTGTGAACCTACTTACAGAACATGGTACAGTTCATCCACTAGTTAACATTGTTTTCAGCATTGAACAAGTCCCTCTTGAGTTCAGATATACAATATTCTACAGGTCAGATGAGATGTATCTAATGATTGAGTATGACTGTTGAATCCGTATACATGTACATGAGGCCCTTCACTGTGGGGTGTAAACCCCAATGCCCATCTACCGATTTCGGAACATTAATGTACGTTTGTCGGCGACAAACGGAGGGTTATTTGTCTCAGCCGAGCCATCCTAAAGGAGTCGGTAGATGTAGGACAGCTAGGCAAGACTACCCAGCGATTAGTGAACACTTGGTTTCTTTGATTTTTGCCCTCCCCCAGCTATTAGTGGACCATACACCGATTTTACCAGTGTGCTGGTCGAGCGAGGGGTTACATAATTTGCCTGCGTCAAGGTGACCGACTCCTATACGATTTGGGAACTAATCGTTCAATCCTAAATCGGTAGATGGGCATCCGGCTTTAAGCTTAGTGCGAATATGCCTTTTGAACGATTAAAGAGACCATTGACCATCTTACAGACTGTGAGGGAATAGCTGGCTAGATAAACCCCAATACACATCTACCGATTTCGGAACATTTATGTACCTTTGTCAGGGACAAACGGACGGTAATTTGTCTCAGGCAAGGCATCGTAACGGAGTCGGCTATAGTCGGTAGATGTAGGACAGCTAGGCAAGGGTCAGGCAAAAATTAGTGAACCACCTCCTTCAGATGTTATTTTGTCGCTGACATGTTGTGGTTTCTATGTTTCTAAATCGGTGGCTAAAAGTCTATCAACATGTTGATAAATCCAGTCGCCGACAACGGAACATTGGTAAATGGCACTTGATTGGGTGGCCGACACGGGCCAAGGTATTACATAATTCGCCTGTGACAAGTTCACCGACTCCTATACGATTTGGGAAGTAATCGTTCGATCCTGAATCGGTAGATGTGTATTGGGCTTTACTATATACCCATGCCGTATATATACTGTAAATACGCACCGTTTCGGCATATGACGTAAAAATACTGTGCAGACCGCCGGTCCGTACACTAAAATACGGACCACCTAGCCATACACATTTATTAACATATCGGTTGTTAAAAATTAAATTAATGATTTTTTTTAGATTTTGGGTATATAGTAAATATATAACGTCCAACCATGCTTGTACAAGTCACAGAACTCGATGATAATTCACGGTTTGTACGGAACTTGGCATAAATGCCTCGGTCCGTACAGTCCGTAAATTACCATCTCGTTCTGTGACTTGTACAGCATGGTCAGGACGTTCTATATAATTACCACAATGGTACGTGGAGGGTATTGAGGCAGGCTCCTCCACAGAAGCCGACACCCGCGGACTCAGATTCCTGATACGGCTTACTCCCGGCGGGAGGCTGTCTGTAATGGCCGCTCACTCACGTGGAAACCCGCCATGAATATTAAATGAGCTTAGACCCACGTGCTATAGAGCGCGCCATGCTGCTGGGCTGGGCACAGGAATGTCCCGGACAAATAGGTAAATGAAGCATACGGTTCGTGGTCAATGTCGATGTCGTGGGACTCGCATTGTACCCTGCTGTCGTTGTCTGTGTAGAATTAGGTAGAGGAAGGTCACAGAAAGGTCGTCATACTCTGTGTAAAGGGGGTGTTCCACTGGACCGACGGTAGCCGATTCAGTAGCCAGACAATCGCCGATTGTTATCGGATGCCCTAGAATTTCTCAAATCTTTGAAAATGGTCATTTATTAAACTATTATTATCAGAATTAAATAAATTACAATACGTGAGCTTCCTCTTAAGGGCCCAGGAACAATTGATCGGTTGAGAAATCGGCCTGGTGGATTTTGCCCTTTAGAAGGGTACATTAACTGCGGAGTATGGCCAGGCACTTAAAAGCAGCCACATCAAAGAGTGGTTGATGCCACGGTCACTTTGTTGACACGGTTGACATGTACAATGAAAATCACGAGACTAGATTATCTTGCTGTCAATAAAGAAATGATTGGAAAAAAAACAAGGTGTTATGTAACAATAGGGCTTTAGGGCACAGAGTGATTCTAGTCATGCCATCATCCACCAGTCAATTATAAGATAGCGTCATAGTAGTCGAGGTACAACCACTATTTTCTGCTGTAATAATCTATAGATAATCATGAGACAAGGCTAAAACCTTTTCATGGCAAACCAATAAAAATATTTCCAATAGAATCCATTGATAACTGGACCTACCACCTGGTGTTTTGTTTAGTGTCGGGGGGCAAGTTGGCCGCCTCCATAACACAATAGCTATGTTATCTATAACTTCAGTAGGGCTACTAATATTATAGACCAGTGAAGGCTAGTCATTGATATTCCATCTGAGAGTAGTTTCAGCGCGGTTAGGCCTGTCACTAGTTGTCGTCTGTGGAGGGCGTTGGGTACGTCCTACTTGGTGATCTCTGAATTACCACAGCAAGAAGTTATATAAGAAGGGAGTACAACAAAAATTACGAACCATAGAAAACAGATAGCTCTATATCGCAAATGGCATGCCTATTTGATTCCTCACAAAGCCAAAAGAACTTTGTAATTTAGTGTCAATCTCTCCTGTAATCATCCCTAGTTAAGAATCTCACAATCTGTATAGTTACACTACGCATCACTTATGGTTGTATTGAAATGTATATCTAACTGTAAGGTAGATACGATGAATGGATCTCATCAACGTTTGATTTGTGTAACGTTTGCCTGGAAGAACGACAAAATATTGTCGAAAGCAAATAAAAACTTATAAAAGAAAAGAGAGAGAAAAAAAAGACACGATCAAGATCCTACTTGATGATTGCCATCTCTTAATTACCACTGACACATAGAATAGGCAATCGGTTAAAGTCCACCAGAAAATTCATTCTGTTATCAACATAACAATAACACTTTTTTGTACGTCGCACAAGGATTATCGTCAGACTCACACCAACTCTTGCAGAGTTCAAAAGCCTCACAAAAAGGGTGATGATGGAATCTATAAATGAACATACTATAAACCTATAAGGAGTAGCTCACTATAAACTCAAATGACAGACTAAGCTTATATGATGTCGGCAAACTCTGTATAAACATTTGTGGAAGACATATTGATGGTCGTATTGACCCCTAACAGAGTTATTTAATATACTGGTCCTCAGAATTCTCAGTCAAATATTTGCCATATGGGGAAGCCGATTGAAACCAGCAAGCAGTATCTCGCTGACCGTATTATCCAAGTATGTTGTTACTAGACTTAATATGGAACGAAATGTATTGTTTTACTGTATGAAAGAATGTAACAATAAACAAATTTATCCATAAATAAGAAAGATTTATGTCTGTTCGCTAAAAAAAGTCTTGGCCGTTCATAAGGTCGTCCGTAAGTGTTGAATAAAGTTAACCCACATCGTCCATTGGTCTCTATGGCATACAGAAAAAGGGTCTACATGTAGGATTCTAGATTATTAACCGGCCCCCTGAATACTAGGCTGCTATCATTGTATTAATTCCCACATGTACTATCATAGGAGTTCTTTTATTCTTGGGAGGTGAAATACTTTATAAAACCTGATGAAGGATCTATAACAATACGAAACGTTGTTATCTAAAATATGCAAATAAAGACCATCCTGTACTTTTACTTTATTTCATAGTCTTGTGTTTTGCCTTCTCTACAAATAATCTTGATGTTATATTTCTAGCCAAATATATTTGTGTTATACAGTATCATATGGTGGCTAGATCATTAAAACCAGTCAGGTTTAACTGAGATAATAAGTCTATTTGCTGGTTTTATGACCCTGAAGCGGGAAAACATCTTGTATCTGCCATAATTTACTCATATGACCAATAAAGGAATTGAAAAAATGAGAAATTGACCGCCACTGAAGGGAGGAATTCTGCAGATGGATTGGCTGTCTGTCGCATTACGTTCAGTTATCAATACGTTAAGACAATGAGTCTCTGTTCTTACAATGCTCTCTTGAATTCCCATCATTTCTGCCTGTATTTACGATGGCATACAATAACCCAGAGTCAGGTTATCGTTGGCGGATTTTACAACTCATGAATAGGCCTTTTTCCAAGTTAAAACCAAGATAATTATCATCTATAATGTTTAGATTGCACAGACTCACTGATACAATACCCTAGTTTCTCCAACAATTTAATCTGTCCAAAAACAACACTCATGAAATCACACCCACCGTTCACACTTTAGCTGTGAATGCTCTATATCTCTATGTGCAACTGCCTGGACTCGCGGTGTTTGTCCGAGTGGCTCCGTAACAAGACAGTGGGCCGTTAGGCGGCGCTGAACGGCAACACCTGTATTCTGTGACACAACGCCAATGCCTTGCCACTGATGATCGAACTGAAAACAATATAGTTTTGCATTTTTGTAAGTTGAAAACAATATGCTGTTTTACTAAGCAGGACTCTCTCCACTTGGTATTCACTTTGCATCGAATGGATGTGGCGTCTTTTTCAATTGAAGTCCATGCATTCTGATATTGTGGACTTTAATAATTGTTGTTCACCCTACGTTCAGTGCATCCTAGCAATGAGTAGCGGAGTTAGACTGTCGCTCGGGCAAACATGGACTGGCTGCATCCCATGGTTTGCTTCGTAATTTGAGTCAGCTTTGCCTCGCAATATCACTCCAACAACCAACCACCAGGGCATATTTTTGGTGGCTACGGATCTGGATGCAGTTCCTTCTTATTATCCTACCCCTAATATAAAATCCCATAAGCTTAACATTGAGTTTCCGTATGCCACGCTGACTAGCATACAGAGTTTTATATGCCACTAGTGGCATACAGAATCTTTATCACGTAATATTCCAAAATCGAGGAGACAGGGTAGGATAAAATCAAAACCTGATTCGTTTTAATCTTGGCCACCACATGCCACTCATGGAGTTTTGACTCCGGACTTCACTCGGCTTCGCCTCATGAAGTCACCATGCCAAACTCCAGTCGTGGCATACGGTGGTCAAGATGAAAACTCATCCAGCTTTACGATTATATCTCCAGTCTTCCCTAGACGTTCTGAGATACGTGAGACTTAATGGAGAGTCTGTCCTGAAGAATCTGAATTGAAACTTTTAAACCGGACCTTTGTTAATTCCAGGAATTCTTCCAGGAAGTACCGGGAAATGTCATCACTTGATGTCAAATGTCATCCGTCCACGTTAAAATGGTCATTACTGAAGGTCGCAGGCCTTCCTGAAGTCAGACTGACCCGAAGTCGGACTGACCCGAAGTCACGCAGACCCAAAGTTAGACTGACCCAAAGCTAGACTGACCGGAAGTCACGGTGACCAGAAGTCACGCTGACCGGAAGTCGGCCCGAACCTTCATGTCTGATCGTAGCCTGGCAGCCTGGCCTAGTTAGACCATAGGCCAGGTAACGGGTTCCAGTTTTGTGGTGCATTATTGGTAACGCCTCCATTTTTCTGTTGCATTGTGGGATTGCGCCACCTTGGCAGACCACCAGATACGCTAGTGGTTCCCGGGGTATCCGCTAGTCGGCTCGGCGGAGATAGATCCGCTTTAAAATCATGATCGCCCTGGCCCTAGCGACAACGGGACGTACTACGGCCTAGTTGAAGGACGTAGGAACCCGTTACCTGTCCCTTATTTCAGTAGGGCAGGGAACCAGTCTAGTCTGATCGACGCCCACTGGCTGTGACGACAACTTGATAATGGGCAATGAATTTATTTTCGTTTTTTTTTTATTCGGGCTAGATTCGCAAGTAACCGTCCCACCCCTCAAATATAATATCATACACATCGGCGCATACATTTTTTTATTATATATACTTTATTCATTTCTGTAGGGAATTTACAGTTCTTCCAATGAATACAATTATGTCTACATTCTTGAGGCATCTGGACATCTCTATCATACCAACAAATTGAATTAACAGTGGATGAGATGAGATGAGGAACCATAATTGAATTTTCATCATTATCTATATCATAATCACGTTAATGATAGTAATGGTAATTACATTAAATTAAATAGGAGTCGTAATAGTGAAATATATATACATACTTATTTCTATACAACTATGCATTGCGCTCAGATTCTTATAATGCAAATGAGGGAATAAAAAAAGAAAAAAAGAATGATTTGAGAACGCTTGATGATGATGTTGGCTAGAGAAAGAAAAGATAACTAGAATTATACAACAGAATGAAATAGTACAGAACTGCATGGAGTTGTCCCCCTGCATTAACTGCCATATAAGGAATAGAGTAGACCCAGTAGCCAATGACTGCATTCGCAGCAAACCCCGACCTTCACCCTGACCTCCTTACATGATATTTATAGCGCCTTGGGACGGTTCTACAGTCGAGAGTTGACCTAAAATCTAGTGGGCCACAACCACCCTCAGAATGAAGACTCAGTCTCAGTGCAATCTCTGGCTATGCATTTAGACTGTATCTTCATATAAGACTTCATGTTAATCCATCTAGACATAACTTTCTGTGTAGATATATACCAAGGATCCCGTGTTTAGGATTCTAGTTACAACATGTTTCGCTAATAATGAGTACAAATTTCATCTTGTGAAATGGGTCACCCCGTCAACTCTCTACGAGTGTGTATCATTCTCTCAGGTAATTATTTTGCTTTGTCCTCCGTATGTTTTACTAATAAGTACACATGAGACTAAAAGGTCTGGTTAATACTATATATTGTGAACATGTTTAAATGTAATAGGGAATGTCTGTCAGTCAGGCAGCCAGTGAGCCAGTCAACCAGTGAGCCAGTGAGCCAGTTAGTCAGTCAGCCTGTCAGCCAGTTAGTCAGTCAATCAGTCAGCCTGTCAGTCAGTCAGTCAGTCAGCCAGCCAGTGAGCCAGTGAGGCAGTCAACCAGTTAGTCAGTCAGCCTGTCAGCCAGTTAGTCAGTCAATCAGTCAGCCTGCCAGTCAGTCAGTCAGTCAGCCAGCCAGTGAGTCAGTCAGTCAGTCAGTCAGTCAGTCAGCCAGTGAGTCAGTCAGTCAGTCAGTCAGTCAGCCAGTCAGCCTGTCAGTCAGCCAGTCAGCCTGTCAGCCAGTCAGTCAGTCAGTCCGTCCGTCCGTCAGTCAGTAAGTCTGTCAGTCAGTCAGTCAGTCTGTCAGTCAGTCAGCCAGTCAGTCAGTCAGCCAGTCAGTCAGTCAGTCAGTCAGTCAGTCAGCCGGTTAGTCGGTCAGCCTTTCAGTCAGGCTGTCAGTCAATAAGTCAGTGAGGAGGTTAATCATTATCTCTAGTGGTAAGTCACACAGATACCAACCTCTCCTACGGTGTTGGATTTATTGTCATACCACACAGTATGCTGGTATGACATATAATTTGGTTTTATATCGTTCTATATGAATACCCATAATACCGACAATTATTGAAATATTTACCATAATATGACCACGCCAGTTTCCAACCACTTTTCATGAGCTGGTCAGGACGAAAGTTACCATACGTACGCTAATTGTATATTCAATGACACAAGTGTAACTATATACACTTAACACACATAATAATCAAGGTTAATAACTAGGTGAAGTTCTGTTCATAAATTATCCACCTATTCCAAAAGATCCTCAACTCAAGAAAGGTGCCATTTCACTGCTACACAATCCAACAAACAAGAATCTGAACCATTCTTCACGGTCCAGCGAATATTTAGCCGGGATTCAAATTGCCACCAAAACAATCAGTCTGGAGATTGCATTTGTTCTAGTGTTAAATTACAATTAGGTTTCATTAGTGTAATTACGAAAAGCCAATCTGAATTGCCAACGGGCCTGCACTTATATCAGGGATTTTAATTTCCTGAGTCAATCCATTTGTTATGAAACAGCAAGAGGATGGTTAATTATCAATGAGGAAGTGTGGGAAATGATTGACATGGGTCCAATGTCCTGTCACTCTATTGTAAATCAGAGATGTCCTGTTTATTTGGCTGATTTGATAGATAATTAATGTATTGACATTTAGAATGATCAATTAATGGATTTATTAATGAGACTTGGGTGGTAGGGGGGCGCCAATGAGTGGGAATTATTCATGAAGCCATGCAGGCCCGCACCAGTGATCAGGCATTCCACAATGGTACATAGCCCGTATAATCAATTAGAGTCTAATCAAGCTGGAGCGTGTGATCTACATTAATAAGAGCACCCCTCTCATAAGATCACACACTCTCTAAGTGGTATTCTGTACAAGGTTCTCACTGCGCACCCCTATCATAAGATCTCACACTCTCTAAGTGGTATTCTGTACAAGGTTCTCACTATGCACCCCTCTCATAAGATCTCACACTCTCTAAGTGGTATTCTGTACAAGGTTCTCACTGTGCACCCCTCTCATAAGATCTCACACTCTCTAAGTGGTATTCTGTACAAGGTTCTCACTGTGCACCCCTCTCATAAGATGTCACACTCTCTAAGTGGTATTCTGTACAAGGTTCTCACTGTGCACCCCTCTCATAAGATCTCACACTCTCTAAGTGGTATTCTGTACTAGGTTCTCACTGTGCACCCCTCTCATAAGATCTCACACTCTCTAAGTAGTATTCTGTACAAGGTTCTCACTATGCACCCCTCTCATAAGATCTCACACTCTTTAAGTGGTATTCTGTACAAGGTTCTCACTGTGCACCCCTCTCATAAGATCTAACACTCTCTAAGTGGTATTCTGTACAAGGTTCTCACTACGCACCCCTCTCATAAGATCTCACACTCTCTAAGTGGTATTCTGTACAATGTTCTCACTACGCACCCCTCTCATAACATCTCACACTCTTTAAGTGGTATTCTGTGCAAGGTTCTCACTGTGCACCCCTCTCATAAGATCTCACACTCTCTAAGTGGTATTCTGTACAAGGTTCTCACTGTGCACCCCTCTCATAAGATCTCACACTCTCTAAGTGGTATTCTGTACAAGGTTCTCACTGTGCACCCCTCTCATAAGATCCCACACTCTCTAAGTCGTAGTCTGTACAAGGTTCCCACTGCGCTCTATTGGAAAATACTTCTTAACGAACTAGGCTTAAAGCCTTGAGAATCCACTGGCAAACAGTATTCCCTTTAAATTGAGATTATAGGAATCTTTGGGTTGTTTTATGTGCGTCTTTAGCAGTGGAGGCAAGTCAGCAGATTCTCAAGGTTCTAAGCCTACTTCGTTAAGAATTCGTCTCCATGGAGCATAGTGAGAATAAAGAATACGTCTTAGAGTGTGAGATCTTATGAGAGGGGTGCACCCGAAAACCTGTGTTCAGGGGGGTGTCCACCTACTGCTTCTGATACACTCCGACAAGGCATACGACACACACTGACACAGAAAATCTGTAAGTGCTCAGTCGGAATGTGTTGTAAGGGCTCTGTTGGAGTGTTTATGGCTTATGACACACTCTGACAAAGAAAACCTGTGTCGCAAGGGCTCTGTCGGATGAGGGCACTATGTCATAGCTACTTCGAAGCATGTTGGAGTGTATCGGAGTGTGTCAGAGTGTGCCAGAGTGTGTCGAAGCATATTGGAGTGTGTCGTAGTGTGTTGGAGCATGTTGGAGTGTGTTGAAGTGTGTCAGACTGTGTCAGAGTGTGTTGGAGTGTGTCAAAGCATGTCAGAGCGTGTTGGATTGTGTCAGAAGGCCGTGTAAGACCGGAGTGTCCACCACTGCGACAAAAACTTAAAGGGTTGTGTCCACCAGAGTGGACACAACTTTGACATGGTCTCTGTGACACAGATTTTGTGTCGGAGAGTTTTTTTTATATATTTTTTTTTATTTCGATATTTAGACTACATGAACTTCAGCATCAGAGCTGGTTTTAGTGTTCATGCAGTATTGCATGAGTACAGACATATGTTTCACAGACATTCTTAGTGATGTTGGGATTTGGCATTTAAATACCAGTATCAGTCTCTTTGAACAAAGTCCAATTGTAGACAGTAGGTTCTTGATATTATAATACATTGAGACAAAAGTCCATTACTAGCAGAGAGTTCATATAATGCGTGTTCATTAGAATTGCTAGTCCCGGTAGTAAACAAAAACCTAAGGTGTACACCTCACATATGCAATAAAAATGTGTTCCAATCATGGTAAAGACTTGTTTTTGATCACAAAGTTACTTACATCAGTTTGTCGGTTCACTTAAACACAAAAGCAATAGCACATACCAACATGGTTAACAACTGGGTATGACTTTCAATACACAATAAAACAGGTAAACGAAGGATGGATAGTGGAAACTCTCAAGGCATGGATGTCCAGCAACACAATCCAGCAAAGCACAGGTTGCGCAAAACGCACAAGTCAACAAAGGAGTTATAGGTACAACGGAGGTGGTCTACAGTCATTGGTTTACAAGTCGTGACAACATAAATTTCTTCTGGGAAAACATAAATTTGGAGTATGAATCCATATTTCTGACATTTGTGGGGAGCCTATTCCACATAGTTGAACCCCTGTACATAGCTCCTGATCGATACCATTCATTTTTTGGGAACTTAACCTTGAAATTTTTTCCTCTGGTCTGCCTTGTATCTCTGCGAGCTTCCTGGATTAAATTAGTAACCCCTTGCTTACGGTACATATAGTTTAGCAAGTGAGCATTTGACCTATCAGACAAGTATGCAACTCCTGCATCTTTGTGTAAATTGACTACATTGGACCTTATATCTCTCTTCATACAAATTTGTAGTCCCTTGTTCTGCAGGGCTTGTAGTTTATTTAGTAGCACTTTATGCGTTGCACCCATCAAAATATTACCATAATCTATATAGGGAAGCACCATTGATTTATAGATACAGAGTGCAGCTCTCTGTGACACAGATTTTGTGTCGTAGAGTGTCGGTACCTAAGATAACTACATTTTGGGTAACCAGGGGTGTTACAGATTGGCGCCGACATATCTGCGATGGAACCTTCCGACACACTACGACACAGAACTTAGTGTGTCAGAGTGTGTTGGAAGCTCTATCTTAGTGTGTCGGCTCTGGTGGACACAGCCCTTTAAACGTTTGATTTCATGTTGGAAGGCTTCTCGTAAAGCTTGTTGGAGTGTGTCAGTGTGTCGGGAAAGACGATGCAGATTAAGGATATCGTAATGCAGCCTACGATGCATCTTATTTTTATCAGGAGGTCATCGTAGTCGTTGATGTGCATTGTAGACCACGTTGGAAAAACCTGATCCATTACTATGATTTCATATTTATATCTGGAATCTCCCTTGAATCTCTTCATAATTCACGGGGCTTCGCCTTGTGAATTACTACGTGATTCAATCTCAATGGGATAAAGAGCTCTAACCCGAAACTTTCATAGGTTTTCTCTATATTATTGTATACCTGTGGCTACTGATACTGCTCGTTCCTACCCTTGACGTATTTATTCCCGTACGGCACACTGTGACGTACGGGGTATGTGATCATGTGACTAGATAGATTTTCGCCATTATTAGGTATATAATGATACAAAAACAAGCTGACTGTCTTCGTACGTCATAATACTTGGTAAAATTATTGATCACATACATCCCTCTGCCTACGGTATCGGGATGTATGTGGTCAATAACTTCACCGCGTATTTTTGACGTACGTAGACAGTCAGCCAGTTTCCGTGTACTATTCCTGCCCCAAAATAAGACGGTGCAGATGTAATAAATTCATATTTATGTGATCTTTAAAATAACCGTATTTCACATGAGAATCGTGATAGTATCCTGTGGATTAGGCCCGGCGTCCACCTATTACGATATGGCACCGATATGGTCTACGATGCACCTCCCGACCAAAAATCAAAATCGCGTCGGAAGGTCACCTAATATCGGGGCAGTTGACCACGTTTCTGCGATTAGACACCGATAAAAACCCCATACAATGTGTGGTGAATTGACTTGTCTAGACGTATGTCTACGATTTTGCACCTTCCCGATATGGCACCGATTTTGACATTTTGTATCGGTGCCATATCGGGAGGTCCACGATTCTATCGTAGTAGGTGGACGCCGGGCCTTATAGTCAGGGGGAGGTAGCAGGGTGAATGGATTTATCATTCAATTTTCTCTAATCCCCGTAATCCCCTGTAAATCCCTGTAAATCCCTGGCCCCATTTGGCACGCTTCAGCGATTAGCAGTGCTGTATAATCCGATCAGCACACACTCTGAGATGTCTGCCGAGTGTGATTTATGAAACAGGTCCCTTCTGGCCGTGTTTGTTCAGCGATATCACATGGCAATAATACAATATCAATATCACAGCCTTACCCTGAAATAAATGTGGGTTTTAAAGGCATTTCCTATGAATCACAGTGGCGCCACCTGGTGATTTTTGAATATTTGCATTTTTTTCATTTCAAATTGGTTCGTTGTGGCCAATTCCAAAAAATAAAATGAGCAAAATGAGCTAAATTCAAAAATTATTTTTCCCATTCGGAAACTCACAAGAGGTACATCATTCTCAATGAGTTAGAAGTATCCTTGTTCCTGAAATACGAGAAACAAATATTTATACATAAATTCAAGTTTTGTCTAGTTTGACCTATTCCAGTAGGTAATCTGGGTGCAATTACATTTGCTTGATTTACAAAGGAAATGTACTGAAAATGGGGGTTTCTTCAATTCTTCCAAAAAACAAGGACCGTGACCCATAGTTTTTGAATCTTAAATGTATAGTATTTTTACATTTTACTACATTCTCTGAGGGTCTGAAGAAAATGACAAGGGTTTCAATATATGTGTAATACAACTTTTAGAAATGATAAACAATGATGAGGGTTAGGGTCGGAGGGGGGGAGGGGTCGGGGTTAGAGTAAGAGTTGGGTTAAGACTGCGAACCACATAGAGTACGCTAGTTCATATTCATCTTTCTATGCTTGACATCAGAGCAAGTTCGTTTTGGGGCGAGTTGTCCAGTATTTATTTTGTCAATAGAGCACTCGTTTAAGCTGATATTTCCATTTATCTTTTAACTATATTCAGGTGCAGGTTTAGTGCACGGACAAATCAAATATAAATTAACAAGAATTGTGAATAAAAGCTAAACATGTAGAACGTATTGCGTTATATTTTTTTCTGGGAGAATTCAAGTCAAAATGACGAGTTATCTGAAGCTGAGATTTCTGAATTTTCATCGTCATCTCGTTCTGATGTAAAATGTATGAATCATCTCGATAGCGGCATCAAACCTTGTTTCAGATCTGATAATGTTTCTAAAGACGTGACACGCCCAATACTGGACTCAGTTTGGACTTTCCAAGGTCATATTTTTAAATAAAATACTTTATTTCATTGATGAAATATTTTATTGAAGACTTGTGCACAATTGTGTTGAATATTGCATTTTACTCCTAATTATGAAAACTGAGAATTGAAACTGGTTTGATCAATCGTATTTGTTTCATCCGTTAAGAATACAATGAGGGAAAATTAAAGATACTCTAGAATGAACTCTATATTGATTTTAAAGAAAAAGACGAACAAACCTCATGACTTTGTAGTGCCAGTCTCAAATAAAATAGACCCAATACAAGGGTGGAAATCGTGCTAATCAGTTCATAAATGTCGGTAGAGATAGGTATTTTAATACCATCTCAGGTATGGTTATAGTTTTTACTAATTCTAATGGGGGGTAGGAGCATTTCTGTGAATGGCCACACCAGGTGAAACATATTATGAATTAGAAATTAACAAAAAATATCCTGTGTTGTATTGGACAACGAGATAAAAACGGATTTTTAAAAATAATTTAGTGTTTATTCCTTTCTGTACATAAGACAGTTCTTCCAATGAACAAGGAAGCAGGTCTGTTCTACTCTGTATACTTTGATACGAATAAAATCTTGCTCAAATGATGATAAAATGAAGTGTTCTAAAAGAAAATAAGAGCAATGAAATCACCCAATGGTGGTCCTATCATTTCCCAGACAGACTCATTTGGTCGGCTTCAAGTTACAGTAGCTCAGAGCCCCACAAATAAGTATTCCTGATTCGCAAACTACAAGATTGACACAAAATACGTGAGGGGAATAATTGAGGAGACTAGCTGCAAGACCAACCAACGATTACAGAAGCGACTTCCCACACCGACACGCGCCATTAATCACGTGACAACGCCAAGTCGTTTCCATGGAGATCTGCACATGGAGATGAGAGTTTGACCTTGACCTTGGGAGCCATTATTCGCGCTGATTTATGTGTCGTCACATCTGTGCTTTCTTATCCATCACAGTCAGAGAGGGCAAAAAGGGGCCCAGCTCCGCACATGTCCTTTAATTTCAATCTCGTCCCCGGATCTGTATTTTAAATTTTTGATCGTGATAAAGACTTGCGCCGATTAATGATGTTGTGCATTGTTGGGTTTCTGATCTGCATCATGGTTTGTTTGCCAGATTTTTATCACAGGCCAGTAGGGGGGGGAGAAAAGGGCAGACATCAGTCATGGGTCATGGTCTAATGAACACAGACTGAAAATCAACCCAATTGGCCCTCCAGATGTTATTAAACTCCCTAATATCGCCCCGGGTACGTTAAGAATCAGCTTCCAACAGTCTGGCCACACCACGGCCGCCTCTCCCCCGATGAACAACTGTTTTACGATTTCTAACTGGAGAAACCGAATATAATTTGAAATGTATATGTGTAGATATAACTGAAATTTCCATTTCTGTCATCGGATTTCCAATTTGAAGATTTATAAAAACTGCTAGATTGCATTAACAGAGAGAAATGGGTAATAGGTCTATCCCCATACAACGTCAGAAACAAGCTAACACCAGATCCTATAAACAGACTGAAATGAAGGATACTGCAATGAGGTCTATCGAGAAAAGGGGCAGTCATCATTGATAGGTCATGGACCAGTGCACACCAAATGAAAATCCACCCAATTTCTTGCATGGTTCCTGATTAGCATTCTCTCCCCAACACAGCCTTTGATTCTGATATGATACAAAGTAGTAATCCATGCTTGGAGAGTGGGTTTGTGGCTCCCTCTGTCGGGAAGCACGATTAGCAGTACGGCATCAAAGATTAATACAAGAAGTAAATCACTTTCCCAAGTGGATAATCCTTGGTGACATGGTAATCCGGATTTACCGCACCCCGGTTGACTAACCATTGCCTTCATTGAATTATTGATACCTCAAATACCCCCACACACTCTATATAGAGGAGGGGACCCTGAAATGCCTGTCACATGCCTAGAATAATGATCTCATATTTTGTCAAAATTCTGTGTATATATATATGAAGAATTGTTACTATTAGGAGGTTATAGAACTATTTGCTTGAGAGATCTTTTATGAGGGATGGGGTGCCCTTGTCCATAGATATTTTTTTAGACAGTGCTATTGACGATTTTTACTATAATTGCCATTACTATATAGAATAAACCCTATAATCCTACATCATGACATGTTCGTGGGACCAGCCATGAAATATATCAGGAAACATTTCTGAAATTCTTTATGCCATACAATCCACATGGCTATGATAAGGCTATGAACAAAAATTTCCCGAGTCATAGCCTTGTCAGAAGGTTGGAAAATTTTCTGTCATAGTTTATCAGAGTGTGAGACTAAACGGGGGCGTCCACCAACCACGACAAGGCTACGACAATGGCTTCCCGACAAGGTCCACGATTGGCCTACGATTGGAGGCCTTGTCGTGGTTGGTGGACCCCAGTTCCCGACAAGAGTCTATGACAGGCCACAACAAGGCCACAATTGGAAGCTTGTCGGGAGCCTGCTGACAAGGCTATGACAACGTTGAGCATGTTCGATTTTTCCCATGACTGGACCCTTGCCGTGGAGTGTCTTGGTTTCATTGATATCACTGTCATAGTGTGTTGGTACCATGGACATCTTATTTACGGGAACCAGCAACGTCTACGGCACGCCCCAACAATGCTGTCGTTAAGCCCCCCTTCTTACAACAAGGCTGCGACAAGTGCCGATTGGAACTTTCTTGTCGGCACTTATCGTAACCTTGTCGTGGTTCGTGGACGCCACCCTTAAATTACCACATCCTTGCTTTCGGGGAAGGTTGAGAGATTTTGTGTAGTAGCTCATGGGTGTGGATGTGGGTGTGGGTGTTACCGTGTGTCTGGAGCGCATTGGGTTCTGTGGGCTTTACCGATTCACAGCTCAAAGGTATCCGATTAAATCAGCCAATACGTGAAAAGAAAGCGCTCCACCACTGTGAGTAGACTCATTACCATTGTATTTGTATGCGGAGGCTGATTTACTGTGATCCGGGACCAGGAGACTCATAAACCCGGGTTCTTATTAGCCAGCAGGGGAAAGAGCCGGCCATAATATCTCACTTCTCTTAAAGGCATATCCCACAAGTTGCCTTGAAAATTAAAACCCATATTATTTACTGTACATTGAATATGATGAGCTCAACGTATTGTTGAACATATTTCTGAATTAAAAATCGCGGGATTTTGATTTATAGATAGATATTGTTATAATATTATAAAAGATTATATAGAAATTCTATAAAGTTATTTTTCATATAATATAACCCGTGTCATTTTCCGAAAACTTTCACAGAATAAAGTAGATGTATAGTACTAAGTATTTCAGTTTTAAAAACCATAGGTCACCGTCCTTTTTTGAGAGAGAATTAAAGAAAACCACATTTTTCAGTACATTTCCTATATGATATAATCAAATGTAAATTGCCCTAATTTACCAATTATGATTGGATAAACTGGAAAAAGCGTTATATTTACTCATTTGGAAATAGATTGAAACCCAAGGAACTAGTTTTGACTGATAGTTGATAATATCTAAAAAATCACCAGGTGGCGCCACCGTGAATCGTCCGATATGCCTTTAAAGAAGCAGAGGCGCCGAGAAATCTGTGAATGGACCGTTAGAGAGTTAATTAAGCATGGAGGCTAGGAGAGGAAGCATGTCGGCAGTTACCCGAGCATTTAACGTTCCATTTCCCCGAATATCGCCCACTCCGGGAAACCTCGTCGACCTCGCGAGATCCCGTTTATGCTAATGAGGTAATCATCGTGCAAACGAGATTCCCGCTTCTGGAACGAGAGACCGCGAGACTTGGGTTTGATGGATAGCGTTCGCCCTCACTCTCCAAGCAGAGTGTTGTTTTTTTACATCATATATAAATGATCCACGCCAGTTGTGCTTGGAGATGTGGAGGAGAGGCTTTGCCAACAGAGGGCTCCACTGTCTGGTGCGCACGCAGATGCCACTCTCCAAGCAGAGGTCTAGGCCCTTGTGTTATCCAATACAAGAACAAGTTGCTGGCTTTTAGAAACTGATGGATCGGGCGTGAATAACGTATCACATCGTGATACATTCTTTGTGGGAGAAACAGAATACCTCCCGTCGTCCTTGTATGCATGATGCTTGTAGAGAGGGTGTTAAACTGAAACGACCATCAATAATCTCCATACATATTTATGGGATGAGCCCAGTCCTTAATTCAAACTGATTCCATGCTTTTAGCGGACCTGCCGGTCGCATCAGGGTGATTAGATTTATGTATATACACACAGGTGGATCTCATACAGGATCACCACAGAGGCTTCAAATGCTTGACGTATAGGGCACATAGCTATTGTGCTATGGACGCGGCCATCTTATCCCCAACGCCATCCTAAACACTAGGTGGCGGGACCAATTATCAATTGATTTTATCAAAATATTTTCTGGGGTTTGCCATGGATGAACTTTAGCCTCGTCTCGATATCATCTATTGATTATAACAATGGTTGTCCCTCGACTACAGGAGCGCTATCTTGTAATTTCCTGGCAGATGATGGCAGAACTAGCAATCACTCTGTGCCCTATACTGGCACCCTATCAATATTAATAACTACAACAATCTTTTAAGGGATTTCATTTTTAATGGGAACGGGCGATACACCGGGTATGGAGAATTTCAATCTCACACCACCCTAGATGATTGATTACACCCCCCCCCTCCCACCCCTCACCCCTCACCTCTCTCTCTCTCTCTCTCTCTCTCTCTCTCTCTCTCTCTCTCATACAGATCTGAACGTTGTAGCCTCCTTTTTTCCGGTTACCATGGTAACAGAACGCTGAGAGACGCGGACGCTGGTCCGGGAGAGACGCCGGCGTTCCGGGGTCGTGTGCACTGAACCGTGACCGTGTCGGGCTCCGGAAAGTACCCGGATGACTCCCGAATGGCTACTGTTCTGAGGGTGTTTTTTTTTTTCTTTTCAAATTTCATTTTTGGGTGTGGTATTAAGAAAAAGAAAATAGTATCCGTGTCTCCTGTTCTCCATCGAGTTTAGAGTGCGCAGTAATATGAACGAGGCGATAGCCGAGTGAATATTCTGAAGCACTCCAAATGAGGGAGAGCAGGGGAAATTGGCTTAGTCGATTTCCCCTGCCAAGGTACATGTACATAATCTCAGACAATTTGGGTTATAACCTGTTTTTTGGGGGGATTTTGGTGAGATTGGCGTACCTCTTGCTGATAATGAGGGTCCCATAATCTCAGTGGTGTGCCTTTTCACAGTTTGGACCAGAGACTGCACAGTGGACATAGGTACTTGAGTCTCAAAGAGACTACATCCTTTTGGAAACGGAGATTGTCTGAGACTCTATATACCTTATTTGTCCTTCCATGTGAATCAGATCCGCTATTTTCCTTAGAGATTCTGCTCTGAGATTATTGGACATAGGGTCAGTTATCGGAGACTGGGGAAAAGATGCAAAGTACACCAGTCTCAAGTACATGAGTCTCTCCGTGTGAATCACACGTAAGGCACTCCTCTCATAAGATCTCACAGTCTCTAAGTCGAAATCTGTACAAGGTTCTCACTGCACTCTATGGGAGAGGAAATCTTAACAAACTAGGCTTAGAGCCTTGAGAATCCACTGGCACACAGAAGTCCCGCTAGGTGGCATCATTGTGATTATAGGAATCTTTGGTTGCATTGATGTACGTCTTTAGCACCCGACGCAGGCCAGTGGATTCTCAAGGCTCTAAGCCTAGTTCGTTAAGAATTCTTCTCCCATAGAGCGTAGTGAGAGTACAGAATACGACTTAGAGAGTGTGAGATCTTATGAGAGTGGTGCACAAGCACCCCGTAAGAGGGCGGGTGTGGGGGAGGTGTCAGATAATATACGGGAAACCTATGAGAGTTTAGGGTTTGAGCTCGTATCCCATCGAGTTTGAATCACGTAGTAATTCACAAGGCGAAGCCGCGTGAACTACGTAGTGATTCAAACGAGACGGGATCGAGCTCTGACCCTAAACTTGAATGGGTTTCTGAATTTATCTCACCCTTCATATTGACTAATGGGCTATAATTTGTGACATAATCCCCCATTGGATATTTTTCTTAAATATCTAATGGGTGTTAGATACGAGTTCCCAATGTTAAGTCTATGGAGAAAAATACCGGGGTGAGATAAGCCTTATCTCCACACTGCAGGTGGCTGCGCCCCTCTACGACGATCCAGATTAGTCCAGGACCTCCAAGGTCATGTACCCTGATCGGGGTCAAACCTGTGAATTACTCCTCCGATCATTTAGAATCATATTTAAGATATCATGCCTTGTATTTGTGAACAATGAGGGACGTTGACAGAGTGCTTTCAGGTGAAAGATAAGAAGCTCACACAATAAATACAATGTGATTTTTTTCTCACAGAAAAGACTCGCGAGGGGACTGCATAGGAGAGAGCTATGAATTCCAATAAATACTATGTGGGTCAATTTTATTCAACATTTATGGACGACCTTATGGACGGCTAATACTGTCTTAGCGAACAAACTATGAAACTTAAATATCATTAAACGATAACCCTTGTACGAGGTACAGAAAAGGGTCTTTATGTACGATCCTAGATTATTAAACAGGCCCCTGGATCAGCTGAGCCTCTCGGAGCAGCTCAATGGCAGGACTGCCAGGGGCCCGTTTAATAATCTAGGATCGGACACGAAGACCCTTTTCTGTACGCTATAGAGACCCAGGGACGATGTGGGTAAACTTTATTCAACTCATATAGACGACCTTATGGGCAGCTAATACAGTAAAACCCCGCTTCTGGGACACCTCGCTTAAGGGGGGCACCTCGCTTAAGGGGGAACCCGCTTCGGATTACAGTTTGCTTGGAACAGAAATCTTTCTTAAGCTTATTCTAACCCCGCTTTAGGGGTCACCCGCTTAAGGGGGCACTTTGCTCGGAACGGAGGGTGTGCGCTTAAGCGGGGTTTTACTGTACTGTCTTAGCGAACGAACTTGAATAGCATTGAACGATAACCCTGGTACAAGGTACGGAGAGGGGTCTTCATGTACGATCTCTAGATTATCAAACGGGCCCCTGACCGCCCGCTATGAAGGAATGCCTGAGCCCCAGCCCTCACAGCTGCAGGTAAACCCAGTAGAGATCATCTTGTGTTGAGTAAATGGAGCCTCTCCACCCATCTCCAGGCCACGCCAGTCTCCCGCCGAGTTTACGACGCCCGTCAACCTCCCGCCGGGCACAGAACATCGGCTTGGAGAGCTTTCTCTGATGGGGTTCTGCTCCTAAAGGCGCATTCCCACCTAACGATTCTTGCCCCTGAGACTACTGCCGGGCATAATCGCCGGGAAAAGGCAGTCACACAGTGGGTGGGAGGGCATAGATGGCGACTTAGTCTAGGGGGTACTATGCCCTGATATATTTCAAACATGTTTGAAATTGAATCGCAAGAGACTGGTGCCCTTTTTAGAGAGAATCCAGTCGCAGAATCAAGCCCAAACAATGGGGAGTAGGGCAAAAGTCGCCTTCCCACTTGGCAACTCGGCAAATTCCTATAAAATTTTGGCTGATAGTCGGCGACCGGTGCCCTCTGAATGCCCCAGAATCGCTTAGTGTGAACTGGGCCTAAGGTAAATGTACATGGATATTATCACGAAACATCATGAAATTTCATATGATTGTTTATATGGCATGAGTTGTCTTCGCGGCATTATATTACGAAGTGGAGCTGAGTGATATCTGTAGCCGAAGACAATGAATGGCATATAAAAAATCATATGAAATTGAGTGATGTTTGATTTTATCCTACCCTGTTACATGTTTTTAACTTCATATGTCACCAGTGGCATATAAATATCATATGCCATAACCGTGGCATACAGTTACACCATGTTAAGTCTATGGAGATTTATATGCGGGGTAGGATAAATTTCTTGTGTAAACACACTGAAGATGTTTACTACTTATTTTACATGAAATAAAGTAGGTACTATGTTGACACTGTTTTAATCCATCAGGTTCATCAAAAACAAGCAACAATAATTTCATCATTGTGTAGATCTTCATTATTTGAACTGGTATGTGGTAATTAGTAGAAACTGAACGAGCGTTATACTTGTCAGTGTTTATGCCACGACGGGAAGGTCGTGTATTACTACGCGAAGCGTTAGCTGAGCGTAGTGAGGAACAGACCTGACCAGAGTGGCATAGACACTGACAAGTCTAACTCGAGTTCGGTTTCGTATTTATCCTACCCGTGTCTACGCTTTTAGATTACTAAAATATGAATATCGATTAAACGACCAACCGAAGTCCTACCGGAACTTTTGAGTCCAACCAGGACTTTTTTCGGAGTAGCTCACAATCTGGTCGCTGATTGGTCGATTTTTATGCCCCTAGAGGCATAAATCGCACTTTATGTCATGGCATGCCGCATAAAATTTGCCTATGTTATGCATATGGACCGTTTTTATTAGGGGTAGGATAATTGTCATCAACATTTCTTACTTTAACATCCTTACCAAAACCTGCAGAAATATTAGATATCTCGATGCCATTCAACCCTCTACATATCAATCAGCGCTGCTATAGGTAAAAATGATTCACGAATTAAGATTATATCAAGAGTTTAAGAAATCTTAATCTGGGATTGGCTATCGTTATTGCATCACTTAAAAAATGTCGAGACTGAATTGAGGATTTTTTTATCAGGTGGACCAGATCTCTGTAGTACCTTCTTGACTTTGTCTTAGTTTTTGTGTGGTTACGTATATCTGTAAGTATTCTATTATCTGGATTAATCTGTCCTTGATTGTTACATAGAAGAACGTTGATGATTCAATACATCAAATTTTTATGCCTACGAAAGTAACACTCCTCTCACACTCTCTAAGTCATATTCTGTACTCTCACTATGCTCCATGGAGAAGAATCCTTAACGAACTAGGCTTAGAGCATTGGAAATCCATTAGCCTGCCTCCCGTGCTAAAGACGTACATCAATGTAACCAAAGATTCCTATAATCTCAATGATGCCACCTAGTGGGAATACTGTGTGCCAGTTGATTATTCAGGCTCTAAGCCTAGTTCGTTAAGAATTCTTCTCCCATAGAGCACAGTGAGAACCTTGTACAGGTTACGACTTAGAGAGTGTGAGATCTTATGAGAGGGGTGCACCCACATGGTACAAGGAGACTTCGTACAAGAGTTTCATAAGAGGGGACTCCCACCTACCACGATAGGCCACGACATGCTTCCCGATCGCTACGATTTGAAATGCCCAAATCGTGGCCTATCGGGAGGTCACCGATAGTTTCAAATCGTGGACATGGTTTGAAATCGTAGAGCATAGAAACGCCTTTGGAGGACCAAAAACATAAACCATGGTCACGATTCAATCTGGGTATCAATGTATATGAGTTTTAATATTGAAATATATTATAATTTTGGAAACATTAAATGAATCTGAATAGTTTTTTAGAGGTATTCACAACATAATTTGAAGTTATTTTTCAGACTATAATACAATCAAATTGAAAAAGATAACTGTGATAGAATCGTGATTCCGATCTGAAACTATTATTTTCAGACCTTTATCCTTAATCAAATGATATCATATTTTCACCGAATATATATCTGTATACGGCCTACCTAATCCTAGAATTTCATAATTTTCCATCTAGTATTTCACCCACAAGAGATATTTTCCCATTCAAATACACTACAATACCCTACGACAGGCTACGAAATTTCCAACATGTTGGAAATTATCGGGACCTCTACGATTGGCGTTTTCATCGCAGCCTATCGAATCGCAGAAACCTGTTCCACCTACCACGATTTTGCCAGACCTCAGGCTACAATCGGAATGGTGTCGGGAAGGCCGTCGTAAGGCCAATCGGGACCAGAATCGTGGTAGGTGGGGGCAGGCTTTAAGGCCCGGCGTCCACCTACTACGATAGAATAGTAGACCTCCTGATATAGCACCGATACAAAATGGCAAAATCGGTGCCATATCGCGAAGGTGCAAAATCGTAGACATATGTCTAGACAAGCCAATCCACCATGCGTTGTATGGGTTTTTTATCGGTGTCTAATCGCAGAAACGTGGTCAACTGCCCCGATATCAGGTAACCTTCCGACGCGATTTTGATTTTTTATCGGGAGGTGCATCGTAGACCATATCGGTGCCATATCGTAGTAGGTGGACGCCGGGCCTAATAGTCAAGCTTGCTCGCTGAGACAGTCCTAGCTGACGGAAGATCGTCCATAAGTGTTGGATAAAGTTGACCAACATCGTCCCTGGGTCTCGTTGGTGTACAGAAAAAGGTCTTCATGTACGAGTATATTCACCAGGCCCCATGTTATACCATAGAGTAACTGGTTTGCAATGCATTGCGTAACCAAGTAGATAATGTGGAAAAAGGTCTATTAACATAGATACAAAGAAGGAAATTGATAAGTGTTTGGTCTGTGTCCTCGTTCGCCATCGAGTTTGGAGTGCGTAGTAATATGAACGAGGCAATAGCCGAGTGAGTATTCTGAAACACTCCTAACGATATAGTGAACAGGAACTCAAACGAAACATGAACATTTTTCTGATTTTATCTTAGCCTGGAAATCTCTATCTGTTTATCACCCGTTGAGAACGAGTTACCGTTCTCACAAGCCTGTTGAGAACGAGTTCGTAATGCTAAGCCTATAGGCGTTTATACCAGGCTAAGATACTATCGTAAAACTGGATGAGGTTTAATCTTGGCCACCGTATTCCACGACTGGAGTTTGGCAAAGTGACTTCATGAGGCGAAGCCGAGTGAAGTCCGGAGCCAAAACTTCAGGACTGGCATGTGGTGGCCAAGATTAAAACGAATCAGGTTTTGATTTTATCCTACCCTATCTCCTCGATTTTGGAATATTACGTGATAACAATGCTGTATGCCACTAGTGGCATATAAAACTCCGTATGCCAGTCAGCGTGGCATACGGAAACCCAATGTTAAGCCTGTGGGATTTTATATTAGGGGTAGGATAAAATACTTGAACAGATACATGAACCTCTCCAGTACCTTGAGTTTTAAAGGTGTGTGGATCTAGCGTTTATCTTCACCCCGATCACATTGTACCCTGCTGGTGAATCTTACAGAACGTACGGGAAAATGAGAATTATCTTTACACTTCACTTGTGTAACAAACTCAGATGCATCAATTTGAAAACTCTCCGTTTAGATCAAGAATCAATACTGCTGTTTGTCTCAATGGCTGGGAAACAAAGGGCAGATATCATTCATCAATCTCGGAGGGAGATAGGGAGCAGTTTGCTGATGATTCATTTACACTGACAACGCCAGGGAAGATCCTCAAAGGTGCGTGAAATCATCTCATCTTTCTGGAATTCTGTCATTGTTGGAAATCCCTGCGATCCAGCCGTGAAATGTGTTTAGGGTGAATTCAATAAGAACTAACCGTATTTGAGTTACATTCTATGAATTTTAAACGTTAGACTAGCGACTTCGTCGATTCCAGAGTGGATTCGTAGTTTTGACGTCATTATCGGGATTTCCCTGCTGTCACTCCCAGAACAGGAATTCCCAAAGCTCTGCATTTTTTTATTTCCGTACTAAAGAGCTAAAATTTGTTTTCATCATGGGATTGACTATATCTTAAGAAAAGAAGCACTTCTTAGTGTAGACATACAAAAAAGAAAGGCAACTTCAAGTAATTCTCCGACGAGATTCTCACTCTTGTGGTCCTTCACTCTCCATCCCTAGATCTGGTTTACTCTGTTTCTATGTGCGCAAGAAACTCCAAGCAGATCTGAGCAAATCATAAGTAGGCAACCAGCGAAAATCGGGATCTCATTTGTTTCTCACGAGAAAAGTAGATAAGAAAACTACAATAGTAAACTTTGATTTCGGCATGCCTCAAAATGAATCATAAGAGAAAAGATATGTCTGTGTATAGAATTACAAAACAGAGTAGGAGCTTCCAGTTTTTCACTGCATGAGAATCTCACTCTCATGGCTCTTCAATCTCCATGCCTAGGTCTGGTTCACTATGTCTCTATGTGCGGGAACAACTTCAAGCGGATTCGACATAATTCTAGCGTTTTATATGTGGTAGGTAATGAGGTCTCGTCCATATGATAACGGGAGGTGAAGATCATTTGGGGAGAAATCCATTTAATACCAGGTAAATGAAGGCTTACCCTGTGTTTGATCTGAGTGGCCACATTCTCCTTGTAGTTGATACTACGCAATACTCCTCCCCAGTCGCTTTGAGTTTTACTTCTGCCAACCACGCAGAGAATATGACCAGGCAGATCAAAATCATGATAATATTGCATATCCCAGCGTTGACACTGAAAGTTTAGGGTCAGAGCTTGTATCCCATCGAGTTTGAATCGCGTAGTATTTCACAAGGCGAAGCCGCGTGAATTATGTAGCGATTCAAACGAGATGGGATTGAGCTCTGCCCCTAAACTTGAATAGGTTTGTGAATTTATCTCACCCTTTACATTGACTAATGGGCTAACATTTGTGACATAATCCCCCATTGGATATTTTTCCTAAATATCTCATGGGCATTAGATACGAGTTCCCTATGTTAAGTCTATGGAGAAAAAATATCTGCGGTGAGATAATAGACAATTCTGGCCAGCGATTCTGGTATTTGACGACTTTCAGCAGTAAAATGATAGAAATTGTCTAACGTAAACGCCATTCATCGTATTTAACATATTTATCCAAGAGAAACCTTGTACTATCAAATATTGTGTATATACGTTGCATGATTACATGCCCAAAGAAATGAAACAATTCGAATGGAATGAAAATATTATCCTGAGGGCACGTTAAGACCAGTCTGCAAAGACTGAGGGCCTTCTCAGGTAAAATAAAAGTCTTAAAAATAAAATTTAAAAAGCGTATGGCGACTGCAGATCGTCTGATTACATGAGATTACTCAATTCTGCACCACCTGACGACTATTTGACAAGCTCTAATGCCGGCGACTATTTCAAGCCAGATTGAATCAGTCATCTAGATGGGCGGCGATTCTGTGAAAACTTAGTCATCAGTGTAAACGCTCGAGTACATTCTGAGGTTAACGACTTTTGTGGTGGACATTGCCAACACCTGACAACTACTAAAGCCGGATGCCCATCTACCGATTAAGGGTTGAACGATTAGTTCCCAAATCGTATAGGAGTCGGTCACCTTTTCGCAGGCAAATTACGTAACCCCTCACTCGATCCGCACACTGATAAAATCGGTGTATGGTCCACTAATCGCTGGAGTAGGGCAAAAACCAAAGAAACTGAGTGTTCACTAATCGCTGGGTAGCCTTGCCTAGCTGTCCTACATCTACTGACTCTGTTAGGATGGCTCGGCTGAGACAAATTACCCTTTGTTTGTCACCGACAAACGTACATAAATGTTCCCAAATCGGTAGATGGGCATTGGGCTTTACCTGATGATCTACAGTCGCCACATATGTAGTCGTCTTGTGTAAATGCGGGTCTCACCGAGCATAACACGCAGTAGGGAGAGTCATGTTGAGCATAGGCCACACGCTCATATACTCTGCCTAAAGGCTACAGTGGTCACATAGACTTTGAGCTTATTGAGCATAGGCCACACGCTCATATACTCTGCCTAAAGGCTACAGTGGTCACATAGACTTTGAGCTTATTGAGCATAGGCCACACGCTCATATACTCTGCCTAAAGGCTACAGTGGTCACATAGACTTTGAGCTTATTGAGCATAGGCCACACCTCATATACTCTGCCTATAGGCTACAGTAGTCACATAGACTTTGAGCTTGATGCAAAAACTAACCCTTTACCATCTGCGTGCTAACACTGTAGCATTGGGAAAGGAGTAGAGGGCCAGTGTCTCATTGTCTTAGAGGTGCGCCCAACTGACCATGACCAATCACTACAGACTGAAATACCTTATTGACCCACTGGTGCTTGATATATTTGGATCCTTCAAAGGCAGTTGTAGAAATGATAGGTTCATGGGTATGAAGTGTATTACAGAAAATTACATAAAATATGAGACAGTCTTATCTGTCCATAAGGTCATCCATAAGTGTTAAATGAAGTTGACCAACATCGTCTCTAGGTCTCCTTGGCGTACAGAAACAGGTCTACATGTACGATCCTAGATTATTGAACGGGCCACCGGAGGTTACATATATCTGGTGTGATTTCTTATTCAATTGTCCTGTATTATTTCACTGATCCTGTTGGTTCTTCTTCTCGTGGAAGCACGGCATGATTAAGTTTATCTATTCACATATTTCCTTATGATTTATCATTATATGATCAGTAAGTCTTCCATAAGGCCCGCTTCCATTGGCCGACGAAAACGGTGTAGATTTTTTTGTGTTCTCCTAATAGCCTATTTTTATTATGCGTCAGCAGTTCCAAAGGTACGTCAGTGGTTCCTAACTGTATATCGGTGGTACCCAATGGAAATAGGCTATTAGGAGAACACAAAAAATCTACACCGTTTTCGTCAGCCAATGGAAACAGGCCTTTCCTTACCGTCAAAGCGGTTTGCTACATCAAGATACACACCACTCATAATACCAGAGTTTGATATACACGGAAAGTTCTACGTCTCAGATAGATGAATCTGCAGTAACCTTTATCCAAGTACTGGGGATTCGGTCTGTTCTTTACTGCATGGCTCTGCCAATAAAGGACAGCCCCAGATTCATCTTATTGGATTTATATTGCCAGCTCCCTCGTTCTGAGCGTCGGGTTGTCTTATTGGTGGATACCGAACGCTGTCAGAAGACGTTGCCATAACAACAGATCTCACGGGAGGCCAATCGTTAACGTTTAACCCTTTCTTACGAGACGGAGGTATTCAAAAGGCAGTCGTTAATGTACTGGCTTTACTGAGAGTGACTGGACGATTGCCTCACGGACCATTACCCCAGGGGGATTATCTCACAGGGGTAATATGCCCTGACGTAGGCTCTATTGCTGAGTACCTGCATAATCCGATGGATTAACATGGTATGTGGCTATATGTGTCACCGCCAATAAGATAGAATCGATACCAATTCAAGAAATCCCAATTTTATTGATTTAATTTATTCTCAATGGAGAATTAGTAGAAACCAAACGAGAGTTAACCTTGTCATTGCTTATGCCACGATGGGCAGGTTGTGTATTACTACGCGAGGCGTTAGCCGAATGTAGTGAGTAGCAGACCTGACCAGAGTGGTATCAACATTGAGAAAGCTAACTTGAGTTTGGTTTCATATTTATCCTACCCATCTCACCGATATACAGAAATGTCTTTGTAATTATCCATGTTAGTAGCGTGTTGACACTCATCGGAGGATGGCCACATTTATCAATGCTGCCGGATCTACTTTCATTATCTGGTCCCTGATTGGCCCGTTTTTTTATTCACCTCGGTGCATAAATAACACTTTATTCAACGCTCCGTCAAATACATTGAGTCAGTGTTAAACCTATGGCGTTTTTTTATTAGGGGTAGCATAAAGCTATATTACTATATACCTATGGGTGAATGTCTCACTTTTACTGACCAGGAGTACAGATTCCATTCGTCACTGAGTGTCGAAAGAATAATCATACGTCCCTCCTTGCCATGTGACCACTCATTCTACTATTTATTGAGTTGTAGAATGGCATTTTTAATCATTTCTAGGTATATACACAGTGAGTGTGACTGAATTCCATCTGTTCCTCGATATTTTGGTCAGAAATACTAACCTCGTTCGATCAAAATATCTCTGAACAGATTCCATTCAGTCACACTAACTATGTCTCTATATGGTATATCTCGTTGCATCCCAATTCATTATAGTTATCCCTTCATTGATAACAACAGTTACTATGCACATGTTTTTTATATAGATCACCATTGCATCTCATTCATACACCTTCTGCATGATAACACAATAATATTGGTTGAATCTATTTTCCATAGATTGTTATTTACTATGGTGGGTACTCGAAATATTTTCTTTAGGGGAAAAAGACACTCAACCAGTTGCAAAGTCTCTTGTACATAATTCATCGAATTAAGCAACATTACAGCAAACAGAGATCAAGTTGGTGATATTTTATCACATACTCTCTAGATAGATAAAGATTAAAAATAAGTTGTTTTCAGGTTGAGATGGATATTCTATTCTTTGCAGATGAATGATGCAATACTGTCGGGATGAGAATGAAGTTAATAGTTGTCAAGGGTTAATTAGCGAGGCAGCTATCGTGAAGGAACCTGGGCTAATTAAAATCTGAGATAACAGAGAGAGATCGGACTTTGATCACCACCGATGAGATTAATTCAGAAAAGTTTGCGAGTGACGTTATTTGTCGGCTGCTTCCCTGTCTAATTGAATCACATCAGAATTCCAGACTTCTCAGAGCAGTTAGGGAGCCTTGATTAATTCAATCTTTTCTATAATGATTCAATATCTAGAATTATTTCAGTAAGACTTGTACTGTTATCAGGCGAATTGCGTGAAAATTATTTAACACGGAAACTCCCAGCACAGCTCTAAGGTGTATCTCTAATGTCTCTTTCTCATGTCGCTTACCTTTGTAGATTTCCCGTATTCCCTTCTAGACATCTCTAATGTCTACTTCCCATGCCCCATACCTCTGTAGATTCCCTGTACTCCCTTGTCTACATCTCTAATGTCTACTTCCCATGCCCCATACCTCTGTAGATTCCCTGTACTCCCTTGTTTACATCTCTAATGTCTACTTCCCATGCCCCTTACGTTTGTAGATTCCCTATATTCCCTTCTCTACATCTCTAATGTCTACTTCCCATGCACCTTACCTTTGTATATTCCCCAAACTCTCTTCTAAATATCTCTAATGTCTATTTCTCATATCCCTTACCTTTGTAGATTCCCTGCATTCCCGTCTCGATATTTTCTTGACATCTAGGCATCATAAGATCTCACACTCTCTAAGTCGTATTCTGTACTCTAACTACACTCTATGGGATAGGAATTCTTAAAGAACTAGGCCTAGAGCCTTAAGAATCCACTCGCCTGCCTCCCTTGCTAAAGACGTACATCAATGCAACCCAAATATTCCTATAATCTCAATGATGTCATCTAGCGGGAATACTGTGTTTCAGTAAATTCTAAAGGCTCTAAGCCTAGTTCGTTAAGAATTCTTCTCCCATAGAGCGTAGTGAGAACCTTGTAAAGAACACAGGTATGTAATCAGCGGGAAAGTTGTTGGACCAATCACTGACAGCCTTACTGATGTCTCTTGGTCTATCAGGTGGGCTTTGAGGTACCCGGTTGGGGTGGGTTGGTGCCCAGTCCATTTGTGTGTCCCCACCTGGTGTGTGGTGGAGGAACCTGTGCACTCTAGTGCCCTCTGTTGGGTTCAATCCCCTTGTCTGTATCTTTTAGGCATTTGTCTATGTAGGGGTTCTTTACTCCTACCATACCAACAGTTTCAAACACTACAGTTCTCATCAGGCTATGATTGGCTGATCTTCAGACTGTGATTATTGTCATTTGTCAGTGGTCACTTTTCTCATTTAAACTCATGTGTGGTTTTGATGATCTGATCACATATAGGCTCTCATGATGAGGAATGTGGTTGTCAAAGTATTTCTAAAAATTCTTCCCAGGGTGGTGGGAAAATGGAAACACCCACCAGCCACATCCCCGAGGGGAAGTGTGGGTCCAGTCCACCACCCTGGGAAGAATTTCTAGAAATTCTCTTTGAATAGATCTGGCTTTACTTCAGCTGGAGTACACACACTTTACTCATTCCATATTCTAAAACTTCAGCTGGAGTACACACACTTTACTCATTCCATATTCTAAAACTTCAGCTGGAGTACACACACTTTACCCATTCCATATTCTAAAACTTCAGCTGCAGTACACACACTTTACCCATTCCATATTCTAAAACTTCAACTGGAGTACACACACTTTACTCATTCCATATTCTAAAACTTGTATAAAAAGGACTTTTCCTAAAGATTTCGGTGTTTGGTTTATTCATTTTGATTTTAATTTTATTTGCACTTTTTAAGGGATCCTAAGTACTTTCATGTTGCCAGGTGAGGGACTTCTGTGAGCGATAATGGAGGTAAATAAGCCATTTGTAACATGGTAGCTGAACTGTAAACATCAAAGGGGCAGGAAAATAAACCAAAATGGTCACTGTTGTTTTTGTTTTGTTTACTGATAGTTACTTTCTCTTACTGTTGATTACTTTCTCTCTCAGGAACCAATATAATTGGCTATGATAGGGATTTGTTTACCTGAATTTACACTGTGTCAAGCCAGAGATACACCAAGCGGGATAAGTCAGCGATCTCCGTAATGAGAGTGGTTGTGGCCCCTAAGATTCGCGGTCAACTCTCGACCGTAGAACCGTTCCAAGGCGCTAGAAAATATCATGTAAGGAGGTCACGGTCAAGGTCGGGGTTTGCTGCGAATGCAGTTATTGGCTTCTCGGTCTACTCTATTCCTTATATAGTCTTAGTGTAATGGGACAACTCCATGCTGTAATCGCCAACACAAATCTGTATATCATTTCATAGTAATATCTCCCATAAATTATCTAGCATCTCTGAAGCAATAATCAGGTGAAATATGAAATAACAGCTCACATACAGGCCATTTTGTGTTGGCGATTCCTAAAATGGCTGTGTTTCTGGCTTGGTGTGTCCCTGGTTATACGTTTGAGTTTTATGGATTAGACTAATGCGCTGCCTATATCAAGCATGTTTATAAATAAGCTCGATTCATCAGTCTGCAGTTGTCTCATTCCACAGTGCAGTGCCACACACCTGAGACTTCTCACTCAGTCATATTGACATTACTAACGAAAGAGCATAGGGTCTGAATAGCATACGAATATATCACATTTCCAGACAGCAGCAGGTACCGGCGTGATCCCTACTTCCTGTTATTGTACATTCTCTTTCTCAAAGCAGAAGGAATTTGTCTTTCTGTTTCTGATAGTATCATGTGCCAGGTCTCCTCTCATACCATTCAAAGCGTGAGGGGTGTTGTGTATGTGAGAGTCAGACTCACATCTGAGCTTGTAAATACTATCGTAAAACTGGATGAGTTTTTATCTTGGCCACTGTATGCCACGACTGGAGTTTGGCAAAGTGACTTCATGAGGTGAAGCGGAGTGAAGTCCGGAGTCAAAACTCCAGGAGGTTTTGATTTTATTCTACCCCGTCTCCTCGATTTTGGAATATTACGTGATAACAATTCTGTATGCCACTAGTGGCATATAAAACTCTGTATGCCAGTCAGCGTGGCATACGGAAACTCAATGTTAAGCCTATAGGATTTTATATTAGGGGTAGGATAAATCACAATTCCAGACAGCTGTGAACCAGTTTATAGCCTGCTCCAATGTATACTCAATATTACCATGATTTCGATCTGAGTGGGCGTATTCTCCGCGTAGTTGACGCGTAGTAATACTCCGAGCGATAGTGTCAACTATAAGGAGAATATGGCTACACAGATCGAAATCATGGTTATGTTATTTTGATTACTCACCTTTCGAGTAATTATCAGGGGAAAAAAATCTAGTATATTATTAGAAATTCGACCCTAGCGCCGTGCTTTGTTTTTATTATCCACCTAATACAAAGTGTCCATAGAAAACACATAGGGAGTTTGTATGGACAAATATATGCCATGTATCGTGAGCCTGGACATTAGGAAGTTTAATTCAAGGCATTTGGGAATCAACGATAGAGTCAGGAAAAACACAAGAAATTTTATTTTATATCATATTGCCTTTTACACCATTGGCATTATCACGGAATTGGATGACCTTAGCATTATCTATACCCTATTCCTTATCTAGGTTTCCATATAACTGTGTTAGACGCGGCAATTCTGTAACGCTACACGACCACAAAGTAACCAAATGAATCGGTTTCAATATATATCGCTAGTTTTATTCTACCCCTAATTATAAAATGATATTATCAACCTTACACAAAGCATTTAGTCAATGTTAATCAATACTTAAACGCATGTATCATTCGTTAACGTATGGTTTACATCCTTTCAATAGTTTGCATGTCAACAAACGAAATTCTACTATACCGATTGTAAGTTCAACGCTGGACGTAAACCATGTATTAATAAACGATAACGCTTGTACGAGGTACAGAAAGGGGTCTACATTGTACAAGTCTGGATTATTAAACGGGCCCCAGATATGTATTTTTTGGTTTATTTTTTTATTTATCAACACACGCAGTTCTACCTGAGGTTTATTACCCACCTGATACGGAGTCTCCACACTAAGCCTATGTAGTTTACAAAGCGCTAATGAGTAGAATACGGAGCTGCGTACCCTCCCACAAGGATACGGATTTTTGAGATGAAAGTAGTCCCATTGAGATGAAAGTAGTCCCAAACGTAACTTCTTAACTATGTTGAAAAGTTTTCTAACGATCATATTTATTGCTTAAATCTAAAAAATAAGTGAGTAATAAATACAACATTACCATGATTTCGATCTGTGTGGCCGTATTCTCCTTGTAGTTGACGCTACGCAATACTATGCGTCAACTACGCGGAGAATACGGCCACTCAGATCGAAATCATGGTAATATTGTGTATATATATCTTCCACTGCAACAGTGATTTTGATCCTTGATCAAGTTGGAGTTGTCAGAACCATGTCCAATATCTGAAACTACGAACTTACTACGACTCACTGATTTGTAGCTATGTTTGTGGATTTAGCCAATAGGTGGGGTATAGGCTATACCTGATAATCAGGTCAGATTTCTCTAAGAATGTGCTTGTCGCCTCCCTGACGCCAAAACGCACGGTGTCTGAGCTACAATCTCCAAACAGAGGCGATATCCTGCGTACCAAGCGTGGCTGGGAACCGCACCAGTAAAAATACACAGATATATTTCTGTCACTCGCCTTGGCATACAAATACCCCTCCCAGCTTGGCTGGAACACAACAGATGCCAGGGAAGCATTTACATTCATCAAGCAATGCCTCGCTTTCGTTCTCCCGCCTCGGCTTTCTCGTCTGCTTTCCGCGTCTCTGACGTCACAATGTGTCCCGTATGTTCCACTCTCCCAGCCGAGTCTGCCTTGTGTTTCACAGCCAGGACACTGACCGTGTGTCTGCTCGGAGAGTGTTGACTATACACGCCACTGTAGCTCGATCGTCCGCCACAGAAATTTATCCCACATAAAAAAGCGTTATTTCAGAGCCCCTTGTGGCCTAGAAAATATTTACCTTGGGACGCGTATACTAAGCCTCCTATGCCTTGGATAATATTGACCTGGATTTTTTTTCGTGACTATATGTTCAGGAGAGAGAAGAGAACTTCAGAAATAGTAGGAGAAATGAGAAACCTGTAGTCTTTCTTGATTTACGCTAAGGAAAGTCAACCTAGCTTTAAAGACAAATGCAGGTAGGTATCACAGTACCCTCTATATCAATACTCAAAACTAAATTTCAAACAGGTGCTGCCATCTGATTTCATGAAAATATTGCAGTTTCCCATAGACACTGATACCTAAGCACTTAGCTTCTTCAGATGGCGTTCCCATAGAAGTTAGCATGATGACATAGTATTATTTTAGCATTTCTCATTTGTATATGTTCCCAACTATCAGAATCCAGAATTATTTGAAGATAGCAATAGAACATCAGTGTCAGCTAGCCACGAAACCAAAATATTGCAGTTTCCCAGAGACACCAATATAATAACTCCTGTCAAGCTCCACCAATATACCGTATACTGTGTGAACCCGTATATATTCCATGCGAAGCTTTTCCATTGGTGAATATCATTGGGAATTGAAACTAATTAACGTTAACACCATGGAGTTGTCCCATTACCTTAATTCCATATAAGGAATACAGTAGACTGAGTAACCAATGACTGCACTCGCAGCAAACCCCGACCTTCACCCTGACCTCCTTACATAATATTTTCTCGCGCCTTGGGACGGCTCTGCAGTGGAGAGTTGACCTCGAATCTTAGGGGCCACAACCACCCTCTCAAGGTTCCATAGAAGCTGGTGGTGATTTATGTCAAGAATAAATTGTGAAACATTAACAGACGTCTACAAGGCTACGACAATGGCTTCCCGACAAGTTCCATGATTGGCCTACGATTGGGGGCCTTGTCGTGGTTGGTGGACCCCAGTTCCCAACAAGAGTCTATGACAAGGCCACGACAAGGCCATGATTGGAAGCTTGTCAGGAGCCTTCCCACAAGGCAATAACAATATCAAACATGTTCGATATTTCCCACGACTAGACCCTTGTTGTGGAATGTCATGCCGCGTCAGGAGCATATCGTAGAGGTCTACGATAGGACATTTTGGTGGAGCATGCCCTTCCCGACATACCCTGACAACGCTGTCTTAAACCCCCCTTCTTACAACAAGGCTGTGACAAGCGCCGATTGGAACTTTCTTGTCGGCGCCTGTCGTAGCCTTGTCATGGTAGGTTGACGCCACCCTTTAAAATATATTCCCTCTATCAGTGCCTAGACCCTTGTTTCCAATTCTGGGATTTTGTTTCCTGATAAATGTGTCGGCCACTGACCGACCTTTTAACTTTTCATTATCAGAAATCAGCAATGGGAAAGAGGACTCTAAAAAGTTGGCCACAGATCTATATTCAGATCTTTTTTCTGTTTCTGGCATCTCTTCCTGACAAATTGATTACTGGTGTCAATATGGGTTGAATTTGTTCCCGAAGCCAGAGTAGGCGTGTAGTTACTGGAAAATAGGCAAGGAATAAAATTTCTACAGGTTTACTAACTACATGTTCTTATTATTATGTACCTCAAATTGACGAGAAAACAGAATTTTATCTACCTATGAAGTCGTCGATTCACAGCCTGTTGACCCTATGTTGGTGTTCATTCAATACGGGCACAGTGCGCCCGAATATTATTCATACTGCACCCCTAGCTGTAGGTAGTGCAGATATCTAATAATTAGGTATTATAGAGAAAACCTGTAAAGGTTTACTGTCAGAACTTGTATCCCATCGAGTTTGACTTGCATTGTAATCAACAATGCAAAGCCGTGTAAATTACATAAAGATTTGAACGAGATGGGATTGAGCTCTGGCCGTTAACATTAATAGGTTTCTGAATTTATCTCACCCTTCATATTGACTAATGGGCTTATATTTGTGACATAGTCCCCATTAAGTATTTCTTTTCTAAATAATCCATGGGCATTTAGGACGAGTTCCCAATGGTATGTCTATTAGGGGGATACCAGGGGTGAGATAAATAACTAGCTATTCAATATAAGTAGGCAATAATGCGGATGAGAGATTTTTTTGCTGGAGCCGCTGGTAGAAAGGGAAACTTATATTCCCTAAGCGTTTTCTCACTCCAGGATAAATAAAAACCTTAAAAATATATATATATTGAGGCGCAGTTGTTGGTTAATCAACAATCAATTTTTTCAGTTGATCCACATGTGTACACCTGTATCGTCCGATCGCACTGTAATGACTCATTCTTGGAATGATTGTATGCATGTCCTTAAAGCCGGATGCCCATCTACCGATTTAGGGTTGAACGATTAGTTCCCAAATCGTATAGGAGTCTGTCACCTTGTCGGAGGCAAATTACGTAACCCCTCGCTCGACCTGCACACTGATAAAATCGATGTATGGTCCACTAATCGCTGGGGGAGGACAAAAACCAAAGAAACCGAGTGTTCACTAATCGCTGGGTAGCCTTGCCTAGCTGTCCTACATCTACCGACTCCGTTAGGATGGCTGGGCTGAGACAAATTACCCTCCGTTTGTCGCCGACAAACGTACATAAATGTTCCGAAATCGGTAGATGGGCACTGGGCTTTATAAATCTTCACTTGTAGGAATAGAAACATATAGAGCATGGGTTTACAGTAAAGTAGCCGTTACTGACCTGTCTCCATACTTCTGTTCTGCCTGTCGAAGGCATTACGAAATCCTCCCTTCACATCCTGTCTAATCTCTGATAACGTATCCATGGTTACAATTCGGTGCTGTGGTATGTGGTAATTCCCGCGTACGAAACGCTTATAAGTCCATCTGAAAGACAAGATAACAGGATGAGAAAAGAAAACACACACTGGTGTTATTGAACCGTCTCCTTTAGTAAAGACGCCTGAATGAGAGCGAGCGATAAAAGGGGTTATTTCCGACCTGTCGTCTGCTTCACATCCGGGACCCAGACGCCTTCCGCTTGTTACCGGCCAGTACTACGGCCGCGTAGGGTCCCGTGTGGGTACTGGCTGGTGGCCAGCCACTGATTATTGGAGATGTAATCAGATGTATTTGGCGTTTACGGTATTGATGCAGGGTGCCTGTATAAAAGCAGGAACGATTACCGCCAAAAAAAGAAAGTTACATAGCAATTGTAACGATTTCTGGATTTGTGTTAATGTTGATGCCTGACCCCATTGAGCTCCTGATACATTACGACAACATTCCAACATATATACTGACACAGAATTTTTCAACATTCTGACACTCTATGACACAGAATTTCTCATCCCTCTGAAAAGACTATATGATGCAGGAACCTTGATTTATAGCCTTGTTATAGTCATATTGGAGTGGGTCGCAAGCAATGCCCGCCGTTACATGTAAAGCCCTGCCCCACGCAACCTTGATTCTGGAGCCAATAGGCCTTATGATTGACTTCCGACACCATACCGATTCTATCATGAGGTCAGCAAAAATTGTGGCAGTGGAGCAGGTTTATGTGATTCCGTCTACAACACCTCACGATAGGCTGCGATTGAGAACGCCAATCGTAGTGGTCCTGATAAAATCCAACATATTGGATTTTTTGTAGCCTGTCATAGGGTATCATTGCCTATCAGGAAGATATCATTGTCATCAAGTATGATTCACAGATTGGAAAACCGACAGAGGTCTACGATTCTGGGACCTCCCGATAGGCTACAATTTGAAATGGCCAAATTGTAGCCATTGGAAAGTATGTCGTAGACCATCGGCTTAGATGGGGGGCAAGACTTAAAGGCGGGCGTCCACCAACCAGGAGGGGGCTATAACAATGGCTTTCCAACAAGGTCCACGACAGGCCTACGATTGGAGGCCTTGTTGTAGCCTTGTCGTGGTTGGCGGACCCTAGTTCCCGACAAGAGGCTACGACAAGGCCACGACAGGCTGTGACTGGAAGCTTGTCAGGGGCCTGTCAGGGCCTTACAACAAGGTTACGACCAAATCAAACATGTTCGATTTTTGCCACGACTGGACCTTTGTCGTGGCATGTCGTGAGCTTGTCATATAGGTCTACAATAGGATAATTTGGTGGAACGTGCACTCCCCGACACGCTACGACAAGGGCCCACGACAGAGAGAACGGACGCCCCTTATAGGACAACGGACAAGGCTACAACAAGGCGCCGATTGGAACTTTCTTGTCGGGGCTTGTCGTAACCTTGTCGTGGTTGTTGGACGCCACCCTTTAGGCAGTGGGTGCGCGGCTTTACTTGTTAGGTATTGTTTCGGGAATACACAATCTATTGCTGGCAGGAAGGCCCTGTACTATTGATGGGTGTGAGGTCTGGTAGTGTCGTATACATTATTGACGACTCTGCCAGGTTTGCCAGCTCTACTTTGTAGTAATGACATACAGCCAATCCCCAGTAGTAATGAGACATCAGAAGTCATCACACACTTAAATACTCACAGAATACTAACATCACAAATAAACAGATATGGATTTAATCCACAGGCTTGTGGTACGTGCAATATACATATTTAATAGTATGCATTGATCTTAGTCTAAAATGTCGATGAAATGCTATATCATTATTAGCAATGAGTAATTATATAGAACGTCCTGACCATGCTGTACAAGACACAGAACGAGATGCTAATTTACCGTTTGTACGGACCGAGGCATTTATGCCGAGTTCCGTATAAACGGTAAATTAGCATCGAGTTCTATGACTTGTACAAGCATGGTTGGACGTTATATATTTACTATATACCCGAAATTTAGAAAAAAAATCAATTTCATTTATCTTAACAACCAAAATTTTAATAAATGTATATGGCTAGGTGGTCCGTATTTTAGTGTACGGACCAGTTGTCCGTACAGTATTTTTACGTCATATGCCAAAACGGTGCTTATTTACAGTATATACGTCATGGGTATATAGTAAAGTATGTTACCTCATTATCGACCTCAGTCAATACAAATACAACTTGGCCATGATTTTGAGTCAGTTATGAATTAGTGCAGGATAAGGCCCATTTCCATTGGCCAACAAAAATGGTGAAGATTTTCTCTGTTCTCTGAATAGCCTATTTATATTTTGCGTCAGTAGTGATAAAGGTCCTTCCCTGGTTTCTGACTGTAGATCAGTGATGGCCAATAGAAATGGGCTTTTAGGAGAACACAAAAAATCTACACCGTTTTCATCAGCCAATGGAAACGCGCCTATATGCTATAGGCTTTCTACTGACCATTTACTCTCCCTGGTGTTTCACATCTCGAACACTACTTTACTCAATACCATCAAAACTTATCAGATAGATAATTTCCTTCTCTCCCGAACAAGTCCCCACATCCTACCACTCTCAATATCACAGAATATGAAGAGACGTCACGAGTTTGAGTCTGAGTTTATTTATGCCACGCATTTTGTTGGCTCCGTAATGTCACTCGTCTTCGACTCGTGAAATTATGGAGCCAACAAAATGTGTGGCATAAATAAACTCAAACGAGTGGCGTCTAGAATTTATCCTACCCCATTTCCATATTTTTTCAGTATCAGAAAGTAGTGGCATAAACAACACTTTATGTCACACCCGTGACATAAACAAATCCCATGTTAAGCCTATGGCGTTTTTTATTAGGGGTAGGATAAAAAGCATATTTTTATTGGTTCATGGCCAGCCCATATACACGTGGAGAAGTGAAGGGGCTCACCAGAGTGTTGATATAGATCACTGAGTGCGAATGTAAACAAATTGGTAAATGACTTTTCAGATTTTGTCACTATGGAGGTAAAGTGGCCCTCCTGACTCCAGACCAGCTATGGTACACCATCTTATCCTACCCCAAATAAAAAACTCAATAGGCTTAACATTGGGTCACTGTATTCGGTCTGGAGTTCAGAAAAATGAAAAATATCGCTCTAGTGGGATACACTTGACAAATGACATCATTTGTTAATGTAGAAGTAATTTAGACGGGCGTGCTAGGATAAATTCTAAACCAAACTCGAGTTAGTTGTGTTATTGTTCATCGCACTTCGGCAAGATCGCGTATTACTGCTCTCGGCTTTGCCTCGCGCAGTAATACGCGATATTGCCGTTGTGCGATAAACAACAACACAACTAACTCTCGTTTGGTTTCTCCATATTATTCAGAGAAATCCTTACATGTTCGTTGTATTCACCATGTGTGAACCTATCTGACATTGCAGCTACTAATAAGATCATTAGCTCATTACCTCTACATGGGTATATGGTGGTGGGTTGATTGTATCTGTATGTATTATATATGTGATACTGACCATAGGCATAATGCTGGCACACAAGCTTACTGTTATCCATGAATGGAATTCACACGGAAATATATATACTACCATAAAGGAAAAGCATTTCTGACGATTTATGAGCAATAACACTTCAAAGGTTTGGAATATGATCAGTCTATTTGTTATTTTCTGTAACCCACTTGACATCCAGCCAACTAATCATTTCTACAATTGCCTTTGTAGGGTCCAATTATATCAAGCACCAGTGAGTCAATGAGGTATTTCGATCTCTGGTGCGTTGGGCACGCCTTTAAGACTTAAGTGGAATTCCCACGGTGGGGGTTCATGTACCTCACAGTGTTCAAACTCTCATGAAATTCTGTTTCTTTTTAGGGGTAAATGTCGCCAAACAATTGCAGCGATTAAAAAAAACATGTTTCAGGGTAATGGAACCCTACAAACTAGCAGAAGAAATTCTGGGTACGGAATCTCAGCAGGATTTGTCTCAGACAAACACCCTGTTAGGTACATGAATCTCATCAGGATTTGTCTCAGACAAACACCCTGTGAGGTACATGAATCTCAGCAGCATTTGTCTCAGACGAACACCCTGTGAGGTACAGGAATCTCAGCAGGATCTGTCTCAGACAAACACCCTGTGAGGTAAATTAATCTCAACAGGATTTGTCTGAGACAAACACCATGTGAGGTACAGGAATCTCAGCAGGATCTGTCTCAGACAAACACCCTATGAGGTACATGAATCTCATCAGGATTTGTCTCAGACGAACACCATGTGAGGTACATGAATCTCAGCAGGATTTGATACCGCCCAAACACCATGTAAGATACGTGAATCCCATTGTGTGAATTCCACTTTAGACACTGGCCCTCTGCTCCCTTCTAATGTCACAGAGTTGGCACGCAGATCTATAGTAAAGGGACATGTGTGATCTTTCGGCGGCTCTAGCGTTGGATTCTCATTCTGTTCAACCGCTTAATGCCTATATATTCTACGATATGACGAACTTTCTCTTGTAGAGCGATCATTCTATAAAGTTTTCATTGAGAAATTATAAAAACAGGACTTGACTAGATCTACAGTCAGGAACCACCGGTGAACCTTTGGCACTTTGAGTGGTGCCACATTGCATAATCTAAGCAGAAAAAGTTGTGGGTCATTTCACGAGCTGGGTCGTTTCCATTGACCGATTTTGGGTCACCAGTGCCAAAGGTCTGTCGGTGGTTCCTGACTCTAGATAGGTGACAGGAAATAGGCCAATGGAAACGGGCCTTATGTGGGATTCACACGATGGGACAAATGAACCTGAGACTGGTGTACTTCACACCTTTGCACCAGCCGGCTACTATTTCCAGCTGGGTAGAAAGTTTCACAGATTAGAGTGTTCTACAGTTTCAGGGTAATATGGCGGATTCAATTCACATGGGAAGACTTAACGGGTACATAGTCTCACCCCTACACCCCTACACAGGGTACACAGTCGCCGACACAGGGTACTTCCCCGTGTGAATAGGTGTTATTTGCGACCACTGAGACTCACAGATTGGGGGAGAATGTGTGAAATACATTTGTCTCACCAAAATCCCCCTATAAATTTTAAACCAGTTTAAAGACAGAATCTCGTGAGATTCTGTTCCTTATTAGGGGTGATTGTCGCTGACAATTGCAAGGGGAAAAAGTTGTCTCAGCAATATAGAAGCCTGTCATTCAAAAGGAGGAGATTGTGTTCCAGTACCAAACCTCAACAGGATTTGTCTCAGACAAACACCCTGTGAGGTATGTGATTCCACCGTGTGAATCCCACTTTAGTGTGGACAGCAGGAACTCCAGGGACCTGTTTCACTAGTTTCGTGACATGTCTAGATGGCGTATGGGACACCATACAAACATATTGGGGTTGACTAGTTTCATGACAACACAAGAAGCGCTGGCACAAGTGGTGCTGTAGTGTCACTGTTCGCAACACCGACATTGGGACACAACATGCGACAATAGATGTGAAATGCGTTATGAAATGTGACTTTGTTTTGTCCGTTCTTGCTTGCACTGTTGGTGCCGCTTTTCATGTCTGTCTAACACTTTTGTCATGAAACTAGTGAAACGGGTCCATGACGTGTAGATTTGTCTAATTCTTATGTTTAGGGTCTGTCTTTTCCTAAGGGCAGCTACTTGTGTTGTCACGAAACTAGAAAACCCCAATGTCTGTTTAGTGTCACAGACATGTCACAAAACTAGTGAAACAGGTCCATGATGTGTAGATTTGTCTAAATCTTATGTTTAGGGTCTGTCTTTTCCTAAGGGCAGCTACTTGTGTTGTCACAAAACTAGACAACCCCAATGTCTGTATAGTGTCACAGACATGTCACGAAACTAGTGAAACAGGTCCATGACATGTAGATTTGTCTAATTCTTATGTTTGGGGTCTGTCTTTACCTAAGGGCAGCTACTTGTGTTGTCATGAAACTAGACAACCTCAATGTCTGTATGGTGTCACAGACATGTCACGAAACTAGTGAAACAGGTCCATGATGTGTAGATTTGTCTAATTCTTATGTTTAGGGTCTGTCTTTACCTAAGGGCAGCTACTTGTGTTGTCATGAAACTAGACAACCTCAATGTCTGTATGGTGTCACAGACATGTCACGAAACTAGTGAAACGGGTCCCAGGTCTGTCTGGTGGGGGTGGTGGTACGTGTTAAGGCCTGTTTCCATTGGCCGATTTCCCAACACCGATCTACAGTCAGGAACCACCGACGGACTTTTGACACTGTGGACTCAATATCAATCAATGGAAACAACCAAGGTCGTGAAATGCCCCACGACCTTTTCTGCTTATATTATGCAATGTGGCACCAGCCACCATTAAGTGAAAGGTAGGTCACTGAGGGAAATCTACTACCCTCAGCAATTTTTCTATACCGACGCACAGTCAGTGGCACCACCGACAGACTTTCTGTGTAACTCAAAAAGTCTAGGCAATCTTCGGCGGCCAATGGAAACGGTCCTTAACTCCGTGGAGATGCCGTCCCTGGTTTGTCTGTCTGTGTGAATCCCACTTAATGTAAAACACCCTTTATGCACATACCCCGCACACCGGCCCCACATCCCTGCGTGCAGATCGGTGCCGATTTATTCTCCCCGTTATGTTGGTGACACCAAACGCTGCTAACTCCGACAATGATCGATCACAAAATGTAATTACCGTCACAGCCGGTAGGGAGCGTGGCGGTAGCGTGCCTGCTTCCCCGGGGAGCGTCCATTATTTACCAGGCCACTAGGAGGGGGAGGGGAGCCTATTGTTTAGTATGTCAGAACAATTACCGCACTATCGGAGCCGGCTACGGTTTGACAAGGTTTTGTTTCCCGTATTGATTTTCAGACTTGGAGGTTTATGATATAATCTCTTTTTTTACTTTGTTTTTGTTTGAGATTGGCGTGCATTGTAAGAAGTAGACTGGCTTCAGTCCCCGTTTTTTTAATTCCATAGACTTAACATTGGGAACTCGTACTCAACGCCCGTGGAGTATTGTAAAAAATACTTTAATTTGGGATGGTGTCGCGAAAGTTGGCCAATTAGTCAGTGATAGGGGTGAGATAAAATCTGAACCGCACTCGATCCGCAGCCGCTGAAAATATGCCATTCATTCTGGTTTGAAAAGTAATCTCACTCGGCATTGCCTCATGCCTCTGCATACAAAACTCATGGCATATTTCCATTGGATATGGATCTTGATGCAGTTCCTTCTTATTATTATCCACCTAATACAAATTGTCCATAGAAAACACATAGGGAGTGTTTATGGACATACCCGGCGCATACGGATATGTTGTATGCTCCGGTTGGCGCATACGGAAAAAATAGTGCGTACGGGAAAATAGTGCATAACTTAAATGAACTGATATCGACATGCCACTTGCCCAGAAAAGGTGGATAATAAATACAACATAGACTGGTTTCAGATAAAAGCGGTTGTATGCTCCTCGGAGTTGACTCTGCGCAATATTCTCGCTCACGCTCGGATATTACTACGCGTCAACTTCTCGGAGCATACGGTCGCTTGTATCTGAAACCAGTCAATATTGTGTATGTATCCCTAAGAATATAAATGATGAGAAGGTAGATTTATCTGTATTCTCCGGGTATGGTGACAGACACTCCCTATGTGTTTTCTCTGGACACTTTGTATCAGATGGATATATCTGTATACTCCGGGTATGGTGATACACACACCTTATGTGTTTTCTATGGACACTTTGTATAAGGTGGATATATCTATATGCTCCGGGTATGGTGATATACACTCCCTATGTGTTTTCTCTGGTCACTCTGTATTAGGTGGATATATCTGTATTCTCCGGGTATGCTGAGACACTCTCCCTATGTGTTTTCTATGGACACTTTGTATCAGGTGGATATATCTGTATTCTCCGGGTATGCTGATACACTCTCCCTATGTGTTTTCTATGGACACTTTGTATCAGGTGGATATATCTGTATGCTCTGGGTATGGTGATACACACTCCCTATGTGTTTTCTATGGACACTTTGTATTAGGTGGATATATCTGTTTGCTCCGGGTATGGTGATACACACGCCCTCTGTGTTTTCTAAGGACACTTTGTATTAGGTGGATATATATATCTGTATGCTCCGGGTATGGTGATACCCACTCCCCATGTGTTTTCTAAGGACACTTTGTATTAGGTGGATATATCTGTATGCTCCGGGTATGGTGATACACACTCCCTATGTGTTTTGAATGGACACTTTGTATTGGCTGGATATATCTGTATGCTCCGGGTATGGTGATACACACTCCCTATGTGTTATCTATGGATACTTTGTATTAGGTGGATATATCTGTATGCTCTGGGTATGGTGATACACACTCCCTATGTGTTTTCTATGGACACTTTGTATTAGGTGGATATATCTGTATGCTCCTGGTATGGTGATACACACTCCCCATGTGTTTTCTATTGACATTCTATATTAGGTTGATATATATCTGTATGCTCTGGGTATGGTGATACACACTCCCTATCTGTTTTCTATGGACACTTTGTATTAGGTGGATATATCTGTATGCTCCGGGTATGGTGATACACACCCCTTATGTGTTTTCTATGGACACTTTGTATTGGTGGATATATCTGTATGCTCCGAGTATGGTGATAAACACTCCCTATGTGTTTTCTACAGACACTTTGTATTAGGTGGATATGTCTGTATGCTCTGGGTATGGTGATACACACTCCCTATCTGTTTTCTATGGACACTTTGTGTTAGGTGGATATATCTGTATGCTCCGAGTATGGTGATAAACACTCCCTATGTGTTTTCTATGGACACTTTGTATTGGTGGATATATCTGTATGCTCCGAGTATGGTGATACACACTCCCTATGTGTTTTCTATGGACACTTTGTATTAGTTGGATATATCTGTATGCTCCGAGTATGGTGATACACACTCCCTATGTGCTTTCTATGGGCCCTTTGTATTAGGTTGATGATAGGGTTCAGGGCAGGATACTATCGTGAAACTGGATGAGTTTTAATCTTGGCTACCGTATGCCATGACTGGGGTTTGGCATAGTGCCTTCATGAGGCGAAGTTGGCTGGATGTCAAGTGGGTTACAGAAAATAACCAATAGACTGATCATATCGTAAAACAGGATGAGGTTTAATCTTGTCCACCGTATTCCACTACTGGAGTTTGGCAAAGTGACTTCATGAGGCGAAGCCGAGTGAAGTCCGTAGCCCAAACTCCAGGAATGGAATGCAGTGGCCAAGATTAAAACGAATCAGGTTTTGATTTTATCCTACCCCATGTCCTCGATTTTGGAATATTACATGATAATAATTCTGTATTCCACTAGTGGCATATACAACTCTGTATGCCAGTCAGCGTGGCATACAGAATGTGAAGCCTATGGAATTTTATATTAGGGGTAGGATAAATACTATAATCATTTCATCCTGATTTTGTTCAATCATTTAATGAATGTTGCTAATCAGAGACTGGAGCACGTCTAATTGAGCAGCTCAGGAGGTGGATTTAACGAATGATAATATTCAGGGACTGGAGCACGTCTAGGTGAGCAGCTCGGGAGGTGGATTTAACGAAAGATAATATTCAGGGACTGGAGCACGTCTAGGTGAGCAGCTCGGGAGGTGGATTTAACGAATGTTCAGAGACTGGAGCATGTCTAGGGAGCAGCTTCGAGAGGTGGATTTAACAAATGTTGATAATCAGAGACTTGAGCATGTCTAGGGAGCATTTCAGGGAGGTGGATTTAATAAATGTTGATAATCAGAGACTTGAGCATGTCTAGGGAGCATTTCAGGGAGGTGGATTTAATAAATGTTGATAATCAGAGACTGGAGCATGTCTAGGGAGCAGCTCAGAATGTGGATTTTACGAATGTTGATAATCAGAGACTGGAGCATGTCTAGGTGAGCAGCTCGGGGAGGTGGATTTAATAAATGCTGATAATCAGAGACTTGAGCATGTCTAGTCGAGCAGCTCGGGGAGATGGATTTAATGAAGACCGATCTGCTCATTACCCGCGCTCATTAACCACTCACGCCTCTCTACACACCTGTAACATCCACTCTCAACTTTACCTCGTTATCCGCGCCGGAGCCTCTCACAGTAACCCCCCCCCCCCCCCCCTCACTGCTCACACAAACTGACAAGATCGCATCAGGACACACCTCAGATCCCAAAGTACGAGACGCGTCAACAACGTAATTACTTTTGTTAGAATCTATACTCGATTGGTATAAGTGGTGGTATCAATCTGAATGAAGAACAAAAAGAGCTAGCCATGTTCTCCAACATTTTTTCTCATATCCCAAACCCGCAAGGAATTTTGGAGCCACTGCCATGGCATCTCCCCTAGCGGACATGGGACTGGAGAAAAACTTTTTTAGGAAAAGAGAAAACTACCCATGTTCTCCACCAGTGTTGCTATCTATGTCTGAGTTGGTGTTAGCAATTATAATGAGCTGAAGGAGGAACAGAAAACTACCCATGTTCTCCACCAGTGCTACTATCTATGTCCGAGTATGTGTAAGTGGTGATAGTAAACTGATTGGATAACAGAAAGCTACCCATGTTCTCCCTCCCACTGAAGGATGAACCCAGAACAAGCGGGTCAGCTAGACCAGGGCAGGCTGCACACCCACCTCTCAGCGGAGAAGTTGAATGTGCCACTACCACCTGCTTATCACTCAAAAACAACTCATATCTGCTCATTCAGATTTACACAAAGCTATTGTGTTATGGAGTTGGCCATCTTGACCCTCGCACCTAAACATTGCTAGGTAGCGGGTGTGGGTATTGTGGTGATCGCCAGCCTAGATACATGGCAAGTATACTTTTGGAAAGTCTAGTTCCCGGCGATATCCCACCCTACGCACTATTACATAGGTCGGTTTGATTTTCTCGGCAGGTATGAGCTAACTAGACACACAGAACACAATTCCACAACTTTAATAAACAAACGGGTTGTTAATTGCAACTTCCCGGAGTGATCCTGGTTAGATCACTCCCAAAGTACAGTACCCTGGCAGCTGGTGCCAGGTAATGCTGGGGAGGCTAATCTTCAACCAAAGTCTCAGACTCGCCTACCACCCTGGGGATTCGGAAAACCCTACCTTCGTATTAGGTGGATAATAGTTATCTGTAGACTCTAGAGGTTAAGTATGGAGACTTCGTATTAGGTGGATAATAGTTATCTGTAGGCTCTAGAGGTTAAGTATGGAGACTTCGTATTAGGTGGATAATAGTTATCTGTAGGCTCTAGAGGTTAAGTATGGAGACTTCGTATTAGGTGGATAATAATTATCTGTAGGCTCTAGAGGTTAAGTATGGAGACTTTGTATTAGGTGGATAATAGTTATCTGTAGGCTCTAGAGGTTAAGTATGGAGACTTCGTATTAGATGGATAGTAATAGCTATCTGTAGACTCTAGAGGTTAAGTATGGAGACTTCGTATTAGGTGGATAATAAAATATCTTCACCCACCCACCAACACTCTGTTGATCCAATCAGGAATGACTCATTGTATTTCACTGAATATTTCAGCGACTGACAACCCATAATCATGGTTGACATAGATATATATCTACATCTGCTGGGACTATTTTCTGAGCATGTCCTCATTCGCCCCTCTGCCACACAGCTGTCAATATTCAAGAGATGTAAAAATAGATAAGAAGGAAATGAAAATGGGTCAGGCTGCAGGCAGGGGGGCTAGTTAACCTCCCCGGCACACATTGAACACCTGGAGAACACGCCACGATACCTCCAGTCCGTGCAAAATACTCCAGATGCCGGGCCAGAGAAGCCTGGTTTTCTCATAACTGAACCATTTGCAATAAATAAATAAATGAATATATATATATATATATATATATATATATATATATATATATATATATGTATATGTATATATATAGGGAACAGAGTCATTGCTAGTTCCGCCCTCACCCATCCGGAAATTGTAAGATAGTGCCACTGTAGTCGGTGGACAACCACTATTTTCTGCTGTCATAATCTATAGATAATCGTGGCGCGAGGATGAACCCCGTTTATATAACAAACCTGAAATGTTTCTTAGAATAAAATCTGTCACCCGCCACCTGTCTAAAACACAATAGCTATGTGCCCCCTATAGGCAGTATTTCATATTTTTTCAGCGGTTGCTATTAACCATTTTGACCAAGCAACTTATTTGAAATATTGTAGCAACTTATTTGAAATATTATACTACATCAACCCATCATATATTTTTTTTAATCACCCAACCACCAGCACTTAGCATCCGTCACGTGAAATAAGCATCTTGTGTAAACATTAGAATGTCAATGTTGCACTCGGGAAGGTAAAATTCGGTAATTTTATCTTTGGTTTAAGGTTCCAATGATAAAAACCGTCACTTGTCTTTGCAACAACAAAAACGCATTGGTTATACTGGGACCAGTCCCTGTTGGCCGCATTTAGACATTATTTTCACAGTTTCTCTCTTTTGGGTTTCCTCACATAAATATAAACACAGGGAATATAAGGCACACTTTCTACGGATTCCAAAAAGCCAACCTTTGGCTCTGTATTGTTTTATGGGTCGGAGATGTTTATGACATTGGAGTTGCTCCACGGCTACCCATGACGATGGATCTGCTCGATGGCCCATATCTATGGCGCGCCGTTCTGGACATTGTCATATCGTCCACAGAATCAGTGTATAACTCATCTGAATACCCCTTTCCCCTGATCATTATTGGAATCTGATCTATTTCTTATTTATAGCTAGAAAAAAACTGTGATACTATTATAGTGAATGAGTTATTCTCTACCACGGACGGAATTCACCAACGATAGACAATGCAGCAATCCTATGTGATGAACTCATACATAGTTACACAAAATCTGGTGATAACATCGACTATACTACTGACTATTATCAATTATAAGTGGATTAATTTTTCACCCTGGTATCTAATGGTTACCCTGGACTCCATAGGACACAATGTAACTCTGCAAGCAAAGACTTGACGTAAATATTGTAATAAATTAACCAGTCCATCATTTATGAAGGAGTTCTTGTTGGCTATTGCTTCAACCCTAAGGTCTTTGGCAGATCAGCTATTGCTTCAACCCTAAGGTCTTTGGCAGATCAGCTAAGATATCACGTCTATAGGACACTGACACCTGTAAGATGTCGCTCAGAATGGTTGTCGTGACTGAAAAACAGGGCCCTTAAGTCTCTGTAGGAGGTGAGTTCAGGAGAAGCACAACTCAAACGCAGCCATTATTACCCTCTACTCGAACGCAGCCGTTATTGCCGCTCTATCAGCAGTTAATGCGAGCTGAGCCGTCGACCAATCAGAATGTAGTTAGCAGGAGCGGAGGAGGGCTGTGAGGGGGCAGTCAGAGGGCAATCAAAGGGCAGTCAAGTGTCGCTCTGGGCATTCAGACACAGCGGGCTATTGCCAATAAAAGGCAGTGTAAGGGCTACACTGGCCACCAGAGCACACTACGTTAACGCCTGTGGGGTTAAATCCGCGGCCACCTTCTCCCACATACTGTGTCTATCACTCTCCCTGCAGATCTTTCCTACCGCTTGAGTGGGCCATTTCGCACTCTTGAAGCCATTCCTCAATATCTGTATTTCTTTTTGTGTGTATTTTAGATAAAATGATCGTAAAGATAGTATTCATTATCAATATTGTGAATTATGAACATTTCTTAGTAAGTATTTCGGCTCTCAGAACCTACATAGAACAAAATTATTTGGTTCCAGAGTGATGTTGATAGACAAGGCCTGGACTCAACCGCACCGACATCTTAGTCCAAACAGAGTGGTTTCATGGTTTAATTTAATGTCCAGTTAACCATTACAGGTCATTTCTAGACTTTCACAAGGTTCTTTTACACCACAAGGGTGGTAATCGAATCTGTGTGAGCTCTTTAACTTCCCACACCACATAGACATGGTATGAGAAGGACTGGCCTTTGATATAGCAGTAAGTCTACTACTGCTAGGGATGAAGGAGAAAGGTGGCTGTACACCACACCACATAGACATGGTATGAGAAGGACTGGCCTTTGATATAGAAGTAAATCTACCACTGCTGGGAATGAAGGAGAAAGGTGGCTGTACACCACACCACATAGACATGGCATAAGAAGGACTGGCCCCTTTGATGTAGCAGTAAGTCTACCACTGCTGGGAATGAAAGAGAAAAGGTGGCTGTACACCACGCCACATAGACATGGTGGGAGAAGGATTGGCCTTTGATGTAGCAGTAAGTCTACCACTGCTGGGGGTGAAGGAGAAAGGTGGCTGTACACCACATCACATAGACATGGTATGAGAAGGACTGGCCTTTGATATAGCATTAACCTACCACTGCCTAGGGGGGGGAGAGAAAAGTGGTTGCAGTTGGACTCAAACCAACAAAGTCTCTCGATCTTTGAATTGCAGGTCCGGAGCTTTTCACCACTGAATAGCACGCAGATAGAGAAGGGATAGTTTTTTGCAGCAAGCTAGAAGTCCATGTGAGCCTAACCTTTAGGCAACTTATATAGCGCATGCTCGCACGCTCTTATGAATTCAAGAAAGCATCTACGAACCCATGATGGTAAATGCCTTTCTATGGTGTACACACCCACACTGACATGATATAACCGCTATAAATCACCCTACAAGTGGGCCACAACTCCGGGGTCTAGTCCTGGTGATCTACGTCCCTCCCGGCTGTATCCTGCAGCATCCAGGGTTTGGTCCAGATTCACGAATAATCCCCAGTCTCTGTGTAAGTGAAAACATCAGAAACCCAACGTGAAAAACACACCGCATTCCCACGTCGACCTCCAGACAGGGCCTGATAGGGGTGAGATAGTACGTGCTTCTTCTTAACCCAGTCACGCCGAGTGATGGCTTGAGGAATCATTTACATAATATTCGTTTTTGTGAATAAAATCGGAAATATTAGCTCAATAAACATGAAATTTTCACAGAATGTAGGCATCACATCATATTCAATACTTCTATGCAAAATAAAGAATAGAATTAAGGATCACGTGTCATGTCACGTGATGCAAAGATAAAATTATCATAAATATGCCTCTATACCCGGCCTCTAGCGGTATTTTGTGGCACTATTACCCGGCTCCATACCTGTGCTATTGCCGTGGGCACTCGGCGCGAAAGGGTTAAATAATAACAGGTCTGGGTGGGGCGGAGATGTAATGGGGTCTATCGCTGTACCCCAGATGCCTTAGATTTCCCGCACAGACTGTCTGACCTATTCTAACCCCAACAACGCCCAAATATATACACGTATTAAGCGATATCAGGAGAATTGAGGAATACGATATCCGTAACGATATGAGTGGTATTCTTAGCAAACTCTTAACAAATATTCCACGAGCTCACAGAGCGAGTGGAATATTTTTATCAAAAGAAACAAGGTATGTGAGTATGTACCAGTAAGGTAGTACATTTTTATTTTATTATATACCTTCAAATATAAGTATTTGATGAATTACATAAGGAAATATGTCCACAGCAAGTGTGATAGTATGGCACTTGTCAAATGACATCTTAGGTCCCATGTCTCCGCCTCTGGGGCATGAAAGGTGGATATACTATCGAGGAAACCCGAAGGCCTTTTCCCATTGGCCGACAAACACTGTGTAGATTTTCTGTGTTTTCCTAATAGCCCATTTACACTTTGTGTCAGCAGTGCTAAGGTCCGTCAGTGGTTCCTGACTGTATATCGGTTATGGCCAATAGAAATAGGCTATTAGGAAAACACAAAAAGTCTACACCGTGTTTGTCGGCCAATGGAAACGGGTCTTATGGAAGATTACGGTCAGAGCTCATACCCCATCGAGTTGTAATAGCGTAGTAATTCTCCACTCGTCAATTCAAACTCGACAGGATCGAGCTCTGACCTAAACCTGAATAGGTTTCTGAATCTATATCACCCCTTACATTGACTAATTGGCTAACATTTGTGATAAATTGCCCCATTGAGTTGTTTTTTTTCATTGAGACAATTCTCCAATGCTACGTCTATGGGGGCATACCAAGGGTGAGATAAAAGAAGTAAAACAGTTTTAGCCACGTCTGTAGCTGAATTAAATACCAGTAGAGTATTTTCCCGTTTAATAAATCTCCATTGCATGTAATACAGGCGCCGAATGTACACAGAATGGTTTTATGGTTTGTGATGTGAATTTGACATCCCCAATGTTTATAATAACGAGAGCTCTACGTGAGACTATGTCGTACACACAGTGAACTTTGTAACCTAGTGTCAAATCTGCTTCCTAAAAGCATTCTCTCAATCACACTGGCCACCAGAGCTACCAGGCTGGCTACGCTACATTAGCTCTGGTTGGGTTAAATCTGTGGCACCTTGACCCACTACCTGTAAGTGTCTCTCCCAGCAGATGTTTTCTGTGACCTGGACCTATCCTTGGAGAGTGTAAAATCTCCCACTCTTGAAGACATTTTCTACACATTCTTATTTCCCTTCGTGTGCATTTTTAATAAAAAAGTAACCATAAAGGTAGTCTTTATTGATTTATTTCAATCAATTTGCTGAGCTATGAAAGTTTCTTGAACCCACTATTAAAAGAACTTGGTCCGACAGTGAGAATTGGTGGACACGATCTGGGTTTAACCTTACCGACCTATAAGCTGGAACAGAGTGGAGACAGAGCCCAATGTATTTCTCAATATCCTAACAGCCATGTAGTGATGCCCTCATAATGTCGCAGACCTTGCCTCATAAATACATTACGTGTTTTTTCTACTGACCCACTCCCCTAATAACACCTTTTACATAGCTCAGAACACACACTCAGGTTTTGGTTTTCCCTTCTTGGTTTGAATGTTTAACATTTCGTGAACATGAATCACAGATAGTACACGGATAGTACACGGATAGTGCATGAATAGTGCATGGACAGTGCACGGATAGTGCATGGATAGTACACGGATAGAGCATGGATAGTACACGGATAGAGCATGGATAGTACACGGATAGTGCATGGATAGTACACGGATAGTACACGGATAGTGCATGGATAGTACATGGATAGTGCATGGATAGTACACGGATAGAGCATGGATAGTACACAGATAGTGCATGGATAGTACACGGATAGTGCATGGATAGTACATGGATAGAGCATGGATAGTGCAGGGATAGTACACGGATTTGAGCATGGATAGTACACAGATAGAGCATGGATAGTACACGGATAGAGCATGGATAGTACATGGATAGAGCATTGATAGTACACAGATAGTGCATGGATAGAGCATGGATAGTACACATATAGTACACAGATAGTGCATGGATAGAGCATGGATAGTACACATATAGTACACGGATAGTACACGGATAGTGCATGAATAGTGCATGGATAGTGAACGGATAGAGCATGGAGAGTACACGGATAGAGCATGGATAGTACATGTAAAGTACATAGATAGTACACAGATACTACATGGATACTAAACAGATAGTACACAGATAGTATGCAGATAGTACACTGATAGTACACAGATAGTATACAGATGGTACACAGTTATTGCACAGATAGTACACAGATAGTGCATGGAGAGTACATGGAGAGTACATTGAGAGCACAAAGATAGTACAAAGATAGTAAACGGATAGTACACGGATAGTATGCTGATAGTACGCAGATAGTATGTGAATGGTGTGTAGATAGTACATAGATCGTATGCATATAGTATGCAGATAGTACACAGATAGTACAAGAATAGAAGATGGATACTACATGAAGAGTACATAGATACTACACAGATACCACACAGGCTTCTCATTAAAGTGTTACACTGCTTTGATCACGTGCTGTCAGGGTATCACATGACCATAGGGTTATCCCTGTCACCATGGTAACACAATGCACATGGCGACCAGTGTAGGAGTAGAATGAGACTTCACCCTGGTCCCGTATACATCGAGATGTATATATATACTGAACTGAGTGCTGGTCAGAGTAATGATGGGTGGGACTCCTACCCCTCAGCCTACTACCACCGCTTCCCTTACAACCCCCACCTTAAGCCCAGCTCCCACTAAGTGATTTTGGGGCATTCAGAGGGCACCCGTCGCCGACTATCAGCCAAAATTTCTAGGAATTTCATTAGTCGCCTTTAAGCCCAATGCCCATCTGCCGATTTCCGTACATTCATGTACCTTTGTCGGCGACAAACAGACGGTAATTTGTCTCAGGCGAGGCATCCTAACGAAGTCGGCCGTAGTCGGTAGATGTAGGACAGCTAGGCAAGGGTGAGCCACCGATTAGTAAACTGATTTGCTTAGGACTAATACCCACCAACCACTCTCTTTGATGTCTGCCCGTCGAGCGAAGGGTTACGTAATTTGCCTGCGACAAGTTCACCGACTCCTATACGATTTGTGAGCTAATCGTTCAACCCCTAATCGGTAGATGGGTATTGGGCTTAAGTGGAAACACAAAATGGCAAAATCGTCAGCGAGTATTGCCCTACCCCCCGTTGATCGGGCTTGAGTCGGCGCCTGGATTCTCTGTTAAAAGGACACCAGTCTCTTGCGATTCAATTTCAAACATGTTTGAAATATATCAGGGCATAGTCGGCAACTTTGCCATCTCACCTGCTGTGTGACTGCAGTTTCCCGGCGAATATGCCCGGCAGTAGTCTCAGGGGCAAAAATCGCCAAGTGGGAATGGGCCTTTACACTCTAGGATGGGGAGTGGGTAGCACCCCTTACCATGACAGACTGGGACTAGACTGGGAGTAGGAGATAGCACCCCTTACCATGACAGACTGGGACTAGACTGGGAGTAGGAGATAGCACCCCTTACCATGACAGACTGGGACTAGACTGGGAGTAGGAGATAGCAGCCATTACCATGACAGACTAGGACTAGACTGGGAGTAGGAGATAGCACCCATTACCATGACAGACTGGGACTAGACTGGGAGTAGGAGATAGCAGCCATTACCATGACAGACTGGGACTAGACTGGGAGTAGGAGATAGCAGCCATTACCATGACAGCCTGGGACTAGACTGGGAGTAGGAGATAGCAGCCATTACCATGACAGACTGGGACTAGACTGGGAGTAGGAGATAGCACCCCTTACCATGACAGACTGGGACTAGACTGGGAGTAGGAGATAGCAGCCATTACCATGACAGACTGGGACTAGACTGGGAGTAGGAGATAACACCCCTTACCATGACAGACTGGGACTAGACTGGGAGTAGGAGATAGCACCCCTTACCATGACAGACTGGGACTAGACTGGGAGTAGGAGATAGCACCCCTTACCATGACAGACTGGGACTAGACTGGGATTAGGAGATAGCACCCATTACCATGACATGACTGTGGACCCTCACAGGACCAGCTGCGGGGCGTTGGTCTGGAGACAAGACATAAACAAACACACGATAAAATCACACAGCAACAAGACATGCCGAGACACCCATCTCTAGTGGGACCCTCCACTCAGAACATATCAGTGACGTACGGGTGTTTATCTGTGTTAGCTGATGTCTTCTGTATGTCTGTCCGTCTCTCCCTGTTTTCTCTCCATCTGTCTGTCTCCCTCTCTTTCTCTCTCCTTGCCCTTCTACCCTCCCATTCCTTTTCTTTTGCTGCCTCTCTCCCTCTCTTTCTCTCTCCCTGCCCTTCTAACCTCTCTCTCTCCTTCTCTCCCTCTGCCTCTCGCCCTCCCTTTGTTTCTCCCTTCCCTTCTACCCTCTATCTCTCCTTCTTTCCCTCTGCCTCTCTGCATCTCCCTGTCTCTCCTTGCCCTTCTACCTTCCCTCTCTCCTTTTCTCAATCGCTGCCTCTCCCCCTCTCTTTTCTCTCGCCCTGTCTGTCTACCCTGTCTCCTTTTCTCTCTCCCTCTCTCCCTCTTCCCCTCTCCCTCTTTTTCTCTATGTCTTTCACCCTGACTCTCTGTCTCTTTCTCTCTCGCCAATTCGTTCTCTCTTCTTCTACTCTGACTCCCTCCTTTTCTCCCTCTGCCCCTCTTAATCTACTTTTTTTTCTGTCCTTCTACCATGCCTCTCTCTCTCTCTCTCTCCCTCTCTCTCTCCCTCTTCCTCTCTTTCTCTCTATCATTCTACTTTTCCTTCCTGCTCTCTGCCGCTCTGTCTCTTTCTCTTGCGCCGTTTCTTTCTCTCTTGTTCTTCACCGACTCCCTTTCATTCTCCCTCTGTCCCTCTCAATCTACTTTTTTCTGTCCTTCTACCCTGCTCCCCGTCTTTCTACCTCTGGCTTCATTTGTATCTGTCCCTCTCTCCGTCTGTCTTCGTCCTCTCTCTCTCCTTCTGCCTTTCTCTGTCCTTCTCTCTTTCTCCCTCTGTGTCCATCAATCCGTCTCTCTCCCTGTATATATCTCCGGTGCTGCCACTCTCCTCTTTTAAGTATTTTCTCTCTCCGTCTCTATCCATCCCTCATCTTCTCCTCATCCCTCTCTCCCTACCTCTTTTTCCTCCCCTCTCATCACTTCTTGTTCACTAATTCCCTCTCCTTCCTCCTCTCCTCCCTCCTTTCCTCTCTCTCTCTCTCTTATTCTTTATCTCTCACTCTCTTTCCTCCCTCTGTCTATGTCTCTGCCTCTCTCCCTCCCTCCCTTTCCCCTCCCTTCTCTCCATGTTGTTTAATCTATCTGTTGTATGTATGATGTATATATGTATGATGTATATATATGAAGTATATCATTTGTCTTTGCTGGAAGTTATATATGCCAGCCATGTTAGAATCTATTCAGCGATATACAAAAAACACTACATTTCATTCGGAATCGAAACGAAATGTATATCCTAGACATGTAGAAGCTTAAAACCTTTCTGTGTATATCAGAACATTATAAGCAATAGGAATTCTAATCTCTCAGTCCATTAACTCCATTTCCCAATGAGACCCTCCCCTTCTTAACACTCATATCGTGTATCCTTTACCCTTGTAGGTGGGGATGTTTTTTCATTTCCAATCCACTCATGGAACCTTCCGATATATATCCGTACTACATTACCAATATAAAATCGTCGGATTAGAATGTCTGATGCCCAGCTTAGAAGTTGTTTATTGCCTTGTGGTAATGTCTAGATCATGTCTATTTTATATTGACATTTTGACCTTGTCATGTCCTCGTAATGGCTGTGCCATGTCTATGTTTTTTCATGGTGTAGATCGGATACAGTGTGTTTGTTTGTCCAGAATTAAGAGGGAGGGAAAAGGTGTACAAGATTAGTTATACCCTGCATCAGGTGAGGAACTATTCCCAGTATATTTCTCCATAGGCTTAATGTTAGGAACTCATACTCCACGGCTGTGAAGGTATTGTACCCAATACTCCATGTCTGTTTGGGTGAGTTTGTTTATTGAATATTACTGTTCCTTATCATGTATACGGGGTGTGATAAAATCAGAAACCCAATCGATGAAAATAAGTTCATCCACACTCCACCTCATTTGACCGCCAGGTAATTCACTCAGCTTCGCTTCATGGATCAAACAAGATGAATTTGGATAAAAATGATTTGTTGAGGATAATTATACATCGAGATAGTATAATTGTTATTGTTTATATGGTTGCAACATTTCGCCTGATTTTATCAGACGTCTAAAGGCAATAGATATAAGAAAACAGTATCAGAAAGGATGGTACGAGGCGAGGCATGTTAGCGGGTGCAGCACGGCTGACCAGCTAAGTGGTTTGCAAGAGTTTGCAATTCTTGTTTTTGTAAATAATTAAGAAGTGAGTTGTTTGTGATTTTCTACATTTTAATTTTTATATACACAAAAATCCAGAAATTTATGATTATTTTTACTTTAAAAGTTTAAAAATCAGTATCAGTAAGGTTGTTGAATCTCATTCTCTCTGTTAAATTCTTCACTTTATGATTGTCTGACTATGTGTAAAAATACCGCAACTCAGGAATGTAGTTGTTAAACGAGGCACTTCCCCCTGTAAAACCTAGTTTATCATCTCCTAGCATGACCTATAGGCTTCTGTGCCTGCTTCAAGGTGTGGGAATCGGGGGAACAGAAGGCAAAACATGTTGTAAACTTCAAAGAGTCAGAATCTTCACGAACGGGTTGCACTCACGCCTCCCTCTGACAGAATAAGGCATGGTTCCATTAGCTACAGTCAGGAACCACCAACAGACTTTTGGCACTGCCGACCCAAAAACGGTCTATAGGCCTGTTTCCATTGGCCGACAAACACTAAGACAAGCGCCAAGGTCTGTCGGTGGTTCCAGACTGTATATCGATGATGGCCAATGGAAATAGGCTTTTAGGAGAACACACAAAATCTACACAATGTTTGTCAGCCAATGGAAATGGGCCTAAGGGAAACAACCCAGCTCGTGAAATGACCCACAACTATTTCTGCTTAGATTATGCGATAAGGCACCACCCACCACTGAGTGAATGCTTGGTCACTGAGTGAAATCTACTACCCTAACTGAATTTTCAGTTCCGACGCACAGTCGGTAGCACCACCGGCAGACTTTCTGGGTAACTCAAAAAATCTACACCCTTTTCGTCGGCCAATGGAAACAGGCCTATACTGGTACTTAGCCTGGGGGTGTTTCCTGCCTAGTTCCCCTCACACCTACTAAACGGTAAACCTACCTCATAGTTCCATTTTTAAACAATTCCTGCTACTTTACACAAGATAAATTACAAAAGTAGGCTGGTATTTTTGCCACACAGGAAGGTGGGAAGCCAACAAGCACCTGACCAATCTCCTCCAATCAGAAAGAGGTAATAGATTTGATAAAAACAGAAAATCTTTGGCGGAGAGCCTTCCCAAGGTCTCTCCTTGTAGACTGGGAATAGACTGCTGCTTTGTGTCTATCTATCAAGGCAGGGAACCCATTGAGCTCCCGACACACTATGGTAAACGTTCAGACACACTATAGGCCCGTTTCCATTGGGTGACAAACACGGTGTAGATTTTCTGTGTTCTCCTAATAGCCTTTTTCCATTGGCTGTAACTTATATACAGTCAGGAACCACCAACTGACCTTGGCACTGCTGACACAAATGGAAATAGGCTATTAGGAGAACACAGGAAATCTACACAGTGTTTGTCAGCCAATGGAAAAAGGCTTATGGACGCTCAATTCATCCCAAAATGGGATGCAATAATCGATGATTTTTGGACAGGCCTTAAACCATGGGAGGTTAATGCGTAGTAATGCATGAGCTATAGCAAGTGTATAACATCATTATCCTGAGGTGGTTTACAGAGCCGACCGTCTAAAAAACATTGATTGTTATATTTTTCGCCACGGACATTAATAATTATTTTGGTTTATAGACAGGCGGCTCTGTTAACAACTCATGGTTGACATGGTAATACACTCGCTGACGATCATGTATTACTACGCGTCAACCACTCGTGGTTTCTGGCAGCATGTCTACAAAACCATCGATTATTGTCTATGTATTCAATAGATGATAAACTCTAGGAAACCTATAGATATACCATAGCCCCATATATAGATATATATCACATATATGTGAATATATATATATATATATATATATATATATATATATATATATATATATATATATATACACATATATATTTAGGAAACCTGTCAAGTAAAGATATCTCATAAACAAAAGACAATTTCTCTGTTTTGCAGTGAATAATATATTACACTTGATTGAATTATTAATATGACAGCGATGTGATATGATGATATATATATATTTAGATATATATTCTTATATATATAGTGATATATATATATATATATATATATATATATATATATATATATATATATATATAGCTATAGCATATATATATATATATATCACTACGTGGCCACTATTGACATAGCTTAGAGTGTTGTTGGGGAAGGCACCCACCTCTTTTCTCTACGTGGGACCCGTGCTGTATGTAGACAGAAACCACCGAGCTATCAGTAAACAGACTCCGGGCAGCCCACACTGCACTGCCACTGCACTGATACACTGATAGCATCTGATACGTTTATCCGGAAGTCAGATAAGGGCGAGGGTGTAAGACGCATTGTGCAGGACCCGTTACAACTGTTAGCTTAGCCATTGGTGGAGGTCTGTGTCGGAGCGGGGAAGAAATGGAGAGAGAAAAAAAGCGAGTTATATGTATTTGCCTGAGTGTGTTTGGTGTTTACCAAGTGCTCAACTGCTATTTGCTAACGTCGAGATGCACCATGGAGGGTGAGGCTGCTTTTGTTTGGCAGGAAAAAAGTAAACTGGATATAAAAAAAGTGATATTAATCTGTCTAGGCATGGGAAAGCTCTCAATAAACTGGTACGGTCTGCCACGGTCATCTCATCCCTGGTGTTTTTGTTTTTGTCCCATAGGCTTAGCATTGGGAACTCGTTCTCCATGCCCCTGCGAGTATCGCAGTCCGTTCTCCATGGTCTATATTTTGTGTGTTATCCATTCCTTTAGTATGTACAGGGGTGAGATTGGACTTACTCAAGTCTTTATTTTATGGATAGTCGTGATTCCATAATTTAAGATAATGTATGTTGCAGTGTGACTGGTCCAGAAATCCTGTATCGAGAAGAGGAGGGGTGGGGTAGTTGGAGGGACACAGGGACTGGGGCCAGTCTAGGGTGAGACAAATACAGATAGGTCAAAGAAGTTATTCTCCAACTCCTTTGAATGTTATATGATTTTCAATCGGCGGTCGCCTCGTTCATATCACTCTGCAACAAACTCGTGGAGAACGACGACTTTGACCAAAACTTGTTGGTTTCTTCTTTAGCACTGAATATGGTTATTGTCTTATGACCTGATTATAAATGAACACAAGGTTTCTAAAGGAGATGGCATCAAGTTGGGTTTTTAAATGGAACAACCATTTACAATAGGAATGGTTTTTCATCTATGAATTCTGAAGGTATTAAATGTCTACTTTAATAATTATCATGATACCAAGGCTCAATTATGATAAGGCTACATGGACTTGGGGATTATCGTAAAACTGGATGAGTTTTAATCTTTGCTCCCGTATCCGATGACTGGAGTTTGGCGTAGTGATTTCACGAGGTGGCACGAATTTTACTCTGTATGCAACATACCGGAGCATACCCGACCTGAGTGCTAAACCTATGCGATTTTATATTTGGGGTAGGATAAAGGGTTAGTCTTACAAAGCTTTCTGTATAACAGAAACTGGCATCTTCTAAACACTGTAGAAACTATCTCACTTTGCAATCCTGTTCAGAAATCAAAATTTTTCTTTACCATAGAAATGCAGAGGAATTAATTATATCGGAAACATTATTTTGTAGCGAAAATGTATTTGTTTTAACATAGTTTCCACCCTTGGTATTTCCCCCCATAGACTTATCATTGGGACCTCGTATTCAATACCCAGGGAGTATTGTAAAACAAAAGCTCAATGGGTGATACTATCAAAATTGTTAGTTTATCAGTCAGTGATAGGGGTGAGATAAATCGTAACCGCCCTCGATCCATAACCACTGAAAACACACGATTCGTTTCGGTTTGCTACGTATACAGTCTCACTTAGCTTTGCCTTATGAGATTACTCCACAACCAAAACTCATGGCCTATTTTCAGTGGCTACAGATCTCAATACAGTTCATTCTTAGTACTTCTATTGTACATGAAGTTTCCGCTTGGAGATTTTTAGCCAAAAACTGCAGCTGACTGGAAGCTTGGTTGACAAATTGGATGTGTCAGAATCTCCAGCCTCCTGGCAGGTTTATAACACTAACTTTATGTCACGAACAGAACGCACCAACCAATTAACTCCAAACCCCCTGGTTTTGTTGTCAAAGAAATCCTTTCGTCCTCACTTACAGAAAACATCTTGGGGAGATCAACAGCTGTCACTAGTTTAATCAGCTGTCAATCGTGCTGTGACTCAGGCTTTGTGTGTTGGGAGGGTGTGATTGACAGCAGTATTCAGGTATTTGACAGTGAGAGGGATTGTAACCAACCATGACCACTGTATTGTAACACCCGCCTTTCACCATACTTTACCAGGCTCACCTAGACTGGCCTCAGTCCCTGTATCCTACCCCTCCACCCCTTCTGAATGACACAGGGACTGGTCTCATCCTAGACTGGCCTCAGTCCCTGTATCCTACCCCTCCACCCCTTCTGAATGACACAGGGACTGGTCTCATCCTAGACTGGCCTCAGTCCCTGTGTCCTACCCCTCCACCCCTTCTGAGTGACACAGGGACTGGTCTCATCCTAGACTGGCCTCAGTCCCTGTGTCCTACCCCGCCACCCCTTCTGAGTGACACAGGGACTGGTCTCATCCCTAATCGGCCTTGTAGACTGGCGCTATTTTGCGCCACACTACCCAAGCAGAGGTCTGGCTACTGGTCAGGATATCTGCTGGGAGATTGATACCCTCTCACTTTGATCTCAATCGAGATATAGTCAGGAGTAGGCGAAATATATTGCTATGACAACACAGGCAGCCATGGAACTGGAGGAGGGGAGGGGGGAGGGGTAGAGGGAGGTATAGGGTTACAGGGAGTGGCTTGGGGTCATAAACAGGAGATTCTGGTCAGAGTGGACAAGTCTTTGATTCATGGGCCAGTCAGAGATGGACACATGCTATAATGAATTGCACTCCGATTTTCTTAAATTATTTAATGAATGTTCATAATCAAAGACATGAACAAGTCTATGGCTCACCCTACTTTACTGACGTACATCAGAAAGGATTTACGAGTTAGTAGGTGACCAGTACACGTATGAAAAGGTGTAACACCATTGTGCAGAATCAAATCCCCCTATATAGGTCAACTGTAATGCGTTATTTTTGTACTGTGAGTTACCTTCTCAATTTGTAATATTCTACTGCCATTTATCCTACCCCTAATAAAAAACGGCCATAGACTTAACATAGGGAAATGTTATGTGGCAGGCCGTGACATAAATTGTTTTTTATGCCACTAGAGTAATAACAATATTGACCAATCACAGAGCAGAATGTCAGCTACTATGAAAAAAGGTTTTGTTGGTCATTGACTCAATATTTATCTTTTTAACAGTAATATAAGCATAGACGGGGTAGGATAAATACAAAACCGAACTCGAGTTAGACTTGTCAATGTCTATACCACTCTGGTCAGGTCTGCTCCTCACTACACTCGGCTAACGCCTCATGTAGTAATACGAGACCTTCCCGTCGTGGCATAAAGATTGTCAAGTCTAACTCTCGTTTGGTTTCTACTAATTATATCACCCCTGGTATTGTTTCCCCAGAGGCTTAACCTTTTTAAAGACTTAATCTATACTGGGATATAGCGTTGGTTGTACAACCGTTTCGAGCGCATTCCCAAGTATATATCGGGAATTTACCTACTTCACCTTACATATAATTAACATTATTTTACAAGGATTTCACTGTTCATTTTTGTACAATATAGATTTGAAGAGAAAGTTCCAGCAGCTAGCTATAACTGCCGCTTCACCTTTGTGGTGATTTTGTGACTACTTCAGTAGTCACTTTTAGTTGCAGTGTTTTCAAGTCATCTATATCGCTCCTTGCTGTGATGCAGGGGAATATCTTATAAATAAGTCAGACTGATAAGTATATATACATGTTAACTACAAATATAGCTTAGCTAACGGTCACAGTGATAGCAGATAACGCTTGTACATCAATAATACTGTATTTCACTTTTTTTCACATTTTAACCTCTGTTATTTTTACTATGATTAGTGATATTACTTTCAAGCACCAGAGTTAAAAAGCATAATATAAGAAAGTCAGGTCGATGTTGAATCGGCCAATTTTTGCTCAGAGCTTTTTTTTGCATGTTTGTCCAAGTTGCGAATTGCAGGGACTTCACTCATACGCCATGCCCATAGAGTATTGTAAAAGTAGGCAATGGGTTATAATGTCACAAACAGGCATTATCCGGTTTCCGCGGGGGAATGCCTCAAGGAAATCATCTGGTCTATGCTGGGGAATGCCTCAAGGCATTATCGGGTCTATGCTGGGGAATGTCTCATGGCATTATCCGGTCTATGCTGGGGAATGCCTCAAGGCATTATCCTGTCTATGCTGGGGAATGCCTCAGGGCATTATCCAGTCTATGCTGGGGAATGCCCCAAGGCATTATCCGGTATATGCTGGGGAATGCCTCAAGGCATTATTCGGTCTATGCTGGGGAATGCCTCAAGGCATTATCATGTCTATGCTGGGGAATGCCTCAAAGCATTATCCGGTCTATGCTGGGGAATGCCTTGAAGCATTATCCGGTCTATGCTGGGGCATGTCTCAGGGCATTATCCGCCCTGAAAGGGTTAACACCACTAATACAGTTACACACTGTGCACACAAAACGGTCCCTTACCAGTGTCTGTATGCTAGTCTGGTGATAAACACGGCCCAGTGACCCGTGTTCCCATGTTTCTTTGGGTGTTTCTTTTTTCTACCTACAGGTAACTGACCATTGTCTTTCCCACCTGCCTTTGTCTCTGCTGTCCATTAATTAGCTGCTGTTGGTGAAGGGGGGGAGTTGAGGTCAGGTGCACAGACAATGGACACGAGTTTTTTTACAGTAAATCTGTAACGACTCTTCACGAGGTTAAAGCCCAATGCCCATCTTCCGATTTCAGAACATCTATGTACCTTTGTCGGCGACAAACGGACGGTAATTTGTCTCAGCCAAGGCATCCTAACGGAGTCGGCCATAGTCGGTAGATGTAGCACAGCTAAAGCCCAATGCCCATCTACCAATTTCGGAACATTTATGTACGTTTGTCGGCGACAAACGGAGGGTTATTTGTCCCAGCCAAGCCATCCTAACTGAGTCGATAGAGGTAGGACAGCTAGGCAAGGCTACCCAGCGATTAGTGAACACTCGGTTTCTTTGGTTTTTTTCCCTCCCCCAGCGATTAGTGGACCATACACTGATGTTATCAGTGTGCGGGTCGACCGAGGGGTTACGTAATTTGCCTGCGACAAGGTGACCGCCTCCTATACGATTTGTGAACTAATCGTTCAACCCTAAATCGGTAGATGGGCATCAGGCTTAAGCGAGGGTGAGCCACCAATTAGTAAAAAACCTCCTTCAGATGTCCTTTTGTCGCTGACAAGTTGTGGTTTCTATTTTCCAAAATCGGTGGTGAAAAGTTTATCAGCATGTTGATAAATCTAGTCGCCGACAACGGAACGTTGGTAAATGGGGCTTGATTGACTTACGTAGTTTGCCTGCGACATGTTTGCCGACTCCTATACGATTTGCGAACTAATCATTCAACCCTTAATCAGTAGATGGGCATTGGGCTCTAAGTGCCAAATCCACTGAGGCGACGGAATTTTCATGCGAATCTGTGCGAATCCATGCAACTACGTGCGACCGTGCGAATCCCATGCGAATTTATTTCATACTTTTAATATTTTCGCAAGGCCATCTCATGGCTATGCGTCTCAACAGCGTTGGTGGGTGCAAGGCCTACGAGTGGGGTAATTGATGAATGATGAAACACTAGAACATATAGAAAAATCAGGTTTTTGTCAGATCTACTTGACGAAGTAAAGCCTGCCCCCACCTACCACGATTCTGGTCCCGATTGGCCTTACAACGGCCTTCCCGACACCATTCCGATTGTAGCGTGAGGTCTGGCAAAATCGTGGCAGGTGGGACAGGTTTCTGCGATTCCGTCTACGACAGCTTACGATAGGCTGCGATGAAAAATCGCCAATCGTAGAGGTCCCGATAATTTCCAACATGTTGGAAATTTCGTAGCCTCTCGTAGGGTATCGTAGCAGCCGCTGGTTTCGTCGTGGAGCTATCGTGACCATAGTTTATGTTATTGGTCCTCCCAAGGCGTTGCCACGCTCTACGATTTCAAACTATTGGACCTATCGGGGACCTCCCGATAGGTCACGATTTCCGCATTTCAAATCGTAGCGATCGGGAAGCATGTCGTGGCCTATCGTGGTAGGTGGGGGTCCCCTCTTAGTCTAACTAAGTGTTCGTTGGAGTACAGACAGGACCTGGTTGCCAAAATTGTCTTCAGGGTAAAGAAGCACACTCGTCAGGAGTATGTGTCGGGTGTTGGAGGCAATGGTATGGTTGTAATGAGGCGGGGGGGCGAGTGGGTATGGCCCGCCTATTACATATAACAGTACAGCTATTGATATTCTCATATACCTGTGCATGAATGTCTCACACTTACTGGCCAGCTGTACAGATTACATTCTGCACACTGTGCACGAATGTCTCACACTTACTGGCCAGATATACGGGTTCCGTTCTGTACACTGTGTAAAAACGATTATCTCACCCCTGGTATTTTTTCCCAATACTCAATAGCCATGGTATTTAGAAAAAATACTCAATGGGGGATTATGTCATATATGTTAGCCATTTAGTCAATGCAAGGGGTGAGATAAATTCACAAAACTTATTCAAGTTTACGGTCGGAGATCGATCCCATCTAATTTGAATGCCTACATAATTCAAATGGCTTCGCCTTGTGAATGACTACGCTAATCAAACTCGATGGGATATGAGCTGTGACTAAACTTTCATAGGTTTCTTCTATAATAGGTCTTGCACTCTGTACCAATTGACTTATTTTAGGCCTGGTGTCCATCTACTACGATAGAAATTTAGACCTCCCGATATGGCACCGATATAAAAAGCAAATATCGGAGGCATATCGGGAAGGTGCGAAAATCGTCTAGACATGGAAATCCACCATGCATTGTATGGTTTTTTTATCGGTATCTAATCGCAAAAACGTGGTCAACTGCCTCGATATTAGGTGACCTTCCGACGCGATTTCGATTTTTTTATCTGGAGGCGCATCGTAGACCATATCGGTGCCATATCGTAGTAGATGGACGCCGGGCCTTAGAATGGCATTTATGAGTATTTTCAGGTATACAGTAGTAAGGAGAGAGAGTGAGTGTGTCTGAATTACATCTGTTCATTGGTTTTGGTTGAAATTCCCGATAGATATTTTGATGAATATTCTCGATAGACAACAACTCGGAATAGGTTTCAGTTAGGCACACTAACCATTTCTCCATGTAGAAGTCTTTTTTAATTCTACCGAGTGTAATTGAATATGCAAGGCGGTATAATAGCAATACAGATGAGGTATACTAAAAAAATGATTTATCTTAAAAGAATAGCTGACCACAAGACCAAGTATGAAAAGCAAGAACTTGAAATACCTCGAACTTGTATCGCTACGGGCTCACTAAATATGTTTCCTTATAGTACCCACATTCTGGTCAGTCAAAGGTAGCAATGCTGGCCTTACCCCATCACTAGGGGCTCACTAAATACGTTCCTCGAGGGTGCACCCCTCTCATAAGATCTCACACTCTCTAAGTGGTATTCTGTAGAAGGTTCTCACTATGCTCTATGGGAGAAGAATTCTTAACGAAATTGGCTTGGAGCCTTGAGAATCCACTGGCCTGCCTCCCATGCTAAAGACGTACATCAATGCAACCTTAAGATTCCTATAATCTATTATGCCACCTAGTGGGAATACTGTGTACTTGGCGCCCTAGTGACTTTAATTGGACTGGAATACAGAATACCACTTAGAGAGTGTGAGATCTTATGAGAGGGGTGCATAGTGAGAACCTTGTACAGAATACCACTTAGAGAGTGTGAGATCTTATGAGAGGGGTGCATAGTGAGAACCTTGTACAGAATACCACTTAGAGAGTGTGAGATCTTATGAGAGGGGTGCACCGTACCCTCATTCCAGTCAGTCAGAGGTATCACTGTTGGACTAACCCCATCACTACGGGCTCACTATCTACGTTTCCTCATAGTACCCACATTCTGGTCAGTCAGAGGTAACATCGCTGGACTAACCACATCACTACGGGCTCACTAAATATGTTTCCTCATAGTACCCACATTCTGGTCAGTCAGAGGTAACATCGCTGGACTAACCCCATCACTACGGGCTCACTATCTACGTTTCCTCATAGTACCCACATTCTGGTCAGTCAGAGGTGACATCGCTGGACTAACCCCAGCTGCAGACAGGAATGAGATCAATGACTTAATCAACGTTAATTAACCTAATTGGACAATTTAGACATTTTTGACAGTCATCCAGGATTGTCAACCTTCTGAGACCCAGAATGTATCGGGACTGATCTTACAAAGACAGAAAGCCAAACTTTGTTATGACAAAATTCCATGGTCCAGAGAAATTCCTTTGTTGTAATCGAGTTTTGAATGGATAGCCTTGAAACACTTTATTATCCATCGTATACAAAGCCCCCATTGAAAATGTATGGGGACTCAGTAAACCATGACCCATCATATAAAACCTATCAGATACCATGACTGTGGTATACGGATTCAAATCTGTGGTATACGGCCTCAAAAACATGGTATACGGGAAAAATAGTCCCTTTTGCTATAGACCAAAGAAAAAGTCCCAATTGTTATACCTTTTAATGTGGCAATTACTGGGTTAAATTTATTCGAAAAGATGGATAATAAATGCCACAAACGATGGTTTTGTGGACTGGCGGTTCTGTAAACCACTCGTTGTTGACGCCGTAATACACTCGCTAGAGCTTGTGTATTACTACGCGTCAGGCACTCATAGTTTACAAACACCTGTCCACAAAACCATCGTTTATTGTCTATGTGCAGCATCCCTTAAACACTTTATATTCTATCTTTTTTTTCTGACCTTTCAATAGTATAGGTATGCATATCACCCAAGTCTAATTATGTAAACATTGATTTAAAATAAAATGATTTATTTTCAAGTATATTTATTCAAAATTGGGGTTTACGTCGACATAAGATGAAGATCTGACTGGTTTGGATCACTTTGACCTTGACCTAGCTACCCAATGACCTCGATCCACCTAATTCGTAAAAAGCTCAATCCGAGTGAAAGCAAATGGCGTCACAACAAGTTACTCTTGATGAAATGTGGTGTAAATACGCTTACACTCTGTCTGCCCTCTGTGTGGTAAAACATCCCAGCAAAGATAAAAATAGTTTCGAGAACAAAAATACGAAAAAAATTAAAAAAGGAAAAAAAATGCAGCCACCCAGACACCGCCATCTGGTGGGCCCCTCCGGCGATCTTCGCTGGTTCTCAGCAAGAACCCCTTGTGCAGTACGCAGACCCTGTGTGTAGGCGGGGAACCAGCGGGTTTATAGTGGATAGCGGAAGTTGTAAAAAGAAACAGGAAATAAGGTCGACTGAAGCAGTGATAGGTTTGAGTGGCGGCTTGGATTCTCCACATATTGCTCTGCAACCTGAGGTACGGCTACCTGCCTCCCACCTGCCTCCCACCTGCCCCCACCTGCCCCCCCCCCCCACCTGCCCCCACCTGCCCCCGCCTGCCTCAACCAGCCCCCCTCCACCTGTCCCCCCTCCCACCTGCCCCCCACCTACCCCCCACCTGCCTCCACCTGCCCCTACCCCCCTCCCACCTGCCCCCCCCCACCTGCCCCCCACCTGCCCCCCACCTGCCCCCCACCTGCCCCAACCTACCTCAACCAGCCCCCCCTCCACCTGCCCCTACCCCCCTCCCACCTGCCCCCCACCTGCCCCCCCCACCTGCCCCCCACCTGCCCCCCACCTGCCCCAACCTACCTCAACCAGCCCCCCCTCCACCTGCCCCCCCCCCTCCCACCTGCCCACCACCTTCCCCCCACCTGCCCCCCCCTTCACCTGACCCCCCCTTCCCACCTGCCCACCACCTGCCCTCCACCTGCCCAACAGTGACCTTGAGTGGTATATTATAGACGGTTTCCACAGATGAGCTAAATACCATTCGATTGCTCACAGTAGGTTCAGCGTTAAGGGTAAAGGTCTACATTCCCTTTCAAAATTCAAAATCCTTTCAGAGATATTGCTATAAATGTACAAGAAATGGGAGGTGGGAAACAACTCAAAATGACTAGACATCAGCATAGGACCCATCAAATACCTCCATTATTTGTTACATGCATGAACTTTGTGATATAAAGAAATGCTCAAGATCTCATCTCGGTATTTTCATCCGTAGGCTTAACATTAGGAACTCATACTCCACGGCCTTGAAGGTAGTGTACCTAATACTCAATATCTAATTGGGTTAGTTATTGTATAGATTGGTAATGTTTTTGATCATGTATATGAGGTGAGATACAATCGAAGACCTACCTGATGAAAATAACTTGGTCTGCCCTCCACATCATTTGACCACAACAAAATTCAGTGAAATTCAGTCAAATTCAGAGGAGTATGAAAAAAGTAATTTTCATCTCATAAAAATCCTTCTAAAAACCCCATGATAATCTGGTTCAAGAGACGTGGAAAGTGCTATGAGATTGTCACAAAAAGCCCGTACAATCATCCTGTTTTTGTGAACACAGATCTGGGTGATGTGACTTGTGATGGACATGTCAGTATTATTACAGAGAGACGCAATATGCAATCACTTCTGTTTCTGAGATGAGATAAATTGGTCTCTGACTGTAGGACTATGCATATACAGTAAAACCCCACTTCTGGGACACCTCTTTTAAGAGGCACCTCGCTTAAGGAGGGTGGTTGTGGCCCCTAAGATTCGAGGTCAACTCTCGACTGCAGAGCCGTCCCAAGGCGCGAGAAAATATTATGTAAGGAGGTCAGGGTGAAGGTCGGGGTTTGCTGTGAATGCAGTCATTGGCTACTCGGTCTACTGTATTCCTTATATGGAATTAAGGTAATGGGACAACTCCATGGTGCAGCGGAGCAATTGCTCGGAAGTGAAATTGTTCCCTGTATTAAAAGTTTATTTTAACCCTGATTGAGGGGACACCCCGCTTAAGGGGGCCAAATATTTCGGTAGGGTTCGGTATATTGTGTGTTTGAGGCTGATGTTTAAACAATCAGACAACAGGCAACGACCTAGGTAGGCTGCTGTAGGCGTCAGGTAGGCGTCTGTGGGTGACTGTGGGGATATAACAGGGTCTCTATGCCATAATACCACCTGTATAAAGGTTTTATGTCCTATATAGCCAATATGGCAGACTGAAACCCTCGCTTAAGGGGCCACAGAGTGAATATCGCTAGTATTCAAACGAGTTGAAAACAACGACTGATCAAAACGATTTGCTTTCTGTATTTATCTTAGCCCTGTATACACTAAAAAATATGGCTATTGCACAGGATATAGTCCATGGAGAATAGACTACAATACTCGTAGGGGCATGGAGGATAAGCTCCCAATGTTAAGCCTATGGGACAAAAATAGTAGGGGTGAGATAAAGGCTTCAGTCCCTGCATCTTATGGCGACCCTGCTCGTTGAAAATTTAATTGCTATGACAACACAGGCGGCCAGGGAACTGGCGGAGGGGATATGTGAGGGGTAGGAGGAGGTATAGGGTTACAGGGAGTGCTCTTTTTGTCATAGTGGACAAGTCTTTGATTCATGGGCCAGTGAAAGAAGGATACATACATTGATGAACTTTATTCTTTATGTGTTTAATCATTTAATTAATGTTCATAATCAAAGACTTGAGCAAGTCTAACCTCACCCCTCCTCGGACGCCTGTCGGGCATTATTAGTGTGATTCCACATCTTGTATTCGTTTGATTTCTTAATGATGTCCATCATCAAAGACTTGCGCAAATCTACTCTTTGTTTCCTATTGCAAATACTCACTCTTTCTTACTTAGATTTGAGAAAAGATATATATATAGATCACTGTAGATAGGAAATCGGGGGGGGGGGGGAAAGGGTATAAAAAAATTTAAAAAAATTTAAAAAAAGAGCATTGGTATGACCACATCATTACGAATTTGTTGTTTAGAATTGTTTATTGTGTTTTTTGAAAACGTTGAAAAGATTTAAGATTGTATAAGGACCAAAAACTCGAACAAATGATGTAAACAAATGAAAAATAAAAACTGATTGCAAAAAAAACCCAAAAAAACCACAAAAAAACCAACCAAAATGAAATTCAATCAACGTTTCCAAAAGATGCAAGCAGTACTGGGGCCGGTTCTTTGATGGGGTGTAGCCACAACTCCTCAGAGATCACCAGCTGCATCATTACCACACACCAGCGTCAGTCCCGCGTCCCCAGGGGTCGCTCCGGGGCTTACTACACTCTCCAAGCCGATGTTTCCTGCTCCCTAGCATACTGTAGCCTATAGATGTAGACTGTAGCCTAGAGGGTAGACGTGGGCTGGTGTGATTCCTGAGGACTGGCCAGTTTACAGTGTATAGACCCTATTGGGGTATCCCATAATTCAGTCTGTTTACAGGATCCGGTGTTCGCTGGTTGTCGTCGTTGTACGGTGATAGATCCTTGACCCATAACCCGCAATTATTGCAGTTTAACCGTGTTATTTTAATCTTCAAATTGGAAATCTAAAGCCAGAAATGGAAATTTCAGTTATTTCTACATATATATATATTTCAAATTACATTCGGTTTCTCTGGTTATAAATCAGAAAATGGTGGTTCATCGGAATATAGGCAGCCCAGGTGCGGCCAGCCAGTCGGGAGTGGATCCTGTACTTACCCGGGGCGATATTAGGGAGTTTAGTAACCTCTGGAGGGTCTATAGGTATGCACTCTCTTGATCCTACTGGAGATGGTTACTATCCAGTGTGTTAGAGTCTAGACAGTATGGCGGTAAGGTCGAGAATGTCTATTGGTAGCCAGGAAGCCTGGCCAATGTGTCCACTCACATAATAGGCCAGGTAACTACCACCATTTTCCTAGTGCACTGCAGGATTCCATTCAGCTGCATTCTTTTTAAAAGAAATATTCTACTAAGTGGTCTTTCATCTTTTGAAAGGTTGATATTACTTTATATTGTATCATCGTTCATTATAAACAAGTATATATAAGTAAGTTTCTTTGGGGAACATCGTGAGGGAGAGAGGTTTTGCTGGTTATCCTTGCCATTGCAAATCAGCAGGGAACCAGTGAAAGTTCAAGGTCGATCACACACTGCTCTTGCTGGGCGTCACCTGTCCCACTGTTTATTGGGGCAAGTAACTAGTCTAGTTTATTGGCAGTATATCATCATTATTGGTAGCGAATGCTCCTAGGCTAAGGAGAACGAATTTGAAGCGTAAACCAAAAGGAACCTCAAAGCCAAGCACGAGATATACCAAGTAAAATAATTATGAAATAATAATATAAATCTACCATTAAAATCCTAAATTTCCTATCCCTGTCCTACCCACATACAGTAAAACCCCACTTCTGGGACACCTCACTTGAGGGGACAATTTGCTCAGAACAAAATTATTCATATAGTTAATTTTGACCCCACTTAAGGGACCACTTTGCTCGGAATGGAGGGTGTCCCCTTAACCGGGGTTTTACTGTATTTTGGTATTATATTATGAGGATCTATCATTGTATATATAGACAATAATTGATGATTCTATATACAGGCGGCCATAAACCACGAGAGGTTGACGCGTAATAATACACATACAAAAAGAGAATCACGCATATTTATGATCCTGATTCCTATTGGCTACTGAGGTCAACAATTAACAGATCTTGACCAATGGGAACTGCTGTAACTAAGGCCAAGGACAAGGGTCTAGTCGTGGGAAAAATCAAACATGCTCGATATTGTTGTAGCCTTGTTGGAAGGCTCCTAACAAGCTTCCAATCGTGGCCTTGTCGTGGCTTGTCGTAGACTCTTGGAACTGGGGTCCACCAACCATGACAAGGCCTCCAATCGTAGGGCAGTCGTGGACCTTGTCGGGAAGCCATTGTCGTAGCCTTGTCGTGGTTGGTGGACGCCCCCCTTAAGCGTTCTAAATACAACATGGGAGGATTTTCTGGATCATAACGCACGAGACACTCTGGTCAGACCTGACTATTGATCCATACCAGACTCTGCGTATAAACTCAGCACCATGAGAATAAACCATCCTCAACCATCGTCATCGACAAGTATAAACGTGTATAAATGAGATCAGGCCTCTATGATTTAATAAGCCATGAGTGTGTGTGTTTGTGTATACTACAAGGTGGCTGGGTAAACCATCGTAATCCGCACCGCCCTACACAGTGCTATCTGGACATGGAGGGGACAATATGGATTAGTCTGGGCTGCGTGTAGACTGCATGGGAGGTAGGGATTATCAAAAACACGTGTATTTGGATCAGATTCTCTCGAAATGCGCAATTGGAGCTCCAGAATCCTAAAGAAGCTGCAGAGAAGTGTGTGGCTACTGCGTTACTACTGGGTAATGTTTGGACAATAAACGATGGTTTTGTGGACAGGCGGCTGTAAACCACGAGTGCTTGACGCGTAGTAATACACAAGCGCTAGCGAGTGTATTACGACGTCAACCTGGAGTGGTTTACAGAGCCGCCTGTCCACATAACCATCGTTTTTTTGCATTTATTATCCATCTTTTCGAATAAATTAAACCCAGTAATTGCCATATCAAAGTGTGTAACAATAGGGACTATTTCTTGCTATATAGCAAAAGGGATTATTTTTTCCGTATACCAAGGCTTTGCGGCCGTAAACCACAGATTTTAATCCATATACCACAGTTATGGTATCTGACAAGTTATATAAAATGGGTCGTGGTTTACTGAGTACCCATACATTTTCATAGCATCTTTGTATACCATGGATAATAAAGTTATAAAAAGAAGATTTTCACTGGGGTAGTTTTTTCTTAATTACTGGCTCTAGTCTATAGAGAATGAGATAAAGAGTGACCGATCTATGCCGAAATCTGCAAAAATAGATAATTGGACACAAACGTGAGGGACGTGACACAACTCAGGGTGATGGAATGGACAAACGTGACAGACCGTGACAGAACGTGGCCGCCGTGGCTGCCGGTGAAGTTTTGAAATAACAAAAGATTTGCCCCGGCAGCCAGAGTGCTAATGAGAAACGTACCAGGCCGTCATGAGACATGATGAACGTCACATAACGTGACTGAACGTGCCTGAACGTAGGCAGCCGTACAGGGAACCATGGACAAAACGTCAGGCACATAACTGACTGCAGTCGGCTGTACAGGGAACGGTGGACAACATAAGTGACCACAACCAGCCATACAGGGAACCATGGACAAAATGTTGGGCACATAACTGACCGCAGTCGGCTGTACAGGGAACGGTGGACAACATAAGCGACCAAAACCAGCCGTATTGTGGACAAATGGTGCCTTTAAACGTCAGCTGCCAGTTGGCTCAGTGTAAACGCAAATTTATGGCTCTGTGACCATCTGCAATGGTGCCCCACTTGAAAGGCTACCACTGTGGCTCAGTTAGACTTGCTCAAGTCTTTGATTAGGAACATTCCTTAAATGATTAAACACAATCAGAATAAAGTTCATTATAGTATGTATCCTTTTCTGACTGACCCATGAATCAAAGACTTGTCCACTATGAAAAGAGCTCTCCCTCTAACCCTATACCTCCTCCTACCCCTCACATATCCCCTCAGGCCATTCCCTGGCCGCCTGTGTTGTCATAGCAATTACATTTCGCCTGCTCCTGACTGTGACACCATTGAGATCAAAGTAAGAGGGTATCAGATATCCTGACCAGTAGCCAGATATCTGTATGGAGAGTGTTGGAAATACTGGAGCTAAACAGCGCCAGAAATCCAACACCATTACCGATTGTACCAGTCCCTGTATCCCAGTGAGGAGGGTAGCCATAGGATGCAGGGACTGGGCCAGTCTATGGCTCAGTCTAAACTTAGCGTAAGCCTGGCAGAACTCACGTTTTATGTTCCCTCTCCCAATGAAATATGGGACTGGTAATGCCTTCCTACGTAATACTAGCGGATGACTCTGAACTTTTGCTGGTACCCCGCTTATTTAGAGTGGCAAGACTAACCAGCTCAACTTCTCTCCCACTCTCCCAGCAGGATCTCTGCTAGGAGAGTGCTTCTCCCCCTCACGATGTTCCCCAAATACCTTATTTCTACATGATTATAAAAAAGGATGATAACAACAAATGAAGTTACGCTCCTTTTTTTAATGCACTATGGGTAATGCCTCCATTATTTTAAATGCACTATCGGTAACGCCTTCCTTTTTTAATGCACTATCGATAACGCCTCCTTTTTTAATGCACTACTGGTAATGCCTCCATTTTTTTCATGCACTATCAGTAACACCTTTTCTTTTTTTCATGCACTATCAGTAACACCTTCTCTTTTTTTAATGCACTATCTTTAACGCCTTCCATTTTTTAATACACTATCGGTAACAACTCCATATTTTTTAATGCACTATAAGTAACACATCAATTTTTTAATGTACTATCAGTAACACCTTCTCTTTTTGTAATGCACTATCGTTAACACCTCCATATCTTTTAATGCACTATAAGTAACACATCCATTTTTTAATGCACTATGGGTAACGGCTCAATTTTTTTTACTCATTTTAGGCCAGGTAGCGCCTCCCTTTTTTTAATGCATTAACGGTAATGCCTCCATTTTCTTAATGCACTATGGGTAACACCTCCATTTTTTTAATGCACTATGGGTAACGCCTCCATTTTCTTTTTGCACTATGGGTAACGCCTCCATTTTCTTAATGCACTATGGGTAACGCCTCCATTTTTTTAATGCACTATGGGTAACGCCTCCATATGTTTAATGCACTATGGGTAACGCCTCCATTTTTTAATGCACTATGGGTAACGCCTCCATTTTCTTAATGCACTATGGGTAACGCCTCCATTTTTTTAATGCACTATGGGTAACGCCTCCATTTTTTTAATGCACTATGGGTAACGCCTCCCTTTTTTTAATGCACTATGGGTAATGCCTCCATTTTTTTAATGCACTATGGGTAATGCCTCCATTTTTTTAATGCACTATGGGTAACGCCTCCATTTTCCTGGCTATTCAGAGTGAAGTTATAAGAGTAGTGTGTGCAGCACGCCGCCCACCAGCCGACTCCTATATTAATACGATAACACGGTACAGTAAACCCATACTGTGAGAACATGGCGGCGCCAGCCAATCCCCGTCTACAGATGATGAACGAGTCTCAGTTCACTCTCCACACACATACATCGTCAGTATCTATAACTTCACCCTACAGGGACTCTGTATGGAGAGTCTCCTGACACTGACCAGCACAGTGGTTGAGGACTTCAAGGTCAGGGGTCAGACAGCTAAGGTCACAGAGGTCAAATCCTCCTGGGTAGAGGTCATGTCTAGGAGGGCACACTGTAGATCTCCTACACTCTCCCCCCACAGCTCCCCACCCACGTGACCAGGTCATGTGATCACACCACCTGTCCCCACGATGTCCACTCAATACGTCAGTGGCCCCTAGAGGCCGTCAGGCGAACTACGAATGCAGGGGGGCACCAAAGAGGGCACACCAGTGGAGCGTGTGCGAGGGTGATCCCGCTATGGAGCGTCCAATCAGGCGCGCTGATTGGCGACAGGGGGCGCTGCGGGTGTTCTCCACCAGGGGGCAGGCTAGCATGGTCTGGGTTATGACATGCGCAGTAGAAGTTTCCGGTCATAAGGAATGTGGTTCTAGACTGGAAGCCTGTCCTATAGGAGCAAAGAGTTGTGACACTCCCCAATTATCACTCACTTTTTTGCACCTCCATTAGTGAAGAACACCTTCTCGGGGGGCGTCATGGCAGCGCTCATGGATCATAGGCTATATGTGAGTGAAAACTGTGGGCCGATGAATAGTAATTCAACATGAAAAAAAGGTATCGTACAATTCTTGTTGGTGCCTAAATGTAGCATAAATACACAATATTGACTGGTTTCAGATACAAGCGGCCGTATGCTCCGAGGAGGTGTAGTAATATCCGAGCGTATGCGAGGATATTGCGCAGAGGCAACTCCGAGGAGCATACAACTGCTTTTATCTGAAACCAGTCTATATTGTATTCATTATCCACCTTTTCTGGGAAAGTGGTATGTTAATATTAGTTCATTTTAGTTATGCACTATTTTTCTGTACGCACTTTTTTTCCGTATGCGCCACCCGAAGCATACAACATATCCGTATGCTCCGGATATGTCCATACAAACTCCCTATGCCTTTTCTATGGACACTTTGTATTAGGTGGATAATAAAGAAGTAGGTGCACGACCTTTTGTCAATACGAGAAACTGAAATGTCGTTGCTGGTATGGCATAAGAAATGTCGCTCTACGACCTCGTTAAATATTTTCATCGAAAAAAAAACCTATGTACCCACAAGGTAAATACGTTTTACTCTATTATCTCACCCCAGATATTTTACTCCATAGACTTAACATTGGGAACTCGTATCTAATGCCCATGAGATATTTAGGAAAAATATCCAATGGGGGATTATGTCACAAATGTTAGCCCATTAGTCAATGTGAAGGGTGAGATAAATTCAGAAACCCATTCAAGTTTAGGGGCAGAGCTCAATCCCATCTAGTTTGAATCGCTACATAATTCATGCGGCTTTGCCTTGTGAATTACTATGTGATTCAAACTCAATGGGATACTATCGAGAAACCAAACAAGAGTTAGTCTTGTTGTTGTTTACCCCACGATGGCAAGATCGCATATTACTGTGCAAGGCGAAGCCGAGAGCAGTTATACGCGATCTTGTCGGAGTGCGATGAACAATAACACAACTAACTCGAGTTTGGTTTAGAATTTATCCTACCCCGCCCGTCTAAATTACTTTTACATTAACAGATGATGTCATTAGTCAAGTTTATCCCACTAGAGCGATATTTTTCTTTTTTCTGAACTCCAGACCGAATACAGTGACCCAATGTTAAGGAGTTTTTTATTAGGGGTAGGATAAAAGCTCTGACCCTAAACTTTCATGGGTTTCTTCTATACTACATGCGGTACCGTGACCCACCTTCGCCTCACCCCCAGTAGATCACGTGATCTGTACCACACGCTGGGTTGATACGGTGTCTGAGGCGGAATGATTTAACATCTCGGGTCGTATCACACCATAGTCCATCCTGCACGGACCTTTGATGAAGATATCCGTGACATACATAAATCCTATAAATGGTGCTCTGTACCGCCGATACCTCCACATGGGGTCTGAGTAGCATTTATCAGCTCAACAGGCTCAAGTCTGCCAGGATGCTTAAGTGGGATTCACACATGGGATCCATGTTCCTCATAGGGTGTTTGGCTGAGACAAATCCTGTTGAGATTTGGTACTGGAACATAATCTCCTCGTCTGAATTGTATGGTTCCATTTTGCTGAGATAAGTTTTTTCCTTGCAATTGTTGGCGACAATCACCTCTAACAAGGAACAGAATCTCATGAGATTTTGACTTTAAACAGGTTTAAAATCTAGAGGGGTATTTTAGTGAGACAAATGTACTTCACACGTTCTTCCACAGTCTGTGAGTCTCAGTGGTTTCAAATAGTACCTATTCACATGGGGAAGTACCCTAAGTCGACGACTGTGTACCTTGATGCTTAAATGGGATTCACACGGTGGGACAAATGGACTGAGACTGGTGTACTTCACACCTTTGCACCAGTCGGCTACTATTTCCAACTGGGAACAAAGTTTCACAGATTGGGGTGTTCTACAGTCTCAGGGTAACATGGCGGATTCAATTCACATGGGAAGGCCTAACAGGTACATAGTCTCACCCCCACACCCCTACACAGGGTACACAGGGTACACAGGGTACCCAGTCGCCGACTCAGGGTACTTCCCCGTGTGAATAGGTGTTATTTGAGACCGCTGAGACTCACAGATTGGGGGAGAACGTGTGAAATACATTTGTCTCACCAAAATGTCCCTCTAAATTTTAAACCTGTTTAAAGTCAAAATCTCATGAGATTCTGTTCCTTGTTAGGGGCGATTGTCGCCGACAATTGAAAGAGAAAAAAGTTGTCTCAGCAAAATGAAAGCCTGTCATTCAGACGAGGAGATTGTGTTCCAGTACCGAATCTCAACAGGATTTGTCTCAGACAAACGGCCTGTGAGGTACATGAATCCCACCGTGTGAATCCCACTTTAGGTTTGGCACCCACTGCTTGCGATCTAAGTCCAATACACATCTACCGATTCAGGGTTGAACGATTAGTTCCCAAATCGTATACAGGAGTCGGTGAACTTGTGGCAGGCGAATTACATAACCCCTCGGCCCATGTCGGCCACCCAATCAGGGGCTATTTACCGATGTTCCATTGTCAGCGACTGGATTTATCAGCATGTTGAAAAACTTTTGGTGAATGATTTAGGAACATTAAACGACAACTCGTCAGCAACAAAAGAACATCTCAAGGAGGGGGTTTCACTAATAGTTGCCTGAGACAAATTTCTGTTCCTTTGTTGCCGACAAAGGTACATCAATGTCCTGAAATCGGTAGATGTGTATTGGACTTTAGAAAGAAATCGATGAGTGTTTGGTCCCTGTCCCTGTTCACCATCCAGTTTGGAGTGCGCAGTAATATGAACGAGGCGATTGCTGAGTGAATATTCTGAAGCGCTCCAAGTAAGATGGTGAACAGGGACTCAGACCAAAAACGAATGTGTTTCTGATTCTATTTATCTGTTTATCGCCTATTGCGTATGGGTTTCCGTACTTGCAAGCCTGTTGAGTACGAGTTCATAATGTTAAGCCTATAGACGTTATTACCAGACTAAGATGAATGGCTCCGACATGGCTACGACATGGCCAGGAATCAGAATTCCCACATGATAGCCTTGTCAGAATGTTGAAAAATTCGGTTTCAAAGAGAGAGTAATAAATACAACATCACCATGATATTGATCTGTGTGGCCATATATTCTCATCGCTCGGAGTTATACAAAGTGTCAACTACACACAGAATACAGCCACTCAGATCCAAACCATGCTAATACTGTGTACGTATTTCCCCCCGTTCAGTTCGCTTTTTACCCTGTTTGTGGCACTCCCGCATATGAAGTAGGGTAACTACTGATGAGGTTCATTTGCGCGTTCTACCTTATTACACTGTGCGGGTATTTTCCCATTCCCACCATGTCCACATGATAATGGTATACACACATCTATTAGACATCATACATATATCTAGGTATAGACTCATCCATGTGTGAGAACAACACGGCATGACAAATGGCGCAGAACACATCAGTCGAGTGACAAGACTTGTCAGAGCTGGGATGTTCCCCGGCGGAGGTAGACACGATAAATAGACGGTATCTTGGCTTGTCCCGAAGCTGTCCTGGGATCTATAATATGTCTGGGTCGCCTGACATGGACTGGACATAGCCAAGCTTAAAGCCTGTTTCCACTGTCCGACAAAAACGGCACCGATTTATTGAGTTCTCCTAAGCCCTATACAAATCTACTGATTCAGGATTGAACGATTAGTTCCCAAATCGTATAGGAGTTGGTGAACTTGTCCCAGCTCCAGGTGAATTACGTAATACCTCGGCCTGAGTCAGCCACCCAATCAGGGGCCATTTACCATCGTTCCATTGTCGGCGACTAGATTTATCAACATGTTGATAAACTTTTCGCCACCGATTTTGGAAAATAGAAACCACAACTTGTCAGCAACAAAAGAACATATGCAGGAGGTGGTTCACTAATCGGGGGCAGACCCTTGCCTAGCTGTCCTACATCTACCGACTACGGCCGACTCTGTTGGGATGCCTTGCCTGAGACAGATTACCGTCCATTTGTCGCCAACAAAGGTACATGAATGTTCCAAAATAAGTAGATGGGCATCAGGCTTTAGACACGATAAATAGACGGTATCTTGGCTTGTCCCGACGCTGTACTGGGATCTATAATATGTCTGGGTCGCCTGACATGGACTTTAAGCCTGTTTCCACTGTCCGACAAAAACGGCACCGATTTATTGAGTTCACCTAAAAGTCGGTTGGTGGTGGCCAGGGACTGCAGTGGGTATTTAAATATGGGTGAGGGTAATGTGTATGCCTTGTTGCTGCCGCATTTGACAGGTTCCGTACTGAAGGAATATTTCCCTAAACCCAATGATCAACACAGACGATTTCAACCCCCTTTGATTCTGTCGGTCCTGGACCAAATCAGTTGGTGGTAGCCTCATTGCATAATCTATTAAATAGTAATTGTTGAACACACTATTCACCGATTTGGTGTCAGTGGTTCCCGACTGCAGATCGGTGCCGAATAAATGGCCAGTGGAAAATGGTTTATAAGGTCAGTTTCCATTGGCAGACAAAACTGGTGTCGATTTTTTAGTTTTCTTAAAAGCCCATTTCCATTTTGCGTTAGCAGTACTAAAGGTCCATAGTGGTTCCTGACTGTAGATCGCTGTCGGTATCTCATAAGATATTTGTGCACAATAAATTGGTAAACCTTTCTCTGCATGTCTTGTTTCCTTTCACCGATCTGGCAACGGTGGTTCCCGACTGTAGATCGGTGGCGAATAGTTAGTATACAAAACAATATCTATCAGTGGTTCCTGACTGCAGATTGGTGCTTTGTAATTGGCCAATGGAAAATGGCTTTAAGCTTGCCTGAAACCTTTTTCCACTGGCCAACTATTCGCCAAAAAATCGATCGGTGGTTCCCGATTTCAGATCGGTGCTGAAAAATCGGCCGATGGAAACGGGGTTTAACTCCGGACTGCTTCACTGACTATATCCCTAGGCTGCTGAGTGCCAAGCCACATCCGTCCACAACGCCACCAAGTATGTAGAAAACGTCAGACACATTCAAAACTTGTGAAATTTAGATTGATTTCCGTGTCGGATCCGTCTAAAAGAGCGGCCGATATTGACGCTCAAAGCTCGCTGTAGATGCGGACGATAATGTTCCCTCTCGCTCTTTTTATCGTTCGTACATTCATCGCAGATATGGACGAGATTGCGTGTAAGGGTGTCGAGAGTATTTTTGCAGCGTCATCAGAATGAGGCTCTGACGTGTCTCCTGATCGCAATGGACGGCATTTAGATCACGTGACAACTGGCAGTGAGGTCTGCAAAATCTCCTCAATCTCGTCGTCAATGTCATTCAAGGTCATTCACCATCTATGGTATAACGATATGGTAGACCTATGGAATTATAACTATATATACTACAGAGGAAACCTGTGAAAGTTTAGGTTCAGAGCTTTTATCCTACCCCTAATATAAAATCCCATAGGCTTAACATTGACTTTCCGTATGCGCCCGTATGTCGCATACGGATAAAAAAATCGCTCGTAGGAGCGTACAAAAAATGGACCAATCAGAGATCAGCAGCTGAAAGTAGTTCCAAGCGCCTTCAGAGCAGCAAGGAGAGCTATATGTAGGACTTCAGAAAGTTTTTATCATGTTTTTTGTTATTATCCTCACATAAAAATATCATTCACAGGGGGTAGGATAAAATCAAAACCTTATTCGTTTTAATCTGGGCTCCCGCATACGACGACTGGAGTTTTGGCTCTGGATATCACTCGGCTCTACCAAGTGATATCACTTCGCCAAACTCCAGTCGTCGCATACAGGAGCCCAGATTAAAACTTATCCGGTTTTACGATAGTATCCCATCGAGGTTGAATAGCATCGTAATTCACAAGGGGAAGCCGCGATGCGATTCAAACGAGATTGGGTCGAGTTCTGATCCTAAATTTGAATGGGTTTCTGAATTAATCTCACCATTCCCATTGACTAATTTGTGATATAATCCCCCATTGGGAATTAACTCCCTAAATCGTAAGGGCATTTTAATTTGTCTCAGGCGAATTTGCGCCTGGCATCGACTATCACAGCAGGATTAATAGATGGGGGTGGTGGTCATAAGTGGGAATTAATCCTGAGTAAATTCTGTTCACACTGGACGACTGACTTCCGATTTTCTCGGAGATTCGAGGCCACCGATAAAGGAACAAGTAATAAATCTAAGTATATGGGAGCTAAATCGGTGAGTGGGGCTCAGTCTGTGTGTGGCAGGGCCATTTCCCCTCACCCAGCGACTAATTATGGGCCAAAATCTGTAGTCACTACGGGGGTATTTCTTAAACTCTGTTGTCGCCGACAACGGGAAGGAACAGGTTCCTTGATTTATCGGTCATGATTTCGGGACATTAGACTGCAATTTATCGGCTACAAAGGTACATCACCACGGGGGGATTTTCTGGCAAATTTCTGGAGGGGGGTGCCACACTGACTGACTCAATTTCGAGGCCTCGCCTGAGCTTACGGGTGTTCTTTTGTCGCCGAGAAAGGAAGATTCATGTTCCGAAATCGTACAATGTTTTATGGTTTTTTAATCATAATGCTGATACTAACCCCGAGGAAAATACCCTGATATCAACACAACCCCCACCCAGCCCTATCTAATGATTGTTTAAGAGCAATTACTGCAACCTGAGTATGATCCCAGTAAAAATACAAGTTTCAAATAAAAAGGTAGGTATAGGAATTTCTATTTTACTAACAGCATTTATGATATGCAAGTGTGCATCCTCAGTGATATACGAGCACGACAGTACGAGTGTGACTGGAAGCAATTTGCGCGGGAAATTGCACAAAAATGTCGTCTGCTGATGTAGAGGGCGCTGCGCTACATGCCTCGCTGGTTCCCGACACGACTTACGTTCTGGGCAGTGCGCACATTGGGAACCAGTGGAGCGAATGGATGAGCCGGTGATGGATTCTGGGAGAAATTAGGAAAGTTTGGTACTTATATGTCCTGTGCGGTGTGACGTCATAACGGTAAAGCGGGATTCACACTAGAGTCTAATGCGCTTGAGATTTTGAGTATTTTGAGTATTTTGAGTATTTTGCACTTTTGCCCTAGTCTCAGACAATTCTCATTTAGCAGGATTCACACATAGAGACTAATATACCTGAGACGGGTGTACCTTTCCCCTAGTATCAGAAAATTCTTTTCAGCTACACCAATCTCAAGCGGGATGCACATGTAGAGACTGATGTACCTGAGACGGGTGTACTTCACACCTTTAAACAGGTTCCACGCATAGAGACTAATGTACCTGAGACGGGTGTACTTCACACCTTTAAACAGGTTCCACACATAGAGACTAATGTACCTGAGACGGGTGTACTTCACACCTTTTACCCGGTCTAAAGTAGGATTCACACGCAGAGACTGATGTACCTGAGAAGGGTGTACTTCACACTTTTTACCCAGTCTTAAGCAGGATTCACACGTGGAGACTTCTGTACTTGAGACGGGTGTACATCATACCTTTCCCCTAGTCTCAGAAAATTCTCCTTTGGTACAAAATTCTCATTGCAAGGTGTCTTTACCAGTCTCAGGAAACGTGATTCTCATTGAAGGACACACTTGGCATCTAGTCGCAGACATAGTCACAGTGAACACTCACCCTGGTACTCAAGTATCTGGAGGTGAGGGGTGCGACAGACATTGGATCATGCTTGCTGGCCTCCTATTAGTTCGCGACTCTGCAGTGTGTTCATTTGTCTCACCAAAATGCTTCTGTAAATTTCAAACGTGTTTAAAATCAAAATCGCATGGGATTCTGTACCCCGTTAAGGGTAATTCTCGCCGACAATTACAGGGTAAGATAATTGTCTTAGGGAAATGGTACCATATAATTCAGACGAGTATATATATTGTGTTCCAATACAGAATCTCAGCAGGATTTGTGGAGTACATGAATCGCACAATAGTTATGTACCCTATAGGTTTAGTATGGAGACTCCGTAATCGGTGGATAATAATATGCCACAGAAAGTTCTATATATCGCATAAATATTGAAATATGTTCAAAAGGCTTTGAAATAAAGATACCAAGGTCTGACTATCTAAAAGTATCTTTTATGCAGTACTAAATCCACTTATATTTTCTGATAAATTAGCCCAAAAGTAGATTTATTAAACATACATATGTCTTAAGCTAACCTATTTCTATCTCCTAACTTTATTGCAGTACACTAGCTACCTTACATCCTATAATTTTGCTTTTTTTCTGTCCGTTTTCTGTTGTTATTCCAAAGGTCGATCTATGCTGTCGTGTTGTTGCTTGTGTTTCTACTTTTTGTTCGTCATTTTCCTCCCTTTCTTTTGAGGGAATGCCGTACAAATCTATACAAAGTATTCAAGAAAACCATGGGTTTGCTATTTGTAAAGTGTGGTCAGCTGTTTTTGGTCTGGGCTCTGGGTTCCCCTGCTGCCAGGCGCACCCTGCCTGGTTAGTATTTCTCCCGGAGGAGGTATGGGTGTGGGGTGGAGGGTGGGGGTTGTGTAAATATCCCCCACGGCTACGCTCAGTGTGGTACAAACAGGGCTGAGCCTCTCGGGGGGTTCTCCCGTTCACCCCACACCCCAGCCCCTGATGATATACGCACACGGGGCTACACACGATCTGCAGGGGTGTGAACCTTTCCCCCGCTTCCGTTTTCACACCTGTGGGGAAATGAGTGCAAGAGAGAGGTCTCGCCATAGACAGGCTCCAGTCTCCCCTCCACCTACCTCATCCCTTCTCACCAGGATACAGGCTTCAGTCCCTGCATCCTATGCCTACCACTCCACCTACCTCATCCCTTCTCACCCTGATACAGGCTTCAGTCCCTGCATCCTATGCCTACCACTCCACCTACCTCATCCCTTCTCACCCTGATACAGGCTTCAGTCCCTGTACCCCTCCACCTACCTCACCCCTCTTTACTGGGATACAGCCTTCAGTCCCTGTACCCCTCTACCAACCTCACCCCTCCTCACTGTGGTACAGGCCTCAGTCTCTGCATCCTATGGCTACACCTCCTCCTACCCCACCCCTCCTCACTGTGACACAGGCTCCAGTCCCTGCATCCTATGGCCATACCTTTACCTATCTCGTCCCTCCCCACAGGGATACTGGCTCCAGTTCCTGTAACCCTCTACCTACCTCACCCCTCCTCACAGTGATACAGGCTTCAGTCCCAGCATCCTATGGCTACCCCTTTACCTACCCCACCCCTCCTCACCCTGATACAGGCTTCAGTCCCTGCATCTTATGGTTACCCTTCCACCTACCCCACCCCTCCTCACTGTGATACAAGCTCCTGTCCCTGCATTCTATGGCTACCCCTTCACCTACCTCACCCCTCCTCACAGTGATACAGGCTTCAGTCCCTGCATCCTATGGCTACCCCTCTACCTACCCCACCCCTCCTCACAGTGATACAGGCTCCAGTCCCTGCATCCTATGGCTACCCCTCTACCTACCTCATCCCTTCTCACCAGGATACAGGCTCCAGTCCCTGCATCCTATGGCTACCCCTCTACCTACCTCATCCCTTCTCACCAGGATACAGGCTCCAGTCCCTGCATCCTATGGCTACCCCTCTACCTACCTCATCCCTTCTCACCGCGATGCAGGCTTCAGTTCCTGCATCCTATGGCTACCCCTCCACCTATCCCGACTCTTCTCACCATGATACAGGTTTCAGTCCCTGCATCCTATAGCTACCCCTTTACCTACCTCACCCCTCCTCATAGGGATACTGGCTCCAGTCCCTGCATCCTATAGCTACCCCTCCACCTACCTCACCCCTCCTCACCGCGATTCGGGCTTCAGTTCCTGCATCCTATGGCTACCCCTCCACCTACCTCATTCCACCTTGTTGGTTCCTGGGCCTGTCAGGCGTTAGGGGAAGTCCAAATGTGCAAAGCAGTTTTATTTCTTAATAATGTCAAAGACTTGAGCAGGTCTAGCCCTACCAGTCAGAGACCCATTGACGTCAGGGACCATTATCTAGTCTGCGGGAGCGTGTGTAGCACAGGTGGACAATACACATCAGGAAGAGTAGGAGGCACAGGTGACCAGTACAGTGCAGGTGACAAGTGTGGTACAGTAGCCTATAGATCCTCCAGAGGTTACTACACTCCCTAATATCGCCCCGATAAGTCCGACGCCGACTGGCTGGCTACACCCCAGCCACCTGTCTTCCGATGAACAATCATTTTCTGATTTCTGACTGGAGAAGTCGAATATGATTTTAGAAGTTTATGTAGAAATAACGGAAATTTCCATTTCTGGCATCAGATTTCCAATTTGAAGATTCATAAAAACGGTTATACTGCAATAATTCCGGGTTATGGGTCAAGGGTCTATCACAATACAACAACGGCAACCAGCGAACCGCATGAGTCTAGGATCAAAGCATATCAAGCAACAGTAGGTCAATGAGGTATTTCAGTCTTCAGTGATTAGTCATGGTCAGCTGGGCATGCCTTTAAGACCCTGAGACACTGGCACCCTGCTCCTTCCCCAGTATCACAGTGAATAGCACGTGGTTTACAGCCACCTATCTGCAAAACCATCGTTTATTGTCCATATCTTTGAAGGGTCGAGAATGTATCATTGAGATGCAACCAATAAATAATCTTAACAAAAAACTAGATAAAAAATAATTGGATGCTATATGCAAATGAGCATGGGCTCCTTGATCAGTCTTTCTCAATAATTAGAAAGAGTCTATGAAAAATGCATCACAATGAAGTTTGTAAAAGCAAAATGATAAAACTGCCCTCGCAGAAAAAAAACACCTCCAGATAGTGGTTGACATGAGTATGGTGAGTTTCCAGACAGTGGGGGGGGGGGGGGAGGTCGGGGGGGGGGGGGGGCGGAGCAGCGGGAACTCCCTCAGGTGATCCCTGACGTCATTGGCGTGACGTCACTGACTCACACGGTGATATCATAAACAGCTGGGGACTTGCTGATAGAGTGAGACTGGTTTCTTTTATGACGACAACTATTATGTAAACCAAGGCGCAGTGAGATAAGAAAACATGGCATTGCTCCTAGGTCTTGTCTGTAGACTAAAGCATTTTATCTCCTACTCTCACTCGTATTCAGTAGTAATGGCCACTGACATTCACTGCTTAGTATGAGTATACATATTATACATATGTGTATTGTTTGTTTCTTGGTTTGATTTAACGTCCAGTCAACCAATATAGGTCCTTACCAGACTTACCAGTAAATCTACCAATGCTGAGGATGAAGGAGAAATGTGGCTGTACATCACACCACATAGACATGTTATAACAAGGACTGGCCTTTGATATAGCAGTAAATCTACCACTGCTGGGAGTGAAGGAGAAATGTGGCTGTACACCATACCACATAGACATGGTATGAGAAGGATTTGCCTTTGATATAGCAGTAAATCTACCATTGCTGGGGATGAAGGAGAAAGGTGGCTGTACACCACACCACATAGACATGGTATGAGAATGACTGGTCTTTGATATAGCAGTAAATCTACCACTGCTGGGGATGAAGGAGAAAGGTGGCTGTACACCACACCACATAGACATGGGATGAGAAGGATTGGCCTTTGATATAGCAGTAAATCTACCTCTGCTGGGGGTGAAGGAGAAAGGTGGCTGTACACCACACCACATAGACATGGTATGAGAAGGACTGGCCTTTGAAATAGCAGTAAGTCTACCACTGCTGGGGGTGGGACTCAACTTCGCGGTCCAAGTCCAGTGCCCTAACTGGTGAGCTAACTCGTTATCCCCACATATGTGTATATTTATTAATATATGTATATAGGTATATTATAAAGGAACTGCATCGAGATCTGTAACCAATGAAAATACGCCACGAGTTTTGGTTGTGTAGTAATCTCATAGGGTAAAGTAGAGTGAGAAATATTATATTGCAAACCAAAATGAATGGCATATTTTCAGTGGCTGTGGATCGAGTGCGGTTCAGATTTTTTCTCATCCCTATCACTGACTAATTGACTAATGTATGTGACATAATCAGCCATTGATTTGGGTCTTTTTTAGATACTCCATGGGCGTTGAGTACGAGCTGGGTCATCTCTGAGGAGCATATGAGCGATTTTATCTGAAACCCACTATTTTTCCTCATGCACTATTTTTCTGTTCGCACATATTTTTTGCAACCCAGCAAACTATATCTGTATGCACCGGATTTGTCGATACATATTTACTATTATCCTACCCCTAATATAAAATCCCATAGGCTTAACATTGGGTTTCCGTATGCCACACTGACTGGCATACAGAGTTTTATATGCCACTAGTGGTATACAGAATTTTTATCACTTAATATTCCAAAATCGAGGAGACGGGGTAGGATAAATTCAAAACCTGATTCGTTTTAATCATGACCACCGCATACCACTCCTGGAGTCTGGCTCCGGACTTCACTTGGCTTCGCCTGTGAAATCACTATGCCAAACTCCAGTTGTGGCATGCAGTGACCAAGATTAAAACTCATCCAGTTTTACGATATAGGTTTACTATGGGCACTTTGTATTCGATGAATAATAAATCCCAATTCACACCTCCCAGAAAGAACATGTATATTCACACCCTTGGTGAGTTTTTAGAGAGATTTTCTTCTTCCTCTTATCTTTCTCAGATGATACTGCACCCTAAATCCACTACTATCTGGGACATAATTCACACACATTGAGATAGAAAGCCCCGAGTATCTCGATGCTGTTAAAAGAGAAAGACAAAAAAAATCCCCAATCCTGACACTTCCAGGTACCTTTTTGCTGCCAGGCAGATGCGATTCGTAAAAGCAGCCTTGACTGACGCTGAATTATTTATACGCTGGTTGTGAAGGTCCGAGGGCCTCTCAGAAGGAACCAGCGGAGGAGGTCCCGGATGTATCTGATTCGCCCACTAGGTGGCGATACCTGTAGGCTGATAAGTGAGACAAGACCACAGCTATGGGGTGCCGCATGCCAATCGTTTTATCTTAATCCTTCATTTGATATTTCAATGTCGGCTAAACATGATGGGGACATTTTATCTAGGATAAATTTGCAATACAGTTGTGAATTGTGTGGTTTATCCTACCCCTAATAAAAAGGCCATAGGTTTAACATTGACTCAATGAATTTGACAGAGCGTTGAATAAATTGTTATTTATGCACCGAGGTGAATAAAAAAACGGGCCAATCAGGGACGAGATATTCACCTCGTTCTTCGAATTTGTGAATATTTCCGACTAAAATACCTCTGAACAGATTCCATTCAGACACACTAACCATGTGTAAAGAAAGGCCTATTTCCATTGGCTGACAAAAATGGTGTGATTTCTTTAGTTGTCCTAAAAGCCTATTTCCATTGGCCATCACCGATATACAGTCAGGAACCACCAACGGACCTTTACCACTGCTGACGCAAAATGTAAATAGGCTATTAGGAGAACACAGAAAATCTACACCGTTTTTGTCAGCCAATGGAAACGGGCCTTATATAAACCAGGTGGAGCGGCATAGTTCTCGGCGTCACCGCTTGGCGTGCATGTGAGATAAGGGGAGAGGACCCTGCCATCATGTGACATGCAATCAGCCAACAAGAGGGGCCCGGCTTGATACGCATGCCTATCACCCACATCATTTCATGGCTCACATAGTTCTCCCCTTTTAGGAAATGTCGCCATTTTCACAGCAGCATACAAGTTTCCATCACACTTAATAACTTTTGCATATTGTCTTTTCTCAATTCAGATTGTTTGACAATCATGGGTATTCTACAGATGTTGAGGTGTGTTTCTGCTACGTTTATAGGCAATACAGATCCATAGCCTTTCAGAGATAGAATCAAATGCTGAAAAGGATATTCGCAACAAAGATATTTATTTCAATCGCACTAAGGCTTCCTTCATAATGGAATATCTGACTCTGTATCAGATATTGCTTGCAATAATCACAAACTCAAAAAACGGTTTTGCATCATATCAATCTTTGTGAAAGCTGTAGAGAAACAATTCTATCAATCGTCAGAAATCTACTGACGCAGTCTTCAGGAGCATAACCGCTGCCATCAGTAACAAGAATCTGGAATTCTGATGCTTGAAATTGGAGAATTCACAGAAATGACACCCGATCTTATGATATCACAATGAGAAGAGGAATCCCGGTCTCCTGTCCATCTGAAAACATATCAATGTCGGAACTCATTGTTACCATGACAACCATGACTCCCGTCCTCAAGGAGATGCATAACCCCCGGAATGAAATTCATGAGCATGCGCACTCCACCCCCACCCCTTCCCCTCACTCACATACCAACAATCAAACTGCTATTCCTGTCGGAATGGGAATTTTAGGAATAAGAACAAACTGCATCGAGATATTATCCTACCCCTAATAAAAAACTCTGTAGGCTTAACATTGGGTCACTGTATTCGGTCTGGAGTTCAGAAAAATGAAAAATATCGCTCTAGTGGGATACACTTGACAAATGACGTCATCTGTTAATGTAGAAGTAATTTAGAAGGGCGGGGTAGGATACATTCTAAACCAAACTTGAGTTAGTCATGTTATTGTTCATCGCACTCCGGCAAGATCGCGTATTACTGCGCGAGGCGAAGCCGAGAGCAGTAATACGCGATCTTGCCATCGTGCGATAAACAACAACAGGACTAACTCTTGTTTGGTTTCTCCAAAATAGCCACTCTAAATATGTCATGAGTTTTTGGTATGGAGTATTTTCACGAGTGTCTACTCCACAACAAAAACTCATGGCATATTTTCAGTGGCATATTTTCAGTGGATATGGATCTCGATGCAGTGATTGATTGTTATCTCACCCCTGGTATTTCTATCCCCACAGACATAACATTTGGAACTCGTACTCAACGCCCATTAAGTATTAAAGAAGAAACCAACAAGTTTTGGTCAAAGTCGTCGTTCTCCACGAGTTTGATGCGGAGTGATATGAACGAGGCGACAGCCGAGTGAATATCACATAGCATTCAAACGAGTGGTCTTTGATCAATACGAGTTGCTTTCTGTATTTATCTCACCCCTATACACACTAAAAGAATGGACAACACATGGGATATAAACCATGGAGAACGGACTGCAATACTCATAGGGGCATGGAGAACTAGTTCCCAATGTTAACCCGATATGGGATTATTCAGTGAACGCGGCTGGAAATTTTCAAACACATATCATTGACACGACCACTCTAGAGAGGATCGGGGTTGGGAGTGTGGTTTTATAGCTCCTCCCTTACAGTCCTGTAAGCTTGTTTCTGATTGGTCGGACTGTCGGCGTCACTAGCCACGCGGTTCGTGATTCGTCGTTTTCTCCCGCCGATCGGGGTCATGACCTGGTTCCGCGTGAGAGACCCGTCCGGGTTGTCGGAGCCGGGTTGGTTATTGCGTCTGTTTGTTTTTCCGCGTGGGGGCACCGTGTGGGGTTTCTCGGATTCGGACTCGGTTGTCCCAATTCGTCTGTTTTATTGCCTTAGCCTTGAGGGAATGGGAGAGAGATGTCATCCAGTATTTGGGTGTTGGTGAAAGAGGATTTGTGACTACAATATATATAATATTCTTAGACAGTGTTTGTGATTAAATTAAATGAAGGTTTAAAATATTTAGAATAAGTTTTGGTCTAAATTGTATCATTTTTTCTAAAGAGGAGGTGTTCTCCTTCCGTCTTCAGTGTACCACCGGTGTCGGTTGACTCCACTGGATTTCCTGTTTACTTCATCTCTCGTCCCTTTTCTGTGCAAAAAGAGGTACAAGTCCTAATTTCTTATGTTCTGTTTTTATTTTTATTTTTATTTTCCCCCCCTTTCGTCCCTGTGGATTTGTTTTTTTGCGGGTTGGTGCTCGGTTTTCAACCACGTGTGTGATTGATTTAAGATTGAAGTTGATTTTTTTCAGAAACGGCTTTCCATTAGTAGTGGTTTCGGCCCAGTTTTGAGCCTCATCAGGTGTGGTGTGGTACTGTGTTTCTATTTTATTTATAGTGGTCTATTCTCTCCGGCTCAGGTTTCAGAGAGACAGAACTGAAGTCCCCATTTCCTTATGTCCTCTCTAGGGTTGTCCCGTCTATATCTCCCAGTCTCTAGTTCAGTAGTTTTGGAATCTTTTTCGTTCTGCCAAAGTGTTTTGTGCGTTCCACTCCAGCTGTTGGAAAAAAATATGGGATTATGTCATAAATGTCAGGAACTTATTCAAGTTTACAGTCAGAGCTGATCCTATCTTGTTTGAATCACTACGTAATTCACGTAGTATAACCTTCTGAATTACTATACATATCAATATTGATGGGATACGAGCTCTGACTGTTAACTTTCAAAGGCTTCCTCAATAAGGCACAGAGTGATTCCCAGTCCTCCGATCATCAACCAGGAAATTGTAAAATAGTGCCACTATAGTCAGGGGACAACTAATATTTTCTGCTATAATAATCTATAGATAATCGCAAGACGAGACTAAGATATGTTGTACTTGCCCAACCTGCTCGTTTCAGAGGATCTCTCTTTAATATGACCCATGCCGTTACCGATGTTAAGCTCAGTTCCCACTAAGCAACTTTGGGGCATCCAGAGGGCACCCGTCGGTAACTATCAGCCAAATTTTCTAAGAATTTGCCGAGTCGCCAAGTGTGAACGCAAAATGGCGAAATCGTCAGCGACTATTGCCCTACTCCCCATTATTCAGGCTTGAGTCGGCGACTGGATTCCCTCTGAAAAGGGCACCAGTCTCTTGCAATTCAATTTCAAACTTGTTTGAAATATGTCAGCGCATAATCACTGACCACCTGCTATGACCTATATTTGATTCGCAGACTATGCCCATCCCACCCGCTGTGCGACTGCCGTTTCCCAGCGATTTTGCCCGGCAGTAGTCTCAGGGGCAGGAATCGCCAAGTGGGTATGGGCCTTTACCCCCTGCTGTGACCTTGACTGAGTCGCTGACTATGCCCATCCTACCCGCTGTGCCACTGCCGTTTCCAGATATATGCCAGGCAGTAGTCTCAGGGGCAGGAATCGCCAAGTGGGAATGGGCCTTCAAACACCATCCTCCTACGAGTCGCTGTTGTCATCACATCGCGATCGTTCTTGATATCGCTGATTTGGGAGCGGACGATCTGGTCACGGCTGCAGGTTAAGGGTGGCGGCCATCTTATGAAGGACACCACTCTATATGCACATAAATCCGCCCCTTCCTGATCCCCCGACATTCCTCCATACAAGTAAATTTACATTCAATGCCGCTGCCTTTCTCCACCCCTCAATAGGTGATATCTGCGCAGAAATGCAGCCACTCTGCATGCCATGACCTTTCCTCGCGTGGGGGGAAAGTTTTCTATGGTAGATTTAAATCTCAAATATTTCCTAACTGTAGGTGGTGCGCAGTCACAAATTTTAATATTATGAGAAAACGTGGTCACTGATTCCGTACGGGAGGCCGTTCGAGGTCATTTGATGAAAAAAAATACGGCCCGACGCCTAATTTGAGCACGAGATCGCATGTTGGAATATAAGTAACTGTATTATAACTTAGATTTGAGGTTATATTTTATTTTTATTAAAGTTTTTATTCAGGAAGGTTTGTGTACAAATGTGTTGCGATCTACCACTTGCTCAATTTGTGCAGATTGTTTAGGTGTTACATATATGATATTCATATTCTCATTACCGTGATGTCTCTGCTAGTATAAGATCCAACAAAACGAAAAGAAAAGTGATTGCACATCTAATATAACATGATATTACTATACAGCAATCAAGAATACAGACAATTCAGAAGTTTATATTACATACAAAATAGAACATTTAGAGTAATAATACAGTACAAAATAATTCAAAATGATGAACGAATGGGTGATGAAGGTGAAAACGTTGACATGGTCATACCCAGCTACAGACTAAGGTTCATGGACAATCTAGTTTCTGGGAGTAAGCATGTGCGATCTAGTTTTGGGCCTTCATTTCTCTTATTATATCATCACTATACATTAAGCACGGAAAATGAGGGGTTTATGGCAAAAGTATTTATCCTACCCTGCCTAAACGACTTTGAAAAGTAATTAGCCATTTTAATTCTTCCAAGTTGCTCAAGCGAGTGAAGTTTGTGGGGGCTTGTTGCCAAGTAAGGCCAAAGTTGGTCAACAATTCATAGACTTCATTAGTGTGATGTCACTCATGTTCTGGCCGCTGATTGGTAATTTTTGTTATTACCCTCGTGCAATAAATAACACTTCACTGCATGCTTGCCCGAATACAGTGACCCAATGTTAAGCCTAAGGCATTTTTATTAGGGGTAGGATAATGTGGGTTATTCATTATCGACAGGGACACTGCCGACTGTCAGACGTAGGACGTGAAAGCCAAAACGTCTCAAAAAGGCAGAGGACGGATCCTGGGTTGTATCAGTCTAGACGCATTTGTATTATCCCTTATATTCTCCCTCTGTCACCCCAGATGTCTGTCTGTCCTTAAGATGAATAATTTTATAACCACACTGAAGATTATCAAGAGACGTCACGAGTTTGAGTCTGAGTTTATTTATGCCACGCATTTTGTTGGCTCCATAATTTCACGAGTCGAAGACGAGTGACATTACAGAGCCAACAAAATGAGTGGCATAAATAAGCTCAAACTGAAACGAGTGTCGTCTAGATTTTATCCTACCCCTTTTTCCATATTTTTTCGGTATCAGAAAGTAATGGCATAAACAACACTTTATGTCACACCCGCGACATAAACAAATCCCATGTTAAGTCTATGGCGTTTTTATTAGGGATAGGATAAATACTCTTATGAACACCTGAAATAAAGTAGTTCTGTAGAACCCATGTTCATACTGTATTTTGTCGGTTGAAGGATCTAAGTGTCCTTCAAAAATTTATGGCCATGGAAGGTTCCTGACTGTAGATCGGTGACGGGAAATCAGCCAATGGAAACGAGCCTTAAGAGGCCCCATATGGGCGAGACACACTCCGACACGGTGAGAGAAAGGATTGGTCCTTGTATCACGTGACTGGAGGTCCATGACCTCTGGGCTGCCAAGATGCTCTTTGATTACTTTCTGGTCGGCTTTCAGTGTCCATTATCCACAGGGACACTGCGGACTGCCAGACATAGGATCTGAAAGCCAAAACGTCTGCAGAAAGCCAGGGACGGATCCTGGAATGTATATATCAGTCTAGACACATTCGTATCATCCCCTATTGTCTCCCTATAGGCCCGTTTCCATTGGCTGATTTCCCGTCAACGAACTAAAGTCAGGAACCACCGACGGAATTTTGGCACTGTGGACCCAAAATCTATCAATGGAAACAACCCAGCTTGTGAAATGGCCCATGACTTTTTCTGCTTAGATGCAATGTGGCTCCACCTACCACTGAGTGAAAGCTTGGTCACTGAGTGAAATCTACTACCCTTCTATATAGACCATAGTGAGTGGCACTGCCGACAGACTTTCTGTGTAACTCAAAAAGCCTAAGCAATTTTTGTTGGCCAATGGAAACGGGCCTTATGTCACCCCAAGTGTCTGTCCAATTAGATATGCTTAAGATTAATACTTTTATAATCACACTAAAGATATAATTACTACCGACTGATAGGGGTGCAGTATGAATAATGTTCGGGCTCACTGTGCCCGTACTGAATTACCACCAACATTCGATCAACAGGCTGTGAATTGACGACTTAGAAATGAATAAAATTTTGTTTTCCCATCACTTTAATTGATTCAAATCTCTTCTGTGGTTTTCGCAGTTCATATAACGATGATAATGATAATGATAACATTAAAACATAGATGTTTATATAAAAGTGTGCTATTGACCGGGCTATCCTGCTGTCCTATAGATGTTTATATAAAAGTGTGCTATTGACCGGGCTATCCTGCTGTCCTATAGATGTTTATATAAAAGTGTGCTTCTGACCTGACCATCCTGCTGTCCTATAGATGTTCATATAAAAGTGTGCTACTGACAGGACTATACCCCTGTCCTATTGATATTTATTTATCAGTGCCCTATAGGCTGGGCTATCCTGCTGCCCTACAGGGCACATAGCTATTGTGCTATGGAGGCGGCCATCTTGCCCCCGACGCCATCCAAAACATCGGGTGGCCGGACCAATTATCAATGAATTTTATCAAAAATATTTTGGGGGGCTTGCCAATTGAGGAATTAAGGCCTCGTATTAGTTTCATCCATAGATATAACAACTGATGATAACAGTGGTTACCACCCTTACAATTTCCTGGCGGATGATGGCGGAGCTAGCAATCACTCTGTGCCCTATGGATGTCCATGTCACAGCGTGCCACTGACCGGGCTACCCTGCTGCCCTATAGATGTTTACTCTAACATAATGTGAAACAGATGAGATTTTATTATGGATGCTCAATCTATGCATACAGTGACCTCTTGCCAGGACAAACATTAAGCTGAATGGTGTGGTAATAAACAGGTTATGGACGTCGTAACTCACGTCTCATAACGCATGGGGAATGGCTGATGGTGTGGGGAGGCCCTGTTTACCAGGCGGACCATGTAGCGGGGTGGCCTCTGATCCTCGTGCTTAAGTGGTGTTCACATGTTGAGACTGATGTACCTGAGACGGGTGTACTTCAAACCTTTAAGTGGTATTTACATGTAGGGACAGATGTACCTGAGACGGGTGTACTTCACACGTAGAGACTAATGTACCTGAGACGGGTGTACTTCACACTTAGAGACTAATGTACCTGAGACGGGTGTACTTCACACCTTTAAGTGGTATTCACATGTAGGGACAAATGTACCTGAGACGGGTGTACTTCGAATCTATAAGTGTTATTCGCACGTAGGGACAAATGTACCTGAGACAGGTGTAATTCACACCTTTAAGTGGTATTCAGACAAAGGGACAAATGTAACTGAGACTGGTGTACTTCACACCGTTAAGTGGTATTCACACGAAGAGACTAATGTACCTGAGACGGGTGTACTTCACACGTAGAGACTAACGTACCTGAGACGGGTGTATTTTACACCTTTAAGTGGTATTCACACGTAGAGACTATTGTACCTCTCCAACAAACACCCTGTGAGGTACATGAATCTCAGCAGGATTTGTCTCAGACAAACACCCTGGGAGGTACATGAATCCCTGCAAGATTTGTCTCAGACAAACACCCTGTGAGGTACATGAATCCCTTCAGGATTTGTCTCAGACAAACACCCTGTGAGGTATATGAATACCAGCAGAATTTGTCTTAGACAAACATCCTGTGAGGTACATGAATCCAACCGTGTGAATCCCACTTCAGACAAACACCCTGTGAGGTACGTGAATCTTATACACTGGCCCATTGCACCCTTTTAGTCACCAAGGATTTGTCTCAGGCAAACACCCTTTGAGGTACATGAATTTCAGCAAGGTTTGTCTCAGACAAACACCCTGTGAGGTACATGAATCCCTGCAGGATTTGCCTCAGACCATCACCCTGTGAGGTACATGAATCCAACTGTGTAAATCCCACTTCAAACAAACACCCTGTGAGTAGATTTCATCCCATCCTGTGAATTCCATTTCAGATGAACACCCTGTGAGGTACACGAATCCCATCATATGAACTCCACTTCAGACAAGCACCCTGTGAGGTACATGAATCTCAGCAGGATTTGTTTCATATAAACACCCTGTGAGGTACATGAATCTCAGCAGGATTTGTTTCATATAAACACGCTGTGAGGTACATGAATCTCAGCAGGATTTGTCTCATATAAACACGCTGTGAGGTACATGAATCTCAGCAGGATTTGTCTCAGACAAACACCCTGTGAGGTACATGAATCTCAGCAGGATTTGTTTCATATAAACACCCTGTGAGGTACATGAATTTCAGCAGGATTTGTTTCATATAAACACCCTGTGAGGTACATGAATCTCAGCAGGATTTGTTTCATATAAACACCCTGTGAGGTACATGAATCTCAGCAGGATTTGTTTCATATAAACACGCTGTGAGGTACATGAATCTCAGCAGGATTTGTTTCATATAAACACGCTGTGAGGTACATAAATCCCACCGTGTGAATTCCACTACAGACGAATTCTCTGTGAGGTACATGAATCTCAGCAGGATTTGTCTCAGACATGAACCCTGTGAGGTACATGAATCTCAGCAGGATTTGTCTCAGACATGAACCCTGTGAGGTACATGAATCTCAGCAGGGTTTGTCTCAGACATGAACCCTGTGAGGTACAAGAATCCCTTCGTGTGAGTCCCTCCTAACAGGCACGCTCCTCGGCCGACTGCCCGGCCCTGATCGTGACCTCTGACCTCTGCGGTATAAACCTGACCAGTGGTCGTTGACGAGCGTCGTTTTGTGAAATGGCTGCCCGTTTGGTTGCGTGCTAACATCCGTCTGTGAATATGGAGCGGCATTTCTTATTGACCATACATTCAACATTCTGTAAGTCTAAGGGAAAGTACTGAATCGTGGAAAGTCTAGCTTTTCTATACAGATGATATAACATTTTTGGTTAACGCAAGTGGAACTACTTACACTGTCTAGATATTATGGTGGAATAAGGCAATGACGGATTTCAGCAAAGACGCTACCAGTATACCTGCATATACATCATCCCACCCCTGGTTTTTTTGTCTCGTAGGCTCATACTCCATGCCCCTATGAGTATTGCAGTCCATTCTCGATGGTCATATATTCAGTGTGTCATCCGTTCTTTACGTGTGTAGAGGGGTGAGATAAATAAAGCAAGCAACTGGTTTTGCTCAAAGTCATCATTCTCCAACTCGTTTGAATGCCACATGATATTCACTCAGCTACGCCTCATTCATAATATATAACTCCGCATCAAACTCATGGAGAACGATGACTTTGACCAAAACCTGTTGGTTACCTCTTTATTATTACCCACCTGATACGGAGTCTCCATACTAAGCCTATGGAGATTACAGATCGCTACTGAGGAGGATACGGAGATCCGTACCCTCCTAGGAGGATACGGATTTTTTAGACGAAAGTAGTCCCAAACATAACTTCTTAACTACGTTGAAAAGTTTTCTAACGATCATATTTATTGCTTAAATCTAAAAATAAGTGAGTAATAAATACAACATTACCATAATTTCGATCTGAGTGGCCGTATTCTCCTTGTAGTTGAGGCTACGCAATACACCTCGCTATCGCTCGGAGAATTACTACGCGTCAACTACGCGGAGAATACGGCCACTCAGATCGAAATCATGGTAATATTGTGTATTTCTTCTCCAAGTACCTGAACTTAGACTGAGAATTCTTCTCAATTACATAAAGGACCTCACCATGTTATTTGGGCAGCTGTACATGCCAAGAAAAACATTTACAGTATGTGGCAGGTCGAGTTGCATAATGGTAGCACTCAGATATCTTATTCTTGAATTCACTTCGTTTATTTTGTTCAATTCTGTAAATTGATCAAATAGGGTCAAGATCGCTGAGAGGTGGCAACTTCTGCCAATCGCCGGATGAATAATTTAGAGCTGATTCATCGGGAAGAGATTTTTTTTTCAGAAGTATCAACATGGTATCGAAAGAATGCCATTTTGGTTTCTCTGGTCTGAGATCCAAGTGTAGATTTCCACTATTTTCTTAGCTTGTTTATGTGTGAAGGGGTATCGAACATTTACACAATTCTTTGATCTGTACGGGAGCGAGGGAGGCAGCAAAATACTCAGCCATCAGCACTACAGGTGTGCACTCGCCCTGAGCTGCTACAAATAAATACCCTCCAACCGTCTGTGGAATTCCAATCATGTCGTAACTACAAGGTGTGTATTATTATATACCTATGCACAAACTCATTACAAATATCGCATGAGCTCTGCGGGCCAGTGCGATAATTTTATCAAAAGAAAGAAGGTATAAGGGTAAGCATGTTTCACTAAAGTCCAGATAACCGTCAAACCCGCCCAATTTATCTCACCCCAGGTATTTTTGTTCCATATGTTTAACACTGGGAACTCGTTCTCAATGCTCCTATAGGTACTGCAGTCCGTTCTCTGTGGTCTATATCCTGTGTGCCATCTATTCTTTTAGTGTGTACAGGAGTGAGATAAATACAGAAAGCAACTCGTTTTAGCCAAATAAGTTGTTCTCCAACTCATTTGAATGCTACGTGATTTTCACTAGGCTGTCACCTCGTTCATATCACTCCACATCAAACTCGTGGAGAACGACGATTTAACCAGAACTTGTTGGTTTCTTCTTTACTCCCAACCTCCCAGTCTTACAGCCTACCTTTAAGCCCTGAGCCACAATTGAGCACCTCCCATGAGGAAGAAAATAAAAACCCTGAGCTGCTCTTTTTGAGATCTTGGCTCCAGGTTACAAGATGGCCCTGCTTCGCGCTCACTGACAAATTTATTGGAGCAGGGAGAGCCGAGTGGGCGTGTGTAGGGCAGAGGTGGCGAATCCCGAGTCACCTCTGTGTCGGTTTTACACTCTGCACACCATCACAGCATCAGCAGCAGAGAAAAACCTGTATGGGAAGGTGTTCTACCACTGCAGGGACCTGTTTCGCTAGTTTCATGATGTGTAGATTTGTCTCATTCTTATGTTTGGGGTCTGTCTTTTCCTAAGGGCAGCTACTTGTGTTTTCACGAAACTAGACAACCCCAATGTCTGTATGGTGTCACAGACATGTCACGAGACTAGTGAAACAGGTCCATGATGTGTAGATTTGTCTAATTCTTGTATTTCGGGTCTGTATTTTCCTAAGGGCAGCTACTTGTGTTGTCATGAAACTAGACAACCCCAATGTCTGTATGATGTCACAGACATGTCACGAAACTAGTGAAACAGGTCCCATGATGTGTAGATTTGTCTAATTCTTATGTTGAGGGTCTGAATTCTCGTAAGGGCAGCTACTTGTGTTTTCACGAAACTAGATAACCCCAATGTCTGTATGGTGTCACAGACATGTCACAAAACTAGTAAAAGAGGTCCCTGGGGCTTGTTTCACTAGCTTTGTAACATGTCTAGATGACATCTAGATGGTTTGTCCCGTCTCATAAGAACTAGACATTAGACTTTGTTTTGTCCATTCTTGCTTGCACTGTTGGTGCCGCCTTTCATGTCTGACTAACACTTTTGTCACAAAACTAGTGAAACAGGTCCATGATGTGTAGATTGGCTAATTTTTATGTTTGGGGTCTGTCTTTTCCTAAGGGCAGCTACTTGTGTTGTCACAAAACTAGACAACCCCAATGTCTGTATGGTGTCACAGACATGTCACAAAACTAGTGAAACAGGTCCCTGGTTTCTACTTAGAGAGTTTCCTATATTCTCATGGTTTTATGCCAGTGCAATGTAACTGAGAAAGATGGGGATATTTGTACCAAGTTAATAAAGAAATTCCGGAAAAAAAAGTAAACTCAAGATTGATTTCCGATCTCAATAGGTTTGTATATCAAGGATTATTCTAGAATTCACGTACAAATACCCCGTTTTCATCGGCCAATGAAAACGGGCTTTTAAGAGAACTCACAAAATCTAACCCGTTTCGTAGGCCAATGGAAATGGGCTTTTAGAAGAACCCACAAATTCTACACCGTTTTCGTAGGCCGATGGAAATGGGCTTTTAGAAGAACTCACAAAATCTACCCCGTTTTCATTAGCCAATGGAAACAGATTTTTGGGAGAACTCACAAAATGTAACCCGTTTTCGTAGGCCAATGGAAACGGGTGTAAAAGGCGTACACTGCTAACCAGTAACTTGTATATTTAGAGTACAGCCTGAAAACGGCTCGCCATAGCGGTCTGTGCCCTATGGGAAGGCAGGGATTTATACGCAGTTTAGCTGACTAACTGGGTGTGGACAGTTAACACATTCTTAGCACAGAATGGACCTGACCCCGAGTCAAGGATTACGCGAGGATGGCCCTGATTTGTTTACATCTCCGGGGAATGTACGTACACATTAAATCAAGGTGTTAACGGAGATGTGGCATACGATGTGTGGGGAAGTACGGGGAATGTACGTATACATTAAATCAAGGTGTTAACGGAGAAGTGGCATACAAGGTGTGGGGAAGTACGGGGAATGTACGTACACATTAAATCAAGGTGTTGACAGAGATGTGGCGTACGAGGTGTGGGGAAGTACGGGGAATGTATGTACACATCAAATCAAGGTGTTAACGGAGATGTGGCATACGATGTGTGGGGAAGTACGGGGAATGTACGTACACATTAAATCAAGGTGTTAACGGAGATGTGGCATACAAGGTGTGGGGAAGTACGGGGAATGTACGTACACATTAAATCAAGGTGTTGACGGAGATGTGGCGTACGAGGTGTGGGGAAGTACGGGGAATGTACGTACACATTAAATCAAGGTGTTAACAGAGATGTGGCATACGAGGTGTGGGGAAGTACGGGGAATGTACGTACACATTAAATCAAGGTGTAAACGGAGATGTGGCATACAAGGTGTGAGGAAGTACGGGGAATGTACGTACATGTTAAATCAAGGTGTTAACGGAGATGTGGCATACAACGTGTGGGGAAGTACGGGGAATGTACGCACACATTAAATCAAGGTGTTAACTGAGATGTGGCATACAAGGTGTGGGGAAGTACGGGGAATGTACATACACATTAAATCAAGGTGTTAACGGAGATTTGGCATACAACGTGTGGGGAAGTTCGGGGAATGTATGCACACATTAAATCAAGGTGTTAACGGAGATGTGGCATACAAGGTGTGGGGAAGTACGGGGAATGTACGTACACATTAAATCAAGGTGTTAACAGAGATGTGGCATACAACGTGTGGGGAAGTAGGGGAATGTATGTACACATTAAATCAAGGTGTTTACTGAGATGTGGCATACAACGTGTGGGGAAGTAGGGGAATGTACATACACATTAAATCAAGGTGTTAACGGAGATGTGGCATACAACGTGTGGGGAAGTACGGGGAATGTATGTACACATTAAATCAAGGTGTTAACGGAGATATAGCATACCATGTGTGGGGAAGTACGGGGAATGTACGTACACATTAAATCAAGGTGTTAATGGAGATGTGGCATACCAGGTGTGGGGAAGTACAGGGAATGTACGTACACATTAAATCAAGGTGTTAACGGAGATATGGCATACAAGCTGTGGGGAAATACGGGGAATGTAAGTACACATTAAATCAAGGTGTTAACGGAGATGTGGCATACGAGGTGTGGGGAAGTACGGGGAATGTATGTATACATTAAATCAAGGTGTTTACGGAGATGTGGCAGACGAGGAGTGGGGAAGTACGGGGAATGTACGTACACATTAAATCAAGGTGTTAACGGAGATGTGCCATACAAGGTGTGGGGAAGTACGGGGAATGTACGTACACATTAAATCAAGGTGTTAACAGAGATGTGGCATACGAGGTGTGGGGAAGTACGGGGAATGTATGTCTACATTAAATCAAGGTTTTAACGGAGATGTGGCATACGAGGTGTGGGGAAGTACGGGGGATGTACGTACACATTAAATCAAGGTGTTTACTGAGATGTTGTATACGAGGTCGTCGATTTCATACTGCCTTCTGCCTATGGCGTCAGGCAGTAAGAAATCGACGACTGACCTCGCACAGGAAGTGTCTCGTCCACAGGACGTTTCCCAGTAATAATTGGACTTTTACCCCAGTCTGCATGTTGTATATAAGTTATCTACCCAACAACCAATGTTATCAACCTGTCATTAATTATCGTATACTATACTGAAATTGTAATCACGGCACTGGCCGAGCGTGAATACCAGCTTTACTAAAAGTTGAGCTTTTCCAGTTTAAATAAAGAGATTAAAAAAAAAAAAAAGTATTACACATGAATGGGTCGGAGATACAGGGAGTATACCAACTGAAATCGGGAGCGGAAATCGGAAAAACAAAATGGCGAACGTTTCCCTGATTCAGAAGTATATCTAAACAAAACAATCTCCCATATTCATATGTACAATATTCATATAATACAGCTTATTAATCTATATCATATACGCAATGCTAACTAGAGACAAGCAGCAGTAATCTCCAAGAAGTAGTCGCGTAGTAATATCCGAGCGAGTGCGAGGATATTATGTAGAGTCTAGATTAAGACCGCTTTCATCTGAAACCTGTTAATATTGTATTTATTATATTAATGTCTGTAAAATACGTTTGAAATGATTCTTAGTGATTATTTAGAAAATAGATGAATTGGTGAACCCAAGTTTAAAGTGCCCCTTCATGCAAAAGCGAAGGAAGCTGAGATAGAAGCTAAACGAAGAACGTAATAGTATTAGGATGAAAAAAAATACAAAGCTCTCGGATATTGACGGAAATTGTAGGTGAGGGAACACAGGCGGGACTATAAATAACAAGGGCAGGATGGGGAGTGCGTACTTTACTGTGTGACCAGAGAGTTTAAGTAGATGTTATCGAAGTCAAATCGATCTCAACTAGGTCGCCTTTAGTTCAGGAAAGAGAAGAAGGCTAACATTTGAAAGTAGGGGACTCAGTTAAGTAGAGTGTAGTACCAAAGAGAGAATTATCTCACCCCATAAATAAATGTCCATAAGCTTAGCATTGGGAACTCGTTCTCCATGCCCGTACAAGTATTGCAGACCGTTCTCCATTATGTATATCCTGTGTGTTGTCCATTGTTTTAATGTGTACAGGGGAGAGATAAATACAGAGCGATTCATTTTGGTCTTTGGTCTTTTAGTGTGTACAGGAGTGGGATAAATTTATACAGAAAGCAACTCGTTTTGGTCAAAGAAGCCATTCTCCAACTGGTTTGAATTCTACGTGATTTTCACTCGGCTGTCACCTCGTTCATATCTCTCCACATCAAACTCGTGGAGAACGACGACTTTGACCAAAACTTGTTGGTTTCTTCTTTAGTATTAATAAAACTAATATATAAAAAAAGTCCTAGTAGCTAGTAATTACTTTATAACAGAGTATCGTTAGAGTCTTGCATATGCGGTCTGAACATTTTAGAAACCTCTTGCAATACTTTATAGCATTTCTCATATTTCATTAGTGAAATTCTAGATAAAGAAAACAGTTCTTATTCCTAGTCTTTAATATCCCCTATTACACAGTAAAATTCAACTGATGAATCAAGTATTTCGGAAAATCAAAATGAGTTATATGTTTGGCCGACAAACACAGTGTGGAATTTTTGTGTTCTCCTAATGACCTATTTCCATTGGCCATCACCGATATACAGTCGGGAACCACCAACGGACCTTTACCACTGCCGATGCAAATTGTAAATAGGCTATTAGGAGAACACAGAAAATCTACACCGTTTTTGTCAGCCAATGGAAACAGGCCTTTACTCCCATCTCAACAACATCGCCTTGTTCACTTGTATTTAATCAGTCTTTAAGTGTCACGTGACACACGACAGATGTCCCGTCAAAGCGCCGTCTGTAGGTGAGTCCCGGAAAAAAAATATGTCCTGTGATTTTTTTTTTACTGGGTAAGCAAACAAGGAATGTCTCAGCTGCGGCATATTTACACAGTCCACCACATTCACCTCGTTTAGATAGACTGGTTCCCTGTCCCAATGTAACATGGGACTGGTAACACCTTCCTACGTAATACTAGCGCGTGATATTGAACTGTCAGTCACACCAGCCCACACTGCAGTGCTTGAGTGGTGCAGTGTACGGCATTACTCAGAGCGTTACCCATAGTGCACCAAAAAATGGCTGGCGTTACCTGGCCTATAATGTGAGTGAGCAAATAGGCAAGGCTTCCAAGCTACATTTGAGGATAGCCTCTGCTGGTTCACTTTTACTTGTAGCAAGTCGTAGAAGAATAAAAATTAAGGGGTTAGGTTTATATTCAGTCTATGGATCATTTCCTGTAACTCACTTGCATCCAGACAACTTGTAATTTCTACAGCTCGGACTCAAATATATCAAGTATCAGTAGATCTTAGAGCTATTTTGGTCTCTAGTGATTGGTAATGGTCAGCTGAACATGCCTCTAAGACCCTGAGATACTGGGACTCTGCAACTCTCCTAATGCCACAGTGTTAGCACGCAGATAGTGAAGGGATAGTTTTTGCAGCATGCATGAAAGTCTATATAACCTCTCTCTTACCTAGGCAGCGTATATATGAGCGTGTGGCCAATGCTCAATGAAAGTCTATATAACCTCCTCCTGACCTATAAGAGTGTATATAACCTCCCCCTTACCTATGAAAGTCTATATAACCTCCCCTTGACCTATAAGAGTGTATATAACCTCCCCCTTAACTATGAAAGTCTATATAACCTCTCCCTAACCTAGACAGTGTAAATGAGCATGTGACCCACACTCTATGAAAGTCTATATAACCTCTCCCTAACCTAGACAGTGTAAATGAGCGTGTGACCCACACTCTATGAAAGTCTATATAACCTCTCCCTAACCTAGGCAGCGTATATATGAGCGTGTGGCCAATGCTCAATGAAAGTCTATATAACCTCCTCCTGACCTATAAGAGTGTATATAACCTCCCCCTTACCTATGAAAGTCTATATAACCTCCCCTTGACCTATAAGAGTGTATATAACCTCCCCCTTAACTATGAAAGTCTATATAACCTCTCCCTAACCTAGACAGTGTAAATGAGCATGTGACCCACACTCTATGAAAGTCTATATAACCTCTCCCTAACCTAGACAGTGTAAATGAGCGTGTGACCCACACTCTATGAAAGTCTATATAACCTCTCCCTAACCTAGGCAGCGTATATGACCGTGTGGCCCACACTCAATGAAAGTCTATATGGCCTCTCCCTAACCTAGGCAGCGTATATGACCGTGTGGCCCACACTCAATGAAAGTCTATATAACCTCTCCCTAACCTAGGCAGCGTATATGACCGTGTGGCCCACACTCAATGAAAGTCTATATAACCTCTTCCTAGATCTAGGCAGTGTATATGACCGTGTGTCCCACACTCAATGAAAGTCTATATAGCCTCTCCCTAACCTAGGCAGCGTATATGACCGTGTGGCCCACACTCAATGATATTGATATTTTTTATCTTTGTACTCCAACGACCTAGTATAACAAATGAATACCAGAGTGACGAATGAATATAATTCGTCCCTCTGTACCACGTGACTTGCTGTAAGTCAAAACCAGACACCCTAACCCTTTCCCATATCAGCTTCGGAACATTATCTGACCCTGGTATTTTCTCCATAGACTTAACATTGGGATCTCGTACCCAATGCCTATGGAGTATTATGAAAAAGATACTCAATGAGGGGCTATGTCACAAATGTTAGCCATTTAGTCAATGTGAAGTGGGAAATAAATTCAGAAACCTGTTAAAATTTATGCTCAGAGCTAGATCTTATCTCCTTTGGATAGCTTCGTAATTCACACCGCTTTGCCTTGTGAATTACTACGCTATTCAAAATCGATGGGATACGTGCTCTGACCCTAAACATTCATAGGTTTCCTCTATAAAAACTGAGTGCTAACTACTTCAAGTCCAACCCGTATTCCCTGAGATGATGATGGTTAAGTACAGGATACCCTACCACCTGGTGGCTAGTGCCTGGTAGACAGACGGGGGCTGAGTGGGGGTGAGAGTTTGCATGTCTGCGCGCGTGCGTGCGTAAAAAGAGAGGCAGGGTCAAGGTCATTTTCAGGTCAAAGGTCACCCACCCTCAGTGAGTGGCACCTGAGATGGCCAATCTCTGAAGGCACACATGGCCGACCAATGCGGCCTTCTTCAAGCGGATGTTCTCTCTTAGACATCCTTAGTCAACAAGGAAGACTCCGCTTGAAGATCCGTCAAAAAACATTTGATTTCGAGGCGACACCTACCGGAAGACGCCGGCGGAAGTGGTGTATTGGTAAGCATGTCAGACTCAAGGTCACAGAGGTCAAGGGTTCCCAGTCACGCAGGAAAAAACTTATGTCCACAAGGGGCATGTTTGTAGTTCTCTGTAAGCACTTCTCGAGATAAAAATAAATTCAAATCTCCTTTTTCACGTTCCGTTTTACACTTTGAAGCTAACATCTTCCTCGTTAGTGTAAGGAGACACCGGACTGAGAACCGTTAGGAGGCCATTATGCCTGATAACGTTTAAATGTTCAGAGTGGCTTTAGAATCTTGAAGTTAAGTTCAAGTCAACATCATCCATGAACATCAAAAGGATCGTTTTCAAGTTATTTCCTAGAGTACCTCTCATGCAACTTTGAAATGTTTTTGTTTTTTTTACATATTATTTATTCAGGTTTATTTAGAAGCAATGTGTTGCCTATCCCCCAGTATCTCAATTGTGAGCATAATATATTGGGCTCTATGAATGTGTAACATTCTGATTTGATTTAATGTTTCTAGTTAAATAGACTTACACCCTATATATAGCTTGGTTGTTAGATTTGCCTACAGCCTTCCCTAGACGGCCTTTCGCTGACCCCACGAACAGAGCATACATGATAAGAACACTGACATAACGACTCGCCAAATGCAGAAAGAAGTTTGAAGAATGTAATATGAAAGACCTGCTTTGTTAGTTATAAAAGATGATAGTATGCCATTTCTGTACATCCCACAATGTCAGCAAGAGTTATAAAAGATGTTATATTATTTCTAGATATCCCACAATGTCAGCAAGAGTTATAAAAGATAGTACATTATTTCTGTAGGTCCCGCAGTATCAATACGAATTATAAAAGATGTTATATTATTTCTGGATATCCCGCAATGTCAGTGAAAGTTATAAATGATTTTATATTATTTCTGGATATCCCGCAGTGTGATAAAGAGTTATAAAAGATGTTGTATTATTTCTGGATACCCCACAGTGTCAGTAAGAGTGATGAAAGATGATTTCCAATGGCCATCACTGATTTACAGTCAGGAACCACCGATGGACCTTTAGCACTGCTGACGCAGAATGTAAATAGGCTATTAGGAGAACACAAAAAATCTACACCGTTTTTGTCAGCCAATGGAAAGGGGACTATAGAGTCACCTGGGACCTGTTTAAGTAAACTCGTGACATTAGGCCTAGACAGACATCAACAGCAGCACCAACAGTGCAAGCAACAGCGGAAAAAGACTAGCAAATATCAGAAAATCGAAGTGGCTAATCTGCTTCATATTTGCAACAATTATAGCTTATATGTATCCCCTACTCATGTTAAAGTGTCATTCCTTAATTCCTACGAGAAGTGAGTGGAACTCCGTGTGTCATCGACTGCAATCTTGTGATCTGTCCGTATGGTGTCACAGACGCCATCTAGACATGTCACGAAACCACTGAAACAGGTCCAGGTGTTAGTCAGTTTAATCTGAAGTCACAGGTTTTCCCCGACCTTAATCTAAAATCAGATAGGCCTGGCATAAATGAAATAGCGTTCTCTTTGGTTATACAGGTAGATTATAGCTAAATAATATAGATAAGAAATATCAATTGAGGTTTGACCGTTCACAGTAACAGTAGCAGTTTTTGTCAGATTTGTTTTACTATTATTGGCCAACTCGAGAAAGACTACACTGAGAACAGATGAGAATTGGGTATCACAGCGACCACAGAAACCTGAGTGTCTCAGAACAGTGTCTCACAATAACATGAGAGACCACAAAGTAAACACTCAACACGGGTAGTCGTGACAAGGCGATCGTGTTTCAGTTAAGGCAGAATTCCACTGGACCGACGGTAGCCGATTCCGTAGCCAGACAATCGCCGATTATTATCGGATGCCTTATAATTTCTCAAATCTTTGAAAATGGTCATTTATTAAACTATTATTATCAGAATTAAATGAATTACAATACGTGAGCTTCCTCTTAAGGTCCTGGGAACAATTGATCGAGTGAGAAATCGGCCTGGTGGATTGTGCCCTTTATATAGAACTGCATCGACAATGTACAAATACACATTACTCCACCAGTTTGGATGGGCCGCAATCGTCATCGAGGCAAAGCCGAGTAATGTTAATGGCCCATTCAATCGAGTGGAATATTGTGTATTTTACGATTCAAGTGTGGTTCTGGATTTATCTCACCCCTTTCACTGACATTAGAAAGTATCACAATATCAGAATAATTCAAATTACTTCGTAAATCCATATCTATGCCATAAAAGACAGAGGGCTGTTATATATAAAGAAATTATATTTCACCCTCCCTTATTCTATTGCATTTTGTCTTGCTAATTTATATCTATAAAACAAACAGTGTATTGTCTCTCGAGGTCTTTGGAGTGTTCCTACAACACCAAGAATGAATAAGATTCACTGTCACAATACTGTCACGTGATTGTAGGTTTATCCTGCACTCAGTGTAATTCAGATAGAGTAGAACCTAAGATAATAACGAAGATAATAACCCAGTGCAAGAGAACCCACTCTCGATTACCCGGGTAATAATGGTTATTATAAACCTATGGCCGACCGTCTATGAAATACAGCACAACCCACTGTTAGGGGTGCAGTATGAATAATGTTCGGGCGCACTGTGCCCGTAGTGAATGTTCAGGCACACTGTGCCCGTAGTGAATGAGCATCAACTTTGGGTCAACAGGCTGTGAATCGACGACTTTGTAAGTAAATAAAATCGTAGTTTTTTTTTATTATTTGGGTATATGATATAAGTAAATAAAAAGGTGTTTTTTTTATATTATAGGCATATATTATAATATGAGTAAACATGGTGACCGAGCACGTAGGAATGCCCTTCTCGGCCTTGTTTAACATAAATATGTTCCTCCGCCTCTGGTAGTGGGACGTACTTTACGTCACAAGAGACTTTACACGGCCATCCCTACTGGTTGAGTAACTACGTTTTCTCTCATTTTACTGTATACCCATGCCGTATTATCATAAAACTGGATGAGTTTTAATCTTGGCCACCGTATGCCACGACTGGAGTTTGGCAAAGTGACTTCATGAGTCAAAGCCGAGTGAAGTCCAAACTCCAGGAGTGGCATATGGTGGCCACAATTAAAACAAATCAGGTTTTGATTTTATCTTACCCTGTCTCCTCGATTTTGGAATATTATGTGATAACAATTCTGTATGCCACTAGTGGCTTATAAAACCCTGTATGCCAGTCAGCGTGGCATACGGAAACTCAATGTTAAGCCTATGGGATTTTATATCAGGGGTAGGATAAAACTATGAACAGGAGATTATTGTTAGTAACATTTCATCACGCACTGCACGAAAACCACCAGTTTATTCTTATATATGCCATCGTTGAAGTGCATGTATTGGCTGAATATTGCCTTGCTTTCGTATATATATGCCCAGTGTTTGGGCGTCTGGGCTGTATTTTACACCCGGCGTATATGAGAGGAAATATCCTCTTCCCCCGCTGCCTGCCGCCCGTTTGTGTTGGTAGAAGTATAGGTGTCCTCAATGGGAAACCCTCTCCCCGCCGCCGCCCCCTCCCCACCTTCCCACGACAACCACCTCTCGCCATGCTTATATACGCCGACAGATGAGGTGTATAAACACGGGGAATAGGTTTATACTTACTTATATACACCGGGCGCATTCATAAGTAAAATGATGGTGTTCATGCAGTGACGTTAGAGGGGGCGCCAAGGCTACGACAAGGCTACGACAATGGCTTTCCGACAAGGTCCACGACAGCTCTACGATTGGAAGCCTTGTCGTAGCCTTGTCGTGGTTGGTGGACCACAGTTCCCGACAAGAGGCTACGACAAGGCCACAACAGGCTGCGACATGAAGCTTGTCGGGGGCCTGTCGGGGGCCTTCCGACAAGGTTACGACAAAATCGAACATGTTCGATTTTGTGTCGTGGTGTGCCGTGGCATGTCAGGAGGTTGTCGCAGAGGTCTACGATAGAATATTTAGGTGGAGCGTGCACTTCCCGACAGGCTGCGACAAGGGTCATGACAGCTCCCCTTCTCACGACAAGGCTGCGACAAGGAGCCGATAGGAACTTTCTTGTCTGCTCTTGTCGTAGCCTTGTCGTGGTTGGTGGACGCCCCCTCTAACCCCACTCCTATCTAGCTGTACAGCTGAAACCCATACCATATCACCATAGTTTGGCCACAGCTCCATAGCAAACCTGACCAGAGTGGTACAAACATTGAGAAGGCTAACTCGAGTTTGGTTTCATATTTATCCTACCCATCTCACCGATATACAGAGACAAATTTTTAATTATCCATGTTAGTAGCGTGTTGACACTCATCGGAGGATGGTCACATTTATCAATGCTGCCGGATCTACTTTCGTTATATCGTCCCTGATTGGTCCGGATTTTTATTCACCTCGGCGCATAAATAACACGTCATTTAACCCTCTGTCAAATACATCGAGTCAATGTTATACCTATGGCGTTTTTTATTAGGGGTAGGATATAACTCTGTATGCTAGTCAGCGTAGCATACAGAAACTCCATCTTAAGCCTATGGGATTTTATATTAGGGGTAGGATAAAATCTGTATGCCAGTCGGCGTAGCATACAGAAACTCAATGTTAAGCCTATGGGACTTCATAGTAGGGGTAGGATAATATGAAACATCACGAAATCTCATATGATTGTTTATATGGCATGAGTTGTCTTCCCGGAATGATATCACGAAGCAGAGCTGAGTGATATCGGTTGCAGAAGATGGCATGTAAGTAATTTTATGAAATTGATTGATGTTTAGATTTTATCCTACCCTGTCACATGTTATTAACTTCATAATGTCACCAGTGGCATATAAATATTTTATGGCATAACCGTGGCATACAGGCCCACCATGTTAAGTCTATGGAGATTTATATGAGGGGTAGGATATAACTATGAACCGGACCAGAGATTATTGTTATAATACTTCATCGCATTACCCTACTCCTATCCAGCTGTACAGCTGGAACCCACACCATGTCATCATAGTTTGGCCACAGCTCCATTGAACATTTACATCGCTCCGTGTTTAAAAGCACGGCTTGCGTGATGTTGATAGATTCTAGCAGGTAAAAAAAGACCGCTTTGGCACTAACCCAGAAAAGAGCAAGGAATAGCCATTAACATGTCCCGGCATCGCTTCCCTCAGCGCTACAACGTGGTGAGGGGGGGGGCTTTTGTAACACAAGGGGTCTGGTCTGACACGTATGTGTTCACTCAGTACTACGGCAGTCGTTATCAGAAAATAAAACTAATTGTGATGTTCCCGAAATATCATTCCAATCCCATGTATATGAAAGTCTTAGTGTAACGATAATCTACTTAAAGCCCAATGCCCATCTACCAAATTCGGAAGATTTATGTACCTTTGTCGGCGACAAACGGACGGTAAAGGGTGGCGTCCACCAATTACGACAAGTCTATGATAAGCGCCGACAAGACGCCAGTCGTAGGAAAAATCCTACATAAAGGCGGGCGTCCACCGACCACGACAGGGCTACGACAAGTGCCGACAAATAATTTCATTCGGTGCCTTGTCGCAACCTTGTCGTGAGAAGGGGAGCTCTGCGACAGCGTTGTCGGGCGTGTCATAGGTTGCACCTCCACTGAAACCTCCCGACAAGCCACGACACGCCACGACAAGGCTCCAGTCGTGGCAAAATCGAACATGTTCGATTTTGTCGGAACCTTGTCGGAAGGCCCCCGACAGGCCCCCGACAAGCCCCCGACAAGCTTCATGTCGCAGTCTGCCGTGGCCTTGTCGTAGACTTTTGTCTGGAACTGGGTTCCACCAACTACGACAAGGCTGCGACAAGTCCTCCAATCGTAGGCCTGTCGTGGACCTTGTCGGAATGCCATTGTCGTAGCCTTGTCGTGGTTGGTGGATGCCCGCCCTAATTTGTCTCAGCCAAGGCATACTAACGGAGTCGGCCGTAGTCGGTAGATATAGGACAGCTAGGCAAGGGTGAGCCACCGATTAGTGAACCACCTCCTTAAAATGTCCTTTTGTCGCGGACAAGTTGTCCTTTCTATGTTCCAAAATCGGTGGTGAAAAATTTATCAACATGTTGATAACTCTTGTCGGCGACTCCGGAACGTTGGTAAATGTGGCTTGATTGGTTGGCCGACACGGGCCGAGGGGTTACATAATTTGCCTGCAACAAGTTCGCCGACTCCTATACGATTTGCAAACTAATCGTTCAACCCTGAATCGGTAGATTATCATCGGGCTTTACATGGGGACATTGTGGTCGGTAGTCGGGGTGGGGGGAACTGTACATGTGGACGTTGTGGTCTGTAGTCTGGGGGCAAACCTCACATGGGGACATTGTGGTCAGTAGGCACGTGAAATAAGTTGAGAACAGGGACCTCACATAGCCTATGAGAGGCCACAAAAAGACCTACTTTTATCTCACCCCTTGTACACGATTAGCCATAGGAATAACGTTATAGAAATACTCAACCATCAGGAGTGAATACAAGCTATCAACTAACAGGATTTGCGAAGTAATTTGAATCATTCTGATATTGTGGTACTATTTAATGTCAGTAAAAGGGGTGAGATAAATCCAGAACCACACTCGTATTGTATAATACACAAAACTCCACTCGTTTGAATGGGCCGTAATCATCACTTGGTTTCGCCTCGATAACGATTGCGGCCCTGACAAACTTGTGGAGTAATGTGGATTTGTACAGTTCTTGATGGAGTTCTATATAAGTAATGCCAACTGCTTTGCAGGATTTCACATTGACTGGAGACGAGACTAAGATTTAGTCTAATGCCATCTGGCTCGGGTAGCCTGTTCATCATTCTCGCATTTCATGACAGAGATTAAAAAACATGGCTGCCTCAGTGATAATGATGTCAATGTGGATTTAGACCCTACATGAGGACGTTATAGCTCAATCCTGGTTACCATGCACAGTGGGTTTTATTCGCTCTCAACATACTACGGCAAGTATACACATCATCATCTCACCCCTGGTATTTTTCCTGATAGAGCTAGAATTGGGAACTCGGATCCAACACCCATTGAATATTCACAAAGGTTAGCCCATTGGTTAATTTGAAGGGTGAGATGAATTCAGAAACCTATTCACGTTTAGGGCCAGAGGTCAATCTCATCTTATTATTTGAATCACTAGGTAATTCACGCGGCTTCGTGTATTACGACGCTATTCAAACTCTATGGGATACAAGCTCTGGCCCTAAACTTTCATAGGTTTCCTCTATAAGAACTAAGTGCTAACTAGAATCTTTCAAGAGCCATGTCGTAGCATGTCAGAGTGTGTCGCAATCACTCAGTGTCAGGCTTTAAGGGGGCGTCCACCAACCACGACAAGGCTATGATAATGGCTTCCCGATAAGGTCCATGATTGGCCTACGTTTGGAGGCCTTGTCGTTGTTGGTGGACCCAAGTTCCTGACAAGATTCTACGACAAGGCCCCGACAAGGCCACTATTGGAAGCTTGTCGGGAGCCTTCCAACAAGGCTATGCCAACATTGAACATGTTCAATTTTTCCCATGACTGGACCCTTGTCGTGGAGTTGCGTGGTTTCCTCAATATCAATGTTGTAGTGTGTCAGTACCATGGATGTCTTTTTTCCGGGAACCAGCGATGTATATGACACGCCCTGACAACGCTGTTGTAAAGCCGCCCTTCTTTCGACAAGGTTGCAACAAGCGCCAATTGGAACTGTCTTGTCGGCGCTTGTCGTAGCCTTGTCGTGGTTGGTGGACGCCCCCCTTTAGTGTCTGAATTCTGATTCACAGTCATGTCAGACTGTGTCGCAAGCAATTTGAGTGTGTCATAATCAGTGGGTGAGGACCCTAAGGCCAGGAATCCACTGAGTTTCCGACACACTTCAACAAATGTTACAACACACTACAACACAGAATTTCTCAACATCCCAACACAGGGACAATGCAGCAATTCAGTTTCGTACTATGATATTCTATAAAATTTGATTTTTCAACATTCTGGCAAGGTTATGATGCAGTAATTTTGATCCATAGCCATGTCAGAGCCATGTCAGAGCCATGTCGAAACCAGTGGGCACCCAGCTTTAGAGTCACACACTGACACTATGACACCGAGATTTTTAACCTCCAGACAAGGCTACAATAAAAGTAATTCTGATTTATAGCCATGTAGTAGCCATGCCACAGTCACTCTGACACCGAGTTTTTTTAACCTCCAGACAAGGCTACAATAAAAGTAATTCTGATTCACCGCCATGTTGTAGCCATGTCAGACCCATGTCGTAAGCAGTGGGCACCCAGCTTCAGAGTCACACTCTGACACTATATGACACCGAGATTTTTAACCTCCAGACAAGGCTATAAGGAAAGTATCTTTTATTCGTAGCCATGTAATAGCCATGTCACAGCCATGTCGTAACCAGTGGGCAACTAGCTTTAGAGTCACACTCTGACACTTTATGACACCGAGTTTTTAACCTTCAGACTAGGATGTAATAAAACTATTTTTATTCATAGCCATGTTGCAGCCATGTCACAGTTACTCTGATACCGAGTTTTTTAACCTCCAGACAAGGCTATAATAAAAGTAGTTCTGATTCACAGCCATGTTGTAGCCATGTTGTAGCCATGTCACAGCAGTGGGCACCCATCTTTAGAGCCACACTCTGACATTGAGTTTTTTAACCTCCAGACAAGGCTACAATAAAAGTAATTCTGATTCACAGCCATGTTGTAGCCATGTCCCGAGCAGTGGGTGCCCGGTTTAACTGGTAGTAGCCGAGGACTTGGCTCTCGTCTATGGTCGACACTCTGAAGTCAGGAGAGATCCATCTCTAACCCCAGCGGCATCCTGTCTGACTGCCAACACTAACAAGCCCCGTCTGGAGATGAAGTCAGCGCCACGAAAACACTCTGTACCTGGGCACTGTCAATCTGCGGAATGTGGGCAGGAAAAGGTTATGTCAGGGTTTGAGAAGAGTCAATGTATAGAGATAAAATGTATATACCTTACTGGTACGTATTCGCATACTGCTTTCTTTCAATAAAAATATTTTATTGAAAGAAACAAGGTATGCGAGTAGGTTACAGTGAGGTAATATATCTTTATTTTATTATATACCTTCAAATGTAAGTATTTGATGAAGTCACCTCCAGGAAAACACTGTACCTGGGCACTGTCAACCTGGGGAATGTGGGCAGGAAAAGGTTATGTCAGGGTTTTCACTGGAGAAGAGTCAATGTATAGAGATAAAATTTATATTCCTATATACCCATTATTGAACTAACTAGAGTTACATACCGCTGCTGGGGGTGCATTAAAAATAAGTTATGTGTCGAGGTTGACGTTTTCGTCCTGCTCCCATGTTTTCGTCCCGCTCTGATCATGTGATAAAATACAGCAGCGGGACGAAACAATAGCTGTTGTGGTTACTCGATAAGGGTGGCCATTTGCTTCGGAAGTGTTTCAGGTAAAGAATTAAGCATTTTATCGATATTTGAAGGTATATAGGAATAGGAAAACCAAGTACCGGTAAGCAAAAGTCAAAGTTACTCGGTAAGGCTTGGAAAAATTACTGCCCGCAGCCAAGTCCTTGGGCAGTAATTTTTCCAAGCACTACCTCGTAACTTTGAACTTTTGCTCACCGGAACATAGTTTCCCTCTATACCTTACTGGTTCGTATTCGCATACCGCTTCTTTTCTTTTTCTTTTTTTTCATACATGCAGTTTTGCACGCAGGCAGCTCTTGCACTGCTATGTGGTTTACAATCTCATACATCGAGGTTAAACTATTAGTATATTTATAATCAACATAGTAAATCATTATCTAATAACTAGTGATGACGGTGATGGCATGTTTGTATCAGCAGTCCCATATGTTCAAAGTGGATTATGTTCTCCTTTCATTGTCGGAATATGCCTGCTTGATAACAACTTTAAACCCTTTAGCATTTTCGAGTTTCTGCGTTGTTTCTGATAATTGATCCCAGAGATGTTGTCCTCTGTATTAGGGGGACTTTTGATACAAACTAGTTTGTGCTCGTACACTACTGAATTTAACCTTATTCTTAGAGTGGTCCGTCTACTTTCTTCCAACAGGTTTTGATCTTTGGACAGTTTGAACATTTGAAACAAGAGTTTCATTTTGCGACGTACATCGAGATAATCTATTCCAAGCTTGTAGTGTAATTCGCGAGTGCTTTGCATATAAGTTCTCTCTAGTTGTATCACCTTTAGTGCTCTATTTTGTACCTTTTGTAATAGGTCAATTGACCTAGTGTTGGCCCCGTCTAAGATATACCCACAATATATATTCTTTCAATAAAAATATTGTTATCGAAAGAAACAAGGTATGCGAGTACGTAACAGTAAGGTAATATATCTTTATTTTATCATATAACTTCAAATGTAAGTACTTGATAAATTACATAGGGAAATGTGACGATGTCCAAGCTGGATTCAAAGTGTGCTGGTATTATAGAGGAAACCTATCAAAGTTTAGGGTGGTCAGAGCTCATATCCCATCGAGTTTCAAATGAGATGGGATCGAGCTCTGACCCTAAATTTGAATGGGTTTCGTAATTTATCTCACCCTTCACATTGACTAATGGGCTAACACGAGAAGAGTCAATATAGCATGGTTGAGAGTAACACTCCCCCCCAGCAAATGCTCGGCATATTTTTTTCATTTTGGCCATTATATACAGCCAGACACTGACTTCTTGCGATACATTCTGACATGGCTTAGACATGGCTATCAATCAAAAGTCCTGTATCATAGGCTCGTCGGAAGGTTGAGGCATTTGTGTCGTAGTGTGTTAGTGTGTGTTGGAATATGTTGTAGTTATACAGAGATAGGATTTCCTCATGAGGGATCTAGATATATCATCATTAAATGTGCAATCCGTCATGTGTATATCATACATACAATCTAAACGTAATCATTACACAGAGAAAAGGGTCCCTCCCATCTGATTTAAATATATGCCATTGGATTTCACACCTGAAATTCTAAAAATCAAATATGGTATCAAATCGATGAAAGATGATATCAGATGATGCGAGTTGGCGTCAGGAAAAAAGTGGAAGCATTTTTTATATAGAGTAAGTTACCTCAGAGAAACCAAGAAAACTAAGTCAATCTACATTTGATTGATTTCTATAGAAAGTGTACTGAAAATATAGTTTTCTTCAATTCCATAAAAAAAAGAACGATATCATATGATCTTTAATGTTTAGATATTTTATCCTGACATCACATACCTGACTTTCAGAAAAGTGACTTGGGTTTTAATTTTCAAGGCAAATTATCCGATATGCCTTTAATCAAGGAAAGAAAATTATATATACTGAAAAAGAAAACATGCATTTCCGTGCTGAAATGGAAAGCTACCATCTGTGTACAGATGTAGTCCTCCAAGAAGGGAGCTACACCTTGCATGGTCGAACCACTTATGGAGAAAAACAATTTCTCCCTGCCTGAGGGCAGTGAGTGGGCGAGTGTGTGTGGCCGAGAGAGATGGCGGTAAAATATTCACATCTCTTCAGAGGTCTGCACATTAAAGGCACAGCTCGTCTGTGGGGCTCATTGTCGTGTGGCGCCTAAACACACCTGTGTTTAGATTTAAACACCCTGAGGCCATGCCAGCTCTCATGATCACCTCTAGACACACCCAGCCAGCTGTCCAACAGACACGATATACGCTGCCACTGTTTGAAATACAGTATTAGGCCCAGCGTCCACCTACTACGATATGGCTCCGATATGGTCTACGATGCACCTCCCGATAAAATAATAAAAATCGCGTCGGAAGGTTACCTAATATCGGGGCAGTTGACCACGTTTCTGCGATTAGACACCGATAAAAACCCCATACAATGCGTGGTGGATTAGCATGTCTAGACATATGTCTACGATTTTGCATCTTCCCGATATGACACCGATTTTGACATTTTGTATCGGTGCCATATCAGGAGGTCTTCGATTCTATCATAGTAGGTGGACGCCGGGCCTTACATATACCTGTGACCACCTGTTGAACCATACACCTAGCTGTCCAACACACTCCCTATGGGCTGCAACTGTTTGAAATACAGTATTACTTTTTACCATATAGCCATGCAGTATATTTAATAATAACATACTGCTACTCCCTATGCAGTATAAATTGTGTACTGGACCCTGTGTAGAACACTGTTATACTGCACATGTTGAAACAACAGCAGTGTGTGGGCTTTCATGCTGACATGTCTTCTTTTCCAATATATATGGTAAGGCTTTATTAGTTTTGTGTATATGATAAATCTATAACGACCCACTATGATTGTAAATATACAAAACAATGGGATTGATGTTATTTACGGAACTCAGCCTGGGGCCTTGTTCCGTAAAAAACAACAATGCCCCATCTCGTTTTGTAGCATGTACATCATGGTCAGGTCGTTCTATATAAGTATTTGTGACCACCTCTAGAACTATACACCCAGCTGTCCAACACACTCCCAATGGGCTGCAACTATTTAAAATATATTATCATCCATCGTATACAAAGTCCCCATTGAAAATGTATGGGACGCAGTAAACCACGACCCATTGTCAGGACCAAAACTGTGGTATACGGATTCAAATCTGTGGTATACGGCCTCAAAGCCATGGTATACGGGAACAAAATAGTCCCTTTGTGCTATAGACCAAATAAAGAGTGCCTAATATTATACCCTTTAATATGGCAATTACTGGGTTTAATACATTCGAAAAGATGGATACTAAATACGGCATCAGTTCGTTTTATCGTCAATTTTACCTCGTATTTATCACGTACAACCACAGTAACCCTGTTTTCGTATATTACTATAAGCCTGTAACCACCTCTGGAACCAAAAACCCAGCTGTTCAAAACACACCCTATGGGCTGCAACGTTTTAAAATACAGTACACTGTATAACTATACACCTGTGACCACCTCTAGAAATATCATTATATATCTATGGGTGAATGTCTATGAAATACTACCCACTGCTTCCGGTGCAGTATGAATAATTTAAAAAATGGTCTATGGCACAAATGTTTGAAATATATCAGGGCATAGTCGACTACTAAGAGGCCCTGTTAGGGGCGGATGTCACCAGCTTATTTTCGGTTAGTCACTCCTGGTGACCACATGTAATTAGAGTTGAGGGGTGTGGGTAGGATAAGATTAGGGAACTCTTTGAACAGAATTATATGAAAACAGACATGTATGTTTTAACAAGAAGGTTTGGGGGCTGGTATTTATTTCTGCATTCATGTGAAAATAAATATGTAATCTCAATTATCCATGTCCATTGGCGTAGTGATGTAACTTTACCAGGGTGATCGTTGAGTATATTTTTCTAATGTTATTCCTATGGCTAAACTTGTACCAGGGGTGAGATAATTTCTCTATACTCGTTGCTCTGACAGTGCATTCATGTCGACACCCGACACACCTCTTACTGCTGTCAGATCCCCCGCTGAGCTCTGATGGGAATTGGAAACTGGAGATGACCAGAGAGACATTAGAACAGAAATACTGTCAGCAAGAATAGCCAGACGAAGACAGCGACTGTACACAAGGGTCAGCAGGTAATATCAGCACTCATAAGTGACCAGATGAAACTGACACGTCTATCACTGTATCTATGTAGAACGTCCTGACCATGCTGTACAAGTCGCAGAACGAGATGGTAATTTACCGTTTGTATGGAACTCGGGGTAAACGCCTCGTTCCGTAATTATATAGAACGTCCTGACCATGCTGTACAAGTCACAGAACGAGATGACAATTTACGGTTTGTACGGACTGAGGCGTTTACGCCGAGTTCCGTACAAACAGTAAATTATCATCGAGTTCTGTGGCTTGTATAAGCATGGTTGGACGTTATATATTTACTATATACCCGAAATTTAAATAAAATCATTAATTTCGTTTGTCTTAACAACCAATATCTAATAAATGTGTATCGCAAGGTGGTCTGTATTTTAGTGTACGGACCAGTGGTCCGTACAGTATTTTTACGTTATATGGCAAAACGGTGCGTATTTACAGTATATACGGCATGGGTATATAGTAAAAACCGTAAATTATTATCAAGTTCTGTGACTTGTACAAGCATGGTAGGTCGTTCTATATTTACTATATACCCGAAATTTTTTTTTTTTTAATTTATTTGGCGTAACAACCAATATTTTAATAAACGTGTATGGGAAGGTAGTCCGTATTTTCCTGTATGGACCAGTGGTCCGTAAAGTATTTTTATGTTATATGGCGAAACGGCACGTATTTACAGTATATACGGCATGGGTATAGAGTGAAGGGGGATATGTTTTCTCCTATTTCCGGAAGGAAGGATACGTTTGATTCATGGAGAATGGTCAGTGTTTCCGATGGGGGGGGGGGGGGGGGGATTTGTATCACTGTATAGGGCTTTGGGCGGAAAGATATCGCTCCACATACAACATGGTGGCAAAGACCAAAGACTATTGGAGAATATTTGCATTCAACAGCATTGGTCATTCTACTGTTGATTCGCGATATTGGAGGTTCTATGTACATAAAACGAGACATGGTTTATGTGTCATACTCGGTTGACTCTGAAGGTATATTGCCATCGAGCCTATATATATACGTACATTATTTCTGGACGAGTCTGCGGCTCAGTATTAATGTCATCAAATATAGATTCAGTGCAAGATAGTTACCTACTACTTATAAAACGTTAGAATTTCGTCGAATCCGCTTGAAGTTGCTCCCGCACATAGAGACAGAGTGAACCAAACTTAGGCTTGGAGACTGAGGGGCCACGAGAGTGAGAATCTCGTTGAGGGAAAAACTAGAACCTGATCTTCTTTTTTGCAGGTCTATTGGCAGAAGTACCTTTTCGTTTATGATTTATTTTGAGCCATGCCGAAATCAAAGTTTAGTAGTATAGTATAGTATAGTTTATCTGCTAGTATCATCAAAAGCAGTCAGATTTCATCCCCAATGCTACACAACAAATACCCGGTTATTTTCCTAGATAATTGACCCTTTAAGGACAACTGAGGGAATATCGTGTGGCGTTCAAATGGGTTGGAGAACAACGACTTTGACCAAAACGAGTTGCTTTCTTTATTTATCTCACCGCTGTACACCCTTGAAGAATGGGCGATGAACAGGATATATACCATGGAGAATGAAGTGCAATACTCGTAGGGGCATGGAGAACCAGTTCCCAATGTTAAAACTAAGAGACAAAAATATCAGGGGTGAGATAATGAAAATGGACAACACACAGGATATAGACCATGGAGAACGGACTGCAATACTCGTAGGGCCATGGAGAACGAGTTCCCAATGTTAAACCTATGGGACAAAAATACCAGGGGTCAGATAATAAAAATGGACAACACACAGGCTATAGACCATGGATAACGGACTGCAATACTCGTAGGGGCATGGAGAACCAGTTCCCAATGTTAAAAATATGAGACAAAAACACTAGGGGTCAGATAATGAAAATGGACAACACACAGGATATAGACCTTGGAAAACGGACTTCAATACTCGTAGGGGCATGAAGAACGAGTTCCCAATGTTAAACCTGTGTGACAAAAATACCATGGGTGAGATCAAGTGCAGACCGCGGCATGAAGGAAATTCTCGCGTGTTTCCCGCTTTGACCACTTCCCCACTGCCAGTTTCCTGTTCGTGACTCGATGGTCTCGTTCTCACTCCGCCATGCGCAGCACCGCCACCAAGCACCCCTTGATACCCTCTAATAAACCGTGGGCATATCTGTGCACAGTGAGAGGCGTCAGGAGTTGGGCCGTTATTGGAAACGTGATATTTGCCCGGGAAACAGGCCTGATGTTTGTTAATATGAAACGGGACAAATCAGCTCGTTTTTGCAGAGGACGTCATGTATGGTGTTTGTGTGGTGTGGACTGCAGTGGGCTTCTGATATGAAAACACTGTGCACTGCAGGGTGCATGATCCTTCATATCAACCTTTAGATATTCTTTATGTTGTTATTTGGAGATGATTTAGGCCAGGCGTCCACCTACTTCAATAAAGAGACCTTAAAGGGTGGCGTCCACCAACCACGACAAGGCTACGACAAGCGCCGACAAGAAAGTTCCAATCGGCGCTTGTCGCAGCCTTGTTGTAAGAGGGGGGCTTCACAACAGCATTGTTAGGGCATGTCGGGAAGTGCACGCTCCACCGAAATTTCCTATCTAGACCTCTGCAACATGCTCCCGACACACCATGACACTCCACGAACATGCTCGATGTAGTCTTAGCCTGGTCGGAAGGCTCCAAATAAGCTTCCAATCGTGGCCTTGTCATGGCCTTGTTGTAGACTCTTGTCGGGAACTGGGGTCCACCAACCACGACAAGGCCTCCAATCGTAGGCCAATCTAGGACCTTGTAGGAAAGTCATTGTCATAGCCTTGTCTTGGTTGGTGGACGCCCCCCTTAATCCGGTCTCCCACTTGGCTGCCAACACACTAAGACAAACCTTACGACATGCTTCCGATATAGAATCAAATTTTCTGTCTGAAGCCCAATACACATCTACCGATTTTGGAACATTTATGTACCTTTGTCGGCGTCAAAGAGACAGTAATTTGTCTCAGGCTAGGCATCCTAACGCAGTCGGCCCTAGTCGGTAGATATGGGGCAGCTAGGCAAGGGTCAGCCAACGATTAGTGAAACCCCCTGCTTGAGATGTTCTTAAAGGTGGGTACCCACTGCTTCCGACACACTCCGACAAGGCTTACGACACATTACGACAAAGAAAATCCCTGTCGGAAGGGCTCTGTCGGAGTGTGTCGGAGTGTGTCGTAGAGCCTTGTCGGAGTGTGTCGTAACGGTTTGGCGGGAAAAGAAAGGTTACCACGGTACCGACACACTCCGACACAAACGGCTCCCTTGAGGGACTTAATTTATATAGGAAATATATACTGAAAAGAAAAACGTAGTGAATTGATGTCTATTATCAATAGTATTAGATATCCTAACAAATATCTATAATCATGTATAAACAGAGGATAAAATGTTGTATATATGATATTATAACAGTTTATAAAGGCGCACGTGTGTGTGGGGGGGGCAGTTCATAGATGTTACATAGTACAAAATGCTTCCGACACACTACGACACAAGCTGACCTCTCAATTTTTAAACATGTTTAATCTTGTCGGAAGGGCTACGACACAGCTACGACACGGGCGCTGTGTCGTAGTCATGTCGGAGTGTGTCGCAGTGTGTCGGAAGCCGTGTCGGAACGGTGTGTCCACTGCTACGACAAAAACCCAAAACGTTCGATTCTGTGTCGTAACGCTTGTCGGAAGGCTTGTCGCAGTGTGTCGTAGTGTGTCGGGAGCTCAGTGGACACCCACCTTTAGTCGCGGGTTGAGTTGTCGGTCAATATTCCTAAATCACTGGCCAAAAGTTTATCAACATGTTGATAAATCCAGTCGGTTTCAACAGAACATTTGAAATAACCCCCAGTTGGATGGTTGACGCAGGTTACATAATTTTCTTGCGACAAGTTCACCGACAACTATACGATTTGGGAACTAATTGGTCAACCCTGAATCGGGAGATGTGCTTTGGATTTGCGACATTATTGATGTTTTTATTTAGTATGTCTGAGGCCGGGCGTCCACCTGGAATGACTGTTCCATCAGGACGATGGTATGTATTAAGGGCCTGTTCTATCGGAACGATGGTGTGTATTAAGGGCCTGTTCCACCAGGACGATGGTATGTATTAAGGGCCTGTTCCACCAGGACGATGGCGTGTATTAAGGGCCTGTTCTATCAGGACGATGGTGTGTATTAAGGGCCTGTTCCATCAATACGATGGCATGTATTAAGGGCCTGTTCCATCAGGACGATGGTGTGTATTAAGGGCTTGTTCCACCAGGACGATGGCGTGTATTAAGGGCCTGTTCCATCAGGACGATGGCGTGTATTAAGGGCCTGTTCTATCAGGACGATGGGGTGTATTAAGGGCCTGTTCCATCAGGACGATGGTGTGTATTAAGGGCTTGTTCCATCAGGACGATGGTGTGTATTAAGGGCCTGTTCCATCAGGACGATGGCATGTACTAAGGGCCTGTTCCATCAATACGATGCCATGATATAAGGGCCTGTTCCATCAGGACGATGGTGTGTATTAAGGACCTGTTCCATCAATACGATGGTGTGTATTAAGGGCCTGTTCCATCAGGACGATGGCATGTATTAAGGGCCTGTTCCATCAGGACAATGCCGTGTATTAAGGGCCTGTTCCATCAGGACGATGGCGTGTATTAAGGGCCTGTTCCACCATGACATGGCATGTATTAAGGGCCTGTTCCATCCAGACAATGGTGTGTATTAAGGGCCTGTTCCATCAGGATGATGGCATGTATTAAGGGCCTGTTCCACCATGACATGGCATGTATTAAGGGCCTGTTCCATCCGGACAATGGTGTGTATTAAGGGCCTGTTCCATCAGGACGATGGTGTGTATTAAGGGCCTGTTCCACCAGGACGATGTCATGTATTAAGGGCCTGTTCCATCAGGACGATGTCATGTATTAAGGGCCTGTTCCACCAGGACGATGGTGTGTATTAAGGGCCTGTTCCACAATCAGGACGATTAAGGGCCTGTTCTACCAGGACGATGGCATGTATTAAGGGCCTGTTCTACCAGGACGATGGCGTGTATTAAGGGCCTGTTCCACCAGGACGATGTCATGTATTAAGGGCCTGTTCCATCAGGACGATGGTGTGTATTAAGGGCCTGTTTCATCAGGACGATGGGGTGTATTAAGGGCTTGTTCCACCAGGACGATGGGGTGTATTAAGGGCCTGTTTTATCAGGACGATGGCGTGTATTAAGGGCCTGTTCCATCAGGACGATGGGGTGTATTAAGGGCCTGTTTCATCAGGACGATGGGGTGTATTAAGGGCCTGTTTCATCAGGACGATGGGGTGTATTAAGGGCCTGTTCCATCAGGATGATGGCGTGTATTAAGGGCCTGTTCCATCAGGACGATGGGGTGTATTAAGGGCCTGTTTCATCAGGACGATGGTATGTATTAAGGGCCTGTTCCATCAGGACGATGGGGTGTATTAAGGGCCTGTTTCATCAGGACGATGGGGTGTATTAAGGGCCTGTTTCATCAGGACGATGGGGTGTATTAAGGACCTGTTCCATCAGGATGATGGCGTGTATTAAGGGCCTGTTCCATCAGGACGATGGGGTGTATTAAGGGCCTGTTTCATCAGGACGATGGTATGTATTAAGGGCCTGTTTCATCAGGACGATGGGGTGTATTAAGGGCCTGTTTCATCAGGACGATGGTGTGTATTAAGGGCTTGTTCCACCAGGACGATGGCATGAATTAAGGGCCTGTTCCACCAGGACGATGGCATGTATTAAGGGCCTGTTCCACCAGGACGATGTCATGTATCAAGGGCCTGTTCCACCAGGACGATGGTGTTTATTAAGGGCCTGTTCCACCAAGACGATGTCATGTATTAAGGGCCTGTTCCATCTGGACGATGGGGTGTATTAAGGGCCTGTTCCATCTGGACGATGGGGTGTATTAAGGGCCTGTTCCATCTGAATGATGGTGTGTATTAAGGGCCTGTTCCATCAATACGATGGTATGTATTAAGGGCCTGTTTCATCAGGCATTGGCATGTATTAAGGGCCTGTTGGCAGGTGGGAGGGGGGTGTGTCCAGGTAAGGGGCAGGTGGGAGGGGGGTGTGTCCAGGTAAGGGGCAGGTGGGAGGGGTGTGTCCAGGTAAGGGGCAGGTGGGAGGGGTGTGTCCAGGTAAGGGGCAGGTGGGAGGGGTGTGTCCAGGTAAGGGGCAGGTGAGAGGGGTGTCTCCAGGTACAACCCACGACCAGGTGTTCACCACCCATCAGTGAGAGTACATCAGCCTCAGCGCCAGGTAAACCGGTCGCTGCTCACACACACCCCACTCTGCCTCTTTGTCTCCCTCTCCACATTCCAAACTTCAAACATGTTTACTTTGACGTTTGGAGAGTAAATTAATAGAGCATGTAGCGGCTGTAATAGGCTTCATGTCAGGGAAGTATGTCCCGGTAAGAACCACCTGTGGATGGGGGATACGCTTCTCAAAACGTTCACTAAACAAAAGTTTAATAGATTTAAACCTTTACTTGTTTCAAACTGATATGCAAATACAGAGAGGCAATAAGAATGTATATGCAGATACCGAAAAACCCCGCTTCTGGGATACCTCGCTTAAGGGGACGGTTTGCTCAGAACAGAAATTCTTATTTAGTTTAATTTAACCCCGCTTAAGGGGGCACTTTGCTCGGAACGGGGAGTGTACCCTTAAGCGGGGTTTTACTGTATATATTTATATGTAAGACTACTGGATGTTCGGTGTGGCATTCTTCTGATGATTTTTGTAAATGGTTGTGATATAGTCAAGTATTAGCGTTTATTAAACTCTGAAATGAGATCTAACGCTAGCGTTAATATACTAGTATATGCCTGTGCATGGATGTAAGGATTCCGTTCTGCACACTGTGCACAAATAGCTCGTGAACACCGTACCGTGTGGCGTGTTATGATATGGTGGTTTTGATAATGTTCAGGTACATGATAATAATATTAAACGTGCTGAGTGTCTGAATCACATCTGTTCCTTGAGGTATTGGTCAGAAATATTCACTTCGTTCTTCAGACTCAGTGAATATTTTCGAGCAAAACAAATTTCAGTAAGGCATACTATCCATATCTCTATATATTTTATTTATTTATTTTATTTATTTTTTATATAAAGCAGCTTTTATTTCTCATATTAGCATCATAACATCATTCCAGCTCCATATATTATCATTGACTGCGTTTTAAAACATACCTAATACATTATCGATAGCATATGCGTAATAAAGTAGATTATACTTATATACATATATATTATAAATATAATATATATCATATATATCGCTAAAGGTCACAGGGTTTACAGGGTACCTCATAAGGTCGGGACCTTCAGAAAATAAGCGAAAATTTATTGTATTTATACCTCGTTAAGACAGCAACAAAGAGGTACAGTATCCCCGAAAGAAGGGTGTCTCGCTAATGAGGTTCAACTGTATATATAGTGAAGTCCCACAGATGGCTAGCAGCCTCTCATAGAGGAGTACGTGTATATTATGAGAAGGGTAATGATATTTTTTTACCTGTCCTTGCTACATCTGTCCAGCAGTGAGGCCGTCTTGATGCTTAATCCAGTCGCCGTGGTGAAGACTTCTCAAATAATCTTAAATCCAACGTATTCCCTTTAGCCAGGTTTAGTATCCTATATCAATGTTGTGTATATCAAATAACACTCTGTGGTATCAGCTAACAGCCTGTGGTGGTCCAATATAGATACTTATAGTAAACTCCGATACGATTTATGAGAATTAAATCATTCCTGATATCTCACTCCTAGTTATCCGTGACTCCACTACCTTTCCAAATCCGCAGATTTGGGCTGATAATCGGGCTGATAATCCGTATGATGATCCTACAAAGTAGACTCAAGTGTCATGAGCTTTCACAACGTCGTTGATACACTTGACTTACTCCTGTCCAAGTACAGAGATAAGGTAGCCCTGACACTCCCGTGTGCAGCTCAGGCGTTGTCTGCAGGAAATGTATGCAGGCCTAATGTACGCCTAATGCAGGCCTAACACACAGGGGTGTGGCCACTAAGCCCAGTCCCCTAAGATGGTCTCCATTATCTGCTGCGAGGGTGCCAATTTGTTGCAACCATGTTTAACTGTATAAACAAGTTATACAACCCGCCCCATGTCCTCGCTTCCTGCTGAGCTCCTAGGCCTGGCCCTCATTTAGCAGGCCTAATCTAGGCTCTGCTACTTGGCCTGGTCATGTAAACACGGCCTAAGTGGGTGGGGGAGGGGCCAGTGCCCCTGGTCCCTGTGCCTCTGGTCCCTGTGCCCCTGGTTTCAGTGCCCCTGGTGCAGATGCCCCAGTACTGACGCAGCCTAATCCTTGTGCCCCTGGTATTGGCACAGCCTAGTCCTTGTGTGCCTGATACTGGTTCAACCCAGTCTTGTGCCCCCGGTACTGGTACAGCCTAGTCCTTGTGCCCCCCGATACTAGTGAAGCCTAGTCCTTGTGCCCCCGATACTTGCACAGCCTAGTCCTTATGCCCCAAGTACTGGTGCAGCCTAGTCCTTGTGCCCCCCGATACTAGTGCAGCCTAGTCCTTGTGCCCCCCGTTACTAGTGCAGCCTAGTCCTTGTGTCCCTGATACTGGTTCAGCCTAGTCCTTGTGTCCCAAGAACTGGTACAGCCTAGTCCTTGTGCCCCGCTACCAGTACAGCCTAGTCCTTATGCCCCAAGTACTGGTGCAGCTTAATCCTTGTGCCCCGGTACTGACGCAGACTAGTCCTTGTGCCTCGATACTGGTGCAGCCTGGTCCCAGTGCCCCCGGTACTGGTGCAGCCTAATTCTTGTGCCCCCGTACCAGTGAAGCCTAGTCCTTGTGCCCTGCTACCGGTACAGACTAGTCCTTGTGCCCCTGGTACTGGTGCAGCCTAGTCCTTGTGCCCTGACACTGGTAGAGCCTAGTCCCAGTGCCTCGTTACTGGTGCAGCCTAGTCCTTGTGCCCACGGTACTGGCACAGCCTAGCTCTTATGCCCCCAGTACCAGTGCAACCTAGCCCTTGTGCCCGATACTGGTGCAGCCTAGTCCTTGTGCCCCCGATACTGGTGCAGCTTAGTCCTTGTGCCCCTGGTTCCAGTACCCCTGGTCCCAGTGCCCCTGGTGCAGATATACCCCTGGTCCTGGAGGGTATCTCCTGTAGTGATAGAGCCCTATGCAGCACAGTGAAGGCACTGCATGGAGTACTACTCTTGTAGAGTGATCCCACACTTGTGGCAGAGATTCCTTCCACACACTCCACTGTCACCACCCACAGACACTATACTCCCATGGAGTCGCCTCCAGTGCAGTCAGACTGCGACTGAGACGTGTGGGACGAGTGAGGGGAGGAGACCGTAGAGAGTGGCAGCGGCCGGCCTCACCATCCCGTGAACATACACGGAGTGGTGTGCGGGGTGTGTGTGGAGGCAACAGGGTGGCAGTCGTCCAGGCACACAGCCACCACAACTGACACTGGGACGGCGTTGTATGATGGTGATGAGTGGAGGAACGTCGCTCTGACCGAGACTCGGTGACACTGGTCCCCTGTACAACTATGTCTATGGGACGGGGTCACTATGATATCATGTTATAAAACCTTTCCTGTGTTAACGATCCCGGTGTTATTTTATCCACTAATTTACGCTGAAAACATTTTGATATGATATCACGATGAGATGAGGAACATAGCTGTGACCATGACTCAGTGACACTGGTCCCCTGTACCTCTATGTATATAGGACAGGGTCACTATGATATCAGTTATAAAACCTTAACGATCCAGGTCTTGTTTTACCCACTTGTTTATGCGAAAACATTTTGATATGATATCATGATGAGATGAGGAACATGGCTGTGACCGAGACTCAGTGACACTGGTCTCCGATACCTCTATGTGTATGGGACGGGGTCACTATGATATCAATATAAAACCTTTCCTGTGTTAATGATCAAGGTGTTGTTTTACCCACTTGTTTACGCTGAACAAATTTTGATATGATATCATGATGAGATGAGGAACATAGCTGTGACCAAGACTCAGTGACACTGGTCCCCTGTACCTTCATGTTTATGGGACGGGGTCACTATGATATCAATATAAAACCTTTCCTGTGTTAATGATCCGGGTGTTGTTTTACCCACTTGTTTATGCTGAACAAATTTTGATATGATATCATGATGAGATGAGGAACATCGCTGTGACCGACACTCAGTGACACTGGCCTCCTGTACCTTTATGTGTATGAGACGGGGTCACTATGATATCACGTTATAAAACCTTTCCTGTGTTAATGATCAAGGTGTTGTTTACTCACTTATTTACGCTGAACAAATTTTGATATGATATCACGATGAGATGAGGAACATAGCTGTGACCAAGACTCAGTGACACTGGTCCCCTGTACCTTCATGTTTATGGGACGGGGTCACTATGATATCATTAGTAAACCTTTCTTGCGTTAACGATCATCCCAGTGTTGTTTGACTCACTCGTTTACGCTGAACAAATTTTGATATGATATCGCGATGAGATGAGGAACATGGCTATGACCGAGACTCAGTGACACTGGCCTCCTGTACCTCTGCGTGTATGGGACGGGGTCACTCTGATATCACGTTATAAAACCTTTCCTGCGTTAACGATCAGGGTGTTGTTTTACCCACTCGTTTACACTGAACAAATTTTGATATGTTATCAGGATTAGATAAGGAACCTCGCTCTGACCGAGACTCATAGTGACACTGGTCTCCTGTACCTTGATAGACCTTATTGCGGTATCCCATAATTCAGCCTGTTTACAGGATCCAGTGTTACCTGGTTTCTGTCACTGTATGGTGATAGACCCTTGACCCATTTCCCATTGTTATTGCAGTTTAACGGTTTCTAAAAATCTTCAAATTGGAAATCCGATAGCAGAAATGGAAATTTCAGTTATTTATTACCTACTTTATTTAAAACGGTAGAATTCCGTCGAATCTGCTTGGAGAATCTTCCGCACATAGGGACAGAGTGAACCCGATCTAGGGTGGGAGATTGAAGCCCCACGGGAGTGAGATTCTCGTGTAGGGAAAAACTCGAACCTGTTCTTCTTTTTTGTAGGACTATACATAGATATACTTTTTCTCTTATGATTCATTTCAAGCCATGCCAAAATCAAAGTTTAGTATTGTAGTTTTCTTATCTACTTTTCTCGTGAGATCGCAAGATTTCGCTGGTACCCCTTTCGAAACTCTGCTGATTCTCCCACCCACCAACAGAGCTCTGTCCTCTGCCAACAGCCTAAGTATCGTCAGTCTGTTATTTCATTTTTCTATATTTTTCGGACTCGACGAAGTCGCTAGTACAAATACAATACAAGTTATATATTCTCCAGTTTCTCCAGTTAGAAATCACAAAATGGTTTTTTCATCGGGGGCCAGGCGGTGGCGGTGGTGTGTGGCCAGCTAGTTGTGAGCGGAACCTTTACGTACCCTGGGCGATATTAGGGAGTTTAATAACGTCTGGAGGGTCTATATGCATGGGATGGGGCCACTCTGATATCACACCCACGGCCACTCCTCCAGCCTCCTCCAGGCCCCCTGTAGTCTCTCCAGGGTCTGTGACACCATGGAGGGTTTGGGGAGGGCCTCTGGGTACTGGAAAAGTGTCTGCGTGTGGTGGTCAGGGTTTTTTTTTTGGTTTTTTTTTTTTATTGACATGGTTTGCCTGTACAATACATAGCGGTCTACCACCATGATCATATATTATAGCAAAGAAAACACAGGAAAACCAACATGAAAACAGGGTTACATTGAAGTACACTGGAGTTCATTACTTGGGCTTAGTACTTGCAATAATGTGTTTTATCCTACCCCTAATAAAAAAAAACCATAGGCTTAACATGGGATTTGTTCATGTCACGGGTGTGACATAAAGTGTTGTGTAAATAAACTCAGACTCAAACTCGTGACGTCTCTTCATAGTACTTTTGACATGTCACTGTCCTGCCAATCATCCGATATCTAGGTATATCAACGAGTCCAGAGAAAGCTCTATACACGTTGGGTATAAAGACAATAAACGATGGTTCTGTGGACAGGCCGCAGTAAACCACGAGAGATTGGCGCGTAGTTATACACGAGCGCTGGGATGCGGGAGACCGCCCTGGACGGTGGTGCCCCCCGGGTGTAGGGGCGAGGGGGGCCCGACAACATTCTCCCCCACCAGGCGGTCCCTCGGCCCCGGTCTGACACAGGTCACCACCCATACGGGGGTGGGGGTGCCCGGCCGGGGTGCGGGGGAGACGTGGGGGGGGGGGGGGGGGGGGGGGTCACACGGGAGGGCAGGACTTGTACCTGGTGCCTGATGGCTTTACCTGTGGGCCTTCTTACTAGACTTGCCAACATCCCCTCAGGTACCGTTTATATATATATATATATATATATATATATATATATATATATATATATATATATATATATTTTAAATCTAAGCTGGAGGTACTCTGTGGTCACATATAGGCTTCCAGCGTACTGCAAAAATCAAATAGGCTCAGATGTGCCTATTTCCATGTTGGGGCCATCCTTAAGGTACCTACGCACTGAGGGGGGTGGGGGGAAATTTTGCCTATACTCTCTCTTTGTTCTATTGCATTCAAGATCGGGAGGGGGTGATGGGCCAGAATTTCAGAAATCCTGCCTACGTACTTTAGGGATGGCCACGTTGCTCAAGGAGAGAAATTTACATACACTTTGAAGCCCTAGCAGAGTAGCTAAGTCATATAGGTATACAAATAAAGTACGAAGGAACAGTATCCTTCGAGGTGGACATTATAACATAGGTCTGAAATTAAGTGAGAGGGAAAAAATATCACATCCTCTCACAGACAAACTTGTAAGAGGAATAAAGGCTAGGATTGTTGGCTCCACAAGAGGGTAACATCGGCATCCGATATGGTACAGTGTAAAAATAACAATAAAAAGACTTCAAACCGATCTTAGACAGGGCAAAAAGCTGTATATATGCACTGTATTTATCCTACCCCTAATAAAAAACGCCATAGGCTTAACATGGGATTCATTTATGTCGCGGGTGTGACATAAAGTGTTGTTTATGCCACTACTTTCTGATACTGAAAAAATATAGGAACAGGGAAGGATAAAATCAAGACGCCACTCGTTTTAGTTTTAGTTTATTCATGTCACTCATTTTGTTGGCTCCGTAATATCACTCGTCTTCGACTCATGAAATTATGGAGCCAAAAACATTTGTGGCATAAATAAACTCAGACTCAAACTCGTGACGTCTCTTGATAATATGCACCGTTTGGCCATATAACGTAAAAATACTGTATGGAACAGTGTTCCATACAGGAAAGTATGGAACATTTCCGTAAACGTTTATTAAAATATTTGTTGTTGAACCAAAAAATCTACCATGCTTGTACAAGCCACAAAAATCGATAGTAATTTACGGTCTGTACGGAACTCGGCATAAACGCTTCGTTCCGTACGAACCGTAAAGTATCATCTCATTTTGTAGCCAGTACAGCGTGGTCAGGATGTTCTACATAATTTTTTTAATTTTGAGAATTTGGCAGAACGTCTTGAGGTGTTGTATTGACTGTGTCATCAGGTTTCCAGGCCGGTGGCAGTGAACAATAGGGGCTGTGGGATATTTACACAGGTGGAGGTGGCCCCACACTCTCCCGCTGCCAACTACCAGGGCCCATTATTTATATTCAACAAGTAAAAACAGTCACCAGTAATATTAGGAAACCTCCTTAGTGTGAATGAAGCAGTTCTTGTTCGAGCTCAGACGTCGTTTTCATACCCGTATAGGAAGGCCGTATAAAATTGACGTCTGTAAAATGTAAATATTGAAGAGATGAACGAACCAATAAAGAAATTATTTAAAAAAAAAAAAGATAAAATAAAGTTCTGAGGAGACTGGTGGCACATCTATAAAGGCCCGTGGTAATAACGTTTATTTGCATAGACTGGTGGCACATCTACAAAGGCCCCTGGTTCATCCTGTTGGCAAGCCGAAGAAAACAAGCCGAAAGGCTGACGGCCTTGTTTCTTTGTTGGAATACCTATACATGTGATATGACTGGAAAATGTAAATATTGAAGAGATGAACGAACCAATAAAGAAATTATTTAAAAAAAAAGGTAAATAAATAAAGTTTATCTGAGGAGACTGGTGGCACATCTACACAGGCCCCTGGTAATAACGTTTATCTGAGGAGACTGGTGGCACATCTACACAACCCCTGGTAATAACGTTTATCTGAGGAGACTGGTGGCACGTCTACACAGGCCCCTGGTAATAACGTTTATCTGAGGAGACTGGTGGCACGTCTTCACAGCCCCCTCGTAATAACGTTTATCTGAGGAGACTGGTGGCACGTCTACACAGCCCCTGGTAATAACGTTTATCTGAAGAGACTGGTGGCACATCTACAAAGGCCCCTGGTAATAACGTTTATTTGCATAGACTGGTGGCACATCTACAAAGGCCCCTGGTTCATCCTGTTGGCAAGCCGAAGAAAACAAGCCGAAAGGCTGACGGCCTTGTCTCTTTGTTGGAATACCTACACATGTGATATGTGGAAAATGTAAATATTGAAGAGATGAACGAACCAATAAAGAAATTATTAAAAATATAAATAAATAAAATAAAGTTTATCTGAGGAGACTGGTGACACATCTACACAGGCCCCTGGTAATAACCTTTATCTGAGGAGACTGGTGGCACATCTACAAAGGCCCCTGGTTCATCCTCTTGGCAAGCCGAAAAAAACAAGCCAAAAGGCTGATGGCCTTGTTTCTTTGTTGGAATACCTATACATGTGATATGTGGAAAATGTAAATATTGAAGAGATGAACGAACCAATAAAGAAATTATTTTAAAAAAAAGGTAAATAAATAAAGTTTATCTGAGGAGACTGGTGGCACATCTACACAGGCCCCTGGTAATAACGTTTATCTGAGGAGACTGGTGGCACGTCTACACAGGCCCTATGGTGAATGTCAGACACGGTTCAGTGGTCACTGACCCTGGTCACCAGACCGAGGGGGTACAGACAGACAAACATCCCGTTGTCAAGGTTGTCGCCATGGCTACCTGCATGGGGTGAATGTCAGCGGTATGCACAAAGGTCACAAAGGTCACAAAGGTCATGTGTCATCCCAGAACGTGTGACTTTACACGCAGCATGTATGTGGGGTGTATGGTTTACCTATTTTTAGTGATCAATGAACCCAGAGTGTATAGTTTACCTTTTAATAACGATTGATCTTTTATAGTGATTGATAAATGTGGGGTGTGTAGTTTACCTATTTCCAGTGAACGATGTATGTGGGATGTACAGTTTACCTATATTTAGTGATACGGAATGTATTTCAGTGTATTTCAGTGATCAATGTATGTTGAATGTATCATTTACCTATTTTTAGTGACCAATGTATGTGGGGTGCAAACTTTACCTATTTTTAATGATCGATGTATGTGGGGTATAGTTTACCTATTTCTAGGGATTGATGTACGCGGGTTGTGTATTCTACCTGATTTTAGTGATTTTTACCTATTTCTTGTGATTGATGTATGCAGAGTGTTGAGTTTACCTATTTTTAGTGATCAATGTATACAAGATGTATAGTTTACCTAATTTCAGTTATTGATGTATGCAAGGTGAATAGTTTAGCTATTTTTAGTGATCAATGCATGTGGGGAGTATAATTTACCTATTTTTAATGAATGATGTACACAGGGTGTATAGTTTACCTATTTCTAGTTTTCGATGTGCTTGGGATAAATAGTTTACCTATTTCTAGTGGTCAATGTACGTGTGGTGTAGAGTTTACCTAGTTTTAGTTATTGATGTATGCAGGCTGAACAGTTTACCTATATTTAGTCATGTATGTGGGGTGTATAATTTACCTATTTTAAGTGATCAATGTATGTTGAGTATATAGTTTACCTATCTTCAGTAATCGATGTATCTTGGTTAATATCATTTATAGACCTGTGATCGTTGCAAAAATTGCAGTTTTCAATTTTTCTTTGTGACGTCAGAATCTTTGTCTGTATTTACAAAGTCAATACGTTTTACGACAAGTATATATTCTGACTTTCGGATACTATACCAGCATAATGACGTTCAAATAGTCTTTTATCAATATTTGGTTCACAACTGCGATATCATTACAAATTACATTAGAATTTATATTTGGCAGAAGGGAAAAAATGTTTTGACATATTGCCATAGCACTAGTTATTTTATGAACGTAATAGTTATCATTGTAAATATTCCTACATTGTTCGCAACCAACTTATAGGAGAACATATGGATTCTCCCGAACATTTAATATCATCAATCAACCCTTTATATAAGGGTAGGTGGCAGCGACTCGCATGTTGAGTTCAAATCTGTCAGAGTAAATTGTAGTAACTACACCAACTCCCCCCATTACAGGGGACAGGTGGTCTGGGATAGGTTGAGTGAAGGTACACAACGAATTGGATCGGTTAAAGAGTTCAAAGAGAAGACGAAGACAATGTTTTCTGCATATGATGGTCAGTCAATTAAAAAGTTCAAAAATAGTGTTACAGAAAGTACAAGAATATGTGGAAACGTAGTAATTGTTCATATTAAAAAGGAGCAAACTTTGAAACTGGTATGTATTATGTTAATTTGATACTCTAATTCCAAAATAATCTAGCCTACTTTGATGTATATCTCAACCCTAAACCCTTGGCTCCAATTCGCACATTTACATTGTAATATATATAAACTAGTCTAAGACAATCATTCCTGTATTTATTACCTCATCAAAGTTCTGTTCAGTTTCATGTTACACACGGATATGGAAGAACGACAAATGTATCGTCGAATATTCAGTGAATAAACGAATTTTTCTTTTTATATTAAAAAAAAAAAAAAGTTTGATGCTGAAAATCATCATTTCCATCATTCACCTCATGTATTCATACTGCTTATTCTTTATATCTATAATTCACATTTTCGCATTTAAAAGGAAATATGTTGTTTGTGTACACTCCTTTCAGTGGAAGATTTAACCATTGCGTTAGAACTGTATGTTTACCTACTATATATAAGAAACTATGATTCTGGTCGGATCCGCTTGGAGATTCTCCCGCATATGCGGCACATAGCCTATGATCCATGGGCGCCGCCATGACGCCCCCCGAATAGGTGTTCTTCACTAATGGAGGTGAAAAAGCAGGTGTTTTTCACTAATGGAGGTGCAAAAGAAGCGAGTGATAATTGGGAAGTGCAGCAACTCTAGCCTTGCTCACATATGTATATAAAGTGCTCCATGTGAAAAACATCATATCCTAGGTTTAATCATTATGTCTTCCTGCTCTTGGATGGGTGTAGAGAGTCAAGGGAACCATGGTAAAACATTGAAAGGTAGTTGAATTTAATAAGAACAAAGAGATAGAATATAGATCTGTCCCCCCAAAGGGCCTGCCATACTGCTGGACACCTAGTGACTGATTCATGAACTAACACTGGCTCTGTCCCCTATAGAGACCGAGTGAACCAAAGTTAGGCTTGGAGACTGAAGACCCACGAGAATGAGAATCTCTTTGAGGTAAAAACTCGAACCTTCTATTTTTTTAGGTCTACACTTAGATGTGATTCTTCTCTTATAATACATTTCTAGCCATATTGAAAACATAATTTAGAACTTTAGTTTTCCGATCTCCTTGCCTTGATAGAAGGCAATGAGATTGTAACCTGTGTCATGGCAAATAATATTCCTACACTGATTCCGTGGTCATCCACTAGGAGGCACCAGCTACATGTTGTTCATATCTATAATTCACATTTCCGCATGTAAAAAGAAATATGTTGTTTGTGTACACTCGTTTCAGTGGAAGATCTCACCATTGTGTTAGAACTGTATGTTTACCTACTATATATAAGAAACTATGATTCTGGTCGGATCCGCTTGGAGATTCTCCCGCAGATAGGGACAGAGTGAACCAAACTTAGGCTTGGAGACTGAAGACCCACGAGAATGAAAATCTCGTTGAGGTAAAAACTCGAACCTTCTATTGTTTTTTTAGGTCTATACCTAGATGTGATTTTTCTCTTATGATACATTTCTAGCCATATTGAAAACTTAATTTAGAAATGTAGTTTTCCGATCCATTTAGATCCATTCAGATCAGTGTCCGAGACTTGTACCTGTGTCATACGAAATAATAGCCCTGTCCCATATTTCATTGGGTCAGGAGACCAGTCTAATCTACCGCTCACGTCAAATCGAAAGGCGTGACCACAAGGTCTAACGACGAAGCTGCTAGTTGTAATAAAAAAAACCTTTGGATTGTGCGATTTGAGAGGGAAGGTCTTTGCCAAGGGTGAAGCAGTTCTCTGTATACATTGAACCAAATCTTCTGGGACAACAAAACATCAAGTATATTTCAAGTGTAAGGCCTGGCGTCCACCTACTACGATAGAAAGTTAGACCTCCTGATATGGCACCGATACAAAAAGCAAATATCGGAGACATATCGGGAAGGTGCAAAATTGTAGACAAATGTATAGATCTATATGCCAATTCACCACGCATCGTAATGGGTATTTTTCGGTGCCTAATCGCAGAAACGTGGTCAACTGCCCCAATATTAGTTGATCTTCCGACTCGATTTCGATTTTTTATCAGGAGGTGCATCGTAGACCACATCGGAGCCATATCGTAGTAGGTGGACGCCGGGGCATACTCTATGGTATAGGATTTTCATAGAGCGGTAACAAAACTCGAGACAATGTAACTGTCACTTACCTCGGTCTTTCTCCGAGTCAGCGAACGTACTCCATTAAGATCTGGTAAAATTCACTCAATATCGCCCATAGGTTTGTCCACATACAGCACCAAAAACAATACTCCACACTCCACCTTCAATCTCCAACCACAGTCTCCTATCCAGTTGGTTTTTCTTTAATAAAATGAAGGCGATTCCCAGTCAGAAACGCTACCCAATGAACGTTACACCGGGATACAAGCGAAGAGCCCCCGTGGCGGGCTCTGGCGGGCGGACGGGGAACTAACGGATGGAGGACGCTGTATCTAGGGAGACTGTTCCCATGGCAACGGCCAACCCGATCCGCAGTGGCTGTTACCTGGTAGCAGGAACTCTCCAGGAAATCTAAGCGGAGGTGAGAAAACGATCACTGATCAGTGGTTCGTGGCCGATGTTGATTGGCTTCATTAGTTTCCTGAATGGTTCGTGTTACATTTGATGCCCAGTTTCAGCACATACACTGATTGTATAAAGGTCATTCACGCATCATATAGATGAAAGGATACTATGTGTTTCGCTAGCACATAATTGCATTCTTGGCTTTTGGGCATCGATAAAACAAATTTAATGGGATTTTCGGGGAACTCTAGGTTGGCTTAACGCAGGCAGCAAAAGTCTCATGATCATGTCAAAATACTTGTGCTGGAATTAGTGCAGTGAAGGTGGCGAGTTCCCGATGTTATTCGGTGTGCGATTACACCGATAGACCCACAACCGGCTGCACTTGGCATTGCCCCGCAGGTTCCCAGTGTATACTTATTACCCCTCCAACTACCTTGGACAGAAGGTTGACAGATAGTGTCAGATTTCATCAACTGTTACCGCGAATACGCAGTTCCACCCCCAAGAGTGAGAGAATTCTGCGCTTGTTCGTCTACGACAGAATTCTAGTTGTCTTGTCCTGGCCTTGGTTCACTGGATAGAGTGACGGCTTATGATGCAAGTAGCCCTCACGTGTTGAGCACTGAACAGATGATCCTTTACAGGGGGCAGATAATGTTATACCCCATCCAAACTCTAGATTCGATCCGATATCTCAATGTATCTTAATCCAGTACAGTCCCCTTATAGATCAAGGTTAAAAACAGGATTTGGTAATAACGTAAATCCGATAACGACGTATTTGCAATGCTGTAGCCGCTGTGGTTGGCTTTGTTTCGCATTTGTTGCTCCTCCTACAAACTCGCGGGTGAGTAAAGTGTGTGTAACACGCGGGTGTGTGTTAATACGTGGTGCTCCGGTTACCCCCGCGTTACGTATCTCCGGTAAATATCACTGCGTTCTCCAGGTAACGGGATCCCCGCTGCAGCTGTCCCGCTCCCTCCCCCTCCTCCTGTACGACTAGTGAGGCTGCGTGTGAGGCACGAGATCGTAACGCAGTGAACCCACGTCGACCTGCGGGTAACGGTTCAGTAATATCCCGTACGGAACACTTTAACATTTACTGCTTCGTGTATGACTCCGTACTGAGTACTTTAACATTTACTGCACAGTGTATGACTCCGTACTGAGTACTTTAACATTTACTGCTCCGAGTATAACTCCGTACGAAACACTTTAACATTTGCTGCTCCGTGTATACTTCCGTACTGAACACTGTAACATTTACTGCTCCGGGTATAACTCCGAACGGAACACTTTAACACATACTGATCCAGGTATACCTCCGTACGGAACACTGTAACAATTACTGCTCCGGGTATAACTCCGTATAGAACACTTTAACATTGACTGCTCCCGGTATACTTCTGTACTGAACACTGTAACACTTACTGCACAGGGTAGACCTCTGTACTGAACACTGTAACATTTACTGTTCTGGGTATAACTCCATACGGAACACTTTAACAGTTACTGTTTCGTGTATAACTCCATACTGAACACTGTAACATTTACTGCTCCGGGTATACTTCCGTACTGAACACTGTAACAGTTACTGTTCCGGGTACAACTCCGTACAGAACACTTTAACATTTACTGCTCCGGGTTTACTTCCGTACTGAACACGGTAACAGTTACTGTTCCGGGTACAACTCCGTACGGAACACCTTAACAGTTACTGTTTCGTGTATAACTCCGTACTGAACACTTTAACAGTTACTGCTCCAGGTACAACTCCGTATAGAACACTTTAACATTTACTGCTCCAGGTATACTTCTGTACTGAACACTGTAACACTTACTGCACAGGGTAGACCTCTGTACTGAACACTGTAACATTTACTGTTCCGGGTATAACTCCGTACGGAACACTTTAACAGTTACTGCTCCGGGTATAACTCCGTACTGAACACTGTGACATTTACTGCTCCAGGTACAACTCCGTACGGAACACTGTGACATTTACTGCTCCGTGTATAACTCTGTACTGAACACTTCAACATTTACTGCTCCAGGTACAACTCTGTACTGAACACTTTAACACATACTGCTCCGGGTATAACTCCGTACTGAACACTGTGACATTTACTGCTCCAGGTATACCTCTTTACATATCCACCAGGTAAGCTGTAGTAGTACCTGTAGGAACCACCAGGTGTGCCTACTTCACCCCCCCCCCCCCCTATAACAGGTGAGTTGTAGAGGGCGCCACCCACCACCTGACTTCACCACCGCAGTGCACCCTGGGAGCGGCAGGGATAGTTCCTAAATCCTCCACTAGTCTCTGGATCTTGTGTTGATTCCTCTGAGGAGAGGTTGGCTGGGTACTTCCTTGTGAAGAGTAATTCTCAGGAGTCGCAGGTTTCTCTCACCAGGGGGCATGGCAGGGGGTCCTGTATTAACACCAGATTATGAGTCTCACTAAGGGCCCTACCCTTCACGCGGTGTGTGCTGAGAGCTTATTGCCCTGCCTCTGCCTTTACTAATCCGTACTACGCCGTAGGGTGTAATCTGGATTTCAGCTGAGATTATCCTGGCTGGGCATAACACAGCTTACTGCCCGGCAGAATGAGATCTTAGCCGATTTCTGGATCTACATTTCTAGGACGTAGATTACAAGAGTACGGGTAGTCCATCAGTCCTCTAGTTTCTTTACATCGTCGCTGTCACGCGGCAGATCTGTCCAGTACAAGTGTCCCGCCTGCACAGTTTCCGCGTACCAGAGCTCTCTTGCTGTTGCCGGCTGCACGGTCGAGGGCTCACAAAATTAATAGCATTCACTCTCGCCCAGTGAGTCCTGGGTATAAGTAGCTGAACTCTGCTTTCCAAAATCGATCCACATTAATTGGTTATGTTCTACTTGTTTCAGGTATGATGGTCCAAGAGATTAACTTCTGGGTAGTTTGTAGTTTCCTCCTCTCGATGAAAGTTTACAATCCGAAAAAAATTTATCTTTGTGATCTTCCTTGGCATGCGAGAATTTGGAATCTTAAATAATTTTGCAGTTAAGTTTCTTCCGGATCACATGCCTCCCAGTTCCCGGCCTCCGTCTTACTTCCGGTGCCCCACTTCCGGTCTCATCCTGCCACTTCCGGTTCCGGCCCTCCGGTGGCGCCTCCTGGTGGTGGTGTCGCCCGTCTGCCCGCCTGTACAGGAGTGAGGGGAGTACCAGGAGGCCTGCGATACGGGCGCCCCCTCCCGCCGCCCACACTCACTACTCACAACAACAACCCCACCACCCCCACACTCTCCAAGCCGATACTCACCGCAGCAATGCAGGTGAAAGTGTCCTGTGCTTGGAGACTACTGCCAGACACACAAAAAATACGGTATTTTCAGAGCGTGGCCAATGGCTGACTGACAATGCAGTTAGGTGGGTGGTTGGTATGGTGTAGGGAGTGAGTCTATGCTAGGAGAGTGATGCCACACTTACAATACACCACGCCTGCGTACTGTACTGTAGTTCGCGTAACGCTCACCAGGTGCCGTGCCTGGTGCTGAGCCCAGACTTACTACTGCCACCAAAATACGGGCTCAGCAATCATAATAAAACTGCCCTCTCTGCCGCAGGAGAGCGCTGGCTGCCGTATGGCCGAGTGGTTAAGGCTTGCCCGGAATCCCCGATGGAGAGTTAAGTGGGATTATCCCCAGCAGAGGAGTGCTAATCCATCGGGAGCGCTCTCCACTGAACGGCAATGAATAGGTACGACCTGGGGTCCAAAGAATCTGTTTGGAGTGGGTCTCCCGCAGGTACTTTGCGGAGGAAGTCTCGAGCTGACAGTTATTTCCAGCCTCCCCCGCGGTGCATCTCCAAGCAGAGTTTATGACGTCCTGGTGTCGTCCTAGTTGCCATGGCAACCCGGAGTAACTGTGTATTGTCGCGGAGACTATTATTATTGTTGATATCTCAGGTGAGCAGGGTAGTGTTTCCATGGTGACCGGATGACACAGTGGTCAAACACTAAGTGGGAGGAATTTTGACGTCATAGATATAGTGAGTATGATTGTCGTACTTTATTGAGCGTAGGATACGCTCAGATATGCTTCATATAGATTAGGGAGAGGTTATGTAGATTCCAGTGTGCTGCAAGTGAGTTACAGCAAAGGACTTATAATTCTACTTCGATAATTAATGATGAATAAATCATTTGCTCCTTGTTAGGACGGTTACATACTATAAAGAAAACCTATAAAAGATAAGGGTTAGAGCTTGAATTTCATCGAGTTTGAATTGCATAGTAATTCACCAAGCAAAGCTTATATAGCGATTCAAATGAGAAGAGATCTGACCCTAAACTTGAATAGGTTTCTGAATTCATCTCACCCTTCACATTGACTAATAGGCTAACATATTTAATATAATCGCCCATTTTTCACTGGGTGGTGCATCGGAAGGCATATCATAGACGTTATCATCTCAGTGGGTTCCCAGCTTTAGGCCTTGCACCCACCAACGCCGATGGTCTCCAACAGAGCTCCCAATAGGCTATGATTGGAAATCGGAAGGCATTTGAAAGAGGCCTAGAATCGTAGAGCTCTGTCGTGATCCAATTGGTGAATCATGCTCCATGGGAATGATTAGCTACCGATAGGCTACAATAGGCCACGCTAGGCTACGAAAAATCCAACATGTTGGGTCTTATTGGGAGCTCTATGAGGGGCATTTCCATTCTTAGCCTATCAGTATCCAACCGTGGTCTATCATAGACTCAATTGTAGAAACATGGTCCACTGCCATGATTTTGTCTGACCTCCTGATGAAATTGTATTCCAGTTTGAAAGTCAATTGTAATAAATAAAAAATCCTGCTGATATTCATGTACCTCACAGGGTGTTTGTCTGAGACAAATCATGCTGAGATTCTGTAAACCAACACAATTTGTTTGTCTATGTTATAGGGCTATGTGGGAATTCTTTCGTGTGAAAAATCGGGGCCCCGATTTTTCGTAAATCGGGTCTTGATTTCTCCGAGAAAAAAAATTTATGTTATAGGGTTACATTTTCTGTGATTGTTTCAAGACATTTTCCCCTAAAAAATAAGAGGATCTCATGAGATTTTTAACCCTGTGATGTACATGAATCCCACTGTGTGAATTCCACTTCACAAGAACAAAATCTCATAAGATTTGAATTGCACTAAACAAGGAACAGAATCTCATGAGTTTTTAAACCCTGTGAAGTACATGAATACTCACCGTGTGAATTCCACTTAACAAGGACCATAATCCGATGAGATTATGAACCCTGTGAGGTATATAAATCTCACCGTGTGAATTCCACTTAACAAGGAAGAGAATCTGATGAGATTTTGAACCCTGTGAGGTACATGAATCCCACCTTGTGAATTCTACCTAACAAGGAACAGAATCTCATGAGACTTTGAACCCTATGAAGTACATGAATCCCACCGTGTGCATTCCACTTAACAAGGAACAGAATCTCATGAGATTGTGAACCCTGTGAGGTACATGAATCCCACCGTGTGCATTCCACTTAACAAGGAACAGAATCTCATGAGAATTTGAACCCTGTGAGGTATATGAATCCCACCGTGTGAATTCCACTTAACAGGGAACAGAATATCATGAGATTATGAACCCTGTGAGGGACATGAATCCCTCCTTGAGAATTCCACTTCAGCATGTCGTGCTAAGTTGGTTCGACTGAAACGTTTAGCCGTCTCACAAAATATGACACATTTCAGTTAACAAAGTGGGATTCACAAGGCGAGACTCATGTACTTGAGACTAGCGTACTTTACATTTTTTTCTCCAGTCTCCGATAATTTTCCCTTTGTCCAATAATCTCAGAGCAGAATGCTGAAATTGAGCTTCCCCGTCTCAAGGGAAAATGGCGGATCTGATTCACATGGAAAGACAAATCTGGTACATAGTCTCCCTTTCAGAAGGTACATCTCGCTTGAGATTATGTACCTTGGCAGGGAAAATTGACGCCGACGATTTTCCCTGCTCCCCCTCAGTCTCAGGGAAATGAGACTTAAGCCCAATGCCCATCTACTGATTTCGGAACATTCATGTACCCTTGTCGGCGACAAACTGACGGTAATTTGTCTCACCAAAGGCATCCTAACGGAGTCAGCCGTAGTCGGTAGATGTAGGACAGCTAGGCAAGGGTGAGTCACCGATTAGTAGACCGATTTGCTTAGGACTAATATCCAGCACCCCATCTCCTCAATGTCCACCGGTCGAGCGAAGGGTTACATAATTTTGCCTACGACCAGTTGACAGACTCCTATACGATTTGGTAACTAATCGCTCAACCCTGAATTGGTAGATGGGCATCAGGCTTAAGGGGTGTCACACAAGGAGACTATGTGCCAGCAAATGATCTCAGGAAAATCGTCTCAGACAAACCCTGCTGAAGGTACATGAGTCTCTCCGTGTGAATCCCACTTAACCTTTCCTACACTAATTATCTAACTAGGCTTTAAGTGGATATGAGAATGTGATGGAGAATGTCGAAGCTCCACACCAGACAGCATAGCATGGATTATAAACACTGGAAACGTTATCAAATCAATTCAAATGATAACATCATCTCATTCTAACTCTCACTAACTATTGGCTATTTATCCCACATTGATGACAATATGGGAAAGGGGGCTTTCAGATGTAATCAATTTTTAAAGAGACATTCATCCTCATTCGCTCTTGCTCTGCTGGGATACTTTTATGGTTTTCTATCTTAATTCTAGATACGGAATAGTCAACTGCAGTGAAGTCAGGAGTTTTATCTCACCCCTGGTATTTCGTCCCATAGGCTTAACATTGGGAACTCGTTCTCCTACCCCTACGAGTATTGTAGTCCATTCTCCATGGTCTATAGCATGTGTGTCATCCATTCTTTTGGTGTGTACAGGGGTAAGATAAATACTGAAAGTAACTCGTTTTCGTTAAAGTTGTTGTTCCCCAACTTGTTTTATTGATACGTGATATTCAATCGGCTATCGCCTCATTCATATCACTCCGCATCAAACTCGTGGAGAATGATGACTTTGACCAAAACTAGTTGGTTTCTTCTTTAGTCCACATTTCTGTACAGCAGATCCTCAGCCCATTAAGGACATATGCGGGTAGGTATCGCTGTGCCCCCTGTGTCTACACTGGTGCTGCCATCTGGTTTCATGAAAGTATAGCAGTTTCCCATAGACACCAATAGTTAACCACTAAGCTTCTTCAGATGGCCTTCTCATAGGAATTAACATAGTGACATAGTATTTTTTTAGCATTTCTTATTTATATATGTTCCCAACTATCAGAATTCAGAATTATTTGAAGATATCAGATAGAACATCAGTGTCATCTAGCCACAAAGTCAAAATATTGCAGTTTCCCATAGAAACCAATAGTTAAGCACTTATCTTTTCAGATGGCCTTCCCATAGAAATTAGCATGGTGACATGCCAATTTATTTTGCATTTTCTATTTCCTGATATATGGAACTTGTATTATCCAGAGTTATTTGCAAAACTCAACAGGATTTAGAAATCACCCAAGTACCAGTATTTGTCTTTAAGTCCAATACACATCTACTGATTTCGGAACATTGATGTACCTATGTCGGCGACCTTGAACTTTCGCTGATTCCACACTGACTTGCAGTGACAAGGAGAACCAGCACAACCTCTCTCCCTCACGAGGTTCCCCAAATAAGTTACCAACACTTGATTATAATGAACGATGATACAAAATATAGTTATAGATACCTTTCAAAAGATATCAGATAAATGCCCTCTAGCAGGGAACCAGCGTAAAATCCGACAAGTATCAGTCAGGTACCAGCTGAATGCTATCCCGCAGTGCAATAGAAAAATGGTGGTAGTTACCTGGCCTAATATGTGGGGAGATAGGCTAGGCGTCCAGGTTAACCCTATTCTAGACTTGCTCAAGTCTTTGATTATGAACATTCATTAAATTATTAAAGAATATCGGAATCCAATTTATTATAATATGTGTCCTTCTCTGTCTGGCCCATGAATCTCTCTGTCTGGCCCATGAATCTCTCTGTCTGGCCCATGAATCCTGTATCCCAAGGAAGGGAGCCATATGCAGGGACTGGAGCCAGTCTAGCCCTATTCCTACATTGGCCGCCAGAGTTACAATACATTAGCTCTGGTTGGGTTAAAACTTAAATCTAGACCACCTTGACCCACAAGCTGCAAGTATCCATGCCCCTCCCAAAACTTTTGCGTGACCTGGACCTATGTTTGGAGAATGTGATATTTCTCACCATTGAGGTCATTTTTACATATTCATATTTCCTTTTGTGTGTATTTTAAGTAAAATAATCATAAAAGTACACTTTATTATCAATTTGGTGAACTATGAATATTTCTTGATAAGTATTTCTGCTCTCAGAATCCACCTATGAACAAATTCTTGGTCTGAGAGTGAGAATTCGTGGACACAAAGTGAGTTTAAAGGCGGGCGTCCACCAACCACGACAAGGCTACAACAAGTGCCGACAAGAATGTTCCAATCGCAGCCCTGTCGCAGCCTTGTCGCAGTCTTGTTGTGAGAAGGGCAGCTCTGCGACAGTGTTGTTGGGGCGTGTCGTAGACTTCGCTGGATGCCCTAAAAAAGGCGTCCATGGTACCGACACACTACGACAGTGATATCGAGGAAACCACAACACTCCACGACAAAGGTCCAGTCGTGGCAAAAATCAAACATGTTCGATATTGTCGTAGCCTTGTCGGAAGGCCCCCGACAGGCCACGACACGCTTTCCAATCGTAGGCCTGTCGTGGACCTTGTCAGAAAGCCATTGTTGTAGCCTTGTCGTGGTTGGTGGACGCCCCCCTTTAGAGGGTGCGTCCACCAACAAGGTTACGACAAAATCGAACATGTTCGATTTTGGAGCCGTGTCGTGGCGTGTCACAGTGGTCTACGATAAAATATTTAGGTGGAGCGTGCACTTCCCGACAGGCTGCGACAAGGGCTCACGACAGCTCCCCTCCTCACGACAAGGCTGCGACAAGGAGCCGATAGGAACCTTCTTGTCGGCGTGTGTCGCAGCCCTGTCGTGGTTGGTGGACGCACCCTCTTAAGGCCCGTTTCCATTGGCCGACAATCACCGACCTACAGTCAGGAAACACCGACAGACCTAGGCACTGCTGATACAAAATGAAAGTAGGATGTTAGGAGAACACAGAAAATCTACACAGTGTTTGTCAGCCAATGGAAATAGGCCTTTATTGTGAACAGAGTGGCGGCCAATCTCACCCTATTCGCAGCCTGTCGTGGCCTTGTCGTATAGACTCTTGTCGGGAACTAGGGTCCACCAACCACTACAAAGCTACGACACGCTTTCCAATCGTAGGCCTGTCGTGGACCTTGTCAGAAAGCCATTGTTGTAGCCTTGTCATGGTTGGTGGACGCCCCCCTTTAGAGGGTGCGTCCACCAACAAGGTTACGACAAAATCTAACATGTTCGATTTTGGAGCCGTGTCGTGGCGTGTCACAGTGGTCTACGATAAAATATTTAGGTGGAGCGTGCACTTCCCGACAGGCTGCGACAAGGGCTCACGACAGCTCCCCTCCTCACGACAAGGCTGCGACAAGGAGCCGATAGGAACCTTCTTGTCGGCGTGTGTCGCAGCCTTGTCATGGTTGGTGGACGCACCCTCTTAAGGCCCGTTTCCATTGGCCGACAATCACCGACCTACAGTCAGGAAACACCGACAGACCTAGGCACTGCTGATACAAAATGAAAGTAGGATGTTAGGAGAACACAGAAAATCTACACAGTGTTTGTCAGCCAATGGAAATAGGCCTTTATTGTGAACAGAGTGGCGGCCAATCTCACCCTATTCGCAGCCTGTCGTGGCCTTGTCGTATAGACTCTTGTCGGGAACTAGGGTCCACCAACCACTACAAAGCTACGACACGCTTTCCAATCGTAGGCCTGTCGTGGACCTTGTCAGAAAGCCATTGTTGTAGCCTTGTCATGGTTGGTGGACGCCCCCCTTTAGAGGGTGCGTCCACCAACAAGGTTACGACAAAATCTAACATGTTCGATTTTGGAGCCGTGTCGTGGCGTGTCACAGTGGTCTACGATAAAATATTTAGGTGGAGCGTGCACTTCCCGACAGGCTGCGACAAGGGCTCACGACAGCTCCCCTTAAGGCCCGTTTCCATTGGCCGACAATCACCGACCTACAGTCAGGAAACACCGACAGACCTAGGCACTGCTGACACAAAATGAAAGTAGGATGTTAGGAGAACACAGAAAATCTACACAGTGTTTGTCAGCCAATGGAAATAGGCCTTTATTGTGAACATAGTGGCGGCCAATCCAACCCTATTCCGGCCAATGGATCATATGTAGTCCCATTTGCACACCAGATGGCAGCACCATTGACCTGCTGGGGGCTGGGGGCATGTCATATTTCAACAATGGTACAAGAAACCAATATCTCAATTTTCTGTTATTATCATTCATTATTCTGTGAAAGACTACTGCGCCTCCTAGTGTTACCGGCGGTCGGGAAGTCCATATAAGAGTCTGTTCTTTCTTTTTGCCGCACATAGAGACATAGTGAACCAAACTTAGGCTTCGAGACTGAGGGGCCACGAGAGTGAGAATCTCTTGGAGGGAAAACTAGAATCTGTTCTTCTCTTTTGGAGATTTATTGGCGGAAATACCTTTTCTCTTATGATTTATTTCGAGCCATGCCGATATCAAAGATTAGTAATGTAGTTTCTTTATCGCCCAGTCTCGCGAGAAAGCAATGAGATCACTACGCTGGTCAATTGTATAATATCCAGCCAGAAACGGGGTGAACTATTCCCTGAGACACAGGAATTGAGCCACCGGAAGTGATTCACGTCACCACAGCTATGCGGCGTTCGCTGGTTACCAGCAACCAGACTTTAGTTCTCCTATGTGTTGCCAAAGTCTGTCTGGCACCAGCTTGCCCATCTCCAAGCACTATAGATCTCCAAACAGAGTAGTGGATCTGACTGACTTTATCCGAGTTGCTACATCCGGGAATCCTGCTGTGAATCATGGGTAAAGCGTATAGATCTATGGTAGTGCCCAGACTCAGGACCAGTAGTTTCCATATAATCTAGAGTTTTATTAGCCATCGTATATAAAGTCCTCATTGAAAAAGTATGGGACTCAGTAAACCACCTACGACTGTGTAAAGAGTGCCAGATCCCATGAGCATTATGTATAAATACGGCTTCAAACCCATTGTATACATGCATAGGCAATAATAGATTGTTTTGTGGACAGGCGACCATAAACCACGAGAGGTTGACCTGTGGTGAAACACGAGTGTGAGCGAGTGTATTAAGCCGTGGGATTACAGTGGGTAATAAAGAACCATCTGTCCACAAATATGTAATATTATCATGAAACATCATGAAATTTCATATGATTGTTTATATGGCATGAGTTGTCTTCGCGGAATGATATCACTCAGCTCCGCTTCGTGATATCTGTAGCGGAAGACAATGAATGGCATGTAAACAATTATGTGAAATTGAGTGATGTTTAGATTTTATCCTACCCTGTTACATGTTTTTAACTTCATATGTCACCAGTGGCATATAAATATTTTATGGCATAACCGTGGCATACAGGCCCACCATGTTAAGTCTATGGAGATTTATATGAGTAGTAGGATAAAACTTACTACATCACAGTAAAGGCCCACATGATGGCGTTTTGAATATCCTGCATTGTTCTACTTAATGTGATTATTATTCAAATAGGTCATAAGGGACCCTCACATCCACCCGTCTCTGTGGCGCAATCGGCTAGCGCGTTAGACTGTTAATCTAAAGGTTGGTGGTTCGAGCCCACCCAGGGACGATAGTTTTTATCCAGGTACATATTTCCTATTTTTTCTACTTTATGTTTTATTCACTTTCAAGTTTTGGTACAGGCTTCGGATGCAACCATCAGGAGGCAAATGAGATTCAATAACGCAGAACATAATCGCCTCTTTCATGTTTATTATCCACCTAATAAAAGTGCCCATAGTAAACATATATGAACTCTTTATGGATATACCCGACTCAGAGAACGAGATGATAATTTACGGTTTGTACGGAACTCAGCGGAAACGCCTCGTTCCCTACAAACCGTAAATTATTATCGAGTTGTGTTGCTTCTACAAGCATGGTAGGACGTTCTTTATTTAATTAATTAAGAAAAATCATTAATTTCATTTGGCTTGACAACTAATATGTTAATAAACGTTTACGGAAGTGTTCTGTTGTTTCCTGTATTTACAGTACGTATTGACAGTATATACGGCATGGGTATATAGTAATATACATATTACTACCTGAATAATGTAAAAATGGCCTGTGAGTGGTACACTAGACCAGCTCATATGAACAACCATCCCTCAAGGCATAGTAACCACGTTTTTGTTAGTATCATACATATTACTACCTGTATAATGTAAATATTGCCTGAAAGTGGTACATTAGACTCACTGTATCCATCAGTCTACAGTCCCAGTCACACTCCAACACTGGTCAATAAAACCCGCAGATGTCCGCCATATTGTGCCGTCAGTGGGAAGTTTTATGTTTAATTTCAGCCGCGCCATTTGTTCCCAGCAGTGGGGCCCATTAATGGCGCATACTTCCTCGTCGGTATCCGCAGGTCCTGGTTACCACAGCAGGAAATTGATTTATGTACGTGACATCGTCCCCCACAGAATAGCAGCATCCATAGGTTATCAGCACCCACACAGACATAATGGTAAATGCGCATTATTGTACAGTAACCAGTCACTTTGACCTAGATTCTTTTTTTTTGGGGGGGGGGGGGATAATGTTTATTCTGGAGTTTATCTACAAGGACTAAAATCGTCCTATCTTCGGTAGGCTCCAGGGCCATTTATGTCGTCCCTGGTCATTGTATAAGGTATAGTATTAACTATGTACTTCTAGGAGATTACTAGTTCGTAGATTTTACAAATTTGGATAATAATACATTGTTTCTTTGGTAACATGTCAATGATATATACAATGATATTCGTTTTAAAATTTTTCTCATATGTGGGTAGGGTCTGGGCTGGAGTATCGTATGCTTTCTATACTGTACTTGTTGAACAACTCATTTTGATCTTATAATTGTCTAGTATGCTAGTTGTCTGGCAAGTAGACGCGCTTTATTTTCTTCCTTAAACGATTTATAATTTTCTATTAGTCTGACTTTTGTGGGGAGCATGTTCCATAATTTTGCAGTTTTGTATAGTATACTCCGTCTGCATGTCTCAGTTTTGAAGGCTTTCTGTGCCAGTGTTGGTGCATTATTTGTTCTAGTTTTATATAGTATTTATGTAAATATTTATGTATTTGTTATTTATTTTGTAATATATTCAAATTAACTTATACACAAAATTGATAAATTAATGTCCCGTAAGCACCCCTTGTATCATACTATTCTTTTTAAAGAGGATTTTATTGACATTATGAAATACATTAAATTTCTTTGAGGTCGTATTTGATCATTTCGAGGTACTATAGGGAGACATAGTTAGGGGGGGGGGGGGTGAATGGAATCTGTTCCATGTTGTTTTGTATTGAAAATACCCACCGAGTTCACAGAATAATTTTCAACCAAAACAACAGGGAACAGATGAAATAACTAACCAACCCCAGCTTTATCACTCGCCTATTTTTGTGTTATATTCTTTATCTTTTTTATCTTCTTACATATCTCATTTTACCTAGTGCACACCTTCTTCTAGATCTTATACGTAGGCGATAAGTCAAAATCTAACGTCAGTTTGACTGTAACATAAGCCTGTGCTTGCCAGAATTCTACGATTCAAGGCCTCTTTTAAATACTTCCCGATAGGCTACGATTTTGTTATTTCTAATCGTAGCATATCGGGAGCTCTATCATAGACCATTGGCTTTGGTGGGTGCAAAGCCTAGCATAAGCGTGTGATTCCCATCATGAATCATAACCTCAGTTATAGCATGGACCTGGATGAGCGTTACAAGTCTGTGGTTAAGTCAATTTTTATAGAGGAAACCTATGAAAGTTTAGGGTCAGAGCTCGTATCGCATCGAGTTTGAATCACATAGAAATTCACAAGGTGAAGCGGCGTGAATTACGTAGTGATTCAAACGGGTTGAGATCGAGCTCTGACCCTAAACTTAAATAGGTTTCTGAATTTATCTCGCCCTTCACATGCACTAATGGGCTAACCTTTTTGATAAAATCCACCATTGAGTATTGTTTCTAAATACTCCATAGGCGTTGGATACGAGTTCCCAATGTTAAGTCTATGGAGAAAAAATACTAGGGTTAAGATGAAACATCCTTTCTAGCCATTTTGTGGGAGTCTCAGTCTACAGAGTAATATGGATATATCAAAAGAGCGTATGATGATGACCTTTTCCTGCAGAATTCTGTAGAAGGTTTTTGATGTAGATTCTGATCAGGAAATCAATACTCACTTTCCTTGTTTCTTATGGGGAGGGGAGTGGGGTATAGTGAAGGTCCAGTGCTATAAGTGCGTGTTGGGAAATGTCAATAGGAGGCTGAGAGGGGCGTGAGTGACACCAGAGAGTGGGGAAAGTGGTCAGACCTGCAGCGGTTAACACTTCTTCAAGCCATTTTCGACTATCCAACAAAAACGGCAGAGATTCATTGAGTTCTCCTCAAGGGGTGTTCCACTGGACCGACGGTAGCCGATTCCGTAGCCAGAAAATCGCCGATTATTATCGGATGCCCTAGAATTTCTCAAATCTTTGAAAATGGTCATTTATTAAACTATTATTATCAGAATTAAATGAATAACAATACGTGGGCCCAGGAACAATTGATCGGGTGAGAAATCGGCCTAGCGGATTCCCCCTTAAAGGTTGGTCAGTGGTGGCCGACGACTGCATGTCAGTGTATAAGAATCGGTCAGGGTGCTGTGTATGCCTTGTTTCTGCCACATTAGACAGGTCCATACCGACTGCATTGTCCTCCAAACAAGATGACCATCACCGATTATTTCAAACCCTTTGATTCTGTCGGTCGTTGTTCAAGCATGTGGTGGTGGCCTTATTGCATGATCTCTGAACAATCAATCGCTTACACTTCTGCATGCCTGTTTCCATTCGCCGATCTGGAGTTGGTATACCATAAAAATCGATTGGTGGTTCCCAACTGCAGATCGGTGGCGAAAAGTCAAGGGAAAATACCTTTGAGACTGCTCTATGTAAACTTGTTCATCCTTGGATTATCCACCTGTGAACTCCATCCAAATTTATGATGGATAAAGAGTTACATTTGATTCAAAAGAAAAACATTTTGATTTTTAAAAAGTCTGCAGTGTATAGGGTGTGTGGTAGACTTGCTCAAGTCTTTGATTATGAACATTCATTAAACATGGTTTTTGGTCAAAGTCGTTGTTCTCCACTAGTTCGATGCAGGGTGATATGAACGAGGCAACAGCCGAGTGAATTCACGAAGCATTCAAACGAGTTGGAGAACAACTTCTTTGACCAAAACGAGTTGCTTTCTGTGTTTTCCTCACCTCTGTACACACTAAAAGAATGGACAACACACAGGATATAGACCATGGAGAATGGACTGCAATACTCGTATGGGCATGAAGAACGAGTTCCGAATGCTAAACCTAAGGCACGGCGATAGAAATTTAGACCTACCGATATGGCACCGATACAAAAACCAAATATCGGAGATATATCGGGAGGGTGAAAAATCGTAGACATATGTTTAAACATTCCAATTCACCAGCATCGTTAGAGGGGACCCCCACCTATCACGATAGGCCACGACATGCTTACCGATCGCTACGATTTGAAATGGCGAAATCGTGACCTATCGGGAGGTCCCTGAATCGTAGACCTCTGTCGTGATCCAATTGGTGAATCATACGCGCTGACCACGATATCTTCCCGATAGGCTACGATACCCAACGACAGGCTACGAAATTTCCAACATGTTGGAAATTATCGGGACCTCTACGATTGGCGTTTTCATCGCAGCCTATCGTGAGCTGTCGTAAACGGAATTGCAGAAACCAGTTCCACCTACCACGATTTTGCCAGACCTCACGCTAGAATCGGAATGGTGTCGGGAAGGCCGTCGTAAGGCCAATCGGGACCAGAATCGTGGTAGGTGGGGGCAAGCTTTAATGGTTAGACCTTCATTTTCCATTGGTGCCTCATCGCAGAGACGTGGTCAACTGCCTCGATATTAGGTGACCTTCCGACACGATTTTGTTTTTATATCAGGAGGTGCATCGTAGACCATATCAGAGCCATATCGTAGCAGGTGGACGTCAGGCTTAGGCCTGGCGTCCACCTGCTACGATAGAATCGTAGACCTCCCGATATGGCACCGATATAAAATGTCAAAATCTGTGCCATATCGGGAGGGTGCAAAATCGTAGACATATGTCTAGACATGCCAATCCACCATGCATTGTATGGGTTTTTTATCGGTGTCTAATCGCAGAAACGTGGTCAACTGCCTCGATATTAGGTGACCTTCCGACACGATTTTGATTTTATATCAGCAGGTGCATCGTAGACCATATCGGAGCCATATCGTAGTAGGTGGACGTCAGGCTTAAGGAACAAAAACTGCGCGAAAACCACCAGTTTATTAATATATATACGCCATCGCGTGAGTGCATGCATTGGCTGTATATTGACACATTTCCTCTTCTATACGTCAGCGTATTGGCTGTATTTGCCGCAAAGCGTATATGAAGAGAATTATCGTGTGCGGGACATATATACGCTGGTTGTATACATTGTACACCTCTATAGATGAGGCATATACAAAACGGAAAATAGGACTACCTTGTATACACAAAATCATACCTATATACGCCGGGTGTATACATATATAAACTGATGGTTTTCGCACTGTGAAAAATACCAGGGTTGAGATAAAGAGGTGTCGGCCGATCTACCTGCAGGTTGTGGGGGTAAATAAACATGGTGAACAGTAAAGGGGGGCGTCCACCAACCACGACAAGGCTACGACAAGTGCCGGCATGAAAGTTCCAATCGCAGCCTTGTCCCAGCCTTGTCGTGAGAAGGGCAGCTCTGCGACAGTGTTGTCGGGGCGTGTCGTAGACTTCGCTGGATGCCGTAAAAAAGGCGTCCATGGTACCGACACACTACGACAGTGATATCGAGGAAACCACAACACTCCACGACAAAGGTCCAGTCGTGGGAAAAATTGAACATGTTCGATATTGTCGTAGCCTTGTCTGAAGGCCCCCGACAGGCCCCTGACAAGCTTCTAGTCGCAGCCTGTCGTGGCCTTGTCGTAGACTCTTGTCGGGAACTAGGGTTCACCAACCACGACAAGGCTACGACACGCTTTCCGATCGTAGGCCTGTCGTGGACCTTGTCGGAAAGCCAATTGTCGCAGCCTTGTCGTGGTTGGTGGACGCCCCCCTTTACTCCACCGTGCATGTCCATCCATACCCCGCACCCACACCACACCAACTGTCTGCAACGGGTTTCAGTTAACGCCTCCAGCCGGCGTCAACTTTCACCTTCCCCTCGCCAGCTTACAACGTAAAGCGGCCACTTTTCTTATCGGGAGAAGTTCATGAAAAATAATACACAGGCTGGGAATGGACGGCAAGCGTTGTGCTGGGAGCAATCTATAAGACACAGAGAGATTGCTCGTTACACCATTATCCGACAGGGAATTGTAGGATAGCGCCACTTGGGGACAACCGATTATAATTGGTTGATATAATCCATTGATAATGAGACCAGGCTAAAACCACCCTCTATGAAAATCCGAGAATATATATTATTATATTATTGTATCATATATAATTTACCTTGAAAATTAGAACCCATGTCCAATTTATGAAAATTTAATATAATGGTCTCCAAGTATTGTAACTAGCACCCTTTTTGAATATGGACTCAACATGCTAGTTTTTCAATTAGAGATAATTTTCATGATAATCTTATAATGGAATATGTAGAAATTATAAAATCGATTTTTTTATAATTTCTAAATATTCAATTATAAAACTGATTACTCATCATATCCTCGCACATTAAATAGTATCACAAATTAATGCCCGATCGGCCACATAGGTTCTTCTCCAAGATGGCTGCCCCCATGACCAGAAGTGGCCTCGCAGCGCCATCTAGTAGGCTAGACTCGGCTGATATTGGTATAGGTTACATTTTAGATAATAGATATCCATATGATGCATGAATTCAAATCAGTGGCAGTGAAGGCCATTTAATTCTTGTGATGAGGGGTGCTATTATTCCCTAGAAACTTTCCACTCTTTCCTGCCCCCTGACGCACCCCTCTCATAAGATCTCACACTCTCTAAGTGGTATTCTGTACAAGGTTCTCACTGTGCACCCCTCTCATAAGATCTCACACTCTCTAAGTGGTATTCTGTACAAGGTTCTCACTACGCACCCCTCTCATAAGATCTCACAGTCTCTAAGTGGTATTCTGTACAAGGTTCTCACTGTGCACCCCCCTCATAAGATCTCACACTCTCTAAGTGGTATTCTGTACAAGGTTCTCACTGTGCACCCCCCTCATAAGATCTCACACTCTCTAAGTGGTATTCTGTACAAGGTTCTCACTACGCACCCCTCTCATAAGATCTCACACTCTCTAAGTGGTATTCTGTACAAGGTTCTCACTGTGCACCCCCCTCATAAGATCTCACACTCTCTAAGTGGTATTCTGTACAAGGTTCTCACTACGCACCCCTCTCATAAGATCTCACACTCTCTAAGTGGTATTCTGTACAAGGTTCTCACTGTGCACCCCCCTCATAAGATCTCACTCTCTCTATGTGGTATTCTGTACAAGGTTCTCACTACGCACCCCTCTCATAAGATCTCACAATCTCTAAGTGGTATTCTGTACAAGGTTCTCACTATGCACCCCTCTCATAAGATCTCACACTCTCTAAGTCATATTCTGTACAAGGTTCTCACTGCACTCTATGGGAGAGAAATTTTTAACGAACTAGACTTAGAGCCTTGAGAATCCACTGGCACACACAGTATTCCCACTAGGTGGCATCATTGAGATTATAGGAATCTTTGGATGGGAGGCAGGCCAGTGGATTCTCAATGCTCTAAGCCTAATTCATTAAGAAGTATTCTCATTAGAGCGTAATGAGAGTACAGAATACGACATAGAGAGTGTGAGATCTTATGAGAGGCGTGCTCATCCCACCCCACACCTGTAGTCACACCAAATGGTCACTCCATGTTGGAGTAAGAAATTATAACAGAATTCTTTGCCTTAGCTCTCTGAGAAAAGGAGCAGCTCTGGACTATATCATGAGCTGTATGGGTGTGTCCTAGTCATTGACCTTTACTTCATCATAACCAGAAGCCTTCTGCTGTGTTTTCAATTTGCCGCACATTTTCGTTCCGCCTCTGAAAACATTTCACTGTTCAATGTACAGAATCCTTGTAGAACTAGTGAGTAGTATGTCTGGACTCTCGGTATAGTAACAAAGCTGAACACATTCTAAAAACTGCATTAATCTTGTCATAACTTAGGAAACACCCTCTGGAGACTATAGAGTATACTGTTTAGTGCATTTAGATGGTGAAGCCTATGTTGTACTGTATTAAAGCTGAGTTCCTATGGTGTTGCTCTTTTTTCATATTGTATGTAACTCTTGGTCAATAGAAACCTCTCATAGTAGTAGACCATTACATAAATTATCCTAGAGAGGTAGAGTAGGTGTACAAAAAAATCATTGCAGTCCTGGAATACAATCTGCATTTCAATATATTCCCAGATTGAGTAGGATGGAGTAGTTGAAAAGTCATAAACTAAATACCTATAATAGTACATTTACCTTAGGTTCATGGTACATATAGATATATATTATACAGATATATTGTTTTAGGCCAACGATACAAAAGTATTACATTGTGGGGCAGAGATTACCGCTACCCTCAGTGAATTACAGAGTCCCTATAGGTTTAGTATGGAGATTCTGTATTAGGTTGATAATAAACACTCCCTATAGGTTTAGTATGGAGACTCTGTATTAGGTGGATAATACACACTCCCTGTAGTATGGAGACCCTGTATTAGGTGGGAAATACAGACTCCCTATAGGTTTAATATGGAGACTCAGTATTAGGTGGAGAATACACACTTCCTATAGGTTTAGCATGGAGACTCCATATTAGGTGGATAATACACACTCCCTATAGGTTCAGTATGGAGACTCCATATTAGGTGGATAATACACACTCCCTATAGGTTCAGTATGGAGACTCTGTATTAGGTGGGTAATACACACTCCCTATAGGTTTAGTATGAAGACTCTGTATTAGGTGGATAATACACACTCCCTATAGGTTTAGTATGGAGACTCCGTATTAGGTGGATAATATGAGAAAACTGTATCCCTGTGGGCGAATTTTTATTTTACCGAACCCCTGTCCCCGGGCGTTATAACCGAGGTCGTAGACCGAGGTTTTAACGGCTGGAGGACAGGGGTGAGGTGAAATAAAAATTCAAACACAGGTATACGGTTTTCTTATTATTATATGCCTTGAAATAATTACAATAATGTCAATAATTAAGCCATAGCAGCCGATTCTAGGGCCATTTGGGCACAGCATGGTTGAACCGAAATACGTGATACGCTCCACCCTTCAAATTTTGTCTTTGCCCCATGTTATACAAAGCATATATATATGTTACCGCTAAATACATATATGTTACCTCTAGATAGTTACAATAATGTCAATAATCAAGCAATAAAATGATATTATGATCTCCAAGTTGTGTGAACACATATCTAACTTTACCCCATTTGATATATAAATACACCTTTCCCCCTCCAGCTACGACTGCACTTAGTGGCGTAGTGGTTAGCGCCTATGCTTTGTGATCCGAGGATTGGGTGTTCGCCCCCAGATCATGACTAAAATTTTAATGTTTTTCTTTTTTAATTAAAAGGAAAACGCCAATGTATAGAGAATCAATACAACATAAATATATTATATTTAACAAACTACGCTGACTTTTATTAGTATTACATGTTAACAATATGCCCTTCGCTGTTTGTTTACATTTTGGCACATTGTTTACATTTTGCAGGTCGCTTCCACCACGGTAGTGATCGGCAACCATAATTATCCTTTCATGAAAACCTATAAAAGTATATATCATCTGAAAATGTAAATCAATCTTAATTTGATGATGTAATTATTAAATCGCTATTCTAATATTCCGAATTTGGACGAATTAATGAAAAATAAAAGTAACAAGTGATTTTCTCTGACACTTTGGCGATGGGTCTGTGCAAGGGTAGGCGGCTATGTGATAGTATGGCATAGGAAGTAAAGCTACTGGTTCAAGTCTCTATAAGATGAGTTAAACCGCTTTCTACGGTGATTCCTTTGGTACTTTGCTATAATTTCGTAATTCGTGTGTGTAATCTGCATTTCGACGGTGTACATGCTTCCGTTCACGTTAACTCGCCGATCTATTTAGCGCTAATCGAATCGATGTAATCCGTCCGCCATTTTGTTTTTGCCTGTGTGTAGCTACCTGCTGCGCATGCGATGTAATACGCTCACACTGTGAGCGTATGGGGGAATACGCTCCACCCTTGCCGAATTATATGATTAATATACCCCTATCAGCGGGTAGTATAGACGTCTAATACGTTCATAGGTATATAATAATAAACACTCCCTATAGGTTTAGTATGAAGACTCTGTATTAGGTGGATAATACACACTCCCTATAGGTTTAGTATGAAGACTCCGTATTAGGTGGATAATAAACACTCCCTATAGGTTTAGTATGGAGGTTCTGTATTAGGTGGATATTACACACTCCCTATAGGTTTGGCATAGAGACTCTGTATTAGTTGGATAATACACACTCCCTATAGGTTTAGTATGGAGACTCTGTATTAGGTGGACAATACACGCTCCCTATAGGTTTAGTGTGGAGACTCTGAATTAGGCGGATAATACACACTCCCTATAGGTTTAGTATGGAGACTCTGTATTAGGTGGACAATACACGCTCCCTATAGTTTTAGTATGAAGACTCTGTATTAGGTGGATAATACACACTCCCTATAGGTTTAGTATGAAGACTCCGTATTAGGTGGATAATAAACACTCCCTATAGGTTTAGTATGGAGGTTCTGTATTAGGTGGATATTACACACTCCCTATAGGTTTGGCATAGAGACTCTGTATTAGGTTGATAATACACACTCCCTATAGGTTTGGCATAGAGACTCTGTATTAGGTGGATAATACACACTCCCTATAGGTTTAGTATGGAGACTCTGTATTAGGTGGATAATACACACTCCCTATAGGTTTAGTATGGAGACTCTGTATTAGGTGGATAATACACACGCCCTATAGGTTTAGTATGGAGACCCTGTATTAGGTGGATAATACACACGCCCTATAGGTTTAGTATGGAGACTCTGTATTAGGTGGGTAATACACACTCCCTATAGGTTTAGTATGAAGACCCTGTATTAGGTGGATAATACACACTCCCTATAGGTTTAGTATGGAGACCCTGTATTAGGTGGGTAATACACGCTCCCTATAGGTTTAGTATGAAGACTCCGTATTAGGTGGATAATAAACACTCCCTATAGGTTTAGTATGAAGACCCTGTATTAGGTGGATAATACACACGCCCTATAGGTTTAGTATGGAGACTCTGTATTAGGTGGGTAATACACACTCCCTATAGGTTTAGTATGAAGACCCTGTATTAGGTGGATAATACACACTCCCTATAGGTTTAGTATGGAGACCCTGTATTAGGTGGGTAATACACGCTCCCTATAGGTTTAGTATGAAGACTCCGTATTAGGTGGATAATACACACTCCCTATAGGTTTAGTATGGAGACCCTGTATTAGGTGGAGAATACACACTCCCTTTAGGTTTAGTATGGAGACCCTGTATTAGGTGGAGAATACACACTCCCTTTAGGTTTAGTATGAAGACTCCGTATTAGGTGGGTAGTACACACGCCCTATAGGTTTAGTGTGGAGACTCTGTATTAGATGGAGAATACACACTTCCTGTAGGTTTAGTATGGAGACCCTGTATTAGGTGGGTAACACACGCTCCCTATAGGTTTAGTATGGAGACTCTGTATTGGGTGGGTAATACACACTCCCTATAGGTTTAGTATGGAGACCCTGTATTAGGTGGGTAACACACGCTCCCTATAGGTTTAGTATGGAGACTCTGTATTAGGTGGGTAATACACGCTCCCTATAGGTTTAGTATGAAGACTCCGTATTAGGTGGGTAACACACGCTCCCTATAGGTTTAGTATGGAGACCCTGTATTAGGTGGGTAACACACGCTCCCTATAGGTTTAGTATGGAGACTCTGTATTGGGTGGGTAATACACACGCCCTATAGGTTTAGTATGAAGACTCTGTATTAGGTGGATAATACGCACTCCCTATAGGTTTAGTATAGAGACTCTGTATTAGGTGGAGAATACACGCTCCCTATAGGTTTAGTATGAAGATTCTGTATTAGGTTGATATTACACACTCCCTATAGGTGTAGTATGAGGACTCCGTATTAGGTGGATAATACACACTCCCTATAGGTTTAGTATGAAGATTCTGTATTAGGTGGGTAATACACACTCCCTATAGGTTTAGTATGGAGACTCTGTATTAGGTAGATGATACACACTCCCTATAGGTTTAGTATGGAGACTCTGTATTAGGTGGAGAATACACACTCCCTATAGGTTTAGTATGGAGACTCTGTATTAGGTGGATAGTGCACACTCCCTATAGGTTTAGTATGGAGACTCTGTATCAGGTGGATAATACACACTCTCTATAGGTTTAGTATGGAGACTCTGTATTAGGTGGATAATACACACTCCCTATAGGTTCAGTATGGAGACTCCATATTAGGTGGATAATACACACTCCCTATAGGTTCAGTATGGAGACTCTGTATTAGGTGGGTAATACACACTCCCTGTAGTATGGAGACTCTGTATTAGGTGGGTAATACACGCTCCCTATAGGTTTAGTATGGAGATTGTATTAGGTGGATAATACACACTCCCTATAGGTTTAGCATAGAGACCCTGTATTAGGTGGGTAACACACACGCCCTATAGGTTTAGTATGGAGACTCCGTATTAGGTGGACAATACACACTCCCTATAGGTTTAGTATGGAGACTCTGTATTAGGTAGATGATACACACTCCCTATAGGTTTAGTATGAAGATTCTGTATTAGGTTGATAATACACACTCCCTATAGGTTTAGTATGGAGACTCTGTATTAGGTAGATGATACACACTCCCTATAGGTTAAGTATGAAGATTCTGTATTAGGTGGATAATACACACTCCCTATAGGTTTAGCATAGAGACCCTGTATTAGGTGGGTAACACACGCCCTATAGGTTTAGTATGGAGACTCCGTATTAGGTGGACAATACACACTCCCTATAGGTTTAGTATGGAGACTCTGTATTAGGTAGATGATACACACTCCCTATAGGTTTAGTATGAAGATTCTGTATTAGGTTGATAATACACACTCCCTATAGGTTTAGTATGGAGACTCTGTATTAGGTAGATGATACACACTCCCTATAGGTTTAGTATGAAGATTCTGTATTAGGTTGATAATACACACTCCCTATAGGTTTAGTATGGAGACTCTGTATTAGGTAGATGATACACACTCCCTATAGGTTTAGTATGAAGATTCTGTATTAGGTTGATAATACACACTCCCTATAGGTGTAGTATGAGGACTCCGTATTAGGTGGATAATACACACTCCCTATAGGTTTAGTATGAAGATTCTGTATTAGGTGGGTAATACACACTCCCTATAGGTTTAGTATGGAGACTCTGTATTAGGTAGATGATACACACTCCCTATAGGTTTAGTATGGAGACTCTGTATTAGGTGGATAATACACACTCCCTATAGGTTTAGTATGGAGACTCTGTATTAGGTGGATAATACACACTCCCTATAGGTTTAGTATGAAGACCCTGTATTAGGTAGATATTACACACTCCCTATAGGTTTAGTATGGAGGTTCTGTATTAGGTGGGTAATACACACGCCCTGTAGGTTTAGTATGGAGACTCTGTATTAGGTGGATAATACACACTCTCTATAGGTTTAGTATGGAGACTCTGTATTAGGTGGATAATACACACTCCCTATAGGTTCAGTATGGAGACTCCATATTAGGTGGATAATACACACTCCCTATAGGTTCAGTATGGAGACTCTGTATTAGGTGGGTAATACACACTCCCTGTAGTATGGAGACTCTGTATTAGGTGGGTAATACACGCTCCCTATAGGTTTAGTATGGAGATTGTATTAGGTGGATAATACACACTCCCTATAGGTTTAGCATAGAGACCCTGTATTAGGTGGGTAACACACACGCCCTATAGGTTTAGTATGGAGACTCCGTATTAGGTGGACAATACACACTCCCTATAGGTTTAGTATGGAGACTCTGTATTAGGTAGATGATACACACTCCCTATAGGTTTAGTATGAAGATTCTGTATTAGGTTGATAATACACACTCCCTATAGGTTTAGTATGGAGACTCTGTATTAGGTAGATGATACACACTCCCTATAGGTTTAGTATGAAGATTCTGTATTAGGTGGATAATACACACTCCCTATAGGTTTAGCATAGAGACCCTGTATTAGGTGGGTAACACACGCCCTATAGGTTTAGTATGGAGACTCCGTATTAGGTGGACAATACACACTCCCTATAGGTTTAGTATGGAGACTCTGTATTAGGTAGATGATACACACTCCCTATAGGTTTAGTATGAAGATTCTGTATTAGGTTGATAATACACACTCCCTATAGGTTTAGTATGGAGACTCTGTATTAGGTAGATGATACACACTCCCTATAGGTTTAGTATGAAGATTCTGTATTAGGTTGATAATACACACTCCCTATAGGTTTAGTATGGAGACTCTGTATTAGGTAGATGATACACACTCCCTATAGGTTTAGTATGAAGATTCTGTATTAGGTTGATAATACACACTCCCTATAGGTGTAGTATGAGGACTCCGTATTAGGTGGATAATACACACTCCCTATAGGTTTAGTATGAAGATTCTGTATTAGGTGGGTAATACACACTCCCTATAGGTTTAGTATGGAGACTCTGTATTAGGTAGATGATACACACTCCCTATAGGTTTAGTATGGAGACTCTGTATTAGGTGGATAATACACACTCCCTATAGGTTTAGTATGGAGACTCTGTATTAGGTGGATAATACACACTCCCTATAGGTTTAGTATGAAGACCCTGTATTAGGTAGATATTACACACTCCCTATAGGTTTAGTATGGAGGTTCTGTATTAGGTGGGTAATACACACGCCCTGTAGGTTTAGTATGGAGACTCTGTATTAGGTGGACAATACACACACCCTATAGGTTTAGTATGAAGACTCTGTATTAGGTAGATGATAAATACCAGTGCTGGAATCCACTGCTCTACTAAATTCAGACATTTGAATTATACTGAATAAGAAAGGGGTGATATACGCGTATCTCGACAGCATTTAACGCGAGGTGGCGTGACTATCGATGCGGAAACCGGAAGTGCCAATATGACCATGTCAGTGACTTCTTATACTTTCTCGAGATGTCAAAACCTTTAAAACATCTTTATTTATTGGTAATATTCGCAGATCAAAACCCCACTACATAGACATTTATTATCCAACTAATACAAAGTGTCCATAGAAAACACATAGGGCGTTTGTATGGACATACCCGGCGCATACGGATATGTTGTATGCTCCGGGTGGTGCATACGGAAAAATAGTGCGTATGAAAAAATAGTGCATAACTAAAACGAACTAATATTGACATGCCACTTGTCCAGAAAAGGTGGATAATAAATACAATATTGACTGGTTTCAGATACAAGCGGTTGTATGCTCCTCGGAGATGACTCTCCGCAATATCCTCGCATACGCTCGGATATTACTACGCGTCAACTAATCGGAGCATACGGCCGCTTGTATCTGAAACCAGTCAATATTGTGTATATATGTGTTTTTTTAGCAGGCTGGATATGTTTATTAAGTGACATACCATTGCCTGAGCAGCGCAAGTAAAATTGTGCCCAAAACAATAGGCCGGAAGCCTGGCCTCTGTAATGACATATTAGGCCAGGTAACGCCTAGCCTTTAAGCTTAGCCTATGCACTCACATATTAGGTCAAGTAACGCCTAGCCTGAAAATCTGGCCTTTGTAATCACATATTAGGCCAGGTAACCCCAAACCGGAAAGTCTGGCATATGTACTCACATATTAGGCCAGGTAACGCCTAGCCTGAAAATCTGGCCTCGGTAATCACATATTAGGCCAGGTAACGCCTAGCCTTTAAGCTTGGCCTATGTATTCACACATTAGGCCAGGTAACGCTGAAACGGAGAGTCTGGCATATGTACTCATATATTAGGCCAGGTAACGCCTAGCCTTGAAGCCTGGGCTAGGTACTTACATATTAAACCAGGTATCGGCCACCATTTTTCGTGCACAGTGTGATATTGCATTCAGTTGATACCTGACCAGTGCAATATTGACATAAGGTTATTAGCCAGGGGGTACGGTGAAATCTGGCAATTTTTAGGGGAAAATTTCAATAAGTTTTCAAAGCTTACCATACCTTTATTTTGTATTGTCATTCATTTTAAACGAGTGGAAGTAAGTTATTCGGGGAATCTTGTGAGAGAGAGATGTTTGACATGCATAGTCAAAGGTTGGCTGGTTCCTCCCTTCAGCTGAAAATGAGCGGTTAACCAGCGTAAGTTCAAGGTCACTCCAAATCAGGCAATACCTGTCCCATTATTAATTTGGGCAGGAAATCAGTCTACCAAAACACCAGAGGGCCAACGATGGATTCCCAGGCGTTTAATTAGGAAAACTAGCTGTCAGGATCTAAGTATAGTAGTATAATATATCATACCACCCAGTACCATTGTTAAAGCACTATGTATAGAGGAAAAGGGACCTTCATGGAACTCAATAGTACTGGAGAATGTCCCTCTGGAATAATTAGAACATATGGCCGGCATAGATAATAGAACCTGACACCAAGACTCTGTATCAATCTATTCAGAGAAACGACAGTGTTTGTAACTGATGAGTGGCAATGTAAACTGTACCATAGAGAATATCTGTAGCGTATGATACAGAGGATGTATAGAGATTGGCCATGTAAACGATCCTGGAGGAATTATTATCACATACCTGTGAGCAAATGTCTCATTTACTGGCCAGCTGTACAGATGTATCTCAGAACGAAAGATTGAAAATATCTCGATGTAAGAAATCTCAATACAAGGTTGTTCATGGCCCCAGTCCTAAAACTATTGCAACCAAATACACAAGCATACATCAAAAGTATTGAATATACTGGATCAAACCACTGGAACTCCTTACCTGTAATTACTCGACAAACAGAGACATATCCTGAATTAAAAAAACTAACCAAAACGATATTACACGAGTCTATACCAAGATAATCTGAACTTTTATCTTATATCCTATGTACTAAAGATGATATCTTTACCTTATATTATATATAACATATATTACTTACTATACATTATAGTCTGTTATCATTTCAAACGATCTCCTATTTTGATGGATAAGATATAAATCTATTGACAAACTCGGGCAACTCTATGTCAAATAATGAAAATAGTGCATATTGGGATTAGTGGAGCACTAACGTTGTAACTATCACATTGGATATCAGCTGAAAACCAGTGTCGGATACTTCCATAACTGAGCTGATATCTTTGGTTTCTCTTTTATATGGCATGACCCATAGATGTATCACCAAAGGAAAAAGACATGTAAATCTTTGTTGCCAATAAAAGACTTTGAACAAAAACAAAAAATAATAATAATAAGGAGGTATAGTGAGTGTGTCTGAATTAGATTTATTCCTTGCTTTTTGGGTTAGGAAATATTCACCTTGTTCTTCGAACTCGGTGAATATTTCCCACACAAAACAACCCATAACAGATTTCATTTAGGCACACTAAGCACGTCTGCATATACTTATTGCATTTGGATGGTGTAATGCCAGTTGTGTATTGCAAAGGGAAGATAGAGACTGTAGAAGAAACCTATGAAGATTTACGGTCAGATCTTGAATCCTATCGAGTTTTAATCACGTAGTAATTCAAAAGGCGAAGCCGTGTGAATTACGTAGTGATTTAAATGAGATACAATCTCCCATTGAGTATTTTGCGAATACTCTATGAGCGTTGAATACGAGTTCCAAATGTTAAGTCTTTGTAAAAAAAAGATACCAGGCGTGAGATAACGGGAAGCGGAGACATGCTAATATTGTGACGACTATGGGGAGAAAATACCAAGGGTTAGAAATACATATGCGTTGTTCCTATATACCTATGAGCGAACAACCTATGATTACCTAACGCTGCTGGGGGTGGGATAACTTTTGTTTTACTGCCCAGGTTGACGTTTACTGCCCACATTAACGTTCAAAGACGTTCGGTTTTTGTCGATATTAGCTGACAAATGAAGGTATATATAGGAATAGGGAAACCATGTACCAGTGGAAATAAGTCAAAGTTACTCGGTAAGGCTTGGAAAGATTACTGCCCGCGGCTATGACTTGGGCAGTAATTTTCCCAAGCCTTACCTCGTAACTTTGACTTATTCCCGCCGGAACATAGTTTCCCTCTAATATTGTGATGACTATGGGGAAAATACCAAGTCTGAGATAAATGCTAATATTGTGACGACTATTGTGATGGATCACGGCCTATTACTTACACATCCTTCTCCCTTTATCGCTCAGCCCCTGTCGTGAGGACTCCAATAGGGAGCTGAGAAGAAATATACATCACTGTAAACACACGCCACGGCGAGACAGGAAGTGACGTGCTTTATTACCGCCAGGATTCAAGGAACGAATCAATGACGTCATAAAGACGGTTGTCGTCTGCCAGTCGTTCTGTCTCCAGACTACAGAGGGCGCTGCTGGGCGCACCCTGGCGGCGGCGTCTGTCTCTGTGTCTGTCTGTTTGTCCCCGGCATTTCGCGCAGAGCAGTGTAGGGGGCGCCACCAGTGACTGCCGGTCATTGTGAGAAGCAGACGACAACGTTTCCACATCTCGCGCCGATTGTGTTCTCTCGGTGATGAATTGTCCTGGTCGCCCGTCCTCCCGTATGGCTGTTTTTGTTCTGGTCCCCGTGCCGCCCCTCACGTTTCTGCTCCTATGTACATGCAGTGGTCAATGTGGAGCCAAATTTGTCTTTACTTCCCCAATATATAACTTCAGCCCATTTCGCCTTGCTCGACTGTATGCTATGTGTGTGTGTGTGCATATAACGTTATGAACTGAGAGCGACATGTATTATCGTAAAACTGGATGAGTTTTAATCTTGGCCACCGTATGCCATGATTGGAGTTTAGCATAGTGATTTCACGAGGCGAAGCCGAGTGAAGCCCGTAGCCAAAACTCCAGGAGTGGAATGCGATGGCCAAGATTAAAACGAATCAGGTTTTGATTTTATCCTAACCTGTCTCCTCTATTTTGTAATGTTACATGATAATAATTCTGTATGCCACTAGTGGCATATAAATCTCCATATGCCAGTCAGCGTGGCATACGGAAACTCAATGTTAAGGCTATGGGATTTTATATTAGGGGTAGGATAAAGAATATGAATGTATTTTTATATATATATATATATGTTTTTTGCCGCCAACCAGTTGTCGTTCAATGTTCTTAATTGCTCGCCAATAGTTTATCAACATGTTGATAAATCCAGTCGGCAACAATGGAACATTGGATGGGATGCGTAATTTACCTGCGACAAGTTCACCGATTTCTATACAATTTGGGAACTAATCGTTCAATCTCGAATCGGTTGGTGTACATTAGACTTTAGATTTGATACTTCTGTACATGGGTTTCTCCAAACTACCCAACAAAAGGGGCGAGACTGCCACGTTCTATAGTGAAGAAAGAACAAACCATCACTCGACACCGCCACCCTCTAGATAAATATGGTTAAAGTATGACCAAACAAGGTACCGTTTGATGAACGATTTACTGACATATTATGTGATAAATAATAGGAATGATCAGTCTGGATTGCCTGTATAGATGCGTTAGACTTGACTCGCGGGGTTATTTTATATGGAGGGTAGGGAGTAGACTGATAGATCTCTTCTTTCCGTTTACACCTGCACAGGCCGACCTTTTGAAGCTCTGACAAAAAGGTGAGAGACAAATCCCTGCTGCCGACCTGCCCATCAGATGTGACAGCCCTGCCCCAGACACACTTACACTCCCGGCCAGTCGGAAACACTTTCTGTACTCAGGTCTAAAATAGAGCTAAGTCCTCTTTCTAGACATAAATGCAGCTATTGAACTACGTGTACTCTACACTTTTGACCGAAGAAACTAAAAAGTACTGCTAAGTACAATTTATTTTTATGTATCTATTTACTTATATATTTTTCTTTCTGAATAACCAACAGCGTTATGTAACTATAGGGGATAGAGCCATTGTTAGTTCCTAAGCCAGTCACTAGGTGGCCAGCAGTATGATCTATGTGTGTGTGTGTGTGCAAGGCTCGAGTTCTGACACTTCTAAATTATCGCTCACTTCTTTTGCACCTCCATTACTGAAGAACACCTACTTTTTCACCTCCATTAGTGAAGAACACCTTCTCGAGGGCGTCATGGCAGTGCCCATGGATCATAGGCTATATGCCATATAGAGCGTTCGCCCATATATATATTATATATATATATATATATATATATATATATATATATATATATATGTATGATAAAATCCTATAAACGTGGGGTACAAGACATAAATACAGGTATTCTACTCCTACTCTACACCGGGTTGGTCCGTTAGCATGCAGCCTGCCCCTCCCGGACATGATGCGGTCATTTTCTAGATGTCTTACTAGATCCCCCGTGTATAACGCCGGTTAATATGATCACACCATCCTCCTAATCACATCTGACAGGGTGAGGGGGGTGAGAGGGAGGCTTGGTGGGTCACGGTGAACCCCCTAAAGATTCGTAAGACACTCATGAAGTGCCGACCAAACAGTTGATGTGCACGAAGATATGTTACACAATAAGTCTCTTTTTCCTTTTCTTATGACTATTTATATGTATTGATGTATTTAGCTTTTTATCATATGGTACCAAGTACTTATAAAATAGTATAAGCTTAACTTATACTATCGGTAATCATTGGAAATGACCAATTGTGGGTCAACATTTGTTGTTATAAAAGAAGATGAAACATTATGTAAAATCCTCCATTTTGGGAGGTTCAATCGAACCAGCTAACCGCCGATGAATTTCCCAAGTTAAATAAAGAATTTAAAAAAAAAGAGCTACAACTCACGCCCAGATTCACCCCACAGCCACTGGGTATACTGCCCAGGCAGTAGATCTATTGGTCGTGGGCGGATGATGCCTTAATGCATCATTTGCTAAAAATTCATGAAATTGTTATTTAAAAGAGATATTTTAGCAATAAACTCCTGATGAAGATAGATTAAATCTATCGAAACGTTCAGCCTTTAAATGCCTTCACCTATCACTCATTATCATCAATAGATTTGAACTTTTAAATTGAAACCTTTTAAATTGAAACGAGTTTAGTTTTTTGTGGTTAGCACCTATCATATATTTCAACAATAAACTTGAAATTTTCACAGAATGTAGGTGTAACATCATACCTATGATTCCTAGACAATATAGATAAAAATATTAAAGATAACATGATAAACCTTCGGGATATGGGTTCAGAGGATAATGCCTCCGTCCCCTAGAACTGTACAAAGTCACTAGTGACCGTCCCCAAGTGTGTAGCTTTGCCATAGGCGGCCGTCCAAAAAGGGTGAAAGATTAATAGTAGCATCAAGATAGAACCATCTTGTATTCGGAAGCTATGTGCTATGATGTAAGGCATTCATTTTTGCAAAACCTATGTGGTAATCACGATTTATCTTGCCTGGTATAAATATCCATAGGCTTAACATTAGCAACTCGTACTCAAGAGGCTTGCGAGTACGGTAGCTCATACTCAATAGGTTGTAAACAGATTAATATATTCAGGCTAAGATTAAATCAAAAAACATATTCATATTTTATGTGTGTCCACGATACCCATCTTGATTGAACCACTTCAGAATATTCACTCGGCCATCGCATCGTTCATATCCCTGAGCGCTCCAAATTCGATGGCGTATAGGGAAACAGACAAGCATTCATCTGTTTCTTTCATAATACACGATATGTGCTAACCAATAGATTTCCAGGTTTGTAACAACATCAAACAAAATATCATTTGTGATATGATATTGCCTTTCCCCTCTGCTTAATCATTGTATCAGATCGGTTCTCACGTAAATCATTATAATAACTGTAAAGGCCTATTTCCATTGGCCGACGAAAAGGGTGTAGATCTTTTGAGTTACCCAGAAAGTCTGTCGGTGGTCCCACTCACTGTGCGTCTATAAAGAAGGGTAGTGGATTTCATCAGACACCAACCTTTCACTCAGTGGTTGGTGGTGCCACATTGCATAATCTAAACAGAAAAAGTCGTGGGTCATTTCACGAGCTGGGTCGTGTCCATTGACCAATTTTGGGTCAGCAGTGCCAAAAGTCCGTCGGTGGTTCCTGACTGTAGATCGGTGACGGGAGATCGGCCAATGGAAACGGGCCTTAAGATTGACATGACTTCCATCAATCCAACCCATATTTTATAAATTTGAGTTGTTAGGTTACTGCCTTTGGTTCTCGCTTCGGTAACGTTGTAATGTGCATGGATCTAAAGGCCACTGGATCCAGACGTTAATGGGTACTGAACACGGCTTACTCTAGCCTTCAGTTGGAATAAAAAGATAATTACCTACTACATATAAAGGGCACCATTTCGACAGGATATATTGGAATTGCTCCCACAGATGAAAACAGACAGAATCGGAATTGTCCATGGAGATTGAGAGTGAGATTCTCGTGCACAGAAAAACTTAAACCTGCTCATCTGTATTGTAGTGAAAATAAAAGTCGTAACAAAATTAACAGAATTATAGAGACCATAAACAAAGAAATAAGAGAGGAAAGGAATTCAGAGAAAGGAAATCGTTGATGGTTCTATTTATCATGATAATTACTAATAAAGACGTCTTGTCGCTGTTTCCGAGGGGATGCTATTTCAGGATGATGTTCGTGTATTCAGATGTCATCAACACATAAAAGGTGGAGAATGGTGGGAGTTTGCTAGGTGGAACAGTCATTACAGTTGAGTTTTAGCAATGTGTTCAGTAGAAAATTACTATAGAAGAAATTCTATCACTATGTACAGTAGGAAAATTGCACTCGAAGAAACTTTGTCATTATGTTAGATGGAAATACTGTACTGGATATTTTACCAATGTGTTCAACAGAAAAAAGGCAACTATGTCTGTGAGGCAAGAATATCCAAGTGGGAATCGGGTCTTACTGGAACAGCTGCACGGAAATAAAGGTCTACTCCACACAACCTCATGCTAAAGCCCATTACACATCTACCGATTTCGGAACATTGTCAGTGGAACATTGTCAGCGACAAACCGACGGTAATTTGTCTCAGGCGAGGCATCCTAACGGAGTCGGTCGTAGTCGGTAGATGTAGGACAGCTAGGCAAGGGTCAGGCAATGATTAGTGAACCACCTCCTTCAGATGATATTTTGTCGCTAACAAGTTGCCGTTTCTATGTTCCTAAATTGGTGGCAAAAGGTCTATCAACATGTTGGCAAATTTAGTTGCCAACACTGGAATGACACTTGAAGGCACTGTTCCCAAATCCTAACTCTGTCAGCTGGGGATGCAGAATCATATATCTGTCTGCAAGTGCAGACGGATTTCCTTAGGATTAATACCCACCACCCCCTCTCTTTGATGTCCGCCGGTCGAGCGAAGGGTTACGTAATTTGCCTACGACAAGTTCACCGACTTCTATACGATTTGGGAACTAATCGTTTGACCCTTTATCGGTAGATGTGTATTGGGCTTAACTCCATGTAACTCAATATTGGATGCTCTGATTAAGTGATCTGACAAACTTCAACCAGCCAATCTCTACATCTCAACTATCAACTCATCCTTAAATGTACAAAAAGAAACTAGCAATCCTGAAGTAATACAGAATGTGGCTAGTACACACATAAATACACTGCTTTTGTGTTACCCATACATACTCACAATTTACTATTAAACCTTTCATTATGGCTTGAGGATAAACCACACTTGAATAAAAAAGGAAACATATCATAGCCTCTATATTATCAGAAAGTTCATGACTATGAGATTTAATCAGTCCTCCTATGTTGTAATTTGTCTCTATGATTCTAAAACTGCGTCCGGACAAGTCTCTAAAGGGAGCTCTTCATCAATATCATTATCCTTATTATAACCTTTACGGTGTCTGGTATGGAGGGGAATTTGAGGTCTGAGACCGTGGAGTAGGTACCACACGGGTGTATAAAGCAAGGCTGGAATACTGCATCATGTCATCACCACTTTTCAAGCAGGTTCCCACTCTCCTAGCATAGATCCTGGGACTTCCTTCCTGCCCTGCTTGTATCTCTGCACCGACCTGCCTTTTGGGAGCAAAATCTGCCCCATGAACCAGTTTTTCAAATATCCTAAATTCTGGGCACTTTCGAGCAGTATTTTGTGTTTTATAGTATGAGATTTCCTCTACTGTGTATGGCCATCGCACTGATGTGACCTGTGTACCGTTTCCAGTAGAAAGTTTGTGTGTGTGTGTTTTACTTGTTTTACCTTAGATGTACCAGTTTATATGGTAAATAATATACATTCATTTCTGTTTTTGTGATGTCAAATCAGGAATAGACTATAGAATTACTTTCTTCATTGCAAAGCAACTCTTGTGTTCTAGGGTTTTATTTGTCAACATGACACATGTGCTCCTTCAAAGGGCAGTCTAATCAGCTGTATATTCACATTATACAGTGGTCTGAAGCTTAAAAAAGAAGCAGCTTTATTGTCTGTGAAGCTCAATTATAGTAAAGTAGAACCCGCATAAGTGGACACCCTCTGTTTCAGCTAAAGTGTCCGCTTTACGTAGGGTGTCCGCTTACACAGGGTTAAAATAAACATCTAATATAGAGGGAACCGTTGTGAGCAAAGGTGTCCGTTCATGCGGGGTGTCCACTTCTACTGTATATCCCATCTCATAATATATGAGTTGTTTGAGTCTCATTACTTTTGACAATTACAATAACTGTCAATTTTGATAGAATGAATTCTGCTGAATAAAAGAAAAATTACACTTATACACATATTTTAATCCGAAATGCAGTTTCTCTATATGACGTCACTGGGTTGAAGCAGAGATTTGTAATCCCAACCCCCACGAAATATCTGCTGGGAGAGTGACAGATTACACATCAGATAACCACTCCGGTGCTTGGAAACCGATCCTCCTCCATAGCCACCTCTCTTCTAAAGTCCCATGGACCTAAGATAAGGCCCCTAAATACATTTTCTCGGCGGCGCAGGTCTAGTTGCAACTCGATTAGGGTTGGGGCCCCTGTGGTGGCTCCTGAATCTGGCCTGGAGGCCTGGCGGCTGGTAGGAGGGTGAGATTTAGGTCTGGGAGTGGCTCTTAGCTCAGTAGAGGTGTGGTAGTGATTGAAGGTGTCAGCGAAGTATCAGCTGTCACTCTCCTAGCAGATATCCTACGCTTGTATCTCTGCACCGACTGGACTGGTTCCCTGCCCTAATGAAGTAAGGGACAGGTAACGGGTTCCTACGTCCTTTACAGGCACGACCTTAAACTTTGGCTGGTGCCCGCCTGTGACTTGCGGATACCCCGGGAACCAGCCTAGTGGTTTGGCTGGTATCCGCTTGTCATACACCTAGTTCCGCCGAGCCCTCTAGCGGATGACCGGGGAACCAGGAGGCGTTACCAATAATGCATCATAAAAATGGAACCTGTTACCTGGCCTATAGTCTAACTAGGCCAGGCTTCCAGGCTATGCACCGACCTGCCTGTTTGGGACAGAATCTGTCTCATCCGCCAGTTTTTCAAATATCCTAAATTTGTCATGGTTTGGGCAGTATTTGTATTCTGCTTGTACATAGAAATACACATATTTATATGGTTAATGATTTACAATCACTTTTTGTTATTTGTTATTTCAAACCAGACACAGTCTCTGGGATTACTTTCTTCAGTGGAAAGCACCTCATGTGTTGCAGGGTTTTGTTTTGTCAACAAGACACATGTGCCCACTCGAAGGGGGAGCCTAATCAACCTTGGATTCACATTCTAAAGTGGTTTAAAGCTGAGAAAGAAACAGCTTTAATGTCTGTAAAGCTCATTTAACAATTCCCATATTTCACAACTCATAATATATGAGGTCTTTGAGTTTCAAAACTTTTGACAGTTGCCTTGTTTTGAATCTGAAATTTTAGCTGGTTCCCCTGTCCTTATTTAGATACCAGGGAACCAGCGTTGGGTTGAGGCAGAGATTAGCAAGCGCTAGTGCCGCGAAAGATCTGGGAGGAGAGTGATCAGCTGTCTCGGACCATCTCGGCTTTGTGTGTCCATCTTAACGTACTCCATGTACTCCTCACCTACTCCCTGTCAACGCCACTTTTTGATGCCCCACAAAAGATGGGTGTTTGTCAATGGACTTTGCGAATTTCGATCTTACATGTGGATTTCAATAAACTCATGCTTTTTGTGAGAGATAATTTACACTAATAAATGTAATAAATAAGCAGTGCTTTGTGTAATGTAGTTGTTCGTATGGCCTTCAGAACGTATGTAAGGTAGGGAGCAGATGTTAGGAAATATGGGTTTCAAATAAGAGTTCACCCTGTGTCATTGGCCTAAATAAACTGCTTTATATATATTTTTTAACGTGTCATGAGAAAAATAACGTTATGAAGTGTTCTTGAAAGAAAAATACCGAAAATAGTATTTTGTCTCTTACTTAAATGGAATGTGCAGTTATATCCATGCCCATACCATTATCGGAGTCCATTCTCTATCCTGTGTGCCATCCATTCTTTTAGTATGTACCGGGGTGAGATAAATACAGAAAGCAACTTGTTTTGGTCAAAAACGGCGTTCTCCAACTGGTTTGAGTGTTACGTGATATTCACTCTCTTGTCGCCTCATTCATATCATGCGACAATCTCGTGGAGAAGTACGATTTTGACCAAAGCTTGTTGGTTTCTTCTTTAATATCCATCTATATCAGAAATATATATATATATATATACCAGCGCCTGAATGGAATCTTTTCCTTGTTGTTTTTGGTCAGAAATATTCAAAGAACGAGGTTAATATTTCCGACCAAAAACAACTCGGAACAGATTTCATTCAGGCACACTAACCGTGTCTCCATATAGTAATCGGCCTGACAAGTAGATATAAGGCTGAGATTAGATGATATGGAGATTTCTTACCCCTCTCACAGAGACATCCACGAAGTAAACACAGACACATACATTACGTACATGTATTCCTACACTTCTTTCTATATTCCCAGTCATTTCACGACCATCATCCTGAGTTTCCGTTATCGTCTGCTTCTAGACGGCGAGAACAGACAGGAAAGGCTTCATACTACACCCACCAGAAAAGAAACGTCTTTGAGAAGAAAGTGTGAACGTGGAGAGGCATCCTTCAGCAGGTGAGAGCAGAGTCTAGACAGGGTTGACGACAGACTGTACCAGACTGTACCAGACTGTTCTCAGAATCTGACCAGGAAATACCGGGCATTCTCCACCCTAACACACAGTCTCAATACGTGTTTTATGCTCTGACATCCAGCACCTAAAGTCCAATACACATCTACCGATTCAGGGTTGAACGATTAGTTCCCAAATCGTGTAGTTGTCGGTGAACTTGTCGCAGGCAAATTACTTAAGCCCAATGCCCATCTACCGATTTCGGAACATTTATGTACCTTTGTCGGCGACAAACGGACAGTAATTAGTCTCAGGCAAGGCATCTTAACGGAGTCGGCCGTAGTCGGTAGATGTAGGACAGCTAGGCAAGGGTGAGCCACCGATCAGTAGACTGATTTGCTTAGGACTAATATCCACCAACCACTCTCCTCAATGTCCGCAGATCGAGCGAAGAGTTACGTAATTTGCCTGCGACAAGTTCACCGACTCCTATACTATTTGCAAACTAATCACTCAACCCTGAATCGGTAGATGGGCATCAGGCTTAAAGTCCAATACACATCTACCGATTCAGGGTTGAACGATTAGTTCCCAAATCGTATAGGAGTCGGTGAACTTGTCACAGGCAAATTACTTAAACTGTGTCGGCCACCCAAAAGGGGGTATTTCCAATGATCCATTGTCATCGACTGGATTTATTATGTCGATAAAGTTTTGGCAAGCGATTTAGGAACATCGACCAATAATTCGGCAACAAAAGAATATCTCAAGAGTAGGGGGTTCACTAATCGTTGGCTGACCCTTGCCTAGCTGCCTCACATCTTACGACTAGGTCTGACTCCGTTAGGATGCCTCGCCTGAGACAAAGTACCATTCCTTTGTCGCCAACAAAGGTACATCAATTTTCCGAAATTGGTAGATGTGCATTAGACTTTACTGCTTACATAAAGTGGAATTCAAACTGTGATATTTATGTACCTCGAAGGGTGTTTGTCTGAGACAAATCCTGCTGACATTTTCTACTGAAACACAATCTCCTCGTCTGATTTGTAGGGTTCCCGTTCTCTGAGACAAGTATTTTCCCCTGGAACTGTCGGCGATTATTACCAGCCTTAATGAGTTACAGAATTTCAAGAGATTTAGATTTTAAGAACTTGCAAGTTTAATATATATTTGAAGTACTTTTTATGAAAAGAAAAGTTGCGATAGCCATACAGGAAAGCGGGATTGATTTCTCCAAATGAAATAATTTGTTTTTATAAAGGAAACCTTTATCTGTAATGTTGCAATTGACTAAAAACTGAATACCGAATTCCTTCTTCAAAATAGAAAAACTTAATGCTTCGAATTTTTAAAATCATGTTTTCTAATAAAGGAAAACTTTATCTGAAATATTGTAATTGACTAAAATCTGAATACCAAATTTTTAAAAAACTGTATGCTTTGATTTTCTTTAACAAAAAATTGTTTTATTGATAAAAGATTCTTCTATACAGACACAAGATTTTCAACCTAACAGTTAAGACAACAAAAACCCTGTTGCGACAAGCAGCAACATATTACAATTTTTGTTATCACCCTTCATACCTAATTTCACATGACAGATATACATAATCCTCCTAGACGACACACGACCCCGCTGGTATGGCATCCTTTATAACCCTTCAGACCTCCCATCTATATACCCGCAGTAGAGTAGCTCTCCAGCCCTGCAAATAAAAGCCCAGGACACTGCGGAGGGTGCACCACGGATTGGCCAGCCATAAATTGTGCGATCGGGGGCAGGGTGGCCCTTAGACTTGCTCAAGTCTTTGGTTATGAACATTCATTAAATGATTAAAGAAAATCGGAATGCAATTCATTATAGCATGTGTCCTTCTCTGACTGGCCCATGAATCAAAGACTTGTCCACTCTGACCATAATCTCCTGTTTATGACCCCAAGCCACTCCCTGTAACCCTATACTTCCTCCTACCCCTCCCTCCTCCCCTCCTCCAGTTCCCTGCCTGCCTGTGTTTTCATAGCAATATATGTCGCCTACTCCTGCCTATGTCTCGATTGAGATCAAAGTGAGAGGGTACCAATCTCCAAGCAGATATCCTGACCAGTAGCAGACCTCTGCTTGGGGAGTGTGGCGCTACATTGCGCCAGTCTACACGGATGAGACCAGGCCCTGTGTCACTCAGAAGGGGTGGAGGGGTAGGATACAGGGACTGAGGCCAGTCTAGGATGAGACCAGTCCCTGTGTCACTCAGAAGGGGTGGAGGGGTAGGATACAGGGACTGAGGCCAGTCTAGGATGAGACCAGTCCCTGTGTCACTCAGAAGGGGTGGAGGGGTAGGATACAGGCACTGAGGCCAGTCTAGGATGAGACCAGTCCCTGTGTCACTCAGAAGGGGTGGAGGGGTAGGACACAGGGACTGAGGCCAGTCTAGGATGAGACCAGTCCCTGTGTCACTCAGAAGGGGTGGAGGGGTAGGATACAGGGACTGAGGCCAGTCTAGGATGAGACCAGTCCCTGTGTCACTCAGAAGGGGTGGAGGGGTAGGACACAGGGACTGAGGCCAGTCTAGGATGAGACCAGTCCCTGTGTCACTCAGAAGGGGTGGGGGGGTAGGATACAGGGACTGAGGCCAGTCTAGTATGAGACCAGTCCCTGTGTCACTCAGAAGGAGTGGGGGGGGGGGGGGGGGGTAGGACACAGGGACTGAGGCCAGTCTAGGATGAGACCAGTCCCTGTGTCACTCAGAAGGGGTGGAGGGGTAGGACACAGGGACTGAGGCCAGTCTAGGATGCGACCAGTCCCTGTGTCACTCAGAAGGGGTGGAGGGGTAGGATACAGGGACTGAGGCCAGTCTAGGATGAGACCAGTCCCTGTGTCACTCAGAAGGGGTGGAGGGGTAGGACACAGGGACTGAGGCCAGTCTAGGATGAGACCAGTCCCTGTGTCACTCAGAAGGGGTGGAGGGGTAGGATACAGGGACTGAGGCCAGTCTAGGATGAGACCAGTCCCTGTGTCACTCAGAAGGGGTGGAGGGGTAGGACACAGGGACTGAGGCCAGTCTAGGTGGCCCTCAAACGCAATCTCTGCTGCACCGAGGAGGGTAAGTGGCTGTGGAGCCTTCAATCTCCCGGGAACCGACTGTATTAGGGACCATACACGGCAGCCTACATAAACTGACATACAGTGACATGCTCCGGGCATAACTCTCCCAAGTGGTATATCCCCCCTCCCCCTCCCACCATAATGCGCTCACTCACTGGTACTCTATTTCGGGGAAAACAAGTACCAATATATTTACTTATGTACGTATGCAATGTATGATTCTTTCACAACAAGGGAGATCTAGAATTGTTTGTTTGGGTAGTTTAACGTCCAATATGTTCTCTATTAGACTTGAGAAATAATATAAAAAATGTATATACGATTATCTGATATTGTGCAGATTCTTAACCTATCCATTGCATTGCAATTGTATTTTTCTCATGAACGGTACGTTATTTTGTAATAATCTGCATTAATGATAAAAGTATAATAATCTTGAAGATATTGTAGAAGTCTAAACATTGATGGCAACACGGGAATTCTGTAAAGTAAGTACATGTAGTACAAAAGGATTAATAGTCCAGAGCTGCGCTGATGAAAGTTAAACTGCGCGAAAACTACCAGTTTATATATGTATACACCCGGCGTATAGGTATGATTTTGGGTATACAAGGTATTCCTATTTTCCGTTGTGTATACATCTATGGACGTATAAAATGTATAAAAACCCGCGTATACATGTCCCGCACACGATATTTCTCTGCATATACGCTTTGCTGCAAACACAGCCATTACGCTGACGTATAGAAGAGGAAACGTGTCAATATATACAGCCGATACATGCACTTGGCGTATAAATGAATAAACTGGTGGTTTTTACGCAGTGTCAGCTAAATGTCAATTCATCTCAATAATAGAGGGAAACTATTTTCTATTGAAAGAAAGTCAAAGGCTTGAGAAAATTACCGAGGGCAGTAATTTTTCCAAGCCTAACTGAGTAACATTTACTTTCCTTCATAGTACTTGGTTTCCCTATTCCTATAGATACATTGTGCCTTCAAATATCGATAAAAATGGTTAATTCTTTACCTGCGATAGTCCGAAAAGCCATGCCTACCCTTATCGAGTAACTCTAACCAATATGTTTTCGTCCGCCAGTTTCATAGGAACTATGCAGATTGCTATGCAGGTTGCTATGCAGGTTGCTATGCAGATTGATATGCGACAACGTCACGGCGACGTCATAGCTGCATCAATATAATGTTTACATTTTGTAGGCTTCGAAAGCATGTTTGCCTGTCTTTTACACCATTTGCAATCTTTGTGAGAGTCTTCTGGGTTATTTGGGATAATTGGTCTGAGTTGGTGTGTCCGTTTTTTTTCCATATCGAACGATATAATGATGACATAGATCATGTGGTCAGCCTAGGACGAAAAGGTCAGCCTGGGACGAAAACGCCAGCCTGGAACGAAAACGCCAGCCTGGGAAGAAAACGTCTGCCTGCGACAAAAACGTCAGCCTGGGACGAAAACGCCAGCCTGGGACAAAAACATCAACCTGGGACGAAAACGTCAGCCTGGGACGAAAACGTCAGCCTGGGACGAAAACGTCACCCTTGGTATATAACTCACAATTGTTGTACCCCTAGCAGCGGTATATATATTCTTCTATTGCCACCCTCACAAATCTATTAATTCAAATGTTCAGCTCTAAAGGAGGGAACTCGAATCCACTACCCGATGGATAGTTCTACTCAGAAAAGTCCCAATGGCGATAATTCATTATTATTCCGACCAATAAGTACACTGGGCACAGGGATACAAACAATAATGAGAGAGAAGTACAGAGTGAATGGGGGATCCATACTAAGTAAATAGTACCCCTGTATTTCCCCTCCGTCAGGCATGGCTTTGTTCCAGGACGTGACAACACGAGAAGGCAACGCTGTGTTTCTCTGCGCCCTTGCTGGTGTTTTTTGGGCCATCAGGCGGCGATCTGGCGGCGATCTGGCGGCGATCTGGCGGCGATCTGGCGGCGATCTGGCGGCGATCTGGCACGATGATGATACGCGGTCAGTGAACAGGAGACTTCGTGTGGGTCGTGGCTGGCCACCAGAAGCTAAACACGATAATGGGTCCCTGTGTATGGACGGCAGGCCGCCACAAAATGCCACATGTATACTATTACTGTTTAGAGGTGCATTTCGTGCTTTTTGAGCTACACGCTTATATATATATATATATATATATATATATATATATATATATATATATATATTCATCCTACCTCTAATAAAAAACGCCATAGGCTTAACATGGGATTTGTTTATGTCACGGGTGTGACATAAAGTGTTGTTTATGCCACTACTTTCTAATACTGAAAAAATATGAAAACGGGGTAGGATAAAATCTAGACGCCACTGGTTGGAGTTGGAATTTACTTATGTCACTCTTTTTTTTTTTTTAGATCTTTATTGACGTCCTCAATGTGTATACATTGTACTTCCGTACATCCGATCAGTTTTTGTTGAACATATAACACATTATAGGTTTACACCATATCCAGGTCATGTGATGAAATATACAATGAACATATATGAAGGGTAATATTTAACAAGTAATTGCATTATCTCCCATATATCAAGTTACAGTGGGTATAGGTTTATAGTGTGTTGATACGGTAAATTTCTACTTATCGTTGATCATTCATATGAGTGACCTTTTTACATCCTTTTTAAAATACCATTTTGAATCAGTAGTTTGTGTTTTTAAAGGTAAGGAATTCCAAAATAATGTACCTCTATAGAAAGGGCTAAGTCTAAATTTTTCAGTTCGTGGTTTATCTTTTAAATCATTTTAAATCGTGAAATTAAGGAGCCAACAAAATGTGTGGCATAAATAACTCAGACTCAAACTCGTGACGTCTCTCGATAATATATATATATATTACCCACCTAGTACGTAGTCCCCATGCTAAGCTTATGGAGCTTACAGATTGCTACTGCGTAGAATACGGACCTCCGGAATCTCCTAAGAGAATACGGCTTTTACGGCCACCTGACAGGCGTTATAGGAACTAATTCATATAAACAAAACATGGCGCTAGGGTCGAATTTCTAAATATATACTAGATTTTTTCCCTGACAATTACTCGAAAGGTAAGTAATAAATACAATATTACTGTGCTTTCGATCTGTGTGGCCGTAGTCTTCTTTTAGTTGACACTACATAGTATTACTACGCGTCAACTACGTGGAGAATACGGCCACTCAGATTGAAATCATGTCAATATTGTGTATATATATTTATACTGCTCTCTATAGGAAGAGGTTATATACTACTTTCATTGAGTGTGGGTCGCACGCTTATATACGCTGCCTAGGTTAGGGAGAGGTTATATAGACTTTCATTGAGTGTGAGCCACATGCTCATATACACTGCCTAGGTTAGGAGAGGTTATATAGACTTTCATTGAGCGTGGGCCACACGCTCATATACGCTGCCTAGGTTAGGAGAGGTTATATAGACTTTCATTGAGTGTGGGTCACACGCTCATATACACTGCCTAGGTTAGGAGAGGTTATATAGACTTTCATTGAGTGTGAGCCACATGCTCATATACACTGCCTAGGTTAGGAGAGGTTATATAGACTTTCATTGAGTGTGGGCCACACGCTCATATACACTGCCTAGGCTAGGGAGAGGTTATACAGACTTTCATTGAGCATGGGCCACATCTGCTACTCCCTATGCAGTATTAATTGTATACTGAACCCTGTGCAGAACACTGTTATACTGCACAAGTTGAAACATCAGCAGTGTTTGGGCTTTCACGCTGACATGTCTTCTATGCCAATATTTAGGTAGATCTTTATTAATTTTGGGTATATATAATAAATCTATAATGACCAACGATGCTTGAGCCACTGGATGGTAATTGATGTTATTTACGGAACTCTGCCTAGCCTTTGTACTGTAAAAAAACTACGATTCCCCATCTCGTTTTGTAGCATGTACAGCATTGTCAGGTCATTCTATATAATTACTGTTTATAGTTGCATTCGCGCTTGCTCTGGGCGGCTGTGGGCCGCTTGGCAGACCACCTCTAGTCAGTGTCAGGGTGGCTGGAGGGTGGCTGGAGGGTGGCTGGAGGGTGACAGGAGGGTGTCGGGAGGGTGGCTGGAGGGTGACAGGAGGGTGACAGGAGGGTGACTGGAGGGTGACAGGGGGGTGACAGGAGGGTGACTGGAGGGTGACTGCAGGGTGACAGCAGGGTGACAGGAGGGTGACAGGAGGGTGGCTGGAGGGTGGCTGGAGGGTGACAGGAGGGTGACAGGAGGGTGGCTGGAGAGTACTGGAGGGTGACAGGAGGGTGACTGCAGGGTGACAGGAGGGTGACAGGAGGGTAGCTGCAGGGTGGCTGGAGGGTGGCTGGAGGGTGACAGTAGGGTGACAGGAGGGTGACAGGAGGGTGACAGGAGGGTGACAGGAGGGTGACAGGAGGGTGACTGCAGGGTGACTGGAGGGTGGCTGGAGGGTGGCTGGAGGGTGACAGGAGGGTGACAGGAGGGTGGCTGGAGAGTACTGGAGGGTGACAGGAGGGTGACTGCAGGGTGACAGGAGGGTGACAGGAGGGTAGCTGCAGGGTGGCTGGAGGGTGGCTGGAGGGTGACAGTAGGGTGACAGGAGGGTGACAGGAGGGTGACAGGAGGGTGACAGGAGGGTGACAGGAGGGTGACTGCAGGGTGACTGCAGGGTGGCTGGAGGGTGGCTGGAGGGTGACAGGAGGGTGACAGGAGGGTGACAGGAGGGTGGCAGGAGTGTGACAGGAGGGTGACAGGAGGGTGACTGCAGGGTGACTGCAGGGTGACTGGAGGGTGGCTGCAGGGTGGCTGGAGGGTGACAGGAGGGTGGCAGGAGGGTGACAGGAGGGTGACAGGAGGGTGACAGGAGGGTGACAGGAGGGTGACAGGAGGGTGGCTGGCGGGTGGCTGGAGGGTGGCTGGAGGGTGACTGGAGGGTGACTGGAGGGTGGCTGGAGGGTGGCTGGAGGGTGACAGGAGGGTGACAGGAGGGTGACAGGAGGGTGGCAGGAGGGTGACAGGAGGGTGGCTGGAGGGTGACAGGAGGGTGGCTGCAGGGTGACTGCAGGGTGACAGGAGGGTGGCTGGAGGGTGACAGGAGGGTGGCTGCAGGGTGACAGGAGGGTGACAGGAGGGTGACTGGAAGGTGACTGGAGGGTGGCTGGAGGGTGACAGGAGGGTGGCTGGAGGGTGACAGGAGGGTGGCTGGAGGGTGGCTGGAGGGTGGCTGGAGGGTGACTGCAGGGTGACAGGAGGGTGACAGGAGGGTGACAGGAGAGTGGCTGGAGGGTGACAGGAGGGTGGCTGCAGGGTGGCTGGAGGGTGGCTGGAGGGTGGCTGGAGGGTGACAGGAGGGTGGCTGGAGGGTGGCTGGAGGGTGACAGGAGGGTGGCTGGAGGGTTGCTGGAGGGTGGCTGGAGGGTGGCTGGAGGGTGGCTGGAGGATGGCTGGAGGGTGGCGGGAGGGTGGCTGGAGGGTGACAGGAGGGTGGCTGGAGGGTGGCTGGAGGGTGACAGGAGGGTGGCTGGAGGGTGGCTGGAGGGTGACAGGAGGGTGGCTGGAGGGTGGCTGGAGGGTGACAGGAGGGTGGCTGGAGGGTTGCTGGAGGGTGGCTGGAGGGTGGCTGGAGGGTGGCTGGAGGATGGCTGGAGGGTGGCGGGAGGGTGGCTGGAGGGTGGCTGGAGGGTGGCTGGAGGGTGGCTGGAGGGTGACTGGAGGGTGGCTGGAGGGTGACAGGAGGGTGACAGGAGGGTGGCTGGAGGGTGACAGAAGGGTGACAGGAGGGTGACAGGAGGGTGACTGGAGGGTGACAGGAGGGTGACAGGAGGGTGTCTTGCCTGATGTCAAATGAATCATGTCACCTTTTCCCCTGTTATTATAGAGGAACCATGTTCAAGTTCAGGGTCAGAGCTCGTATCCAATCGGTTTGAGTCGTGTAGTAATTCACGAGGCGAAGCTGTGAGAATTATGTAGCAATTCAAACAAGATGGGATCGAGCTCTGACCGTAAACTTAAATGGGTTTCTGTATTAATCTCATCCTTAACATTGATTAATGGGCTGAACTTTGTGACATAATCCCACATTGAGTCTTTCTTTCTAAAGACTCAATGGGTACGAGTTCCCATTGTTAAGTCTATTGGGGAGAAATACCAGGGATGAGATAATGATCGAGAAGAATAGAATACAGGAATACAAAATGTGTGCATGGTGGTTACTGAAAGACTTGAAAAGGAGAAATATGGCGAGAATAAGATGTAATCTTTCACCATCGCCAATATCATCTCATCTACCATTTACTCACAAAACACCCATTGTAAGTGCCCCACTGGCCCTCTGTATCTTTCTCAATGTCACAGAGTTGGCACGCAATAGTGTTAGTTTTTTAACCACACTGAGAGTCTCTATAACCTCTCCCTGACCTAGGCAGTGTATCTGTAGTTTTTTGTATCAGTATTTGTTCAGTATCATTAAAACCTCTTTTCCTTTTTTAGTTAACCTTAAACCTCGTTTTCAATGGCCGTCAAAAACGGATGATTTTAGTTGTCCTACATGTCTGTCGGTGATGGCACTGGCTGTATGTCAGTATCAAAGAAATCAGTGAGGGTGGTTTCTATGCAAGGTTTCTACTGTATTTTCCAGGTATACACAAATGTCTGTGAGAAAACCCGTCAGCGATGGCCTTCTTATATAAACTATACCAAATTAATCTGTGATCGTATTTTGCAGGTCTGGTGCTTGATATGTTTAGATCCTAGACTCAGTTGTATGAATATCATGTCTGGATGTATGTCATTATTGATTGATAAAACAAATCACCCAATTAGCCATTGAGTATTGGGTACACTACCTTCACAGGCCGTGGAGTATGTGTTCCTAACGTTAAACCTATGGAAAATAAATACCGGGGTGAGATAAATATATTTGACTATTTCGATATTAGCTATTCGCAGTGACGGCCAGCAGTCAGACAAAGTGCACATCGGGAGAGTGATTTGTCGTGAATCGGAGGAGGAGGGTGGTGGGGGACCAGTCGGGGAGCGGGGTGATAAACCGGGGTCCCTGCCAACCCCGCGAATGAATCACCCCCCGGCCTCCCGTACCACCACAGTGCGCCAGAATGACATCATGTCTGACCAGACTGCAAGCAGAATAAAAAAAACTCAATCATATTGCTCACTCCTCACAGTGACGCATAAAAAGATCCGCCGTAGAACTGCCATATTTGTCACGGATTTCAGAAGGCGTCTGTGGAACTGGGGAAAATAGCTTTCATAAATAACTTTCTGTTTCCATCTATCATAGCTGAAGGAAGGTATAGCAGTGTTTGATGATACTCGGGATGTGACAATTATTATTTCCTCGCAGTAAGTGGTGTTCCCCAACTCGTTTGGATATTCACTCCGCATCAAACTCATGGAGAACGACAACCTTGACCAAACCTTGTTGGTTTCTGTTTAGTTTCCCGGCAGATACCGGGCCTATGATACCCGAGCACCCAGCATGGTCTTGAGTATCTGAGTTGTGGCCAGTTCTGTAAACCACATTCCCGGCAAGTCCCCTTCTGGAAACCATCTCCGCTTTGAAGTCCGCCTTCCAGGAAGGATCCTTCCTCAGATGACACAAACACGAGTGACATAACTCAGCCGCCTAACTCCCGCCTATCTCCCGCCTAACTCCCACCTAACTCCCGCCTAACTCCCGCCTATCTCCCGCCTAACTCCCGCCTAACTCCCGCCTAACTCCCGCCTATATCCCGCCTATCTCCCGCCTATCTCCCGCCTATCTCCCGCCTGACTCCCGCCTAACTCCTCCCTAACTCCTGCCTAACTCCTGCCTGACTCCCGCCTAACTCCCGCCTAACTCCCGCCTAACTCCCGCCTAACTCCCGCCTAACTCCCGCCTAACTCCCGCCTAACTCCCGCCTAACTCCCGCCTAACTCCCGCCTAACTCCCGCCTAACTCCCGCCTATCTCCCGCCTAACTCCCGCCTATCTCCCGCCTATCTCCCCGCCTAACTCCCACCTAACTCCCGCCTAACTCCTCCCTAACTCCCGCCTATCTCCCGCCTATCTCCCGCCTATCTCCCGCCTATCTCCCGCCTATCTCCCGCCCATCTCCCGCCTGACTCCCGCCTAACTCCTCCCTAACTCCTGCCTAACTCCCGCCTAACTCCCCACCCATCTCCCTCCTAACTCCCGCCTAACTCCCACCTATCTCCCGCCCAACTTCCGCCCAGCTTCCGCCTATCTCCCGCCTAACTCCCGCCTAACTCCCGCCTAACCCCCGCCTAAATCCTCCCTAACTCCCGCCTATATCCCGCCTAACTCCCGCCTATCTCCCGCCTAACACCCGCCTAACTCCCGCCTATTTCTCGCCTAACACCCGCCTAACTCCCGCCTAACACCCGCCTATCTCCCGCCTATATCCCGCCTAACTCCCGCCTAACTCCCGCCTAACTCCCGCCTAACTCCCGCCTAACTCCCGCCTAACTCCCGCCTAACTCCCGCCTATCTCCCGTCTATCTCCCGCCTAACTCCCGCCTAACTCCCGCCTAACTCCCGCCCAACTCCCGCCTATAAACATGCCATCTGCGCGCGCAGCATACCCACGTGCGTCCACGCATGCGCACTGATGACACTTACCTGAGCTCCTGCGTTGCTAGGCAACCCGGGGACCCTGGAGGACGCCAAGTGGGCTGCACGCTCTCCAGCCGAGTTTAGGTTGTAAGTTGAGACGGGTCTCCAGTTTACATTACCGAGTCGGCGTGTGGCTCGAGGCTCGGTTCCCTTCAGTTCCTGTCATTCTCCACAGATCTTCTGACGGATATTTACAATGAGATGTGTTTCAAGTCATCGTATATTGACTACCGGGTGTGTCCTGCGAAACAATCCGAGGATTTTTTGTTGTCTCAGCCCTAGTATTTTTGTCCCATATGCTTAACATTGGGAACTCGTTCTCCATGCCCCTACGAGTATTGCAGTCCGTTCTCCATGGTTTATATCCTATGTGTCATCCATTCTTTTAGTGTGCACAGGGGTGAGATTTTCTCCAACTCTTTTGAATGTTATATGATGTTCACTCGGCTGTCACCTCGTTTATATCGCTTCGCATAAAACTCATGGAGAACGACAAATTTGACAATAACTTATAGGTTTCTTCTATAATTCCTGTTTGCAGTTCGAATAGAGTGGATCCTGTTTACGAGGTTATTATTATTATTATCATCATTATCATCATCATCTCACCGTGGTCCGGAGTACAGACCCACAAATAAACACTGCACACATGGAGATGGTTCAACAAGTTAAGAACCCCGATAACCTCGTTCCACAATCAGCCATCTCTTGTGAGCCCTGACAGGAGTCGGGAGTGGGTCTTCTCAGTCGGTCTAGACTCCTTGTTATGGTTTCAAAGATTCCCCAGTCTAGCCGCGTGTGTGGTAGGGGAGTGGTAGCAGCCTGAGGGTCAGTGGGGGTGGGTGTGGTAAGCCCTATACCTCTTGTGATACCTACTCCCTCACCAGAGTCACTCCTGAACTGCTTGAGTTGCTCTAAACGCCATTTAGCAATGGCAGACGAAAATTGTACTGATTAATTTGAGTTCCTCTAAAAGTCTGTACTTATTAATTCAGTTCCTCCAAAAGTTTGTCAGTGGTGGCATCGACTCTATGTCGGTATCAAATAATCAGTGATCACAAGGGTTGAAAATTGTCACAAATAATCAGTGAGGGTGCAGTGTATGCCTTGATTTCGCTGTATTTCACTTGTCCATACCGTTTTGAGTTGCATGCTAAACCTTGACTGATGAAATTAAGGCGTTGTCTTTCTGTCGATCCCTGACTAAGTCAACTGCTGGTACCGGCCGTATTGTGTAATCCTTACCAAAATAATCCTTGAGCATTTCAAAAATACCAGTCTGTTTCCCAATAACCGATATTCCACGATGGTGTACGAAAAAAAAATCCATCGGCGGTTTTTCCGACTGTAGATCGGTGGTGAATAAAAATCGGCCAGTGGAAAATGGCTTTATCCAAGTTGAACCGATGTTCCATGGGCAATGACTGTACTGGGATGCATCTCAATCTCACCGCTGTCTGTCTGATTCTCACCAGGTATCATTCTGTCTTCACCTCCTTGCTCCTTCATCACAATGATGCTGTCTTTTTCATGTTCTTTCCTCCTCCTTCTGTTCTTCCATCATCTTCTCCTCACTCCTCTCTCTCTCCCTCCCTCTCTCTCTCGCTCTGACACACCCAGCGCTCTACTGAATGCAGCTGGCAGATTACGGAATTCCCACCGGGGGAAACCCCCCGTGACTTGGGTCTGTGCTATTTATAGATTCTATAGATTCATTGGGATCAGTGGCTCTGCCTGATGGCCAGCGGGCAAACCAGTTCTGGCCAGATGATGTTTTCTCCGGCTTTGACCAAGTATAAGCTTTCATGTGAATATAATGTTGGAAGACAGTTGACCTTGTACGCCTGGGAATGGTCACATGTAACATTCAAACAAGGAAAATGAATATAGCAATGATCAATCAAAGAAGAAAAAAAGAAGAAAGTTGGACATTGATAAGAAAGACCCCATTGAAAATGTTGGGGACTCAGGAAATCATGACCCATTACATAAAACCTGTCAGATACCAAAACTGTGATATACGGCCGCAAAGCCATGGTATACGGGAAAATAATCCCCTTGTGTTATAGAGCAAAGAAATAGTCTCTATTTATATACCTTTTATCAAGGTAACTACTGGGTTTAATCTATTCAATAATAATAAATGCAACAAAAGATGGTTTTGTGGACAGACGCTCTGAAAATTACTTGAGGTTGACGTCGTGATATACTCGCTAGCGCTCACGTATTACTACGCGTTAACCTCTCGTGGTTAACGGCCGCCTGTCCACAAAACCATCGAATATTGGCTATATATCTCTGTAGCGTTTATAAATGTTCACAAACTTGATAAAACGTACAGCTTAGAAAACAGATAGAACCATGTATAGGGGTGTCTGGTTGTCTTTACTCTCACGGAACACGCCTCGTTTTGGACTGTTTTAATTTAGCTGGCGCCCTGCCGGTTGAGGCTTTTCACACAATACCCGTTCTTACGCGCGACTGCAGCGCCACGCTTATGTGCAGGACGTGAAGGATCCATCCCCAACCAGGTCCCCTAGAAGATACATGCTTGTTAAACGTTATATATCATCTAGATAAATGCTTGTTAAACGTTATATATCATCTAGATAAATGCTTGTTAAACGTTACATATCATCTAGATAAATGCTTGTTAAACGTTACATATCATCTAGATACATGCTTGTTAAACGTTATATATCATCTAGATACATGCTTGTTAAACGTTACATATCATCTAGATACATGCTTGTTAAACGTTATATATCGTCTACATATATGCTTGTTAAACGTTATTTATCGTCTACATACATGCTTGTTAAACGTTATATATCATCGAGATAATGTGATAAATGTCCGGTTATAATCATTATCCCATGCCTAGAATAACCTAAAGTGCCATTCATAAAACGTATAAGCAGTGAGCTAGGGAGGGAGGTAACAAACTTTGTAAATTTTGCGCACATAGTCTATAGTTTATTGCTTACAAAATGGAGAGTGTGTCGGGGTAGAGAGGTCACATTTTGGACATTTATATATATATATATATATATATATATATATATATATATATATATATATATATATTGTCGCGGTCATGTAAGGCCTGGCGTCCACCTACTACGATATGGCTCCGATGTGCCTTACGATGCACCTCCCGATACAAAATTAAAATCGCATCGGAAGGTCACCTCATATCGGGGCAGTTGACCACGTCTCTGCGATAAGGCACCAATGAAAAATTGGGGTCTACGATTTCGTTCCGATGAAAAACGTGTATCGTCGGGTGAAATGTCAGTGGGTAATGGTGAGCATCACAGAGTATTCTGCCGGGAACATCAGTGTTACATGTGATCCACCGATCAGAAAGTTATGACACTTTGGAATTAGATAGAAGATACGTATGGCCATATGCCCTGTAGATTTAGTGATTTTTTTATTAGGTTTAAATGTCTCAAATCAATATTTTCTTAGTATGACTTGGAACACAGCTTTTAGTGCATGGACAAAAATATATTATTGTTCTGTGTCTCTTGGGAAACATTATCGATGCGTATTTCCTGAATTATAGTGTATCATATTTCTAAAAATGAAGATAACACTTCAAGATAGGCATTTCTGCATATCGGGACCATGGTCATCTTTTTCTACCTGGCAACCCCTTACGATGCGTGGTTATGTTTCCAATATTGCCTTTTGCATCGGTGCCATATCGGTAGGTCTAAATTCCTATCGTAGTAGGTAGACGCCAGGCCCTAAGAATGTTGGAGACTAGACCAAATCACAACAGTTTCGAAGATGGCGATCGTAGTAGAGGGACGAAACCTCCGGACAGGCCTTGGGGTAAATCACACGTCTTTATCTCACCTGGCGAGAGAGAGAGAAAGGGAGGGAGAAAGAGGGAGAGGGAGAGAGAGAAGGAGAGAGACAGACATCGAGAAAGGGGGAAACAGAGACAGACAGAGAATGAGAGAGGGAGAGACAGAACGAGGGAGAGAACAGAGGAGAACAGAGATAGAGAGAGACAGAGACAGAGGGAGAGAGGGAGAGAGGGAGAGAGGGAGAGACAAAGATAGAGGGAGAGATAAAGACAGAGACAGAGAGAGCGACCCACATAGGCAGAGAGAGAGACAGAAGGAGAGACAGAGGGAGACAAAGATAGACAGAAAGAATGAGAGACAGAGAGAGGGAGGGACAGAGGGAGAGAGAGGAGAGAGAAAGACAGAGGGAGGGAGAGAGAGGGGGAGAGAGACCCACAGAGAGAGAGAGATGGAGCGAGGCAGAGGGCGAGAGAGACAAAGATAGACAGAAGGAATAAGAGACAGAGAGAAGGAGAGACAGAGGGAGAGAAAGGGAGAGAGAAAGACAGAGGAGGGAGGGAGAGAGAGGGGGAGAGAGACCCAGAGAGAGAGAGAGAGATGGAGCAAGGCAGAGCGCGAGAGAGACAAAGATAGAGAGAAAGAATGAGAGACAGAGAGAGACATTGGCCGCTGCGTTGTCCTCCGCTGGTTTTCATTAAGCACAAGTGACACAGGATCATGGAGGTTGTACCACTACTCTGATCGGATATCTGCAAATTATGATTGCGAATAGTGGACAATTTGCATCGGTTTCAACTGATCTTGCGGTAACAACCTAAGACAGTTCAATGGGTTTTCGTTTTCGATTTAGAGATTAAAATGAGAATACATAAACGTTTTCACTCAATGAAACCCATATCATTTTATTCAGATTGTCACAGAATACTGGACATTTGTAAAACTACAAAACTAAGTTCAAACAAGTAGGCCTACAAGTCATCGTCCTTGTTGGGGAGATTTAAAGAAAACCATAGTATCAGTAAATTTCCCTCATCAGGTAAATGTAACTAGGCTTATTTGACATTGGTTTGGGGGAAACTGGATAAAACATGGTTTGGGACAAACTGGATAAACCATGGTTTGGGACAAACTAGATAAAACATTTCAATCATTTGGTATTAGAATAGGTCTCAAAGATCCAGATTGGTCTCAATATCTTAAAATCTCCAGGTGGCGCCACTGCGATTTGTAGGATATGCCTTTAAAACCAAGGGTCCCCAATCACTATGAATGCGTGACCACATGATCTATTATTATGGTTGTCAGTTTGAGGTTAGAAAAAACATTGAAATATTTGTTAATGCAATACAGGATTTAGGCATTACATACACATTACAGTGGGGAATCAAGAGAAAGCTCAAGATTTTACATGGGTCAGTATGGAGGTTGAGTGGGGATCATGGGCTCTGGTTGAATTGGGTAATTTAGCAGTTGGTTTATCAATACTAAATGAGGAAATATTTTTATTCTGCAAATAAAAACATGAACGTCAATGGAAACATTGAAAACTGGCATCCCTGGTTCAAAACTGGGCCTGTTGGGTTGAAACGATCACTGATGGTCTAAGACCTATTTGGATATAGCTTTGCCATACATGTACAGGAAAGATAATTCAACTTTGCAACAGAAACGGTCGCTATTCACGATCGTCACTACTGTAAAACACCTCCCTGGTCTACATGAACAAAAGGGTCAAATTGGAGGCTACACTTGGTCTGCGAAATAAAAAAAGAGGGGTGCTCTTTTTTATAAAGAAATCCATAAAATTATGAAAAGGGGATGCCTTTTTGACCTACCTGGTATCGTTGCATTCACTTGTATAGCTACAATGATATTACAATCACCGAAGAAAGAAGCTGCTAACTTTCTGAAAAGTTGCAGTGGTCGGGAGACGCTCTCTGCGATCGTTGTAACCGCAGGTGGTGCCACCTGGCAGATCACGGAGGAGTGAGGTGAAGGATGGCAGCTACACTGGCCACCAGAGCACACGCTTGTTACATACTGGAGAGCGGAGACGGAGGTGCACGGTTCCCATAGGGAGTCAAAGTAAGCCCGCGACACCCCCAGATACACAGTGGCAGTTCGGGCAATTACTAATAGTTCCACTCTCGAAAGCGCACTTAAAGACAAATGCTGGTAGTTGCGTGATTTCTAAATTCTATTGATTTTTGCAAATAACCCTGGATTATATAAGTTCCATATATCAGCAAATAGAAAATGCCAAAATAATTGGCATGTCACCATGCTAATTTCTATTGGAAGGCTATCTGAAAATGTAAGTGCTTAACTATTGTTTTCTATGGGAAAATGCAATATTTTGACTTTCATGCTAAATGACTCTGATGTTCTATTGCTCTCTTCAAATAATTCAGGATTATGATAGTTTGGAACATGTATAAATGAGAAATGCTAATAAAATACTATGTCACCATGCTAATTTCTATGGGAAGGCCATCTGAAGAAGGTAAATGCTTAACTATTGGTGTCTATGGGAAACTGCAATATTTTCATGAAACCAGATGGCAGCACCAGTGTCTGCACAGGGGGCAGTGCGATACCTACCCGCATTTGTCTTTAAAAATCATATATATGCGATTATCGTAAATCTGGGGGTTCGAACAGGTACATCCCAATAAAATTCCAGGCTTTTTCCAGGCTCTATTTTTTTCCCCAGGCACTTCCGATATCAATTGATACCATATTTCTTTTGAATGAAAACAGTCATTGTTTGTTTTCTGAAGGGTGCATATTTTTTAAAGGTACAATTAAATCTCTACACATATTTTACACAAAAACTATATTGAACATTGACCTTCCATTTCATCAGATTGGGTGGATAATTTTGATCAATCAGAGCCTAAGCCTCTAGTTGCTGCTTGGGGACTGTGAGATGTAAGGGCTGTTATCCTGGTCTGTGGTGGACCGATAGTAACAAGCAATTTCAATATCAAATGCAAACCTGTTATACTCGCATGAATGAAGCTCAATTAACAGAACTTCATGACTAAAATTTGCGTGCAACCACTAAATTGTCCAGTCTGTCCCAGGCTTTTCCAGGCCTGGAAAACCTTAAAGCATAATTTCAGGCTTTTCCAGGTTCTGTACGAACCCTGTAAATCTTCGTGCAAATACTTCTATCGCGCAAACCGGCGCTATGTGCTACTATATATAGTTACGTCCAAATGTACAAGGTGCATATATGCTGATTTTCCTGGAATTAATAGTAAAATAAATAGATATATTCTATGAAGGGAATGGGATAAACCCAGTCAAGTTTAAACTGTTTATTTAGCAATTAAACTTAACAATCAAATTATTACAATAAATACAATTAAACGCAATGCACACCTAACGAGCTAGTATGTACAACACAATAAAAATGGAAAACAGTAGAAACAGCACAGCTTATCCATGGTACTAGGAGCAACACAGAATTATGGATAGGGAGACAAGTCTTTTTTTTGGTAGCAAGATTTTATTCATTCTTGAAATACACGTATAGTTGATAAAACAAAACGATTTTTTTCTTTTTTTCTGGCTTATATACTAACATCTTATTACTCGCGTGCTCAATCTGCAATGCTCCATAATTTTTTTTTTTATATATATATATATATTTTGATTTTTGCTTTGTTCATCCAGAGATGTCTACCTTTCTCTGTTTTTATGGTTGCCATCCTTGGAGTATTGGGCGACACTGTTGCTCCATCTGACGACCTTGTAATAATATCTCTTGTTGATATCAACCGCTACGTAAAAGATTTAGGAATGTCGACTCATGTTTCTAGGAATACCCAATCTCTGCCGCACCCTAACTTGTTTGGATGCCACACCCCAATCTGCAAGATCATGTCCTACATGACCAGTCGCATCCAAGTATCTCATTCACACATCTTCCAGGTGGACGTCTTCAAATCAATCATATTCCAGAAGCATCGCCTATGCACCAGTACACCACAACAGGGCATACACGGTCCTATCTTAACGTTAAAACCATCATCCCGCCTGAGATAATTGTTGTTGGTTGTTGGTTTGATTTAACGTCCAGTTAACCATTGCAGGTTCTCACCAGACTTTCTCAAGGTTCTTTTACACCACAAGGGTGGTGATCGAATCTATTAAATGAATTTAGGTAGAAATCTCACCCCTACACATTTACTGAAGTGAGAGTCTTTTTTTTTTACTTCCCACACCATATAGACATGGTACGAGAGGGATTGGCCCATATAGCAGTTAATCTTCCACTGAAGGAGAAATATGAATGTAGTCGGACTCAAATCAACAAAGTCCAACAACCTTGGGATGACAAGTCCAGGGCCCTGTTTTTTAGTCACGACATCCTCTTTGTAAGACATCTTACAGCTGTCAGTGTACTATAGATAAGACATCTTAGGGGATCGGCCAACGATTGTCCCCCTAGGACACTTAGGCTGCAGCTAGGTATACTATAGACAAGACATCCTTAGGGTCACGTGGTTCAAAATGTCTTCCAAAGTGTCTTAGACCTAAGACATCTATGGACATGTCGTACAGAATGCGCAACCTCACTTCCCGTGAGAATTAAGCAATGAAATTTTAACACCAGTAAGGGATACATATAACCTATAATCGTCTCAAATATGGAGAAGATCGGTCTGACCTTTCCGCAGTTATTCGTGTTTGAATTTTGTCATAGCAATTGTCTGCTCTGGTGGCCAGTGTCTATCAGAGAGCATCAGAGCACACCTCGCTAATTTATGCGGCGACCTAGACATTGTCCCCAGGGAAATTCAATTCACTTAGTTCATTATAGCAGACTTTAGACTCTACATTACACCTGATGAAGGCCAAACCATAAAGGCCAAAACGTTGTCTTTTTCAAATTACAAAGCTAATGTTAACAAAAGTATTAATAAACATATCTAGAAATTGTTTGTTGGTTATGTGAAATTTTCAAATTGAAATGAAAGGAAAAAAGTTGGGCATCCACAGGTATCGAACCCCACAACCTCACATGCTGAGGCAGGTGCTCTAACCACTTCACCACAAGCTTAACACTCCTAGGTTTAAGCTACCCTGAAGCTGGTACTGGGCAGTCTTTCCAGTATAGAACCTGAGACAGTTCTAGACTTGTCTTAGACAGGGACGTTTTTAGCAGCGATCAAACGTGCCGCGCTGAGACTCTGTCTATAGCACACCAGCCATTTTGTATCTTGCAAATTGTCTTCAAATCGTGGAGATGTCTTAGGGTATCGTTGGGCGATTATGTCTTGACTGAAAAACAGGGCCCAGTGCTCTTCACCACTGAGCTAACGTCGGCAACGGGTCTGAATGCCCCAAAACAGCCTATAGTCCTGAGCGTTTAATATGGGTAAAATCACAATATCTATTTCAATCATATGCAGCATTTGTAAATGATGATATTTTCAAAAATTAAGTAGATAAGATTCAAGAGAATTTCATAAAGAATACATGACAGAACTTTTCAGGCCCAAGATTCGAAAACTGTGGTGCCACCTGTCATTTTATCAAAGAACTTTGGCCTGAGGTTATATTTCTGCTTGAATCACTGACATTATAAATAAGCAAGAAAGACTTGATTTTCCTTCAGTCCTATATCTCAATCAATAATCAGCAGAAATACTTCAAATAAAGAGTGATTTGGAGATGATCCACAACAGAATAAAACTGGCAGGTTATCGTTTTGCTTAAATGTTATCTACAGGTAATCAGTAGCAGTTTCTAGCTATGCCATATGCCAAAAATTGAATAATATCAAAAAATCACGTTTTAGGGCACGTTTGGAGTGTTTGTCATCTGTCATAATGCTCCTGTATCTCAGGAAATATCTATCACAGCCTGACAATATAGGTATCATTTTAATTGTCTTGAAATAGCTAAGAAGATAGGGTGTTTATTTCTATGGGTCATCGTGATAGATTTTTCCATTAAATCACTGTGAAGACAGGAAGGTAACATGTTTTAGTTTTTTTACCTAGCAATTTTCGATGTTCAATCTACGACAAGAAATCTTAGCCATGACACAGGTATAAAGGATACACAGCAATAGATAGGCTCAACTCTTAGCTTTCTAACAATGTTTTGTTTATAAAAATCGCTCCATTATTTACGACACGACAGCAATTTCCCTTTATCAAGTTAGAAAAAACTAGTTTTTTGTCCCATATTAAACGCTCAGGACCAAGCTTAAATCTACTCCGGCGATGGAATTGCCCTATGGGCGATCACATTGGTCAGTTCGATTGGTTTTTGGTACAAGGTAACATCCTACACACTCACTATATACGGAAAGATGATGGAAACGTTGATCCAGTAGACCTGTCGGCGTCAGACCCACAAAGGCGGGCGCTGGGCTTCCAACTGCCTTCCTGTATTATTACAGCTGCTCCAGCGGGGAAAAGGTCGTTCTAATTCTTATAGAGCAGTTCTCTTCACAGCTGTAAATATATAGTAAACAAGGTTGTAGTGTATCCGAGCCTAAAGCCCCATACCCATCTACCGATTAAGGGTTGAACGATTAGTTCGCAAATCGTATAGGAGTCAGTGAACTTGTCGAAGGCAAATTACATAATACCTCAGCCCGTGTCGGCCACCTAATCAATCAAGCCCCATTTACCAATGTTCCGTTGTCGGCGACAAGATTTATCAACATGTTGATAAACTTTTCGCCACCGATTTTGGAACATATATAGAAACCACAACTTTTCAGCAACAAAAGGACATCTGAAGGAGGTGGTTCACTAATCGGTGGCTCACCCTTACCTAGCTGTCCTACATCTACCGACTACGGCCGACTCCGTTAGTGTGCCTTGGCTGAGGCAAATGACCGTCCGTTTGTCGCCGACAAAGGTACATCAATGTTCCGAAATCGGTAAATGTGTATTGGGCTTAAAAAGGAACACTGTACTAGAGTTAAGTTTCATGGCATGAATGGTTGCAGTACCCATTATATATTTATTTATATATAGAAGATTATTATGTCTTTATGCTACATCTGTCATTCTTGATAATCAAACAATTGTTTCTGAGAAATTCATGTAATTTGAGATGATACTTTGTTCTAATAAAAAACAACAACAAAAAACTGAATTCTAAACAGTTGAAATTAGTGTCGATGGGACACCGACGGAAGATTGTGGGTCCGATAAACAAGGTAAGATTTCTGAATGTTGACATTTATTACCTACCACATCTAAAACGTGTAATTTTCGGTACTATCCGCTTGAAGAGTCTCCCGCACCTAGAGACAGAGTGAACCCGACCTCGGGTTGGAGACTGAAGGCCTACGAGAGTGAGATTCTTGTGCAGTGAAAAACTCGAATCTGTTCTTCATTTTTGTGGGACTATATTCAGACAAACTTCTTCTTTTATGATTCATTTCGAGCCATGCCGAAATCAAAGTTTAATATTGTAGTTTTCTGATCTACTTTTCTCGTGAGAAACAATGAGATCGCAAGATTTCGCTGCTACCCCTTTCGAGTCACACTATAAATGGAGCAGCACAGGCCTGCACTTTCACCAAATACATTTTACCAACCTGGAGATAACTCTGAGGGCAGTTCTTGGTGGTGTAACGTTTGTTGGCGGACTTTGATGAGTCGTACAGAGGTCTGTTGAGGGAGATCTATCCCCAAAGAGAAGTATTTCGGGTGTGATTTATATTTTCGGGTGTGATACTTCCACGTCAGTGTACGATGCCACTTTGGGGTCAGATTGCGTTCTCAGATCTTATATTCCAGACGACTTTCCCGCCATCTCACCGCTGCTCAACTAAGCCGGACACTGATTGGTTTTCAGTGTCCCGCCAAAAGTGGAGAGCCAATAAGACGAAAATTCATCAGGGCATGCTAATTCAGTCTCACAGCAGAGCAGGCGATGAGAGATCAATGTTGTATTGTTGCAGCAGATCTGTTTGGAGATCAGTGAAGTGCATGCGCCTATCGCAATGGATGGTACCGTTCGTAAAACCGTTTTATGGAAACCCACCCATTATTACCTACCGTATGTAAAACACTATGATTTTGATCGCTTCTGCTTGGAGTTGTTCCCGCACATAGTGACAGAGTGAACCAAACTAAAGGGCTGATTCCACCAACAGGGACCCGTTCCAATAGAATGCGTCACTAAGCCACTTAGTGACATGACTAGTGACAGGAATAGTGACAAAATTTAAGTCTCATTTCATAAGGCATGTCACTGTAGGGGAGGTGTGTCTTGTCACTATTGTGGATGTGTCCCTAGTTTGGGACAGCATAGTGGAAAAACATGTGGGGTACCCCATCTCACATACTCATGTCCTACTGGGAACAAGTGCCATCAAGGTGAAGGTCACTGCATAAATTAGCGACTGGCTTGAGTAATCCTACACTGGCCACCAGTGCAGCATTTGCTATGACAAAATTCAAATGCGAATATTATCGGATTGCATAGACCGATCTCCTTCATATTTTGTATATTAATAAGTTGTATGTGTCCCTAACTGGGGTCAAAGTTTCATAGCTTAATTCCTACAGGAAGTAAAGTTACGTGTTTGTGACAATAGAAGTGAGAGGGTATACCCTCTCGCTATTTAGGACACAATAGTGACCACTACAGTGACGGGACAGCCACTTATGAAATGGTACATGCCACTATTTGCGCCTGTCTATTACCCTGTGTCACAGAATGGGTTGTCACTAAACTACTGAAACGCGAACTGCCGCTATCCTGTCACTAGACACAATAACGGACGTCCTACAGACTATTGAAACGGGTCCCTGGATGGATTTGCCGTGATATATCTTGGTATGTCTTGTAGTATCTTACTGTGTCGAGATGTGTCGTATCTCCGTTGTCTCAAAACGTAGTGTGCGATGTTGTCTGTCTACTTTGGTGCTACACCACTGCTACACCTCAAGACAAATCGTGACAAATAGGCACACGATAATTCAATCCTAGCCCGATTTAGCAAGACAATCAAATCGGGCCGAATCTTGCTATATCGTGTGTGTTGGTGGAATCACCACTTTAGGCTTGGATCCTCGAGAGTGAGAATCTCGTGGAGGGTTGAATTCGAACCTGCTCTTCTTTTTTCTAGGTCGATAGACAGACATGCTTTTTCTCTTATGATTCATTTCGAGACATGCCAAAATCAAAGTTTACTATTGTAGTTTTCTGATCTACTTTTCTAGTGAGAAACCAATGAGATCCCAACTTTCGCTGGTGTCAATCCAAATAGTTCTGATCGCTGATGATCAGCTCAAACACCTGTGTCATACGAAATGATTACCACAAGATAATTATGGTTTCCCATTCACCCGCTAGGGGGCACAACGGCAGTTAGGAATCGTTAGCCAAATATGAATCGACGAAGTCGCTAGTAGACTTTAACCCTTTAAGGACGGCTGCTTGGACCTAGCTACTCCCATAAGTATGGGTGCTGGTGGCGGTTTTTCTAGCTAGAGGACGGTCACAGAATTGCTAAAAACTGATATCCAAGTTTGAATCATGCAATATGATACATAATCATAAATACAGTGTGAGACGAGGCTGCTACCGCGACTATTGAGCAAGTGACTGACCTGACGCTTCAAGCTAGGCGCCACGGGGTTAATTAATATTCATTACTTCTGAATCCCTTCACAGAGTTAGACCATTATTGGTTCATTCGGTCACGTGATCGATTTCGGGGCTTTTCATTGGCTGAAAATTCAGACAAAGAGCGGCGGGAAAGCCTCCGTGCCAATTAGATCCACTGTTCTTCTCTGAGTGTGGTGTGTGGAGGGCCTGTGGCGCCTCCTCACACTGACCCTCAGTACTTTCTCACCTGGTGGACAGGGAGAGAACCTGTATGGATCCGCGTTCGCCCCCTACTGGAAGTGTGGGGAGTTACTCTGTGCATTCAGATATGGGAATCCTTCTGGATTCTTTTAGTTCTTGCTCAATAGTTTCGACTGTCTAGTCTCGTCAGGCGATTGTAGCATACCTATATGGTCTTTGTTCATGTCCTTGAGTGATTTTTTCTCTCAAGGGTCCGCTTTTTCTATTTAAAATAGAATTTTTCTGAATAAAAAACTTTTTCCCTTCTGGGTGGTCAGTCACTTGGTAGGAGTCGCTGGGCAAAGAGAGTATTGGGAAATCATTGTTGCAAATCTTTTTCCTCTCAAGGGGATTGACATATAGGACCAGTGAGGTCCAGTGTGTCCATCTGGGTCCCGTGGGGTCCCTTTCTTGTTTAGAAAAAAATTTTTGACGTGGCTTTGAGGTTTCTCTTTTACCCGAACTTGCTGTCCATAGTGTTCATACCTTTCGGGGCTTGGCTCCCCAGTCGGTGGATCCAGTTATACTCAATTTTGTCTCTGAGTATTCCTGCCCTTTTGCTGTCTGGGTGTCGATATATAAAGTCTAGAATGTAGACCTTCATGTCTCGTATCCCATTGTGGTGTCTGTCGTTGAAGTGCTTTGGTACATCGCTGATGACACTCTTTTTCACAACCGATCTCATGTGTTCTGAGATCCTTTCTTTTATTTTCCTTTTAGTCTGACCAACGTATTGGACTCCACATGTTTTGCATTCGATGCAATATATTACATTTGAGCTATTGCACGTAATATTTGTCTTGCATCGATGTTTTGTTTTTTTGGTTTTTGACTTGATCCTGCCCGTACTGTCTAGCATTAGACAGTACTTGCAGTTCCGCTTTTTGCATCTATTCTCATTGACAACCTGTTGTCTTTTGTTTCGTTTATTTCCCTCTGGGTGGTACTCAGTCCTAGCTCTCACCAGGTGATCTCTCAGGTTTTTAGGGCGTTTGTATCCTTTCACCAATTTGCTACCAAACAATTTTTTGGTAGTGCTCGATTTTCCTAGGATTTCCCAGTTTTTTTCTACCACTTCAGGTAGGCAGTTGTTTCCCTGGTGGTACGTACTAATGAGGAACACTTGGTCCTCATTAGTTTGTGACTTTTCCTTGGGTTTCAGAGTGCTTTCCCTGGTTACCAGATCTACTTTCTCCTTGCAGGATTTCAGCAGTTTTTTGGGGTACCCCCTCTTTTCGAAGTCACTTAGTTTCTTGCGGGTTTCTGATTCGTAGTCCTCTTTTTTCGAGCAAATCCGCTTTACTCTCAATATTTGAGAGTAAGGGATGCTTTTCTTCTGTGAAGGAGGATGGGCTGAATCATATCTGAGATATGTATTCTCGTCAGTGGGTTTATTGTATATGGTTGTATACAATTTACCGTCTGTGTCTTTGCATACCGTAGTATCTAGAAAATTCACCCTGGTACTCGAGGTATCCATGGTGAATTTGATGGTTTTGTGTGCTTCGTTGAGGTATTTGAGCCATTTATCTAACTCAATTGCCCTGAACTCCCAGATGAAGAATATATCATCGATATACCGCCACCATACTTTTGGTTTCAAATGGTATTTTGCCAGGAGTTCTTTTTCTAGACTTTCCATGAATAGATTGGCATACGAAGGGGCTAGCCTTGTCCCCATCGCTGTCCCGCTGATTTGAAGATAATTTTGTCCATTAAATTGGATATTATTCTTTGTGAGAACCATTTTGAGCAATTCTGCTATACTGTCCGTGGTGGGGTTCGAACGGGGCCCCCTTGTTTTCTCCAGTTTGTTTTTTATTGATCTGATCCCCTCATCGTTAGGGATGTTGGTATATAGCGCCCCTACATCTAGGGTGCCGAGGATCTCGTCTCCTGTCAGGTCTCTAATATTCCCTATTTTCTCTAGGAAATGGTTGGTATCTTTGATATATGACCCTATTTTAGGTACTTCCGGTTTCAAGAATTGGTCTACGAATTTCGAGATTTTTTCAGTAGCGCAATTGTTAGCTGAAACTACAGGTCTACCTGGTGGGGGTAGAGTCCCCTTGTGGATCTTGGGTAGAAAGTAAATTTGTGGGGCTTTTGCATCTGTGCTTTTCAGCGCTTCCGCGAATTCGCCCGTGATTTCACCATTATCTACCATAGCCTTAATTTTGAGATCAATCTCCTTGGTGAATGTGGGAGTGAGATCTTTGTCTACCACTTTATAGACAAGATGGTCATTCAATTGTCTATTGCCTTCTGCTACATAATCATCTATATCCATAACCACGGTCGCCCCGCCTTTATCGGCTGGTTTGATAACGAGATTCTTGTTTTTAGACAGGTTTTTTAAGGATATTTTCTCGTCTTTCGTTATGTTGGGTTTGGTGACTGATTGTACCTTATTTCTAGTGAGGCTAAGTTCATTTACTGTAATGAAACCTTCTAGATTAGCAGAGCCTTGTGGAGCAAAATTACCAGGTTTAGACTTGAGGTCTTTAGCCAATTTTTTGTCCATATACGGTATAGGGCCTTTGCCTATTACCGTATCCGGTGGTAGATCTGTTGTAGTAGGTTGATGTCCTCCATTACCTTTGTCGGAAGTCGTTGGTGGGGCATATGGACCCTTACCTGGGGTCGTACCAGATTTATTGGAAATGGGTTTATCAAAGAATTGTCTGAGACGGATATTTCTATGAAATCTATCCAATTCAAGCTTCCGCTCCCCCTCTTCTATCTTAGTGGTGTTGGGACAGAAGTTCAGACCTTTGTTGAGGATTGAGATTTCAGGATCAGTTAGTTTATGACTGGAGAGATTGACTACCGTACCCAATTTCTCATATTTCGACCATTTTTTCGTGGAATCGTCTTTACCCGGTTCCCCTAGACAATTCCCCAGTGAATTGAGATCAACAAGGTTTTTATCGGTACAGTGTTCTTTACTCAGTGACTGCTGGACATGGTTCAAAGGTTCGGTATTACAGAAAACAGCGGTTTTACTCACGAAGCACACAGGTCTAGCTACAGGCGGGTAGACTGACTTCCCTGGGGCTTGTTCTTCCCCCTCTTGTTCCCAAACTGACCCTTGCCAGCGCGACCCCGGCCCCTCTGGTTGCCCTTTGGGGCGCAGGAGGCTGGTGCTTGAAAACCCGAATCAGGTTTAGTGTCGTCAGTGTGGGGAGGGGTAGAGGCTCCCTTAGGGTTAAGAATCACCCGGTCAGCCGGGATTCTTCCCGCTCGTTTCTGGAGGCGTTCCTCTAGAATGGTGACCTCCCTGAGGTAGTCCCTTCGTGCTGTTAATTCCGCGTGCTTATTAACAGCGTCTAGGGCATGGTCAATGTCTGCTTTCTCCATCTTAAGATCAGTCAAGCCATGTTCAATCATTCGTTGACAGAGTTCTTTAGATTTGCATTCAACATTTTCTTGAGTCTTCAGATACTCGGCGACCATGGTATTGATGCGTTGGGCAGAGGACTTACGTTCTTTAAGGATTTGATCCTGGATGTCCTTGTCCAAGAACCCGGGAATCGGTGCAAGACCCACGACCCATGGTTCTATGTGGTCTTCTTGCACACATGAAAAGAAGAAGACCGAGCGGGCCTCACTTTTCAGCTGCCTCCCCATGGAGTCTCGAAGCTCTCTCCAGGTGCGGTGTAGGGCTTTGGGCAGCATATCGTCGATGACCTGAAAGGTAGAAACACAAGGTTTTAATCCCTTAGTCTCATTGTTGTTATGAGGTTTCGTACAATTCTCATCGATAAGTGAGGGTAAATTAGATTCATCTAAAGCCTTAAGTACGTATAGGTTAAGAGAATCTTGTTGATCAAGTGTCTCCTTCATAGTATCGTCTGGGTTCATATACGGTGGAGGAGTATTATGCCTCACCCCGTGTGGGGTGGGTATGTCTGACCGTTCACCCTGATTTGAGTGTCGGTCAGTCAGAGATTCCCGACTATTGGCGGTGTGGCTCTGGGGGTCTGGCTGTATGGCCGTACCCTTCTTCAATGTATTGTTGAATGCGCTAGGACCTTCCAACAAATTGAAGTAGCTTGTAATCCTTCCTTTAGAAGGAGTTACAAGTGGTAATGTCTTATTGTTAGAACATATACCAGTGGTTTTACTCTTAGCTTTAAGGGTTCTTCTAGGTGAAGCCGGAGCTAAGGTGTGAACAACTCTACCCTCAGACTGGTCTTCGCGGGCCGACCAAGTGCGTCGGGCCGCGGTGGACCTGTGCTGGTTGGGAAGAAATGAAAACATGGAGGGTTTGGTAGATACACTTACTTCATCCCCTGTAGAGGTTTTCGGTGTATCGGAGGGTTTACGGTGAAGTTGGAATACCGTAGTAGACCTTCCCTGTGCCACTCCGGTGTCGGGCTTTTCTCCCGTTCTCCGGCGCTTCAGGTGAGGTGCGGTTCCTTCCATGCTTTCGTGGTCGCTCATGTTGTGAAAAGGCGTTGAAATAAGGCTCGAATCCGTCTGAACTAACTAAATCACACCCTGTGAGGTTAGATCTAGTTACACGTAAGGATACGAGGACAACTCGTTCAATAGAAATGCAGTGTGAGACGAGGCTGCTACCACGACTATTGAGCAAGTGACTGACCTGACGCTTCAAGCTAGGCGCCACGGGGTTAATTAATATTCATTACTTCTGAATCCTTCACAGAGTTAGACCATTATTGGTTCATTCGGTCACATGATCGATTTCGGGGCTTTTCATTGGCTGAAAATTCAGACAAAGAGCGGCGGGAAAGCCTCCGTGCCAATTAGATCCACTGTTCTTCTCTGAGTGTGGTGTGTGGAGGGCCTGTGGCGCCTCCTCACACTGACCCTCAGTACTTTCTCACCTGGTGGACAGGGAGAGAACCTGTATGGATCCGCGTTCGCCCCCTACTGGAAGTGTGGGGAGTTACTCTGTGCATTCAGATATGGGAATCCTTCTGGATTCTTTTAGTTCTTGCTCAATAGTTTCGACTGTCTAGTCTCGTCAGGCGATTGTAGCATACCTATATGGTCTTTGTTCATGTCCTTGAGTGATTTTTTCTCTCAAGGGTCCGCTTTTTCTATTTAAAATAGAATTTTTCTGAATAAAAAACTTTTTCCCTTCTGGGTGGTCAGTCACTTGGTAGGAGTCGCTGGGCAAAGAGAGTATTGGGAAATCATTGTTGCAAATCTTTTTCCTCTCAAGGGGATTGACATATAGGACCAGTGAGGTCCAGTGTGTCCATCTGGGTCCCGTGGGGTCCCTTTCTTGTTTAGAAAAAATTTTTTGACGTGGCTTTGAGGTTTCTCTTTTACCCGAACTTGCTGTCCATAGTGTTCATACCTTTCGGGGCTTGGCTCCCCAGTCGGTGGATCCAGTTAATTTTTTTTCTAAACAAGAAAGGGACCCCACGGGACCCAGATGGACACACTGGACCTCACTGGTCCTATATGTCAATCCCCTTGAGAGGAAAAAGATTTGCAACAAACATAATCATAAATATTTTATTTCTTTTTGATAGAAATATTAAATATGATGTTATATCTACATTTCCTGAAGATTTCATGAATATTGCTCTATTGTAAATATTGGGACAATGATGCCTCAAGGCATCATGCGTCTTTAGTGCGGTGATGCCTCAAGGCATCATGCGTCTTTAGTGCGGTGATGCCTCAAGGCATCATGCGTCTTTAGTGCGGTGATGAATCCAGGCATCATGCGTCCTTAAAGGGTTAAAATATCATGAACGTGTATGGAGGTCCGTGTGAATATGTTGGCCACTGTCTAATGACTAACACATGAAAGAAGATAACTTGGAAAGATTTTTATTGTAAAAGAAAAATATTGTCCGCCCAATTTCAATTTCTGGCAATTGGTTGGTCGATGAAGAATAGAGATGTATTGAGAGGCTACGAAAAATAGGAGAAAGTCATACATTGCTTAGAGGTTAGAGTAGTCACATGTAGACTTCCTTGTTGCTGCATGAAAAACATCCCTTCATTCCCTGTGTGCTATTCACTGCGATATTGGGAAAGGAGCAGCGTGCCAGTGTCTCAGTGTCTCAGAGACATGACCATTATACCGGAGACACACTAAGCGAGTCAAGGCAACGATCTCTGGAATCGCCAACATAAATTGACCTGTATGTGCGATATGATCTCATCGGAGTATTTCCTGCCTATAATTTAGCATCTTGGAAACAATAGTCAGGTGAAATATGAAATAATAGCTCACATATACACCATTTTGTGTTGGCTATTGCGGAACTCGCTGCGTTTCTCGCTTGGTGTGCCTCCGGCTTGACCAACCGCTCAAGACCAATCATTAGAGACCAAAAATTGATCCACTGGTGTTTGATATATTTCGATCCTAGAAAACCAGCTTTGGATATGGCAAGTTGATTGGGTGCAAGTGGTTTACAAAAAATTATCCAAATATATTTCCCCGGACCGCTTCACTCTACCACTATCATCACATTATTTCCTCTTCTATCAACTGACACTATTCCTTTATCTCTATACTCTAAGAAAGAATGAGTTAGTGTTTGGTCTGTGTCCTCGTTCGCCATCGAGTTTGGAGTGCGCAGTAATATAAACGAGACGAGAGCCGAGTGAATATTCTGAAGCACTCCAAACGAGATGGTGAACAGGGGACCCAGACCAAGCACTAATATGTTTCTGATTTTATCTTAGCCTGGAAATATTTGTCTGTTTATCACCTGTTGAGTATGAGTTACCATACTCGCAAACCCGTTGAGAACGAGTTCGTAATGGTAAGCCTATGGACGTTTATACCAGGCTAAGATAATAGAGAGTTTTAAGTACATGCGTACGGCTTTGGAGACGGAATATTCGTCTGTAGTGCGGCTACCATTCACCAGACGGCGCGGCAGTTCATGTGAGTGCTGTGTGGCCTGGACGCTGGTTCCCCGGTCATCCGCTAGAGGGCACGGCAGGGGGAACGAGCCAACGTGAGCGTCCACCCTCCACAACTGGTCGTGAAACAGACGTTGTTTCCGCCGAACAAAGTCTCTCGAAACATTCAAATCTTCTCCGTGTTTATCAATAATCGTCTGTTTCCGGATCTATGCATAGACTGCTAACGCGCAGATAATAGGCATACTCAGTTAGCCATATGATTACAACGTCTTTTACCTAGATGTATCAACGAAGTGTCATTTAAAACCATAACCATATAATATTGTTTTATGCTGAAATGCCGGTGTAAATTGACAAGTGGGTTAATAAACTTATGTATGACAAGATCATTAAAAGCAGTCGTAGATCTATGTCAGCTTCATTTCTTCCTTCATCTTTCATTTCCTTTATGCAATAAAGCTCTACATAAGAATAGTGCAGTGATGTCGTACATCAAATTACAAGTGTACATGAATATGAGAGTAACAATAAATAAAAATTTAAAAAAAATATAAAAAAGTTACATTCATCAAATCTGAATATATATTCATTACCCATTATCTTCTTTTCATTATGCACTGGCATTCAGTGACCAGGCCGTTGCTTCGACGGGGCAGGGCACGATTTTCTCCTCCTCCTCTTACTATTGTGCTTCCTCTTCTTCTTCTCCTCCTTCCCCTCCTCCCCCTCCTCCTCACCTTCCCCCTCCTCCCTCCTCCTCCTCCTCCTCCCCCTCCTCCCTCCTCCTCCCTCCTCCTCCTCCCTCCTCCTCCCCCTCCTCCTCCCCCCTCCTCCTCCCTCCTGCCCCTCCTCCCTCCTCCTCTTCTTCCTCCTCCTCCTCCTCCTCCTCCTCCTCCTCCTCCTCCTCCTCCTCCTCCTCCCCCTTCTCCTTCTTCTCCTCCTTGTAAAACTGGCTAATATATCCAGTTTGAGATAAAAGTTTAAAAATTAAAAGGATTAAATAATCGTCCTTTCAAATTCATTCTATAATCATGTGGCTGTTACTATCACGGGGTTGGGCTTCAGGTCTCTCTATGTTTTGCTTAATGATGTTAATAATCTACTTAACCAACACTTCACTCAATGACTCCTAATCAAACATTAGTTTCCGTCATATACAAAAGACCCCATTGAAAATGTATGGCGGCTACACTACCCATTGTTTAAAAACTGTCAGATACCCTAACTGTGGTATACTGATTACAATCTTGTGGCATACGGCCTCAAAGCCATGGTATACGGGGAAATAGTCTCCTTATGCTATAGAGCAAAGAAATAGTCCCTATTGATATACCCTTCGATATGGGTATATCAACTGGGTTAAATTTAGAAAAGATGGATAATAAATGCAACCAACGAGGATATATGGACAGGCGGCTAGGTAAACCACTCGAGCTATTGCTCGTGTATTACTCCGCGTCAACACTTGTGGTCTACGGCCGCCTATCCACAAAACCATCGTTTACTGTCTATCCATAATGTTTATCGTTTTCCTCAAAATCCGACTGGCGAAGTAGCGAGATCGCCGCGCGTGGACGATGTAAACACACCCACGTGGGTGCGCGAGGTCAGGGGTCAACGGAAGTGACGTCATTCCACCAGCTGAAGGAACCCATCATGGCTCGATAGGTCCCAAACAAAGCGACAAGGCGGCAAACATTTGATGAATATCACCCCTATTTGAATGGATACACACCCTTACTTGAGCACAGAGACAGTAAATCCATCGGCATGTATCTTATGAAGACGAAACGGCAGCTGGAAAAGCAGGACTCGAAGGAATCCGTGGAGAAATGCAGGATTCACGAGGGCCGCCCGCCGTCTGGGCTTTCCCCGGAGCTGAGCGAGGACGGCGCCGACTGCGTGGACGGGCTGGCCTCCTCCCGACCGGCCCGGGAGACAGAGGACCCGGCAGTCCACCCTGGATTTAACCCTGATGAACTACCGGACGGATACAGCATCAGCCCCCAGAAGATGGTGGTGACGGAGGGCGGCGATGAAAACTGCCCGGTGCGCGATGCAGAGGTAGGTGGGAGACTGAGACTTGAGGGAGAGTAGGGGTTTGTCCCGCCGTCCCCCATCCCAGTAGAGGCTGTCTAATGTCAGCTCTAGAGTCCGTTACGCTTGGGCGCGCTGGTAGACGACCCAGCTGCCATCTGCGGTTATCACGGAGGGATGGGGGGGGGGGGGGGGGGGGTGGAGGATAAGTGGGTAGCAGGCATCATAACGGCACTGCGACGTGGGGTATCTATGAGGCGAAATATCCAAGACGCCGTTGAATAAACTACGAACGAGAAAAGGGTAGACCAGAATTGTCTTTGGGGGCATAATGTCGTATAAGATAAGCATAAGGTGCTATAAGCATAAGACGTTTTATGATAAAAGAAACCTTAAGCTTTTACGAGGTTTTGTATATAAATAAGTATATATAGAGAATATCTTCTCTTTTATCATACAAAATTGAATTGACAAAAATGTCCAGGATGTCGTTTATCGTTGAGGTTATCGTATCGTTCAGACCAGCCCCAGAAAAAACGAAACTTTATAAATTCAACAGCCCCCTGGTTTATCATACTGCATTGTATGTTGTCAGAATTTGATTAAAGCATTCTCGGTATTTAAAATCCAGCAGCATACCGGCGAATTGGAGATGTTCAAGGACATACGGTGTATAAAAATGATATTATTCATCATATTATAGATTCATAAAAGATTCATAAGACATTCCAGGCATGTATGTCACTTCTTATTTGTTATGTTATGAGGTCAATATTATATATATATGGTGTATAAGAATGATATTAAGAATGATGTATGTATATATGTATATTTATCTCACCCCTGGAATAAAGGTCCATAGGCTTAACATTGGGAACTCGTTCTCCATGCCCCTACAAGTATTGCAATCCGTTCTCCATGGTCTATATTCTGTGTGATGTCCATTTTTTTAGTGTGTGCAGGGGTGAGATAAATACAGAAAGCAACTCGTTTTGGTCAAAGACGTCATTCTCCAACTCGTTTAAATGCTATGTGATATTCACTCCACATCAAACTCATGGAGAACGACGACTTTGACCAAAACTTGTTGGTTTCTTCTTTAATGGTGTATAAGAATGATATTATTGACGTTACAGCTGAGGTCACATAAGCACATTCCAGGCATATGGAATCGCATCATATCCAGACTCTAATATCTGAGGAATTTCAATCGCATGTTTATTTAAAAAAAAAAAAAGACCTATTCATTGGGTTGAAGGCCTAGAAAAGAGAGATTCTTCAACACTTCATAGCTTTTTCTTTGGCGGAGAGAGGGGGGTGAAGGGAGGGGCGCTTATTACCCTGGATCCCCTTGGCAAAATATCCCTCAAGTTCAGGTCAAAACTTGGCAGCCCTAGTGATGGGGGTGTGCTAAGTGGACTGCGGGCATCATAACCATCATAACCGCGCTGTTACTGGGGTATAGGGCGAATTGTACAAATCATCATCACACTGCATTGTATGGGATCGCAGGAATGTGGTCAGAATTTGATTTTGAACTAGCAGCATACCAGCGATTTGAGAATGTACAAGGACATATATCTATCATATATGTATATCATTTTTATACACCATATATATATATGGTGTATAAAAATAATATCATATATGATATAGATTCTTCCAAGACATTCCAGACATTTGTCTGTGAGCAAATTCTATTGTATTAGGGGCCTCCATAAAGTACGTACGCAATGGGGGGAGAGTTGAAAATATACGCTGGACAATTTGCGTATGGTCCTTCTATTGCGTATTGTATTGAGAGCTGGGGTGTGTGCTCGAAATTTTCAGATATTATGCGTACATACTTTATGGATGGCCCCTTTCTGTTTTTTTCCTGAACAAGTTAGGCCTAATAATTTTTTATTATTATTCAAATAGATTTCACGACTTTTCACGTTCATTGGTTGCCCAACGATCTTCCACGCGGCAGTCACATACATAGTGGACAATACAATAGTAGAACAGTACAGACAGGACTCCACAGGGCATTCAATATAGTCAATGCTTATTCACTGCAACAATACAGTACAATATGTCGCTTTTTGTCTTTTCATCTAAAAGATTACTTATTGACGCATTTTTACATATGGTCTTTGGATCTACGTCTATTTATTTATCGGTCTCTTGACCTTTTCTCAGGTTTCCATTACCTCACTTACCTCTGTTTTGATCTTGTTTTTAAAGATATATTTTTCATTGATAACTTGAGTTTCTCTCCTCAATTTGCTCCAGTAATTCTCTTCTATATATAAGGGCGTATGACGAAACTTTTCAATTTTTGGATTCGGGATTTTGTTTTTGCTGTTAGGACATAGACAACTAAATTATGTATATGCACCCCGTGTAAACGGACACTTCAGAGGGTCACCTTATCAAACATGACTGGGTGGAGTGGGGAAAGTACTGTAGATTATCTTGATTGCTTGTTTAGGATGTGTATGTGAGGCGGATAGACTGGTGTGTAATATCAAGAGACGTCACGAGTTTGAGTTTGAGTTTATTTATGCCACGCATTTTGTTGGCTCCATAATGTCACGAGTCAAAGACGAGTGACATTAAGGAGCCAACAAAATGAGTGGCATGAATAAGCTCAAACTCAAACGAGTGGCGTCTAGATTTTATCCTACCCCGTTTCCATATTTTTTCAGTATCAGAAAGTATTGGCATAAACAACACTTTATGTCACATCCGTGACGTAAACAAATCCCATGTTAAGCCTACGGCGTTTTTTTTTAGGGGAAGGATAAACGACCAGACACCAGGCAACGGCCTGTGTATGCTCCTGTAGGCATCAGTGATGTCTTTTTGGTTATAACAATGTCTCCATACCATAGGAACACCTCTGTATAGGTATTATTTATTAAAGTACATTGCCTAACCATTGGCAGACTGAAAACCCTGTGTAAGCAAGCACACCATGTAAGCAAGAACTTCGTGTAAGCATACACCCCGCGTAAGGGAACACCCCTGTAAGCGGACACTTCCTGTAAGTGGACCCCGTGTAAGTGGTCACCCCGTGTACGCAGACACTTTGGCTCGGAACGGAGGGTGCCCGCTTATGCGGGGTTCTATACTGTGCAATAATTTCTGTGTTGTCTTTGAACAATGCACACGGAGTGTGGCTAATTCAGCTGGAACTGCTATAACGGAAAAGTGAAGTGGTCATTAGTCTCGGCGCTTTGAGTCCGCTACCAGACTGGTCACGCTTCGATGCCTCAATGACTGTCCATCACATTGACTGTCTCCGTTCCCTGCCGTACGCCGCCCGCCGTGCACCGCCCGCCGTACACAGCCCGCCGTGCGCCGCCCGCCGTACGCCGCCCGCCGCCTGCCGTACACTGTTTTCTGTCACCCACTTGCATCTAGTCCACTTGCCATTTCTGCAACTGCCTATCTAGGATCCAAACATATCAACAACCAGTTGGTCTTCAGGTATTTCGGTCTTCAGTGATTGGTCATGGTCAGCTGGGCATGCCTCGAAGACTCTGAGACACTGGCACCCTTCTCCGTTCTCAATATCACAGTCTATAGCACCCAGATAGCGAAGGGATAGGTCTTATGCAGTATGCTAGAAGTCTATATGTGACCACTCTAACCTCTAGGCGATGTATATAATGCGTACAAGCACACTCTAACAAGATGAACAGAGACTAGAGATAGGACGTTGATAAACACACATTGAATAGAGACTGGAAACCCGATCTCGGCATTGATTTTCTTCTCCGTCTCCTGTTCTCACTCGTCAGGAATACGTTCCCCGCATTTACACCAACAATTACCTTCACGAGTTCATCAATCAGAACTGAAAGCCTGCTTCGGAATCCACCCGACTGTATTTAGTCCTGAATCGCCAGCTATTCAGTTAAACCGCCACTGTGCATATTACACGAATGTCTCTTCATAACGCGCCGATAATAGTGGGGTGTTGCATGTGGCATAGACTTGCTCAAGTCTTTCATTATGAACATTCATTAAATGACTAACACAATAAGAATACAGTTCATTAAAGTATGATACTTCTCTGACTGGCCCATGAATCAAAGACTTGTCCAGTATGAACCAAATCTCCTGTTTATGGCCCCAAGCCACTCCCCGTAACCCTATACTTCCTCCTACCCCTCCCCTCTCCCTCCTCCAGTTCCCTGGCCGCCTGTATTGTCACAGCGATAAATTTCGCCTGCTCCTAACTCTTTCTCGATTGAGATCAAAGTGAGAGGGTATCAATCTCCCAGCAGATATCCTGACCAGTAGCCAGGATATCTGTATGGAGAGTGTTGGGAATGCTGGAGCTAAACAGCGCCAGAAATCCAACACCATTACCGATTGTACCAGTCCCTGTATCCCAACGAGGAGGGTAGCCATAGGATGCAGGGACTGCAGCCAGTATCCCAGTGAGGAGGGTAGCCATAGGATGCAGGGACTGCAGCCAGTATCTCAGCGAGGAGGGTAGCCATAGGATGCAGGGACTGGAGCCAGTATCACAGCCAGGAGGGTAGCCATAGGATACAGGGACTGGAGCCAGTATCACAGCGAGGAGGGTAGCCATAGGATGCAGGGACTGGAGCCAGTCTACATGTGGCAGTGCAGTTTAGAATCCAAATATGACGATTACTATTAGATCCCAAATGATTTGTGGCTGTCAAAAGTCACCATTTGGATGTCTGTATGGGTAGGGGTTGTAATTGAACTTGTTCTGTTTATGGTTAAGTGGATAAACATGCGGGTCTTGTATTATTCAGACCTCTCCATGGACTGAGGAACTTCAACAATTCAGTCATGGTCTCTCTATCATGGTTGGTAATTACTGAGAATACACAGGTCGCAGCTAGATGCTGAGATACTGCTATATCAAAGGCCAGTCCTTCTCATACCATGTCTATGTGGTGTGGTGTGCAGCCACCTTTCTCATTCATCCCCAGCAGTGGTAGACTTACTGCTATATCAAAGACCAGTCCTTCGCATACCATGTCTATGTGGTGTGGGAAGTAAAAGAACTCTCACCTCGGTAAATGTGTAGGGGTGAGATTTCTACCTGAAATCATCACATAGATTTGATCACCACCCTCGTGGTGTAAAAGAACCTTGAGATAATGTCTCACTGATATGCTATTTTGTGTTGGCGATTCTGGAGATCGCCGCCTTGACTCGCATGGTGTGTCGTCGGTATTAAGGACCTATAATGGTTAACTTGACGTTAAATCAAACCAAACAAACAAACCAGACTCACTAGATAGCGTGAGCTCCCGCAAGTAGCCCCACAATGCTTTGACAATGTGTACACAATTATCAACATCTTTTTAATTCTTTTTTTTATTTGCGTAAAGAAAGGTACAGCGAGATACAGATGCAGGTTTTCATCAGGCATTTTGTAAGAACTACTTCCTGTTCTTGTCAACTATGTCGATGGACGCCAGCGATTTAATTACCCTCTTATTAACTTTTATTGACTTGCGACGATTCCATCGCTCCATTAGAACCGCGGCTTAAGACATTGAAACACTGGCCCTCTGTGTATTTCCAAGTATCACAGAGTTGGCACTCAGATAGTGAAGGGATATTTTTTGCAGCATCGATATGACCTCTCCCTAACCTAGGCAGCGTATATATGGTCATGTGACCCACGCTCAATGAAAGTCTGTATAACCTCTCCCTAACCTAGGCAGTGTATATGAGCATATGGCCCACACTCACTGAAAGTCTATATAACCTCTTCCTAACCTAGGCAGTGTATATGAGCGTGTGACCCACACTCAATGGATTCATGTTGGATGTATGTTAGGCACTATGTCTCAATTGTTTTAGTTTAAGGAATGGGGCAGGTTATGAAAATCAAGCCATACAAGACTTGATAACCACCCCGATTTTGATGTCAACAGAATAGTTTATCAGAAAGATCAAATTCATGTTATAACTGCCTGAAACCAAAATGTTTGATGTAAGATTTTCCCAGCGGCAAAGGAAACTATGTAACCCTATGACATTGTTGACAATCAAAATAAAAGTTCTTAAAAAAAAATGGAAGTTTATATAACTTCTCCCTAACCTAGGCAGCGTATATATAAGAGCGTGGGACCCACACTCAATGAAAGTCTATATAACCTCTCCCTAACCTAGGCAGCGTATATGAGTTTATGGCCCACTCTCAAATTCACATTCACAATCCACACCCACATTCACAATCAAAATTCTAAAATCCACACTGCTTGCCAAAATACGAAATACAAAAATAACAGGCTTCCTCTGGGATATCTGAGTAAGTCTCGGACGGCGACCTCAACTCGGCCGTGGTGGGCGTGTGTGTGAGAAGACGGAGGGGTCACTGTGTACCCGCGGGGGGGGGGGGGGGAGTGAGGGATCATTGTGTACTGGAGGGGGGGGGGATTATTTGCATTGCCTTCAGATGAAAGTCTGGTCTTACTCTTGGATCCCGATGGTGATGGTATAGGTGGTGGTGGTGGTGGAGGTGTAGAGGTTGTGGAGGTGTTAGAGTGTAGGTGGTGGTGGAGTTGTTAACCCTTCAAGAACCACACATCATTCACCATGTACCCATACTATAGCAGGCACCAGAACCAATTGTATCCTTTGTATGGCCGGCTTTTGTTGTCAATATTATTAAAAGAAATTAAAAATTAAAAATTTTCAGTAAATCTGTATTTTTTATTACAACTTTTCGATATTTTAATGACTTACTGGCAACATTAAGCATAATATTTCATGTATTTTTTTATGATTCTGCGATAATTTTCCAAAAAGTTACAAAGGAACAAGTGGCCAGATGTCACGGATCGTCGTCAAATGGGCAGGGACAGGGGTCAAAAATAAAGTTAGGAGTATAGTTAAAACCTTTTGTGTGTGAATAGTACAGTGGGTGGGGAATATGTTGAATGTATGAGGGTAGGTTAAATACCTATAATAAACATACACCACAGAGCCAAAGTTTGGTAGTACATATGCTATGTGGAAACGATTGACTTCCTCTTTCTAAACACTGCAGAGATTATACTGATCAATTTAATTTTGAAGGCTAATTATCCAATATTTTTTTAAGCTCCATGACTAGTTTGAGTAGGTATTCTTTCTTTTTGCTTTGAACCTTACTAAGGTTAATATCAGCTAGGGGTCAATCGTTTCCACAGGGAGTCAATCGTTTCCACATTCCCAGATATAGACTCATAACTATGTACAGGGAAGGAGTACAAGAAAGCTGGTACCATGTGAAGTTACCTTGATATAAGGGGGTATTTATATGAAATGGACAATAGTTAAATACAACATACATGTTAGCAATCACTGTGGGGTTGGAGTCAATCGTTTCCACACAAAAACTACACAAACCAAGAAAATTTGCTCCCACTGCCATAATAATATAGTTAGATATAATTTTTTTTCATATACAAATAGGTACATGTTAAGGCTTACCAGGACATATTTTATTCCTGTCTGTGCTGTATGTAGATATTGGAAGGGTTCTTTCTTTAGGGAGTCAATCGTTTCCACACTAAAACTACACATGTACATTTTGCCTTGTAGATAGTATACTATCCTGCCCAAAAATTTGTAAATGGTCTGAAAAAATTCCTTAACCTATGGGGACCCAGTTAAGAAAAATAATTGTCAAAATTATTATATTTTTTTACTAATGCTGACTGTTGCAATTACGGCACATTAATTCTATCATGAAAAAACACCCTGTTTTGGGTAGTTTGGGCCTTCTAGCTCTGTTATTTATGACCCCACATAGGCAAAACTATGGTTCCCTAGTGAGGTCTGACTGAGCCTGACCAGAATACAAAATAAAATCATAGATCTCTATTAAATTGAGCATTTTATTGAATTTGGAAGCAATAATGGTCATTTGACGACAATCTGTGACATCTGGTCAAATACAGAGTGGTTTATCCATTCCATATGGGAATGCCATATGGCATTGTTTGGCCCTGGCCAGGGGAATGCCATATGGCATTGTCCTGCCATGGCCAGGGGAATGCCATATGGCATTGTCCAGCCATGGCCAGGGGAATGCCATATGTCATTACCCTGCCAGAAAGGGTTAAGGTAAGACCTCGGTAAAGTCAGTCTCCATGTCATGTCCTTGGTGTACACCGTTCCTAAAAAAAAAAGAACAAAGTGAACTCCTTTGTTGTATCATGTACTCAGTGATTGAGTCTAACTGCCATGCTTATGAAAGATCTGTAATGTATTATGGAGCATTGAAATGGAATGCTTTGAATACTCACGTAAGGGACATAAAAGTTTCAAATTCATGACTAAAGCCAGAATGCTGTACAGTATAACAGGTTAAAGTTAATCGTAGATAGCCTACTTAGTGACAATGATTTTATGCCTGTGAAGTTCTGCTAATCAATATCAGATACTCTTCTTATTATTCCGTATACAATTTGCTGGCACGATTATTTCTACTACTTTACAAAACTGATGTATCATAAAAAAATGATTTTTTTTTTCTTTTATTATTTATTTTCGTTATTTTCGTAATTTCGCTAAACTGGAAATGGGGTAGGATATGAAGATCAGGTCAGTATAGACCTGATATCCACCCTATTTCATTGCTGATGATTTTCAACCAAAATAGAGAATGTACAAGAATGTACAAGAATGTATAAAATGTTCTGTCGAATATTCATACCCGCTACAAAGTGAGTACTTCTACCGGAGTGAACGAAATGTTATTTAAGTATACAGCAATGAAATAGACGTTCTGAAAAAAGATCAATGTGAAAAAAAACACCTAGTATTGATAGCGGACACATCGCGGGCGCTTTGTTTGTTGCGAACAAACTATGTCCTATCAACTGGAGTATGTAACGTTGTGTACTAAAAAACCAGCATTAAATAAAGAAATTAAAAAAACACAAAAAAACCCACAGAGGTGGCACTTTTCTTATTTTCCCAAGAAAATCCCTGTTTTCCTTTTCAGTTGATAAAATTATTTTCTCTTGTGAAAAACAAATTTAATATATATTGAGTCTCATTCACACCAATATACAGTTGTTTAACCCAATCGACCCGGCACCCGCAGCGCGGGAAATGTTCGTGGTGGCGGCCCCCTACGGGACTTGTATATACTAACGCCTGAGGTCATCGCGCAGTCGCAGTGCGTGAGGCCGGCGTGCTATTAGCAAGCGTGATGGCGAACAATATGTTTTTTGAAAATATCTCGCTGTGAATAAAACAAATGATGACAACATAATTAATGAATAACATTATACATAAAAGATTCTGGGCTTTCCGATGGTGCCATTTTTATTAGTATTCTTTTAAATATAAATGTGTGGGGATTCGCTGAAAGCGAGTAAATGTGTAGATTATACGATTTGTCGAGAGGTCAATTCAAATGTCGGAGACGCTAGGCCGCTCGAGTCTGGTTTATTCGTTGGGAAATATGAAAATATGCGAAGGATATTAATGCACTTCAACAAGGAAGATGCTGGAATACATAGAAATACATACAGATTCCAGTGAGCTCAAGCGTATACAGTTTAACCATATATTTACGGAGCTACGGGACGATGAACACGGACAGTGAATCAAAGGAAATGTGTGTCAAGTCTCAGCTGCTACTTTAGACGTTGAAGCCAACGTAACTTCTCGAATGGATTTATTTACCCAAGTTCTGCAGCCGTTCATCGGGATTTCTAAGCGATAGGAGATGTCCACATCCAAAGACGTTGATTAAATGTACAGTGTCTATTTCCTATAGGATTATTAGAGTGTGACAATCAACGGCGACAGAAATATATGGATATTACTTCGGGGAATCAAAATGTGTGGAAGTGAAGCCACAGTGACAACAATGGCGGGCTAGGCATAGGAGCCTAGCCTATGTGTTATGGTATTACTATTAATTATTCAAGTGATTGTCATCATTGGAGAAATGTGTACAGACAATCCAAAGTAATACCAATTACTGAAAAAAGTTTCCATAATATATGGAAATTTGTGCAATATTGAATAACTGCCGCAACCACTACCTTGTCTACCGAGTTACAGAACTTGATCGAATTGACAACACAACGCAAGTCAGGTCAGTTTACTTTTGTCATATATCAGGTGTATTTATTACATGTACTCTTGTGACTTTTGGGTTTCAGATTGCAGGTTCTAGGCTACATAATATAAATATGTAATACATAAAGATTCAAATGTTCACTCTTCTGTTAATGCCAAAGCCCCAAAATTCTCGACTGTGTGATATATGGTGAAACATTTCGGTAAGCAAAGATGTGTATTACAGCTAGTACAACCGTACCGTGTTTGCTTTCTTTTTTCTAAATTGCCCTTAGCACAACGATGATAGCACACTCTACAGTAGGATTTACGTAATAAATCTCCAGGAAGACATCTGTTATTCAACCGATGTGTTTCAGATTTGCTGGAAAGCGTACGGGGTAGGGTAGATTCAACCTGGGCAGAAGAAATAAATTCTTGAACCAGTTTAAGCGAGTAGTCATAGAGAGGTATTTGTTTTTTGCGTTCAAGATTAAAAATAACATAGGAATTTAATTTCATTAACTCCAAAACATACCAGAATAATTTAAGTGTCCATTTTTGTGATTTGCGTCCGAAACAGTAATATTGGTATAATTGGTCGGCCAAATCTACCCCACCCATGTACTTGGAGTAATCACGGACCATGCCTGGGCAAGGAATCTCTTTTCTTCCGAATTTACCTGTAGTGTCATCTTTTATACGACGTTCACAAGTGTCCATAAGTGATCCATGTATTGTGGATATTAAATGAACTATTTTTCTATCACGCCATACACAGAGAAGTACATCTTTTGATTTTGAAAATATCGACTGTCCACGTTGAGTTAACCTGGGGTGCTTTTTCACCATCAATTGCTTCGGCAAATGCTTCCTGTTTCGTCTGATTGTACCACAACAGTAGGTTCTGAATTTATTAATCAAATCATCAAACATGATAACAGATGAATAAAAATTATCAAAGTATATATGATGGTAGCGACCAAGGACATTTGCTGAACGTAGGAGCCTAAGAACTATATCTTCATATGTACGGGTTGATCGCCGATCGTCTCGACCAAAATAAGGGAAAGCCTGGACAACATAACCTGAAAAATAGAAAAATAATACTTTTAGATAATTCATATATATATTAATAACAAATACAATAATTCACATATAACATAGAACCTGTAGATCAAACATGAATGATTTTCATTGTCTATGTAAGGAGATATTAATATTTTTCCATGATGACAACAATTGACATATTTTGACTCTGACAGTGACACTGGCAAAAAAGCTAGGGTAGGATTGATTTGTACTTCGATGACAGCTGATTATTGACCTCCGCAAATGAATATATATATATTTATCATATGAATATTTTTACAGTGTATTTATTAGTGTTAATATCGATCTATATAAGTCTTATTAGAGTTTATATATAAATGAAATACTTGCCTGATACACTTTCAGCCATCACCCAAACTTTAAGCCCCCATTTGGTAGGTTTTGCTGGCATGTATTGAACGAATCTGGATCTTCCTTTATGCTTGACCATGCTTTCATCGATAGCTAGATCACGTTGTGGTTGATATACCTTTGTTGAAACATTGTTCAAAATCGAAAATAACCAATTCACTTTGTCAACCGCTGCTGAAGGTTTGGGTTGATTACCAGACGGGGGTTTAGCACTCGTAGCTTCGGCAGTGTCAGTGGTAGGTGCCGCAAAGTTCAGATATCTGTAGGATTATAATAAATGGGGAAAGTGTTTAGCAAATAATAATTTATATACTATATGAATGGCACAGAGACAACAGTATCCAAAATATATCAAAATGAGTTATTTATAACACACTAATACGATTTTACATACAGGCTAGGATGGAACTCAAAATATAAACAAAGAAAACCTACCTCAGGATGTGCATAAACCTGTCTCTTGACAGTACCTTACGGAAGAATGGCGTGGCTATTTCTGCAGTGGTTGCCCAGTAATCCTTTACCCTTGGTTTCCTAAGTAAACCCATAAGGAGGCCTAGACCTAAGAATTTCTTCATCGTTGGTAAATCGACAGGAATCCATTTATGCTTGTGTTTGTCAGGATTAGCGGTTCTCGACTGCTCGGCGTACAGGTTGGTGCACTCGACCAAACGTGTGAGAAATTCCAATGAAAAAAAGAGATAAAAAAAATCGAGCACATTATTTAGCTTCGATAATATCAATTTCTGGGCTTATCCCACATTCTTCATCGTCAAATTCGGCAACAGGGGGGTTTTTACGTAATCCTGAGACCATACGTGTCCATTTTCTTTCTTCCAGTGTCGATGTCGATGTCGATTTTCCTTTTGTTGTCACTGTCGATGTTGATTTTGGAGTCGGAGTCGTAGTCGATTTTGGGGGCGGAGTCGATTTCACTGTGTTTTCTTCAATTTCTGAATCAGATGATGACGATTCTCCATTTTTACCATTCTCATAATGTGAAAGGATCTTTAGTGTGCTAAGAGGCAGATTTTCTTCCCAGTCTGAGTCGTCTTCCGATGAAAAACCATCCATCCTAACCAATACCGCAGTAGGAGGAGGAAGGAAATCGCCGACCGTAATGGGCGGCTGGTCCCGACGCTTCCTAATTCATTTCTTCTACGTCATAATCTGTTGCTATGGTGATCTTTTTTTCTTTTTCATATGTATATTTATAATAATCAAACCCTTGTGTATATTACTGGCAAATTTCAGACATTTTGGTAAAATATTTAAGGAAATATATGTATAAGTAATTAAGGAGACCGGATAATGCCTTGAGGCATTATCCGGTCTCCGCGGGGGAATGCCTTGAGGCATTATCCGGTCTCCGCGGGGGAATGCCTCCAGGCATTACCCGGTTTCTGCGGGGGAATGCCTCCAGGCATTATCCGCCCTGAAAGGGTTAAACTCCCCACACACCACAGCACCAGTCCATGGCCGATCACGATGTGTTTTCCATGTTTTCTCAGTCTCTCTGAGCGGTGGATTTCACATGAGACACATTTTCTATTTTTTCATGACCCCTTCTGACATTCCTGTAAATATAACAATATATTATTCCCTTCTGGCCAACGTATCAACCTTCTCTAGGTTATTGAGCGCGGGAAATCGCGCTCATATACGTCATCTAGAGAGGTTAGAATGCTCACACAGGGTTTCAGCCTACTGCAGAGAATCTAACACTTTGCTATCAATGTCCCAACTATAAAGGCCTGGGTAAATGAGCAGGGTCCCAGTTTCCCAGTCTGACCATACCCCTGCCCCACGACTTATTTGGTTCCTTTTAATAGAACATTCATGGATGAGTGAATGTGTGAACGTGTGTGTGGTGCAATGTTGCAAATCAAAGGAAATCACATATTAACAAGGTGTATTGATTGACTGCATCTAAAGTATGGCTGAACCTGAAGAAAGTATCTTAATGGACCATGATAATAGAGGGAAAACATATGACAAATATGTTAGTAAGAGGACTACATACAGCACTAGTAGTACTCCAAATCAAGTACTCTCAAGCCAAACAAACATGAGTGTATCAAGCGCTAAGGGGCTATCAGAGAGTGAACTGAGTGGCATAGCTGACCTATTAGCCAGAGAAGTAGGGCAGTTGACCAAGACCCTAAATGAAAAATTCAGTCACAACCACGACAAGGTGAATGTGATCTGTAGTATGCTAGACCAGGCACAAGTCAAAATCAAAAACGTTAGCCAGAAAATGACAAACATCTCAAATGAAATACACGAAGTATTGATATTCTCTTACTTTTATTTCATGAGATTTTGGTATACCGCGCTCTTCCATTATGAATGGAAATAACATATGCTCCTAGTTTCTTCAGGGCAGGGTTGACAGGTTACTTTAACCACAACTGATGAAATCTAAACGGAATACTTGTACATAGTTCGACTACAATATTTCACATATGGGTACTCCTAATAAAGTGGACTCTAATTTGTGAATTCTAGGAACTTAGGTTCTGATTCTCTTTTCATAATAGAGAATGAAAATAGGATCAGAACCACTAAGTGCAAAAGTATGTGACTTTTACGGATCAGAACAAGTAAGTGCATGGAGTGCTCATATTGAAGTCCGTGTGAACTTTGTAGTCCTAATACCTTTTTGATTAGTTTATCTAATCTGGACTTACTCTAGGCTAAATGGCCTGTGTTCCTTCCAGCCAGTACATAGACAATAATCGCTGGTTTTATGGACAGGCGGCCGTAAACCACGAGAGGTTGACGCGTAATAATACACAAGCGCTAACAAGTGTATTACGATATTAACCGCGAGTGGTTTACAGAGCTGCATGTCCACAAAACCATCTTTTGTTGTATTGATTATCCATCTTCTCCAAAAAATATGAAACCTATATCAAAGGGTATAACAATAGGGACTATTTCTTTGCTCTAGAGCACAAATGGACTAGTTTCTGGTATACCATAACTTTGAGGACGTATACAACAGATTTGAATCCGTATACCACAGTTATGGTATCTGACAGGTTTTATATAAGTTTATATGAGTTTCCATACATTCTCAATGTGGCCTTTGTATACGATGGATAATAAAATGATGGTTGCTATTCCATCTCTGAAGCTCCTCTATGTGATCACTACGCCAGCTTATACAATAAGGACCACGGACAGTTTTAAATCTATGTGATTCTACCTCGTAGCAGATACAGTGTGGGATGTTCGGGTAAATTTCCCTGGGGCTTTATTGCATATTCCTCCATCCAGATAAAGGCTGACCTCATTCCGATATGGAATCTGGAAGTTGTTGATTCAAGTCTAGTGACTGCTCGGAGAATATTTGTTCATGGATTAAGCGTTGGTTCCTCTCCTCATGCCTCGTACTTATTTCACTGCGCAAAAACCACCAGTTTATATATTTATCCTACCCCTAATATAAAATCCCATAGACTTAACATTGGGTTTCCGTATGCCACGCTGACTGGCATACGGAGTTTTATATGCCACTTGTGGCGTACAGCATTGTTATCACGTAATGTTCCAAAATCGAGGAGATAGGGTAGGATAAAATCAAAACCTGATTCGTTTTAATCTTGGCCAGCGCATTCCACTCCTGAAGTTTTGGCTCCGGACTTCACTCGGCTTCGCCTCATGAAGTCACTTTGCCAAACTCCAGTCGTGGAATACGGTGGACAAAACCTCATCCAGTTTTACGATAGTATACACCCAGCGTATATCGGTATGATTTTGCGTATACAAGGTAGTCCTATTTACCGTTGTGTATACGCCTCATCTATAGACGTGTAAAATGTATACGACCCGCGTATACATGTCCCACACATGATATTTCTCTTCATATACGCTTTGCTGCAAATATAGCCAATACGCTGACGTATAGAAGAGGAAACATGTCAATATACAGCCGATTTATCCCACCCCCAGTCCCAAAAGGACGTAACTAGCCTTCCGAGATGTAAAACTACACAAACAAACAAACAACTTATCTCACCCCTTTCAATGACATTAAATAGCATCACAATATCAGAATAACTAAAATTACTTTGTAAATTCAGTTAGGAATGTTCAAATCTCAATGTCGAAGTCTTGGCTTTTCTATGAAATCCTGGTCGCTGATTGGTGAATCGCATATGACGTCATGTCACATTCACGACGCCACGGCCGTTGCATAGTATTGTCACTATACGGGGGTGATCGTTGAGTATTTCTTTCTATTGGTATTCCTATGGCTAAACCCTAAAGCGGGGTACCCCCTTAAGCAAAGTGTCACAGAAGCGGGGTTTCACTGTATTGAGAAAATAAATTGCCTTGTTTGATGAATTTGGCTGATTTTGGAGCTGCGCAGTGTGATGGTACAGATGAAGCACTCTGCACTACTTGACCCTGCTCACCTCCATGGTGTGTGTGTGTTGCGGATATAGCGGCGTGTAGGATATTGACACACCGTAATCTGGGAGTGTGACATGTTCAGTGAATCCTGTGACAGTCATCTCAGTGACTCAGTCCCCTCCCCTCACAGCACAGCCAACAGAAGATTCGTGCACAATAATGACTCGGTTATATACGTGCACAATAATGACTCGGTTATATACGTGCACAATAATGACTCGGTTATATACGTGCACAATAATGACTCGGTTATATACGTGCACAATAATGACTCGGTTATATACGTGCACAATAATGACTCGGTTATATACGTGCACAATAATGACTCGGTTATATATGTGCACAATAATGACTGGGTAATATACGTGCACAATAATGACTCGGTTATATACGTGCACAATAATGACTCGGTTATATACGTGCACAATAATGACTCGGTTATATACGTGCACAATAATGACTCGGTTATATACGTGCACAATAATGACTCGGTTATATACGTGCACAATAATGACTCGGTTATATACGTGCACAATAATGACTCGGTTATATACGTGCACAATAATGAATCGGTTATATACGTGCACAATAATGACTCGGTTATATACGTGCACAATAATGACTGGGTAATATACGTGCACAATAATGACTCGGTTATATACGTGTACAATAATGACTCGGTTATATACGTGCACAATAATGACTCGGTTATATATGTGCACAATAATGACTGGGTTATATACGTGCACAATAATGACTCGGTTATATACGTGCACAATAATGACTCGGTTATATACATGCACAATAATGACTCGGTTATATACGTGCACAATAATGACTCGGTTATATACGTGCACAATAATGACTCGGTTATATACGTGCACAATAATGACTGGGTAATATACATGCACAATAATGACTCGGTTATATACGTGCACAATAATGACTCGGTTATATGCGTGCACAATAATGACTCGGTTATATACGTGCACAATAATGACTCGGTTATATACGTGCACAATAATGACTCGGTTATATACGTGCACAATAATGACTCGGTTATATACGTGCACAATAATGACTCGGTTATATACGTGCACAATAATGACTCGGTCATATACGTGCACAATAATGACTCGGTTATATACATGCACAATAATGACTCGGTTATATACGTGCACAATAATGACTCGGTTTGGTGTACGAGTTTGTTTGTTTATTTGTTTGGTTTGATTTTACGTCCAGTCAACCATTATAGGTCCTTTCCAGATTTTCTCAAGGTTCTTTTACACCACTAGGGTGGTGATCGAATCTATGTGATGAATTCAGGTAGAAATCTCACCCCTACACATTTACCGAGGTGAGAGTTCTTTTACTTCCCACACCACATAGACATGGTATGAGAAGGATGGCCTTTGATATAGCAGTAAATCTACCACTGCTGGGGGTGCGACTCGAACCCACAAAGTCTTACAACCTTGGGGTTACAAGTCCGGTGCTCTAACCCCCCCCTTGTGTATGAGTGGCCGTAATCTCCGAGTAGTTGACGTGTAGTAATATCTGAGTGATAATATCTGAGTGAATAGGGGGAAGGGAGTTAGCTCAGTGGTTAAGGCACTGGACTTGTAATCCCAAGGTTGTGAGTTTGCGTCCAGTGCAGCGACTCTTCTCCTTCATCCCCAGCAGTGGTAGACTTACTGCTATATCAAAGGCCAGTCCTTCTCATACCATGTCTGTGTGGTGTGGTGTGCAGCCACCTTTCTCCTTCATCCCCAGCAGTGGTAGACTTACTGCTATATCAAAGGCCAGTCCTTCTCATACCATGTCTGTGTGGTGTGGTGTGCAGCCACCTTTCTCCTTCATCCCCAGCAGTGGTAGACTTACTGCTATATCAAAGGCCAGTCCCTCTCATACCATGTCTGTGTGGTGTGGTGCACAGCCACCTTTCTCCTTCATCCCCAGCAGTGGTAGATTTACTGCTATATCAAAGGCCAATACTTCTCATACCTTGTCTATGTGGTGTGGTGCACAGCCACCTTTCTCCTTCATCCCCAGCAGTGGTAGACTTACTGCTATATCAAAGGCCAGTCCTTCTCATACCATGTCTGTGTGGTGTGGTGTGCAGCCACCTTTCTCCTTCATCCCCAGCAGTGGTAGACTTACTGCTATATCAAAGGCCAGTCCTTCTCATACCATGTCTGTGTGGTGTGGTGTGCAGCCACCTTTCTCCTTCATCGCCAGCAGTGGTAGATTTACTGCTATATCAAAGGTCAGACCTTCTCATACCATGTCTATGTGGTGTGGTGCACAGCCACCTTTCTCCTTCATCCCCAGCAGTGGTAGATTTACTGCTATATCAAAGGCCAATACTTCTCATACCTTGTCTATGTGGTGTGGTGCACAGCCACCTTTCTCCTTCATCCCAAGCAGTGGTAGATTCACTGCTATATCAAAGACCAGTCCTTCTCATACCATGTGTAAGAAGTAAAAGAACTCTCATCTCGGTAAATGTGTAGGGGTGAGATTTCTACCTGAATTCATCACATAGATTCGATCACCACCCTTGTGGTGTAAAAGAACCTTGAGAAACTCTGGTGAGAACCGGCAATGGTTAACTGGACGTTAAATAAAACCAACCAACCAACTAACCCCTCAACACGCAGCACAGTCAACAGATATTGCAAGCCGAGTCACATATAAAAATCAATACGTACTGTTTGTCTACCAGACAAGAGAGTTCGTGTCTTTACATAGGATGTGTTGGTGATATACAAAGATGGAATAAATAGGGCCTTTTACACACCAATAAATAGTGGTTCAAACCTTCCCACACACCCAGGCCCAATCAATTGCTGATAACGATGTGTTTTCCATGTTTTCTTGGTCTCGCCGACGCAGTAAATTTCACATAAAAAATATTTCCAATTTTGACATGACCCAATTGACATCCTGTTACATAGGATGTGTTGTGCTCCATTGGGAGGACTTTTCAGATCTCTCTACTTTAGCATTGTCCTTCATTAGCATTGTCCTTCATCGTAATATGCTGGTACTAAAAGTATTTCTCATACACAGTTTTATACGTTAGTATATACCTGTGGCTGAACGTCAATGAAATACTACCCGCTACTACAAGGTGCAGTATAAATGATGTTCGGGCTTACTGTGACGTATTGAATTGACGACTTTGTACGTGCATAAAATTGCTTTTTCTAGTGTTAATTAGGTATATAATACCTATATAATACCTAATCTGGCCAGTAGAAAATAGCTTTTACATCTTTGTCTTCTAAATGCATGTTAGGGATTGGGGAGTTAGTTAAGTGGTTAAAACACTTCGTCAGTTGAGTGCCACTGCAGCCACTTTCCTCCTTCACCCACAGCAGTTGTAGATTTACTGCTATATCAAAGGTCAATCCTTCTCATACCATGTCTATGTGGTGTGGGAAGTAAAGAATTCCAATCTCGGTAAATGTGTAGGGATGAGATTGCTACCTAAATTTATTTCATAGATTCGATCACCACCCTTGTGGTGTAAAAGAACCTTAAGAAAGTCTGTTTGAAAACCTATAATGGCTAACTAGACGTTAAATCAACCAACCAACCAACCTGCATGTTAATGGTAACCTGGCCTTATTTGAACCCGCCTTATTGCCTTATACCTCATGGCATCACAAAGAGCTGCAAACACTTGGTTATGTGCCGGGTATCTTTAGGTGAATTCTGGTCGTGTATTTGTGCTGATAAGTATAAATAGCGAGCTTATACTAAGTCCGAGTCTGGCCATAGATCTACTTATCTGTTCACCTAGTTATGAGAGGGCTGTCGTACAATAAAGGTCAGCTCAGGCCACTGACCACTCACCTGTGGTGTTACCTGCCGCTAAGAGACAGGAAGTACTTTGACGCACTTTGATAATCTGTCAGCTCTGCAAAATGTCGACCGAGTCATTCATGTGGAGTTTTATATAAAACGGTCTGGGTCGTTTTATATTTACTATATACCCAAAATCAATAAAATGATTAACTTAATTTGGCTAATAACTAATATTTTAACTAATATTTCAAATGACGTGTACGGAACAGTGTTCCGTATTTTCCCGTACGGAACACTGTTCCGGACAGTATTTTATGTCATTTGGTGAAACGGTGCGTATTTACAGTATATATACGGCATGGGTATATAATAATATATTATGTGCAGACATGGTTAGAATGCCTGAATGGAATCTCGTCTGAGTTGTCTTGGTAAGAAATATTCATCTCGTTCTTTAAACTCAGTAAATAATTCCTACTAAAACAGCTTGGAACAGGCTTCTTTCAGGCACACTAACTATGTCTCCATATAGTATTATATACCTATGCCAGATAATACTGAAAATACCAACCTCTGCTATGCAAAAGGAAGTTGACAAGTACCACCATACTGTGCTGGTATGGCGACGTACCACCATTCTTAGTATACGATTTATTACACTTAACATGGAAATATGCAAATAAAATCTAAATAGATATACGATTATACGATAATTATACGATTGATTACACTTAATATGGAAATATGGAAATAAAATAGAAACAAATATCATACGGTCTAAAAATTCATACAAAAATTTCAAAATGATATGATTATAAATAACCCAGAGAAAATGAGTTTAAAAGTATTTGAAAAGGCAGTTGTAAACATAGCGCCTAGTGATGTTCGATAATTATCCTAGTGATGTTCGATAATTATAGATATTTAGAGGTACATAATACAAGTGAACCTTGTTAACCTTATTGGGATGGCATCTTATTTCTTTATTTGTCCCACTACGTAAACAGGATTCTCTGAAATATTTCCTATACAAACGATGCTGAGGAAGATATAGTGTGGAATCACCTGTCTTCTTCTCCCGGCCACCTGTCCCATGTTTGTTCAGTATACCCCGGCCACACCCACCATGCAGGTAGAACATAGCGGTAATAAAGGTGGAGGACACTGGGGGTGAACACAAAGAGCGGCAAGTTAACACCTGTCAGCTCTGGGTCTTTTGGGCTCTCAGAATGCATGAAGTATTAGTAAAACTGTGAAAACTGGACATAACCTAAAGTATATCAGAGGTGGCAGTTTTCCTATTTTCCAAGGAAATCCTGTTTATGAAATTATTGGGCCTTATATAAAACAAGGAGATATTCATTCAGGCTCCAGTCACACCAACAGCGGTGCAAGCCTCCCCACATACCCAACCCCATTTTATGGAAAATAAGATGTGTTTTCCATGTTTTCTCAGTCTCTCTGGGGCAGTGAATTTCACATGAAATTCTTTTTTTTTCATGAACTTCTTGTAAATAGATAAATACTTTCATATCTAGCCTTGGTGCCAGTGATTTCTATGATAGAACAAGACCTTAAAGGCATATCGGACAATTTGCTTGAAAATTAAAACCCATGTCAATTTCCTGAAAATTTTATGTGATGATCTCCAAGTGTTGTGGAACACATATCTGACTTAAGAATATATAGACATTATAAAAGGTATTTTTTCACATAGTAAAACCCATGTTATTTTCCTCAAATTTTCACAGAATATAGTACACATATAATACTACTTATTCATGTTTTAAAAATCATAGGTCACCGTGCTTGTTTTTGAAAGAATTGAAGAAAACCATATTTTTAAGTAGATTTCCTATGTAAATCAAGCAATTGCAAATTGGCCTATTTTACCTATCGAGATTGGATAAACTGGACAAAATGTTGAATTTACTCATGTAGAATTAGAATGAATCCTAAGAAACCAGTTAGGACTAATAATTGACAATATCTAAAATAAAAAAGGTGGCGACACTGTGAATTGTAGGATATGCCTTTAATCTTGTACAGAAAAGACAAGTAGGAGACGGACACTGAAGAATGTATCAGCCTCAGGAGGGCAAATAGACGTTCACTGGAATCAACTCGATGGAAACAATATCTCTCTATGGCGTGCCACGATTTCATCTTTACAGAAAAGTGGCTTTTTATTCAGGGCAGAATATTCCGTTCTCTTACTGAATACTTTCCAAGGGCTTTGGGGTGTTGGTGAACGTGCTTTATAAGATTTACTTGTATCCGTTCTGTGAAGTGTAGAGACAGTTCTCTGATAGAGTCCCCTCAGGTGGACTGGTAATGGAGGTGAAAACAGAAGATATACTGAGATGGCGCCATCGAATTGGCCCGAGTCTGGTTAATCCAGTCAGGGCGGATAATGCCTTTAGACATTCCCCAGCATAGACCGGATAGTACCTTTAGACATTTCCCAGTCATAGACCGGATAATGCCTTGAGGAATTCCCCAGCATAGACCAGATAATGCCTTTAGATATTCCCCAGCATAGACCAGATAGTGCCTTTAGACATTCCCCAACCTAGACCTAGACATTCCCCAGCATAGATTGGATAATGCCTTTTGGCATTCCCCAGCATAGACCGGATAATGCCTTTCGGCATTCCTCAGCATAGACCAGATAATGCCTTTCGGCATTCCCCAGCATAGACTGGATAATGCCTTTAGGCATTCCCCAGCATAGACCAGATAATGCCATGAGATATTCCCCACCATAGACCGGATAATGGCTTGAGGCATTCCCCAGCATAGACCGGATAATGCCTTGAGGCATTCCCTGGGATAAACCGGATAATGCCTTTAGACATTCCCTGGGATAAACCGGATAATGCCTTTAGACATTCCCCGGCATAGACCAGATAATGCCTTTAGGCATTCCCCAGTATAGACCGGATAATGCCTTGAGGCATTCCCCAGCATAGACCGGATAATGCCTTTAGACATTCCCCAGCATAGACCGGATAATGCCCTGAGACATTCCCCAGCATAGACCGGATAATGCCTTTAGACATTCCCCAGCATAGACCGGATAATGCCCTGAGACATTCCCCAGCATAGACCGGAAAATGCCTTTAGACATTCCCTAGCATAGACCGGATAGTGCCTTTAGACATTCCCCAGCATAGACCGGATAATGCCCTGAGACATTCCCCAGCATAGACCGGATAATGCCTTTAGATATTCCCAAGCATAGACCGGATAGTTCCTTTAGACATTCCCCAGCATAGACCGGATAATGGCTTTAGGCATTCCCCAGCATAGACCGGATAATGCCTTTAGGCATTCCCCAGCATAGACCGGATAATGTATTGAGGCATTCCCCAGCATAGACCGGATAATGCCTTGAGGCATTCCCCAGCATAGACCTGATAATGTATTGAGGCATTATGTAACATATTTATGAATATTAAGAAATATAGCTTTCATCAAGAAATAATGGATCAATAAACTTTTAGGGAATATACTTCTAATACAATGTAAAACATTATCAGGTGATACAAATAATAATAGAAATCAGAATGAAATGTCATGTGATTTGATCAAACAATTGAATATGACTTCGGACAAGTGAATATCATGTAGCGTTTAAACGAGTTAAAGAACAAGTTTGACCAAAACGAGTTGCTTTCTGTATTTATCTCACCCCTGCACACACTAAAAGAATGGATGACACACAGGATATAGACCATGGAGAACGGACTGCAATACTGGTAGGGGCATGGAGAACGAGTTCCCAATATAAGCCCATGGGACATAGATACTAGGGGTGTGATAATGGATACTCTGCCATTAAACAAGGATATTAGATAAAATGAAACGTAATGTAAGATTTCATCATTGATCCTCACATGTGAACTTTATTTCATGTACATGGACATTCATGTTACGACCGTCGTTATAGATAGAAGATATATCTATAATATGGGTGATATAAAGCCCATAAGACAGCGACATTTTCCACAGATTCTCACCGATCCGATCACCGATTATAATCGGGAACAAGGATGTCGCTGTCTTGATATCATGCTATATTTATACTATTCTCAGCATCGGGTACAGTCGGTGAAGTGCGTACAGCGACCCAATTCAGGTCGGGCAGAGTCGGTCAGTACCCCAAGGCAAGTAATACCCGACCCGATTAAAATCGAGTCTGTGAAGTGCGTACAGCGACACGATTCTGACCGACCCGACGGCTTCGTCGGGCAAAGGTGTGATCGGGCTCAATGGTCGGGTCGCTGTCTTATAGGCTTAACAAAACATGGCAGAGCCAAGAAAACCAATTGCTTGAGAAATGAGGCAAATGCCCCTTTAGCGGGCTATATGTAATGCGACTTGATGGTATCAATATCATTCCCTTGATGTAACCCAATAAAGAAATTGTACCAAAAAAAGAAAAAAAAAGAAATTGTATTCCGCAGTAAGGAGCGTCGTCTAGCAGGCGCTCACTCTCTAATCGCAGGCGACAGGCTGCAGCCTCTCCTGCCTATACCGCATCACGCACATTGTGCTGGAGAGTGTGATGCTATCGCTGTCTTGTTCCTAATGCCACGTATCCATCGTTCTGGTGTGTCAGAGCAAGGTTCCCACATGGAGACATAGGCAATAATCCATGGTTTTGTGGACGGGCGGCCATAAACCACGAGATGTTGATGCGTAGTAATACACGAGGCAAATACCCCTTTTTAGGTGATTTACCAAGCCGCCTTTTTCCAAATTGTTATATACAAGCAAATGCTTACTTAATCTAAGTAGAGATGTAGCACAGGTCAATGTATATAATTACTCAGGGAAAATCTATCTGGATAGCAGTTTTTCCGTTCAGCGCCGCCACGCGGTCATGTTGCATGGCAACGCGGCCGTTCGGCCAAACAGATGCAGGTGTATAATATCTATGTATATATAAAAATAAATATATATGTGTGTGTATGTATGTATGTATATATATTATTTATGTATGTATGTATTATGTATGTATGTATGTATGTATGTATGTATGTATGTATGTATGTATGTATGTATGTATGTATGTATATGTATATATATGTATGTATGCAAGGGTGAGTATATGCAACATGTATTCTATAAATAAGTTTATCTAAACAATATATTAAGTATTGTTGAGCCGATATGAATGTTAAACCCACCAAATTGTAGCTGGGATACCATAGAATACGATGGAATCATTGCTTTGTCTGTAAACCTAATCTAAACGTAATCTAAGTATGTATTACCGTTTTACACTCAGTCCTCTAATGCTAAAGAATACGTTACTAGGTGTATGTTGAGCCGCACGCATTGAAGCTATCACAGGAAATCGTAGGCAAGGCATAGGTATATGATATGTATACCAACGAAAAGTTTAGAGTCTTAGCTTTCTAACAATGCTTTATTTATAAAGATCGGCCTGTTATACACAAAGCCAGAGCAAGTCAAATTTTTTCAAGTTAGAAAAACAAATTCCCAGATTTCCTGACAATTCACTGATGCAGTATTAGTCCATTACCTCAGGAAATATTTATCACAACCTGGTAATATGGGTATCATTTTAATCGTTTTGAAATGCTTAAGAAGGTAGGATGTTTATTTGTATATGTCATCGCTTTAGATTTTTAATTAGATCGCTGTGAAAACAGGAAGGTAACATATTTTAATGTTATTTATTTAAACAATTTCGATTTTTCTTCTATGACAGGAAATTTTATCCATAACACAGGTATATCATGTATATCCAACAGATAGGGCCAAGTCTCAGCTTTCTAAAAATGTATTGTTTATACAAATCGGCCGATTACTGTCGATTTTTATCATTGCTCAGGACTCAGTGGAGAGGGCTCGCCTCGTTTTCGATTGACGTGCATAGGCGGCCATTACAAGATGGCGCCAGTGTGAAGAGGGTCAAATTAGCTCCTACCATAGTCCGTTATAGTCCCGGTCTGTAACCGTAACGTGTCTGGACATCTCCACTTGGCGGATCCTCAGTCACATTGGCCTTGCGTGTCCACCTTCACTTTCCTCACCCATAGCTGCAGGACTTAAAAAGGAGAAAAAGAAGAGAGTTAAATATAATTTTTTTTATATAAGTGAAGATTTATTCGCGGGCTCAGTCTGCCTTTATTGAGCCTCCAATCTGCGGCGAAGATCCTTTAATCCGGGAGACTCAATATGGATGTCAGGTTTTTTTTGTTCAGTTAAAGTGGGCTCAGGTCTGCCTGAGGTTTTAGGTGGTAGTCTTCTAGAATTTCTGTATAGCTTTACATTAAAACAAAGATAGGTAACGGGTTTGAATTAAGTGACCAGTTTGGTTTGGAGTCTGCTGGGGATGGACAGCAATTACCAATCTGTTGACTCTCTTGGTCGCCTCGCCTCCTTGTGGTGCAGACTGGATATGCTTGCATGCAAGCATAACTAAATTTACCAGGGTGGGGAGTTAGCTCAGTGGTAAAGAGCACTGGACTTGTTATCCCAAGGTTATCTGACTTTGTAGGTTTGAGTCCAACTGCAGCCACTTTTCTTCATCATCCCCAAAAGTGGTAGATTTACTGCTATATCAAAGGCCAATCCTTCTCGTTCCATGTCTATGTGGTGTGGGAAGTAAGAGAACTCTCACCTCGGTAAATGTGTAGGGGTGAGGTTTCTACCTAAATTCATTACATAGATTCAATCACCACCCTTGTGGTGTAAAAGAACCTTGAGAAAGTCTGGTAAGAACCTGCAATGGTTAACTTAACTAAAATTAAACCAACCAACCAACCAACCATCCACCCCCTCCACTCACAGCACAGTCAACAGATAATACAAGCCGAGTCACGTATAAAAATCAATACGTACTGTTTTGTCTACCATACAAGAGAATTCATGTCTTTCAAACCAAACAAACAAACAAACTAAATCCACGTTATTCTACACGATGTTAACATCGTGCTACCCGTATGTCTCTTCTATTCCCTCCTGTGTAGGGGCCTATAGGGGTATAAACAGTACACATAGGAATATCTACAATAACAAATATTTCACCAATAAAGTATCCCGATATAGTCAATAAATGAGAGATCGTAAACCCTCTACAATCTCCACAAAATCAGGACAGTTTTTGTTGTAGATTTTTAATTTTTAATTATAAATTTGGAAAGGATTTTGGCAGTGAACTGCCTCTATACTGCCGGATCGTGGGGCCTGTTGAATAATCTAGGCTCGTACCTGAAGACACATTTCTATACCCCAATGACTCCCAGGGACGAGGTGGTTCAACTTTATTCAACACTTATGGACGGCCTTCCCTCGGCGAGGACTGTCTTAGCAAAGCTTGAATATTATTCAACAATAACCCTCGTGAAAGGTCTCCTTGTACCATTTACTATATACCTACTGCCGTAACTAACGTAATTACTACACGCTGCCGCCCACAATTTACTGCACATCTGTGCAGTAAATCAGGGTTCATTCTACGGTCGCAACGGACATGATTAGGACGTCGCTATGTAAAAATGGCCGACGTTGTTTATCGCTTCAATATCGGTAACGTTAACGTCAGAGTACATAAAGAAAACACACTGGAATACTGGAGAATCCTTTGAACTACAGAAAAATATATAAGTATAGTACCTGGTAATAATAATATGAATGGCCATGGCATTCACCTTAAAAACCGGATGGCAATGAGAGAGCAACCGCTATGTTTTCTTCCCGCCGGTTTCCGGCTGGTTTCCAAGGGACAACAAATGTTGCTATGCGCGTTGCTATGCGATAACATTACAGCTGCATTCCGCGGACGAAGCAAAAGCTAGGGTTCACATCGACCGTTCTGTGCCCAAATCGGTCTGAAAATGGCTCTTACAACTTAAATAAGGTAGTAATATGAATGTTTTGGAGGCATATAGTAAAGATAAAACGTTGTACCTGTAAACATACAAATTTTGATCCTCACTCTGGCCCCTGGGACGTTTACAACTCGGTGTAAACACCTCGTTGTAAACGTCCCAGGGCCAGAGTTCGGATCGAAATTTGTACGTTTACAGGAACATCGTTTTATTACTAAATTGATTCGTTTTAATCATGGCCACCGCATTCCACTTCTGGAGATTTGGCTCCGGACGTCACTGGGCTTCGCCTCATGAAGTCACTATGCCAAACTCGGGTTGTGGAATACGGTGGCCAAGACTAAAACTCATCCAGTTTTACGATAGTATCAGGGAATTGCACTTTGGAACCGACTGAGTCCCGAGGTACAGAAGGCTGAAAGTAAAAAGGTTTTCAAAGAATGTCTAAAGATATGTAACTAGTACTATAGCATCATATTAGTGATTTGTAATTGTAACTACTTGTACTACAATATCATATCAGTATTTTCCATTCTTTTTCTCATGTACATTCTATACCAATGTAGGGGTCAGGATAGTCAAGCAGCATTAATTCACTTCAAGCTAGGTGGCGCGAGTGCCGATCCCTGCTGTGCGGTAAAGCCGGCAGACCCGTGGTATGCAAATGCTACAGGGTCGCCCGCATTAAGTAACTCAGCCACTATATAAGGCTGAGTCCACAGCGGGTTGACAGGACTTCTCGCGGTGCCTCTGTACAGAGTGAACGCCTGGAGCCTCATGTGTTGGTAAGGTTGTGTTGTAGCACCTTTCAATGTTGAAGAGTATCTCTTCCCGCGCTAGTTGGTGCCCCGAAGCACCAACAGATTGTAACTGTAAATACCGTAATAAAAGCTCGGTATATAGAAACAGTCCGGAGTCTGGTTTTGTCTTCGTAGTTAAGCGGTAGGTAGCAGATTCTGCATCTCCCTGCCCTTTCCACCGGGTAAAGCCGAACCCACCTGTACTGGCACGGTAAGTACAGGGTAGCGACTGAAGTCTCGGAACCTCTGGTCGGCTGTCGATCACGGGAAGTGGTAATACACTTCCAGCGACTAGAGGGAACGCTACACCTATACCTATTTCATATGATAGTGAAATAGGCATAGTGGGCTATAACTTGGCTCCACATGGAAGGACTGTTACTGTAACAAATTGTGGAATAAAGGCATTATTAAAAAAATGAGTGAGGACTGTGTGAGTGAGGGGGGGGGGGTGTATTACTGGGGGACAGGGACAGGTTATTACGGGGTATTACTACAGTCCCACATCTCTACGGCTTCAAAAGGACGTAACTAGCCCACCGAGATGTATGACATATGTATGACATATAAATCTATAGTATATCAACATGGATAGACACGTAGTATGACAAACCACCAACATCAGGGTCAATTTATCCTGTTTCTGTTTATACATTTCATTGTAACTTTTGATGTTACGTTCACCAATTTTTTTCTCCAATATATAAAGCTGTGTTATTTTGAAGGAACTCTTTCCTAAAGAATCATTTTTATCAGTACAAAATGTCGGCGTATTTTAGTCGTGTCTGCTAACTTACCTGTGCATTTGGAGATTGATGGAAATATCCCATGAGTTTTGGGTGCAGAGTAATCAGAAGCAAAGCGGGAGTTATATCACGTAGAAAATCAAAATGATGTATTTTCAGTAACTATGGATTGAGTGCAGTTCATATTTTATCTCATCCCGATCACTGACTGATCAGCTGACGTTTGTGACATCATCCCCCATTGAATATATTCATACAATACTCCATGGGCGTTGAGTACGAGTTTTTTTTTCAATTTATTTATCCTGAACAAGAAAAGGCAAATTACATGCCTGTTTACATTCAAATCCAGCATATGGTACTCGTAATACACTTCTCTCAACGAGAGTTGCCCGTGTTAAGTCTATGTGTGATATAAATTAGATAGAAGTGAATGAAGAAGATGATGTCAGCGTGAACACCGCTCAGTAAAGGTAGACGACTCCAGGTCCTCAGACACCAGCACACCTCATGTTTGTATACACTCAGCCCCCTACCCCAGACACACCACACGGGTAGAGAGATATTTATTACTATTAAAGAAGAAACCAACAAGGTTTGGTCAAAGGCGTCGTTCTCCACGAGTTTGATGCGGAGTGATATGAACGAGGCGACAGCCGAGTGAATATCACAGACCATTCAAACGAGTCAGAGAATGACTTATTTTACCAAAACGAGTTGCTTTCTGTATTTATCTCACCCCTGTGCACATTAAAAGAATGGACAACACACAGGATATAGACCATGGAGAACGGACTTCAATACTCGTAGGGGCATGGAGAACGAGTTGCCAATGTTAAGCCAATGGACATTTATTCCAGGGGTGAGATAAATACCTGTGAGCGAATGTCTCACTTTTACTGACCAGAAGTACAAATTCTGTTCGTCACTGAGTGACAAATGAATATCCATACGTCCCTCCGTACCACATGGCCACCCATTCTACTCTTTAGTGAGTTGTAGAATGGAATTTTTAATGATTTCTAGGTATATAATAATAATGAGCCACAGTTGTGTGACTGAATTCCATCTGTTCCTCGATATTTTGGTCAGAAATACTCATTTCTGACCAAATTCTCTCTGAACAGATTCCATTCAGTCACACTAACTATGTCTCTATATATCACTATATACCTGTGTGCGAATGTCTATGAAATACTACCTGCTGCTAAGGGTGTAGAGTAAATAATGTTCGCGCCCGCTGTGACAGCCGTAGTGAATGGCACTGGTTTTGCACAGTTAATAAAACAGGTTTTTTTTAAACGATTAGGAGGTATATAGTAATAGGAGAACATAGTGACTGAGCCCATAGTCCCATCCATAATGAGGTCAAATCATTATGTACTTTGAAATAAGTTTCTTGAATATTCATTCAACACTAAATACCTGTAATAAGTCTCTCTTAATTCTTGACGTGGTCTGACTTGTTGGGTGGTCTGCCGACACAGATACTGTTTATTTGCCTATCGTTATACAGTTTCACCCCTGTTGGTAGTTCATGGAAACTGTTTATTTTCCCATCATTATACAGATTTTCTCACATTTTGGTAGTTCACAGACACTGTTCATTTTCCCATCTTTATACAAATTTTCACGCTTGTAGATGGTTCGCAGACACTGCCATATTTCTCCATTATTATACAGCTATTCACACATTTTGGTAGTTTGCAGACTGCCACATTTGTCCATTATTATACTGAGTATCACACCTGTTGGCAGTACACTGACACTGTTTATTTGCCCATCGTTATAGTTTCACACTCGTCGGTAGTTCAGAGATACTGCCTATTTGCCCATTGATTACATGTACATTGTTTACCATTGTTTACAGTTATTACTTAATTTCACTCTCCATACATGTACCTTGTTTACCGTTATCATACAGTTTCACTCTCCATACACATACCTTGTTTACCGTTGCTGTGCCTACTGCAGCGCCCCCTGTTAACGAGCCTACTCTGCGCCTAACGGGGGGTTTGATGGAGCCTATTAGATCGCCAGTCGAGGAGCACCACTTGTCAGCGACCATGTTTGATCGTATGGGGCGCCAAGTAAATTGTTATTTTACATCGTGGCTAGTGTGAAACATGGGCACCTTTCATGGAACTAAATAATGTCAATTTGAAAGTTTGGATTAGGATTTTCCAGGCTTATTTGTTCAGGTCAAGTTTGCAGGTGATATTTAGTGTAAAAAGTTTGTTAATTTCATTCTGAGATTTTAAATAATCAGAATTTGTAGAAGAAAAGTGGGGGTTTATTTGTAGGGGTATGTAATATTTCTCTAAAAAATCACTTCAACTAAGATAAATCATTTGATGATTTAATTGATTCTTTTTAATGACTCATGTCTGAGAAATTTGCAAAATAAAATCAAAGGGCCCATTATGAATTAAAGGCTATGTCTATGTCAAACAGAATGGTTTCTTCAGTATACTATCATAGGAACATTTTAAAATGATTTATCTTTGTTGTTTAAACAAAAATCGATATACTGGGTTCATTGCCGAAAATGGCACATTGCGAAATCACCCGTGATGTTTTAAGATGCAGATGATCAATCCAACATGTTCGGTGTTATTCCTTCATCAGAGGGTGGGGAGTTAGCTCAGTGGTAAAGAGCACTGGACTTGTAATCCCAAGGTTTTAGGACATTATGGGTCCCACTGCAGTCACTTTTCTCCCTCATCCCCAGTAGTGGTAGACTTACTGCAATAACAAAGGCCAGTCCTTCTCATACAATGTCTATGTGGTGTGGTGTACAGCCACCTTTCTCCTTCATCCCCAGCAGTGGTAGACTTACTACTATAACAAAGGCCAGTCCTTCTCATACAATGTCTATGTGGTGTGGTGTACAGCCACCTTTCTCCTTCATTCCCAGCAGTGGTAGATTTACTGCTATATCAAAGGCCAGTCCTTCTCATACCATGTCTATGTGTTGTGGTGTACAGCCACCTTTCTTCTTCATTCCCAGCAGTGGTAGATTTACTGCTATATCAAAGGCCAATTGTTCTCATACCATGTCTATGTGGTGTGGGTAGTAAAAGAACTCTCACCTCTGTCAATGTGTAGGGGTGAGATTTCTACCTAAATTCATCTAATAGATCCGATCACCACCCTTGTGGTGTAAAAGAACATTGAGAAAGTCTGGTAAGAACCTATAATAGTTAACTGGACGTTAAACCAATAAACCTTCATCAGGGATTGGTTTAATTCAAGGAGTGAAATCTGCTCTCTGAGGTACATTTGGGGTCGCTTTTATGTATCCTTATACATGTGTACTGAACAGCCCTTGATTTTAGTCTTTTTAGAACACATTACTGTTGTAGTTATTTTACAAATTTGACCTTAGATGCAGGGCAGCTTTGGTGTATTTTTGTGCACAGATATACTTCGTAAATCAGTTTGCTTATGCTCCTTAAAATGAAACCCTGTTTTTGTATGGAAAATGGCTTTTTAGAGCGTGCTTGTACGCGCTAAGTACATCATCTGGAGGTTAGAGGGGCCCATATAGACTTTCAGGGTACTGCATACAAACTATCCTATTGAGAGCAGAGCTGGGAGCCAATGTCACAGTCTGTTAGTGGCGTGCCCAGCTGACCATGACCAATCACTCAAGACCGAAATACCTCGAGACGCACAAGTGCTTGATATCTTTGGATCCTAGAATCAGGCAGTTGCAGAAATAGCAAGTTGACAGAGTGCAATTGGGTTACAGAAAACATTCCATAGACTGAATGTAACCCAAACCTTTTAATTGTTATCCATTTATAATTGCACGCTCTTTCATCTATGATGTACATACTATTTGCTCCTAGTTTATGGATGCGGTAGTGCTAACATTCCGTGTACAGGTGTACAGGCTAACACTTGGAGCGGCATAGTCTTGGTTGTCTGGGGACACTTGGAGCGGCATAGTCCTAGCCGTCAGGTTGTCTGGGTTCTGACAAATGGGTCACCAAGTGGAGACCGATTCCCCGACGTCTATTTATAGTAACAGCACTCCCAGAAGCTAATGTGCTGTGAGAGTGAGAGACAGTAACCCAGAGAAGATGCGGGAGAGTGTAACGAGGAAGGCAGTCACTGTGGAACGATTTGACTTTGATATCAAAATGAGCATGTTCATCGCTACAGCGCAAAACTGGCTTTTTTTTTAATTAGTGAGTTGCCAATAAATATTTATATGTCTGTTGTAAAGCCGGAGACACACCAAGCGAGCAATTTACAGAACACAAATTGGCGTGTATGTGAGATATCATTTCATAGGAATCTCTCCCATCGATGATTTGGCACCTCAGATGCAACAATTAGGTGAAATATGAAATAATAGCGTAAATACTTTCCATTTTGTATTTGCGATTCCACAAATCGCTCCGTTTCTCGCCTTGGAGGGTGGTTGTGGCCCCTAAGATTCGAGGTCAACTCTCGACTGATGTCTACGTCCCAAGGCGCTAGAAAATATCATGTAAGGAGGTCAGGGCCAAGGTCGGGGTTTGCTGTGAATGCAGTCTAAGGCTACTCGGTCTACTCCTTTCCTTATATGGACTTAAGGTAATGGGACAACTCCATGCTGGAGGTGTGTCTCCGGCTAAAGCATGGATTTGAGCATTCAGTATTTTAATGTTAAAGCATGAAAGGGATAGAATCTGCAGCAGAGCCTGCTGGGGTGGACAGCAATTACCAATCTGTTCGCCCTCTTGGTCGCCTTGCCTCCTCATGGTGCAGACCGGATATGCTTGCACGCAAGCACAAGAAAAGCAACCAGGGTGGGGAGTTAGCTCAGTGGTAAAGAGCACTGGACTTGTAATCCCAAGGTTGTCAGACTTTGTTGATTCCAGTCCCACTGCAGCCACTTTTCTCCTTCACCCCAAGCAGTGGTAGATTTATTGCTATATCAAAGGCCAGTCCTTCTCATACCATGTCTATGTGATGTGGGTAGTCAAAGAACTCTCACCTCAGTAAACATGTAGGGGTGAGATTTCTACCTACATTCATCTCATAGATTCGGTCAAACCCAAAGTAAGTCTAATTGAACAAATTGGACGTTAAACTTCCAAACCAAACAAACAAACAGAAAGTTTCTGCAGTTTTCTGGTTATTACCAAGTCCGGTTTCATCGGCCCGTTTCATATTTTCACATCCGTGTTGTAGCATGATTTTGTGAATTCACGATTCACTATTTTAGTTTTAAAGCATTGAAAGGATGAAGCTTGCAGCAGAAAACGACTATAAACCTAACGATACAGGAATACGGTTTACAATATTGATATTAAAAGATTTCTCATATCTAGGTGGAATTTCTGATATATCTAGTCTACAGTCAGACATTATTATATTCTCTAATCACGTCTGGCCTATTCTAACAACCATTTACCACAGTCTCAGAAGCGTATTTACTCTGTGCCTCGTAGCATTTACATTTACCTCAGAAGGCAGAGATTTTAAATTGGATGTAACTGATAAAGTTCCCATAGCGTCAAAACCAGTTTTCACAGCTCCTGGAAAACAACTCCAGTTTTCACCACTGCTGTTAACCCTGTAAGGGCGGGTTCCTGTGGCAATAGTGTTGCGGGTACTACAATAGTGTTGATAAGGGCGGGTACTACACTGCCAGGGGGTTGGAAGTCTCAGGCCAATTAGAATAATTCTATAACTTTAAGATGTGGTAAAATATATAATCATAAATCTTATTATGTATTTCACCTAAAATCTCTACCTTGGTGTTGTATCTATATTCTGTGCAAATTTCATGATTATCTATCCAATATTTCCTATTTCATTGCATAAAAATGAAATTTAGCAAATTTAAGAAAAATGATGTCTTTTGGCATCACCGACCTCAGTATGGTTGTTGCCTTTTGGCATCACTCGCCCTGAATTGGATAAACAACACCAGTTTTTACACCTACTGATGCTATAACACCAGCTTTCACGCTTTCTGGTTTTACACCCACAACACCAGTTTTCACACCCACAACACCAATTTTCACACCCACAACACCAGTTCTCACACCCACAACACCAGTTTTCACACCCACAACACCAGTTCTCACACCCACAACACCAGTTCTCACACCCACAACACCAGTTCTCACACCCACAACACCAGTTCTCACACCCCCAACACCAGTTTTCACACCCACAACACCAGTTCTCACACCCACAACACCAGTTCTCACACCCACAACACCAGTTTTCACACTCACAACACCAGTGTTCACACCCACAACACCAGTTCTCCAGCCTCTGGGGATGGCGACACTTCCTCTCCCACCTCCCGGTGCTGCGGCACACAGACAGACGTCCAGTAAAGCGGGTCTAGCACTGACCCAGTTTCCTCATCCAGGGTCCTACTAGACGTGCTCCTGTCCTACTCACTATTCCCAGAATTATATCACGTCGGATGGTTCAGCTAGAGGCTGGTTTTGGTAAACCTAAAGCCGTAGACACACCAAGCGAGAAACACAGCAATTTCTGGAATCGCCAACACAAAATGGCGTGTATGTGAGCTATTATTTTAGATTTCACCTGATTATTGCTTCGAAGATGATGAATTATAGGCAGAAGATATTCCTATGATATAATATTTCACATACACGCCAATGTGTGTTGGCGATTTCAGAGATCGCTGCCTTCACTCGCTTGGTGTGTCTCCGGCTTTAGACTGTAGAACCCTACCAGTGGCTATTATTACTATGTAAGGAGGTCATATTGAAGGTCGTGGTTCGCTGTGAACAGTCATTGGCTGCTGGGCTACTGTATTCCTTATATGGCAGTAAAGGCAGAGGGACAACTCCATGCAGGCCCTCATCTCAATTGGATTTTCCGTACATCCCTGTATTTTGAAGTTATTGTTTGTATCTGAATTGTAAAACAGAGGCAAGACAAGTATTGCTGTGTTAAATACAGCAACTAGAGATTTAAGCAAGTCTAGGTGAATTCTCATGCTCTTTGATTTCATGATAACACTCAGAGACTTGGGCAAGTCTATCTGAATCCTTATGCTCTTTGATTTCATGATAAAACTCAGAGACTTGTGCAAGTCTAGGTGAATTCTCATGCTCTCTCATTTCATGATAACACTCAGAGACTAGGGCAAGTCTAGGTGAATTCTCATGCTCTCTCATTTTGGGATAAAACTCAGAGACTAGGGCAAGTCTAGGTGAATTCTCATGCTCTCTGATTTCATGATAGCACTCATAGACTTGGGCAAGTCTAGGTGAATTCTCATGCTCTCTGATTTCATGATAACACTCAGAGACCTGGGCAAGTCTAGGTGAATTCTCATGCTCTCTGATTTCATGATAACACTCAGAGACCTGGGCAAGTCTAGGTGAGTTCTCATGCTCTCTCATTTCATGATAAGACTCGGAGACCTGGGCAAGTCTAGGTGAATTATCATGCTCTCTGATTTCATGATAACACTCAGAGACCTGGGCAAGTCTAGGCGAATTCTCATGCTCTCTCATTTCATGATAACACTCAGAGACTTGGGCAAGTCTAGGTGAATTCTCATGCTCTCTCATTTCATGATAACACTCAGAGACTTGGGCAAGTCTAGGTGAATTATCATGCTCTCTGATTTCATGATAACACTCAGAGACCTGGGCAAGTCTAGGTGAATTCTCATGCTCTCTGATTTCATGCACTGGTCGCCCGCTGAACCGATGCTTATCTGTTGAACTGGCGGTCACCAGCGGAATGTGAAAACTTGCAAATAATTCCTGACTTCCCAATTAGTCATTGTAACTCCCTCCAGATATGAGTATTTATCTTATTGCCCCCTCTCTGTCTGTCTGTTCTCTCTGAAATACAACTCCCTGACTTCCCAATTAACCAGTGTAACTCCCTCCAGATATGAGTATTTATCTTATTGGTCTCTCTGTGTCTATCTGTCTGTCTGTGTCTGTGTCTGTCTGTCTGTCTGTCTGTCTGTCTCTATCTCTTTCTCTGTCTGCCTCTCTCTGTCTCTCTCCCTATCTCTCTCTGTCTCTATCTCTCTCTCCCTCTCTCTGTGTCAGTCTCTCCCTATCTCTCCCTGTCTGTCTCTATCTTTATCTCTCTCTCCCCCCTCTCTCCCCCTCTCTCTCCCCCTCTCTCTGTCTCTCTCTCTACCTCTCTGTCTCGCCCTCTCCCCCTCTCTGTGTCTCTGTCTGTCTGTCTCTGTCTTTGTCTATCTGTCTGTCTCTCTGTCTTTGTCTCTGTCTCTGTTTCTGTCTCTGTCTCTGTCTCTCTCTCTCTCTCTCTCTCTCTCTGTCTCTCTCTCTCTCTCTCTCTCTCTCCCATGTTAATCATGCCATTTTTAATACTTCCTGTAAACCAATGTCTGGAGGTTTTGACACTGTACAGTAGACGACGTCCCTCCCCGACCCGCAAACAATTTGAGACTTTATCCTGTCACCAATCCGTCGGCAAACTTGGCGGATTTGGTTCGCTTCGACTGAGGTTAAAAGTTAAGGCCCGTTTCCATTGGCCGACGAAAACGATTTAGATGTTTTTTTAGTTCTCCTAATAGCCTATTTACATTTCGCGTCAGCAGTGCTGAAGGTCCGTATGTGGTTCCTGACTGTATATCAGTGATAACCAACGTAAATAGTCTATTAGGAGAACATAAAAAACCCACACCATTTTCGTCGGCCAATGGAAACGGGCCTTAAGTGTTGCCGCACAGAGTGTGTCTGTGATGTGGTGTGTGGTGAGATGTAAACAGAGTCGACCTTGTCCGACTAGCCGTGACCTGTGACCTCCCTCCTCCCCTCCCCTGACCCCGTTTGTCGTACACCACAGTGCCTACTCCATGGACTCCACCTGATCTTTACTCTGTCCAGACACTCCATCTTCGGTCATATACTCGTAGGTCAATTTGAGGTTGGTTGTTGGTTGGATATAACGTCCAGTTAACCATTACAGGTTCTTACCCTAACCATGTCTCCATATATCATTATATATCTATGGCTGTGTGTCTATAAGGTACTACCCGCTGCTATGGGTGCAGTATGAATATATATATATTTTTTTTTTAAGTCTTTTATTTACACTGGAGAATCCACTAGGAAGAGGGATACCCTGTTTTCACTAGGCTCCAGTGGCCATAGCAAATTGTGACATCAGCATTTTTAGAAAAACAACAGTCAAGTCAAGTCAAGTCGCCCCAAGGCAAATATGGGCAACACAGATTATCAACATTGATACAGTTTCATATGCAGAATAAGGTTATGCGAGATTGGATGATACACCATGGACTCCACCTGATCTCTGCCCAGACCCACCATCCTCATCAGTGTGAGGTTTGTTGGTTGGATTGATTTAATGTCCAGTTAATGATTACAGGTTCTTACCAGACTTTCTCAAGTTTCGTAAACACTACCAGGGTGGTGATCGAGTCTATGTGATGAATTCAGGTAGAAATCTCACCCCTACACATTTAAAGAGGTGAGAGTACTTTTAGTTCGCACACCACAAAAACATGGTGTGAGCAGCATTGGTCTTTGATATAGCAGTAAGTCTACCACTGATGGGATTCCATTCAGGCACACTAACCAAGTCTCCATATATCATCATATATCTATGGCTAAATGTCTATAAGGTATTAAGTGGATGCTCAAGGCTCCAAGCCTAGTTCTTTAACCCTTTCTGGCAGGGCAATGCCAGATGCCATTCCCCTGGCCATGGCAGGACAATGCCATATGGCATTCCCCTGGTCGTGGCAGGACAATGCCATATGGCATACCCGTATGGAATGGATGAACCATTCTGTATTTGTGACTTCGTAACTTTTTGGAAAATTATTGCAGTATGATGAAAATTATATGACATATTAGGCTAAGTGTTGCCAGTAAGTCTTTATAATATTGGAAAGTTCTGATAAAAAATACAGATTTACTGGAATTTTTAAATTTGTAATTCTTTTAATAACATTGACTACAATAGACGGCCATACAAAGGCCACAATTGGTTCTGGTGCCTGCTATAGCATGGGTACATGGTGAATGATGTGTGGCTCTTGAAGGGTTAAAGATTCTTAACCATAGAGTGTAGTGAGAGAACAGAATACGACTTAGAGAGTGTGAGATCTTATGAGAGGGGTGCTTCAAAGTAGGGTGGTACATCATTTCATACCACCATACTCTGCTGGTATATACCTAGCAGAGGTTGGTATTTGTGTAACGTACTGGTATTTGTATAACGTACTGGTATATAATAGTGACTTACGCTGCATGCTACGTGTGATGCTGCACCCCCAGGCGCTGAACACTGAGTCAGCGCCAGTTAGGACCTAGACCAAACCACTTATACACTGACCCAGTGTGACAGACGGATCTACATGTACACCGTAAAACAGGGATACCTCATCATACAGCATGAAGCCCATGTAAAACCTCTAATAGTCACCACTCCAAATAGCTATGCAATAAATAGCAACATACTTACTGTAAAATATGGATACCTCTCACTACAAAACCCCTAATATTCACCACTCCAACTAGCTCTGGAAAGAATAGCAACATATTTCATGTAAAATATGGATACCTCAGCATTTTTTTTGGGTACGATTTCCTTTATTAAAACTTCAGGTTTACAAGTCAAAGTTACAGTTAGTACCAAATATGATACTTGATTCAACATAGGTGGCATATAGCCTCAGTTGTTGTACAACTGGTTTTCATGGCTATGTCATTGGAGTTACAGATCCCATATCCAAATCACAGTTTTAATACTAACATATATACACAAAACATGTTGAGTTGTGTAGGTAGGGAAGCCATATCTCATACAAAACATGAGCACTTCTGTGTGTCCTACAAGTAGGGACACTCAAGAAACCAATATACTTTACTATAACGATTGATTATTGATAAATGATTAACAAAAGACATCCATACAGCATGAAACCGATGAAAAACCTCTAATAGTCACCACTCCAAGTAGCTATGCAACAAATATCAACATACTTACTGTAAACCATTGATACCTCACACTACAGCATGAAACGGATGTAAAACCTCTAATATTCACCACACCAACTAGCTTTGCAACAAATTGCAACATTCTTCTTTTTTCTTTTGAGCAAGGTGATTTTATTTCTCCATAACTTTTACATATGAACTCCCTTTTTGGGACTGCTCACTCTTTCTTTCCCTTGTAAACCGGGAAACCCTTTCCAGCATGGAAATCGTACATTGTGTTTATCATACATAAACAGTTATATTTAGATCAGGGATAATCATAGGGAAATAGCAACATACTTGCTGTAAAACATGGACACTCCTACCTAACCATACAATCATACTACTATGAAAGTATGGGGAGAAAACCTGAGATATATAAACTATGGAAATGTATCAACGAAGAGTGAGATAAGGAAGTGTTGCTAAAAAAAGATGAATGAGAAAAAAAACAAAGAAAGAAAGAAACTTGGAATGAAGGACAAGAAGAAACACAGATTGGCTCGTCTAGGCATCCTGTCTGCAGTATCTATTATTATACACCTGTGTGCAAATGTCTCACCTGTGCGTCATTTGTACGGATCTCATTCTTCATGCTGTGCACGAACTATTAGTTCATGCACCTCGTACCAAGTGACCTGTTATAAAATGGCATTTCTAATTATTTCCAGGTAGGCCTATATAATAAAAAGGAGACATAGTGAATGTGTCTGAGTTATATCTGTACCTTCTTGTCTATGGTCAGAAATATTCACCTCGTTCTTCAAACTCGGTGAATATTTTCAACCGAAACAACTCGGAACAGATTTCATTCAGGCACACTAACCATGTCTCCATATAGTATTTCCTATACAAACGATGCTGAGGAAGATTTAGTCTGGAATCACCTGTCTTCTTCTCCCTGCCACCTGTCCCATGTTTGTTCAGTATACCCCGGCCACACCCACCATGCAGGTAGAACATAGCGGTAATGAAGGTGGAGGACACTGGGGGTGAACACAAAGAGCGGCAAGTTAACACCTGTCAGCTCTGGGTCTTTTGGGCTTTTTACGTTCTTTAATTAGCAAGGATTGCTGGTGTGGTTTGTTCTTACAGTTTGGTCTTTGGTCCAACCACTGCAGCATCTCAACTTTCGAATTATCAGATTCATAAATTTGGTGTTATTAGATGGACATATCTGTCAATATTTTATACAGATTTCCTCTAAACACATCCATGGATGTTTATCAAATTGTCATTGTAAATAAGTTTTTTTGTACCAGTTCCCATTGACCTATTCTATATCAGGAAGTCTTATAATGAACTGGATCGAGAATCATGTAAATAAACAATTCTCCTCGAGTTTGGGTGCGCCGCAATCGTCATCGAAGTTAAGCCAATTACATGTTGTTTATTGGTGGAAAAGTTCACTTTGACGATACGTGATTTTCAACAATATCTTGTCTGCTCTCTGAAATCCTGACCGCTGATTGGCCAGTCGATTATGATGTCAGTATTGGGACTTTACGTGGGTTACTGTTGCGTATAATTTCTTAATGTTATTCCTATGGTTAACTTGTACCCGTTAGACACACAGCTACTGTAGACCTCTTTTTGTCCCATTCTTTATTCATTGACCTACTTTTTACAAGCGTAAACCGGAAACGAGGAATGTCGTCTGCAGCGTCCGTGCAGCGTCCGTCGTGTAGATTTCACATCATGGATGAGAGACGCTGAGAGGACGCTGGGAATAGAGTCCCTGCTGGATTTTGTCCTGAATGCAAATATTGACCGATTTTAAGTCTGCTTTTATTGCATCGTCTACATAATGCTCTGAACATACCGCTATGTGAGGCATAAATCTCCCAATAAAGATGAACCAAACAACTGCGTAAATATTATAACTAACTGGAGAACATCAAGCCACCAAGCTCGGTGTCTAAGTGGTAGGGGTGTTCGCCTCAGGTATGGGAGGTCGTGGGTTCAAACCCTGGTCTGGTCATACCAAAGACTTACACAAGAATGGTACCCAATGCTCATTTGGTTTAACACCTGCCATTAGAATGAGGAGTAGGGTGCTAGGCACTCTCCCCCAGATCTTTCGCGGCGCTAGCGCTGTGCTTAGTATCTGCCCCAACCCAAAGCCTGTTCCCTGGGTATCCACAAAGGACAGGGGAGACCAGCGAACATTTCAGATTCAAAACAAGGCAACTGTCAAAAGTTATACGAGTCAAACAACTCACATATCATTAGTTTGGAAATATAGGAATTGTTAAATTGGGTTAACAGACAATCCAGCTGTTTCTTTTTCATCTCTAAACCACTTTATGATGTGAATCTAGTGTTGATCAGACTGCCCCTTCGAGTGAGCACATGTGTTATGTTGACAAACAAAACCCTGTAACACATGAGGTGCCTTCCAATGAAGAAAGTAATCCCTAAGGCATTAGCTGATTTGATATAACAAATAACAGAAATGAGTGTAAATCATTTACCATATAAATATATGCATATCTATTTACATGTAAACCACAAAATACTGCCCAAAGCGCTAAGAATTTAGGATATTTCAAAAACTGGCGTATGGGCCAGATTTGAGCCCAAACAGGCAGGTTGGGGCAGAGATATAAGCGGCCGCAGGAAGTAAAGCGCAAGATCTCTGCTGGGAGAGTGGGTGCTAGGGCCCGAGTGGAAGAGCGGCTGTATAGTCATGTTATAGACCAGAAACTATTGTGGTTTTGTAGTTTATACTCAGCAGGAAGCTAGGTAGGTAGATGTTAAGAAGGAACTGTATCGAGATTTGTACCCCCTGAAAATATCCCATGAGTTTTGGTTGCAGAGTAATAGTAGGCTTTGCCGAGTGAATGTAGCAAAATCAAGACGAATGGCATATTTTCAGTGGCTATCGATTTGGTTGCGGTTAAGATTTTATCTCACCCCTATCACTGACTAATTGGCCAACATTTGTGAGACCATCCCCCATTGAGTATTTTTTTCACAATACTCCATGGGCGTGGAGTATAAGTCTTCAATATTAAGTCTATGGAGGAAAATACCAGTGTTGAGATAGAGTACACCCTGTGTGTTGTCATGTACCCAGTGACATGCTGATAACACTCCACTCCTCACACCTCCTGGTGTTTGTCTAGTAAGTCAGGATTGTCTCAGACAACACTTGGACTTTGATATCACATATCAGAATGTTGTATCAGACTGGTACAAACCTATCAGCACATAAAGTAGGATGACCTAATAGAGTGGAGAGTGGTTGGCTCCTGTCCAGGTCCCCTGAGCTGTATCCGCGTGCGGCGATGTGGCCATGCGCAGTTCTTATGTCATACACATGTTTACAACCCGGGCACATTCTCCTCTCTCTCTCTGCTCTCATATCCACTTCCCTGTTGAACACTTTCATTTTAGAAGTATTCTGTGTCTTCAGAAATTGATTTTATTCAGGTCTGACTATTGTTCTTATGTAAGCCAACATAGTGACCCTTTCCGTAAGACCCTGCCCATATGACCTTGTCCATAGGACCTTGTCCAAATGACCTTATCCTCATTACCTTGTTCACATGACCCTGTCCACATGACCCTGCCCACACGACCCTGCCCACACGACCATGTCCACATGATCCTGTCCACATGTCCTTGTCCACATGACCTTATCCACATGACCCTGTCCACATGACCTTGTCCACATGACCTTGTCTACATGACCCTGTCCACATGACCCTGTCCACATGACCCTGTCCACATGACCCTGTCCACATGACCCTGTCCACATGACCCTGTCCACATGACCCTGTCCACATAACCCTGTCCACATGACCCTGCCCACATGACCTTGTCCACATGACCCTGTCCACATGACCCTGTCCACATGACCTTGTCCATTTGACCTTGTCCACCTTACCCTGTCCACATGACCTTGTCCACATGACCTTGTCCACCTTACCCTGTCCACATGACCTTGTCCACATGACCTTGTCCACATTACACAGCCTCATGACCCAAACCAACATGACCCCAGCTACATATTCCTGCTCATGTGCCCCACCCATCTGACCCTACCCACCTGACCCCACCCACCTGACCCTACCTACCTGACCCCACCCATCTGACCCTACTAGGTAACCCAGGCATCCATCTTGACCTGAGGAGACTGTGTGACCGCTATTCAGCATTACTCCTCCCACTCAACGAGTAAACCACCATCACAGCACCTCCGATCCCTTATAGTGTGAGTCCACACTCACAGCTGTTAATGCCCCATGTATGCTAGTTCACATGCAGTATTCACGCCCAGTGCTTATAGTGTCCACACTCACTCACAGACACTCACTCACAGACACTTTCACATGCTCTATCCCCGCTGAAGTACTCGTGAAACGTGTGGATTTAATTCATGTATATTTACATTATCGTTGTGTTTGGGAAGTCTTCACTTCTCATGGTATCCTCAGTGTATGAGATTTCCGGTTTTTTCAAGTGGACAAACCCTCTTGATCAGATAATTAGAAGAGAACCATAACTCAGGTGTGCCATGATTTTCATGTTGTTTTTCAAACAAGAGAAATCTCAGGACCAGAAATCGTAAGCTAGAACCCACCGGGCGATTGTGGATGGAGGGGCCATTTATTATCCACCTAATACAAAGTGTCCATAGAAAACACATAGGGAGCGTGTATCACCATACCCGGAGCATACACATATATCCGCCGACTTCAAAGTGTCCATAGAAAACACACAGGAGTGTGTATCACCATACCCGGAGCATACACATATATCCACCTAATACAATGTGTCCATAGAAAACACATAGGGAGTGTGTATGGACATACCCGGAACATACAGATATATCCACCTAATACAAAGAGTCCATAGAAAACACATAGGGAGTGTGTATGGACATACCCGGAACATACAGATATGTTGTATGCTCCGGGTGGTGCATACAGAAAAATAGTGCGTACGAAAACATAGTGCATAATTAAAATGAACTGCTTTCGACATGCCACTTGCCCAAAAAAGATGGATAATAAATACAATACAGATTGGTTTCAGATACAAGCGGTTGTATGCTCCTCGGAGTTGACTCTGTGCCACCAGCATACGCTCGGATATTACTACACGTCAACCCCTCGGAGCATACGGTCGCTTGTATCTGAAACCAGTCAATATTGTGTATTTATCGCATGGAAAGGGAAAATAATCGCATAGCACATTCAGGCCTTAAGGTCGACCCCTCTAAGGCATACGCTGATCATATTTCACCATGCTCCATATCTCGGGGACGACAGAGTTGTAGGGGATACACTGATAAACATCGCCAAGGCTGCGCTTGTCCGTCCACAACGGAAATCTACCTGCTACTTGCTAACCAATGCCTACAATTTCTTTACGTTGCAGTTACGTCTTTGGGGAATTTTAATGAATTAAACTGGATTTAGAGTTATCGACATCTTCTGCTATAATGAATAAACTCATTAGTCTAATTGATGCCTCCAGGCACTCCCATGGTGGGGATGAAAGATGCCTTCAGGCATTATAAAAACAAATGTCAAATTTGAAAAGGGAAGCTAGTAGTCGCTCCCAATCTCTCTCTCTCTCTCTTTCTCTCTCTCTCTCTCTCTCTCTCTCTCTCTGTCTCTCTCTCTCCCTTCCTCTCTCTCTCTTTCTTTCTCTCTCTCTTTCTTTCTCTCTCTTTCTTTCTCTCTCTGTCTCTCCCTCTCTCTCTGTCCCTCTCTCTGACCCCCTCTCTCTCTCTGTCCCTCTCTCTCTCTTTCGCTCCATATATATTTTATATATATATATATATATATATATATATATATATATATATATATAAGGTTAACATCGTAATACCCTCACTAGCGTTGGTATATTAGTACGCGTCAACCTCTCAAAACCGTTGAATACTCGTGCTAACACTCGTGTATTGATCCACGTCAAGCCGCCTGTCCACAAAACCATTGACTATTGTCTGTATATGAGTATAAGATATACACATTTATAATTAGGCCCCCCCACCTGCCCGTCGTCCCCGTGCCCGCGCTGTGTGTGGTAATTAGTCTCTAATTAATCATCAATATCGCACCCAGTGAACCCGCGAAGCACTGATCAATTAGTCTCAGTGTGGTGGTGGAGTTACAGACAGATCGCGGACTGGCCATAATGCGTTTTGTAGTTCCCTTAGAGTTACAGATAGATTGTTGGCTGATCATAACAGGGATGCCAGTTTTCAATGTTTCCATTGAAATTCATGTTTTCGTTTTCAGTGAATAAAAAGTCCATTTCCTTGAATAATAGCGACAATAAAATCCGTAATTACCCAATTCAACCAAGGCCCATGTTTCCAACACTGAACATCCCCAAATAACCATGTAAAAATTGAAATCTCTCCCCTGATGCCTTGAAAACCCAACTCACTGAGAACCCTTTCCCTCCCCACATACCCTCAGCCTCATGCGGTTGCCGTTTTCAAAGTTCTCCCAGTCCCCTGTGAGCAGTTCAATGGGGCTCAGGGTTTGAAAACAGACAATGGCTGTGATTGGTCAAAATTCAGTGACAAGTTTTATTCAATGATAGACCTAACTAAACCCCACTTTGTGTATAAAATATGTGTACATATCCTAATTAATACACCATTCAGTGTTTAATGATTACAATTTCTGAAAAAGAGTCTTTTATATTTTTGAATTTGAATAATTTACTGCTGACACCAACCCATGTGGTGCTTGTTATGGAAGCCGCCATCTTAGATTAGCAGACAAAAGAACTGCAGACATGGCAATTCTCTTAAGATGGTATATAGTCACAGTTTCAGCTTTATAATGTAAGTAATTATCACACATATATTGAAACCAATACCAACAGCAGCAGCTGCTGGTGTTTTTATTGTTTAATTCACCATGAATTTCCACATAGACACATTGAGCGATAATAGGGGACATTGAAAAACGCCGCGAAAATCGGATATACATAAACGAAAATTGGAGGGTGAAAGTTAGGTGTTATTCTACTGTACTTGTGGACTCATTTCAATATTACTTTACCCAACCCAAAAAGTGTTAAACTTATTCCTATAGATTTCTAATGCGTAGATGAATGTGGTTAAACACCACAATGCATACAGAAGCGTAAATAATCGTTGATGAACTTAGCACTGGCACAGTGGCAACGATATTCATTTTGGGGAGGGGGGGGGGGGATCTTATTGGTCTAGGAATCAACCAACCCCATTCTCCCTGCACAGACTCATAGGCTCCTACAACTAAAAAATAAGTGGGAAAATTAACAATCTAAATTTCGTTATTTTTTAAGGCAAATATGTGAAGTGTAACCCCTTTATTGCCATAACAAATATTTCAATGTTTTTTTCTGACTCCAACTGGCATCCCTGTCATAATGCATTTTGTATTTCCCTTCCTCTTTTTTTATATTTTTTTATAGCAATTTTTATTAAGGGAATATTGTGTTACACAATCACCGAATTAGGCTATACAGCTGTTCTTCCACTCGGGCCCTAGCCCCCTACTCCTCATTCTAATGGCGGGTGTTAAACCGAATGGGCAGTGGGTACCATTTTTGTGTAAGTCTTTGGTATGACCTGACTGGTTTTTGAACCCCTGATCTCCCATGCTCGAGGCGAACACCCCTACCACTTAGCCACCGAGCTTAGCCAAATCACAGGAAGCCATGACGTCATGATAACAGCAGCCTATGACGTCATACTCATGGGGGATGCGACTGTGACGTCATGATTGGGTAGTAGTGCAGGAGTTTCGGAAATATCAAGTCTACTGCATATTAATTTTATTATAATATTATTTATAAATTCTTGATGGGGGTACTTGAGTGTTGATTAATGATTTTGGTGTCTGGCTGCAGCAGACATGTCTTTCTAATCAGTAGAACTCTGCCTAACGGACACATGTTGCTGAGTATCACACACAGTCTCCGTCATTTGTCTGACTGGCCTGCTGGGTGGACAGCAATTACCAATCTGTTCACACTCTTGGTAACCTTGCCTCCGGGTGGTGCAGGCCGGATATGTTTGCATGCAAACTAAAGTGACCAGGGTAGGCAGTTAGCTCAGTGGTAAAGAGCACTAGACTTGTAATCCCAAGGTTGTCAGACTTTGTTGCTTTCAGTCCCAATGCAGCTACCAGCTGATTTCTCGTCCTTCATCCCCAGCAGTGGTAGAATTTACTGCTATATCAAAGGCCAATCCTTCTCATACCATGTCTATGTGGTGTGGTGTACAGCCACCTTTCTCCTTCATCCCCAGCAGTGGTACACTTACTGCTATATCAAAGACCAGTCCTTCTCATACCATGTCTATGTGGTGTGGTGTACAGCCACTTTTCTCCTTCATCCCCAGCAGTGGTAGACTTACTGCTATATCAAAGGCCAGTCCTTCTCATACCATGTCTATGTGGTGTGGTGTACAGCCACCTTTCTCCTTCATCCCAGCAGTGGTAGATTTACTGCTATATCAAAGGCCAATTTGTCTCATACCATGTCTATGTGATGTGGGAACCAAAAGAACTCTCACTTCGGTAAATGTGTAGGGTTGAGATTTCTACCTGAATTCATCTCATAGATTTGGTCAAACCCAAAGTTAGTCTAATAGAACATACTGGACGTTAAACTACGCAAATAAACAAACAAACGAATAAACTGTCATTTGGCTGACATGTGTCTCTTGTATCGTCTCCATCCCTGTCCTCACCACACACACAGTGACCTTGACTGACCTTCAGTGACACTCTCTGACCTTGACCTGACCTTGGCGCTACAAGTAGAAGAGTCTGTCATCGTGAATAGAGTCTATGTATGCACAGCGGGTGTTTACTGTTGTCCCAGTTGGAACTGTGGTTATACACTGACACGTCTTGTAATGGTATAGCGTCATACAGCAAAGCTCAGATGAGGGGGGTGGGTGGTGGGGGGAGGCAAAACTAGGAAAACTAGATAAAACACACTAAAACACACACAGAAACATAGATAAGGATTGATAATACTACAACTATATGGTAAGCAGATTTATATTAATTTAGGATAAAACATGGATTGATTTTAAAAGTATCCATTTGGACACAATAGCTGTGTGCCCTATAGTTTACTGTTGAATTATTCCTATCGATACTGCAAATATTGTATCCTTGTTTTTAATGATATTTTATACCTGTACGCGCATCTACTGCAAATATACCGTATCCATATTTATCGAAAACTGTACGTTTGTCCGTGATATCTTTTTTTTTGGGGAAATTTATAAAAGGAAGGGAAAAAGGATAGTTTCCTACTGACCTACCAGGCCTCCTTAAAACCTGCTTCCTAGAAATCCCTATTTGTTTATTCAATACTGAGCATTGTGATTCATATTCTACTAATATTTCCCGGTTGAGAAGCAGCAAAATAAGTCATCTATAAGTCTGTAGGTATCAGAGATGGCAGTTTTCCACTTTTCCATGGAAATTCTTATTTTCATGTCCAGTTCATGGTTTGCTTCCTTCGGTAAAATAGATATAGTGTACTTTGAACCTCATTCTCGTCAATAAAACAGTGGTATAAACCTGCACACACAGCCCATTCCCATGGCCAGCGCCCACGTGTTTTCCATGTTATCTCGGTTTCCACGAGGCAGGAAATTCCATAATAAATGTTGTTGGGGGGTTTGGTGGGGGGATTTATTTAAAAACTAGGACCAAATAGTATGTTCATCATTGATGAATAAACGTGCAATTCTAAATGAATAGCTATTGAACGGTTTGGGTTACATTCTACATTCAGTATTAGAGGGAAACTATGTTCCGGTGAAAGGAAGTCAAAGTTACGAGGTAAGGCTTGGAAAAATTACTGCCCAAGGCCTTGGCCACAGGCAATAATTTTTCCAAGCCGTACCGAGTAATTTTGACTTCCTTTCACTGGTACTTGGTTTCCCTATTCCTATATACCTTCAAATGTGGTTTAATAACGATAATTAGCATTATTTGCTCATCCACCATCAAACCTGAAGCCAGATCCAACCTTATCGAGTAACTTGACACTTTATGTTTACTCCCCACTGCGCTTTTCATATGAATTTTGTAAGAGACAATCTGATTGGTCTAAATGTCAACCTTGGGTAGTATACGGCAACCTTGGGTAGTATACGACAACCTTGGGTAGTATCCATAAGTTACTCCACCCCCCAGAACGTGGTGTAAGCATAGAGTGTACAGCCATAGGTATATAGGAAATATGGATCCTTCTCTGTAACCCACTTGCACCCAGTCAACTTGCCATTTCTTTAACTGCCTGAGTCAAGGATGAAAATATATCAAGCACCAGTAGGTCAATCTAGTATTTTGGTCTTGAGTGATTGGTCATGGTAAGTCGGGCACCCTTTTGAGACAGTGAGATACTGGCACCCTGCTCCCTTCCCAGTATCACAGTGAGTAGCACCCAGATAGTGAAGGATAATGTTTTTGCAGTACGCTGGAATCATATATATGACCATTTTAACCTTTAGGAAATATAGGCAACGAATATATGCGTGTTAGCACGCTCTAATAAAGCTTCTCATTGTCCATGGTATACAAAGACCCCATTGAAAATGTATGGAGACTCAATAAACTACTACCTATTGTATAAAACCTGCTAGATACCATAACTGTGGTATACAGATTCAAACCTGTGGTATACGGCCTCAAAACCGTGGTATACGGGAAAATAGCCCCTTTTGCTACAGAGCAAAGAAATAGTCCCTAGTGTTATTATACCCTTTAATATAGCAATTACAAGGTTTAATTTATTCGAAAAGATGGATAATGAATGCAACAAACGATGATTTTGTGGACAGGCGGCTCTGTAAACTACTCGAGGTCAACCTCTCGTGGTGTACGGCCGCCTATCCACAAAACCATCGATTATTGTCCATATATACAGTTTTTTCATTCCTGGTATTTTCTTCATGGTGTTAACTGACACCCCTGAGATATGAGGTAGCTTCCTCTATCCCCAGTCAGTCTGAAGTGTTCCGCGGGCCTCCAAACGAGCGCCTCTGACCACCAGACACGGCCACAGCGTTAATCAGTGGAGTAAGTATGCCCCACCGAGTCCCTTGCACCACACGGTTCCGTGGTGTAACGGTTAGCACTCAGGACTCTGAATCCTGCGATCCGAGTTCAAATCTCGGCGGAACCTACTCCTTTTTTAAAGGCATATCGAAAAATTTGGCTTGAAAATTAAAACCCATTTTATTTTCCTTAAAATTGAGTATGATGATCTCCAAGTTTTGTAATACACATAGCTAAGTTAATATTTGGGGGTCACCGTGCTACGTTTTTATCTAGAGATCAATATTATGATAATCTTATTAAAGAATATATAGAAATTCTAAAAACTTGTTTTTCGCATAGTAAAACCCATGTTATTTTCTCCAAACTTTCACAGAATGTAGGAAATGTATCATACTACACATTAAATCTTTTAAAACTACAGGTCACCGACCTTGTTTTTGAAAAAAAATCAAGAAAACCACATTTTTTAGTACATTGCCTATATAAATCAGACAAATGATAGTAGGCCTATTTTACCTAGTGGGTGAGATCAAACTAGACAAAACTTAAATGGGAATATTAAAAAATCACCAGGTGGCGTCACTGCTTATTGTAGGATATGCCTTTAAGCGTGGGCTATACGCTCTTATTATCCATCGTATACAACGAATCCAGTGGAAATTTATGGGGACTCAGTAAACCACGACCCATTATATAAAACCTGTCAGATACCATACCTGTGGTATACGGCCTCAAAACCATGGTATACGGGGAAAGTAGTCCCTTTGTGATATAGTGCAAAGAAATAGTCCTTAATGTCATATCCTTTAATATGACAATTACTGGATTTAATTTATTCGAAAAGATGGATGATAAATGCAACAAACGATGGTTATGTGGAGAGGTGGCTCTATAAACCACTCGAGGTTGATGTCTTAACACACACACTGACGCTTGTGTATTACTACGCATCAACCGCTCATGGTTTACGGCCGCCTGTCCATGAAACCATCGTTTATTGTCTATTTATACACTGCCCAAGCCATTGTATATGGGAAAACAGTCCCTTGTGTGCTACCGAGCATATAAATAGTCCCTATTGATATACCCTTTATCATGGCAAATTCTTAGGTTTAATTCACTCGAGAAGATGGATAATAAATAAAACAAAGGATGGGTTTGTAGACAGACGGCTCTGTAAACCAGTCGAGGTTGATGGCCGCCTGTCCACAGAACCATTGATTCTTGTCTATATCCACCGCAAGACAATTTCTGTTATGTGGCCGGAGGATGAAATGTGGAGAAGGTTTTTATTGGCTGCAAACTAAGAAATTCTATGAAATTTACCCAATCACTCTCATGTTCGACTGAGCAAAATTGTCACATTTTTAACAGTTGAGATCTTTACTCATTAATATAGGAATTTTCCCTATGGAATCGATTTTGAAAATATTCAATGGAGTTAGCTGTGAAAGAAACCCTTTTTAAATGCCTAGTGTGTTTGATATCTCCTATCGGTTCTACTGTACTACCATAGAGGTTTGCCCACATAGACCCATTTTCCTCTGCTTCTGTTAAACAACATTTCAGCCTCATGATATGATATGACTTACATCGATCAAGCCCATATCTTATAATATTGAGTTGTTAAGTTACTCCCTTTGGTTCTCGCTTCGGTAACGTTGTAATGTGCTTGGAACTAAAGCCCAATGCCCATCTACCGATTCCGGAACATTCATGTACCTTTGTCGGCGACAAACGGACGGTAATTTGTCTCACCCAAGGCATCCTAACGGAGTCGGCCATAATCGGTAGATGTAGGACAGCTAGGCAAGGGTGAGCAACCGATTCGTAGACCGATTTGCTTAGGACTAATATCCACCACCCCATCTTCTCAATGTCCGCCGGTCGAGCGAAGAGTTACATAATTTGCCTGCGACAAGTCGACCGACTCCTATACGATTTGGGAACCAATCGCTCAACCCTGAATCTGTAGATGGGCATCAGGCTTTAAGGCCGACTATGCCCTCCCACCCGCCGTTCGACTGCCGTTTCCCGGCGATTATGCCCGGCAGTAGTCTCAGGGGCAGGAATCGCCAAGTGGGAATGGGCCTTTACTCCCTGCTGTCACCTAGACTGAGTCGCCGACTATGCCCATCCTACCCGCTGTGCCACTGCCGTTTCCAGATATATGCCCGGCAGTAGTCTCAGGGGCAGGAATCGCCAAGTGGGAATGGGCCTAATGACGGGGACACACCAAGCGAGTAACGGCGGCGATCTCCAGAATCGCCAACAGAAATTTGTGTGTATGTGCGATATCATTTCATAGTAATATCTCCCACCAATAATTGAGTATCTCTGACGCAATAATCAGGTGAAATATGAAATATAGCTAATATATGCACCATTTTGTGTTGGCGATTCCGGAAATCGCCGTGTTACTCGCTTGGTGTGTCTCCAGCATTAAGATTGACCACCACCTCGGTCTCCACATTGTTCCAACTTAGAGTTCTGAGAACCGAAATACCTATTAAGAAATATTCACAGCTGATACAAATAATTAAAAAGTCTAATTCTATGGTTAATTTATTCAAAGTTCACACTAAAGGAAATAAGAAATATGGAAAAAAATGCTTAAAAGAGTCGGAAATATCATACTCCCCAAGCATAGGTCCAGGTCACAAAATGTTTCAAAATGTAAGGAAATTACCCCAACATAAGACGAAAGGTTCTGTTATTAGGGAAAATACGAGGCCTGGCAAGAATCGATGTGCTAAGTGGCGAGAATAATGAGAACGGACACTTACTATATACCTACTGCCGTAAGTGACGTAATTACTACACGCTGCTCTCTAACATGTACTGCACGGCTGTGCAGTAAATCACGGTTCGTTTTCCAGCGTAAAATGAGATGAGACAGCAACCACTATGTTTTCTTCCTGACGGTTTTCGGCTGTTTCCGGCTGGTTTCCGGCCAGTTTCCAAGCAAAAAAAAGTTTTGCTATGCTGGTTGTTATGCGCGTTGCTATGCGATAACGTCAAAGCCGCATTCCACGGTCGAAGCGAAAGCTAGGGTTCATGTTGACCCTTCTGTGCCCAAATTTGACTAAAAATTGCTCTTAAAATTTAATTAAGGTAAATATATTAATGTTTTTGAGGTATATAGTAAAGATAAAACGTTGTGCCTGTAAACGTACAAATTTCGATCCTCACTCTGGCCCATGGAACGTTTACAACTCGGTGTAAACACCTCGTTATAAACGTTCCAGGGCCAGAGTTCGGATCGAAATTTGTACGTTTACAGGAACATCGTTTTATTACTTTCCGGGTCAAAAGTTCAACCATGAAACTCAACCTTCACCTAGACGTCCCAATGAAAGAAAAATATAGAAAACCGGCTTTATATAAAGGAATTTCATTTTGGAACATATCACCAGTACAGGCACAACAAACAGATCCGAAATATATATTCAAAAAGGGTGTATTCGCCAAAATCAAAGAGCAAGGTATTACATAAATTATACGTACTGGCAGTCCAGCCTCTATTTACAAAAATCTACCATATAGAGTCAAAATTGTAGTATCTGCCATTTTTTACTGCCTGTTAGTTCACTAAGATATGAAGGCAAAGATGATGAACTTAAGAGTAGGTTACGAACCATGTCTTTCTAGGAGTATTTACACAAAGCCCTAAATGTATCAAATAAATGGTTCTCACTACATAAGAAATGAGGTGTAAATTGTAATTTTCCCATATATGTCATATGTAACTACATATAAGAGAAATCTGTATTTATTGTTGCGTTGTTGTATACCCAACATTTCTCGTTTGGAAGAACAAAATGTAATTTTGAATGCGAGAAATAACAAGTTTTATACATACACAAAAACACAAAAAACCTGTATAGAGAGTGCCAGACTCTTACAGCTATAGTGGGTCAAAGTGGCCTTGATTTAACCCAACCAGAGTGGCCAGTTAACATTCATACGACCACTTAGCATTTGGAGGTAATACTAATATAATAAAAGTAAAACTTATAGGCCTTATTGGTGCATCCTCAGTTACATTGTTTCTTTTAATGAAAATATAAAAAAAATATCAACATTATTTGATGAAAATATTGAACTCGCTCTACGACCTCGTTTAATATTCTTATCGAAAGAAACGCAGTACGAGAGGACGTCCCAACAAGCTGAGCACGTTTCACTATAATACCCAAGCACCATTCATACGGCCACTTAGCAGTGGGTCGTCCTCACTGTTTGTATCCCTCCCCCTTCGGCGGTGTATACAAAGTGTATGTTGTGAGTGGGTGAGTTGTACCTTGACGCTGGCCACGGGGAATACCACACATGTGAACATAAAGGTCACGGGCAGGGGAATCCCCCACGGACCACCTGTGTGTGATAATAGCACCCAGTGCCCTCTCACCGCCCTCTCCCAGCAGAGATCTTGCGCTCTACTTCCTGTGCCCGCTTATATCTCTGCCCCAACCTGCCTGTTTGGGCTCAAATCTGGCCCATACGCCAGTTTTTGAAATATCCTAAATTCCTAGCGCTTTGGGGAGTATTTTGTGGTTTACATGTAAATAGATATGCATCTATATATATGGTAAATTATTTACACTCATTTCTGTTATTTGTTATATCAAATCAGGCATAGTCTTAGGGATTACTTTCTTCATTGGAAAGCACCCCATGTGTTACAGGGTTTTGTTTATCAACATAACACATGTGCTTCACATCATAAAGTGGTTTAGAGATGAAAAACAAACAGCTGGATTGTCTGTTAACCCCATTTAACAATTCCAATATTTCCTAACTAATGATATGTCAGTTGTTTGACTTGTATAACTTTTGACAGGTGCCTTGTTTTAAATCTGAGATCTTTGCTGGTCTCCCCTGCCTTGAGTGGATACCCAGGGAACAGGCTTTGGGTTGGGGCAGAGACTAAGCCAGCGCTAGCGCCGCGAAAGATCTGGGGGAAGAGTGCTCTCACCACCCTCAAATACGGGGATAATACACCTGGTCATGCAGGTAGCACCCTCTGAGCGGCTAGGATTAACGGGTGGGACTTGATCCCACCTTGTTAGGGATTACTGGGTGAATCCGTGACATTATAGGCATATCGGATAAGTTACCTTGAAGAGTAAAACCCATATATCGCCCTCCAGATGTTACAGATCTCTGGAATCGCCAACACAAATTGGGGTGTATGTGAGATATTATTTCATATGAATATCTCCTGTCTATAATTTAGCATCTTGGAAGCAATAATCAGGTGAAATATGAAATAATAGCTCACATATAGGCCATTTTGTGTTGGCTATTGCGGAACTCGCTGCGTTTCTCGCCTGGTGTGTCTCCGGCTTAAAAACTCCCTAATATCGCCCCGCTCCCGACTGGCTGGCGACATATTGCCGGCCTCTCCCCTGGTGAACCGATGTTTTCCAATTTCTAATTAGAGAAAATGGATATAATTTCGCATGTACATGTAGAAATAGCTGAAGTTTCCATTTCTGGCATAGGATTTCCGATTCAAAGATATGTAAAAACCGTTTAAACGCATCAATTATGGGATATGGACCAAGTATGACTGTGCACTGACGAGAACCAGCTAACATCGGATCCTCTAAACAGACTGAATTATGGGATACCTCAATATGGTCTATCCTAGAAATTGAATGATCTTCAAATCCCAAGGTTGTAGGACTTTGTGGGTTCGGGTCACACCCCCAGCAGTGGTAGATTTACTGCTTTATCAAAGGCCATCCTTCTCATGCCATGTCTATGTGGTGTGGGAAGTAAACGATCTCTCACCTCGGTAAATGTGTAGGGGGGTGATTTCTACCTAACTTCATCACATAGATTCGATCATCACCCTTGTGGTGTAAATGAACCTTGAGAAAGTAAGGACCTATATTGGTTGACTGGTCGTGAAATCAAAACCAAAAACAAACAAACAAACGAATGATCTTCAAGTGTTATAGGACACATGGGTATATTCTTAAAAATGTGGGTACCGTGCTAGTGTTATTTGGTTTGGAGATAATTCTATGACCATATTGTACTATACATAAAGAATATATAGGAATTATAAGAAAGTTGTTTTCCACATAGTAAAACCCATGTCATTACATTCAAACGTTCACGGAATATAGGAAATGTGTAAAAAGACAGACTTAAGCACTAGAAAGTACAGTCACTGCACTTCCTCCGAGAGAATTGATCAAAACCATAATTTTGAGTACATTTCACCTGTAAATAAAACAAAGGTAAATTAGCATATATTTTGCATATTGGGACTGGGTGAACTGAACAAAATGTTGAATTTACTCATATGCCATTAGAATGAATCTCAAGGAACCAGTGTTGACTGGTAATTGGCAATGTATAAAAAATCACCAGGTGGCACCACTGGGAATGGTCCGATATGCCTTTAAAAATCCTGCCGTATATAATCCGAAAGAACAACATAATCCTCAAAAGGAGAAGGAATTCCACATAGAACCAGAGATTCGCAGCAATTATCAAAAGGAAATATTGATGTATTAACCCACCGTTTATCAGAGGTTGAATCTTGGAGCAATCCTTCAAATCACGTAACGACCCAAACATGTGTGTAGGTGGATTTAGAGGTCAACGAGTAGGTTGATATGGAGCTTTACTTGAACCAGCGGAAACATTTACTGTTGTGTGCCTAGTGTTAGAATAATTCATACGTAAACAAAATATAGCATTGTGAATATTATTTGTGGATTTTCAATATTTTGGAATATTTGAGATGAGCAACATTTAACTGTGATAAAAGGTTGGAAAAAATGTTCTTAGATGCTTAAATAATCTTTAATCAGTTTTACAATTTCTCTCGGAGGACTTGAATTTCGTTTTCCTCAAAACGTGCTTGTACGTGCTATATATATCGCCTAGAGGTTAGAGTGGGCGCATTAAACTTCCAGCGTACTTCCAGACTAGGAGCAAATAGTATGTTCATCATGGATGAATGAGCGTGCAATTATAAATGAATAACAATTAAAAGGTATAAGTAAGATTTAGCCTATGGATAGGTTTCTGTCACCCAATTGCACTCAGTCAACTTGCAATTTCTGCAACTGCCTATCTAGGATCCAAAAATACCAAGCACCAGTGGGTCTTGAGGTATTTTGGTCTTGAGTGATTGGTCATGGTCAGCTAGGCATGCCTCTAAGAGACTGTGACACTGGCTCCCTGCTCTGTTCTCACTATCACAGTGAATAGCACACAGATAGTGAAGGGATAATTTGTATGCAGTAACGTGAGAGTCTATATGGACCACTCTAACCTCTAGATGATGTATTTAGCGTGTGCAAGCACGCTCTAAAAACTATCCCTTTACTATCTGCATGCTATTCACTGTGATAATGAGAACAGAGCAGGGTGCCAGTGTCTCAGGGCCTTAGAGGTGTACCCAGCTGACCATGCCCAATCACACAAGACCAAAATACCTCAAGACCCACTGGTGTTTGATATGTTTAGAGCCAAGACTCAGGCTGTTGCAGAAATGGCAAGTTGACTGGGATCTGTTGCCGCCCCAGGTACGGCGAATCGATGCCGGAACAGAATGCCATTACCAGAATGGATGACCCACAGGATATATAGACCATGGAGAATGGACTGCAATACTTGTAGGGACATGGAGAACGAGTTCCTATGGAGGGGGTGAGATACCCCACGATCTGTTGCCGCCCCGCGTACGGCGAATCGATGCCCGTATCTGGACTGGGAGTTATTGGTGAGGGGCGGGGAAGCGACTGGCGGGTTTCAGGGTCGCCTCGTGTTGACAGCTCAGCCGAGATGTGCAGATTATACGAGCGACTAGATGTGGTGATCAATACAGGCGTGCAGTACAGCCTACAGGCCACCACGCGTGTAGTACACGTTCTACAAGCTAACAGAAACACCGCCGTGCCATACAGCCTACTAGGTGTAGTACACATTATATGAGCTAACAGAAATACCACCGTGCCATACAGCCTATTAGGTGTAGTACACGTTCTACAAGCTAACAGAAACACCGCCGTGCCATACAGCCTACTAGGTGTAGTACACGTTATACAAGCTAACAGAAATACCGCCGTGCCATACAGCCTACTAAGTTAGTACACGTTATATGAGTAAACAGAAATACCGCGTGCCGTACAGCCTGCAAGGTGTAGTACACGTTATATGAGTAAACAGAAATACCGCCGTGCTATACAGCCTAATAGGTGTAGTACACATTATATGAGTAAACAGAAATACCGCCGTGCTATACAGCCTACTAGGTGTAGTACACATTATATGAGCTAACAGAAATACTGCGGTGCCATACAGCCTAATAGGTGTAACACACATTATATGAGCTAACAGAAATACTGCGGTGCCATACAGCCTAATAGGTGTAGTACACATTATATGAGCTAACAGAAATACTGCGGTGCCATACAGCCTAATAGGTGTAGTACACATTATATGAGCTAACAGAAATACTGCGGTGCCATACAGCCTAATAGGTGTAGTACACATTATATGAGTAAACAGATGTGATCAATACAGCCGTGCCTTACAGTCTACCGGCCGCCACGCGTGTAGTACACATCCTACAAGCTAACAGAAACACCGCCGTGCCGTACAGCCTGCTAGGTGTAGTACACATTATATGAGGTACCAGAAATATCGCCGTGCCATACAGCCTGCTAGGTTTAGTACACGTTATATGAGTAAACAGAAATACCGCCGTGCCGTACAGCCTACTAGGTGTAGTACACATTATATGAGTAAACAGAAATACCGCCGTGCCGTATAGCCTACTAGGTGTAGTACACATTATATGAGTAAACAGAAATACCGCCGTGCCATACAGCCTGCTAGGTGTAGTACACATTATATGAGCTAACAGAAATACAGCCGTGCCGTACAGTCTACGGGCCACCAGGCCTGTAGTACACGTTCTACAAGCTAACAGAAGTACCGCCGTGCCATACAGCCGGCTAGGTGTAGTACACATTATTATTATGTGAGTAAACAGGTGTGATCAAAACAGTTGTTCTTTAGTCCGCCGGCCACTACGCATGTAGTACACATTGTACAAGTTACCAGAAATACCGCCGTGCCATACAGCTGGCTGGCTGCCACACGTATAGTACATATTACACAAGCTAACAGAAATACTGCCGTGCCATACAGCCTGCTAGGTGTAGTACACATTATATGAGTAAACAGATGTGGTGATCAATACAGCTGTTCCTTAGTCTGCTGGCCACTATGTGTCTAGTACACATTCTAGGAGCTACTAGACAGTCAATATAGCCATGCTGTACAGTCTGCCGCATGTAGTACACATTAAAAAAGCTACCAGTGCCGGAAGGTCCTGCCAGCCACCACGCGTGTAGTACACATTCTACAAGTTACCAGAAATACAACTGTGCTGCTCAGTCTCCCGTGTGTAGTACACGTTATATGAGCTACTAGATGAGCAGTCAATACCACCATGCCGTACAGCGTGCTAGGTGTAGTGCACATTATACGAGTAAACAGATGTGGTCAATACAGTTGTTCTTTAGTCCGCCGGCCACCACGCATGTAGTACACATTATATGAGCTACCAGACAATCAATATAGCCGTGCCATACAGTCTACCAGCCACTATGCATGTAGTACGCGTTCTACAAGCTAACAGAAATACCGCCGTGCCGTACAGCCTACTAGGTGTAGTACACATTATATGAGCTAACAGAAACACCGCCGTGCCATACAGCCTGCTAGGTGTAGTACACATTCTACAAGCTGACAGAAATACCGCCGTGCCGTACAGCCTACTAGGTGTAGTACACATTCTATGAGCTACAGAAATACCGCCGTGCCATACAGCCTGCTACGTGTAGTACACGTTATACGAGTAAACAGATGTTATCAATACAGCTTTTCTTTAGTCTGATGGCCACTACACGTTTAGTACACGTTATATGAGCTACCAGAAATTATACCCCCGTGCCGTACAGCCTACTAGGTGCAGTACACATCATATGAGTAAACAGAAATACCGCCGTGCCATACAGCCTACTAGGTGTAGTACACATCATATGAGTAAACAGATGTGGTCAATACAGTTGTTCTTTAGTCTGCCGGCCACCACGCGTGTAGTACACATTCTATGAGCTAACAGAAACACCGCCATGCCATACAGCCTACTAGGTGTAGTACACATTATATGAGCTAACAGAAACACCGCCATGCCATACAGCCTACTAGGTGTAGTACACATTATATGAGCTAACAGAAATACCGCCGTGCCATACAGCCTACTAGGTGTAGTACACATTATATGAGTAAACAGATGTGGTCAATACAGTTGTTCTTTAGTCTGCCGGCCACCACGCATGTAGTACATGTTATACGAGCTACCAGATGAGGCTGTTAACAGAGCCCTGCTGTACATATCTAAAAAACGAGAATTGAATAATTAGTAGAAACCGAACGAGAGTTAGACTTGACAATGTTTATGCTACGATGGGCAGGTCGTGTATTACTACACGAGGCCTAGCCGAGTGTTGTGAATAGCAGACCTGACTCATCATTCTATAGAATACAATGCTATGGGAATGATGTACATGGGTATTATTAAATGTATCACTTCCATACATTCAGTGATCCAATGTTAAAATATACGTTGCCAGGGGTATGTTTGGCTGCAAGCATTGCGTAACCACGTAGATAACGTGCGACACCGGCCAGTGGAAAAAGGCCTATTAGACCAGTTGATGCGGAAATGCTCAGTCTTAGATACCGTATGAAAAGGCACCAACAAAACATGTGCCTGGAGAGTGTAGGCAGGTGTTTCGATGAGGTGGCGACCTCAAGTGGTACTCTGTGGCACCAGGTGATACATTGAGAGGGCAGACAATGAGAGCTCAGTGTGAAGCAGGTTTTAGGGTCAAGACACCTCAGAGGTAAACAGGAACCTGATGACAGAGAGCCTGTCTGTGTTTACATGGCTCAGTTGTAAGGTCAGAGTCATGGGTAGCATTCTGTGCTATATTTACATTTTTTTTCAAAACTTTCTTTATTGACTTGACAAAGGCAACTCCACGCCGAAACGTTGTACCCTGCTGCCTTAATAAAACCAATCACCAAACCAAACTTGGGCAGTTGTTTGAGTTGTACTTGACTACTTCACTTTGGAATTTTCTTTATTGATGCTTCTGTGTACAGTAACAGTTTCATCACAGGTAGTACATTTGATGTTGCATCATATAAAGTGGCCAAAAACGTGTCAGCCTTACAAGAGGCTGATTTTCTTCACGTGGGCCTTTCCATTATCTTTAGGTACCGTATCAGCTATATAACACCATCACCTCTAAACAGGTACAAGTTAATTTAAATGATATGGTAAAGTAAGTTTCCGTATGCCGTATATACTGTAAATATGCACCGTTTTGCCATATAACGTAAAGATACTGTACAGACCAGTGGTCCGTACAGGAAAATTCCGACTACCTCCCATAGATGTTTGTTAAAATATTGGTTGTTAAGCCAAATGAAATTAACATTTTAACATTTTTTTCTGGTATTTAGTAAATATATAACTTCCAACCATGATTGTACAAGTCACAGAATTTGATGATATTTATGGTTTGTACGGAACTCGGCATAAATGCTTCGGTCAGTACAAACCGTAAATTACCGTCTCGTTCTGTGACTTGTACAGCATGGTCAGAACGTTCTATATAATTATCTCACCCCTGGCACAAGTTTATGTATAGGAATAACGGTGGGAAAAAATACTTGTAGGGGTCAGGTCAGTCTAGTGGTGTTGTGTTCACTCGTCGATAGAGGGTGTGGGAAGCCAGTTCCTGCTGCTTAGTGATTCAGGTGAGCCTGTGCACGCAGGTGTTATGGGGTCACCTGGATTACGTAACTCAGCTTATATATAGGCTAGGTTCGCAGTAGGTCAGCAGACATTCTTGTGCGTTCTCTCTGAGAAGAGTGAATCCTTGGGGCCTCATTTGCTGGGTTTTTCTAAATCCTCTCATTGGTTAGGTGAGTCTATGTGCTCCGGCACCTAGATAACCCTCCCTGGCATTACTTGGCACTCCAGTGCCAAGGTACTGTACTTTTTGTCAATCCAAACCAGATTGCATTGGAGGTAACTTAATAAACATCCAATGTTTATTAAACTTGAGGAGTCTGCTTTTGTGTGACTAGGTCTTTTAGAGTTATCTATTTGCCGAAAACATTGAACTGACATGTCATATGCTATCAATCAACTTGATTTGAGAAGTAATTTGAATTATTCTGATATTGTGATGCTATTTAATGTCAGTGTACGGGGTGTGATAAATCCAAACCGCACTTGAATTGTAGAATACTCCACCTGTTTGGATGTACCATAATTGTCGTTTGGTTTCACCTCGATGATGAATGCGGCGCATCCCAACTCGTGGAGTATTGTGTATTCATACAATTATCAATCCAGTTCTATATAATCATCCTACTCATAGACTTAACATCGGGAACTCGTACTCAACGGCCATTGAGTATTGTAAAACAATCCTCAATGGGCGATGATGTCACAAATGACGCAAGGTATATTTTACCATGTATGGATGATACAGTAATGTAACGGTTCCAGATAGTTCATACCTCAGAAAAACTGATGCCCAACCTCTATATTGTGGTTATATTTCTGTGAACTTGACACTTTTAGAATTTTACAAATTTATATTAACTGTACTTACCTGACACCCACAATAAAGAATCTTACACCCCCCCAAAAAACACCAACAAAAACAAACAAACAAACCAAAATAACAAGCAAATAAACTTCAACAAAAATCACCCAAAACAGTACATAATATGAATATCAATATTGTTATTTATAAATATTGATAGGATAAAGGAGCAAGGTCTTCATTTAAAATAGATATAGACGTACAAATCACCCTTGTGTGGGCGTTCTTCCTCGTAGCCTATTAGTACATCAAGATGTGATATGCCGAACAACATCAAGACTAATGGGACAGACATTACGATACAGAACAACTGGGACAGGGTTACAGGACTTTGTCGATATTTACCTCATTATATATCCCATTTCTCACGATGGCTCAACAAGTAATTTTTAGGTATATTTTGTAATGATTACTATCTTTAGTTTTTTGGATGTCGAACGGCAGATTGTCCCATATAGTAATATCACGATGATATATATCTTCTTTTGCCGGAGATACTGAACGCGTGTCATGTTAGGTGACGTCCTTGATATTCTAGATTTTGAACTGGTTGTGAGAAGTAGAGGAAATGATGGCAATTTGTTCAACAATAGTGGCGCTGTGATGCGTGGTTTCATGTTTCATAGGAAACAGGGGAGCTCCGTTTTGAGCGTAGGACACATAGACAACAATCGATGGTTTTGTTGACAGGCGAACGTAAACCACGAGAGATTGACGCGTAGTAATACACGAGCGCCAGGGAGTGTTTTACGACGTCAACCTCGAGTGGTTTATAGAGCCGCCTGCCGCAAAATCATCGTTTGTTGTGTTTATTATCTATTTTTCGAATAAATTAAACCCAGTAATTGCCATACCAAGGGGTATAACAATAGGGACTATTTCTTTGCTCTATAGCAGATAAGGACTATTTTACCGTATGCCATGTTTTTGCTGCCGTATACCACAGATATGAATTCATCCGTATACCACAGTTTTGGTATCTGGGAGGTTTTATACAATGGGTCGTGGTTTACTGAGTCCCCATACATTTTCAATGGGGTCTTTATATAGGATGGATAATAAATGCTCAGATACACTGCATAGTTAAAAGAGGTTATGGAGATGTTTTTATGCATTTATACTTGAACCAGCGGAAACATTTACTGTTTTGTTGTTTTTTAACCAGATCTCAAGTAAGCAACAAATGATATTAACCAAATATAAGATGATTAAGTCTGGACATTAAAACCAGTCTCTAGCTCTGAGTATGCTTCAGCTTAAATATCTATACCTTCACTCCTGTACTAAATTATATAAATTCATCATATTCCACGTTATGTAATGTTAATTTCTAATTATCTTTATTGTTACATTTATAACATACCGAATCCAGCATGTATTGTAAACAAAGACTCTATGAGGAAGTATGAAATTAAGGTATCACAAAAAGGGATGGTGGAAGACTGCGACATTCATGTATGCGAACTACGTGTATTACCAAATAAAAAGAAATAAATGTTTTTAAAAAAAACATAAAAGAGAGTGAGAAGAGTCCCTGAGATGAGAGTGACAGGAGAGAAATGTACTACAGTGACAGGGTCCCCACCTCCCATCTGTGAAATTATCTTCAAAAAAAAAGAAGAAAAAAAGGGTCACGCCCGCCAAAGTCCGTTATCGTACTTAATATTGAGATTTAATATTGATTTCTTTTAAATATTGAGTTACATCTCTTGACATTGCTGTTCATACTGTTCACGTGATAATATCGCTGATGAATGCTGTTTTTCTTCTTTTCCAGGTAAGTTTTACGGATTCCACAAATGCATTCCTGAGGAGAGTTTAAAACGGGAGTATCAGGTAGGAGATTTACCAGAACATTTTAACGGAGCCAGCTTTTCCAGTTATTTCCGGTATTCTGGCTTTTTCTAGGTTTACTTATTGGCAGAGATGACCATTTTTTATTAGAGTTCAACTTTTTCATTTTCAAATTACTTTTCCTTGTGTAAATCAACAATGGCATTGTTGGAACCTCATTCGTATAAATAAAAGGCCATCCATAAAGTATGTACGCGCTGAGGGACTACTTTCCCATATACAATCGATTTGAGGCCGTTTACTCAAAATGGACTTGAAATCCGTCCACAATGGTTATGGTATCTGACAGGTTTTATATAATGGGAAGTGGTTCACTGAGTCCCCATACATTTTCAATGGGGACTTCGTTTTCCTGGGGCACCATCATAGTGCCCTAGGCTCGTAGGAACATCAATTCCCCTTCAGATCTTAGGTAAGTACCTCGGGTAATTAACTATAAATAAACCATGACACCCACAGAGAAATATTCACTACCTCCATGACGTGGTGAACTGAGTTTTCAGTCGTGATACATTCCTGAAGTAAATGTAAACTCCGGGGAAATTGGGTTTGAGGGTGTATGAAGCCCGTATGGTAGATGGGTTTGTTTATAAACGACATTCCTGTAGGCACGGTGGAACCCTCAGTCCCTGAACCCCGAACCCACACACTCCAGTCTCTCCTCTCCCTACTGGAGGTCCCTGAACCCACACACTCCAGTGTCTCCTCTCCCCACTGGAGTACCTCTCAACACTCTGTGTGCTCTCATTCTGTGTCTCGTGTTTGTAAATTCTCACTGCTTCCCTCCCCTACCCTGCCACTCTACCCTCACCTTAACCACCCCCACTCTATACAGAGGCTCCACTCTCTATGTGACACACTTCTCATTGGCTCTGTATACATGCTGGTAGTGGAAGACTTACTGTTTCTTTAGTTTTTTCTATTCGGTTCCGTTCGCTACAGTATTTGTTGCGGTCTACCACTTCCCCATTTTTTCTTCCAATCTGATTGCAATCTCACTCACAGGTGAGCTGTTTCCAATATGTCCGCTTACAGGAAGAATCTATAACCATCCCCACAGTACAGTAGGGGCATAACACACAAAGGATGATACATAATAAAATACAATTACGATTATTACATACAACATGTTATAATACAATACAATACGAGTTAATCAATGTCATACTAAATGAGACAAGTTGATGAATGAACGAAGTTATATCAAAGACTCCCCTTCACCTCCAGCAGTGGTAGACTTACTGCTATATCAAAGGCCAGTCCTTCTCATACCATGTCTATGTGGTGTGGTGTACAGTCACCCTTTTCCTTCATCCCCAGTAGTGGTAGATTTACGGCTATATCAAAGGCCAGTCCTTCTTATATTATGTCTGTGTAGTGTGGTGTACAGCCACCTTTCTCCTTCATCACCAGCGGTGGTAGACTTACTGCTATATCAAAGGCCAGTCCTTCTCATACCATGTCTATGTGGTGTGGTGTACAGCCACCTTCCTCCTTCATCCCCAGCAGTAGTAGACTTACTGCTATATCAAAGGCCAGTCCTTCTCATACCATGTCTATGTGGTGTGGTGTACAGTCACCCTTTTCCTTCATCCCCAGTAGTGGTAGATTTACGGCTATATCAAAGGCCAGTCCTTCTTATATTATGTCTGTGTAGTGTGGTGTACAGCCACCTTTCTCCTTCATCACCAGCGGTGGTAGACTTACTGCTATATCAAAGGCCAGTCCTTCTCATACCATGTCTATGTGGTGTGGTGTACAGCCACCTTCCTCCTTCATCCCCAGCAGTAGTAGACTTACTGCTATATCAAAGGCCAGTCCTTCTCATACCATGTCTATGTGGTGTGGTGTACAGCCACCTTCCTCCTTCATCCCCAGCAGTGGAAGATTTACTGCTATATCAAAGGTCAGTCCTTCTCACACCATGTCCATGGGGTAGAGTGAGTAATATCAATTCAGAGATGGCAGTTTTCCTCTCTTTTACAAGGAAATCCTTGTTTTCATTCCCAGTTAATAAAATCATTTTCCTCGTGTAATACAAGGAAAGAATGTTAAAAAATGGGTATAAACAATGAGAATTTGAATTAGGCCTCATTCATACCAATATACAGTGATTCAAACCTCCCCAGACACCTAGCCCTATTCTATGTAGGACAGAAGAATAGACATAACATGGCTTGTGGTCACTTCTTACCTAACCTTGGTCGGCCTCACAGAATGCAGATTTTGAGTAGATTAAAGAAGAAACCAGCCAGTTTTTGTCAAAGTCGTCGTGCTCCACGAGATTGATGTGGGGTGATATGAACGAGGCGACAGTCGAGTGGATATCACGTAGCATTCAAATCAGATGAAGAATAATTACTTTGACCAAAACGAGTTGCTTTCTGTATTTATTTCACCCCTGTTAACCTTATATAATGGACAACACACAGGATATAGACCATGGAGAACGGACTGCAATAATCGTAGGCGCATGGAGAACGAGTTCCCAATGTTAAGTATATGGGACAAAAATACCAGGTGTGAGATAACTGCCACAGCTATATTGATAAAACACAACTGCTCTCACAAGGTCACTCAGTTAGACTTTGTGAGTTCTTGTTTGATCATTAGCTAAGTCAGTAATTGAGTTTCGTATTTTGCTACAGTCCCAATCTTAAGCAAACGGGACAGAAATCCCAATGTTAAGCACAAGGGTGAGATAAGACTGACGGTCAGGCGACCAGTACTTGTCGGACTGACAAAAGGTGTCCCTCCTCACTGGACCCGAGGTCAGGGTGTGGATGTGTTTCACAAACAGTCAGTAACAGTCACTGTAAACAGTGTCAGGCCGGAAACTCGCACTGCGCATACTCCACACACACCCAAACTCTGACCCAGTTTTCACACTGCACCGCTCGAGTAACCTATAGATAACGGGTTTAACCGGAGCGGCGCAGTGTATCCAGTGTTCTCAGGTTAAAAGTTTCTCAAGGTCATTGATCGACCTTGGTGTGACCTTCGGCATGTGGTTCTGAGTCAGATAGACCGGTGGCTCCTCCAGATCGATTCAAGGTTATCTCAAGGTCAAGAAGTACTCCTGGTGTACTGTTCCAGGGAGTGGTTAGGGAAGGAGAGCGACCAGATGTCACAGAGTACGAGGGAGTAGATCGATGAGTCCCTCCTGTACCAGCGTTATTGAGTAAAATCAAGTCACTCTTGTATCCTAACGGTAACAACATGAAAATGTTGTTTGAAACTAGTCCAAAGAAAGATATCGTCAGGTTTTTAAAAGAGATACATCTCTTTGATTGTTTATAAAATATTTGAAAACATTAAAAAGAATTGACTGAAATAAGTCTACAAAATGAAAAGCTAAATCTTTGATGGTCCCTATATACCCATCCATTCTGCACACTGTGCACGAATGTCTCACACTTACTGGTCAGCTGTACGGATTCCGTTCTGCACACTGTGTACGAATGTCTCGCACTTACTGGTCAGCTGTACGGATTCCGTTCTGCACACTGTGCACGAATGTCTCACACCTACTGGTCAGCTGTATGGATCCCGTTCTGCACACTGTGCACGAATGTCTCACACTTACTGGTCAGCTGTACAGATTCTGTTCTGCACACTGTGCACGAATGTCTCACACTTACTGGCCAGCTGCGATTAGTTTGTTTGTTAGGGCACGTTTAACGTCCAATTTGTTCAATTAGACTTACTTTGGTTTACTTTACTAAAATTTGCATATCCTGTTGGAATAACAAGGTATGCTGCCTGATTGATCCAGGCATCTTACTCTTCTCCATTTTATCTCATCGGAAACCCTACATTCCCTGAGGAAGTCAAGAATGTTTCTCTTACCAGTATTATGAAAAACACTGCGCATTGTTGTTACATTCTTTAGGAACTTCTTCCTGCTCTTTTTTTTGTTACCTGACAATGTACTATGAGAAACCCCGCGAGGTACACGAATCCCACCGTGTGAATTCCACGTTAGATCCAGTCCGGGTGGGCGTAGTGGGAATTGACTGTTAATGGGCGCCTCGATGTAATCACTATTACAATGACTTCAGTGTTCTGCCCTCACTCAGTCCCCGCCGAGCTTTACAAGTAGTACAAGTATCTAGGCTTATTTCTCTGTGTAAATGTATCCTAGTCACACAGGAGAAGGGATCTAGTCAGTTGTATTGGTCCTAGCTTTTATCACATATTCACTTCATTTTTCACACCAACCAAATAGGCCTTTTTTTGTAATATATTTTCTAAAAGCACATGAGCTTTTATTACATATTTATCTCTTTTTTCACACCTGTTTCAACGAAATAGGCCTTCCTTTTTTTGTTATAATATATATATATATTTTTTTTAAATTTCAGTAATAAATGCCAGTTCTGCACAGACAGATCTTCTACTGGTCTAATGGTTGTTCATGGTACATCCAGATCAACAAAACATTTACTAAAAGCACATGAAACCAAACTTTATGACTGGAAACCATCAACACTACTCAGCCATTAGCATTTTGTTATAAGTCGGCCATTTTTGATTTCAAGATGGCTTCCAAAGAGCTAGAAAGAGCTAGACCAACGGACACTATGCTTTTTTTTTAAATTATGTCAGAACTTATGTCCAGCATTGACATAGAAACCTTAAATAAAGATCAGTAGATAGCTAAAGATGTGTGCAAAACAGTTGGTAAGTTTTATATTTTGATTCACGATCGGCAACATATATTGCCGTTGTTTGTTATGAGGTTCATCACAAGTGAGTGAATGTCCCCTCCCGAAAACGAAGCGTAGCCTCCAATTTATGAAGCGTAGCGTCCAAAGCGTGCTGGCTACCAAGCGTAGTGTCCAATATTTGAGGCAGAGGTGTCGGCCATTCTAAAGTGCTGATTCCACCGACACACAAAATATAGCGAGATTGGTCAAGATTTGACTGTCTTGCTAAATCGGGCTAGGTTTGAATAATCGCGTGCCTATTTGTCGCAATGTGTCTTGAGGTGTCGCGGTGGTGGAGCACCAAAACATACACACGACATCGCGCCACTACCTTTTGCGACAACAGAGGTACGACATATCGCGACACTGTAAGATATTACAATATATACCAGGACAAATTCATGTGTTGGTGGAATCAGCCCTTTAGCATAGACCCAGATCTAACTGAGTGACATGACAACTGAGCAGCTAACCACCTCCTCCCTCTACACTCACATCCTCACCTCCTCCCTCTACACCCACATCCTCACCTCCCTCTACACCCACATCCTCACCTCCTCCCTCTACACCCACATCCTCACCTCCCTCTACACCCACATCCTCACCTCCTCCCTCTACACCCACATCCTCACCTCCCTCTACACTCACATCCTCACCTCCCTCTACACCCACATCCTCACCTCCTCCCTCTACTCCCACATCCTCACCTCCTCCCTCTACACTCACATCAAAGCCAGGGCATTATTCACCTGATTTCCTCAGGCAGCAACTTGAAATTAGTACAGTCGGGGAATGCATGTCATTTAAGGCTGGCAAATCGATGGCTGTCAGAAACCCGCCACTCTGAGCGTCATGTGGCGCCTGACGTCGACAGGGGGAGCCACCTTCATATCGCTGAGCCGGGGCCGGCTCCAGTAATTGATTTTAAATGGGCGAGATTCCCATCCCACTCGACTGTCAAATGGATTGAAATGCCAACTGAAGCGTTGTGTATTTATTTCTGGGATGATGAATTAGGTTATTGGTTTTGTGGATGGTGGAGGTTAGTCTGGCTGCGGCTGGGCTGTTTATGCTGGAGCTCCATGGATTCCATGTCCTTTTGTGAGGGTTTGAAGATATAATTTGTAGATTTTAATGAAAACAGATATATATCTAGATGGATTGGACCTTTTCTAATTGAACAAGTTGGACGTTACCCAAACAAACAAACTTTTTCACCATGCGCATAAATAGGATGCTAGTTTTCAATATTTCCATTGAAATTCATATTTTCATTTTCAAAATAGAAAAATAATTCCTGGTGTAATATTGATATACCAACTACTAAATTACTTAGATCAGCCACAACCCATGATCCCCTACTGAACTTCCCCACTGACCTATGTTAAAACTTGAGCTTTCCTTTCGTTCCCCACTGTAAGGTAATGTAATGCGTAAACCTTGTATTGCAATAAAAATTATTTCAATGTCTTTTTTCTTATGCCAACGGGCAACCTTGTGTGTATTTTGTATTGTATTTAATCATCCTTTCAAATGCTAGTGGGATTTACACAAATATATATAATTTCATCTTTTATAATTGCAATTAATCATTTTTAAATTGGGAGATTTCTTAATTTTGAAATGAAAAACTGCTTATATTTGTACAATATTACTGAAACGATATTTTTTACATCAACTTTTCCCCATAATTTTGTTGATGTGAAGTTGGACAGATTGTGTCATGACATCTTTGAACCAATACTCCACAGACTTGCTTCATTCCTTGCACACCTCTTAAAAATAATTTCAAATAGTCCAGCCTTATTGAATATTTTCTTACTTGGAATGAGACATTCTTCAGTGTGGTAACAAAATATTCTTTCCCCTGAAAAACTAGGGAATAAAACATTCATAACAAGGAATTTATTCATGTCATTCCGTATCGTTTATTTGTGAATTTATTAAGTTTTGGAGGGGAGGGTGCTGCGAATTCACTGTTTGCAGACACAAACCAGAATTAAACAGGAAAAATAGAGAAAATCGCCAAACATGGAGCAGTAACCAATGCGGTAGGAGAAAATCTGAAGTGAGAATTCTTATGATCTGCGAACAAGTTGTATTTACAGAATGCAATTAAGTAATTTATGAAGGCGAATGTGATGCTAATCTTTTTCAACTTTTGAGTTAAAAGATAAAAGATTCAATATTAGAAATATTGTCGCAAAGAATATAACAGGAGACTAGAATCCTCTGCACCTGTGAGAAAATTGTGAAGTTTATAAACATTTTTTTAACAATATCAGGATATAAGGTTCTGGTCACTACAGCCCTATCGTGACTGATTATATTAGTTTCTATGCGACGAGATTAGTCATGAAAGTATTTATTACTAAACATAATGACTGGATTGGAACAGTAACCGTTTTGTAGCAGTTCCTCCCTGTCTTGATGTTGACTGTATGACAGCTATGTAGTGAATGGCATGTTTACCCACATTATCACTCACTGTAGTTCCTTACCTACCCACATGGTGGCAGGGTACTCTAATAATGACACTCTTGAGTTGTTAGTGTCGGGAGCGGCCTCATATGCCCTGTTCAACTATATTCTCAACAAATTTAAACACATATCTTCGCTCAATAAATTTAGACGTGACTTTTACTAATATGCAATTTGACCGGAAGTAGAATTGTGCCCAATCCACCAGGTGGCGTCGGTCGTGGCCCCTGGTGTTTAATTTTGAGGCGGCCAAACCTCTCCGTCATAGCCCTGACATGGTGGATCGGTTCATCGATATAAGCGTATTACTCTGTATCGGTCCAATATAGGGCCGATAGGTAATGCTCCCTGGGCACCGCCATTCTGCCCCCCGAGTAGGCGTTCTCGGTGCATCCCTCTCATAAGATCTCACACTCTCTAAGTGGTATTCTGTACAAGGTTCTCACTACATTCTATGGGAGAAGAATTCTTAACGAACTAGGCTTAGAGCCTTGAGAATCCACTGGCACACAGTATTCCCAATAGGTGGCATCATTGAGATTATAGGAATCTTTGGGGTGCATTGATGTACGTCTTTAGCATGGGAGGCATTGACATTGGGTTCTCCATGCCCCTATGAGTATTGCAGTCCGTTCTCCATGGTATGTATCCTGTATTTTATCCATTCTTCTGGCGTGTACAGGGTTGGAATAAATACAGAAAGCAACTTGTTTTGCTTAAAGTTCTTGTTCTCCAACTCATTTTAATGCTATGTGATATTCACTCGGTTGTCACCTCGTTCATATCACTCCGCATCAAACTCATGCAGAACAACCACTTTGACCAAAACTTGTTGGTTTCTTATTTAATACCCTATGGGGCCACTTTCTCAAGTCACTAGTGGCTGAATTAGTACAAACCACATCTCGATTCTGGTCGTAATAGATTTAAAAGGACCATGAGGCATAACTCATGTCAGAGCTCATCAGGCATAACGCCTGAAGCTAGGCAGTGACTGTGTCCCAAGTCGCGAAACAGTCTCCAGGCCTGCGGTCCCGGCTGACTCGCCCCATTACCAGTTGGGCCCACTGCCTTTTGGGTGCGAAACGTCCAACAGGATACATACTGACGGGTGTGGATGAAGGAGACGCGGGAAACCTGTCTCCGTCAGTTAAAATAAAGCCAGGGGGTTGTTTCATAATCTAGGATCGTACATGAAGAACCTTTTCTGTACCTCGTACAAGGGTTATCGTCTAATACTATGTAAGTCTGTTGGCTAAGACAATATTGGCCGTCCATAAGGTCGTCCATAGGTGTTGAATGAAATTGACCCGCATTGTCCCTGGGTCTCTATGGCGTAAAGAAAAGGGTCTACATGTACGATCCTGGATTATGAAACGGGCCCCAGGATCAGGAGATTTAATCAGAGATGGCAGTTTTCCTCCCTTCAGCGAGGCAGCACTATAAAACTCACCCCTCTCATGAGATCTCACACTCTCTACGTCGTATTCTGTACAAGGTTCTCACTGTGCACTCCTCTCATAAGATCTCACACTCTCTAAGTGGTATTCTGTACAAGGTTCTCACTGTGCACCCCTCTCATGAGATCTCACACTCTCTAAGTCGTGTTCTGTACAAGGTTCTCACTACGCACCCCTCTCATGAGATCTCACACTCTCTAAGTCGTGTTCTGTACAAGGTTCTCACTGTGCACCCCTCTCATGAGATCTCACACTCTCTAAGTCGTGTTCTGTACAAGGTTCTCACTGTGCACCCCTCTCATGAGATCTCACACTCTCTAAGTCGTGTTCTGTACAAGGTTCTCACTGTGCACCCCTCTCATGAGATCTCACACTCTCTAAGTCGTGTTCTGTACAAGGTTCTCACTGTGCACCCCTCTCATGAGATCTCACACTCTCTAAGTCGTGTTCTGTACAAGGTTCTCACTGTGCACCCCTCTCATGAGATCTCACACTCTCTAAGTGGTGTTCTGTACAAGGTTCTCACGGTGCACCCCTCTCATAAGATCTCACACTCTCTAAGTGGTATTCTGTACAAGGTTCTCACGGTGCACCCCTCTCATAAGATCTCACACTCTCTACGTCGTATTCTGTACAAGGTTCTCACTGTGCACCCCTCTCATAAGATCTCACACTCTCTAAGTCGTGATCTGTACAAGGTTCTAACTACGCTCTAAGGGAGAAGAATTCTTAGCAAACTAGGCTTAGAGCCTTGAGAATCCACTGGCGCACAGTATTCCCGCTAGGTGGCATCATTGAGATTATAGGAATCTTTGCTTTGATGTACGTCTTTAGCACGGGAGGCAGGCCAGTGGATTCTCAAGGCTCTAAGGCTAGTTCGTTAAGAATTAGTCTCCCATAGAGCGTAGTGAGAGTACAGAATATGACTTGGAGAGTGTGAGATCTTATGAGAGGGATGTACAAAAAGGGCACAGGGCCCCACTGCTACAAGCAGACCAAAGTCGAGTTAGTATACATACTTCTCCAGAAGCAGATAGGTCAGCCAATGAGTCAGTCTCAAAAGGACTTAACTAGCCTACCGATACGTGAATACTACACAGACAAACAATCTTTAACAAGGAAAATCATTGTTTTCATTTTCGTTTTTTTAGTGAGGGTTGGATCTAAGATCCACTCCTATTGGTTGGTTTGCTCATTGTCAAACAAGAACAATTGACTTCCTGGAGACGCCATAACAACATGGTTCAAAATTAACTGGAAACCGTCATATTCAAGCTAGCATCGGCCTGCCATAGAGGTGGTTTTGAAACAGTAGGCTATATTAATCTTGTTTTCAGTTTCAGTTTATGAAACTTTTTTTTCTTGTGTAAAAGAATGAGTTATCGCACTTAAAAAGGAACTCAGTACTCAATTCCCTTGTCATAGGAGATTATCTAAAACCCAAAATGTACCTGATGAAAACCAATATACATCCAAAACATCGTGTCAATACTGTATAAAATCATTTTGCACTGATATTTGCCAGTTTTCTGAAATGAACGCGAAGATTTGATTAAATTTAAACCGATTTTCTCCTATTGCTGTGGACTTAGCGGGTATGTTGGCGTGGTAGTTTTAGACATGTGGCTGCAGCTTAAACAAGATAGTGATTCTCAGTGGCAATGTGGGTTTGTCGATATAAGGATTGAAGCACCAGAGATATGAATTATAACAACGGAGGTATAAAAACAGTTACTACACAATAGGCAAGGCAGCTGGGAGCGCCCGGTAATACAGCAGTGTATCGATCCACCAGTATCTGGTCTATTCAGGCGGCCTGGCCTAAGATGGTAGTTTCTGTGACTAGTTCTGTTGTTTAAATATTGTGTGTCCAAGTGTTCTAGTACACACATCTAACTTTAAAATTGAGGGGTCACCTTGCTAGTTTTTGATTTAGAGCTCAATATTATTACAATTTTGTAATAGAAATTATAAGAAGTTACTTTTCACATAGTAAACTCCATATTAAATAATCAATGGTTTTATGAACATGAGTGGTTGACGTTTAGTTATACACGAATTCCAGCGAGTGTATTACAACATCAACCTCGAGTGGTCAACATAACAGCCTGTGTCAATCTTACTCAGTCGACCATGAAAGTGAACGCGTAAATTTCATTGAATTTCTTGGTTTGCAGCCAAGAAAAACCTTCATTTGATTTCATCCTCTGACCACACAACAGAAGCTGTCGTGCAGTGGATATAGACAAGAATCAACGGTCAACCTCGAGTTATTTACAGAACCGTCTGCCCACAAACCCATCGTTTGTTTTATCCTACCCCAAATAAAAAACTAGGCTTAACATTGGGTCACTGTATTCGGTCTGGAGCTCAGAAAAATGAAAAATATCGCTTTAGTGGGATACACTTGACAAGTGACGTCATTTGTTAATGTAGAAGTAATTTAGATGGGCGGGTAGGATAAATTCTAATCCAAACTCAAGTTAGTTGTGTTATTGTTCATCGCACTCCGGCAAGATCACACGTATTACTGCTCTCGGCTTTGCCTCGCGCAGTAATACGCGACCTTGCCGTTGTGTGATAAACAACAACACGACTAACTCTTGTTTGGTTTCTCCATAGTCTTTATTATCAATTTTCTAGAGTAGATTAAACCCCAGAATTGCCATATTAAAGGGTATTTCAACACGACCTATTTCTTGCTCAAAATTACAAAGGGACTTTTTTTCAGTAGTCAATAGATTTGCGGCCCTATACAATGGACTTTAATCCTCATACAAAGATTATAATATCTTCCAGTTTCTGAAGAATGGGTAGTGGTTTACTGAGTCCCCATACATTTTCAATGGGGACATTGTATACATTAGATGCTAAACAATGAGTTGTGGTTTACTGAATTCCAATACGTTGTCAATGGGGATATTCTATACGTTAGATGGTAAACAATGGGTAGTGGTTTAATGGGTTCCAATACATTTTCAATGGGGACTTTGTATACGATGGATAATAGGGACCAAGGCATTATTTTGTCATTGGACTTTGATCGTTTAGTGAACCAGAAATTACAAGTAATTGCTGCTGGATGTGAGAGAGTGTTATAATGAGAGCTGACAACTGCATGTGGCATGGAAAATATAATTCCACTTTTTACTCACAGTAGTGGATTTCAGACTCACTGAATAAAGGACAGCAATTTACCTACATGGGAATACTCTATGATGTACAACAATGATAAATTGCGTGAAATCAAATTCACAGCGAAATTGAATAACAAAATCATCCTGAAATCTTCACTAATAAAGATGAAAGAAACCCTGCTCAATAAAAGAGGAACGGACTGCCTTTCCTCGACTGTGAAACGCTTCTATTTATAGCCATCCTGCAAGAAAACTGCCATGGCAATAAATACACGGAAAGCTGAATGAAATAAGTGGTCAGAAATGTCCTTTCTCTGAGCAAGGCTGGCCATAAATACCGATAACCTCAGAAGTCATGGGGACCTGAAGGATGTAGTGGTGTGAGACCTAAATGAGCGGCGTCTGTATGAGGACCAGCGTAAACTACAGATTTAGGAAACCCGCCGAGAATCAGCTCCATACCGCAGTCACGCTAATAGCGAGAACCTCCGAGAACCCGCGAGACTCTGAGCTAATTGAAGACTCCGTCTGGAGACTGGAGAGGGAAGGCAGGCCTCACTCTATCGGGTTGGAGAGTGTCTGGTCAGTTCTGAGGTGGCTTCAAGGACTCGGAATGGACTTGAGAACTCAGAAGATATCTGAAGGCACAGATTGAGGCCTGGCCCCAGTGAAGCGACGCGATCGTCGCACACGTTTTATCGGGCCATACACGGCCAGCGGCATTTATGACGGATCCATCGCACTCAAACGCAAGGAAAACCGAGGGTATGCCCCACTGGTGTGATGGGGGTGGGGAGTAAACTCAGTGGTTCGGGCACTGGACTTGCAATCCCAAGGTTGTAGGACTTTGTGGGTTCGAGTCCCACTGCGGCCACTCTTCTCCTTCAACCTAGCAGTGATAGATTTACTGCTATATCAAAGGCCAATCCTTCTCATACCATGTCAATGTGGTGTGGGAACTAAAAGAACTCTCAACTCGGTAAATGTGTAGGGGTGAGATTTCTACCTGACTTCATTACATAGATTCGATCACCACCCTCGTGGTGTAAAAGAACATTGAGAAAGTCTGGTGAGAACCTACAATGGTTAACTGGACGTTAAAACTGGTGTGATGAAATCATCACAATGCTCATTATTCTTCACTTTACCTTTCATTTACATTGAGCTTCACCCCAGTCCATAGACATGACACTCTGATATGTTTATTCACAGAATGTTTAAAGGACGTCAGTAATTGTGGTTCATATGATAGGTTAAGGTATTCTAAAGGTGTCGGGTCTACTCCAACAGCCACAGCCTGCCGTTTTCACAGCTTTCACACCTCCTGATGCCTGGCACTTGAGGCTCACAAGGTGCTAATACTTTACTGCAGTGTACCCCATGTACCAGTGGTAGCGCCAGCCTAGGTTAGTCAGGAGAAGGGATTAAATATGAATACAATAGATGAATGTTGTGCGATGCGATGGATCCGTCGCATCGCACATAATCGCATATATGCGCGCAAGCCCGGCCCGACAGGAACTAGGGTGTGTGATGCGAGGGGCGGCGCCGTTTTTTATGACCCTCGCCCCCGCGTTTATGTCCTTCTATGGACTTGCGATGAATCCATCGCACCAGTGAGGCCGAGCCTTTAGACAGGGGCACCACACGTCAGGGACAAATCATCGAAAAATTGTTTTGGCAATTGTGTTTCATTAGTTTGAAAAATGTGACGGACTCTTCTCAGAGAAAACTTGACCATCCAGATGTATGCAAAACTGGTCAAGTCTTTGACACTCTCGCTGTGTGTGTGTATTAAAGGAAATCTCTAAACAAGAAAATCCAATGTGTCGAATGTAGGGGTCATTGCTGTTTTCTGGCACCAAAAGCGTGGCTACATGAATTGTAAAGAAATATCTATTCCTATATACCTGAGTGAACAACCTATGATTATCCAACGCTGCAGGGGTGGAATGTTTTTTGTTTACTGCCCAGGTCGAAGTTTACTGCCCAGGTTGATGTTCAGAGACGTTCGGTTTTTATCGATATTAGCCGACAATTGAAGGTATATAGGAATAGGGAAACCACGTACCGGTGGAAATAAGTCAAAGTTTCTCGGTAAGGCTTGGATAAATCACTGCCCGCGGCTACGCCTTGGGCAGTTATTTTTCCAAGCCTTACCTCGTAACTTTGACTTATTCCCGCCGGAACATAGTTTCCGTCTATTATAGTTTATCATATGGTGTTTTGAAAGTCTGCTCCTAAAAGCGTGAAATAAATGGATGGCAGAAATGACCGCTGGCCGTCCGCTGACATTTCCACCACTTTGTGACAAGTTCAGAAACCTGCAGTGCTGGGAGGCGCGTAGAGATGTGTCACTATACACGTTTCCCGAGCACAGACGCCACTAGATGGCGCTCCAGCATTTCACCAGCCCCCGACACTAAGACTTACACAAAATAATACCCACTGCCCATTCGGCTTAACACCCGCCATTAGAATGAGGAGTAGGGGTCTAGGGCCCGAGCGGAAGAACGGCCGTATAGCCGAATTCGGGGATTGTGTAACACAATATTCCCTGAAATATTGCCCCCCCAAAAAAAACACCAAAAAAACACACTCACAAGGTAGAGGTGAATAGTGCTGCCTGATTGGCTCCATTTACTCCCGCTACAGCACAGTCTACAGTTTTATCTTAACATTGGAGACTCGTACGCAACGCCCATGGAGTATTGTCAATTATCACACCCCGGCATTTTTCTCCAAAGGCTTAACATTAGGAACTCGTACTACACGGCCATGAGGTTCGTGAACCCAATACTCAATGGCTAATTGGGTGATTCATTTCATCAATAATTAATGTTATACGGGGTGAGATATAATTGTTATCCATCGTATACCAAGCCTCTATTATTATCCATCGTATACAAAGCCCCACTCGAGGTTGACGTAGTAATTAATACACTCGCTAGCTAACGCAATACACCAATCTTTCTGGGTTGGGTCCAACTCTCTTATATGTTGTAGTTCACCCACTTAGTATTAGAATCGGTCAAAGGTACCAGATTTAATTGATAATTGTTAGTATTTAAAAATCATCAGTTGGCGGCACTGTGTATTGGAGGATATGCCTTGTATCCGTTCAGACTTTACCCTAGACTGGTTCCCTGCCCATATGAATAAGGGGCAGGTAACGGGTTCCACAGGCATGACCTTCAACTTTGGCTGGTGCCCGCCTGTAACTAGCGGATACCCCGGGAACCAGCCTAGTGGTTTGGCTGGTATCCGCTTGTCATACACCTAATTCCACCGAGCCCTCTAGCGGATGACCAGGGAACCAGGAGGCGCTACCAATAATGCACCACGAAACTGGAACCCGTTACCTGGCCTATAGTCTAACTAGGCCAGGCTTCCAGGCTAACTTTACCCAACATTGTCATTTTCTCTGAATAAGTAGTATATGGTGTCTGTACCCTGCCCCGGGCTCTCCGGCTGGCAATGGTAAGTTTCACCGGGGGTTTGTGATGTGACTGAATCACCTACTCCCACGCTCTGCTGGGGCGGACAGCAATTGCCAATCTGTTCGCCCTCTTGGTCGCCTCGCCTTCTCACGGTGCAGACTGGATATGCTTGCATGCAAGTATAACAAAAGCGACCGGTGTGGGGAGTTAGATCAGTGGTAAAGAGCACTGAACTTGTAATGGTTTTCAGACTTTGTTGATTCGGGTCCACTTCAGCCACTTTTCTCCTTCACCCCCAGCAGTGGTGGATTTACTGCTACATCAAAGGCCAATCCTTCTCATACAATGTCTATGTGGTGTGGTGTACAGCCACCTTTCTCCTTCACCCCCAGCAGTGGTGGATTTACTGCTACATCAAAGGCCAATCCTTCTCATACCATGTCTATGTGCTGTGGTGTACAGCCACTTTTCTCCTTCACCCGCAGCAGTGATAGATTTACTGCTATATCAAAGGCCAATCCTTCTCATACCATGTCTATATGGTGTGTAAAGTAAAAGAGCTCTCATCTCGGTAAATATGTAGGGGTGAGATTTCTACCTAAATCTATTTCATAGATTCGATCACCACCCTAGTGGTGTAAAAGAACATTGAGAAAGTCTGGTGATAACCTTCAATGGTTAACTGGACGTTAAATCAAACCAACCAACCAACCAACCAACTTCCACAAGTGCAGGGAGAAATCGAAAATAATATCCAATGCATTGTCAGAAAATGGGCTCAGATTTAATTTATCAGCGAGAGAATGTTGGTAATTTTAAAATGCTAGTTTTCAGTTTTAAACCGTTCTGATAGCACAGAATTCCTCCTAAAACGGGAATATTTCAAACAGAATTTCTATTTAAGATTCCAAACATTAACCAATGCAAGATGAGAGCCAGTATTCTGTGTAAAAAGTATCTCAACATTACCCACAGCCAACACAAATAGTCTTGATGCACAGACCTTCTTTCCTCTCCATGGGAAGTTTATTTGATGCTGTGCAAATAAAAGATTAAACAACCAAAACATTATCTTGTCATTTGACTTGACAATTGAATATCAGATTGATAAAGACTTTGATGCAGGCCATTGTTCAGCAGTTTTTCTACATGGCTGAGGTGTCCAGTCGCTACGTCAAGTTCAGTTTTCGTCAGAGAAGGCAGTTTTCCTCTTTTCCAATGGAATCCCTGTTTTCATTTTCAGTTTAAAAAGTAATTTTTTCTTGTGTAAAACAAAGGGAGAATTAAAGAAGAAACCAACAAGTTTTTTTCAAAGTCGTCGTTCTCCATGAGTTTAATGTGGAGTGATATGAATGAGGAGATAGCTGAGGGAAAATCAGGTAACATACAAATGAGTTGGAGAACAACGACTTTGACCAAAAACGAGTTGCTTTCTGTATTTACCTTAACACGTACACACTAAAAGAACAGATGGCACGCTGGATATACACCATGGAGAACAGACTGCAATACTCATAGGGGCATGGAGAGAACGGGTTCCCAGTGTTAAGCCTATGGACATTTATTCCAGGGGTGAGATACAGATTGAGCCTCATTCACGCCAATAAACAGTGGTTCTAACCTCCCCACATATCCTCAGTGCCATTCCATGGCCAATAAAGATCTGTTTCCCATGTTTTCTCAGTCTCTCTGAGGCAGTGAATTCCACAATAAAAAACTATTTCCTATTATTTTCATTGCCCTAACTGATGTCCGTGTTTCACCCTCTTTGTCGCCTTACCCCCTCGTGGTGCAGACTGGATATGCTTGCTTGCATGCAAGCATATCAAAAGTGACGGTGAGGAGTTAGCTCGGTGGTAAAGAGCACTGGGCTTTGTTGATTGGCGTCCCAGTGCAGCCACTTTTCTCCTTTCAGCCCCAGAAGTGGTAGATTTACTGCTATATCAAAGGCCAGTCCTTCTCCTATCAAGTGTATGTGGTATAGGAAGTAAAAGAACTCTCACCTCTGTAAATGTGTAGGGGTGAGATTTCTACCTACATTCATCTCATAGATTCGGTCAAAGCCAAAGTAAGTTTAATTGAACAAATTGGACGTTAAATTACCTAAACAAACAAACAAATCTCCATGGTAAATTTATTTGATGATGTGCAAATAAAAAATAAACAACCAAATCACTATCTGATTTGTATCTTGTAGTTGACGCTACGCAATACTCCTCGCTATCGCTTGGAGTATTACTACGCGTCAACTACGCGGAGAATACGGCCACTCAGATCGAAATCATGGTAATATTGTGTATATATTAACATCGGGAGCGTATCATAATGGTTCCTGATGAAAAGTTAAATCCGTCGGAAAGAAAGTGAAATCACAGTAATGGATGAAGTTTTCCCGATGTCGTCTAAGATAGACACCAATGCAGTACGTTACAAAAGGTCTATCGTACGGTCTCTATATTTGTAATTTCCCGGAAATAATGCATATTTATAATTTGTATTTTACCTGTGGATACAAAACAATATCATCTAATATTTCAGATATTAAAAACTCATATACAACTTTTATTATGATTTATCTCAAATCAACAACTACTAGATTTTTTGTATATGTATTTTCATTAACCCTTTAAGGACGCAAGATGCCTGGAGGCAAACCCACACTAAAGATGCATGATGCCTGGAGGCATCACCACACTAATGACGCATGATGCCTTGAGGCATCATTGTTCCAATATCAACATAAATGTTTTAACATAGAAATAATAGAACAATATTTGTAAAATCTTCAGAAAATGTAGATCTATATAACATCATATTTAGTATTTCTATTTTGAAGAAATAAAACATTCATAAATATGTATGATATTGTATGATTGCAAATTTAAATTATTAGTTTTAACCATAATGTGCCCGTCCTCTAGCCAGACTGCCACCAGTATCCGTCCTTATGGGAGTAGCTGGGCCCCAGGCAGCCGGACCTAAAGGGTTAATGGTTGATTTGATATATAAATAGACAGGGTATTTTACAATGTATAGAGCAACCTTATTATGGTAGTCATCATCAGTAGGATTTTAAAAAAATATAAATGTACCAATTATTCTTAAAAGATCGTAATAAATGTACCTAGCGGGCCCCACCCAGCACCACCTACGGACACGGGCCGAAATTTCCCGGTAATAATGCATATTTATAATTGATATTTTACCTGTAAATACAAAACAATACCATATAATACTTTAGACATTAAAAACTCATGTAAAACTTGTATTTTGATTTATCTCAAAGCAACAACTCCTGGATTTTTGTATATGTATTTTCATTAATGGTTGATATAATGAATAAATAAACAGCATCTTTTATGATGTATAGGGCATCCTTATTATGATAGTTGCCATCAGTAGAAATTTGTTTTTAATATAAATGTACCAATTATTCTTAAAAGATCGTAAAACAGGTATTTAGTAGGCCCCACCCAGGACCACCTACAGATACGGGCCGACATGCCTGACCCGACTAGCACACAGACACACCACAGCAGGCTGGGCCCAGTTGGCGCTCAAACCCGTCTCGTACAGCAAAAAGATAAATTATTTAGATAAATCCAATTAAAATTGTTTAGCCACCCCTCCCACTTTTCATTAGGCGCTTCCCTGACGCGTGGAGGGGTGTTGGACGCTGTCCAAGCGTGTCGTGACGTTTGACATTAGTGAGCGGTTCTCTGTTAGTGGAGGGGTTGGGTCACAGTTCACCTGACTTCATATACATTTATCCTACCCCTAATATAAAATCCCATAGGCTTAACATTGGGTTTCCGTATGCCACGCTGACTGGCATACATACACAATATTACCATGATTTCGATCTGAGTGGCCGTATTCTCCGCGTAGTTGACGCGTAGTAATACTCCGAGCGATAGCGAGGAGTATTGCGTAGCGTCAACTACAAGGAGAATACAGCCACACAGATCGAAATTATGGTAATATTGTATTTATTACTCACTTATTTTTAGATTTAAGCAATAAATATGATCGTTAGAAAACTTTTCAACGTAATTAAGAAGTTATGTTTGGGACTACTTTCATCTAAAAAATCTGTATCCTCCTAGGAGGGTACGGAGCTCCGTATCCTCCTCAGTAGCGATCTGTAATCTCCATAGGCTTAGTATGGAGACTCCGTATCAGGTGGGTAATAAAGAGTTTTATATACCACTAGTGGCATACAGCATTGTTATCACGTAATATTCCAAAATCGAGGAGATAGGGTAGGATAAAATCAAAACCTGATTCGTTTTAATCTTTACCACTGCATTCCACTCCTGAAGTTTTGGCTCCGGACTTCACTCGGCTTCGCCTCATGAAGTCACTTTGCCAAACTCCAGTCGTGGAATACGGTTGACAAGATTAAACCTCATCCAGTATTACGATAGTATCACAGGAACTTGCTGCTCCAAGGCACTGCCTTGTCTAAATATATATCTTCATATCGTGATATGTCACAGGAGTTGACTGCATTGAGGCACTGTTGAGTCCCAGTATATCTGTATGTTGTGATAATGTCAGCGGAGGTGACCGCTTTGAGGCATCGTCCAGTCTAAATATATCTTAGTATCGCAATATGTCACAGGAGTTGACTGTCTTGAGGCATCGTCCAGTCTAAGTTTATATCTGTGTATTGCTATATGTCATGGGATTGGGTGCTTTGAGGCATTGTCCAGTCTCAGTTTATATCTGTATGTCACGATACTTCGCGGGAGTTGGCTGCTTTGAGGCACCTAGAGTCGAAGTATATGTCTATATATTGCGATACTTTTCAGGAGATATGTCACAGGAATTGGTGGCTTTGAGGCAGCGTCCAGTCTATTTATATATCTGTGTATTGAAATACATCACAGGAGGTGACTTCTTTGAGGCATCGTCCAGTCTAAATATATCTGTACATATCGTGATATGTCACAGAATTTGGATGCTTTCAGGCACTGTCTGGTCTATATATATCTGTATATCGTGATATGTAATGAGAGTTGGATGCCTTCAGTCATCATCTAGTCTGTATATATCTGTGTATCGTGATATATCACAGAAGTTGACTGCTTAGAGGCACTGGCTTGTCTGTGTATATCTGTATATCGCGATATGTGATAGTAGTCGGTTGCTTGAGGCATCTTCAAATCTAAGTATGTCTTCATATTGCGATATATCGCAGGAGTGAACTGCTTTGAGGCATCGTCTAGTCTCAGTATATATCTGTGTATCGCGATACATCACAGAAGTTGACAGCTTTGAGGTACCGTCCAGTCTAAGTATGTCTGTGTATTTTGAAACATCACAGGAGTTGGCTGCTTTGAGGCACTACCCTAAGTATATATCTTAGTATCGCGATATGTCACAGAAGTTGACTGCATTGAGGCACTGTTGAGTCCCAGTATATCTGTATGTTGTGATAATGTCAGCGGAGGTGGCTGCTTTGAGGCATCGTCCAGTCTAAATATATCTGTATATCGCGATATGTCACAGGAGTTTACTGCTTAGAGGCACTAGCTTGTCTGTGTATATCTGTATATCACGATAAGGTTGCAGGACTTTGTGGGATTGAGTCCCTCTGCAGCCACTCTTCTCCCTAATCCTCAGCATCGGTAGATTTACTGCTATATCGAAGGCCAATCCTTCTCATACCACGTCTGTGTGGTGTACAGCTCCCTTTCTCCTTCATCCCCAGCAGTGGTAGACTTACTGCTATATCAAAGGCCAGTCCTTCTCATACCATGTCTATGTGGTGTGGTGTATAGCCACTTCTCTCCTTCGTCCCCAGCCGTGGTAGATTTACTGCTATATCAAAGGCCAATCCTTCTCATACCATATATATGTGGTGTTGGAAGTAAAAGAACTCTCACCTCTGTGAAAGTGTAGGGATGAGATATTTACCTTAATTTATCTCATAGGTTCGGTCAAACCCAAAGTAAGTCTTAATAGAACATATAGAGCCTCCAGAGGTTACTAAACTCCTGATTATCGCCGCGGGTAAAGCAAAGTTCCGCTCCCGATAGACTTGGCACACTACGACAAAATGAACCACAGTTTTCTGATTTATAATTGGAGAAACTGAATATAATTTCGGATTCCCATGTAGAAATAGCTGAAATTTCCATTTCTGACATCAGAATTTCAATTTGAGGATGTCTGAAAACCGTTAAACTACATTAATTCTGGGTTATGAGTAAGGGGTCCATCACTATACTACGTCGGTAACCAGCGAAACCCGGAACTTGTCAACAGACTGAATTACGGGATACCTCAATAGGGTCTATTGGACATTAAACTAACATAACAAACAAACAGACGAACAAACGGTCGCAGTAGTTGACTGAGTCACGTGGATCCCGCCCAGGATGAGTCTCCATCCGTGCACGCCCCCTGGCGGTACTCATCAATGGTTTATATAAATTCCCTGCTGTCTGCTCCTCACCACATACATACATGTATGAGGACAGAGCTCGTCATGAGCGTCCGCCGCCCTCAAGTCTGAATCATCCCCTGATTGGTGACCAACCTCTGTCTGCGCTGAGCTACGATATAGGGGTTGGTCAGGTTAGATCCCACACGGTATCCCTCTGTGTTTGCCTCAAACCAAGTGTTTTTGTGTAACTCAAGGCAATATCCTCACTATCGCTCTTATATTATTATATACCTATGTCCGAATGTCTATTAAATACTGCCCGCTGCAAGGGGTGCAGTAATAATAATGTTCGTGCCCGCTGTGAGAGTGACTTAATAAGTCATTAAAATGTCGTTTTTTCACCGATTTAAGTTATATAATAATAAGCAAACGTCCTGACTGTAGACGAAACGATTCTAGTTCTTGGTCAGTCATCGATATCATACTGCCTTCCGCCTATGGCGTCAGGCAGTATGATATAGACGACTGACCTCGAACAGGAACCGTTTCGTCCACAGTAAGGACGTTTCCTAATATTATTACAGGCCATCCTTCTCATACCATGTCTATGTGGTGTGGGAAGTAAAAGAACTATCACCTCGGTAAATGTGTTAGGGGTGAGATGTCTACCTGAATTCATCGCATAGATTCGATCACCACCCTTGTGGTGTAAAAGAACCTTGAGAAAGTCTGGAAAGGACCTATAATGGTTGACTGGACGTAAAATCAAACCAAACAAACAAAAACAAAATTATATTACTACGCAAGAAATACGCGGAAGCCTAGAGGGACCATTCAATACTGCCCGCTGCGGACGCCTTGGGCAGTAATTTCTCCGGTCCTCACCTCGTAACTTTGAACTTTTGCTCATCGGAACATAGTTTCTCTCTATTCCTAACTTTATCAGGATTAAAGCCTGCCCCCACCTACCACGATTCTGGTCCCGATTGGCCTTACGGCCTTCCCGACACCATTCCGATTCTAGCGTGAGGTCAGCCAAAATCGTGGTAGGTGGGACAGGTTTCTGCGATTCCGTCCACAACAGCTCACGATAGGCTGCGATGAAAACGCCAATCGTAGAAGTCCCGATAATTTCCAACATGTTGGAAATTTTGTAGCCTGTCGTTGGGTATCGTAGCCTATCGGTAAGATATCGTGGTCAGCGCGTATGATTCACCGATTGGATCACGACAGAGGTCTATGATTCGGGGACCTCCCGATAGGTCACGATTTCGCCATTTCAAATCGTAGCGATCGGGAAGCATGTCGTGGCCTATCGTGGTAGGTGGGGGTCATCTCTAACTTTAAAGTAGACTCGGAGCGGAGTATGTGATATCCATGCTGAATGATCTGTTTATCAGTATCTGATGTATATTGAGTGCCCTGCTCACAGAGTAAGGCTGATATGTCAGGCAATGTTTAATCATGTCTTCATACAAGATTAATGAGGAATGATTCAAGGCATGAGGGGGACCACGGGGCAGTGGTGTATGATGTGTGGATCCTGCTTTAATAATGATATACACGCAGTAATTAATGCACCACTGTGCAGGGCATATTTATGGCACTCACCTAATTGAATATTGTTAAGAAACATCACGAAATTTAATATGATTGTTTATATGGCAAGTTGTCTGCGTGGAATGATTTCCTGAAGCGGAACTGGGTGATATATGTAGCGGAAGACAACACAGGCCATGTAAACAATTATGCGAAATTTGAGTGGCATTTAGATTTTATCCTACCCCGTCATATGCTTTGAACTTCATGTCACACTTGTATGAAGTTGCCTTTTTTCGGCGCTACGATCTGTGAGCATACAAGTTGCGACAACAACAACAAATTGTTCAAATATATTTTGATCTGCTTTTGAAATAGAGAATCAGGAATAGGGGGAAACTATGTTCCGGTGAGCAAAAGTTTAAAGTTACGAGGTAAGGCTCGGAAAATTTACTATCCAAGGCCTTGGCCGCGGGCAGTAATTTTTCCGAGCCTTACCGAGTAACTTTGACTTTTGATTACCGGTACTTGGTTTCCCTATTCCTATATACCTTTAAATATCGATAAAAATGATTATTTCTTTTCCTGCCATAGCCCCAGAAAAATGGCCACCCTTATCAAGTAACTGCAATAGCTAAGTTTTCGTCCCGCTGCTCTTTATGTCACGTGGTCAGGCCGGGACGAAAACTTCAGCCCAGTACGAAAACATCAGCCTGGGACGAAAACGTCAGCCTCGCTACAAAACTTATAATTACTGTACCCCCAGCAGCGGTATGTAACTATAGAGGTTTCCGAAATGGGTATATAGGAATAAAACGTTTGCAACTTCCGAAACACATTGACACTTGGTCCTAGTCTACCCTCTACATTGGTGATCGCCCGAGGCGTATGTACCGTGAGGAGAATCAGCGCGATCAGTTGTCAGTGATGACCACACTGGTCCTCCCCGTGTCTGTATCGACTGAGTCTGTGATTGACGAGGTCCGCCTGTGCTGGGAGAGTGACGATCCATTGGCTAATCGATGTGGCGGGTGAGGATGGGTCGGCAGTCTCATGCCCGATTCCCACTAGGCGATTCTGGGGCATGTGTTGGTGACTATGAGCTCAGATCTCTAGGAATCTGCCATGTTGCTAAAGCCCGGTTCCCACTAAGCGATTTTGGGGCATCCAGAGGGCACCCGTCGGCGACTATTGGCCACAATTTCTAGGAATCTGCTGAGTCACCTAGTGGGAATGCAAAATGGCAAAGTCGTCCACGGCTATTGCCCTTCCCCGCGTTGTTCGGGCTCGAGTCGGTGACTGGATTCTCTCTCAAAAGGGCACCAGTCTCTTGTAATTCAATTTCAAACATGTTTGAAATATATCAGGGCATAGTTGGCGCCTATACCCTCCCACCCGCTGTGCGACTGGCGTTTCCCGGCGATTATGCTCTCAGTAGTCTCAGGGGCAGGAATGCCAAGTGGGAATGGGCCTTAAGTGGGAAAGCAAAAATGCAAAATCGTCAGCGACTCTTGCCCCATCCCCTGTAGTGTTTGCATGAGTCTCCGACTCGAATCCATCCTAAAAAGTCGCTGGTTTCTTGTGATTTAATTTCAAACATGTTTGAAATCTTCGGGCCACTAGTCGCTGACTATGCCCTCCCACCCGCAGTGCGACTGGCGTTTCCCAGCAACTATGCCCTCCCGCCCGCTGTGCGACTGGTGTTTCCCATTGACTATGCCCTCCCACTCACTGTGCGACTGGCGTTTCCCGGCGACTATGCCCTCCTACTCACTGTGCGACTGGTGTTTCCCATTGACTATGCCCTCCTACTCACTGTGCGACTGGTGTTTCCCATTGACTATGCCCTCCTACTCACTGTGCGACTGGTGTTTCCCATTGACTATGCCCTCCTACTCACTGTGCGACTGGTGTTTCCCATTGACTATGCCCTCCTACTCACTGTGCGACTGGTGTTTCACGGTGACTATGCCCTCCTACTCACTGTGCGACTGGTGTTTCCCATTGACTATGCCCTCCTACCCGCTGTGCGACTGGTGTTTCCCATTGACTATGCCCTCCTACTCACTGTGCGACTGGTGTTTCCCATTGACTATGCCCTCCTACTCACTGTGCGACTGGTGTTTCCCATTGACTATGCCCTCCTACCCGCTGTGCGACTGGTGTTTCCCATTGACTATGCCCTCCTACTCACTGTGCGACTGGTGTTTCACGGTGACTATGCCCTCCTACTCACTGTGCGACTGGTGTTTCCCATTGACTATGCCCTCCTACTCACTGTGCGACTGGTGTTTCCCATTGACTATGCCCTCCTACCCGCTGTGCGACTGGTGTTTCCCATTGACTATGCCCTCCTACTCACTGTGCGACTGGTGTTTCCCATTGACTATGCCCTCCTTCTCACTGTGCGACTGGTGTTTCACGGTGACTATGCCCTCCTACCCGCTGTGCGACTGGTGTTTCCCATTGACTATGCCCTCCTACTCACTGTGCGACTGGTGTTTCCCATTGACTATGCCCTCCTACTCACTGTGCGACTGGTGTTTCCCATTGACTATGCCCTCCTACTCACTGTGCGACTGGTGTTTCCCATTGACTATGCCCTCCTACTCACTGTGCGACTGGTGTTTCACGGTGACTATGCCCTCCTACTCACTGTGCGACTGGTGTTTCCCATTGACTATGCCCTCCTACTCACTGTGCGACTGGTGTTTCCCATTGACTATGCCCTCCTACTCACTGTGCGACTGGTGTTTCACGGTGACTATGCCCTCCTACTCACTGTGCGACTGGCGTTTCACGGTGACTATGCCCTCCTACTCACTGTGCGACTGGTGTTTCACGGTGACTATGCCCTCCTACTCACTGTGCGACTGGTGTTTCACGGTGACTATGCCCTCCTACTCACTGTGCGACTGGTGTTTCACGGTGACTATGCCCTCCTACTCACTGTGCGACTGGTGTTTCCCATTGACTATGCCCTCCTACTCACTGTGCGACTGGTGTTTCACGGTGACTATGCCCTCCTACTCACTGTGCGACTGGTGTTTCACGGTGACTATGCCCTCCTACTCACTGTGCGACTGGTGTTTCACGGTGACTATGCCCTCCTACCCGCTGTGCGACTGGCGTTTCACGGTGACTATGCCGGGCACCAGTCTCTGGGGCAAGAATCTCCTAGTGTGAATCGGTCCTCAGATCCGGCAGGGTGCAGGGTTCGGAGGTCTCAGTGTCATGACCCGACTTGTAATCTCCTGTTTGAACAGGGAAGGTCTGGGCTGGCTCTGGATGAAGTCCTCTCCTTAACCCTATCAGGCCGAAGCCCCTGCAGGATAAATAAAGCAAATTATTAAAAAAAAAAGATGCCTGGAGAAACCCCCAAAGCCTGGAGAAACTACCACAGCCTGGAGAAACTACCACACCCTGGAGAAACTACCACAGCCTGGAGAAACTACCACAGCCTGGAGAAATCCCCACAGCCTGGAGAAACTACCACAGCCTGGAGAAACTACCACAGCCTGGAGAGAGAAACTACCACAGCCTGGAGAAACTACCACAGCCTGGAGAAACCCCCAAAGCCTGGAGAAACTACCACAGCCTGGAGAAACTACCACACCCTGAAGAAACTACCACCGCCTGGAGAGAGAAACTACCACAGCCTGGAGAGAGAAACTACCACAGCCTGGACACAGGTATTCCCATGTAGGGGAAGAAAGATGCCTCCGGGTATTCCCATGGAGGGGAAGAAAGATGCCTCCAGGTATTCCCATGGAGGGGAAGAAAGATGCCTCCAGGTATCCCCATGTAGGGGAAGAAAGATGCCTCCAGGTATTCCCATGGAGGGGAAGAAAGATGCCTCCAGGTATTCCCATGGAGGGGAACAAAGATGCCTCCAGGTATCCCCATGTAGGGGAAGAAAGATGCCTCCAGGTATTCCCATGGAGGGGAACAAAGATGCCTCCAGGTATCCCCATGTAGGGGAAGAAAGATGCCTCCAGGTATTCCCATGGAGGGGAACAAAGATGCCTCCAGGTATTCCCATGTAGGGGAACAAAGATGCCTCCAGGTATTCCCATGTAGGGGAACAAAGATGCCTCCGGGTATTCCCATGTAGGGGAAGAAAGATGCCTCCAGGTATTCCCATGTAGGGGAAGAAAGATGCCTCCAGGTATTCCCATGTAGGGGAAGAAAGATGCCTCCAGGTATTCCCATGTAGGGGAAGAAAAATGCCTCCAGGTATTCCCATAGAAGGAACGAAAGATGCCTATAGGCATTCCTATGGAAGGGATGAAAAATGCTTCTTTCAGTCCCATAGAAGGAACGAAAGATTTTTCCAGGTAATCCATGGAGGGGAGAAAAGCTACCTCCAGGCATTCCCATGGAGGGGGTGAAAGATGGCTAGAGGCATTCTCAAAGAGCATTGTCAAATTGAGGAAAAAGAAACATATAAACAAAATCACCTAAATGGAAACCTAATTGGGCATTTGTATGTAATTAAAAGATAATAGTACATTGCTTATCTCAATGGCTACACATTCTTATCGTTAATGGGTACGTATTCTGGACAGTAACTGCCTGTCGTGGGCTGGGTGAGTAGTGTAAGCTGTGTATGCTGGAGGTGCACCCCTCTCATAAGATCTCAGACTCTCTAAGTCGTATTCTGTACTCTCACTACGTTCTATGGGAGAAGAATTCTTAACAAACAAGGCCTAGAGCCTTGAGTATCCACTGGCCTGGCTCCCGTGCTAAAAAGGTATCAATGTAATCCAAAGATTCCTATCATCTCAATGATGCCACCTAGCAGGAATACTGTGTGCCAGTGATTTCTCAAGGCTCTAAGCCTTGTTTGTTAAGAATTCTTCTCTCATAGAGCGCAGTGAGAACCTTGTACAGAATACGACTTAGAGAGTGTGAGATCTTATGAGAGGGGTGCATAGTGAGAACCTTGTACAGAATACGACTTAGAGAGTGTGAGATCTTATGAGAGGGGTGCACAGTGAGAACCTAGTACAGAATACCGCTTAGAGAGTGTGAGATCTTATGAGAGGGGTGCACCGTGAGAACCTTGTACAGAATACCACTTAGAGAGTGTGAGATCTGATGAGAGGGGTGCACAGTGAGAACCTTGTACAGAATACCACTTAGAGAGTATGACATCTTATGAGAGGGGTGCACAGTGAGAACCTTGTACAGAATACCACTTAGAGAGTGTGAGATCTTATGAGAGGGGTGCACAGTGAGAACCTTGTACAGAATACCACTTAGAGAGTGTGAGATCTGATGAGAGGTGTGCATAGTGAGAACCTTGTACAGAATACTACTTAGAGAGTGTGAGATCTTATGAGAGGGGTGCACCGTGAGAACCTTGTACAGAATACCACTTAGAGAGTGTGAGATCTTATGAGAGGGGTGTGTAGTGAGAACCTTGTACAGAATACCACTTAGAGAGTGTGAGATCTGATGAGAGGGGTGCATAGTGAGAACCTTGTACAGAATACCACTTAGAGAGTGTGAGATCTTATGAGAGGGGTGTGTAGTGAGAACCTTGTACAGAATACCACTTAGAGAGTGTGAGATCTTATGAGAGGGGTGCATAGTGAGAACCTTGTACAGAATACCACTTAGAGAGTGTGAGATCTTATGATAGGGGTGCGCAGTGAGAACCTTGTACAGAATACTACTTAGAGAGTGTGAGATCTTATGAGAGGGGTGCACCGTGAGAACCTTGTACAGAATACTACTTAGAGAGTGTGAGATCTTATGAGAGGGGTGCACCGTGAGAACCTTGTACAGAATACCACTTAGAGAGTGTGAGATCTTATGAGAGGGGTGCACAGGGAGAACCTTGTACAGAATACCACTTAGAGAGTGTGAGATCTGATGAGAGGGGTGCATAGTGAGAACCTTGTACAGAATACCACTTAGAGAGTGTGAGATCTTATGAGAGGGGTGTGTAGTGAGAACCTAGTACAGAATACCACTTAGAGAGTGTGAGATCTTATGAGAGGGGTGCATAGTGAGAACCTTGTACAGAATACCACTTAGAGAGTGTGAGATCTTATGAGAGGGGTGCATAGTGAGAACCTTGTACAGAATACCACGTAGAGAGTGTGAGATCTTATGAGAGGGGTGCACAGTGAGAACCTTGTACAGAATACCACTAAGAGAGTGTGAGATCTTATGAGAGGGGTGCATAGTGAGAACCTTGTACAGAATACCACTTAGAGAGTGTGAGATCTTATGAGAGGGGTGCATAGTGAGAACCTTGTACAGAATACCGCTTAGAGAGTGTGAGATCTGATGAGAGGGGTGCGAGATGGACAGGGTTAATAACAGTGTTTGGTCAATACCAGAGAAGACCGAACCTCAGTGGCCAGCTGGACACAGACTAAGGGTGGAGAGTGTATCGACTACGGGTGGAGATCACTAAGTCATTCATGTGCTCAGACCATTTGGGGGTGCTCACGGTTGTTTAGGAGACGAGGAAATCGTTCAGAAGCTCTGACTCTAAACAAAGGAGAATGCTGGTGTTACATTGTTGGAGATGTAGATTTTCGTTTCGTTGAGCGCGGGCCACAAGATATTCTGCGTATAGGGCACATAGCTATTGTGTTATGGAGAAAGCCATCTGATACCCCAATGCTAAACCAAACACCAGGTTGCGGGTCCAGTTATCAATGGATTTTATCTCTAAAAGATTTTTGACCTGCCATAAAAGAGTTTTTAGCCTCGTCTCACTTCACAGATCCGATTATAATCGGGGCGGGTATTAATAGTATGGGGGTAATGACTAACTCTGCCCGATCATAATCTTGTCGCTGTACCCAGTTCTCCGACTGCTCCCGATTCTCTGAAGACTGCTTCATTGGTGTTAATGTGTATCTGTCTGTTAGAGATATGAGTATTATACACTGATTTGTAGGGGATAACAAGCCGATTATAGATCTGAAATCTGTTTCCTGATATCATGAATAGAACAGAAGTGATCAAACTTTGCATTATAGTCTATTAAGGCCCAGACGGCCTGACTCCTGGCGCTCTCTATGATCACACTTGGGCAGTTTTACGAGGCTTTGAAGGGAGGAGGTGTGATCGGAAGAATATTTGAGGGTATAAGACAGCGACATTAATGATCCACCAAGAGTAAGATAGGGCCGGACGATGACCATGTGGAGGAATTGTGGACGACGGCCTCCCAAATCGCTCATCGGCTCAGATCAGCTCGGACAATCTGCCTGGTGGATTAGTAAATCGGCCGAAATCAGCCGGAATCGGCCTGACCAGCCCATTGAAAACCCTGTCGCCCGCACCCGTGCCGTCGTCGCCTCTGGCCGGCCGGCCCTATAAAACCCAGCTGGATGGCCGCCTCTGGCCGTCTCTGAGCGTCGATTTGGTGGATCAGTGCTTTATGGGCTTCATGTGCAACACAACCTAGTGAAAGCACAGTACAGGGTTATTTTTAACAGACCCTGACCTCCGAGATTGATCATCAAAGAGAACAGGAATTAATATTTCATATCAGCAGCGATTCCGGCATTTGTAGCCGTAGAAATTGAGGAAGATATGTTTTTCTTTACCGTGATCTTCTGTCACCATCCTTAGATTGAGTGGATTATTGTCGTAATCAAATACGCGCCTAGACAGTTTATACCTGAATTATTCAGGCTTATTTTACATATTAATACAGATTCTGATAGATCCGTATGGAGATATCCCTCTTTTATCCGCATGATGTATGCGACCAGGATTAAAAATAACCTCCTTGGTGACATCTCTGTAATTCATGAATAATCGTGTTGTGATTGTCTCGATTTGATAATAATTATGACTCATTAAACCTCCTACATTTAGATTGAGGACATGTTGGGCCGGAAATCCCCACAAAACAATGTTTCTAGGTGTTAGATGAACGTTCCAAAGCTGTAGGTTGGGCATGGCTTAGATTCTTAAAAGTGAGAAGATGAATAGTTCAGGCATCTAATGTAATACATGTTTAAAAGTTACTGTCTTTTTTTTTATCTAATGTGATAAAAACGGAAACATATTAGCAGGCACTTTGAATTATCACCTCCTATGGTTATTCATTTGCATAATTATGTCCTCGACTTTTGTCACAGAGAACCTGCTTTACATCTCACGAGATGACACGCATTTATCCGCTCGTTGATAGGGTTGATTAATTACCTTAATAAGAATTAACAGGACACTCTCCCAGTACAGGACACTCTCGCAGCACAGGACACTCTCCCAGCACAGGACACTCTCCCAGCACAGGACACTCTCCCAACACAGGGCACTCTCCCAGCACAGGACACTCTCCCAGCACAGGACACTCTCCCAGTACAGTTCACTCTCCCAGCACAGGACACTCTCCCAGCACAGGACACTCTCCCAGCACAGGACACTCTCCCAGTACAGGACAGTCTCCCAGCACAGGACACTCTCCCAGCACAGGACACTCTCCCAGCACAGGACACTCTCCCAGCACAGTTCACTCTCCCAGCACAGGACACTCTCCCAGCACAGGACACTCTCCCAACAACGGACACTCTCCGAGCACAGGACACTCTCCCAACACAGGACACTCTCCCAGCACAGGACACTCTCCCAGTACAGGACACTCTCTCAGCACAGTACACTCTCCCAGCACAGTAGCTCTTTTAACACAATACACTCTCCCAGCACAGTACACTTCCCATCTCGGGACACTCTCCCAGCACGAGACACTCTCCTAGCACAGGACACTCTCCCAGCATGGGACACTCTCCCAGCACTGGACACTCTCCCAGCACAGTACACTTTCCCAGCGCACACATCGACCATCCTATTATACATAAACACAGCGTATGTCGCCGGTAACAGCTGACCAAACCCCAGGTCGCCATGGTTTCCTGACGCCTTCCCGGCATGCCGTGCTCGTCTCGTCTCTCGCGAGACTTTACGAGACTTCTCAAGTTACAATGGATAATCCCGATGTTCAACTTTTCTGCATGAATAGGAATAATATCAGATATGGCAGTTTTATTATTTTACAAGGAAATCCTTGTTATAATTTTTAGTTTATATAGATTTTTTCTTTGTAATTTTTCTATGGTAGCAAGGTCACATTTCCCTATGTATAATATTAGTAAACGTTCTTACCGTTGCCTAAACGGTCGAACGACTGACCGACTTGCAGTGGCAAGGACAACCAGCACAACTTCTCTCCTTCACGAGGTTCCCCAAAATACTTACTGATACTTGTTTATAATGAACGATGATACAAAATATTGAAAAGCTACATCAACCTATCACAAGATGAAAGATAACTTATTAGAATGTTTCTTTAAAAAGATATAACATATTTCGCCACGCCTTCCAGTGAGTAAACCTGCGTAATAATGGCGGGTGTTACCCATTATGCACCAAAAAATGGCGGGTGTTACCCATAATGCACCAGAAAATGGCGGGCGTTACCCACGATGCACCAAAAAATGGCGGGCGTTACCTGGCCTTATATGTGAGCGATCACATACATAGGCCAGGCTTCCAGGCTACCCAATACTGCCCAAACTCGATGGTGAAATGAATCCAAACCTCGTCGGAATTTAACCAGCCAGATAATCCCAGTCCCGACATCAACAGATAAAAACCCCACTGCATGCTGGGTAATATCGGTGGCTAATTATAGAGATTAAAGCGTTGAGGCACAACGTATCAGATTAATCCGCCGCCGCCTCCACTAATTACCTATAATTAATCAGTCCAATCAGGTGACTGGTAACTCGTCAGCTAAAAACCCACCCACTTGTTACTTCATCAAGAGACTGAGACAACAAGCGACAAGCCAGCAGCACCGTGCTGCCACCACCGGCGACTCCCCGAACTAACCGCCGGCAGACTACACCGATCTGCTACTAGAGGGCACCACTCTTACTGTTCAGACCCAAGAAAACGATTCACTAGTCTTTATTATAGCGTGCTTGTACGCATTATATATGTTGCCTTTAGGTTAGAGTGGTCACATGTAGGCTTCCAGCGTACTGCAAAAACATTACTTTTTCACTAAATGCATGTTATTCACTGCGGTATTGTGAAAGGAGCAGGGTGCCAGTGACTTAGTGTTTCAGAGGTGTACCCAGCTGACCATGACCAATTACTCAAGACCGAAATACCTCATTGACCCACTGGTGCTTGTTATGTTTTGATCCTAGACTCAGGTAGTTACAGAAAGGTCAAGTTGACTGGGTACAAACAAGCATGTATGGCACTGCTATATCCAAATGGGTCTTAGACCATCAGTGATCGCTTAAACCCAATAGGTCAATGAAACACCTGGTCTATAAAACACCTCCCAGGTTTACTGGCGTAATCTGAATCTTGGTCAGGTACGATAATTCAATGGAAACGGTCACTATTAACGATCGTTACCTACTATATCTAAAAAACTATGATTCTGGTAGTATCCGCTTGGAATGTCTCCCGAGTGAACCAGACCTAGGCATGGAGACTGAAGAGCCACGAGAGTGAGATTCTCGTATAGTACCTAACTGAATCCTGCTATCTTTTTTTGTTGTTCTCTACACAGATGTACTTCTATTCTTATGATTTGTTTTTAGCTGTACTGAAAACATAATTCTAAACTGTAGTTTTCCAATCTCCTTTCCTTGAGAGAATGCAATGAGATCTCACCCTTTCGCTGGTGTCAATCCATAGAGTTCTGATCGCTGATGATCAGCTCAAGCACCTGTGTCATACGAAATGATAACCAAGAGTTTACCATAGTTTCCCGTTCACCCGCTAGAGGGCCCAACTTAGGGGGAAGTGGGGAGGGGATAGGAGGTAGCTAAATACGAATCGGCGAAGTCGCTAGTCACTTCTATAAAACACGCACTTAACTGTAAACTTACACCAACCTAACTCCTGCTGGGAGAGTGATGCGTGATGCATGGTGGGAATGTGGAGTTACCGCATTTCGTGGAGCCACCTGTCCCTGTCGGTCTCTAACAGACACCCCCCCCCTTCACAGCGCCACCTAGGTGGTCAGAGGCAGAATCACCCAACTAATTCTCTCAATCTTTCTAACAACATCGATTTTTTATTCTTTTTCATTTATTTCGAAATAGCATATCATAATATCGATAGATTGCATACATATTGGACATATCCAATGTAATGAATACTATTTAATATACTTTTAATTTATATCGTTTCAATTTTTAAAAATGTTCCCATGGTGCCAGGGCACATTCCTTCTGCCCTTCTACCATGACCTTGGGAAATGACATTTCAGCAGCTGCTATGACCTAACGCCCTTTGACCCAACCGCTTCCCGTCCCTCTCCCACGCATACTGCAGACCCAGAGGGCAGTGCCCGGATGTCATACTGCACATACGCCCTCAGAGGTTACTAAACTCCCTATTATCGCCCAGAGTAAATTCAAGTTCTGCTCGCGACTGGAGGGCCACACCACGAGCACATGAACCATAGTTTTTCCATTCATGTTTGGAGAACCTGAATATGATTTCCATTTCTTACATCGGATTTCAAATTTGAAGATTTATAAAAACTGTTAAACTGCAATAATTGTGGGTTACGGTTCAATAGTATATCACCATACAACGTCGAACCGCACCCAATCCATAGCCACTGAAAATATGCCAATTAGGTCTTCCATGTCGTTTAGGTCTGCTACATAATCTCACCCGGCTTCGCCTCCAGAGATTACTCTGCAACAAAAACTTATGGGGTATATTCAGCAGCTATGGATCTCGATGAACTATCCATCTATCATAACGAGAAGATTCATTATGAAAGGTATCATTTTCTCAAGCAATTGATTACTGACAGTATTACAGTATTGCGATATGTCTTACCTCCTTTGCCGTGATACGTTATGCGCGATGATATGTGTGTTTTTTTCGTGATAATGTGTGTATATTTTGGTGCTCCACTACCACCACGCCTCACAATCTATTGCCTGTCATACTGCAGCATAATTAGATCTATTGCAACAGCGATTGCGAATGTACTTAGTCATACTGATGCTTCATGAAAAAATACACACAATCACTCAAAACCTTTTTTTTCGCCACGCATTGGTATAATTAAGCACTTTCACTACTTGATTACTCAAAACCTAAGTCTAATTGAACAAATTTGATGTTAATCTACCCAAACAAACAAACCCAAACCCTAAGAGGTCAACCAAATCGTGACAAATCTGGCTATATCTTGTGTGCTGGTGGAAGAGCTCCGTGGTCTCCTGGGGTGGACGGCAATTACCAATCTGTTCACCCTCTTGGTCGCCTCGCCTCCTCGTGGTGCAGACCAGATATGCACGCAAGCATAACAAAAACGACTGGGGTGGGGAGTTAGCTCAGTGGTGAAGAGCACTGGACTTCGTTTATTTCGAGTCCCACTGCAGCCACTTTTCTCCTTGACCCCAGCAGTGGTAGATTTACTGGTATATCAAAGGCCAATCCTTCTCATACCATGCCTATGTGTTGTGGGAAGTAGAATAACTCTCACCTCAGTAGATGTGTAGGGGTGAGATTTCTACCTACATTCATCTCATAGATTTGGTGAAACCCAAAGTAAGTCTATTCGAACAAATTGGACATTAAACTACCCAAACAAAGAAGAATCTACCTTCTAAAGAGTCATTCAAACAAGCTATAAAGCGATTGAGAGTAATATAAGAGCAGAGAGTAGCAAATCAAGAGAAATAACTCGTCATCAAAAATCATTATCATATCAGCTCATAATCGTATTATCATCTTATGTATCTGAAATCAATGAAACCGGGCGGCCTTATGCATCGGCACAATGTAACCAGCTTGTCGTAATGTAATACCATCTTATTGTAAGGTGAATTATGTGCAAATAAATATAAAAAAATGCAAAGAAGAGCTCCGTTAATATAGTATAATTTCCCCATCTGTCTCTGTTTCTAATGGTTTTCTCGTTTGTCATTGCAGGTGAGTGTCTATCAGTGCAGGGTGAGGGTGGCCGAGGTAAGCGACACACAGACCAGGTAGTATCTCACCCCTGGTATCTTTGTCCCATAGGCTTAACATTGTGATCTTGTTCTCCATACCCCTACGAGTATTGCAGCCCGTTCACCATGGTCTTTATCCTACCCCTCGTATAAATCTCCATAGACTTAACATGGAGTGACTGTATGCCACGGTTATGCCATAATATATTTATATGCCACAGGTGACATATGAAGTTAAAAACATGTGACAGGGTAGGATAAAATCTAAACGTCACTTAATTTCATACAATTGTTTACATGGCGTTCATTGTCTTCTGCTACAGATATCACTCAGCTCCGCTTGGTGATATCATTCCGCAAGACAACTCATGCCATATAAACAATTGTATGAAATTTCGTGACGTTTCTTGATAATATCCTGTGTATTGGCAATTATTTAGGTGTGTACAGGGGTGAGATAAAATACAGAAAGCAATCCGTTTTGATCAAAGTCTTTGTTCTCGTTTGAACGCTACATGATACTCACTCGGCTGTCACCTCGTTCATATCACTCCGCATCAAACTCGTCGAGAACGACGCCTTTGACCAAAACTTGTTGGTTTCTTCTTCACTCCGCCCTTTGTGAGGAGCAGATTTCCCGCCATCTCCCGCACGGCCTTGACCTTCTGTCTGTCGGCTGCACGCTCGTTACGTCATTAGGGCCGACATCCGGAATGTGCGCTGCCATCATTTGTAAACGGCGAATAGAAGATGCCAGGCATTACTATTGCCGCGTTTCCACATTTAATAGGTATTGTAGGCTAATGTACATTTTCGTGATTTACATAGGAAATGTACTGAAAAATATGATTTTCTTCAATTCTTTCCAAAACCAGGAAGATGACCTACGGATTTTAAAGCTCAAATGTCTAGTACTATACATCTACTATATTCTAGTAAAGTTTTAGGAAACTGACATGGGTTTTATTATGTGAAAAACAAATTCTTAGAATTTCTATATATTCTTTTATGAAATTGTCATAATATTGAGCTCTAAATTAAAAACTAGTACGGTGACCCCAATTTTTAAAATTAGATATGTGTACTAGAACACTTGGAGATTATCATATTCAAATTTCAGGAAAATGACATGGGTGTTAATTTTTAAGTCAAATTGTCCGATATGCCTTTAATCACGTGGTTGTACTCTTACATGCGGCGGGGGTATTATCTCACCCCTGGAATAAATGCCCATAGGCTTAACATTGGGACCTCGTTCTCCATGCCCCTACAAGTATTGCAGTCCGTTCTCCATGGTCTATATCCTTTTTGTTGTCCATTCTTTTAGTGTGTACAGGGGTGAGATAAATACAGAAAGCAACTCGTTCTGGTCAAAGAAGTCGGTCTCCAACTCGTTTGAATGATACATGATATTTACTTGGCTGTCGCCTCGTTCATATCACACCGCATCAAACTCGTGGAGAACAACGACTTTGACTTAAACTGGTTGGTTTCTTCTTTATTCCCATATACCTATGGGCGAACAGCCTATGATTACTTAACGCTGCTGGGGGTGGAATAACTTTTGTTTACTGCCCAGGTTCAAGTTACTGCCCAGGTTGACGTTTACTACCCAGGCTGACGTTTACTGCCCAGGTTGACATTCAGAGACATTCAGTTTTTATCGATATTAGCCGACAATTTAAGGTATGTAGGAATAGGGAACCCACGTACCAGTGGAAATAAGTCAAAGTTACGAGCTAAGGCTTGGCAAAATTACTGCCCAAGGCGGACAGTAATTTTTCCAAGCCTTACCTCGTAACTTTGACTTATTCCCACCGGAACAGAGTTTCCCTCTATTCCCCTACCCCTAATATAAAATCCCATAGGCTTAACATTGGGTTTCTGTATGCCACGCTGACTGGCATACAGAGTTTTATATGCCACTAGTGGCATACAGCATTGTTATCACATAATATTCCAAAATCGAGAAGATATGGCAGGATAAAATCAAAACCGGGTTCGTTTTAATCTTGGCCACCGCATTCCATTCCTGAAGTTTTGGCTCCGGACTTAACTCGGCTTCGCCTCATGAAGTCACTTTGCCAAACTCCAGTCGTGGAATACGGTGGACAAGATGAAACCTCATCCAGTTTTACGATATTACTGCACCCCGAGCAGCGGGTAGTATTTCATAGACGTGCGGCCATAGGTATATAAACATACCAGCAGTGTTGTGGAAGGGAGAGGACACTGTAAAAGAACACTTAATTACGTGGTTGTATTCTCACATGCGGCTGGGGTAATGTTGCGCAAGGAAACCACCGTCTGCCTTTTAATGTGAAGAGTTATTCTTTACCTGCTCCGGGATGGCCGAGTAAGATAAGTCAAGGCCGTCCCAGTTCAAAGCCAGGCTTATCTCCGTAGCTGCCATCTGGTGGGAAGATTGGGAACTGGAGATCTCGTCTACAGTCACGTGACAGGCGAGATTTGGTGAATCCTTAGATGTGAGGTTATCAGCGTCTCGTCCCGTCTCGCTCTCTGCGAGAATGGCCGAGACTTGCAGCTACTTTTACTCTAAGCGCTGACCTGAAGCGAAATGAAAGAGAACCCAAGTCGGGAAGAAGGAGAAAACGGGCTCACCCGAGAAAACGTGGGGCTGTTGCCAACATCCTTATCTACAGCAGGCTTTATGGTGCCAACAATGTTGGCCAAGAATAGGAATTCCAAATTAATACCATCAATGATTTCAAATGAAAAGGGTCACTGGAACGGCAAATGTTTGTGTGCTTGTATATTTTCTTAGTAAGATTCTCTCTGTTGTGTTCATTAAGTCGTACAGATGAAGTTTTTTTGTTTTTTTTAAAAAGTTATTATTTATTCTGGAGTAAGCTACTAGGATTTGTAAAGCTATCCTATTTTGAGTAGGCAGTAAGGCTCCAGGGCCGTGTGGGAAGTAAAAGAACTCTCACCTCGGTAAATGTGTAAGGATGAGATTTCTACCTGAATTCATCACATAGATTCAATCACCACCCTAGTGGTGTAAAAGAACCTTGAGAAAGTCTGGTAATGACCTATAATGGGTTAACTGGACGTTAAATCAAACCAAACAAACAAACAAGCTCTAGGCCCAATGTATAACAGATATATAGATTCCCGCGTATAAGATGCAGCTCGCGTATAAGACGCACCCTGAGGTCTGGCAAATCCTATAATGCCACTCAAAATAAACCTTGTTTCTCATCACCGCACGCATCAGAAAAAAACGATTTTAGAAGATTTTGTATCTTATAAATAAGATGAACCTTAATAGAATTTATGGCAGGTATGTGTATTTAGTATCAAATTAAAACTCCTGATGTCAGGGATGCAACATATAACCAGTAAAAATCTGAAAAGCCCACATAAGCGGACACCCTGCGTAAGCGACCACTTTGGCCCGGAACGGAGAGTGACCGCTTACGTTGGGTTTTACCGTATGTCTGAATCCCATTTTATGACACTTCAAAAGCCATCTTCCATCCAGCAAAAAAAAAGCGCCCTCGTCATATTTTTCATGGCTTGGTGATGAGAAACAAGTTTTATTTTGAGTGGCCTTAGATGCACCTGGGTTCACGTATAGGATGCGTCTTATACTCGAGAATTTACGGTAATTCTGTATTCAAATTATGATTAAAAAGTCTTACCCTGTAGCAGAAATTCATGCAAGATGAACTATTCTCATGAAACGACAACTTTTAATTCTTTCATGATCATACCAAGTTGTTCGGTTCACTAGAATTGTTATAAATTGAAAAAAAACTAAGTTTCCCATGAAAATCTGTGATACAGATATGAAATGAAGATCAAAAGGGAAAAAAGGTCGCTACATTGGTTTTGATTGTGTTCATTAATCCATCAGACAGCATTCCCTTAGGGAATAATTAGATTTAAAAAGACAATCTAAACTGAATAACGTCAGATAAAATTACGTGTGAATTGGTCCCCTAATGAACAATAGAAAGCAAGAAAACTACTTTCAAAATTGAACAAGTTTTATGCAGAAATACATAATTAAATTTGTTTGTACTCATTAATCCTGCCATAATCGAAACAAAAAGGTGACATAGATTCTCTCCTGCACGCAAGACAAGAATAAATGTGAGAAAAGGTAACAAGTCGATCAATTAATCAAAGTTTCCCAAAAAAACCTCTGAATATTCAACATGGAGTGTAGGATGAGGTTCGTACCACCTACAGTAGAACCCCGCTTAAGGGAGCACTTTCCCTTCTGAGCAACTTGTCCGCTTACGCGGCAAAATCCTTACATGGGGTTTCAGTCTCTCGATGGGTTGTTTGTATATTGTACTACAGTAAAACCCCTCTTCCGGGACACCCCGCTTAAGGGGACACCCCGCTTAAGGGGACAATTTGCTCGGAACGGAAATTTTCCCCTCTATTAAGGGGACAGTTTAGGAGGGACATCATATCAAAAACACTGAAAATCCAGTGACTTTCGGACCCGTTGACGGTAGGGTGTTAGAGGCCCGCTTACAGGTTAGCGGTGGGCGGTTCAGGGCGGGCTGGCGGCTTTGAAGGTGTGGTATTCAGTGAGCCGTTGCGGCTCAGGGCGGCTCACGGTGAGTCGCTTATGCGGCCGCAGATTTCTCTCAGAAGTTACGGGGGGACATTGACCTGGAGAGTTGACCTGGACATTGACCTGGACAGTTTCTGCACCACCCACAACACCGACACCTGGGACTGTGAAACTGTATATAAATTGTACTGTATATTTACATGTATTATCTATTTATTTTTAGTTTATATACATTTATATTCATTTATATTCATTTATATTGTATAATTGATAGGTATTTGCTTATTTATATATTATTAATAAACCTTTTAACCTAATAACCATCGTTTCCTTCATTTATCTAGGTATTCTCTATTGTATAACCATTGGCAGACTGAAAACCCCGCTTAAGGGGACACCCCGCTTAAGGGGACACCCCGCTTAAGGGGACAGTTGGCTCGGAACGGAGGGTGTCCCCTTAAGAGGGGTTCTACTGTATACACATATGCCCCAAAATACTCCAAATGCCAACCTCTGCTATGCAAGTGGTAGTGGAGGCGTACCACCATACTGTGCTGGTATGGTGCCATACCACCACACTTTGAACACTCAATCTGATACGCGAGTATGTGTATTATTGGGAATACCAAAATAAATCATAAACAATAGGTGTCTGGAGAAAAAATCATACAGAAATTTTTTAGATAATATCATGACATTATTAATCGCAAAGAAAAGAATTTTCTAACAGTTTTAATTTTATTTACGAAAGCACAGCTATGGACATTGCGAAAGTGACGCATACGCATAATTCATAGCAGAAAGTTACTTCCGCCTGCCCAGGCGATTTTGATTATCACCTCAAAGTGAACACATGTTGTTTCTTGCGGTATAAAACATTCTTTCGGTACGATAAGCCTTCCCAGTTAGGTTAACAAGTTTCCCTAATATATTATGCCTTGTGGAAACACTGTTATAACCACCTACAGGGGCCAACACAGAGTGGTTTGGACACAAAATTAATTTCCAAGACATTTAACCCCCGCCACCACCCACCACACACCGACCTCAGTTCGCACGTACTTTATGGACTGCCCCTTAGTTTCAGGACTTGCCCATATCAAAGAACTCTGACCCACATCCCCAGTACTCGGGGCACCACGTTTCTCACGTTGTACTCTTATCGTCCGTCCATGGCGGTCAAGATGAAGATGTCATTGCGGTTCACAGACCACAGAATACAAATAAAACACCAGCGCCTGCAATTACTCCAGTCCCAAATGAAACTGGCAGCAGTTCCGCCATCACTACACAGCATCCTGATCAATATCGTCCCCGCACGCAACCGCCCTGACCTCTCGTGACCTCTCGTGACCTCTCGTCCGGACCACGTGACCTCCGACTCATCTCCTTGTCTTGTCCGAGTGCAAACCTTCCCGTCAGCCCTCAGTAAACGCGCTGTGACGCCACAGCTGCGCGGTAACCATGGCAACTGGTGTGTGACGACGCGTTGTCAGGGAAACCAATACGTGTTGACATGGCAACGTGACAGGTTGGTTATACCGGTTTAATAATGCTGGTCTAGAGAGGCGAGAGTGCATGGCAGGAGAGGTGATATTGAGTGATCGCTTCATCAATATTTCGAAGGATCGCTGAAAAACCACACACCCTTATACATGTATTATTTTATATCACCCCGGGAATAAATGTCCATAGGCTCCATATGCCCCTACGAGTCCATTCTCCATGGTTTATATTCTGTGTTTTGTCCATTCTTTTAGTGTGTACAGGAGTGAGATAAATACAGAAAGCATCTCGTTTTGGTCAAAGAAGTATTCTCCAACTCGTTTGAATGCTGTGATATTCACTCAGCTGTCGCCTCGTTCATTTCACTCCGCATCAAACTCGTGGAGAACGACGACTTTAACCAAAACTTGTTGGTTTCTTCTTTATTACCTCACCCCGGTATTTTTCTCCATAGGCTAACATTAGGAACTCGTACTCCACGGCCATGGAGTTCGTGTACCCAATACTCAATGGCTAGTTGGGTGATTTATTTCATCAATAAATAATGTCATACGGGATGAGATAAAATCAGAAACCCACTCGATGAAAATAACTTGGTCCGTACTCCATCTCGTTTGACCGCAGAGTAATTCACTCAGCTTCGCTTCGTGAATTACTCTGCAGTCAAACTCAGTGGAGTACAGACCAAGCTATTTTCATCTCGTGGGTTTCCTCCTAAATACTGCACCTCTAGCAGCACTTTTATTGACCAGGAGTAAAGATTCCGTTCAACACTCAGTGACGAAATACTATCCATACGTCCCTCTATACCACGTGACTACTTTTTCGAAAAAGTGGCCACTCTCCCCCCAGAAATTTCGCGGCGCTAGCGCTGGCTTAATCTCTGCCCCAACCCAGTGACGCCATATGCTGGTTCTCAGGGTATCAACTAAGAACAGGGGGAACCAGCCAGCATTTCAGATTCAAAACAAGGCAGCTGTCGACAGTTATACAAGTCAAACAACCCACATATCATGAGTTTGGAAATATGGGAACTGTTAAGGGAGCTTGACAGAAAATCTAGCTGTTTCTTTTTCAGACTTAAAACATTTTACAATGGGAATTCACAGTTGATTAGACTGCTCCTTCAGAGGAGCACATGGCATTGTTGACAAAACAAAGCCCTGCAGCACATGAGGTGCTTTCCACTGTAGAAGGTAATCCCAGAGGCTGTGTCTGGCTTGACATAAATAATAATAGAAGTGAGAGTATTTTGTTTACCATATAAATATGTGCATCTCTATTTACATGTAGAACACAAAATACCCTGCAAATCTCTCAGAATTTAGGATAATTGAATAACTGGCATATGGGCCAGATTTGAGCCCAAACAGGCAGGTTGGGGCAGAGATACAAAGCGACCACAGGAAATAGAGCACAGGATATCTGCTGGGAGAGTGAAAAGTGGCATGGGGGGCGTATCGTAGAGGATATAGAGGAAATATTATATCCCGTCAGATAGAAACGTGAAATCGTGTTGGTGTTGGTGGGTTCCAGGCCTTATAGATCGGGTTTTCCCGATGTGGTCTACCATGCACATGAATGCACTACGATGACCTCCTTATAAAACTAGGAGCAAATAGTATGTTCATCATAGATGAATGAGCGTGCAACTATAAATGAATAACAATTTTGGGTTACAGTCAGCCTATGGATCGTTTTCTGTAACCCACTTGCACCCAGTCAATTTGCTATTTCTGCAACTGCCTATCTAGGATCCAAACAGATCAAGCACCAGTGGGCCTTGAGGTATTTTGGTCTTGAGTGATTGGTCATGGTCAACTGGGCATGGCTCTAAGACAATGAGACACTGCTCCCTGCTCTGTTCTCACTATCACAGTGAACAGCATGCAGATAGTAAAGGGATAGATTTCTGGAAGCACACTGAAAGTTCAATGTGACCACTCTAACCTCTAGATGATGTATTTAGCGGTGCAAGCACGCTCTAACTAGATGCATCAAAGGCTGCACTATGATATGGACATCGTATTGCATCTACAATTTCTACCCTAGCAGGTGAAAACCACCCTTGATAAGAACTTTGACATCCAACCTTTCCACGTGATCAACACCTTCCTTAATATAGCAGGCCTCCCAGTGAAACATTTAAAACCTATATAACCTATAAAAACCTATATTTGTCACTGCCATGCAGATTGATGTGTACAGGGAATCTTAGAAGTTAACTTGACACAAAGTCAGATTGTCAAATGACAAGATATCCACATTATCGGTTTATCTAAGAGATCATAAAAGTGTGTAAGTAATAACAGTTGGTGTGACTTTTTGCTAGGCCTGTTGAAAACTCAAAACGCCTATACATGTTTGGTGGGTATAACCTGATGAGCCAGACATCCTGATGTCCTGCAATTTAGTACTAGGTAGATGTTTTATGAATCAAGAACTTAAGATAAGCGATTCACTATATTTTGACTCCTATTATGCTGAATATGTTAACCCTAAAAACCTATAAAAGCCTATGTTTTGGGCCTGTAAAACATGTAAAAACCTATATTTTGATTTTCAAAACCTATAAAGAAACCTATATTGATAGAGCAGGGCACTGAGAAGCCTGATATAGTTTCATCTACTACTTTAATGTTATTTGTAACCATATAGGTTATATCATCCTTCCTTACAGATTATTATATTTCAAATTAACCATATAGGTTACATTTTCCTTCCTAACAGATTATTATATTTCAAATTTAAACTGTCTCCATCAAGTTTGAAACAGGATAGTGAAAATGACTTTTTGTTATTTTTTTCCCTGTCGACCACTGAGTTGAATTGAGGAGACCTTGTCATTAGATACGGTTGATGTGGTCCTAAATAAACGCCGCAGAGCATCACAAAACCATTATCTGCCCCTGACCGACCGGCTATTCAGACGGACACTGGGGTAAACTAATCTTATCTAAACAGAGGGAAACTTTCTGACGATGAAATATGAATTGTGTTCGTTCTGGTCTCGGCTTCCACTGATCACATCTATAGGCCGCTGATTATTTCAACTACAGTCAAACCCCACTAAAGGGACACCCCGCTTAAGGGAAGACCCGCTACAGGGACACTCCGCGTAAGGGAAGACCCTTCTACAAGGACACCCCGCGTAAGGGAATACCGTGCTACAGGGACACCCCACGTAAGGGAATACCCCGCTACAGAGACACCCGGCGTAAGGGGAGACCCTTCTACAAGGACACCCCGCGTAAGGGAATACCCCGCTACAGGGACACCCTGCGTAAGGGAAGACCCTTCTACAAGGACACCCCACGTAAGGGAAGACCCCACTAAAGGGACACCCTGATCACATCTACATGCAGGCGACAGGGTTTTCAATGGGCTGGTCCTTGCAATTCCGGGCAATATGCTAATCCACCAGGCAGATTGTCCCAGCCGATCTGAGCCGATGAGCGATTTGGGCGGCCGATGTCCACAATTCCTCCACATGGTCATTATCCGGCCCTAACTCACTCTTGGTGGATCATGTGCTTTAGGGGATAGGGGGCCTGCTGGGGTAGACAGCAATGATCACTCTGTCCACCCTCTTGGTCGCCTTGCCTCCACATGGTGCAGGCCGGATATGTTTGCATGCAAGCAAAACTAAAGTGACCGGGGTGGGGAGCTAGCTCAGTGGTAAAGAGGATTGGACTGTAATCCCAAGGTTGTGAGACTTTGTTGGTTAAAGTGCCACTGCAGCCACTTTTGTCCTTCAACCTCAGCAGTGGTATATTTACCGCTTTATCAAAGACCAGTCCTTCTCATACCATGTCTATGTAGTGTGGGAAATAAAAGAACTCTCACCTCTGTAAATGTGTAAGAGTGAGATTACCAAAATTTATCTCATAGATTCGGTCAAACCCAAAGTAAGTCTAATAGAACATTATGAATGGTAAACAACCCAAACAAACAAATAAACAAAGGGGTGGGGAACTCTGCGTTAACGAACAGTTATTTCATTACCTAATGATTATTAACCCAGTGTAAGGGGACCACTCTCGAGGGACACATCACATTTGAGAAACCAGTGTGGGAACTGGACATCAAGATATCTAAACTGCTTGTTTATGGTGTGTATGTGTGAAAGGTGGACCTCTTTCTAAACAATTAGATACTGTATACCATTAAGGAACTGCATCGAAATCCATAGTTGCTGAAATTATTCGATGGGATTTGGTTGGGGAAAATCTCACAAGTCAAAGCCGAGTGAAATTATGTAGCAAACAAAAATGATGACATATTTTCAGTATCTATGGATCAAGTGTGCTTCAGATTCTTTCTCACCCCTATCACTGACTAATTGGCTAACATTTGGTCATAACTTCCTATTGAGTTTCTAATACTCCATGGGCGTTGAGTACGAGTTTCCAATGTTAAGTCTAGGGAAAGAAATACCAGGGGTGAGCTAAACTCAGCATACCCACACCCACACACACACCAAACCAATGAATAAGACATAAAGAATATTCAGTTGTTGCTTTGTGGGTCTGGTACAATTTTCGAGTTTTTTTTCTCGAGTTTCTTTATTGTATCTGTTGTTGGGGTACAAGTTTTTCAGATACAACATCGAGTTAAATCTGTGATACAGGAATCGAATACATTATGATGAAGGAGTTATACATGAGCACCAGTGTAAAACCCAGGGATCACTCCGCATAAAGCCCAATGCCCATCTACCTATTAAGGGTTGAACGATTAGCTCACAAATCGTATAGGAGTCGATGAACTTGTCGCAGGCAAATTACGTAACCCTTCGCTCGACGGGCAGACATCGAGGAGAGGTGTTGGTGGGTATAAGCAAATCAGTCTACTAATCGTGGCTCACCCTTGCCTAGCTGTCTTACATCTACCGACTACGGCCGACTCCGTTAGGATGCCTTGGCTGGAACAAATTACCGTCCGTTTGTCGCCGACAAAGCTACATGAATGTTCCGGAATCGGTAGATGGGCATTGGGCTTAAGCGGTCAATTAAGCCGGATGCCCATCTACCAATTTAGGGTTGAACGATTAGTTCCCAAATCGTATAGGAGTCGGTCATCTTGTCGCAGGCAAATTACGTAACCCCTCGCTTGACCCGCACACTGATAAAATCAGTGTATGGTCTACTAATCGCTGGGGGAGGGCAAAAACCAAAGAAACCGAGTGTTCACTAATCGGTGGGTAGCCTTGCCTAGCTGTCCTACATCTACCGACTCCGTTAGGATGGCTCGGCTGAGACAAATTACCCTCCGTTTGTCGCCGACAAACGTACATAAATGTTCCTAAATCGGTAGATGGGCATTGGGCTTTACCTCAGAACGTAGGGTGTTCCCTTGCGCGGGGTGGTACTGTAGGTTGATGTGACTCGGTGGCCATCCATCAGCCAGCCCTGACCCTGGTGTCTCGTGTGAGTGATGATCCAGCATTGTGTGCGCCTCGTGTACGATCGCAGCTCCATTTTATCGTGATTGAAGATTGATATCAACAGGTCCTCCCACAGTAGACTCTGCTTCCTAATGCTGATTGTCAATGAAAGCAGACAGGTTTTACTGCAAGCTTTATCACCAGATGCGGTCCACTGTAGCCACTTCTCTACTTTATGCCCAGCAGTGGTAGATCTACTGCTATATCAAAGGCTAATCCTTCACATACCACATCTATGTGGTGTGGTGTACAGCCACCTCTCTCCTTCACCCCCAACAGTGGTAGACTTACTGCTATATCAAAGGCCAGTCCTTCTCATACCATGTCTATGTGGTGTGGTGTGCAGCCACCTTGCTCCTTCATCCCAGCAGTGGTAGACTTACTGCTATATGAAAGGCCAGTCCTTCTCATACCATGTCTATGTGGTGTGGTGTGCAGCCACCTTTCTCATTCATCCATAGCAGTGGTAGATTTACTGCTATATCAAAGACCAGTCCTTCTCATACCATGTCTGTGGGGTGTGGTGTGCAGCCACCTTTCTCCTTCACCCCCAGCAGTGGTAGATTTACTGCTATATCAAAGGCCAATCCTTCTCATACAATGTCTCTGTGGTGTGGTGTACAGCCACCTTTCTCCTTCATCCCCAGCAGTGGTAGATTTACTGCTATATCAATGGCCAGTCCTTCTCATACCATGTCTGTGTGGTGTGGTGTACAGACACCTTTCTCCTTCATCCCCAGCAGTGGTAGACTTACTGCTATATCAAAGGCTTCTTATACTATGTCTATGTGGTGTGGTGTACAGCCACCTTTTTCCTTCCTCACCAGCAGTGGTAGATCTACTGCTATATCAAAAGCTAATCCTTCACATCCCATGTCTATGTGGTGTGGTGTCACCTTTCTCCTTCACCCCCAGCAGTGGTGGATTTACTGCTATATCACAGGCCAGACCTTCTCATACCATGTCTATGTGGTATGGGAAGTAAAAGAACTCTCACCTCGGTAAATGTGTAGGGGTGAGATTTCTACCTGAATTCATCACATAGATTCGATCACCACCCTAGTGGTGTAAAAGAACCTTTATTAAGTCCCGATTCCACCAGGACACACGATCTAGACCGATCCTGGCCGATTTGTTGACTCGCTAAATCGGGATGAATCGTATGAGAGGAAGCCCGTATCCATTGGCGACGAAAACGGCAGAGATTTTTGAGTTCCCCTAAAAGTCTGTGGTGCCACTGACTGTGTGTTAATGGAACCCCACACGCCGTCAGGCACGTAAAGGATCCGCCCCCGACTGGCTGGCCACACCACGGCCACAGATCTCCAGGCAGTTTCTTCGTAATCTCTCCGACCTGTACAGGTTTATACTGCACACTGAGATGTCAGAGCCTGCAGACTTTATTTCATGCCGATGTTCAGATGAAAGACTTCCTGCTGTAGAACAACTCCAATCGCTCGCTCATATCTGCAGGTCTTTCCCCAAAGACACACACAGAGGACATATATATATATATATATATATATATATATATATATATATATATATATATATATATATATATATATATATATATACATATATGTATACATGTACATGTATACATATATGTAAGGAATATATCCAGTATATTCACTTATAAAGGCTCAAAGGCGCCACTAAGCGTCAGGTGGGGGAACTAAATTCTCCACACCTCAACTGTACTTTTGATTTTTTCTATTAATATTTTTTATATATATATATATATATATATATATATATATATATATATATATATATATATAAAATTATATTTATATGTAGTCATTCCTTCTGTATCTAACTTGCTTGCTTACTTGTACGAATGGTTGTCTTGTCCTTCTATTTGTACCTTTTTTTACCATAACTGGGAAGAACTTCCTAGGACGACAGTATGTGTCTATATATATATATATATATATATCTAAATTAAAAAATAAAGAACGAAATCCCCAGGTCGCCTTTTTGGCGTGGTCGGCCGTGGTTCTGTCAGAGTAACACCCATTACACACGGAACATAAAGCGTGGCACGGAGTGACTATAAATTCATGATATTCACTGGAGACACGCTGGGCGATATGTAACCCGAGATGGTCTTCTCCGTCTGGGTGTTTGATGTGTCTCTCTCCTCCCTCCCCACTGGAGACTCTCCAGACTTTACAATGTCTCTTCTCGTCTTGTCTGATGCCATATTTTACCCCCCAGACCCAGGAGGAAGCCTCCACGACCTTGACCTCTGACCTCCCCCGCCTACTCGGGTCACGCGTTGAATCCGTAGGCTCTAGGCTCGCGCCTAATCATATTTACCTTGTCGATTCCCGCCATTTGGATCGGAGCGTCAAATGTCTGACGCGTTTTCAAGGAAATTTCCATCAAACGAAGAATTTGTGATTTGGGAGCTTTCTCATATAACATCTAGACCTGTGGTGGAATGCCTCGAGCAGTGTCTCCTTTCTAGCATGGTTTTAAGGTAAAACTATTTCGTTGCTGGAGTTTTTAGGTCGTAGCGGAGGTTCGGGATTGAATGTTTTTATTGATTCTGTGTTGTGACCCCTTGCCCAGCTCGGAGGGACGTTCGACTAACCGCCTCAGTCACCACTCAAGGGACATCTAGACACTGTGTCCGGAATACTAAGAAGGGCATGCCACTGAAAATATGCCATGAGTTTTGGTTGTAGAGTATTCTGACTTTGCTTTGCCTGTGAGATTACATAGCAAACCAAAATTAATGGCGTATTTAAAATGGCTATGAATCGAGTGCAGCTCAGATTTTATCTCACCCTTATTGTTAAGCAAGTGGCTAACATGTGTGACATTATCTAACATTGAGGTGTTTTTTTTTAAATATGAATTTGACTTTTTTCTATTGTCATACCTTACTTCCCAATTCTTTTCACAATATCAGTATACTGTGTTTCCCAATTAGAAAGAAAATACTCAATGGGCGTTGAGTACGAGTTCCCAGATGTTAAATCTATGGAGAATATTCCAGGGGTGACATAATACTGACATTCCAGCAATAGGGACAGCTGCCACCAAGTAGTTGGCCCTTCTCATTAAAGTCCGACTGAAGCATCTGTGCCACATCTGTAATGAATTGCATGAATAATGACAAAGTCACTGGAGCCATGTGGAAACGGGCACATTCATGAGCCTACGCTAGACTCCAAACGAAATACAAATTATCAAGATATTACAAAACATAAAATTATAGTATCATTGAATCATTCCAATTTTTTTTTTTTTTAATAAATTTTTATTTCACTTCTTTCAAATTTGGAAGATCTTCCAGTGAAAATGCATACAGCATGTCGCATCATCAACGTCGTTACACATTTAATAAATGTTTATAAATACAGTGGGTGAAAAAGATGACGGTTGAAGATTCAGATCACACATCATTACTAGATAGATAGAACAACAAGGAGTTACTCATTTATTATTGTAGAATTGGTTTATCCCTTTCTTAAATTCTTCTTTGTTTCCTGCTTGCTGCAGTTTGGCGGGTAGGACATTCCACAATTTTAGTCCTGTGTACATTGGTGATTTTGTGTAGGTCTTACTCTTAAATCTCCGTTCTATAAACTTTACCTTGGCATCGCTCCTTGTGTTAAGGCTTCTATTGTCTATGAGTGATGGCTTTTTTGATAGTTTATATAGTAAGCTAAGTAGTTGTTTATCTCGCCAGGTTCGTAAATGCTCAATCTCGGTGACTTGATGTAATTCGTGGGTCCTTTGCCTAATATTATACGATTTGGTTACTACGCGCAAAGCTCGGTTTTGGAGTCTCTGCAGTTTTTGTGTGTTGGCTTCGCTAGCACCTTCATAGAGGAAGCCGCAATATTCCATGATAGGTCTGATGGCCGTTTTATAAATGATTAATGCTACATTTTGCGTTAGAAGATGCCGTATCTTACTGAGGCGGTATATTTTTTGGTTTAATGATTTGGCGATATCCTTGAATTCAAGCGGCCCCAACGGATTGGGCCACAATCACACTCCGACTGAGGTCGAAAACAAAACTATAGATTCATTTGTCTGTCCTGGTCTGACATGGGTGGCCACAAGAGGTGTTTACTGCCTACTTGCAGAAGATTGTAACAAGTGTCTTAGGAGTTCTCCACCAGTGTTACTATGGTGTGTACAGATAGTAATCTAACTGAGTGACTCCAGGACTTTGTTCCGTTACAAACTCTATTGCTGGTGTTTTTGTTTTTGTTTTGTTTGTTTTGGTAGTTTAACGTCCAATTTGTTCAATTAGACTTACTTTGGGTTTGATCGAATCTATGAGATGAATGTAGGAGAAATCCCACCCCTACACATTTACCGAGGTGAGAGTTCTTTTACTTCCCACACCACATAGACATGGTATGAGAAAGATTGGCCTTTGATATAGCAGTAAATCTACCACTGCTGGGGGGTGAAGGAGAAAAGTGGCTGCAGTGGGATCTGAATCAACAAAGTCCCATGCTCTTTACCACTGAGCTATCTCCCTACCCACGCCGGTCGCTTTAGTTATGCTTGCGTGCAAGCATATCCGGTCTGCACAACGAGGAGGCGAGGCGACCAAGAGGGTGAACAGATTAGTAATTTCTGTCCACCCCAGCAGACCTATTGCTGGTGTAACTGCAATGATGGCTAGCTGCAGACTGACTAGAGAAACATATCGATGTTACCTGGCGATACATCTCGATGTTTACTGCGTGAGGGTGACCGTGTTGAGGGTAACCAATGGATGCCTCCAGCGGAGTGTTGCAGAGTCAGCATAATCAGTTAGGCCAAGGGAAAGTGCACGAATGTTTCCCAATTAGAGAAAAATAAGTGCACCATGCTTAAGCAGAAAATATGCTCGGAACGGAGGGTTACCCCTTGCACAGGGTTCTACTGTAGTATTATATACCTATGTCCGAATGTCTATTACATACTGCCCGCTACTAGGGGTGCAGTAGTAATAATGTTCGTGCCCGCTGTGACAGCGACTTTGTATGTCATTAAATTGGCGTTTTTTTTACCAATTAGAGGTATATAATATTAAGCAAACATCCTTAATGTAGACGAAATGGTTCTCGTTATCGGTCAGTCGTCAATTTCATACGGCCTTCCGCCTATGGCGTCAGGCAGTATGAAATCGACGACTGACCTCGAACAGGAACCGTTTCGTCCACAGTAAGGACGTTTCCTAATATAACAATTCTCACTTTATACTACTATGCTCACAGTAATCCTGTTACTATCTCATTATTTGCACAGCAGTCGTCCTTCACATCCCATTTCACTTTCCGTAAACTCGGCAAACTCCACTCCGCCACACAAACACAAAGTAATAGAAGTCACCGACCACCGCGACCTGCGCCAATTCGTATTCACCTCCCAGCGCAGTCCTTAAATGATTCGGTAACACAGTCTCTGTTTGGAGAGTGCAGATCCTGCTCGGAGAGTGGCAGGTTTAGTGGCGCCCCCTGGTAGAGCTAGCACTCGGTCGCTCCTCCGTTAGACCGGGTAGGGTGTGTAGCGGGCGTGTGTTTTGCCTACTTGGCTCCTAGTTTATCAGAGCCTCATTGTCGACCCGTTCCCGGCGTCCCTTGCGCGGGGAGAGGTGAAGGGGGGGGGGGGTCCATTATTTGGCTTGTGTGTAGAGGCAATGAGAGCGCCCATTTTGATATGTCACCCCTGGTATTTTTGTCCAATACGCTTAACACTGGGAATCCATTCTCCATACCACTACGAGTAATGCAGTCGGTTCTCCATGGTCTATATCCTGTATGCTGTCCATTCTTTTAGTGTGTACAGGGGTGAGATAAATACAGAAAGCAACTATTTTTGGTCAAAGTCCCATAGGCTTAACATTGGGATCTCATTCTCCATGCCCATATGAGTATTGCAGTCGGTTCTCCATGGTCTATATCCTGTGTGTCATCCATTCTTTTAGTGTGTACAGGGGTGAGATAAATACAGAAAGCAACTAGTTTTGGTCAAAGTCCCATAGGTTTAACATTGGGAACTCGTTCTCCATGCCCCTATGAGTATTGCAGTCCATTCTCCATGCTCTATATCCTGTGTGTTTGAATGCTACGTGATATTCACTTGGCTGTCACCTAATTCATATCACCCTATATCAAATTCGTGGAGAACGCGACCAAAACCGGTTGGTTTCTTCTTTATCATTCATATGCTATTATTACTAATAAATGTTATTTTTTCTCTTCCAGGTAAGTTTTACGGATTCCACAAATGCATTCCTGAGGAGAGTTTAAAACGGGAGTTTCAGGTAGGAGATGTATTATAACCTTTTAACAGAGCCAGCTTTCCGGTTATTTATGGCTTCTTTCATGATGTTCTTATTGGGACTTTGGAGAAAACCTTATGGTTCCTTCTTTATTCTGCCACGGTAGGATTTTATCTTTCTCCTCTACAAACAAGGATGGCATGGCAGATCATGAATATTCAAATAGGCGCTGATGGCCCAAACTATGATAGACATACAGTGTTCATTTTCAGCGTGATTTACGGACCAGCGGATATTGTGCCATTGTAAAATGGCGGAGGCTGTCACGAGGCTTGTCTCAGGGTAGTGAACTACAGCATTGATTTTTGTTTTCAACATGGCTAGAAATAAATTATGAGAGAAAAAGTACATTTGAGTATGGGGCTACAAGAAAGATCAGTAGGTTTGAGTCTTTTTTTATGGGCCTTCAAAAAGGTACAGCAGGTTTTTTTTCTGTACACGGGAATCTCATTCTTGCAGCATTTCAGTCTCCATGGACAGTTCTGGTTCTGTCTGTCGCTTTGTGGGGGAGCGCCTCCAAGCATTTCGTGCCAAAAGCATGTCTTTTTACATATGGTGGGTAACTATAAGAATTCCATTTGAGGTTATTTGAAGCAGAAATACGTTCCCATGCCACAGGCATGCTCTCGGTTATTACTACGCATCAACTCCTCGGAATAAACAGCCGCTTGTATTTGAAACCAATCTTTATAAATCCCCATAGACTTAACATGGTGTGACTGTATGCCATTTCATACGATTGTTTATATGCCATTCATCGTTTTCTGCTACAGATATCACTCAGCTCTGCTTCGTGATATCATTCCGCCAAGACAACTCATGCCATATAAACAATCGTATGAAATTTTGTGATGCTTTATGATAGTATCTGTCTCTCTGTAGCTGACCGCACCAATCTCTACCTCCTGCCATGTCTATAGGGCACAGAGTGATTGCTAGTTCCACCATCATCCACCTTGAAATTGCAATACAGCGCCATTATAGTCGGGGGATTACCACTATTTTCTGCTGTCATAATCTATAGATATTCGTGAGACGAGGCCCAAACCCTTTTATGGCAAAACAAAAAAAACCACAAAAATCTCTATAAAATCCATTGATAATCGGACCCGCCACCTGGTGTATTGTTTAGCGTTAGGGGCAAGATGGCCGTCTCCATAACACAATAGCTATGTGCCCTATACATGGAGGCTACCTTCAGTCATAAGACAGCAATGTCTCTAAATGGAGGCTCGATCCATCTCCATCCGTCTCCTAGAGGTCACCATCTATCTCCTAGAGGTCACCATCTATCTCCTAGAGGTCAAAAGTAACATTTACCTCCGAGCCTCCCACTGCATCCAACCAACCCGACCTGTGGTATACCAGGCATGTGGCACCCCCACCCCCTACCCCTGTGAGGTACCAAATGAGAAGCCCCTAACTTCGTTGACAGACGCCAAGCAAGGAACCACTAGACCGGAAAGGGAAGTAGAAAGGGTCTGATGGGAAGGCATGTTTTATTCATTTCCGCTGGAGTCGGGATTTCCCGCTAGGGGTCGGGCCGGGTCCGGGTCAGGAGGATTCTGGGATTGCCCGATTGCGTCCTAGCACCATTGATCAGGTTGCCATGGTTACCTAGAGCTAGGCGCCGACTGCGATTGCGCATACAGTGGTGTGGTGTAGGAAGTAGTGATACAAGTATTGTTTTTCTCAGTTGCTGTTGTGTTCTTGTGTAGTGCCGTGAGGATTGGGAGACGTGAGTGGGTGTATGTGTTTTGTTGGGATGTGCTGTTTTCGGTGCGGGAGAAGTGTTGCAGTAGATTGAGGGTGATAGGCGAGGAGGGATGTGAAGATGTAGATCCGAGGATCGTTTTACTGAATCCCCTCCATAATTTACACTGGTCCGCCTTGCCTCCTGCATACCTCCCTCTCAGCTCCCAGTGAGAACAGCCTCACCCTTATCCGCTACACTCTTATCTTACTGCCAACTCCCCTGTCCATACTGGCTATCCCCTTATCTTACTGCCAACTCCCCTGTCCGTACTGACTATCCCCTTATCATACTGCCAACTCTCCTGTCCATACTGGCTATCCCCTTATCATACTGCCAACTCCCCTGTCCCTACTGGCTATCCCCTTACCTCACTGTCAACTCCCCTGTCCATACTGGCTATCATCTTATCTCACTGCCAACTCTCCTGTCCATACTGGCTATCCCCTTATCGTACTGCCAACTCTCCTGTCCATACTGGCTATCCCCTTATCTTACTGCCAACTCTCCTGTCCATACTGGCTATCCCCTTATCATACTGCCAACTCTCCTGTCCATACCGGCTATCCCCTAATCTTACCGCCATTTCTTCTGTCTACATCAGCTATCGCCTTATCTTGCTGCCAACTTTCCTGTCCATACTGTCTATCCCCTTATCATACTCCCAACTCTCCTGTCCATACACGCTATTCCCTTATCGTACTGCCAACTTTCCTGTCCATACTGTCTATCCCTTTATCGTACTGCCAACTCTCCTGTCCATACTGACTGTCCCCTTATCATACTGCCAACTCTCCTGTCCGTACTGACTATCCCCTTATCATACTGCCAACTCTCCTGTCCATACTGGCTATCCCCTTATCGTACTGCCAACTCCCCTGTCCCTACTGGCGATCCCCTTATCGTACTGCCAACTCCCCTGTCCATATCGGCTATCCCCTTTATCATACTTTCAACGTCCATGTCTATACTGGCTATCTCCTTATCATACTGCCAACTCCCCTGTCCATACTGGTTATCCCCTTATCATACTGCCAACTCTCCCGTCCATACCGGCTATCCACTTTATCATGCTTTCAACTCTCCCGTCCATACCGACTATCACCTTATCCTACTCTCAACCCTCCTGTCCATACTGGCTATCCCCTTATCGTACTGCCCATGGTCCTATATTACCCCCATAACTCCATATTGTCCTTGTCTTATCTTACTCTCAACTCTATACTGGCTATAGAGACCCAAATACCTCATTGACCCACAAGTGATTGATATATTTGTATCCTACAATTGCAGTTCTAGAAATGGCAAGTTGGCTGATTGCCAAGTGGAGTCCATAAAATGACCCATAGAATATATAAAACCTAAAGCTTTTAAATGTTTTTTTTTTATGATTCCACTCTTAGTCATCAATCATAGACATACTATTTTTACAGTATGGTGACGGCAAAAAATATCTCTGTAGATTGGTGACAGCCAATCGAAACAGGCTTTTAGGAGAACTCAAAAAATCTCCACCATTTTTGTCGGCCAATGGAAACAGGCTTTCAGGAGAATCTAAAAATCTATATATATAGGTAAGGGCCAATGGGAATAGACTGTTAGGAGAACTAAAAAAATCTCGGCCAATTTTGTCAGCCAATGGAAACAGGCTTTTAGGAGAACTCACAAAATATCTGTAGATTGGTGACGGCCAATGGAAACAAACTTTTAGGAGAACTAATAGGACCTCCCCCAATTTTGTCGGCTAATGCAAACAGCCTTTTAGGAGAACTAAAAAAATCTCTACCAATTTTAGCGGCCAATGGAAACAGACTTTTAGGAGAACTCAAAAAATCTCTGTAGATCAGTAACAGCAAATGGAAACAGACTTTTAGGAAAATGAAGAGATCTCTGTAAATCGTTGATGGCCAATGGAAACAGACTTTTAGTGTAACTAATAAAATCCCCGCCGTTTTTTTCGGCCAACGAAAACAGGCTTTTAGGAAAATTCTAAAAATCTATGTTTATTGTTAACGGCCTATAGAAACAGACTTTTAGGAGGAGCTAAAAGATCTCCCCCATTTTTGTCGGCCAATGGAAACAGACTTTTAGGAGAACTAAAAAAATAACCGCCAATTTTGTCAGCTAATGGAAAGGGGCTTTTAGGAGAACCAAAAAAATCTCTGTAGATGATTGGTGACGGCCAATGGAAACAAACTTTTAGGAGAACTCAAAAAACTCAAAACTTCATCATCTGATAAGTCACCACTGGTGACGTCCTGAGTCTAGCCTGGTAAAGGTTAACCTCTGAGACTGGTAACAGGCGTGTTCACCTTCACGGCCAGTTTTTACATCTGTCTGTCAGGCCTAGACGACTCGCCCAGTCATTAAACGAGCCTAGCCACCTCTTGTCTAGCCTCCAGAGAATCTCAGAGTAATTTGGGCAATTTCCATGTCTGAGAGCCGGAATGAAGTTCCAAAATAGAAATATTGGAGAAGATTAATCTGAAAGCCTGGGAGGAGGAGGTGGAGGTCGGTAATTTCTGAAAGGATCTGTGATTATTATCTTCTCTAAATGTCTGCAGTCAGCAGTTTCTGGATTCACAAAAGATTAAAAAAAATATAAAGATTTATCCCGTTTTGGGAAATATCTATCGGCTGATATAATTGATCCAACGGGCAAAACCCTATTTTTGATGATCTTAAATCTGATAAATTATCAAAGAAAAAAGACAAAAAAATAGATATTTTCTATGGGAATAACTTACCTGTCTTTGTGTTGGATAAGAAATATTAGCTATATTTTTACACTTAGTCCAATCTCTTTTATTCCTCCTCTTCTCATTTTACCAAATTGAAACCTAATGTGAAGAGACCACTATCTAGGTCCACTGTACTTTAACTGAGAAGTTTATTTTAAGAATATGTGAGAAAATATAAATCAAGACCCTGGCTGTCGCTTTGATGTAAAAACACCACCAACTAAGCAATCACTTCATGCGTGAATTCCGATGTGTTTTCCACATTTCTTGGTTTCTATGAGGTAGGGAATTCCGCATGAAGATTATAGGCCCGTTTCCATTGGCCGACGAAGATTGCTTAGACTTTTTGAGTTACACAGAAAGTCTGCGTTGGTGCCACTGACTGTGCGCCAGTACAAAAAGATCGCTGAGGGTAGTAGATTTAACTCAGTGACCTAGCTTTTACTCAGTGGTGGGTGGTGCTACATTGCATAATCTAAGCAGAAAAAGTCGTGGGGCATTTCACGACCTTGGTTGTTTCCATTGACCGATATTGAGTCCACAGTGCCAAAAGTCCTTTTGGTGGTTCCTGACTGTAGATCAGTGACGGGAAATCGGCCGATGGAAACGGGCCTTATGTCTGCCCCCACCTGACCTGACTGACCTGCTGTTTATACATTCTCCGTGTTGCGGGTCATGTGTACACCTGTGTCGTCTGCCAGCTGGACACCTGTTGGCATGCGACACACTCCACTCCATCTTCAGCTGTCAGATCCCTACTTAACCCTTTTAGTGCCACATACTTAATCCCACACAAAGCATAGTAATATATTATCTCACCCCTGGATTTTTTTCCCATAGGCTTAACATTGAGATCTCGTTCTCCATGCCCCTATGAGTATTGCAGTCCGTTCTCCATGGTCTATATCTTGTACGTTGTCCATCCTTTTAGTGCGTACAGGGGTGAGATAGATGCAGAAAGCAACTCGTTTTCATCAAAGAATCCGTTCTCCAACTCGTTTGATTGTTACGTGATATTCACTTAGCTGTTGCCTCGTTCTTATCACTCCACATCAAACTCGTGGAGAACGACGACTTTGACGAAAACTTGTTGGTTTGTTCTTTAGGACACAGCGTGATTGCTAGGTCCGCCATCATCTAACAGAAAATTGTAAGATAGCGCCACTGTAGTTGAGGAAAACCACTATGATCTGCTGTCATAATCTATAGATAATCGTGAGACGAGGCTAAAACCCTTTTTAGGCAAGTCAAAAATCTTTTAGATATAGAATCCATTGATAACGTTCGGTGTCTCCAGGCATCACTCGAACTCAGAGGGTTAAGTAACAGCCCCTGATACTAAAGAAGAAACCAACAAGGTTTGGTTAAAGTCATCGTTCTCCACGAGTTTGATGCGGTGTGATATGAACAAGGCGACAGCCGAGTGAATATCACATAGCATTCAAACGAGTGGACTTCTTTGACTAAAACGAGTTGCTTTCTGTATTTATCTCACCCCTGTACACACTAAAAGAATAGACGACACACAGGAAATAGACCATGGAGAACGGACTGCAATACTCGTAGTGGTATGGAGAACAAGTTCCCAGTGTTAAGCCTATGGGACAAAGATACAGCGGTGAGATCCATGTAGCGACACACTTATTGCATGCTGCCGTCCATGTAAGACGCATGCGTACTGTCCTCCCGCAGCTGTAGGGTCAGAGGTCACAGGTCAAAGGTCACCAGAAGGTATTCTTGTCATGTGAATATCTTAGTTACCTCTGGTCTGACTTTATTCACTCATTCTCTTTTATTTTCGTTTTTTTTCTTTCTAATATACTACTTGTCAGCTATTGCGCTGTGTTGAAATACAATCTTCCATGCCAGTTTGCACAAATAAGATGTATCAGTTTGGCACAATTGAAGTCATCCTTTTGGTACAATAAGACAAAAAAACTAAAATGATAAACAGCATACAGAAAAAAGGGGAAAAAACACCGATATCGGTTCTGTATGAAGCGCTTTGCTGCCTACTAGTTGATGCCTAATCATAATGGCCCTTTTAGCTGTGTGCTGCCTAGAAGAGTTGAAATATGATATTCATATTTAGTGTGTTTTTAACAGTACATGTAGACGAACAATGGAATTAGTCCTTGATGAATTATTCTCTTAGAGGAGGACACAAGTCTCAGTTCTTAGAAATGGACCCCACCTCCTCCCACTTCCCAGGGGTTGTTGCTCCTATAAATAGGGGAAAAGCGTTGCTCCAATGATATCAGATTGTGTTGTGTGGTATCATTATTTTCACATTGTATCTTTACTTTTTACAATACCACATTTTCAGTGACATAGATGAAAGGTCCATTAGATTTTTAATTGAATATAGATGGCGGCATTAAGTTGAATGTGTACAATCATAACAATGACTGGATTTTGTACTGGTGGCTTGTGTTGCAACCACTGAGATGTATTGATTAATGTTCTGTCTCTAACAGAACAAAGGTGAAATATTAGTAGACAATTCTAGTAAGGCCTCTGATCACCATTGTGAAACAAGACCATAAAGTTGAACAGGAAGGTCAGCTATGCAGTGATTGTAATCTGGATAATGAAAGATGTACTCATCTCATCTCATCTCATCATGAACAGACATAACCTGTGGTCATCTACTCAGTCAGTATAAATACTATGTAGAATGTAACTTCAAACCCGAGGGACCGGGCGGCAGAACGGTTAAAACCGAGCCCGGACATCATACAACTGTATCTGATGAAAACCCTAATAAATCTGATAAAAAAAACAACAACATAGTTATGTAGGTGTGCAGACAAGGCGGCTTCGCGACCAACGAGTAAGTAAAAAAAAATTTTTCTCACAGAAGAGTGACCTTCTCAACCTCCAAAGAGAAGAGAACCTTACTCTGTGTCAGACCACCCCCACAGGGAGGTCAGATATTCCGGGAAAACTTTTTTCCAATAAACAACATAGTTATGACTTGATCCGCAGGGAATCTGGAGCAACGGTTTCGACCCGGGATCGCTATTCTGCTATCTGCAAATTGTGGATTACTGCCCGCCAGGCACCCCTCTCATGAGATCTCACACTCTCTAAGTCATATTCTGTACTCTCACTATGCTCCATGGATAAGAATTCTTAATGAACTAGGCTTAGAGCCTTGAGAATCCATTGACCTGCCTCCCGTGCTAAAGACGTACATCAATGCAACCAAAGATTCCTATAATCTCAATGATGCCACCTAGCGGGAATGCTGTGTGTCAGTGGATTCTCAAGGCTCTAAGCCTAGTTCTTTAAGAATTGTTCTCCCATAGAGCGCAGTGATTACGACTTAGAGAGTGTGAGATCTTGTGAGAGGGGTGCGCAGTAAGAACCTTGTACAGATTACGACTTAGAGAGTGTGAGATCTTGTGAGAGGGGTGCGCAGTAAGAACCTTGTACAGATTACGACTTAGAGAGTGTGAGATCTTGTGAGAGGGGTGCGCCAGATCTTCCCTGCCCTCCCTCACCCCTCACTGCATTCTGCTCAGGGAAGCTCCTTATTTGTCGAGGCTTCCACTCCCAGTATTGGGCGTGGTCGCTGAATTGAGAATGAACTTTCATTATTAGGAGTAGTTCAGAGAGTCTGGAAGTTCCCTGTTAAATGTTTAAGAAGAAGTTGCGCCTGTCCCTACATGACAACGAGTGTCTCTACTTCTTGGATTTCATCAATGAGGCCATCCATAAAGTATGTACGAAGAATTTATAAATTTTGTACCCCCATCCCCACCCTACTCCCAATCCTGTAAGAAATAATACAGAGAAGGGTCATAGGCAAAATTTCCAATTTTCACCCCCCCCCCCCTGCCTCCTTTTGTACGTATTTTATGGAAGGCCCCTTTTCTGTACTAACTGAAGCAGTTCTCACTCCATGAGTTCACTTGTACTTCTGTGTACATTAACCTGCGGTAATAAAATGAGCCTACGAACTCTGCTGGGATGGACAGCCATTACCAATCTTTTTTTTTCTTTTTTTTTATTCAGGTAAACATAGCAACATTCACCCAAAATGGCGTTTTTACATGTCGTCTGTGAAAAGGATAACATTATACAGCACATTACACTGTCATAGTCAGTGAAAGGTAAGTAGTAGTAGAGGTGAGTGATACAAAACAGGACAATACTAGTGAACAGTATTACAGATAGAAGAGAGACATATAGTATGTACAATTTACCTGCCAAGGGTTCGTCAAAAATAGGTGAAATTTGATTATTTTTGCTATATTATTGCCAAAAGTTGGTGTTCCTTAATAGGTGAGTCTTTGCATAGATCTTATAATATGAGGTGTCATTCGTTTTTTGGAAGTTGGGCAGTATTGTGTCCCATATCCCAGCACCTATGTAAAGCGGGCTTTTTTTTAATCTTTCCGTTTCTGGTTTGTCAATTTTTAGTATCCGTTTATCGTAATTTCTAGTGGTTCGTGTTGGGGGTTTACAATGCGATGGGTCATCTTACCACTGTTTTATATTCATGAGTAGACATATTAATCGGCGGTATGCTAGGGGTCTTAGTTTGCATTGCTCATATAGTTCCGGAATCGAGTGGTCCCTTTTATTTTCAATTCCAAGTGCTACCCGCATGCATTGGTTGAAAGACTGTCTAACATCTTTCGGTCCACTACCGTTGCGCCAGTGTAAATGTATCCAACATAGTCAATCTGTTCACTCTCTTGGTTGCCTGCCTCCTCATGGTGCAGACCGGATATGCTTGCACGCAAGCATAACTAAAGCAAGGGGTGGGGAGTTAGCTCAGTGGTTAAAGCACCAGACTTGTGACCCCAAGGTTGTCAGACTTTGTGGGTTTGAGTCCCACTGCATCCAATTTTTCTCCTTGACCCCCAGCAGTGGTAGATTTACTCCTATATCAAAGGCCAGTCCTTTTCATACTATGTCTATGTGGTGTGGGAACTTAAAGAACTCTCACCTCGGTAAATGTGTAGGGTTGGGATTTCTACCTACATTCATCTCATAGATTCAATCAAACCCGAAGTATGTCGAATTGAACAAATTACCGTTAAACTCCCTAAACAAACAAACAAACAAAAGAGCCTACGAACAACATGAAATTATTGTAGCATGCGATGTTTTGATGCTTGAACGTCTAAAATAACTCATCATGATGTTCTATAATTTCTCTAACTATAAATACAGTAGAACCTGGCATAAGTGGACACTCTCTTTTCCGGGCCAAAGTGACAGCTTACACGGGGTTAAGATAAACATCTAATAGAGCGATCCATTGCGAGCAAAGATGTCAACTTATGCGGGGTGTCTGCTTATGCGAGGTGTCCGGTCGTGGGGTTCTACTGCACCTATTTTAGATGTAACCGTGAGGTAAAATTGTAGTATTGGATCAGGTTTTCTCAATGCGGTCTAAAGTACACACCAAAGCACTACGATGACTTCTCGGTATAAATGATACATGGCAGGCTGCACTACGATATGTGCAATCTTCTGTATTGGAAGGTCTTCATATTCTCTCGTAGTAGGTGGACACCCCGACCCCTTTAGACAACTCTCTTTTTGAGTGATCCGCACTGCTGGGTTGGAGGAAGTAAATCATTTCTTGTATATTTTCTTGGCTAATTATTAAGGATTTTGTAAATTACCGAGCTGATCACAGCATTGGAAAAATTACTAAATACGTTCATCACATTTCTATGCCTCAAAGAATAGCTGCATTTACAATCTTATAGGTAGATTGAGAGACATGTACACAGAAGACTAGACTTGAAAGTCCCACCAGAACTACTATAACAACGGATTAACCTTTTGATTTGGCTTATACGCATTCCTCACCTCGGGGTATACCTAATTAATACAATCTGGCCTTTTCTCCTATCATCAGTTACCGTTTTCATGACCCGATATAATTGTATTTTGTTTGTTAATTGCTCTAATAGCTGGAGACGAACCTTTACAGATCACATTAATTAACCTCCTAGATTGACCTCTTCAATAGTTACTGCAATGTCTATTTTTGTTATTGTTGTTGATTGGCGTATATCTTTATTAAATTCATATTCCCCTGACATTTTATATCTTGATGAAATTGAATAGATATCTTTATGCAGTATTATAGAATATAACACGATCAGCATAAAGATATATAGTATAAAACATATCCAGGTCAGCATAAAAAGTATATAGTATGAAAAACATATCCAGATAAACATGAAAAGTATATAGTATAAAAAACAGGATAAAAATGTATATAGCATGATACCCAGAGGTATATAGTATAAAAGCATATCCAAGTCAGCATAAACAAATATTTAGTACAAAAAAGCATATCCAGATCAGCAAAATAAATGTATTTAATATAAAATCTATATCTAGATTAGCATAAAAATATATGTAGCATAAAAACATATCCAAATCAGCAAAAACGTATATAGTATAAAACATATCCAGATCAGAAAAAAAACGTATATAGTATAAAAACATATCAATATCGGCATGAATATATATATATATATTTTTTGTTGTTGAAAAATCTTTTATTCAATCTGTCTGTTGACAGGTCTTCCATGAATAAGTATATCAGCTTGGAAATGGCAACATTATTGAACAGGGTGATAAAGTATATGAGAATGATAGTTATGCACTGTGCTACACATTGCACATCCTGTGGTATATCAGAATCATGACGTTGACAACTTGAGCAAATCATAAATGTATCTTAGTGACTTTCTAGCACTATATAGAATCAAAATAAAAACGTCACATTATTATATAAATGATATAAGAGCACATATATAGATCATGATAAAAGGTATATAATATAAAGCATGGAGATGAGTGTAGAACTGCACACACAGCGCTGTGTGTGGTGACTCCCTCGTGTTCAGAGCGGGACAGACCTGTCACAGCTCCTATCATCTGTCTCTACTACGCCTCAGATTTATTATCTGATTATCCGTGAACAAATGTCGCCAATTAAAGCGAGCCGGCGCCACAGCGGGCGGTTTTTACAGCGGGCGGCGGTATACATTATGAACTATTATAAAAACCAGCTGACGAGAACCAGAAAGTAGTGCCTCCTTTATCTGTGATGACAAAAGACCACGAAGCGGTACGTCACAGCCGCACTGCATGTCGGGAAGGTGGTCTATCATATCAAGAGACGTCACGAGTTTGGGTTTATTTATGCCACGTCTTCGACTCGTGAGATGACGGAGCCAACAAAATGCATGACAAATAAACTCAAACGCAAACGAGTGGCGTCTAGATGCGATCCTACCTTGTTTCCACGATTTTTGAATATTAGAAAGTAGTGACATAAACAACACTTTATGTCACACTTGTGACATAAACACATCCCATGTTAAGCCTATGGCGGTTTATCTTATTAGAGGCAGGATAATAATGCCATTTTCTATCGGCCGATTGTCCAGCACCGATCTGACGTCGGCAACCACCGACCGAATTTTTTTGTATACCGACGCCAGATCGGTGAATGCAAACAAGACCCGTAGAAAAATGGTCACTGATTAATTGTGCATAGATTGTGCAATAAGGCCACCACTGACCGATTTGGTGAACGGCCGACAGAATCAAAACACTTTGATTTAATCGGTGAGACTCTGTAAGTTAGGTTGGAGATATAAAATACAATAGAAACAAGTCACTCACAGCACCCTAACCGATTATTCTATTCTGAGGTACAGTTGGTGGCACCACCGACAGACTTTTAGAGGAACTCAACCACTAATAGATCTAAAGGGACACTGATGGTTACCTGAAACTTTGTGTGATTGCCATTTATGATTGTATATCGTCCCATTACTCATGTCATATCTCCTGTAATTAATTATTGTTAGTTGGGGTATAACATGCACTTACTTAAATAGGGTCAGAATTTAACTTTTGAATCTCCATGCAAAAGATGGACGGAAAACTATGGAAGTACTGTGCAATACTCTCTGACACAAACTCGTTCGACTGTCCTCAAGCCTCTGTTCTGCATTCTTTGTAGTTTAGTTAGGTGAGCCGCATTTGCACCATCAAAAAGAAAACAGGCATATTCCATGACAGGCCTAATAGTACTGATGTAGATAAGCCTGGCTACTTCTCTCAAATCATATCAAGAGACGTCACGAGTTTGGGTTTATTTATGCCACGTCTTCGACTTGTGAAATTACGGAGCCAACAAAATGCATGACAAATAAACTCAAATGCGAACGAGTGGCGTCTAGATGCGATCCAACCTTGTTTCCACGATTTTTAATATTAGAAAGTAGTGACATATATAAACAACACTTTATGTCACACTTGTGACATAAACAAATCCCATGTTAAGCCTATGGCGGTTTATCTTATTAGAGGTAGGATAATAATGCCATTTTCTATCGGCCGATTGTTCAGCACCGATCTGACGTCGGCAACCACCGACCGATTTGTTTTTGCATACCGACGGCAGATCGGTGAATGCAAACAAGACCCGTAGAAAAATGGTCACTGATAAAATGTGCATAGATTGTGCAATAAGGCCACCACCGACCGATTTGGTGAACGGCCGACAGAATCAAAACACTTTGATTTAATCGGTGAGACTCTTTAAGTTAGGTTGGAGATATAAAATACAATAGAAACAAGTCACTCACAGCACCCTAACCAATTATTCTATTCTGAGGTACAGTTGGTGGCACCACCGACAGACTTTTAGAGGAGCTCAACCACTAATAGATCTCAAGGGACACTGATGGTTACATGAAACTTTGTGTGATTGCCATTTACGATTGTATATCGTCTCATTACTCATGTCATATCTCCTGTAATTAATCATTGTTTGTTGGGGTATTACATGTACTTATTTAGATATACGAGAATTTAATTATTGATGTAAAGGATCGAGTGAAACCTATGAAAGTACTGTGTAATACAGAAATGACTTCGTAAAAATTAAAGAAAAGAGAGAAAAATCTGTAGATGGATCACCCCGATTTGGAGGAGACCATTTTGCTCTTCAGCACAGTCCACCCTCTTGGTCGCCTTGCCTCCGCGTGGTGCAGGCCGGATATGCTTGCATGCAAGCAAAACTAAAGTGACTGGGGTTAGAAGTTGGCTCAGTGGTAAAGAGAACTGGACTTGTAATCCAAAGATTGTTGGACTTTGTTGATTCGGGTCCCACTGCAGCCACTTTTTTCTCCTTCACCCCCAGCAGTGGTAGAGTTACTGCAATATCAAAGACCAGTCCTACTCATACCATGTCTATATGGTGTGGTGTGCAGCCACCTTTTTCCTTCATCCCCAGCAGTGGTAAACTTCATGCTATATCAAAGACCAGTCCATGCCATGTCTATAGATTCGGTGTGGGAACTAAAAGAACTCTCACCTCGGTAAATGTGTAGGGGTGAGATTTCTACTTAAATTCGGTCAAACCCGAAATAAGTCTAATAGAACATATTGGACATTAAACTACCCCAAAAAAACAAAAACAAAACAATCTGGAGATGGAGCAGCATATTGCTCGTGAGTCCCGCCACTGACGTACAGTGACTGGGGAGTGTTTAGTATGCCGCTGTGTCACGTGTCACAATAACAGCCAATCAGACGGCGGCCTACAATATGACCAATCTTCTCACTGCTTTATGCTGTCTCCATGCTGTGGTGAGGACGGGGGGGGGGGGGGGGGTGACAGATGATGAAAACGACGTGAGTAGACTCGTGTAGACGAGGGAGGTATGTGTAGCGGACCGCCAGCAACTTACGTGGGACTCATGTACTCACAGCAGGGTTTGTCTGAGACAATTCTCCTCAGATTGTTTACTGGTACAAAGTCTCCTCGTGTGACATCCCTAAAGTGGGATTCACACGATGGGACAAATGGACCTGAGACTGGTGTACTTCACACCTTTGCACCAGTCGGCTACTATTTCCAGCTGGGTACAACTTTTTACAGATTGGGGTGTTCTAGAGTCTCAGGGTAACATGGCGGATTCAATTCACATGGGAAGACTTAACAGGTACATAATTTTACCCCATCACTCTGTCATTCACACGAGAAGATTGTGTTCCAGTACCGAATCTCAACAGGATTTGTCTCAGACAAACGGCCTGTGAGGTACGTGAATCCCACCGTGTGAATCCCACTTTAGTCTCAATTCCCTGAGATTGAGGTAAAGAAGGGAAAATCGTTGCAGTCAATTTCCCCTGCCAAGGTAGAAAGTCTCAAGCAATTTGGAATATAAACATGTTAAAAAATTTCTGGGTATTATGGTGAGACTGGCGTACCACCCACTGATAATGAAGGTCCTCTAGTCTCAGTGGTGTGCCTTTTCATGAATGGGTTCACACGGGAAGAGATTCTGTACCAGAGACTATGTATCCTGGACAAGTTCATGAGTATCTCTGTGTGAATCCCAATTTAGTTCTGACTAAAGATACCCAACAGCGAACCTGGACACCCGTCCATTTGAAACTAGGAAGAAACGGTATGTTATTTTATTGATTAATGAGTGTGGAATTATATAAAATGAACTAATTCAAGGGTTTGTGTTATATCCAGTCTATGGGTCATTCTCTGTAACCCAAATTCTCCCAGTCAACCTACAACTGCTGTTCTAAGATCCAAATATAGCCAGTACCCGTGGGTGCTGCAAAGTAGTTTTATTCCTTAAGAATATTGCAGTTAAGTTCATTTTCAAAATAACCATGGTACACAACCTTCATTTGTCTCAATACATCACCTACCTTCAAATAACCACTCCAAGTAAACAAACCAGAGGTCAAGGTCACAAGGTAGGCACCAGGCACCAGAGGGCACCACCAGTAAATAAAACCTAGCGGGAAAGGGATGTACTAGGATCGGCCTGCGTCTGATATATGGAACAAGGCAACCGACAGCGACCGACGGCGGCCGACGGCACCGATCTCAATAGGTTATGGTGTTCCACTACACCGATGGTACCCGAATAATTAATTAGACACTGTCAAAATCACATTTCGGCTGAGAATTCGGCCAGATGGAACAGCCCCTTAAGGTGTAGGTGAGGAAGACCTTCCTTCTAAACCATATTTCTCTGAGACACTCTCAAAATCTCCCAACTGACCTAGATTAAGTAAAATTAAAGTTGCGAAAAGGATGCAGGAAAGACAAGATTTCAAACGCTGCACGAGTGTTCTGCAGACTTGATGAGGCTCTCAACTCATTTGAATGTAAATCACTGCAAACCAATGATTTATTTAAACTTTCCTAATGGGTGTTGTCAAAATTGATGCCTTCAGAGGCTGAATATGGAGACACAGGGAAGTGAAAACGAGTTTTCGGTTCTGTGTGTCTTTACGAAGCGTGGTCCATCTAATTTGCATAATTTTAACCCTTTAAGTGCGAATGATGCTTTGAGGCATCATCCAGTCCAGGGCGAATGATGCCTTGAGGCATCATCCAGTCCAGGGCGAATGATGCCTTGAGGCATTATCAAACCCAGGGCGAATGATGCCTTGAGGCATCATTTCTCAAAAATCTACGAAATCGATTTAAACAAAAAATAATGGAGGAACATTAACGAAATTTTCACAGAATGTATGTATAATATCATTATTAATATTTCTATTCAAAAGAAATAAAATGTTTAGGATTATATATCATATCACACAATTAAACAATTGAATTGTGGGTTTTAACGATTGTGTGCCCGTCCCCTAGAGGTATAAAGGGCCGCCAGCACCCGTCCTCCAGGCGGTAGGTTGGCCACAGGTACTCGTCCTTAAGGGGTTAAGTAAGTGTGGGGTGGAATTCACACAGGAAAGGAAACTCTGTGGTCTAAGTAACCCCTCTCATAAGATCTCACACTCTCTAAGTCGTATTCTGTACAAGGTTCTCACTGTGCTGTATGGGAGAAGAATTCTTAACGAACTAGGCTTAGAGCCTTGAGAATCCACTGACACACAGTATTCCCGCTAGGTGGCATCATTGAGATTATAGGAATCTTTGGGTTGCATTGATGTACGTCTTTAGCACGGGAGGCAGGCCAGTGTATTCTCAAGACTCTACACCTGGACAGAGGGGGTGTGAAGCGCAGCGCCCCCTACAGTTTTGAGCGACAATAGAGAACCACAACAAAGCATGAAGCCATGCAGATTCCTATAGGAAAATGTTGCCAAAATGGGCCAATTAGGAACAGCTACTATATACAAACTGTTAGAGCTCTATCAAAAATCTTTTCAGATATTGATAGAGTGATATCTAATCTATTCCAAACCACAATAGAGCTCAATAGAGCTCCATGTTTTATGCCAGTTTTTTGTTGTGGAATAATGCCTTATTTCTCACAAGTATTGCTAGTCCTAGAGGCTCTGATTGGCAGTAAATGTTTCTGGACTAGGGCTAGACTGGCCTCAGTCCCGGTGTCCTACCATCCTCTCCTACTGCTGCCTACCGCCACCGCACGTCGTTCTCTCAGATTGAAAGTGGCTACCTGAGGCCGTCGTGATTGTATATATGTTTCAGGTCGGTATAGGTCGGTATAGGGGGCGCTGCGCTTCACACCTCCTCTTGACACCTGGACCAGGTCAAAGGTCACCGCCGCTCACCAGGGGGCAGTAGTACGCGTTGTGGTCACCAGGGGGAGGTGGTATCTGTGTGGTGTGGCTGGGGGAGGTCAGGGTCGGGGGTGCGGGTGGTGGTAGGTGACGGTGGAGTAAGTCTTAGGAATGTGGTTTAGCGGTAGTTCTGAGGTCCATTTATTGTCATTGATCACCCCCACCTGGCGGGTTTATAGTCCGGGCCTCTTCTCCTCCCTTCTTTATAACGCAGTGTGGGTGGTAACAGAGTGGGTGCTTTATAGGCGTGTCATGATATCCTTTTTACCGGAACATCTGAAACACATTTAGTGTAGTTCAGTTATCAAGCCAAGGTTGAGGTTCAGGTATTATTATATACCTGTGTCCGAATGTCTATTAAATACTGCCCGCTGCTAGGGGTGCAGTAATAATAATGTTCGTGCCCGCTGTGACTGCGATTTTGTAAGTCATTAAAATGGCGTTTTTAATTATTTTAAGGTATATAATAATAAGCAAACGCCCTAACTGTGGGCGAAACGTTTATCGTTCTCGGCCAGTCGCCGATTTCATACGGCCTTCCGCCTATGGCGTCAGGCCGTATGAAATCGGCAACTGACCTCGAACGATAAACGTCCTAATATTATTCAAGTTGCACAAGTAATGCTTAACATATACTGGAAGTCAATTTCTCTTCTTTCAAAGATTCGGACAATAGTCCTTCTCGGAAATATATAGTTGTCTACATCTAGTATTGTATATATATATGATTACGACTTATAGCAAAATAACATAATAAAGATAGGTGATATCACGTGGTGACACATACTAGCAGTTTAATTAAGTAATGATTGTATAACAATAATAATAATAACAAGTGTGTGTACAGTTCCAGGATACAACTTGCCACGTATAATGTACTTCTGCATTGTCTTTAGTATCAGTTTAGTATTCCCGCATTTATTCTCTCTTTTTTATCTCACTAATTCAGTTACGTTATTCTTTTGAGTATCATTCATTCTTCTTTTGTTTCTTCTTTTCTTACTTTTATCACCAACTTTAAAGGTGGTATTCCACTGGAGCGACGGTAGCCGATTCCGTAGCCAGACAATCGCCGATTATTATCGGATGCCCTAGAATTTCTCAAATCTTTGAAAATGGTCATTTATTAAACTATTATTATCAGAATTAAATGAATTACAATACGTGAGCTTCCCCTTAAGGGCCCAGGAACAATTGATCGGGTGAGAAATCGGCCTGGTGGATTCACCCCTTAATCAACACTTGGGATTCTTATTCTTATTCCACTATTTTGCATCATACAGGTTCCTCACTCCTCAGTCTGAGTATTTTACAGATACATGTAGGTTAAACTATTGCTAGAATGCTCGACTCGGAACTCATTGAACAAAAGATGACGGCATGTTTGCAATATCATTATTGTATACCTGTGGGCGAATGTCTAGCTTTTACTATATACCCATGCCGTATATACTGTGAATATGCACCGTTACGGCATATGACGTAAAAATACTGTACGGACCGCTGGTCCGTACACTAAAATGCGGACCACCCTGCCAAACACGTTTATTAAGAAATTGGTTGTTAAACCAAATGAAATTGATTTTTTTTTAAATTTCGGGTATATAGTAAATATATAACGTCCAACCATGCTTGTACAAGTCACAGAACTCGATGATAATTTACCGTTTGTACGGAACTCGGCATAAATGCCTCGGTCCGTACAAACCGTAAATTACCATTTCGTTCTGTGAATTGTACAGCCTGGTCAGGACGTTCTATATAAATACTGACCAGGAGTACAGATTCCGTTTGTCACTGAGTAACGAAAGAATATTCGTACGTCCCTCCATACCACGTGACCACTTTTATACTTGAAAAAAGTAAGTAGTCAAATTGTAAAATGTCTTTTTTTTTTACGATTTCCAGGTATATAATAATAAGGAGACAGAGAGTGTTCCATGTGGTGTCTGGATTCCATATTTTGATCGAATATATACACCTCGTTTTTCGAACTCGCTGAATATTTCCGACCAACATATCTCTGAACAGATTCCATTCAAGCACACTAGCTATGTCTCCATATATTAAACGACAACCGCTGTACGAGGTATGGAAAAGGGTGTTCGTGTATGATCCTAGATTATTAAACGGGCCCCTGGATCCTGCGTCCCAGGTGACACACGCCCCCACACGGGACCTACTGACACTAAAAACTCCTGTCTCGCCAGACGGCACAGAATCTTACTTCTTATAAGGTCGGCCTGGTCTCAGATCGACCACCGGTCACTTCACACCCAGGGGGTAGTTGAATAAACTACAACGACAAAAAAATAGTATCTTAGAATTGTCTTTAGGGCCATGGTATTGTATGGAATAATGTATCATAAGCATAAGATGTTTTGACGATAAGAGTAATCTGAGGGTCTTACAAGGTGTTGAATATAAATACGTTTAAAAAGGCGACTTAATGCCGAAACGTTGTAAATATGTTCTACAAATAAAGCCTACCACAAACCGAATTTGGACAGCAGTTGAGTTGTACTTGCTAACCTACCAGTCTATAAATACGTTAATTTGGAAAATATCTTCTGTCTTGTCATACAACACTGAATGGAAAAAATCGTCCAGGATGTCGTTCATCTTTAGAGTTATCGTATCGTTCTGCACCTGCCCCAGAAACGAACGAACATTATTCAAGAGTCCCAAGGTCTTAAGTGCCAGATCCACTAAGGCGATTTTCCATGCGAATTTGGGTTCGCAGACGTTCGCAGACGTTCGCATGGACATGTGAATGCCTTGCGACAATATCTAATATATTGAATATTATCGCATGGGATTCGCCCAGTCGCACGGATCGCAGACGCATTCGCTTGGTCGCCTTGGTGGATTTGGTGCTTTACGCTGATGGACCAACTTGAGTCGCGTACGAACACCAGGACTCAGGGATGTGAATAAAAACACCAGAGATCAACTCCTTGAGAATCGTAACCCGGGGGCCGTTGGATAAATCACAAACGACAAAAAGCATCTTAGGATTGTCTTTTGGGCCATGGTGTTGTATAAAATAATGTGTTGTAAGTATAAGATGTTTTTATTATAAGAGTAACCTAAAGCTTTTACAAGATTTTATAAACAGATACGTTCATTTAGAAAATATCTTCTGTGTTTTCATACAACACTGAATGGAAAAAATCGTTCAGGATGTCGTTTCAGGACTGATCAATAAAGGAATTTGAAACAAAGACAACAAAAAACAGCGTACGGCACAGTAGGCCATACATGATTTTTACAATACAGGGAGCAGAGGTCAGTACGTAAAGAACAATGTGCGCAGGTGTATAATAAAACCGTGTATTGGACAGTAGGCTGTACATGGTTCTTATGATATAAGGAGCACAGGTCAGTCAGTATAAGAACAATGTGCAACTGTGTATAATATAATAGGATATGGCACAGTAAGCCGTACATGTATTTTTACGATATAGGGAGCAGAGGTTACTAAGTATAAGAACAATGGACACAGGTGTAGAATAAATACGATATAAGGAGCAGAGGTCAGTAAGTATAAGAACAATGTGCACAGATGTATAATAAATACGATATAAGGAGCAGAGGTCAGTAAGTATAAGAACAATGTGCACAGGTGTATAATAAAGCTTGTACATGTAATTAGATACAACAATGATAAGGCAGTAATTAGGTACCACGATGACAAGGCAAATCTACACTGATAACATAAATAAATGTGATTACAGCAACAAATTACCTGAACACGCTACACGCCTCAATTACCTTTTTTCATTTTTTTTAATCAAATCCTTTTATTGATGTCATTTCAGATTACAAATCATTCTTGTAAATACATGTACATGTGTCGTACCATCTTACATTTGTGGACACCAATAAAAACCTCACTTCCTGCTCGGCCTTTCTCTGACACCATAATCACCGGATGATGATGAGAAGTTAATGTCACCACTAAACACCACTGACACACATGTATGTAGCTGTTTTCACGCGTCTCCAGCCGACCGTGACGACTGCAGGCGACCCGTCACGGCTCGCTGAACACTGATTAGAATAGACCTGAGTGCTCATTTACATATACAACACCTACCACGTGGTACAAGCCGCACCTGGGTATGTGTCGACCACTCACCATCATGTCTGGGACGGCTCAGTGGTCACGACGACCCTCCCTCACCCACCACTCACACCTCACCGGGATGAAGGCCTCTTAGTGGTGATTGAATCGTGGGTACTGAGTGGAGATGGAGGCAGTCATTGTGTAAGGAGTCGAGCGTACTATACACGGTACTCATATACGAGTTAACTGTTCCCGAGGAAGGAGGAGAAGGAGGAGGTGGTGGTGGTGGATTTAGCAGCAGCTGTCACACTCACTCACACCCACCAGTACACCCACCCATACACACTCATATACACACTCATACAAACCCATACCCCCACACCCACACTCATATTCACACTCATACAAACCCATACACCTACACCTATACACACTCGCATACACACATATACACAAGATAACTGTTCCCAAGGAAGGAGGAGGAGAGGGAGGAGGTGGTGGCTTTAGCAGCAGCTGTCACACCCACCAACACTCATACACACTCATATACACACTCATTCACACCCATACACACTCATACACACTCACATACTCTCACACACACTCATATACACACTCATACACCCAGACCAAGACACCCACAGTCACATACACACTCACATACACACTCACTCACACACAACATACATACATACATACAAGATAACTGTTCCCAAGGAAGGAGGAGGAGGAGGAGAAGGAGAAGGAAGAGGTGGTGGGTTCAGCAGCAGCTGTCACACCCACCCACACTCATACACTCTCACACATACTCTCACACACACTCATACACCCAAACCAATACACCCTACAGTCACATACACACTCACAGACACACATTCACTCACACACAACATACATACCAGTTATTAACTGTTCCCAAGGAAACAGGAGAAGGAGGTGGTGGGTTCAGCACCAGCTGTCACACCCACCCACACCCACCCACCCTCCTACACCCACCCACACCTACACAGAGGGAGTCCGGCGCTGGAGTCCAGTGGCGTACAGTGTCATTGTACTAAGTAGAAGCCCTGCTTGTACTCCTTGTGAATTACACACAGTTTATCTGCGTGATTAATACATTGCGGACCCATCTTGGATAGGATTACTTAGATTTACCTGGATATTGTAGATCACCTGGTAAAACCGAGTGACAAGATCCCAGGACCATAAATGAGATACGGTGGACCTTATATGAAGTAGCAGCATTGGCCCGTTGTTGTTCCCAATGTGGAGTAGTAGTGATGTGTGATGTGTGTATGTGTATGACCACACAATAACACTGCTGATGTCAGGAGGGATCTGTACGCCTTGCATCATGGGAGATCACCTCTGGAGCTATTGCATTGTGGGATATCACCTCTGTGGCTATTGCATTGTGGGATATCATAACTAGCTATTGCGCTGTGGGATATCACTTCTGTTGCTATTGCATTGTGGGATATCACATCTGTGGCTATTGCGCTGTGGGATATCACCTCTGTGGCTATTTACATTGTTGGATATCACTTCTGATTGCTGCGGGATTTAAGCCCGAATTGAGGTCTCACACGGATAAGTGTCTACGTTTTCAGCAGGCTGGTTGGGTCTGATCTCAGTCGGGCTAATTACGGCGTACTAAGCTCTGACTGGGACCTCAACAGGGTCTCTGTATTCAGGACAAATCCCAGATACATGCCCCTCGTAAGCCTCCCCACCTCACCTCATCCCAGCCCAGGTAAGTCTCCACAGTGAATCCTTTGTGTTTTCCATGTTTTTCACAGTATCTCTAAGGCGGTCAATTCCACATTTCCTATCTTTTTTTTAAATCTCCATGACCCTCCCACTGACATCCACTGAATGTGAAGTGTGTCCAAAAGACAGCTTTGTTGACACTGAGCCTCAGGGTGTGGTTTCCAGGTAAATAGGATAGAGGCCAAGGGCCAGTGTCCAGTGTAAGCATTCCTTAATTAATCCTGACAGAGACCTAGCGTTAGGAGCGCCGCAGGGTGTTAGTGTGCGTGTCACTAAGGGCTATTTACACTGAGGGCGCCCGGGGCGGTGTCCGCGCGCGGGGCGGGCGACAGTTAAAGGCATATATCCTACAACTAAACTTAGAAAATTAATACTTTTTATGGATAATGGATTTCATGGATTTTTGTATTTCCTTTATTGATACTGGTCAATGTTTAACATTAGATATTTATTTTAACCCCGTGTAAGCCAGATGTTTATTTTAACCCTTTGTAAGTGGACACCCTGCGTTTATTTGTACTGGTCGATGTTCAATATTAGATATATATTCTAATCCCATGTAAGCGGTCACCCTGCGTTTATTTGTACTGGTCGATGTTCAATATTAGATATATATTCTAATCCCATGTAAGCGGACACCTTGCGTTTATTTGTACTGGTCGATGTTCAATATTAGATATATATTCTAATCCCATGTAAGCGGACACCCTGCGTTTATTTGTACTGGTCGATGTTCAATATTAGATATATATTCTAATCCCATGTAAGCGGTCACATTGCGTTTATTTGTACTGGTCGATGTTCAATATTAGATATATATTCTAATCCCATGTAAGCGGTCACCTTGCGTTTATATGTACTGGTCGATGTTCAAAACTGGATGTTTATTTTAACCTCGTGTATACGGACACCCTGCGTTTATTCATACTAGTCGATGCACAATATTGAATGTGTATTTTAACCCCGTATAAGCGATCCCCTGCGTTTATTTATACTGGTCAATGCTCAACATTAGATGGTTATTTTAACCCTGTGTTAGCGGACACCCTGCGTTTAACTGTACTTGTCGATGCTCAGCATAAGATGTTATTCTAACCCCGTGTAAGCGGTCACCCTGCGTAAGTGGACACTTTGGCCGGGTACAGAGGGTGTCAACTTATGCGGGGTTCTACTTTATCTGTTGTAAAGGGTTCGTAGTCTAAGATACACTTAAAGTTTGCAATTCTAAGAAAAATTTGGTTGAACCTTGGAATTTTAAGATAGATATAGTTCAGGCTTAGAATTCTACATATATTCAAAACTTGGAGTTCTAAGATACATGTGGTTACAGCTTGAAGATCTACGATACAAATGTACTTGTTGTTGAAGATGGTGATTCTAAAGATGCATATTTAAAGCTTGGATTTTCACTCAGAATCCCGAGATGAAAATAGTTCAGTTCAATTAGCCAGGGGCTTGTTATGCCTACAAAAGTACAGGGTACAAGGAGACGTCTATGACATTATCATTTGATGATATTCAAGCTTGTTCGCTAAGACAGTCCTAGCTGACGGGAGGCCGTCCATACGTGTTGAATAAAGTTGCCCCACATCATCCCTAGGTCAGGTTGGCATACAGAAAAAGGTCTTGTACGAGCCTAGATTATTCAACAGGCCCCATTGAGACCTGTTCACCCGGAAGAAGTAATTATATACCTGACCTGACCATGCTGTACATGCTACAAAACGAGATGGGGAATTGCTGCTTTTTACTGAATGAGGCCCCAGGCCGAGGTCTGTAAAAACATCAATTCCCATCGAGTTTTGTAGCATGTACAAGCATGGTAGGTCGTTATCTATTCATCATATACCCAAAATTAATAAATTCTTACAATATATTCGCAAATAAGACGCGGCAGCATGAAAGCCCACTCACTTCTGATGTTTCAACGTGTTCAGTATAACTGTTTATCCTACCCCTAATATAAAATCCCATAGGCTTAACATTGGGTTTCCGTATGCCACGCTGACTGGCATACGGAGTTTTATATGCCACCAGTGGCATACAGCATTGTTATCACGTAATATTCCAAAATCGAGGAGATAGGGTAGGATAAAATCAAAACCTGATTCGTTTTAATCTTGGCCACCGCATTCCACTCTTGGAGTTTTGGCTCCGGACTTCACTCGGCTTCGCCTCATGAAGTCACTTTGCCAAACTCCAGTCGTGGAATACGGTGGACAAGATTAAACCTCAACTAGTTTTACGATATTACTGCACAGGGTTAATGCACAATTTATACTGCACAGGGAGCAGCAGTACGTAATTATCAAATACACTATACATGGGTATATTATTAGGGAGCAGCAGTACGTATTTATCAAATATACTACATGGATTTAGCGAAAGAAACAAGGTACGAGGACCCGTCCCAATTGGGTTTACTAGTTTCCCTAAAGTACTGCACAGGGTTGAGTACACAAATTATACTACATAGGGAGCAGCAGTACGTAATTATCAAATATACTATACATGGGTATATTATTAGGGAGCAGCTGTACGTAATTATCAAATACACTACATGGGTATATGATAATATCTCCCATGAGAAGCTGTGACCATTGCTATTTGCGTGTGGTAATTAGCACATTCCTGCAGCACCTTGTCGATGCATGCATTCAGTGTGTGCGTGCATGTAATCACATGCTCAACCCCCGCAGCAGCATGTGCACGTGCAGCATGTGAACGGAGAGGGCAGCTGAGGGTCACTGTTATTCCCTGTACCCTGTGAACCTGGTACCTGACAATGGTACGGGATAAAAGGGAGCACGATGTAGAACAAGATAAGGTATGCAGCATGGAAGCCCAGGGTTTGGACAAATTCCCCGAAAGAAAAATAGGCGAGGTCCAAGTTCCCCGGCAGGTATATATTTGTGACCTTCATGTTACCAATGATTTCTTTGGAAAATTTTCTAAAAATGAAAATATTGTAAAGGGTTATTTCAAATTGTGGCCAATAGAAACTCGAGAAAATAGGTTACCCCAAAACTTATCTATTACTGAAATATTTATATAAAACGCCCTGATCATGCTGTACAAGTCACAGAACGAGATGGTAATTTACGGTTTGTACGGAACGAGGCATTTATGCCGAGTTCCGTACAAACGGTAAATTATCATTGAGTTCTGTGACTTGTACAATCATGGTTGGACGTTATATATTTACTATATACCCAAAATTTAAAAAAAAAATCATTAATTTAATTTTAAACAACCGATATGTTAATAAACGTGTTTGGCAAGGTGGTCCGTATTCTAGTGTACGGACCAGTGGTCCGTACAGTATATTTACGTTATATGTCAAAACGGTACATATGTACAGTAAATACGGCAGTGGTATATAGTAAATATACAAAGCTTAAACATTCCCCTTCCCGGTAAAGGTATCAAAGGAAACTATGTTCTGCTGAGAGAAAGTCAAAAGTTACGAAAATTACTGCCCAAGACCTTGGCCGCGGGCAGTAATTTTTCCAAGCCTTACTGAGTAACTTTGACTTTCTTTCACCGGTACTTGGTTTCCCTATTCCTATATACCTTCACATATCGATAGAAATGGTTATTTCTTTAAATACCATTATCCAAGAGGCAATGCACACCCTTATCGAGTAATTGCAACCGCATACAAAGAATAACATGCTTCTCTTCTGAGCTCGTATAATTTTTAACAAACCATTTCATGTCCAGAAGTAAATGCCTGTGAAACTCCTTTAACTGTTTCTCTTTTAGTTGAGCTCAATCAGGAACATTATCCATCATTACATGTTTAATTATGAGCGTTTTATAATTGGGGATGGTTGATGACCAACCTCCCCATCAGCAGCAATTTTAGCTCATTTTGTCATTTTCCACAAATTCACCGAAATGTAAATTAATTATTAAGAATCTGATGAAAATGTCATTTCATTAGTAATTCCCGGAATCTGTGATATTTCAGTAGTCGAACAAATTATAACTTTGTATTATCTATTAGCTCAACCCCGGTGTTTTTTTCCCATAGACTAAACATTGGAAGCTTGTATCCAATACCCATGGAGTATTTAGAAAAAATACTCGATGGGGGATTCTTTCACAAATGTTAGCTAATTAGTCAATGTGAAGCGTGAGATAAATTCAGAAACCCATTCAAGTTTACAGTCAGAGCTAGGTCCCATCTTGTTTAAATCGCTACGTAATTCATGTGGCTTCGACTTGTGAATTACTACGCGATTCAAACTCGATGGGATACAAGCTCTAACCGTGAACTATCATAGGTTTCCTCTATATGATTATTCGGTGGTTTTGTTAAGTTAATTCCGCTTTAGTTTTCACTTTATCAACTCGGCAGTACTTTGTTTATTCCTATATTACCATTTCCGAAACCCCTATAGTAACATACCGCTGCAGGGGGTGCAGTAATTATAAGTTATGTAGCGAGGCTGACGTTTTCGTCCCAGGCTGACGTTTTAGTCCAGGCCTGACCACGTGGCATAAAGAGCAGCGGGATGAAAACTTAGCTATTGCAGTTACTCGATAAGGGTGGCCATTTTTCTGGGGCTATGGCAGGAAAAGAGATTTTTTTATCAATATTTAAAGGTATATAGGACAGGGAAACCAAGTACTGGTAATCAAAAGTCAAAGTTACTCGGTAAGGCTCGGAAAAATTACTGCCCGCGGCCAAGGCTTTGGGCAGTAATTTTTCCGAGCCTTACCTCGTAACTTTAAACTTTTGCTCACCGGAACATAGTTTCCCTCTATTTATGAAAAAGGAAAGAAGATCCAGACAGATTTGTTCCTTTATATAACTTTATATATCTTTACAAAGGACATTCTTGTTCTTGTTTTAATTTTCAGTCTATGAAATATTTTTTTCTTGTGTAAAACAAAGAGAGAATAAATTTGGCCTCATTCACTCCAGTAAACAGGGGTTCAAACCTCCCCGCACACCCCAGCCCCATTCCATGACCACTAACGGTCTGTTTTCTATGTTTTCTCAGTCTCTCTGAGGCAGTAAATTCCACATGAAAAATATTTCTTTTTTTTGGGGTTCATGACCCCAACTGACATCCCTGTAAATGTGTTATACATGCCAAAGATCACTAAACTCTCTAATGGATATACTCTCCAGGTTCACATTGTTCTCAGGATTATCTTCAAATGACAGCAAATCTTAGATACTACCATTCAATCCTGTTCACTCTAGTGTAAGTTCAAAGAGGTTGACAAAATAAAAAAAGTTGAATATCTTCTTCACTGGGAAGAATGAAGGTAATACATCATATATATGGAATTTTGCAAAAAAAAAATTTTGTGTTCAAAAATCTTTTATCGACAGAAAAAAGCTTACATCTGTTTCATTGGGTGATAGATCTATAAGTCACGCCAATAAAAGATAAACCAAAGATATCAGCTCAGTTATGGAAATATCCGACACTGGTTTTCAGCTGATATCCAATGTGAAAGTACAACGTTAGTGCTCAGGCTGTCCAGTTATATCTTATTTTCGCAATTATACATATAATTGTTCAAATTTGGTTATAGATATATATCTCATCCATCAAAAAAGGAAATAACAGCAGGCCATAATGTAAAATAGGTAATATGCTATAGGTTATATAAGATATAAGGTAAAGATACTAGTCTTGATGCATAGGGTATGAGGTGAATTACCTGCAATAAAAAAAAAAGAGTTCAGATTATCTTGGAATAGACTCATACAATATCGTTTTGGTGAGTTTTTTTAATTCGGGATATGTCTCTGTTTGTCGAGTAGTTACAGATAATGAGTTCCAATGGTATGATCCCGTATATTCAATACTTTTAGTGTATACTTGTGTGTTAGGAATGCATTCTAGTTGGTTTGATAAAATATTCATGGTCATCCCTCATTTGTCAATACTTTAAAGACGAGCTTGGTCTGAGAACTTCTCAAGTTGGCGCTAAAATTAATTAAATGTCAACAGAATACAAATTGAACCCCTTGCTGGGCTCCTGCGGCCAGAAAAAAAACACCTCTACGTTAAACTGGAAACTCAAACCCTTCATGACATTTATGGATCTTTTTTAATTTTCACATTTTATCAAAAAGCATCTCACGAATAATGAAAGGTGAATCAGATTTTAAATGAAAGAAAATGTGAATATAAAATAATATCGGACGAAGCTTGGAAAAAAAAGAGAAAGAAATTATTATGAATGGTAGGATACCAGGAGATGCTATGGACCACTGTTATCGTACTGTTCCTATTCTCATTGATATAGAGAAACCAAACAAGAGTTAGTCATGTTGTTGTTTATCGCACGATGGCAAGAATGTGTATTACTGCGCGAGGCGAAGCCGAGAGCAGTAATACGCGATCTTGCCGGAGTGCGATGAACAATAACACAACCAACTCGAGTTTGGTTTAGAATTTATCCTACCCCGCCCGTCTAAATTACTTCTACATTAACAAATGACGTCATTTGTCAACCGATCCCACTAGAGCGATATTTTTCATTTTTCTGAACTCCAGACCAAATACAGTGACCCAATGTTAAGCCTATGGAGTTTTTTATTAGGGGTAGGATAATAGACTTTATTAATCTTACGCTCTAACAGATTTGATTGATAAGGATAGTTTGTGAGACAACAATTTTTTTTTTTCTAGTATAACCTGCCTCTAGATGACTTTTTTTCATTATTTTTTTGTTTGTAAAATCACGAAAGTAATAGAAACTGTAACGGTCATCTCCAAATGTTGATATGTCGTTGACAAAGAAATAAGGACTGGACTAATCAAATACAAACCACGCTGATCTTAAATATGTCACAAGAAACACATTCTGAACTGCAAGTAAGGGAGGACCAAATCACTTGTGAAGGAAACTATAGGTAAAAAAACGTCATAAACTTGTATGGCACCATAAACTTATATGAATATATATGTGATAAAGAACAATGATATAAATAAGAATCAACGATTTAGAAAACGAGGCGAAAGTACTTCTGTATCCAACCGATCCCAAAAAAAGAAAAGATAAATAAACAAGGCACAATGGCAAGACTGATGTTGCCTCCCGACCAGTATTTTTATTTATCCTACCCCTAATATAAAATCCCATAGGCTCAACATTGTGATTCCGTATGCCACGCTGACAGGCATACGGACGTTTGTATGCTCCTAGGGGCATACGAAGGTGGTAACACGTGATCAGCGTTTTAGCCAATGAGCGTCGAGCTAGCGCGGTAGCTCGAAAATAGTTCCGTGTATCGCTGGAATTGGCACAGAGGCGACAGCTATGGACGCCCCTAAAGGCCTAGTGTTGGTATCTGGAGCGCTATCGGAGATATTAAACGAAATACTTACAGAAGTCGCCCAAGAAGCGGTCGCAGAATGTCAGGAAGAGTTAGAGATGGATTTGTTGACGTTCTCGCTGGTAGAAGAAGACTGGGATTTATTTATGGAGCCTAGAACAGACGATATCGCTGTAGTTGAAGCGGCCGCTGCTGCCTCAGAGACAGAGAAGATGACTGCTGATATCACTTCAGACGATAATAGGAACGAGCTGTCGCTGGAGAGGGAGACTTTAACAGATCAGGAGTTGTTAGACTTCATTGCTGGAAAAAGAAATAAAAATACCACGTTGAAAACAAAGCAGGTAATATTTATTTAATTATTGTACAAAATACAACCTGTATAATACAATTGGAATAAACTGTAGACGAAATGAACAAATAACTAGGTTAAAATTGAATTTAAAGTTTAAAAATACGAGTACCAGTTAGAAAAGAACATTTTGAAATTATTAAATGTTATTCGAATTATAAAATCAGCCTGAAATCACTATTAAACCCAGTTGAAATGAGGTAGGTTCATGTTTTCGAAGAACTATTACGATAACGCCACCTATGGCAAAACCCAGTAACTGGCGATTCTAATATTACGAAGCAAGCGTCTCCGTTTTTTACCGATAAAACGATAAATACTTCATTTTTAATGAAAGTGTGAGGACACATATTACATAATAACAAATAAATTAAAATACATATATTTTGAATCATCAATGTAAGCTAAAAATATCAGAAATGACGATATAAAACGGTGAAATTGCAACTCGTCCACTGGGATACATGGGGCGCCACCTTGCGTATCGTCAGCGAACTACAGCTGTCGCACAATCATTGTACTGCTTTGTTTATATTTACTTGCAGGTGGTCAAACGCTTCCAGACGTTCATTAGCGAAAGGTACATGGAAGAACGACAGATAGAAACGATAGAAAGTGTAAAATTAAACAATTATATTGCGAATTGGCTTCTCTCCGTATGCAAGAAGGACGGGTCGCAGTACGAACCAGACACACTGACGTCCTATCAAGGCTGTATCGATAGGTAAATAAAATCAATATTATAAATGTATTAGAAAATTTATAAAGTTAGCTTTAAAAATAATAAAAGTGACTATTTTTATTTCTTATACTATATAATTACTTTTTCAGGCATCTCCGAGATAGAGGATATGGCGAAAGTATCCTAAAATCAACAACTTTCGCTACAAGTCGCGATGTGCTGGGATCCAAAAGGACGGAATTGAAAGAACTCGGCCTGGGAAATCGTCCCAACGCCTCCCAGCCTATAACTGACGAGGACGAGGAAAAATTTTGGTCACAAGGACTGTTGGGGGCGACGTCCCCCCGTATTTTGCAGAATACTTTATTATATATGTTTACGAAATCGTTCGGATGGCGTGGCTGCGATGAGGCCAAAGGCCTGTTGTTGGGGTGATATTTGTTTAGCGGAAGAAGACGGTACGAAGTTCATAGAATGGAACGAGAGATCAACGAAAACACGGAAAGGATCACGAGGAAGCGACCCTCGTTCTTTCAAACCTAAAATCTGGTCTACGGGGGGGAACGATGTCCTGTGGCACTCTACGAGCTATACTCTTCTAAACGACCAGTGCAAAGCCTTTCGCCCGAGTTTGGTTTTTTTTTAGGAGTAAAGGCAAACACCACACTGAACGATGACATATGTTTTATAAATTGCGTGATGGGAGTGAACTATTTGAGCAAGATTGTTGCGTCGATGGCCAAGGATATAGGCTTAGTGGGGAAATACACAAACCACAGCCTACGCAAAACAGCATGTCAAACCTTGCAGTCACGCAACGTCCCCCCGAACATTATCTGTCAGCTGACGGGCCACAAGAGTGTCGACTCCTTGAACAAATACGCGGTAGCGACTAAAGATCAACAAAAGTATATGAGTCGATTACTTACTGTGGGTTCAATGAAACGTAAATCCACTGCTGCTCTTGGCTATAATCCAGATGGCGACAATGTTTCTAGTCCTAAAGCTGTCTGTAGTGCGACGACTCCAGTCGACGATGTTCACAGAGCGACAACTGCTGGCTTCCCCGATATGTCCAAAGCCGTATCTGGAATGTTCTCTTCGACGTCAATTACGGGAAATGTGACCGTAAACATCAACTATAACGTTTCTACGCAGTCGAACTCTTGTAGTGCCGTGAATGTCTCACCAAAGTTGCCATTAATGGAGTAAAATGTAAATGCACAACCTTTCGCTGAAGGTCTTACGTCGTGAAGCCACATGTTGCTCGTGCGGGAGTTGAACCCGATCTGATTTTTGACGTCGGAGAACTGAACTTTTTCAGATTTGTTTTTTTAAATAAAAGATTTTAAGACTTGATTCTATTGTCCTAATTACTTTTTTATGATTCTAGACACGATTATGACAGTAAAATATAAAAATATAACGGTTAAAATAAATCTAAAGTTAGAAAGCGCGACCTATATATGGCGCGTAAGTAGGGCGATTCACAACTCGTGACGTCATGATATACTGTGTAGAGAATTTCAAAAGTGCTATCGGATGCTACGATATAAACAAACCATCTAAATGGCTATTTCTGGAATTATTACTTCATTCTGGTAAGTTTAAACATTGAGTATAATTACTTTATAATGAATGTGTGTAGCTCGATTAGATAGAAAAGCCTAATTAATCAAATATTTCCCGTAGTATGTCACTCGCGTATGCCGGAATGCAAGTAAGGGTGCGATAGAGCTAAGGACAGTGACGGGGCGAAAGAGACTCACCAGAACGAAAGAATAAAGATGGTTCCAAATCATATTTTCAATAATAAAACATCGTAGCGAAGGGGTAGGATAAAATCGAAACCTAATTCATTTTAATCTTGGCTCCGCACGCCACTCCTGGAGTTTGGCTAAAACTCATTAGGTTTCACGATAATACCTGTGTTAGTATTATAAGTATATCCTACACATACTGCCCGCTCCTACCCATGGCGTATTTATACCCGTACGCCACACTGTGACGTACGGGGTATGTGATCACGTGACCAGGTAAAATTTCGCCATTTTTAGGTATATAATAATACGAAAACAGGCTGACTCTCTTCGTACGTCAAAATACTTGGTAAAACTGTTGATCACATACATCCCTCTGCCTACGGCATCGGGATGTATGTGATCAACAGTTTCACCGCGTATTTTTGACGTACGAAGACAGTAAGCCGGTTTCCGTATAATAGTTCAGTAACTGTACTACTCAAACCATAATACAGGTATGGCAATCACGGCTAGTAAGAGACAGGGTAGTTAGGCAATTATTAGATAGTTTTCGTCATATATAAAAGAATCTTAATAAAACAACTAAGGAGCGAAGTTAAATAACCACAGCTGAAACCAACACGGAAAATTGTGTAGATACTGAATTGTATTGAAGTTAAGAATGGGCATTGTACGGAGATATTACCTAAATAAACTCTATCTTTTTTTTAAAAAAGGAAAGAAAAAAGAAAGGACCGGACCAACCTAGGCTTACGTCAAAGGGTTAACGTATTGGGGTGAGGAGGGACGGGGTTGAAACGGTTAATTCAGGGTTGAGATATGTGAGGAATGATAGAGAGCCAGCACTACCATTAACCCATTACCCACCTCACTCACACCTGCCATTAAACCTTAACCCTCAATCTCCGCAGACATCCACACAACATTAAAATACTCTCTCAACCTTACCAACCTCACCACATTACATCTCAAACTAAACTAGATCCAGTACATTACACTCTGTTTGTCTCTGATCCGACCACTTCACGGGTGAAAATAGTATTGACTCTGTGAAAATGAAGACGGTTTTGAGCAGGATTTGAAGAGTTAAAGCAATGCTGATGTCATAGCCGCAGTTAACCCTTTCTATGTGGATGTCGGTGGGTATTTTCGTCCTGTGAGGTATAAGACTCCCGGGTGACCTTTGTGAACTCACACGTTTTAATTACGGTATGCGGATGTCTCGGCCACATCGGCACCTCGGCCCCCGTTTGGCGGTGTCATCTCGGCCCCCTCGCGGCCGCGTTTCGCGCTTCCTTAGCAGGGTTACTGGATAGAGTTAAGGTTAGGGAAAGGATTAGGGATAGGGATAGCAATAGGGTTAGGGTTAGGGATATGGTTATGGTTAGGGTTAAAGTTTGGGATAGGGTTAGGGCTGGGTTAGGGTTAGGGATAGGGATAGGGTTATGGTTAGGGAAAGGAATAAGGACAGGGATAGGGTTAGGTTTAAGGTTTAGGATAGGGTTAGGGCTGGGATAGGGAAAGGATTAGGGTTAGGGATAGGGTTAGTGAAATGGTTTTCTGTTTGTTTTCTTCCCCATCAAAAAAAAACAAATTTGATGCCAAGATAAGGTTAGGGTTAGGGTTATCTCACATGTTTTGTAAGATATGTTTTTGTTTTGTAACATTCTTTATTGTGGATAATAGACAAGTACTATTATACAGCAAAGCTTGTGTCTTTGGGAATCCGTATTTTGTTATATACGTTATATATATGTTATTATAGTTTAAATAGGAGAGGGAGGTGGGTGTCCCAGTAGCTCGAGAGGGAGCACCCACCGTAATACAACCGCCACTCGCCTGTCAACACGCTCACTACATACTTATAAAGAAAGTCCCCGATGGCTGAAGAAGGAGATGTGGAAATGCTACCAGGGACCTGTTTCAGTAGGCTCGTGACATTAGACCTAGACAGACATCAACAGCGGCACCAACAGTGCAAGCAACAGCGGAAAAAGTCTAGCAAATATCAGAAGGTTGGAGAGGCCAATCTTCTTCATATTTGGAACGATTATAGGTTATATGTATTCCCTACTCATGTTAAAGTGTCATCGCTCAATTCCTATGGGTTGTGAGTGAAATTCCGCGTGTCATCGCTTGCAGTCTTGTGATCTGTCCGTATGGTGTCACAGACGCCATCTAGACATGTCACGAAACTACTGAAACAGGTCCCTGGGCCTAATCAGGAACTAAAGAAGTGTTTACCTCCAACGTGAGTAACCAAGTGGCCGCCAGTCAACCTCACGGGGGGCATACTTCAGTGGAGTGGTCTCGGTGGGACTCTGAGTGGCCGGCAGGAGGCGGAGTAGTTAGGCTGACAGCCCACTTGGGGGCGCTCCGTCGTCACGTGCCTTATAGCAGGTCAACTGATGGCTGTGGGCACCTCGTAATGGGCATTCCGTTTTGTGGTCGGTCAAGGGACGGGGAAACCCCGCTACATGGGTTCTACCAACGAGTCTTAAATACATACACTCGTTGGTTCTACTGGGGTTCGCGAATTTCGCTTACGATTCAGGGACCCGTTGAATTATATTAACCCATTAGCTGCGGCATCACCACACAGGATCGGGTGATGCCTCAAGGCATCACCAGTCCAGATCGGGTGATGCCTTGAGGCATCATTTTCAAATATTTACAAAATCATTGTTTTTGGTAATAAATTAGAAAATGATTTATAATGAAACTTCCACAGATCTTAGGTATAGCATCATCTTTAAAATGTTTATGGAAATGGAAAGTGATATCAAATATCACATGTTATATCACGTGATAACATCACTAAATTACCATAATGGACCTGTGGATACCCGTTCCCTAGCGGTATATATATAGGTACTACTACCCAACCCCTATATACATGACTGTGCAGAAGCCCGCCGCGAATGGGTTAAAGAAGAAACCAACAAGTTTTGGTCAAAGTTGTCGTTCTCCATGAGTTTGATGCGGAGTGATATGAATAAGGCGACAACCAAGTGAATATCAGGTAGCATTCAAACGAGTTGGAGACTGACTTCTTTGACCAAAACGAGTTGCTTTCTGTATTTATCTCACCTCTGTACACACTAAAAGAACGGATAACACACAGGATATATATAGACCATGGAGAATGGACTGCAATACTTGTAGGGGCATGGAGAACGAGATCCCAATGTTAAGCATATTGACATCTATTCCAGGGGTGAGATAAAGGTTCGTACATAATATAGACCCTTTTCTGTATGTCATAGAGACCCAGGGATGATGTGGGACAAGTCTATTCAGCATTTATGGACGACCTTATGGTCGGCTAAGACTGTTTAATGAATAAACTTAAATATCATTAAACGGTAATCGTTGTACGAGGTACAGAAAGGGTCTGTCGCTCTCCATGCAGATATTTCCTACTACCTGGACCCATGGTTGGAGAGTGCAATTTCCTTCTGTTCTTATTCGCCGATCCGGCCGCTGACTTCCGGTTCAAAATACCCTCCAAATTATGCAAATTCACCTGACAACAGATCGATCCGCCATCTTTGCCGGTGAATACAAAGCGTTGTCAGAGTTTAAAATGGCGAAAAACTATATTAATCGACATTCTCCTGTGCACTCTCTACATGTAATAGTTGAAACGGGATTATTTACATTATTTCGACATAATTTAAATGTGCCAACTCGAAGAAAACTGCGTGTTTCGACGATTTGTTGACATCGCGTTTATAGCCTTAACTGGGGCTACCAGATAATCATTTGATCTGAAATTACCAGGGAAGTCTGATTTTGTCTGGGAAATTGCTTCAGAATTACTTAAAACATCCTCACACATTAAAAAGTATCATAAATAGACGTCCGAACGGTTCCATAGGTTTAGCATTGCGGAGGTGCTTCTCCAAAATGGCCGCCCAGCGGGTTCGTAGCGCCACCTACTTCCTGGCCGGATCGGAGAATATCCTATTGTGTGTATTCTGAATAAGATGACCGTGAACTACTACTATCTCTTAGTAAGTATTCCGGCTCTCAGGACCTACAAAGTACATTACCTGGTTGAAGACCCATGTTCATGGACAAGTCCTGGACTGAGATTTACATACTTGTTCTCCCAAAAGTAATCATCAAACAAATTTCGTTCAGATGAGCGATAATTGAGAGCCTGTCCAGCCCGGACAAATGAACCCATTCGATTCGCATTTGTCAGTTGGTTTATGACCTCATTTACCGAGGCTCACCCTTATCAAATCAGTGCGGCTTTTTGACTAACGAGACAAACCACTACTGGTAAACCCAGGGCAAAATTATATGGCTAGACTCTACTAAACACAGTATAATCTGCATATAAAATGTGTCAGGGTTGAAACCTTTTTTTTTTTTCTTTTTTTTTCTCGAGGGTGAGTGTCAAGACCAGTCTCGGCGCTTATGAGGGTCACATTTTTTCTTTTTGTTTTAGCAAACTTCTTGATAGTTTCTCTTATGTTACATAGGTTTCTAATACTTCGCAGTGCTTCAACATAGTCATGCTAGTTCATTTCCCTTACATAGATACTCAATCATTTATGGTGCTTATGAATGCTCTTTACTTTTTTCAGATTTTCTTTTTATGAAAAATTAAATTTTTATGAAACACGCAAGAATTATCAAACGAATGTGTAACTTTAATTATGGTTGTACTAATTAAACAATACTCGATGGGTTTGTGGACAGGCAGCTCTGAAAACCACTCGTAGCTGACATTCCAAAACACTCACTAACGCTCGTGTATTACTACACGTCAATCAATCGTGGTTTACGGCCGCCTGCCCACAAAACCATCACTACCCCAGAAAAATTGGGAAAATACACAAAACCATCGTTTGTTGCATTTAGTGTCTATCTGCTTGAATAGATTCTACCCATATTCAAGGGCATATCAATAGGAACCATTTTCTTGCTGACGTCTGGAGAATAAAAGGACTATTTTTCCGTAATCAATGACTTTGAGGCCGTAATCGATGGGTTTTCAATCTTTATCATCCATCGTATACAAAACTCCCATTGACAATATATGGGGACTCAGTAAACCACGACCCATTACATAAAACCTGTCAGATACCATAACTGTGGTATACGGATTCATATATGTGGTATACGGCCTCAAAACCATAGTATACGGGAGAAATAGTCCCTTTATACTATAGAGCAAAGAAATAGTCCCTATTGTTATACACTTTAATATGGCAATTACTGGGTTTAGTTTATTTGAGAAGATGGTTAATAAATACAACAAACAATGATTTTGTGGACAGGCGCCTGTCCACAAAACCATCGATTATTGTATATGAAATCAATAGTTACGGGTTATGAGAACATAGAAATAATGGGTTATTGTTTACTGAGTCCCCATACATTTTCAATGGGGACTTTGTATACAGATAATAATGGGGACTTTATATACAGATACTAAAAACAGGGTAACAGGTGAAAAACTCCCTCTGATATTGAGGATATCAATTTAGTCCGGTTAAACTTTCAGCAGCAATGGAAATTTCCCCAAATTAAAACAAATATTTTCACATCCCGAAGGTCCATCACCTTCTGGGAAATTACCTTGCCCTTGACGTAGGTTTTTGTGTGATTTAATTTCACGCAACTCTTCAGAGACTTCCAAGTATTTACAGCCGTTTCCAACCATCCCGCTAAAATCTGTCCGAAAATCCCAGCCCCCGTGATACGAGATGCCAGCGATTCTTTCGTAGGCTTAAACTTAGTACTCTGTATTCTATTGTTTTTGTTCATGAACCTGTTTGTACCTTGTCCTGTCAATCATCATGTTTTATAAGTGTGATTGTGGTGTTGTTATTAAAGTAAAAAAATTTACAAAAATAGAGCAAGCTCCTACAATAAGAGTAAGGTAATCATGTAATCCATATTAAATACCAGTCAAAGGATTAGTAACCGTTACAATAATAATATGCAATATTAGGTTATCATCATATCGAAAATTCAGCTAGGCTTTCTGTTTGAATTGAAATACTAAGAAATATAGAAATCTCTAATAGGTGGTCTCATATTTTAACTATGTGGGATTGACACATGTAAACTACGAGGGATAGTCACATGTAAACTATAAGAGATAGTCACATGTAAACTACGAGGGATAGTTACATGTAAACTACAAGGGATAGTCACATGTAAACTACAAAGGATAGTCACATGTAAACTACAAGGGATAGTCACATGTAAACTACTAGGGATAGTCACTTGTAAATTATGAGGGGAAGGCACATGCAAACTAGGAGGGATAGTCACATGTAAATTACGAAAGATAGTCACATGTAAACTACGAGGGAAAGTGACATGTAAACCACGAGGTAAAGTCACATGTATAAGAAGCTCTGTGGAAAAAATTATGAAAATAATGAGAGCTAAGCTCAATTTAATTTTTTTTTTAAACCCAAAAAAACCCCACACAAATCCTAAAAGTTTATCAGCTCTACTGTAAACTAATTTGACATAACTTTTTTATTCTTACTATTAATTAATTTGACCCGTTACGTTTGGATACCACGATTATCATGCCTGTAAACGTCAGATGGTTAACCTGTTTATCAGATGAAAGATCTGGATTGGAGCTGTAAAAAACCCTTAACTGTAAATGGCATGGCGGTAAACGTCAGTCAGAGCGGTACTTACGTCTGCCGAGAGTTGGGGGCGAGTGACTGAGCCCCGGGCTAGTGATACCTACACAGATAAATCTAATTACAGTAAAACAGAGCGTAAAATTCCCCGCGAGATCCCTCACTCTCCACCTGGAGGTCCTGGTGGGGACCTTCACTGTTAGAAAAATAACGGTAGCGATAAAGTGGGATTCACACGAAGAGACTCACGTACCTGAGACTGGTGTACTTCACACCTTTCCCCTAGTCTCGGACAATTCTCGGTTGGTACAAAATTCTCATGGCAAAGTGCTTTTATCAGTCTCAAGGAAAAATGGCGAATTCGATTCACATGGGAGGACACACCTGGTACATAATCTCAGACATTGTCACAGTGACCACTCGTCCTGGGACTCAAGTACCTTTGATGTGAAGGGTGTTACAAACATGTAATCATGCTTGCTGGCCTCCTATTGGCTAGGGCAGGTACATAGTTGCAGCAGGTCCATTTGTCTCACCAAAATGACCCTCTTAATTTTAAACCTGTTCAAAGTCAAAATCTCATGAGATTCTGTTCCTTTTTAGGGATGATTGTCGCCGACAATTGCAAGGGAAAAAAGTTGTCTCAGCAAAATAGAACCCTGTCATTCACACGAGGAGATTGTGTTCCAGTACCAAATCTCAACAGGATTTGTCTCAGACAAACACTTCGTGAGGTACATGGATCCCACAGTGTGAATCCCATTTAACGTTGAAACTGCATAGTTACAGTGAAACTCCGCGTAAGCGGACACCCGCTGTTCCGGGCCAAAGTGTCGGCTTATTCGGGGTGTCCGCTAACGCGGGGTTTTCAAGTTTCCGCTGGGCCAATATGAAAGTGTTATATACCGATATGTAGGGGAGACAGAGGGGATGGTAAATCTGAAATCCATTTTCCAATATCTTAATTGGATTCGAAGTTATTAAGCTTTGAGTTACACAATGCATTTTCTCTAAATATTCTCACACACACTTATAAACAAACATTGATTAATTTTTGGAAGGGTGTCCGTAAGAGGTGACCGCTTACACGGGGTTTTAGGCCTTTACTTACCCAAATGATTTTCGGCTTACGCGGGGTGTCCACTTACCCAAGGTGACCGCTTACACGGGGTGTCCGCATACTCGAGGTTGAATTAAACATCTAATAGAGGGAACATTTCCGTTCCGCGCAAAGTGTCCGCTTACATAGGGTGTCCCTTAGGCAGGGTTCATTCCACTGTATATATATATATATATATATGTTTATTAGTAACTAGTAGAAGAAAGTACGTGAAAAATAGTGACAACATGAATTGGGACCATCCCAAAGAAGGAGATCATCACCTTTTTGAATGAGATGATGCGTAATATGGATCACATACAATATTGTCAGATAGATGTAGGAAGATGTGAGGTCCACTGAAAATCTTACATCTTTTTTAATTACTTGCCAATGAGTGTTCTGAAAAACTCACTTAGATGAGATGACACTCTTTACCTAATAATAATAAAAAAAATATTAGACTAATAAAATGAATCTCTTTAATTCGCTGATGTGATACCACCGCCGGGGAGCCTGAGTGCACCTAGAATTTGTTCTCCTGTGGCGTATAAGGGACAGTGACACGCACACACAACTATGATTGTCTAGTTAATCATGCCTAATTCCAACGACCCAAGGCTCTTAGGCATACTTGATAGTTTGGTACTTTATATGCCCTCATCAGAAATCCAGTAATTCAAGTCTTTTTCCAAGCCATCGAAATCTTACCAAACTGTAAGAGAATAATGCCCTGATCAGTCTTGATATATGATAAAATTTGCTTCTTTTAAATATCAATTTCCAGGAGCAATTAGGAAGAGGAGGACAAACTAACTACTTTCCTAACGAGCCTGATAAAGAAGACAGAAGGGAAAGAAATTGCATCAAAATACAAGGCAATGGGATATTGTCCTTCCCTGCTTCAACTGTGTCTAAGATCTGTGAAATAGAGATCAATAAAAAAAAACCAAATAAATAGAGATCATTGAGCGCCCCCAACGGAACGCGGCGGTACTACAACATCCTGCACGTCACAGGTTTGAATGTTGAAAGTGATCCTTTGCTCATGGAGATGGGAAGTTTATTTTAGTACAGTCCACCTGGCTATACATAGGTGTCGTACAGGGAGTTACTGCACCTCTGAACACTGAGGATTATTGGTGGATTTTACCTTTTGTGCTCACCTGGATTTACTACTGACGGCTTGACGATGCGAGTGTGGAATGCGGCCAGGTGTGAGCAGTTACGAGTACAGGTAAGACACACTCATCAGTCACACTCACCAGTTCTCGTTATTCGTTGAATATTATCGTAAAACTGGATGAGGTTTAATCTTGGCCACCGTATGTCACGACTGGAGTTTGGCTTAGTGACTTCACGAGGCTAAGCCGAGTGAAGTCCGGAGCCAAAACTTCAGGAGTGGCATGCGGTGGCCAAGATTAAAACGAATCAGGTTTTGATTTTATCCTACCCCGTCTCCTCGATTTTGGAATATTACGTGATAACAATGCTGTATGGCACTAGTGGCATATTAAACTCCGTATGCCAGTCAGCGTGGCATACGGAAACTCAATGTTAAGCCTATGAGGTTTTATATTAGGGGTAGGATAATAAGATAAAATGTATATACCTTACTGGTACATATTCATATACCGCGTTTCTTTCGACAAAAATATTCCAAGAGCTCGCAGAGCGATGGGGAATATATTTATCAAAAGAAACAAGGTATGTGAGTATGTACCAGTACGGTAATACATTTTTATTTTATTATGTACCTTCAAATATAAGTATTTGATGAATTACATGAGGAAATATGACAACGTCCGAGCTTGATTCGATCAAAGTGTGCTGGTATATCTCTTGACATCTCAAGCACAGAAAGTCAAGCACAGAATATATGCTCCAAGCACATGTTTTACTCTTTTTTCCCCTTCAACTTAAAGCGATTGTATGCTCCTCGGAGTTGATTCTACGCAATATACTCGTATACGCTCGGATATTACTACGCGTCAACTCCTCGGAGCATACGGCCGCTTTTATCTGAATCCAGTCAATATTGTGTATTTATCTCACACCCTCCTTACTGACGATGACTAGGCACTCTTACGCCCACTCCCCAGCACTGTTGACAGATTGTTGATGTTGATTGTTTATTCAGGTCATGTTTGTATCGACCATGGATACACCAGTAAACGTGTGTTTGTTGTGTTGTGTAGTCCCTGTTTACATCCATGTCTTTCTCTGCTCGGACTCGGAGTATCATAAGGATGTAAATACAGTGTTAGAGGGTCGTGTCACTACAAATAACAAACAAACAGTAACTCGTGGCAGTGTAGAGTCAGAGTGGATCGGCTGAAACAGCGGATACCCGTTCACAAACACTACTTCCGGAGACAACTGAAAACGAGGTTTCAGCATCGATCTCAATCAGTCCTACAAGGTTCCATATATGGATGATTGATGTATGTCCAGAGTTTTAAATCCATCTTTGGGAAGTATACCATTAAAATACATTGTCATCAGGCTATTCCAATTATAACCTATTGCATTTGCTGTAAAAGCACACTTTTCATTGAAATACACCTAACAATTTTGCGGAGCCTTAGAGATAAGGGAAAATACTACTAAACAACAGCCAATTTATATAACCTCAGGAAATAAATCAATTAGGGAATATATATTAATAGTTTCCACAAAAGAAATAGTGCTAAACTTTAGAAATATCAAAAGGACATGCACTTGTTTGCTAATTTCTCACTTTGAAAGTCCACAGATTTAAAAAAAAATGCAGATAGACCAATAAAAGTATGATTTTCTGAAAGGGCAGGGTGTTTTCTTTGCACAGAAAAAAATGAAATAAAAAAAATTCATTTATAATGAAATTATAGCCCATTAACCCCCAAAAAGTATGATTTTCACCAAAAGTACATTTTCTGGTGGAATGACCCATATACAAGGCCTGAGCAAAATTTGGAGGCGACCTGCTCGATCCTACATCTCATTGTAATAGTGACATGCATTAGCAACTGTCACCATGGTACCTAGGTTACCCTTGGTTACAGTATTCTTACCAACAAATAATTATAATTACATTAGAATGATGAATTGGTTTTCTATAGATATCCTGAAACAATCGTAAAACTATGTAAATCATTTCCCGTCAATAATTTCTCTTTAAAGTTGACATAAAACACCAACACAGATTTGATCTTTTGTGAGGATTTTTCCACATATATATATGGACACAATATAGAACCCATTCAATATTTCTGTTCTTATATATCCACGATATTTCCGGAGTTGTACCTGATTTATTACCCATCGTATACAAAGACCCCAATTGAAAATGTATGGGGACTCAGTAAACCACTACCAATTATACAAAAACCATAACGGTTGTATACAGATTCAAATCTGTTGTATACGGCCTCAAATCCATGGTATACGGGAAACAGTCCCTTTGTGCTTATAGAGGAAAGAAATAGTCCCTATTGCTATACCCTCTAACATGGCAATTTCTGGGTTGATTTCTTTGAAAAGATGGATAATAAATACAACAAACGATGGTTTTATGGACAGGCGGCTCTGTGGCCTCTCGTGGTTTACGGCCGCCTATCCATAATACCATCGTTTATTGTCTACATAACCCATGGATAGATATACAATCTTCCCGGGGTCGTACCTGGTGATATAATTGTGTGCACAATTATATCACCATTGTTCTTCATTATAAATCCATGCTATATATTTGATAATTACGTACTGCTGCTCCCTATGCAGTATAAATTGTATACTGAACCCTGTGCAGAACACTGTTATACTGAACACTTTAAAACATAAGTGTGTGGGCTTTCATGTCAACATGTCTTCTATGCCAATATCTGGTCAGATTTGATTAATTTTGGGTATATATATTAAATATATATATATAACGACCCACCATGCTTGTACATGCTACAAAACTCTATGGGAATTGATGTTATTTACCGAACTCGGCCTTTGGTCTCTTTATGTAAAAAACAACAATTCCCCATCTCGTTTTGTAGCATATACAGCATGGTCAGGTCGTTCTATATAATTACTATCACACAGAATATAGACAACTAGTCAAATTCCGTTGGTGATACAAACCCCGGACAGATATATATGGTGTGTGGAAGGCGGGTAGGAAGAATCCATCCCTCCCTGTCTCCGATAGACGCCGTAGGGGGCGCCACTAGGTTCGCTTCCTGTCACGTGACAAAACAGCTGGTTCCCGTGGTTGACGCCAGAGGGCAGGCCGTGAGACGCGTGCCCTGCCCCCTGGTGAGGGGTGCATCTCTTATCAGGAGACTGATAACCCGAGGGGGGGGGGGGGGAGTGAGGGGAGGTGGGGGGTGACAATACCTGTACATTTACCCCCCGAGAGGCTGCTGTCATGACAACATGGAAATGTCATATACGCTCTTACCTCGACGACAACCGAGCTCCTGAAGCGCTGATCGGGCAGTGAACAGTCCACTCTCCCTGCAGATCCTCCGCGGCACTAGCGCTTACTAATTCTCGGGAGCGGTGCCGACGTCACGAAGATGCACTGCGTTGCTCGGTTTTCTCGCTCGGCAGTTTATTTTCCCGAAAGCGGTGCAGTACACTCTTGTACGCAGTAAGGGTTAAACAACTTTTCACGCCATTGAAACAAATGTTAAACCCACTGTACATCTCTGGTAATATCTCAGTAAATATCCAACTTAGAAACACCAAACAAAAACTAACATGTAGGCCAAGAGAAGGAGAAGAGAGGAGGGTAGATGGTTTTTTTTCCTATCTCTTTGTTATGCAAAGGTTGTTTTATTTGTTCTCCAGAAAACTGCCGAAATTGCAGATGACAGGCGCTACAAATGTCAAAATAAAAACTTGCTCAAAAGTACAAAAATTTGTAGATTTAGACATTTATACTTCTATACCACAATGTTCATTGATATATCTTGTTAGAAACACAACAAACTACCCTTAATTACGCATATTAATCATGTACAGTGAGTTCAAACATCGATTTACGTTTCGTTGATCGAGCGATAATAACAGAAAGCTAGTCTCCGAAAATGGCAATACCCTTTGCCAGCTAGAGCCTCGTTTGGGTTTGAACGTTCCGCTCCCGAGAATCTCTACATTGGCAACCAGAGCTACACAAAGTTAGCTCTGGTCGGGTTAAATAAGGGACTACCGTGACCCAGTAGCGAGAACTGTTTGTTACTCTCCTACCAGATTTGTTGTACTGCTTGGAGAGTGTAGTGTTATACACGCACGCCGCCCTGGTGGCGTTTCTTGTAACTAACATATGTAAAAGTTGTCTGGGACTGCTACCAGTTACAGCCCGGTTACAGGAAGTGAAATCTGGTCATGCTTGAATACAACAGTTAACAAGAAGATGAATCTACTTGTCTTTTATTAATCTAAGCCCAGAAGCTTTACAAGATGGTGTCAGAACTGAAGATGTCTTTCATTCATGCCCCAAAAGTGAAGACTGAAATGAAATCTGCCAGGTTTGATGTGTGACACTCAAAGATGCTCTGGGACTTTCTGTGAGTAGGCACTGATTTCTAATAAGTTTGGATCAAACTAGGCCCATCAACTAGCCTAGTCTAGCCTACTACTGACATTACTGTGCACATTGATTGCAAAACTATATCCTGAAATATCATAAACATTGACTTTATATGAATGCTGTAGATTTAGTGCCTAGGTCTGTCAGTACATATTGAAGAAAATGGCTACTGCTTCAGTAAAACCACCTGAAATCCTAAAAGTGGAAAGGGGTAACCCATCTCATTCTTGGATCCTATGGAAAAGAAAATTTGAAATCTACCTCAGGGCCACAGGCTCCAATGCAGAGGAGGGTGACAGGAAAATTGGTTTATTACTCCACCACATAGGGGATGAAGGGCTGGACATATTTGTTTTCAAGCCCCAAACTGATAACCCCATAGATGGACAACCACCTATCCCAGCAGAGGACCCTAATAATTATGACACAGTCATTGAAAAGTACACTGAGTATTTTGGTAAGAGGGATCCACAACTGTTGCTCAGGGAACAATTCTGGTTTCATCTCAAGAGGGGGGCCTCCCAAACATTGGAGTCATGGGTGCTAGCAGTAAAGAAGTTTGCCGCAGAATGTAAATTCCCGAAAGACTATATGGAGCAGGCAGTACGAGACAAGTTAACATTCTCATGTACAGAAGAGTCATCGAAAGCGAAGCTGTATGATGTTGGCGCGGGGCTGACATTGGACAGAACTGTCGAGATCCTGTACCAAAAAGAAACTACTAGATACGAACTCCAAGAGTCGAAGAGTGCGAACATCGATGTAGTGCGCAGCAGGTTCAAGAAAAGCAGCTTAAGCAAGTCAGCAGATAAAAAAGCGAAAACCGGCGACAGAATCAAGTGTGGATATTGTGGAAGCGAGCACATGAAAGGCAAAAAGAACTATCCTGCAAAAAGTCACACTCGTGAGAAGTGTAAATTAAAGGGTCATTACTCAAAGGTTTGCCGCACGTCTAAATCTCGGGTTTCTCAAGTCGTCGAGGGGGAGAAGGACGATAGTTCCGATGACAACGAATCACACATATTCATTGGCAGCGTGACGACTAGCCAAGTAAATGTGACGTCATCCAAAACCACTCCAGATGACAAACCGACTGATTCAAGTAAAGGCTGGTATATAAAGCTCAAGGCTGGTCCAGATATCCTATCATGGTACATAGACTCAGGAGCTGAGATATCGGTGATGCCCGACACACTCTACAAGAAGTCATATCGGAATTGAAGGAAATGAAGCTGCAGACCAAGCAGCCAAAAATGGATTGAGCAGAGAAGTTGGAGCCCACACAGTTCCGCATACAGACCTGAAACCAATGGCCGAGGAGCACATTCACAAAGCTTGGCAGAAACTCTGGAACTGCACCAGAGACAACAAACTACGAGAAACTGTAGTGGCTACTAGCCAAAACTTTAGGAAAGACAACCTGACACGACCTGAACAGGTGAAACTGACACGTCTGCGGACCGGTCACACCAAACTGACACATGGGCACCTCCTAAGAGGTGAAGTAGCACCCGTGTGCCAGATGTGCAACACTCCGCTGAGTGTAAAACATCTCATGCTACATTGTCAGGCCACCAAAGGGAGCAGGAAGAAATTCCTGAAGAATGTGAGAACATTGCGCAGTGTTTTCCATAACACTGGGAAGAAAGAAATTCTTGACTTCCTCAGGGAATGTAAGATTTACGATAAGATATGATTGAGAAAAGTAAGATGCTTGGATCAACCAGGCAGCATAGCTTGTTATTCCAACAGGATATGCAAATTTAAGTAAAGCAAACCAAAGTAAGTCTAATTGAACAAATTGGACGTTAAACTACCCAAACAAACAAACAATTCTTTTGTGTTGTATTATATTGAATTCGATACAATTATTCAATGCTACCTACTCACCCGAAAGACAAAAGGATCATTGCTGCTCCCGGGAAAGCAAGCATCAACAGTCCATTTACTTACAGAGACTTTCATATACATATTGACTAACAAGAGACTTATAGAGTTACTAGTATATCATAGAGTTATCTCATATATGAAAAACTTTGAGAAATAGTATTATCTAAACGATAACTCTCTTGCAAAGGGAGATGTAGTGTTATACACGCACGCCGCCCTGGTGGCGTTTCTTGTAACTAACATATGTAAAAGTTGTCTGGGACTGCTACCAGTTACAGCCCGGTTACAGGAAGTGAAATCTGGTCATGCTTGAATACAACAGTTAACAAGAAGATGAATCTACTTGTCTTTTATTAATCTAAGCCCAGAAGCTTTACAAGAGAGAGCGTTTTATGTCATAACCTCGAAGCCAACTTACTATTTTCTTATTTCCTTTCCTGTGTATTTTTTTCAAAATATGTTGGACATAAATCTTGGTTTCCTTGTTTTCTAACTATGAATATTCCATACTAAGAATATACTTTGAGAGTATACATAGAACAAAAGTACATGGTTTGAGGCGCACCCCGAGTGATTTAATCGTGTGGGATTTAACCCGACTTACCCCAATATCGTAGCTCAGGGCAGACAGGAGTTGGTTGCCAATCTAACTGATCTCTGCCTCAAGCCATCGCTGGTTCCCTGGTATTTAAATAAGGACAGGGGAACCAGCCAACATTAAGGATTCAAAACAAGGCAACTGTCAAAAAGTTATGAAAGTCGAACAACCAGGGGTATGTTGAATGTAAAGGGTACAAGGAGACCTCGTAGGAGGGTTATCACAGTATTGCCACTTCGTACTTTTTTTAAAGTACTTTACTATATGCCCATGCCGTATATACTGTAAATACGCACCGTTTCGGCATATGACGTAAAAATACTGTACGGACCACCTTGCCATACACGTTTATTAACATATCGGTTGTTAAAAATTAAATTAATGATTCTTTTTTTTAATTTTGGGTATCTAGTAAATATATAACGTCCAACCATGCTTGTACAAGACACAGAACTCGATGATAATTTACGGTTTGTACGGAACTCGTTTTGTGACATTCTATATAATTACTTTCTATTCACCTTTTCTCCAATAGACCCCCCACACGTTACTTAACTCCTATTATCGCCCCGGGTAAGTACAGTTTCCGCTCCCGACAGGCTGGCAGCACCATGACCACATGAACCTCAGTTTTCCGACTTATAATTGCAGAAACTGAATATAATTTTGGACTCACATGTAGGGAGAGTGACAGACACTTTTCCAAATTGAGAGGTTAGTGTGGTTCAGCCTACGCTTCGAATTATAAACCTCATATAATGAAGATGTTACATCAAGATATTTGTGTTTTTCTCACCCCTGGTATTTTTGTCTCATAGGCTTAACATTGGAAACTCGTTCTCCACACCCCTATGAGTATTGCAGTCCGTTCTCCATGGTCTATATCCTGTGTGTCGCCAATTTTCTTAACGTGTACAGGGTTGAGATAAATACAGAAAGCAAGTCAATGTTCCCCAACTCGTTTGAATGCTATATGATATTCACTCAGCTGTCGCCTCATTCATATCACTCCGCATCAAACTCGTGGAGAACAACTTTGACCAAAACTTGTTGGTTTCTTCATCAAAGTCCAAGCATAATCTACATACAGTTTTCTCAAGCTCCTTCCAGCCTGGACCATAGAAGTATAAAGAGTGATGGATCCTACACTATCGTAAAACTGGATGAGGTTTAATCTTGGCCACCGTATTCCACAACTGGAGTTTGGCAAAGTGACTTCATGAGGTGAAGCCGAGTGAAGTCCGGAGCCAAAACTTCAGGAGTGGAATGCGTTGGCCAAGATTAAAACAAATCCGGTTTTGATTTGATCCTATCCTATCTCCTCGATTTTGGAATATTACGTGATAATAATGCTGTATGCCACTAGTGGCATATAAAACTCCGTATGCCAGTCAGCGTGGCATACGGAAACCCAATGTTAAGCCTATGGGATTTTATATTAGGGGTAGGATAAAGAGACATATGAAGAAGGCACATTACCCACAATCCATCGCGCTGATATTAGTTCAATGAACGCGTGCTGGTGGCGCCCCCTGTCCCTGCGGGCACACACCAGGTGTCAGGTACACATCTGTGCACCGTCAATAAAGCACGCCCCCTCGCGGCCACCCGTCTGTCCTCACAGACCTGTCGCCCGCAGCGCCCCCTTAGCGGCCGGCCGGGTACTACTGCCCCTATCACTCACACCCACTGACCGCGCGTGGGGTGCACCAGGGGCCTGTTTTATAATCAAGGATGATATATGAAGACCCTTTTCTGTACCTCGTACAAGGGTTATCGTTTAATAATACTTTTAGTAGAACCAGAACGAGAGTTAGACTTGTCAATGTTTATGCCACGACGGGCAGGTCGTGTATTACTACGCGAAGCGTTAGCTGAGTGCAGTGAGGAACAGACCTGACCAGAGTGGCATAGACACTGAAAAGTCTAACTCGAATTCGGTTTCGTATTTATCCTACCCTGTCTCTACCCTTTTGGATTACTAAAATATAAATATCGATTAAACGACCAACTGAAGTCCAACCGGAACTTTTTTCGGAGCAGCTCACAATCTGGTCGCTGATTGGTCGATTTTTTTTATGCCCCTAGAGGCATAAATCGCACTTAATGTCATGGCATGCCGCATACAATTTGCCTATGTTATGCCTATGGACCGTTTTTATTAGGGGTAGGATAAATATCTGTTCGCTATGAAGACTATGTATTAGTCGTCCATAAAGTCTTCCATAAGTGTTGACAGGGTTCGGACAGAGCCTGGGCAACCCGGAAAAGCCTGGACTTATGCTTTTGGGTTTTACATGCCAGGAAAACCCTGGAATTCTCACAGAGAACCTGGAAAAACCTGGAAGAGCCTGGAAAATTTAGTTTTGCATAAGAAAATTGCTTGGTGTATGACGGCCATTGTCTTTTTATAATTGTACATAGAGCTTCATGATCTTTGGTCGTTATTAGCTTTCCTTAACTATGGTTCCTGACTGCCTATTAAATACCAGTGATTAGATAGTTCAAGAAATCCTTTATTTGACCATGTTTAGCATATTGCAAATGATATAGCATGGTTTTGATTATTTTCTTTCATATTTAAATGTGGCAATTACGAGTTCATGCAGTAGATTTAGCGAAAGAAACAAGGTACGAGGACCCGTCCCAATTAGGTTGTTCGACTCGGGATATTACGGAGCCAACAAAATGCGTGACATAAATAAACTCGGACTCAAACTCGTGACGTCTCTTGATAGTATTGCAGCGCAGTGAAGGTACAAGATGCCAATCTTTATCCCAAATCGCACAGACTCTTTAAAATACTGACCCCATCCTGAGGATTCACTTTTAGCATTTATTCCCCTCAGAAAGTGGCTCTGATATTCACCAGTAGAGGAATAATCCGGCGGGGTTTTGATGGATCACCCCAGGCTGACCGCTCCATTAGATTACGTGAGGATTACGAGAGCCTCGGCTCGGAGAGTGTAGTTTAACCCGCGTGACGTAGTCCATACGTCACAGCGTCCCCCGCACAATCCACCCACTAGAGGGCGCGGCCGAGGTCCCAGCTGGAGGTATGGCGGTCGGGAGGTGGTTTAGTACGCAACAGTTGGGTCCCACGGCGACCTTGATTGTATGAATAATTTTTTTTTTTTCTTAACTTTAATCTATACTGGGAACGTGCTCAGCCTTGCCGCTGCTTTCAATGTATGCCCAGATCTCTCAATATTGCATTATTATTTCATGGGCGACATAGGTATATATATATATGTATATATATATATATATATATATATATATATATATATATATATATATATATATATATATATATATACTCCATCCACCCTCCACCCACCCTCCCTCACTTCCTCCCCCTACCTCCCTGTCTCCCTGCCTCCCTCTCCCTCCCTCCCTCCCTCCCTCCATCCTTGCCTTCCTGCTTCCCTGCCTCCCTCCCTGCTTCCCTCCCTGCTTCCCTCCCTGCCTGCCCCCCTCCCTGCCTCCTTCCCTCCCTCCCTCCCTGCCTCCCTGCTTCCCTCCCTGCTTCCCCCCCTGCTTCCCTATACCTGCCTACCTCCCTCCCTGCCTCCTTCCCTGCCTCCCTGCCTCCCTCCCTGCTTCCCTACCTGCCTACCTCCCTCCCTGCCTCCCTCCCTGCTTCCCTATACCTGCCTACCTCCCTCCCTGCCTCCTTCCCTGCCTGCCTGCCTCCCTCCCTGCCTCCCCCCTCCATCCCTCCATCTATCCATCCATCCATATACACACACATATCACATATCAGAAATTACCTATATTATCTTATATCACCCATAATTGGTAAGACAACTCCCAATTATGGCACCCAAGAAATAAATAAAGATTATCAAAGTTTTAATTCTGGCTCTCTCCTACGGCAAACCATTCTTATAGAAACTAGTAAAAACCTACCTAAACAAATTCAATATTTTATATTCTGTTAATTGGCTAATGTCTGTATTCACCTCTTCAACGTGATTGTAGGAGAACTGATTTATAGTGTGTGCAGATGGGCATCGCTTTAGATGGGGACAGTAATTAAGTTGTGATCTGACGAGATCGGAGGCTGAGCGTGCCCTGAATGGTCCCTAAAGCGCAGTTCGAGATCTCGGCGATAGGAGGCAGCTCGGGTGTGTTTTTTTTAAATTCTGATAACAGGAATTTCACCGAGTGAAAGATGACTCTGCAATCTGTAGACCCATCAGAGGATTCTATCAGACTCGATAGAGTCTCTTAAATGTTGATACGAATCTGGAATCGGTTTTTATTCCTGATAGATTGGCCCAAAGCTAGTTCCAAGTTCAGATGCTGTTGGCTAAATAAAGTAATGGATATTGGGAACAGTGTAATGTAAGTTCGTCGAGTAGTCACTAGGTGGGAGATGTTGGCTAAATAAAGTAATGGATATTGGGAACATTGTGATGTAAGTTCATCAAGTAGTCACTAGGTGGGGGATGTTGGCTAAATAAAGTAATGGATATTGGGAACATTGTGATGTAAGTTCATCAAGTAGGCACCAAGTGAGGGATTTTGGCTAAATAAAGGAATGGGTATCAGGAACAGAGGTGATGTAAGTTCATCAAGTAGTCACTAGGTGGGGGATGGTGGCTAAATAAAGTAATGGATATTGGGAACATTGTGATGTAAGTTCATCAAGTAGTCACTAGGTGGGGGATGTTGGCTAAATAAAGTAATGGATATCAGGACAGAGGTAGTGTAAGTTCATCAAGTAGGCACCAAGTGGGGGATGGTGGCTAAATAAAGTAATGGATATGAGGTACAGAGGTAGTGATAGTTCATCAAGTAGTCACCAAGTAACTTATTGTAACTGTCTGATGATAAGTTATATGCTTGTTTATTTTTTGTAACTGTTAAGCTGTATACAGCAATATTTGGGCTATACATGCTTGGGTGAATGTCTGTATTGGCTGATTATACAATGACACCAGATACGAGGCTGATGTATTGTCAGGATAAATAAAATGATATAAACATTTTTAAAAGGTGGCCAACTGTAGGATCTGCGGGATAGTGCCTCTATTCGGTAGACTTTCATAATTGACTCTTTGTACTTTTCAAATTCAGCTGACTTTAAAACAATTCCCATAACTACATCTACTCGCAAAACTCATCCCTTTGTAGGATGACTAAAAGATGAAGCCCTGAATATGTTTGTCAAGATAGAGAAAGCTCTATACACATGTGTGAGAAAGGCCAGAGTTGTGAGAGTGGCCTATTATCACTCACTTAATTCTACACCTCCAATAGTGAAGTTTGTTTGATTTAACGTTCAGTCAACCATTATAGGTCTTTACCAGACTTTCTCAAGGTTCATTTACACCACGAAGTTGGTGATCGAATCTATGTGATGAATTCTGGTAGAAATTTCACCCCTACACATTTACCGAGGTGAGAGTTCTTTTACTGCCCACACTACATAGACATGGTATGAGAAGGACTGGCCTTTGATGAAGCAGTAAGTCTACCACTGCTGTGGATGAAGGAGAAAGGTGGCTGTATATCTATGTAATGAATTCAGGTAGAAATCTCACCCCTACACATTTACCAAGGTGAGAGTTCTTTTACTTCCCACACCACATAGACATGGTATGAGAAGGACTGGCCTTTGATATAGCAGTAAATCTACCACTGTTGGGGGTGGGACTCGAACCCACAAAGTCCCACAACCTTGGGGTTACAAGTCCAGTGCAACGACTAAACCAACTCCCCCCCCCCCCCCAGTAGTGAAGAACACCTACTCGAGCACAAAATGGCGGCGCCCAGGGAACATTAGCTATCTGCCCTATAGGACGGACTGATAAAACATAGCGGAAGGATTCTTCCCCTTTGGGTTACGTTATCTTCTTTGTAGAATTCTGTCACTGAAGGTTCAATTTCAGAAGGCTGTAACGATTTAAAGTCACGTGTGCCCTTCGTCAAAGCGGAAGTGGGGCCGTCGCCATCTTGATAAAAACCCTCCCTAGGGGGCGCCTCAAACTAATTGTCGTCTGCTGCTTTAAACTCACACTCTCCAAGCGGATCCTTTGTCCGTTGCTGAACATTGTGTTCTATGGAGAAATCCGCTTGGAGAATGTGAACGCCAGCCTAGTTCTGATGCACAGCGTCCCCTGATTCTGATTTCGGAATGGAGCGAAAGGTTTCGTTCGATGAATGTTTGAATGCACCTCCTTTTGTTCGCTGAATGTTTCAGTGTTTGCTTAATGCTGTTTAAAGTCGTAATTCTCTCGTTCCGGGCATTTAGACTCAGAAGCTGCTGTTAAGTCCTTGTTCGGGGATCCTTGTAGAAAAACACTCTCAAAGCCGATATCCGGACAATTTACTGGCGACAAGAGACGTTTAATCCTTCTCGCAGACTGATGTGGTGTTAGCAGCTGATGCAAGTGCAGTAATTGCGATGCGAGACTCAAATCTCTCAGCTCTGAAACGCGGAATATTATCAAAGAGTAGTAAGGCCACTAAAAAAAAACTTGTTTCTCATCACCGCGCGCATCTGCAAAAACAATTTTAGAAGATTTTTTGTTTTGTTTTTTCTGTTAAAATAAGATGAACCTTGATAGAAATTATGAAAAGTATGTGTATTTAATATCAAATTAAAGCTCCTCATGCCAGAGATGCTTTCAATGTATAAACAGTATGAATATGAAAACCCCGCGTATGCAGACACCCTGCATAAGCGGACATTTTGGCCTGGACAGGAGCGTGACCACTTACGCAGGGTTTTACTGTATGTCTAAAGCCCATTTTATGACACTTTTCCATTTCAATTATAATTATTTTCATATAGTTTTTTAATATATATACGAGCTTTGCTTTTCTTTATCAATCATCAATTTGGATGGATTTTACAAGTGAATAATCCAACAATCGAATATCCACTTTTGGCTACATGGGTGTTATCTATTGGAGAACATTGTGTAAGCTCATTTAAGAAAATGGTTGTTATCACACTTATAATGACTGATATTAATATATTGACATTTCGGTGGTAAGCCTCATCATTCTATTGCCTCCCTTTCTTATGTTGTAACTTATGTAGTTGCTAGATTTCTGTTATCTACATGTGTCAATTGGATGCTACTTACCTAAGTGCTTTGCGAACTTGCTCGTATTATTTATTTAGATGTTACTGTTTTGCTTGTCCATCTGCATAAAATGCGCTTTACTTCGTTATGAGTCTGTTGTCATTTGATTTAACTAGGAACAAATGGCATGTTTTGGTTTGGGGTTTAATTCAGTTCATGGGTCATTTTCTATAACCCACTTGGCCCCCAGCTAACCTACTATTTCTACAACTGCCTTTCTATGGTCTAAATATATCAAGCGACAGGGAGTCAATGAGGTATTTCTATCTGTCTGTAAGACTAAGACACCAGTCCAATGCTGGTCTACCAGCAATAACCAGGGAAACCGAAACTCTAAAAGAGTTCAAAAATCTAACAAAACGTACCATGCTGGGTACAGTACCTTTGTTCCGTATGTAATCATACTATTGGGAGCTACCATATAGACTGATGTTATGTATTAGGTCCACAGAATTGGATAGATGTATATCAATAAGCTTTACCTGGACTGGTTTATGTATTACATGTTATTAACTCAAGGTACAACTTCTCCTGTGAGGAGAAAAAAAAAACCTCTCTTGTAAGTCAATGATCAATTTTGGTATTAAGGGATCCGATTGAAACCAGCCGATATACTCCGGCTGACGGATATGCCCGCTTTCTTGTATCATACACATACTACAATGTAATGCGATATACTGTAACTACATGGAAGGAGATGCAATAAAGAAATGTTTAAAAAAAATTTAAAAAATGCACATTACCAATGTCGCAGTGTTGGCACGCAGATAGTGAAGGGTTAGGTCTTTTGGCGCAAGCTCAGAGTCTATGTAGCCTCTCTAACCTCTCTGACCTTTATGCAACGTATCTGAACGTGAGTCCCACGCTCAAAAAGAATGGATTTGACCTCCAATAACATGCTTAATCACTATCTACCCCAGGATCCACTGTACGTCAAATAAACTGAACTATCGACGGCTTCAAGAACATCGAAAAAAAAGCCGCTTATAAAATATCAACAACTTGAAATATTGTTTGAGATTATTCCAAACAAACATATAATTAATATTTTGAAAGAGACATATGTCTTTCATAGTATATATACATTTTCTGAAAATATTGGGAATTAATTGAAATGGTGGGCTAAAAGGGATGCAAGTTTTCCGTCAAATGAAGGCATTCCGACATTTCATATACATCGGCAACGCTCACAGTGTTAGAAAAAATAAAGATTCATAGCCATTTTACTAAAAATATAATGTCCTAAATAATTAATTTTTCATACATCCGATTTAAATTTCCGTTTTTCTCCTCAGTCCTGACTTTCATCCCTGGAGTAAGGTATTCGCCACAACAGAGAATAGGCGTTTGTTGTAATCATGATCAAATCTTTTAAAAACTTAAACTTTCCTCGGAGAAAACTATGCCCTCCACTTTCCCCGGCGAAGTGAAAACTCAAGGTGTTAACATCAAAGACGTTCAAGGTCACGAGGTCACGACACCAGGTGAGGAAACGTGTCAATTTCCCGCGGTTCCCATAACAACCCTGCCCCGAAAACGTCAACACAGGCTCGCAGCTGTTGCCATGGTAATCAAGGCGACAGGTAACCATGGGAACCGTAGACCATGTGACCCGGCGTCTCAGGCGTTGGATTGCTTGTTACTTGCGTGCACCGATGAGCTTCGGCGTCAAGGTTTTCCGCTGGTGCCTCTTCCGGTATGCGTGTGAGCAATTTGAGTATTTCCGGGGACCAGTGAAAGACGGTCAGGTAAAGGGATGAAAGATGGCGGCCATACTCATCACAAAAAGTGTTGAAAGATAGTCAGGTAGCGGCCATACTCATCACAAAAAGTGTTGAAAGACAGTCAGGTAGCGGCCATACTCATCACAAAAAGTGTTGAAAGACAGTCAAGTAGCGGCCATACTCATCACAAAAAGTGTTGAAAGACAGTCAGGTAGCAGCCATACTCATCACAAAAAGTGAAGAAAGACAGTCAGGTAGCGGCCATACTCATCACAAAAAGTGCTGAAAGACAGTCAGGTAGCGGCCATACTCATCACAAAAAATGTTGAAAGACAGGCAGTTAGCGGCCATACTCGTCACAAAAAGTGTTGAAAGACAGTCAGGTAGCAGCCATACTCATCACAAAAAGTGTTGAAAGACAGTCAGGTAGCGGCCATACTCATCACAAAAAGTGTTGAAAGACAGTCAGGTAGCAGCCATACTCATCACAAAAAGTGTTGAAAGACAGTCAGGTAGCGGCCATACTCATCACAAAAAATGTTGAAAGACAGGCAGTTAGCGGCCATACTCGTCACAAAAAGTGTTGAAAGACAGTCAGGTAGCAGCCATACTCATCACAAAAAGTGTTGAAAGACAGTCAGGTAGCGGCCATACTCATCACAAAAAGTGTTGAAAGACAGTCAGGTAGCAGCCGTACTCATCACAAAAAGTGTTAGAAGACAGTCAGGTAGCAGCCATACTCGTCACAAAAAGTGTTGAAAGATGGTCAGGTAACAGCCGTACAATCACACAAAAAGTTTAAAGACGGTCAGGTACTGGCCATACTAATTACAAAAAGGATGAAAGATGGTCAGGTGGGGGCCATACTAATCACAAAAAGTGATGAAGAATGGTCAGGTGGGGGCCATACTAATCACAAACAGATCTCTTTGATCTCATCCCAGGTCATTTACGACGCTATAAAAAGAGGAGTTCTGATCGGGAACAGTCTACATGTCGGGAGTGAGTTTTGACGCACCTTGTTTTGATGATTGGCGCTGTAGTGGTATTAGCGAATACCGGGAGTGAGTTTAGCCACACCTTGTCTTGACGTTCCATGTTACACTGGTATTACCGAATATCGGGAGTGAGTTTTGACGCACCTTGTCTTGATGTTCCATGTTATGGTGGTATGAGTGAAAATCGGGAGTGAGTTTCAAAGCACCTTGCTGTGATGTTCCACACTGTAGTAGTGTCAGTGAATATCGGGAGTGAGTTTAGAAGCACCTTGTTTTGATGTTCGATGCTCTAGTGGTATCAATGAATATCGGGAGTGAGTTTAGATGCACCTTGTTTTGATGTTCGATGCTGTAGTGGTATCATTGAATATCAGGAATGAGTTTTGACACACCTTGTCTTCATGTTCCATGTTGGAGTGATATCAATGAATATCGGGAGTGAGTTTCAATGCACCTTGTTTTGATGTTCGACACTGTCGTGGTATCAGTGAATAAGGGGAGTGAGTTTAGACGCACCTTGTCTTGATATTCTATATTACAGTGGTATCAATGAATATCGGGAGTGAGTTTTGATGCACCTTGTCTCGATGTTCGATGCTGTAGTGGTATCAGCGAATATCGGGAGTAAATTAAGACACACCTTTTTTTTTATGTTCCATGTTACAGTGGTATCGTGAATATCGGGAGTGAGTTTTGATGCACCTTGTCTTGATGTTTGACGCTGTAATTGTATCATTGAATATCAGGAGTGATTTTCGACGCACCTTGTCTTGCTGTTCCATGTTACAGTGGTATCATTGAATATCGGGAGTGAGTTTAGATGCACCTTGTTTTGATGTTCTGCTCTGATGTCAGTAGTAATCCGGGATTGAGCTGAGAAGGGTTTGCCCCACCTCCTCATCCCCTGTCGTGTAGAGGTGTCAGCGGCGGGTGTCACAGTGGGTGTCGGGTTAATCCACAAAGCCTGTAGAGGTGTCAGGTCGGGATCAGGGGTGATCTCCCACACCTGACGTGGATTAAACCCTCCATGCCTCGTCGCCCGGCCGTCGCCCGGCCCAGCTCAACCAGTCCCTCCTCCCTCACCCCGCCTGCCCTCTCAGCAGCCCTCACCACTCACACTGCTTCACTCCCCCGTACGGCGGAATTTACACAACACAGAAATATTTTTTATATTTTTTATAAATTTTATTTATACATAGACAATAATCGATGGTTTTGTGGACAGGCGGCCGTAAACCACGAGAGGTGGACGCGTAGTAATACACGAGCGCTAGCGAGTGTATTACGACGTCCACCTCGAGTGGTCTACAGAGCCGCCTGTTCACACAACCATCGTTTGTTGTATTTATTATCCATATTTTAGAATAAATTAAACCCAGTAATTGCCATATCAAAGGGCATAACAATAGGGACTATTTCTTTGCTCTATAGCACAAAGGGACTATTTTTCCCGTATACCACGGTTTTGAGCCCGTATACCACAGATGTGAATCCGTATACCACAGTTATGGTATCTGACAGGTTGTATACAATGGGTCGTGGTTTACTGAGTCCCTATGCATTGTTAATGGGGGCTTTGTATACGATGGATAATAATGGGTGATACATCGATGAATAGACACCGTTTTGAGCATATCTCTCAGTGTGCTACTATTTACATGACTTTTCACTTCATTTTTGATAACTCAACAGACAGATTGGTCAAATTCGACCATACACAGTTATGTGTTATAGTAAAACATTTCTCTCCGAGAAATTATTAAATTACTCGCGCTTATGTTACATTTATAGTATTAAAGTAAAAAAAGTAATTACAACAATTTAAATAGAGATAGTTGTCCGTATGTGTGTTATACATAAACTCAGGATTGCGACAGTTATGGAAACAGGATGCCTGTCTGGCATATCAGATTTGATAAAAGCAGATTCCTAGAAAAGCCTCTAAGTTACAGTATATATCAGGAAGGATAAGCAGCTTTTGTTGATTGAGAGATCCATATATATACGTAAATAAGAATCAGAGAGCGCACTGGCTGATTATATTGTCCTCACTATTTAAATAGAACTTGTCATGTCAACCCCATATTTCTACTCTTAGTACTCTGCTTTACAATCTTCTTGTTTGCAACTGATAAACTCTTTGATGGTAATAAACAAAGAATTTTGATTGAATTGAAGATTTTTTTTTTGGCCAAAGACAAATCTTCCAGTTTTCAATTTTCATCCCAGAAGTTGTACACTTCCTTGTGTTGCCCCTGTATCATGAATTTTTGTATTCATCAAGGCAAATGAAGCGATCTATTTTCACTGAATAAGATATGATTACTTGAGATGTACGTCGTTAGGTTTCATTGTTTGAAGGTGATGAAAGCGACATCAAACACCTACTTCACTGAGAAGTCCCCATCTTTTCAGAGAACCCAACACCCATCCCCTTGCTGAGTCCATCCAGCTTGAAATTCAAGTTCTCTCCACTTCACTCAGTGTTTCGCTGATTTGTGAGGTTTGACAAAGCCGTATTTCTAATGATGTGAGAGAGGACATGTTTTACACCAAAGGACACATAAATATTTCATTCAGCACGTTCCTGTCTATCGCTTTTGTCTCGAGCTGTCGGTTTCTCATACTCACAGGGCGCGGCTCACAGATGTGTTTTCCGCGGCAAAAAGAAGAAATGTCGTCTGATTTACTAAAAGTGTCTGTTTTACTAAATAACATCTGCTTTACTAAATGCCATCTGCTCTACCAAATGATGTCTTCTTTCCTAAATCATGTCTGCTTTAATAAATGATGCCTTCTTTATCAAATGCCGTCTTCTTTATTGAACGACATTTTTAATAAATGACGTCTGCATTACTAAACAATGTCTTCTTTATTTAATGATTTCTTCTTTCTTATTAATAATGCCTGCTTTTTGAAATAATATCTTCTTTATTAAATAACGTCTGCTTTTCGAAATAACAACATCTTTATTAAATCACGTCTGCTTTACTAAACAATGTCTTCTTTACTTAATGATTTCTTCTTTTCTTAATAACTTCTGCTTTTCGAAATAGCATCTTCTTTACTAAATAACTTCTGCTTTACTTACTGCTTTCTGCTTTACTAATGACATCTGCTCTACCAAATGATGTCTTCTTTATCAGATCACATCTGCTTTACTAAATGACGCCTTCTTTATTAGATGATGTCTTTTTCACTAAATGATGTCTTTTTTATCAAATGGCATCTGCTTTATCAAACGACGTCTTCTTCATTAAACAAAGTCTTCATTAAATTACATCTACTTTACTAAATATTGTCTTCTTTACTAAATCACATCTGCTTCGCCAAATGACGTCTTCTTTACTAAATGCTGTCTGCTTCACTAATTGAGGTCTGCTTCACTAAAAGCCATCTGCGTCACTTAATGACATCTGTTTGACTAAATGTGTCTGCTTCACTGAATGTGTCTGCTTTACTAAATGATGTTTTCTTTACTAAATGACGTTTTCTTTACTAAATAACATCTTCTTTATTAAACAATGTCTTCTTTACTAAACAACATCTTCTTTATCAAACAACATCTCCTTTATTCAGGTCTGCTTTACTAAATGACGTATTCTTTACTAAACAACATCTCATTTACTTAATGATGTCTTCTTCTCCAAATAACGTCTGCTTTACGAAATAAAGACTGCTTTGTTAAACGATGTTTTCTTTACTAAATGATGTCTTCTTTATTAAACGATGTCTTCTTTATTAAATGACATTTTCTTTATTGACGTATTCTTTACTAAACATAATCTTCTTTACGTAATGATGTCTTCTTTTCTAAATATAGTCTGTTTTACGAAATAACATCTTCTTTCCTAAATAACGTGTGCTTTATTAAATGCCGTCTGCTTTACTTATGACGTCTGCTCTACCAAATCATATCTTCTTTACTAAATGAAGTCTGCATTATTGAATAACATCTGAGTCACTAAATGACATCTTCTTTACTAAATTCTCATACCATGTCTATGTGGTGTTGGAAGTAAAAGAACTCTCACCTCGGTAAATATGTAGGGGTGAGATTTCTACCTGAATTCATCACATAGATTCAATCAGCACCCTCGTGGTGTAAAAGAACCTTGAGAAAGTCTGGTAAGGACCTATAATGGTTAAATGGACGTTAAATCAAACGAAACAAACAAATTCTTTACTAAATGATATTTAACTAAACAAACACACGTCTCCTTTACTAAATAACATCTGCTTTACTGAATGATGCTGTTTTACTAAATAACATCTACTTGCAGTTTTGTTGGGAAAAACATCCCTCCAGGTAGAGTCAGGATATTATTGTACAGCATCCTTTTACCCTCCCCTGGCGCGTGTTCCCCGGTGTTACATCTAAAATACCGCGCGGTGCCCTTTGTATTATTCAGCGAATGTCAACAGCAATGCAATGTAATTCTTCTCTAATATGTGACCAAGAAAGAAGGCGAAGAAACTTGTTGGAGAATATTTCTTTCATAGAGGGGAGAAGCAGTGCATCACACAAAGTTGATTTTCTGTACGAAGAAAATGATTTATCTACTGTTTCAGTGATATGGTGCAAATACAATTCAGATGTTTTTGTTTCTTCATGTCGGCTTCTGTTTTGAGAGGTTTGAGAAATAAAAACAAAGGAGTTGTGTTGACATTTATATAGAATGTCCTGACCATGCTGTACAAGCTGCAAAACGAGATGATAATTTACGGTTCGTACAGAGCAAGGCGTTTACGCCGAGTCCCGTACAAATTGTAAATTATCATCGAGTTTGTGGCTTTTACAAGCATGGTAGGTCGTTCTATGTTTACTATATACCCGAAATTAGGGAAAAATAATTAATTAATTTTGGCCTAACAAGCAATATTTTAGTGAACCTGTATGGGAAGGTGTCCCGTATTTGCAGGACGGAACAGTGTTTCGTACAATATTTTTACGTTGCATATTTACAGTATATACGGCATGGGTATATATATATATAGACAATAATCGATGGTTTTGTGGACAGGCGGCCGTAAACCACGTTGACGTGTAGTAATACACGAGCGCTGGTGAGTGTATTACGAAGTCAACCTCAAGTGGTTTACAGAGCCGCCTGTCCACAAAACCGTCGTCTCTATAGCAAAAAGGACTATTTTTCCGGGAAACCATGATTTTGAGAACGTATACCACAGATTTGAATCCGTATACTACAGTTATGGTATACGGTCATGGTTTACTGAGTCTCCATAGATTCTCAATGGGGGCTTTGTATACGATGGCTAATAAAAAAGCATGGCTTTGAGGCCGTATACCACAGTTATGGTATATGACAGGTTTTATATAATGGGTCGTGGTTTACTGAGTCCCAGTCTATTTTCAATGGGGTCTTTGTATACGATGGATAATAAAGTAATATATAATGCAGACCTCTTATTAGATTTAAAGTCACATAAACAGGGTGAGAACACAGTCCTGATTTAGTGATGATATTTACTTTATGATGGATAAATGTACAGAAGTCTGTATTATTTGAGGTACCATTATTGAAAACCATCTAAAGAATTGATTGATTCTAACATGTGTTGTTGAAGCTTCATAAGTTCTACTTTTTAACCAGTTTGTAATAAATGTTTACTTGTTTGTTGCAGGTGAGTTTTGTCCTTCTCAACACCGATATCTAGCAGAATCACAGGTTTGTAGTCCTTGAATCCTACACCTTAGTGGGAAGGCAGATACAGGAGTGCAAGTAGGTAAAGGACGGCAGTTTGTCATGTTAACAGGAATTCCATTTTACCGATTATGAAGACGTGGAAATAACACCTCTATGGCAAGCCGATGCCTGCTGGAAAGTGACAGTTTCCTGTCTGTTTTGAACCATGCTGCTATTGGGTCTTCGGGAAGTTGATTGGTCAGTTTGACAACAAGAAATCCAACCTTGAAAACGGATCATAGATCCGATCCCCACTTTCCAAGCACAAGTCTGGGCATGTGAATGTGATCATCTAGTGTTTTTCTTGTATATGTAACCTAATAATTAAGTATGAGGCTCGCAGATCAAACCTCAATCTCATTGATTCCGTCATAACAACGGCTCATCTTGCATTGAGTATTGCCATTCACTGATAATATTTTTTTCTCACCCCTGGTACAAGTTTAGCCATGGGAATAACATTAAAAAAATACTCAACAATCACCCCCGTAAAGTGACAATACTACGCCACGGCCGTGGCGTAGTGAATGTGAGATGATATCATACGCTATTAACCATCTGAATTTGCGAAGTAATTTGGTTTATTCTGATATTGTGATGCTTATTCATGTCAGTGAAAGGGGTGAGATAAATCCAGAATCTGAAAAATATAGAATCGTAAAATACAAAATACTCTTGGATGGGCCGTAATCGTCACTGGGCTTCACCTCGATGAGGATTGCTGCACATCCAAACCAGTGGAGTATTGTTTAATTATACGATCCTCGATGCAGTCTTTATAATTTTTCGACTCAGATCTATCTGTTATGCTGTGCCATACATGTGCAGTTATAATAATTTGACTATGCAATGGAAACGGTCACTATCAACGATCGTCACTACGATAAAACACCTCCCTGGTGTTAACATAGACACTAATCGATGTTTTTTTTGTACAGGTGGCTGTAAACCATGAGAGGTTGACGAATAGTAATACTGAGCAATGTGTTACATTGCAACATACACAATACTCCACGCGTTTGGATGCGCTGTAATACAGGTGTTGCCGTTCAGCGCCGCCTTACGGCCCACTGTTTAGTTACGCGGCCGCTCAGACAAACACGGCCGAGTCCGCCCACATGCACATAGAGATATACAGCATTCCCAGCTAGAGTGTGAACGGTGGGTGTGATTGAAAGAGTGTTGTTTTTTGACAGATTAATTTGCTGGAACAAACTAGGGTATTGTATCAACGAGTCTGAGCAGTCTTAAATTTATAGTTGGTAATTATCTTAGTTTCGACTTGGAGAAAGATAAGCCTATTATAGCTAGGCCTGCCAATGTATTATTGTGTATATATTTTGGGTATATCTGTGTTATCTAAGCTATATCTAAAGTATCATTGAGTTGATATGCATGTATGACATACCAAATCGGAGCTGGAATACCAAAGAATACAGTGCAATCAATTTTATTGAGGAGTATTATCTATCTATACAATTCTCAATCCAGTCCTATATAGGTATTTAACCATGTTGGTCATACATAGTAGTGTAGGTAAAGATAATTTTTATCTCACCCTTGGTACAAGTGTAGCCATAGGAATAACATTAGAAAAAAATACTCAACGATCACCCCCGTAAAATGACAATACTACGCCACGGTCATGGCGGAGTGAATTTGAGATGACGTCATATGGATTTACTAAGTCTATTCTAATTATTGTGAAATTGTGATGATATTTAATATCATAAAAAGGGGTGAGATAAATCCAGAACCGCACTCGAATCGTAAAATAGACAAAACTCCACTTGTTTGAATGGGCCGTAATCGTCACTCGGCTTCCCCTCGATGACGATGCAGGCACATCCAAACTCGTGGAGTATTGTCTATTTATACGATTCTCGATGCAGTTCTATATATTAGTTGGTAGACGAGGCGCACAGCTTCAGCGACTGCAGTTCTATATATTATCTCACCCCTGGTACAAGCTTCGCCATAGAAATAACATTATGGAAAAAATACACAACGATCACCCCCGTAAAGTGATAATACTACACCACGGCCATGGTGTAGTGAATTTGAGATGACGCTAGGTATATTCGAGCTGTTCTGATATTCTGATACTATCTAACATCATGATTCATAGAAATGGGTGAGATAAATCCAGAACCGCACTCGAATCGTAAAATAGTCAATATTCCACTCGTTTCGATGTGCCATAATCGTCACTCTGCTTCGCCTCGATGACAATGCAGGCACATCCAAACTCGTGGAGTATTGTCTATTTATACGATTCTCGATGCAGTTCTATATAGTATCCCCCTCCCTGGCAGTCACATTCCTGCCTGGTGAGTTTACAGAGCATGGCGAGTATAAATAAGACGAGAGCCGACAAGTGACCTCCAACCACCGTCCACTTCAAACCTCTCCCTGACCTTGACCTTCGACCACTGCGCTGGGAGCCGGCCGACACAGCCGCTCATCAGCGAAAATGCGCGGGTGGGCCAGCGTCAGAAAATCGCATCACACAAACCAAATCGAGGCTCGTCTGTGTCCAGCCAGGGGCCAGAAATCAGGTTCAGCCCCTGACACGGCCCCTAAAACAGCCCCTCACAGCTCCTCATACACCCCGGCCTCTCCGGGTGGACCTCCCCGACTCTACCCCAACCCGCCATTCAGTTAACCCGAAGACGAACGAGTGCGCCCTCCAGAAACACTGTTGTGCCCCCTGAATCCGTGATTTTACCCAGCGGGCCGCGTCCATCATGGCGGCGGCCGGTGGCGGCGGCCATATTGAGGGTGGTGATGGAGGGTTGTCGTAAACTGAGGGATCCCTGCGGAGTTCGGGGTGGATGTTGGTCACTTTTCTCATCTGTAGGCGGTGGTAAATCAGGTCAGCAGCAATATGTGCCTGACATGGGCCGTGACCGCCGCATGTCCGACTGCCCGCCTTCCCACACGCCCGCCCACCTACCTGCGAGCCCACCTACCTGCCCGCCCAGCTTCCCACCTGCCCACCTGCCCACCTGCCTGCCCGCCTTCCCAACTGCCTATCTGCCTGCCTTCCCGTTTGTCCACATGCCCACCCACTGACGACCCACCCACTTCGCCTGTCTTGTTGCCCGCCCGTCTGACGTCCCATCCACTTCGCCTGTCTTGTTGCCTGCCCGTCTGACGACCCACCCACTTTGCCTGTCTGGCTGCCCGCCCGTCTGACGGCCCACCCACTTTGCCTGTCTGGCTGCCCGCCCGTCTGACGGCCCACCCACTTTGCCTGTCTGGCTGCCCGCCCATCTGACGGCCCACCCACTCCACCTGTCTGCCTGCCCTGCCTGCCCTGCCTCTCTGCCTGCCCTGCCTGCCCTGCCTGCCCTGCCCGCCCTGCCTGCCCTGCCTGCCCTGCCCGCCCTGCCTGCCCTGCCTGCCCTGACTGCCCTGCCTGCCCGCCCTGCCTGCCCGAGCTGACCCATGGTACCTCGCGCCGCTTTACGACCTTTCCCCTGCGCCCCACATTGAATTCCCCTCCTCGTTCACCCTGTTACAGTTTACGGTCTTCTCGCCTGGCTCGGGCCGTTGTATCGGGTCGCTATCATCTGCAGCCGGCGCCGTGTTTTACTGCTTTTACGTCAGTATATAACGTGGTCGTGTGTGGAGTGTCTCCCAGGTGGCGCTACCATCGAGAGGTCCGAGTTACTGCTACGTGTGCAGTATGTTGTGGGCTGAATTATACCTGCATCTAAATGTAGCTTGTTGAGCGTGGGACACGCGCTCAAATGCGCTGCCTCAAGGGCCGATTCCACCAACACACACGATGTAGCAAGATTCGGCCCGATTTGGTTGTCTTGCTAGATCAGGCTAGGATTGAATCATCGCGTGCCTATTTGTCGGGATGTGTCTTGAGATGTCGCGGTGGTGGAGCAGTAAAGGGCCGATTCCACCAACACACACGATGTAGCAAGAATCGGCCCGATTCGGTTGTCTTGCTAGATCGGGCTAGGATTGAATCATCGGGTGCCTATCTGTCGCGATGTGTCTTGAGGTGTCGCGGTGGTGGAGCACCAAAATATACACCCAACACCACTCGCCTACGTTTTCAGACAAGTGAGGTACAACACATTGCGACACAGTAAGACTCTACAAGACATAACAAAATATACCACGGCAAATCCATCCTCTTAGTGGAATCGGCCCTTAGGCGAGACCTTAAATAGACTTTCAGCGAGCTGCAAAAACTGCCCCTTCACTATCTGCGTGCTTACACTGTGACATGGGGAAAGGTGCAGAGGGCCAGTGTCTCAGTGTCTTAGAGGCATGACCAACTGACCATGACCTATCACTTGAGGCTGAAATATTTCATTGACCTACTGGTGCTTGATATATTTGGAGGATCTGTCAGAGACAATTGTAGAAATGGCAAGTTGACTGGGTGTAAGTGGGTTACAGAAAAGAGTGTAGGATTAAAGCCATTTTCACTGGCCGACGTATACATACTGCATTGATCGATTGAGTTCTCCTAAAAGTTGGCCGGTAGTGGGCACCGACTGCATGTCGGTATCCAATAATCGGTGAGGGTGCTATGTATGCCTTGTTTCTATCACATTTAACCTGTCCATAGTGACAGAACTATCCCCCAAAGATAATGACCATCATGGATGATTTCAAACCCCTTTGATTCTGTCGGTCGTTTACCAAGTCTTTAAGTGGTGGCCTCATTGCATAATCTATGTACAAATAATCGGTGAATATTTCTTTGCATTCCCGTTTCCATTCACCGATCTCGCGACACACTTAAATGCTCATAAGGGCATGGAGAAAGGGTTACCCATGCTAAGCCTATGGGAAAATAAAACCAGCGGTGAGACAACCCCACCTTCCCCTAACCACCCACCCACCTCCCTCCCGAGACATTTAGACAGTCCATCTAGGCGTAGCATACAGGGTCTTCAAGCATTCCCCTCTGTTTAATGAAAATTTAGAGGCATGTGTCTTTGCAGGAACGACCAGGTAGATTTTTTTTTTTTTTTTTTTAGATCGTTTTATTTATCCTGGATATCAAAAAGGCAATCATGCCTGTTTACATTTGATCCCAGCTCGTGGTACTTTGATTGTAATGATCCTATACACCTATTCGGCTAGCTAACAACTTAGTCTAGTGATATGTACAAATAGCACAAGGGTCTACAGATACAGCCCAAGTCTCAACAGTGAGACCAGATGTTATTGGCTTATAGATATAGACAGTAGAATAAGTACAGTACATGTGATGAATATGTGAAACAGTAGCAGGGGTCTTCATACCTTACCATGTGGCTGTTATCCTGCAATATTAGATACCTTATGAACATAATCTAGAATGGGGTTGAGAAGTCACAAGTACATCAGGTAATGAGTATCAGTATTATTACTTAAATATACAATTGACGGCTGTTATACAAGAATGTTTTTTCTTTAGCTTTGAACTTCGGGTAGGTAGGTATGAGTCTATATTCGGTTGGCAATCTATTCCATAACATGGAGCATTTATAGTGCATACTGCATTTATAATGGGCTATATTGGGGTTAATGACATTTAGTACGGGGGCATCATGTAGGCGGGTTGGCCTTGCCGGTGTCAGTAAATAGTCAGATGATTTACTCCTATGATAAGCCATTTTCCTTATTATAGATTCACGTCTTTCACTGAGAAAATTAATGTTTGCCTGTCTATGAATCCACGCGGTGTTTGCCCTTGGGTCTGACCTGAGTGCGATGCGAAGAGCCTTATTTTGCATTTTTTGTAGTTTCTGCAGTGTACCCTGATTCGTGTCATGGATAAGTGCGCAGCCGTATTCCGCAAATGGTAGTATTTTCGATTTGTAGATTAATATGGATTGTTTTTTATTTAGGAAGTAACGAATTTTGGCAAAGATGTATGTTTTATGGGCCAGTTTGCGTATCATCTCTTTCTTGTGAAGTTCAAAAGTTAATTTCGGGTCCAGTCGAATTCCTAGATAATCGAAATGAATGACAAAGTCAACTTCTGCATTATTTAAAGTGAGTTTGTCCAAAACATGGGTCTAGATGGATAGTCCTCTGGGTATTGACGTGGTAGGAGGGACATATGACTAGTGACCTGCTGCACAGAACCCCGGCCGGTGTGATGCAATATCTGGTCACCCTGCGATATACCTTATTTATCGCCCACTAGTACCTGGTGCGCGTGCGCGAACATGCGCAGTGTTGAAGTCCACGATTGGAGAGTCCCAATTTATCGCCTACTAATGCCCTTGTTTGTTCATGCGCACTTTAATAGCAAAATGCAATAAATGTGTTCATATTTTAACATATTATTGAATCGAATTATTATTCCTAGTTACGTTATGACGTCATGAGGCTAGAGTACGTCCAATAGTCCGTGCTAGCTGAACCGAAGAACATGCCACACGCATGTGTGTATTGAGTGGGCGATAAATACGGAATTTGGCAAGGTAACCAAATATTGCAGGACACCGGCTTGGGTTAAATAGTGAATCACCTCTCAAATGGCCGGGTGTCTCCTGAGCCTCGTAACTAGTACCAATATATTCCCACTATTACTCACTGTGCACTGAAGTTACATACCCTCACATTGTCACCCTGCTACTAGCAGAATCCTCGTATATATATATATATATATATATATATCTATTTATTATCCATCGTATACAAAGCCCCCATTGAAAATGTATGGGGACTCAGTAAACCAATACCCATTGTATAAAACCTGCCAGATACCATAACTGTGGTATATGGATTCAAAACTGTGGTATACGGCCTCAAAACCATGGTATACGGGAAAAATAGTTCCTTTTCCTATAGTGCAAAGAAATAATTTATTCGAAAAGATGGATTATAAATGCAACAAACGATTATTTTGTTGACAGGCAGCTCTGCAAACCACTAGCGCTCGTGTATTACTACGCGTCAACCTCTCGTGGTTTACGGCCGCCTGTCCACAAAACCATCGATTATTGTCTATGTATTTCATAGATGCTCGACCATAGGTAAATGCTAATTCATCTCACCCCTGGTATTTTGTCCCCAATGCTTATTGAGTGTATGGTAAAAATACTCATTGGGGGATTATGTCACAGTCAGCCAGGTTAGGTTAGTCCTGTAAAGGGTGAGATTAATTCAGAAACCTATTCAAGATTTACCCTTTTACGGTTAGAATCGCTACGTACTTCATGTGGCTTTACCTTGTGAATTACTACGCGATTCAAACTCGATGGGATACGAGCTCTGACCCTGGACCATCATAGGTGTCCTCTCTATCATCCCTCCAGTTCGTGATTGATTTAACCGTGCACGGCGGTGTCTTTACACCACGTCCTCCCTTCTCGCCGTCTATACACGCCGCGCGTCACTTGGGAGGCGGAGTTTACTTCTTGCTGCTGGGGTTTAAAGTATGCTCGAGGTGGCCGACGCGGCAGATTCAATTGAGCTCCTGCTGATGGAGGTTCAAGGAGAAATCAGAGGTGGGCGTTTTGTATTCTGTCGGCGCCGACCTGACAGGGGGCGTGTATTCCCAGGCGTGCTGATAGGGTTTATGCCGTACAGTGGGGCAGTGTGTTGTAGAGTGGCGCAGTGTGTTGCAGAGTGCTGCAGTGTACTTTACAGTGGTGCAGTGTGATGCAGGGTGCTTTACTGTGCTGTAGAGTGGTGCAGTGTGCTTTACAGTGGTGCAGTGTATTCTCAGGCGTGCTGATAGGGTTTATGCTGTACAGTGCTGCAGTGTGCTTTACAGTGGTGCAGTGTGCTTTACAGTGGTGCAGTGTGCTGCAGGGTGCTTTACTGTGCTTTACCGTGCTGTACAGTGCTGCAGTGTGCTTTACAGTGGTGCAGTGTACTTTACAGTGGTGCAGTGTGATGCAGGGTGCTTTACTGTGCTGTAGAGTGGTGCAGTGTGCTTTACAGTGGTGCAGTGTGATGCAGGGTGCTTTACTGTGCTGTAGAGTGGTGCAGTGTGCTTTACAGTGGTGCAGTGTGCTGCAGGGTGCTTTACTGTGCTGTAGAGTGGTGCAGTGTGCTTTACAGTGGTGCAGTGTATTCTCAGGCGTGCTGATAGGGTTTATGCTGTACAGTGCTGCAGTGTGCTTTACAGTGGTGCAGTGTGCTTTAAAGTACTACAGTGTGCTGCAGTGTGCTATAGAGTGTTGTAGAGTGCTGCAGTGTGGTGTAGAGTGCTGCAGTGTATTATAGAGTGCAGCAGTGTGCTGAAATATGCTGCTGAGTGCTGTAGGGTGTTGCAGTGTTCTTTAGAGTGCTGCTGTGTGCTGCAGATTGCTGTGTGCTGCAGTGTGTTGTAGAGTGCTCTAAAGTGCTGCAGTGTGCTGTAGAGTTCTGCAGTGTGCTGCTGTGTGCTGCAGTGTGTTATAGAGTGCTCTAAAGGGCTGCAGTGTGCTGTAGAGTTCTGCAGTGTGCGGTACTGCTGCAGTGTACTATAGAGTGCTGCAGTGTGCTGTAGAGTGCTATAGTGTGCTTCAGAGTGCTATAGAGTGTTGTAGAGTGCTGCAGTGTGGTGTAGAGTGCTGCAGTGTACTATAGAGTGCAGCAGTGTGCTGAAATATGCTGCTGAGTGCTGTAGGGTGTTGCAGTATTCTTTAGAGTGCTGCTGTGTGCTGCAGATTGCTGTGTGCTGCTGTGTGCTGCAGTGTGTTGTAGAGTGCTCTAAAGTGCTGCAGTGTGCTGTAGAGTTCTGCAGTGTGCTGCTGTGTGCTGCAGTGTGTTATAGAGTGCTCTAAAGGGCTGCAGTGTGCTGTAGAGTTCTGCAGTGTGCGGTACTGCTGCAGTGTACTATAGAGTGCTGCAGTGTGCTGTAGAGTGCTATAGTGTGCTTCAGAGTGCTATAGAGTGTTGTAGTGTGCTGTAGAGTTCTGCAGTGTGCTGTAGAGTGCTGCAGTGAGCTGTATAGTGCTATAGAGTTCTCTAAAGTGTTGCAGTGTGCGATAGAGTGCTGGTGTGTGCTGTAGAGTTCTGCAGTGTGCTGTAGAGTTCTGCAGTGTGCTGTAGTGCTGCAGTGTGATGTATAGTGCTGAAGTGTATTCTAAAGTGTTGCAGTGTGCAATAGAGTGCTGGAGTGTGCTGTAGAGTGCTGCAGTGTGCTGTAGAGTTCTGCAGTGTGCTGTAGTGCTGCAGTGTGATGTATAGTGCTGTAGTGTATTCTAAAGTGTTGCAGTGTGCGATAGAGTGCTGGAGTGTGCTGTAGAGTGCTGCAGTGTGTTACAGATAGCTGTGTGTTGCGGTGCTGCAGTGTGACAGATCCTCACATCAATATTCAAATAGTGTCCTTTACTAGAGTTTTTCCCCATCCTTATGATGAATCAATTAATTATTTATTGATATATTTGTTATATCGAGAATATACTGATTTTGTTTTAGATTCTCATCACGCGACCAGTCGAAAGGAAGGCTATCATTTGCTGAGGTTGAACGAGCCAATAGGAGAGCTCCTTTCTGAATCACGTGGTCTGAACGTTAACGGTAGAGGTTGATGTTCGTCGAGTGATGTGCCAGTTTGTTTTTCAAAAGTCGATGAAATCTTGAGTAGCAAAATTGCGTTTTAAACAAATCCCGTCATATGATAATAAGGAGACAAGATGAGTGTACCTGAATTCAATCTGCTACATAATCCTACTCAGCTTTGCCTGTGTGATTATCTGTAACCAAAATTCCTGGCATATTTTCAGCCGATATGGATCGCGATTCAGTTCCTTCTTAATTATTTACTGAAGTTTATTCCCCTTCCTTGTGGAATCCGTTCAGTATTTAATTGATCCTTGTGTTACATCCAGAAATTCGAAAATATATTGATGAACATCTTCGGAATATTGGGAATATTCACTTGACTATCACCTCGTTCATATTCCTGTGCGGTCCAAACTTAATGGCAAAGAGGAGTCAGACCAAACACCACTATACAGTAAAGCCCCGCTTCTGGGACACCTCGCTTAAGGGGACACCCCGCTTAAGGGGACAATTTGCTCGGAACGGAATTTTTTCTCTCTATCAAGAGTTTATTTTAATCTTGCTTAAGGGGGCACCTCGCTTAAGGGGACAGTTATTTCGGTACAGAATGCGTCTAAACCCCGCTTAAGGGGGGGGGGGACATGGGAGGGTCACCTTATCAAATCTGACGGGACAGTGTGGGGAAAGCACTCCAGATTATTTTGATCGTTTTTTATGGTATGTGTGTGAAGCGGGTAGACTTGTGTCTAGACAATTAGACACTAGGCAACGGCCTGTGCATGCTCCTTAGGCGTCAGTCAGGTGTCTGTGGGGTGTATGTGCGATTATAGCAGTGTCTCTATGCCATACTTTATGAAGGTATTATATACTACATAGCCTAACCATCGACAAACTGAAAACCCCGCTTAAGGGGACAGTTTGCTTGGAACGGAGGGTAACCCCTTAAGCGGGGGTTTACTGTATCTGTTACCTGCACGGGAATGCTCGTACGTTGTTGAGATCGCAGTGTACGAAGGATAGGGAATTGGACACTTTGAGCCTTTTACCGTTTTAGCCTCTTTTCAGCGCGAAAATGTGGATGCCTTGAGCCTACCCCATGGACGCCTTGAGCCTACCCCTATTTTAGTTCCGGTTGGCGGGTTAGGGTTAGAAAAGGGTTGGGTAAGGGTTAGGGTTGTCTATATATATATATATATATATATGACTATAAACCAGTATATTAAGTGCACTTTTCCAAGTTTTTACATCTAGAGGCTCAAGGCAACCAAAACGGGGTAGGCTCAAGGCATCCACAGGGTGGGCTCAAGGCGTCCACAGAAAGGATCAAGGCGTCCAGGGCTCAAATCGTCCCGGGCTCAAGGCGTCCATGAACGGAGGGATACGTATCATGCGGGCTTCGTCTGTCAATGGTGAATTTTACATCACGACAAAAATGAAAAAAACAACCTCCGGTGATCGCGTCGCCTTCCAATTACTGTCTTTTTTCTGTGACCCTGAAGCAGATGCAGTACCGTGTCTAGACTTGCTCAAGTCTTTGATTATGAACATTCATTAAATGATTAACCCTTTAAAGACGGGGGTCTATGGAAGAGCCCTGTTGGTCGGGGCGGGTCGTTTGGATCGGTATAACTCCAGGGGACGGGCCAATTTTTGTCTAAACCCATATTCCATTATTTGATCACGTGATATGACACATCATTCTTATTTATATTATTTGGTTTACCAACCAGTATTAAAAACTATATCATAGGTATATTCTCTGAAAGTTTCAGATTCATTGATCAATTATTTCTTCATAAAACAATGATATGGCAAATATTACTAAATTTCATAAATAATGCCTCAAGGCATTATCCGGTTTCTGCGGGGGAATGCCTCAAGGCATTATCCGGTCTATGCTGGGGAATGCCTCAGGGCATTATCCGCCCTGAAAGGGTTAAACACAATCAGAATAAGGTTCATGACTGGCCCATGGATCAAAGACTTGTCCTCTATGAACTGAATCTCCTGTTTAAGTCCCCAAACCGCTCCCTGAAACGCTACACCTCCTCCTGCCCCTCCCCCTCCCTTCTCCAGTTCTCTGCCCGATTGCGTTCTCATAACAATTAATTTCGCCTCCTCCTGACTGTGACCCGATCGAGATCAAAGAGAAAAGATATCAATCTCCCAGCAGATATCCTCACCAGTAGCCAGGATATCTGTATGGAGAGTGTCGGGAATACTGGAGCTAAACAGCGCCAGATATCCAACATCATTACCGATTGTACCAGTCCCTGTCTCCCAACGAGGAGGGTAGTCATAGGATGCAGGGACTGGAGCCAGTCTATACCTGTCATAAAAACTTCTATGATAGCTGTGTGTATAATGCAGAGCAGCTCGCAGTTTAAAAGTGCACACAGTGGGAGGCGGGTGTGTAAGCTGCTCTATGCAGCCCTAATTAGATCAGTGTGATTAACCGTGTATGTAGACTTGCTCAAGACTCTCATTATGGATATCATTATATACCTGTGCCCGCTTCTAGGGGTGCAGTAATAATAATGTTCGTGCCCGCTGTGACTGCGACCTTGTAAGTCATTCAAATGGCGTTTTTAATTATCTAAAGGTATATAATAATATTAGGAAACGTCCTTACTGTGGACGAAACGGTTCCTGTTCGAGGTCAGTCGTCGATTTCATACTGCTTAACGCCATAGGTGGAAGGCAGTATGAAAACAAAGAGTGACCGAGAACGAGAACCATTTCGTCTACAGTGAGGACGGTTGCTAATATTATTATATACCTTTAATTGGTGAAAAAACACCCTTTTAATGACATACAAAATCGCAGTCACAGCGGCACGAACATTAGTATTACTGCACCCCCAGCAGCGGGCAGTATTTAATAGACATTCGGACATAAGTTTATAATAATAAGCAAACATCCTCATCGTGAATGAAACATTTGTCGTTCTCGGTCAGTCGCCAATTCCATACGGCCTTCCGCCTATGGCATCAGGCCGTATGAAATTGGCGACTGAGCGAGAACAATTAACGTTTCGCCCACAGTAAGGACGTTTCCTAATATTAATGAAATAAAATTACTGTCCCTAGTACCTGACAGGCCCAGGAAATCAAAGACTTGCCTGTAGGTATAAAACCTCCTGTATGTTCCTTCCTCCAGTCACCTCTCCTGTAACCCTACACCTCTCCTTACCCCTCCCCTACTCTCCAACTATGTTATCAGAGTACAATGTAATTCTATTGAGTACTTCATACTTTACTGTCAAGCAACAAAGAAAAGCAGGGATAAGTACATTCAATGTGCAACATCCATGTCCAGTGCTCTCAGCCAAACTGGAAAGAAAGAAATTCTGTAGTTTATTTCAGGAAATAAAGATTTTCGAAAAGCTATAGAAAGGAACAACTCATGTGGCCAAAACAGTCTGGTAAGGGAGTTTGGCAAAAACTGACAGCCAGCCTGATCTGTAGCCAATTACAGGGTTAGCTTCACACTCATCAGCTTGCTGACCCGATTGGTATTGTGCAGCCACTGGGTTGCCATTGTCAGTATAATATGACTGGCGGAGTGTTGTGTCAATGGTCTGTGGCACAGCCCTTTAGTGAGGCAGCACAATAAAACAAGTATAGGGTCTCACTGCTACAAGCAGACCAAAGTTGAGTCAGTATACCTTTCCAGAATCAGATAAGTCTACGAATGAGGCAGTCTCAAAAGGATGTATCTAGCCTACTAAGACGTAAAACTACACATACAAACATATACATACTAGGTTCGGAATAGGCATGGGAGACATAGACAAAAATCGATGGTTATGTGGACAGGCAAATGTAATACATGAGAGGTTGATGCGTAGAATATACAAGCGCAAATGAGTGTATTACAACGTTAACAGAGCCTCTTGTCCACAAAATCATTGTTTGTTGCATTCATTATGCATCTTATCGAATAAATCAAACCCAGTAATTGCCGTATCAAATTGTATAACAATAGGGACTATTTCTTTGCTGTATAGCAGAAGGGACTATTTTTCCCATATACCATGGTTTTGAGGCCGTATACCACAGGTTTGAATCCGTATATCACAGTCATGGTATCTGACAGGTTTCATACAATGGGTCGTGGTTTACTGAGTCCCCATACATTCTCAATGGGGACTTTGTATAAGATATATAGTAATATTGTAAAACTGGATAAGTTTTAATCTTTGCCACCATGTGCCATGACTGGAGTTTGGCATAGTCACTTCATGAGGCGAAGCCAAGTGAAGTCCGAAGCCAAAACTCCAGGAGTGGCATGCACTGGCCAAGATTAAAACGAATCAGGTTTTGATTTTATCCTACCCTGTCTCCTCAATTTTGGAATATTACGTGATAACAATTCTGTATGCCACTAGTGGCATATACAACTCTGTATGCCAGTCAGCGTGGCATACGGAAACTCAATGTAAAGCCTATGGGATTTTATATTAGGGGTAGCATAAAAGGACTGAAGCCAGTCTACCGTGTATGGTATGGGGACGTATACGGTGGAATACAGCACGGCAAGACGTGTCCCCAGACACACCACAGTGCAGCATCTAAATACAAACCACTCACCTACATCACCCACACCAGCCACATTTAGGTAACGGAGACTAGAGTTAATTAAAGTATGATTAGATTTACGTGAAGTCTATGAGAGGCATCGCTAATAAGAAGAGTTGATTTAATCTCGTATACTCAGTGAATACTGAAGTTACGGGTCATGATGTGAAAGTAGAAGAATGATAGAGTTGGGGATTAATTAAAAAGTTGATGAGTGCTTGGTCTGTGTCCCTGTATGCCATCAAGTTTAGAACGCTCAGGGATATGAACGAGGCGATAGCCGAGTGAATATTCTGAAGCGTTTCAAATGATATGGTGAAAGGGGACATAGAACAAACAGGAATATGTTTCTGATTTCATCTCAGCCTGCAAATATCTATCTGCTTATGGCCCATTGAGTATGAGTTACCGTGCTCACATGCCTGTCGAGAACGAATTCCTAATGTTAAGCCTATGCACATTTACATCTGAGATAATAAGAAAGAAATTGATGAGTGTGTGGTCTGTGGCCTGTTCCTCATCAAGTTTGGAGTGCGCAGGAATACGAACAAGGCGTTTGGTTTTTTTAAAATTGTCTTTAATAGAAAAAAAGTTTATTCCAAGGCACTTCATATGAGATGGCGAACAGGGACACAGACCAGTTTGAATCGCTAAGTAATTCTCAAGGCAAAGCCGTTTGAAATACGTAGAGATTCAAACTCGATCGGATACGAGCTCTGACCCTAAACATAATTCTCACTCCTCACATTGACTAATTAACTAACGTTTATGCCATTGTCCCCTATTGAGTATTTTCTCTAAATACTCCATGGGCATTGAGTACGAGTTCCCAATGCTAAGTCTATGTGATAAAAATACCAGGAGTGAGATTTGGCCCTGAACAACTTCCACACCTTTTACTTGTCACTGACGCTACACTGGCGACCACTGCGGCTATTGAACCAGTGAATATTAAACCCCCTTTGCAGGGCGTTCACAGTTTAATTATTCACAGAACTGGACATTCATTGGTTCATTTGGTCAACTGACCATGTTGCGGCATGGCGGAGAAACTTCCCTTTTCCAATCCTTTTCTCGTTCAAGTTAATAATTCCACGACAATTTATCAAAGATGGCCTACAGTTTGATGCTAGTTTTGGGTGGTAAAGAATACAGGATGCGACCCGGTGTGAGTAGTAGTGACATGGGGGTTGTTCGCAGGGTATTGGTTGATGTTTAATGCTGATGTAAATATATATAATATATATATAATTTACTTTGACAGTCACAACTGACACTAGATTTATCCTCATATAAAGGTGCTCATTAAGGACAATATCACAATGTGTCCGAGATGTATGAACGGGTATTGGAAGAAGAAATACAATATCGTCACGTACATAGATAACTAGGAGCAAATAGGATGTTCCTCATAGATGAATGAGCGTGCAATTATATATGAATATTAAACAATAAAAGGTTTGGGTTAGATTCAGTCTATGGATAGTTTTCTGTAACCCACTTGCACCCAGTCAACTTGCTTTTTCTACACCTGCCTATCTAGGATCCAAACACATCAAGCACGAGTGCGTCTTGAGATATTTTGGTCTTGAGTGATTGGTCATGGTCAGCTGGGCATGCCTCTAAAACCCTGAGACACTGGCTCCCTGCTCTGTTCTCACTATCACAGTGAACCGCATGCAGATAGTAAAGGGATAGTTTTCTGGAAGCACACTGAAAGTTCAATGTGACCACTCTAAACTCTAGATGATGTATTTAGCGCATGCAAGCACGCTCTAATAATCGACCGTGGCCGTAAACCACGAGGGGTTGACTGGGAGAAATACACGAGCGGCTTTAAAAACAACTTTTATTTATCCTGGATCATAATGAGGTTACACAGAACCCCATCTTCCAGCTGCAATTGATTCCTGACAGCCTTGTCTGCCTAAACGGGTAGGACTACAGCATTGACTATTGATGGTGTGCTTGTATATAACGGAGCACCCTAAGAGAGGCGCCTGTCCACAAAACCATCGTTTGTTGTATCTATTATCCATCTTCTCGAGTAAATTGAACCCAGGAAATGACATATTATAAGTAATATCATTAGGGACTATTTTTTGTTCTATAGCAAAGCGAGTAGTGAATATGATAAAACAAACTATAATGCAATATTGTGGAGAAATAAAGGCAGGGCTGTATAGGACTCGGTAGTCACTTGTAGGAAATTGTAGGATATCTGGCTCATGTGGTTAGACATGAATGCTGAGTTTCCAACAGACTAATGAAAAAATATATTTTTTATAGGTTATATATGTTTTAAAGGTTTGCTGGGAAGCCTGTATAGGGGCCATAGCTATTATGCTATGGGGGTGGCTATCTTGCCCCACCTCCCCCAACGACATCCATAACACCAAGTGACGGGAACGATTATCAATTTTATCAGAATTATTTTTTCGGGCTTGCCACGGAGGAAATTTAGCCTCGTTTCAATAGCATTAATAGATTATAACAGCGGTTGCCCCCCCCCCCCCCGACTACAATGGTGCTATCTTACAATTTGATGGCGAGTGATGGCAGAACTAGCAATTACTCTGTGCCCTATACGGCATATAGCTTATGATCCATGGGCGCTGCCATGACGCCCCCCCGAGTAGGTGTTCTTCACTAAAGGAGGTGAAAAAGTAGGTGTTCTTCACTAAAGGAGGTGGAAAAGAAGTGAGTGATAATTGGGAAATGTCACAACTTTAGCCTTGCTCACATATTTATTACAGTTGAATTTTGTAAGAACAAAGAGCCAGAATACAGGTTTGTCCCCCGACCACCTAGTGACTGTTTCGTGAACTAGCAATGGCTCTGTGCCCTATAGGACTCGGTAGTCACTTGTCAGTGTGCTACGACCACTGAGTCGACAGAGGGTTAGTCAAACACTTCGTCGCCAGGGGACAGTCCGGTATGGAGCTTCACATCCCCGCCGCCAGGGCGCTTTGAGGCCCAGACGCATGCGCAGAAGAGCCCCGGGGCGCCGCCTGGTGTTGGTGAATTATAATCAAATCTGCAAATGGCGGCTTTCTTATCCGCGTCCCCCACAATACACCGCGGCGCGTATAAAAACGGAATCAATAAAGTTATCGATAGTCGCGTGTGGCGAGAATAGAGGACGAGCGTCTCTCGCCAGTTCTCGCCTTTTCTCGTCCTTTCTCGCCGACTTTTTACGACCGGAACGCCGCGCGACGGTCACTGCCCAAGCCGCGATGTAAGGAGGCACGTGATTGGTCACTTCTGAATTGAGGGCTGATCTATGAGAGACCGCCGCCTATTGGCCTAATAAGCGGTCTGTGGCGGCCTCTGGTGTTCGTTGATGGAGTCACAGAGAGAGGGCGCTGCAGTATGCAGACCACTCTCCCAGCAGATATCCTGCGCTCTACTTCCTGCGGCCGCTTGTATCTCTGCCCCAACCTGCCTGTTTGGGCCCAAATCTGGCCCATACGCCAGTTTTTTTAAATATCTTAAATTCTGAGAGCTTTCGGTGGTATTTTGTGTTCTACTTGTAAATAGAGATGAACATATTTATATAGTAAACAAAATACTCTCATTTGTATTATTATTTATGTCAAACTAGACACAGTCTCTGAGATTACTTCCTACAGTGGAAAGCACCTCATGTGCTACATGGTTTGGTTTTGTCAACATTGCCCATGTGCTCCATTGAAGGGGCAATCCAACCAATTGTAGATTCATATCATAAAATGGTTTAAGTCTAAAAAATGAAACAGCCAGATTGTCTGTGAAACTCCTTTAACAATTCCCATATTTCCATACTCATGATATGTGAGTTGTTTGACTTGTATAACTTCCGACAGTTGCCTTGTTTTGAAACTGAAATGTTCGCTGGTCTCCCCTGTCGTTAGTGGATACCCAGGGAACCAGCTTAGGGTTGAGGCAGAGATTAGCTAGCGCTAGCACCGCGAAAGTTCTGGGAGGAGAGTGTAGCAGACGTCACGGGCACTTCTCGCGGCAAAATGTTCTCGCGAGAATCGACGAGAACACTCCACAGACGCTGGGGGTAACCGAGTTAGGTAGATCTCCAATCGTATCCAGGGCACAATAAAGGGTGAGTTGTCTCAAGATCTGCTGGGAGAGTGTAGCGGAGCAGAACGCATTAGCGCTCCCAGAATTCCCTACCGGAAACACTCGGCCTCTCAGTGTTATGGATGTCTGCTGGGTAACAGTTTATTTTTCTAAATTGTACCTTATTTTGTGTATATATGATCCAATCAATATATTCTTGTCAGTTCACCTATTTCTAGAAAATATATCATTTTATGCGTGACCCGAATCATATCCCAAGTTCATCTACGAGTGTAAAACTCTATTATGGTTAGCAATAACTTTCTCTCATTGTTCCGTCCCACATATATATGTGAATTATTTGTATTATCCATTGTATACAAAGTCCCCATTGAAAAAGTATTGGGACTCAGGAAACACCTACCAATTGTTTAAAAACTGTCAGATACCATAACCCATGTAATGTGAAATGTGATTACAACCAAAGACAATGATAGATCTACCAGGAGTTGAACTGACTTGTTTAACTTCTTTTTTTTAATTTTCAGTGTATATATATTAAATTCATTGTATATGGCCTCAAAGCCATTGCATACGGGAAAATAGTTCCTTTGTGCTGTAGTTAAAACAAAAATAAGGTGATATAGGCTGCCCTTTAACATGGCATTTCTGAGTTTAATTTCTTCGAGAAGATGGATTTTCTATACAACAGACGGAGGACCTATTGAAATACTCGCTAATGCTCGTGTATTACTGTGTATTAACCACATGAATATGTAGACAATAATCAATGGTTTTGTTGACAGGCGGTCATAAACCACAAAGAGATCGATGCGTAGTAATACACAAGCACTGGCGACTGTATTACGACGTCAACCTCGAGTGGTTTACAGAGCCGCCTGACCACATAACCATCGTTTGTTGTATTTATTATCCATCTTTTAGAATAAATTAAACCCAGTAATTGCCATATCAAAGGGTATAACAATAGGGATTATTTATTCCCTCTATAACCACAGTGGGACTATTTTCCCGTATACCATGGCTTTGAGGCGGTATACTACAGATTTGATTCCATATACCACAGTTTGGATATCTGACAGGTTTTATATAATGGGTCGTGGTTCACTGAGTCCCGTACATTCTTAGTGGGGTTTTTGTATAATGGATAACTAGGAGTAAATAGTATGTTCATCATGGACGAATGAGCGTGCAAATGTAAACTAGGAACAAATGGGATGTTCATTATGGATGAATGAGCGTGCAATTATGAATGAATAACAATTAGAAGGTTTGGGTTAGATTCAGTCTATGGATGTTTTTCTGTAACCCACTTGCACCCAGTCAACTTACTATTTCTGCAACTGCCTATCTAGGATCAAAACAGATCAAGCACCAGTGGGTCTTGAGGTATTTTGGTCTTGAGTGATTGGTCATGGTCTGATGGGCACACCTTTAAGACCCTGAGACACTGGCTCCCTGCTCTGTTCTCACTATCACAGTGAACAGCATGCAGATAGTAAAGGGATAGTTTTCTGAAAGCACACTAAAAGTTCAATGCGACCACTCTAACCTCTAGATGATGTATTAGTGCGTGCAAACACGCTCTAATAAATAGTAATACTGTCGCTTATGTTCGTGTATTACTATGCGTCAACCACATGTCTGTGTGTGTGACAATACAGTGCGATTAAATGCTAAGAACCTGACGATTCACTCCTGAGGTATACAAATAGGGACTTTTTCTTTGCTCTATAGCACAAAGGGACTATTTCTTTGCTCTATAGCACAAAGGGACTATTTCCCAGTATACCATGGCTTGGAAGCCATATACTACAGATTTGATTCCTTATACCACATTTTGGGTATCTAACAGGTTTTATATGATGGATCGTGGTTTACTGAGTCCCCATTCATTTTTAATGGGGTCTTTGTATACGATGGATAATAAATAGTTGTACACTCGCTTATGTTCGTGTATTACTATGCGTCAACCACATGTCTATGTGTCTGACAATGCAGTGCGATTAGATGCTAACGATTCCCTCGTGAGATAATCCAAGTCCTCCCCAAACCCTCGCCCTACCTCCTCGCCCTCCGCTCTAAGCACATTACCCACAGATGGCGTTACTCGTACCAGTCACTCTCCGAGCCGATCCGCGGGGTGAAAGTGCGGGACTGCGGTAATCCCGCTTGGAGATGGTCAGGGGCTGGCTTGATGTAGCGGCTGATGGCCAGTGAAGGTTCTCTCCGAGTGTGTGTCGGGGAGTTGATTGTATTGTTCGTGCTCAGACCCCGGCTTATTGATTGTAGAACCAAGTGCAGGAATTGTAAGCGGAGTTCCCGCGCTTTCTGGATCTGGCGTTTCCCTGTCGTCTGCTCCGTCTCAAGATGTGAGGAAGCAGTCCTTCTCATACTGCTATATCAAAGGCCAATCCTTCTCATACAATGTCTATGTGGTGTGGTGTGCAGCCACCTTTCTCCTTCATCCCCAGCAGTGGTGTATATTATCAAGAAACATCACAAAATTTTATACAATTGTTTATATGGCATGAGTTGTCTTTGCGGAATGATATCACGAAGCGGAGCTGAGTGATGTCTGTAGCAGAAGACAACGAACGCCATGTAAACAATTGTATGAAATTAAGTGACGTTTAGATTTTATCCTATCCCGTCACATGTTTTTAACTTCATATGTCACCTGTGACATATAAATATTATATGGCATAACCGTGGCATACAGTCACTCCATGTTAAGTCTATGGAGATTTATATGGGGGTAGGATAAATATACATATGCCACGGGTGACATATACAATAAAAAACATGCGACGGGATAGGATCAAATCTAAACCTCACTCAATTTCATATAACTATCTACATGGTGTTTGTTGTCATCTGCTACAGATATCACTCAGCTCTGCTCTGTGATATCATTCCGTGAAGACAACTAACGCCATATAAACAATTACATGAAATCTCGTGACATTTTTTTATATCATTCTCATGGCACACGTGACAGCCGCCATTTCCCGCGAACTTCTTCACGCATGCGCACAATGGGTCTGCTCGGATGTCAGTGAGATGCGGGAAAAGCTTGGTGTGCCTTTAAAACTCAGACCTGAGATGACGAGTAACCGAAAGGCATTTCGGACAATTTGGTGTGAAAATTAAAACCCATGTCATTTTTCTGAAAATTGAATATGATGATCTCTAAGTATAATAAAGGACATATCTAACTTAAAAATCGGGGGTCACCATGCTAGATTTTGAGTTGGAGATCAATGTTAAGATCATTTTATATTTCTAATATATAGAGATTCTAAAAAGTTATTTTTCCCACCGTAAAACCCATGTCAATTTCCTCAAACTTTCACAGACTATAGTCGATGTTTAGTACTATCTATTTAGATTTTTAAAATCATAGGTCGTCGTCCTTGTTATTGAAAGAATTGAAGAAACCCAAATTCTTCTCTATATTTCCCATATAAATCAAGCAAATGGAAAAGCGCTCATTTTACCTATTGGATTAGGTAAAACTAGACAAAACTTGAATTTTGCTCTTTTGAGTCTGTAATATGCCAGAAATTACCAATTTCAATGGATAATTGGGAATTTAAAAATCACCAGGTGACGCCACCGTTAATTGTAGGATATGCCTTTAATATATCTATTAAGGTGTTATATTACCAGAAATACCAACAGGGGGCACTGGTAGGCGACATACTTACCCTCAGTGGAGACACCTGGGGTCGATATTCCGACCTACAACCTCCTAGCCTGGAAGCCTGGCCTAGTCACATTATAGGCCAGGCAACGGGTTCCATTTTTATGGTGCACTATGGGTAACGCCTCCATTTCTTGCACTCTCCTAGCTAGCAGAGATCCTTTACTCTATTTCCGCAAAAGATCTGCTGGGAGAGTGTCACATTCGCAGATTGAGACTGTATAGCCTAGACTAGCCTCAATCCCTGTATCCTTTTCTTTTTATTTCATTAATTTTATCTGGACTTCTATTAGGCCTGCAGTTTTATCTTCCTTACAGCAACAGAAGTTTTGATAAACATTCAGCAGAACACGTTTGAGGTGACATATTTTTGTTGTGATCTAGCCTGGATTGAAAACCAAAAGTAATGCTTGGATCTATGACCTAATAAAAAAAGAAGAAGAATAAAAGGACTTTAGCAAGTCTATGTAGAGCCAAGAGAGGCGGCGTGACTGTCAATTCAAGGTCTAGCATTATGTAATAAGTAGTTACTAGTCCCTTATTTCATTTTGGCAGGGAACCAGTCTAACACCTCCCCACCCTGCAGGTCGGCCATTGTTACTATACCGTCCAACTGGTGTACACCCTCAATTTTATATCGAGTTTCATCGGGTTTCACGATGGCATCTCGGCTGAGGTTTTGTCGTGTGTGTTCAATACTAAACACCTCAAACCTACAGGATCAAAATGTCCAACAATGTGGAAGGATAATGACAAAGGCTCAATAATTCAGAGTTCTGCGAAAAAAAGGCAAGACATATGGAGAGCACGGCGGATATCCTCACAGAAGAAAATTTTGTTCCAAGTACGGATCCTCACGTTACTTCCATTACAACGAAAAAATGTACTCCAATGTCGACCAGGATGTCCCAGCTTGAGGCAACGATTGGGAAACTGATTCAACAAAGTACGCCTAGAGGTAAAGGTGGGGGAAAAACTTCCATCAAGTAGGACATGGTGGACGGATGTAGAGAGCGGAGATCGAGAGACCCTCAACCCGGCCACCTGCAGGGAGCGGAGCGGCAGGTCAGAGTCGTCACGGCTGGTCAGATTCGTCACGGCTGAGTGGCGATACAGCCTGAGCGGAACCTGGGAAAGTGCACAACAAGACGTTGGCACGTAAGGTAGCGTATCACACGGGCGGCGCTCACTCGTGCGCGTCCGTATCTATCACAGTGCTAAACTGTTCGTATTGATCTTCATGACTAAATATTCTCAGGAATATTACAATGATAACTATCTAATGCAGAATTTGATTCCGATCATTTCTGTGTCATCAAAATTCTGATCCGATGCCTAGAAACGGATATACAGCCATGTTTCTGAACGTCTGATGCATAGGAATGACAGGTTTCGAGCTGCCCTTACTTCAAAATAAATGGATTTTCTCGGGCATTTTTCTACCAATCAGCATTGTTTTGACCATTTTCAGCATGGATACACCCCCACTCTCCGATTACAGCAAAAATAAGTGGCAAAATTGAGCAGGTTTTTGAAAAATGAGCATTATTTTCACTTTGATTGCCATTTTTGAAATGTTATAATGTATCACTCTTTCTCACACTTTCCCCACATGTGTATAAATGTGTTTAATAAGCTGTGTTTGAGTTGTGTTGGTCTAGGACAAGGCACGAACTGGCACAATGAGATATGGTGATAGTAGCCAGTGTCGAGGGATAACACGCTAAAATTCAATATTCCCCTAACTTCATTCATGCATATATTTCCTGAAAGCTTAGGTCATGGGAAAGACAAGTATGTTTTTCTTAAGTGTCCATCACCAAAAATAAATTTTTCCTGATTTAAAAAAAAGAAAAATAATGAGAATTTATGTCAACATCTGTTTTATTTCAATTTCAATAAATAACTACTAAAATAATCTAATTTTCGTCCGTCATCGCTACCTAAGGGAGACAAGACAAGGTAGTCAATCGTCCGCTGTATATACACAATAGTGACTGGTTTCAGATACAAGCGGCCGTATGCTCCGAGGAGTTGACCCGTAGTAATATCCGAGCATATACGAGGATATTGCGTAGAGTCAATTATGAGGAGCATACAACCGCTTTTATCTGAAACCAGTCTATATTGTATTTATTATCCACCTTTTCTGGGCAAGTGGCATGTCGAAATCAGTTCATTTTAATTACGTACTATGTTTTCGTACGCACTATTTTTCCATATGCGCCGCCCGGAGCATACAATATATCTGTATGCTCCGGGTATGTCCATACAAACTCCCTATGTATTTTCTATGGACACTTTGTATTAGGTGGATAATAAAAAGGTATTGTAGGTGTATTGTAGGGGGGGGGGGGGTGTCAAAATTCTCGGAAATTCTGCGTACGTACTTTATGGATGGCCCCTTTCAGAAAATCCTGGCGCCCAGTCAGCAGTTTAATTATTATTTGAGGCGAGAAAACTGAACCTGTTTGAGAGATGAGCAGACGACATTAGAAGCAGCGATAAAGGGCGGCGTGAAGGTATCATAAAACATGGAGGGGAAAACCAGCCACCAAATGGAAATATTTCTGTAACTGGGACGGGTGTTTAGACAAGGGAGCCAGTTGAATTTTCTAAAGACAATTATCTTATACCTGATATTGTTTCCCCATAGACTTAACATTCGGAACTCCTATCCAACGCCCATGGAGTATTTAGAAAAGATACTCAATGGAGGATTATGTCACAAATGTTAGCTAATTAGTCAATGTGAGGAGTGAGATAGATTCAGAAATATGATTCTAGTTTACGGTTAGACCTCGATCCCATTTCGTTAGAATCTCATGATTATGATAAAACATGGAGAGGGCCGCTGCTGGGAAAATAAGTCGCGAAATGAATAAACACACAGCTTTACCATGATTCTGATCAGCACGGTCGTATTCTCCGCGTAGCTGACGCGTAGTAGTGTCCGAGCGAGGATATTGCGTAGTGTCAAAATTCACTACTGTAGCTGCAAAACTAATATATAACTAATACAAAACTAATATATAAGTGAATGATGATATGTCACTGTCACAAGCCTAGCCTTTCTTATATATGTGTAAAGAGACAAGGAGGCATTGTGAATCTTTGAAAGTCGTTTGAAAAAAAAATTGAAATTCCAACCACGGATTCTCACGTAGAGTCTATTGGAACGAAAAAATTACGAACGATCTTTGAAAGTCGGTTTCAATTTCGTAATAAGAAATAGCCCATTGACAGTGGCTCTGTACCCTGTAGATATGTGTACGAGATAAACTGTGAACAACACGAGATGTATAAACAGACGTAAAAACCCGCCAGGCGACCTGCGCCGAGTGACACAGCCTCTCCTGTCTACATGACCTCTGACCTCTGTGACCTCAGAGGTCAGGGCCACCCTGGAGCAGGGACGGGCCCTGGAGAGGCTGGACCGGGACGCGGGGTGACGTGAGACGCGGGATGACGTGAGACGCGGGGGTAGAGGTGAGACACAGGGTGAGGTGAGACGCGGGATGACGTGAGTCGCGGGTTGAGGTGAGACACAGGGTGAGGTGAGACGCAGGGTGAGGTGAGATGCGGGGTGAGGTGAGACGCTGGATGACGTGAGACGCGGGGTGAGGTGAGGCGTGGAGTGAGGTGAGGCGCGGAGTGAGGTGAGACGCGGGGTGAGGTGAAACGTGGGGTGACATGAGATGCGGGGTGACGTGGTACGCGGGGTGACATGAGACGCGGGGTGACACGAGACGTGGGGTGACATGAGACGTGGGGTGACATGAGACGTGGGGTGACGTGAGACGTGGGGTGACGTGAGACGCAGGATGATGTCAGACGCGGGGTGACGTGAGACGTGGGGTGACGTGAGACGCGGGGTGACACGAGACGTGGGGTGACATGAGACGTGGGGTGACGTGAGACGCGGGGTGACGTGAGACGTGGGGTGACGTGAGACGCGGGATGATGTCAGACGCAGGGTGACGTGAGACGCGGGGTGACGTGAGACGCGGGACGACGTGAGACGTGGGGTGACATGGTACGCAGGATGATGTCAGACGTGGGGTGACGTGAGACGCGGGGTGACGTGAGATGTGGGGTGACGTGAGACGCGGGATGATGTCAGACGCGGGGTGACGTGAGACGCGGGGTGACGTGAGACGTGGGGTGACGTGAGACGCGGGATGATGTCAGACGCGGGGTGACGTGAGACGCGGGGTGACGTGAGACGCGGGATGATGTCAGACGCGGGGTGACGTGAGACAAAGGGTGACGTGAGACGCGGGGTGATGTCAGACGCGGGGTGACGTGAGACGCGGGGTGACGTGAGACGCGGGGTGACGTCACCTAGCGTCAGGGGGGACATTCCTCCAAGTACAGGTCGTCACGAGAGGTTAACGTGTAGTGATATACGAGCGTTCCTGAGCATTATGACGTCTACCTCGAGTGGTTTACAGAGCCGCCTTTATCTCACCCCTTGTACAAGACATAGGACAAATGTTGGGAAGTAATTTGAACTATTCTGATATTGTGTTGCTATTTAATGTCAGTGAAAGGGGTGAGTTAAATGAAGAACCGCAATGGAATCGTGGAATAGAGGGAAACTATGTTCCGGTGAAAGGAAGTCAAAGTTACGAGGTAAGGCTTGGAAAAATTACTGCCCAAGGCCCTGGCCGCGGGCAGTAATCTTTCCAAGCCTTACCGAGTAATTTTGACTTCCTTTCACTGGTACTTGGTTTCCCTATTCCTATATACCTTCAAATGTGGTTTAATAAGAGACAATCTGATTGGTCTAAATGTCAACCTTGGGTAGTATACGGCAACCTTGGGTAGTATACCAACCTTGGGTAGTATCAGATAGTTACTCCACCCCCCAGAGCGTGGTGTAAGCATAGAGTGTACAGCCATAGGTATATAGGAATACACAATACTCCACTCTTTTGGATGTGTCATTATGATCACTTGGCTTTGCCTCTATGACGATTGCGGCCCATACACAACTGTGTGTTTATACGATTATCGATGCAGTTTTATAGATATCCACAAGTTCATCGTCTGTTATATTTATCATCCATCTTCTCAAATTAATTAAACGAATAAAGTTTCATCTTATTTGCTTTAATTTGGGACATACATTTTCAATGAGGACCTCGTAATCGATGGATGATAAATAAATTACCGATTCGCGAGGTTATGCTGACACTATTGACCTTGACACTTGACCCTGTTGACTTCGACCCCCCCCCCCCCCCCCCCCACACACACACACTCTCCTCCCCTGAACCTCCCTACTTCCATCCAGCCCTCCATGCAGAGGTCACAGATCAGGACCTCGACCTTGACCTCCTATCATGTATGACACTTCAAGGTCAAAGCGAGGTCATAAGGTCAGGGTAGAGACTATGCATGGTGGAGATGATCCAAATGTAACGACCTGCCCCATCCCTTAGTATGGGTTAGGAGGGGTGTGATTGAGAGTCAGTCATGTTGTCCACGGTTCCCTGTATGGCCGGGTGCGGTCAGACACATTTCTCACATTTTGTCCACGTTTCCCACGTTAGGTCACGTTCAGTCACGTTATGTGACGTCCATCACATCTCATGAGGGCCTGGTATGCTTCTCATTAGCACTGTGGCTGCTGGTACAAATCTTGTTACCTACTATATAAAAAGATTCTGGCAGAATCCGCTTGGAGTGTCTCCCGCACACAGACACAGTGAACCAGACCTAGGCATGGAGACTGAAGGGCCAGACAGTGAGATTCTCATGTAGTGCTAAACTTAATCCTACTATTCCTTTTTGTATCAATCTGCGCAGACATACTTTTTCTATTATGATTTATTTCTAGCAATGCCGAAATCAAAGTTTACTATTGTAGTTTCCTTATCTACTTTTCTCGTGAGATCCCACCTTTCGCTGGTGTCAATCCATAGAATTCTGATCGCCGGTGATCAGCTCAAGCACCTGTGTCATATGAAATGATAACCACAAGTTATAATGGTTTCCGTTCACCCTCTAGGGGGCCGGCAGTTAGAAATTTTAGGGGGAAGGGGCGAGGGGGTAGGTGGTAGCTAAATATGAATCGACGAAGTCGCTAGTGTCACTTTAAAATTCTTCCCTGGTACCCACGTTCCCAAAGTCGAGCTACGTTTGCCAATGGCAGTCCGTTACCTTTTCGGCATGCCGGTGTGGTGCCAAAATTTGTTACCCTGCCATAAGTGGTAATTATCGCTCACTATTGTCTTTGGCGCATGCGCAAACATGCACACTCTTGCAGTCCCCGATTGGAGAGTGACAAATTCATCGCCCTCGAACCACTAGTTTGTTACTCTCCAAGCAGAAATCCAGCGCTCTACTTCCTGCGGCCGATAGCAAGCGATAGCGCCAGGAAAGATCTGCTGGGAGAGTGCTAGTTTGTACATGTGCACTAAGCAAATTTAGCCTAATGTCTGTTCGGAGTTTTCCCGAATAGTCCATGAAATCTAAGCGGTACAGGACGGGAAGAGACATACTGGGATAGAGTGAGCGATAATTACCACTTTTGGCAGGGTAACCAATTTTGGCACCACACCGGCCCTTCCACAGTAGCCCTGAATGTGGTTGTGTGGACACGGTGGCCCCAGTGTAAACCTGGAATTAGGGGCCGGGCACGGCGGCAGGTGGCCCTATGGCAGCCAATCTCACGCAGACTCATCATAAAAGTGAGAAATCCCTCAAAATGAGATGCGATCCTCCGCAGACAGAGCACGCCCCCGCCTCTTATCGGCCTTCTTCACACCTCCCCGCCGTCCGCCATGTTTAAGCCTCGTTCTGGATGCTCGGCAGCGGTGAGCGATAAAAGGGGACACTGTGGCTGGGCTTCGCCGGTTACTGGAACGTTTAAGAGGCGTTGAACGAACGGTGTGAAGGTGTATGTGGGGGGAGATTGTGGGGGAGGGGCGTCATGGTGTATGTGTGGGGAGAGTGGGGGAGGGGCGTCATGGTGTACGTGGGGGGAGAGTGTAGAGGAGGGGTGGTGTATGTGGGAGGAGAGTGTGGAGGGGCGTCATGGTGTATGTGGAGGGAGAGTGTGGAGGAGGGGTGGTGTATGTGGGAGGAGAGTGTAGAGGAGGGGCTTCATGATGTATGTGGGGGGAGAGTGTGGAGGAGGGGTGATGTATGTGGGGGGAGAGTGTAGAGGGGCGTCATGGTGTATGTGGGGGGAGAGTGGAGGAGGGGCGTCATAGTATATGTGTGGGAGAGTGTAGAGGAGGGGTGATGTATGTAGGGGAAGAGTGTTGGGGAGGGGCGTCATGGTGTATGTGGGGGGAGAGTGTGGAGGAGGGGCGTCATGGTGTATGAGAGTTTGGAAGAGGGGTTATGTATGTGGGGGGAGAGTGTAGAGGGAGATGGTGTATGTGGGGGGAGAGTGTGGAGTAGGGTGTCATGGTGGGGGGAGAGTGTGGAGTAGGGCGTCATGGTGTATGTGGGGGGGGAGAGTTTGGAGGGGTGATGTATGTGGGGGGAGAGTTTGGAGGAGGGGCGTCATGGTGTATGTGGGGGAGAGTGTAGAGGAGGGGTGATGTATGTGGGGGAGAGTGTAGAGGAGGGGTGGTGTATGTGGGGGAGAGTTTGGAAGGCCGTCATGGTGTATGTGGGGGGAGAGTGTGGACTAGAGCCTCATGGTGGGGGGAGAGTGTAGAGGAGGGGTGATCACTTGAGGGGCGTGAATGCAGCTGGGACAGTTTAAGACGGTCTCTGTATTGTGCGCAGCCACATGAAGGCTATACGCGGATGATGGGTGGAGATACTTAAAGGACAACGGTAAATACTAAGTGACGTATGAGGACGGCAAGAGCCAGAGTCAACATCTTACCTCGCAACTTTTGGATGATAATGCTCAGCCCTCATGCGTGCGATGAACTATATGCACAGTGGAAGGCAGCAGACTCCGTCAATAGGCCTTTTTCCACTGTCCGGTGTCGCACCTTATCTGGGTGGTTACCCAATACCTGCAGCCAAACAAGCTCCTGGCAACGTATTCTTTAGCATTGGATTACTCAGTATATGAGCGTAATAGGTTGATATTACCCGTGTATATCATTTGCAGAGAAATAACAGTGATTTAATCTTATTCTATGGTATTCCAGCTCCAATTCGATGTATCATACATGTATATCACCTCAATGATACTTTAGATATAGCTTAGATAACACAGTAACACCGAAACTGGGTACACAGTAATACATTGGAAGGCCTAGCTAGAATAGGCTTATCTTTTTCCTAGTTCAAACCAAGATAAATATCAACTATAAAGTTTAGACAGCTTAGACTCGTTGATACAATACCCTAGTTCGTTCCAGCAATTTAATCTGTTAAAAAACAACACTCCTACAATCACACCCACCGTTCACACTTTAGGTGTGATTGCTGTGTGTCTCTATATGAATACCACCAGACTCGCGGTGTTTGTCCGAGCGGCCGCGCAACGAGACAGTGGGCCGTTAGGCGGCGCTGAACGGCAACACCTGTATTGCAAATGAGTAGCATTATTTTGAGCCTGATATAAAGAGGGCATATAAGAGTGAGAATGAGTGTTTTACTGTAATTTTAGGAGACATGGTTAGTGTACCTGCATGAAATCTGTTAGAGATATTTTGGTCCGAAATACTCACCAAGTTCGAAGATATTGTCATGGAGAATTATAAAAATATACTCGTGCATCTAATATTAAATTGCAAGTGGAATATGAATTGAGACCTGCCCATGTATATTTCAAGGACATCTTTGTCTTCGTTGGTTTTTTTTCTTCATATATATATAGAATATATATATAGAAAACAATTTTTTGACACATTACAAATGGATTTCTATCCAAAACCAGTTGCCAACAAATTTAGAAACATATTCAAAGTATGTTAAAACATTTCCATATACCACAATCCTATGGTGGTATATACATGAAATTAATACCAATACCGTAGCAGAGGTTAGTATTTGTGTAACCTACCTACATAGGTATATGATAATTGAAAATACCATGTATTTATCAAATAAACAAGGTAATTATTCTCAACATATTAGATACGTATACGTATACACACTATAAACGTACGGTTTTTTTTATAGTTTTTATCCAGGCGCATATTTACTGGAATATATAAAACGATTCCACAAGTGCTATTTACAGAAGGGGAAAAATGAAATAGCAGGTGGCGACCAACAAAGAGAAACGATAAGCACAATATTTACACAGCTGTATAAACACGATACAGCAACTGACATGGACAGGGTCACAAAGGATACAACAGAGAATGTCCATAGTCGCTATGAAATGCCAAAAAAGTGTATAAAGCTATATGAATGATGGTGGAATGCAGGGTTGGGTTTGAGTCTAGCTGGGCGCATGTCAAATAACAGGCACCGCGGGATGACTTGATGGGAGTCAGCCTGCGCAGCGGTCCCGGCATTATATTGAATAAAAACCATCCCCGAAGCATCTGGTATAAATAAAACATACACCAGAAACGTCCATGCGATGAGGCTCCCATTGAATGCATGGAGTGGTGTGGCGTGGGTTTGTGAGCGTGGGACACAGGTTCATATGCGCTGCCTATGAGTTAGGAGAGGTTATATAGACTTTGAGCTTGCTGCTAAAAACTAACACTATACCATGTGTATAGGGGCCACCCATAAAGTACGTACGCATTGGGGGGGGGGGGGTGTAGTGGGTCAAAGATTGGGGAATTTGCGTATGCTCCTTCTTTGTTCTATTGCATACAAGATTCGTCGGGAGGGGGGGTGGGGGGGTTCCAAAATTTCAGAAATTCTGCATACATACTTTATGGAGGGCCACATGCTAACAATGTGATATTGGGAAAGGAGCAAAGGGCCAGTGTCATAGAGGCTGACCAGGACCAATTACTAGAGACTGAAATACTAAAATCTTAATTCATCTCATAGATTCGGTCAAAGCCAAAGTAATTCTAATAGAACATATTGTACGTTAAACTACCCAAACTACCCAAACAAAGGCTAGCCTATAATGTGACTAGACCAGGCTTCCGGGCTAGCCTATAATGTGACTAGGCCAGGCTTCCAGGCTAGCCTATAATGTGACTAGGCCAGGCTTCCAGCCTAGCCTATAATGTGAATAGGCCAGGCTTCTAGGCTAGCCTATAATGTGAATAGGCCAGGCTTCCAGGCTAGCCTATAATGTGAATAGGCCAGGCTTCCAGGCTAGCCTATAATGTGAATAGGCCAGGCTTCCAGGCTAGCCTATAATGTGAATAGGCCAGGCTTCCGGGAAACCCTATAATGTGAATGGGCCAGGCTTCCAGGCTAACCTATAATGTGAATATGTCAGGCTTCCAGGCTAGCCTATAATGTGAATAGGTCAGGCTTCCAGGTTAGCCTATAATGTGAATAGGCCAGGCTTCCAGGCTAGCCTATAATGTGAATAGGCCAGGCTTCCAGGTTAGCCTATAATGTGAATAGGCCAGGCTTCCAGGCTAGCCTATAATGTGAATAGGCCAGGTTTCCAGGCTAGCCTATAATATGACTAGGCCAGGCTTCCAGGCTAGTCTATAATGTGAATAGGCCAGGCTTCTAGGCTAGCCAATAATGTGAATAGACCAGGCTTCCGGGCTAGCCTATAATGTGAATAGGCCAGTCTTCCGGGCTAGCCTATAATGTGACTAGGCCAGGCTTCTAGGCTAGCCTATGATGTGAATATGTCAGGCTTCCAGGCTAGCCTATAATGTGAATAGGCCAGGCTTCCAGGCCAGCCTATAATGTGAATAGGCCAGGCTTCCAGGCTAGCCTATAATGTGAATAGGCCAGGTTTCCAGGCTAGCCTATAATATGACTAGGCCAGGCTTCCAGGCTAGTCTATAATGTGACTAGGCTAGGCTTCCAGGCTAACCTATGATGTGAATAGGCCAGGCTTCCAGGCTAGCCTATAATGTGAATAGGCCAGGCTTCCAGGCTAGCCTATAATGTGAATAGGCCAGGCTTCCAGGCTAGCCAATACTGTGAATAGGCCAGGCTTCTAGGCTAGCCTATAATATGAATAGGCCAGGCTTCCAGGCTAGCCTATAATGTGAATAGGCCAGGCTTCCAGGCTAGCCTATAATGTGAATAGGCCAGGCTTCCAGGCTAGCCTATTATGTGAATAGGCCAGGCTTCCAGGCTAGCCTATAATGTGAATAGGCCAGGCTTCCAGGCTAGCTTATAATGTGAATAGGCCAGGCTTCCGGGCTAGCCTATAATGTGAATAGGCCAGGCTTCCGGGCTAGCCTATAATGTGAATAGGCCAGGCTTCCAGGCTAGCCTTTAATGTGAATAGGCCAGGCTTCCGGGCTAGCCTATAATGTGAATAGGCCGGCCTTCCGGGCTAGCCTATAATTTGAATAGGCCAGGCTTCCGGGCTAGCCTATAATGTGAATAGGCCGGGCTTCCAGGCTAGGGGTGGTATCGCCCCACAACAGTCTCCACAAAGCCCTCCTGGAGGAATCCTCAGAGGACGAGCAACATGACGCCGGCGGTTTGGATGAAATCGTCCCAGGACGTTCCCGACAAATGGACAAAATTCAATTTGCATCGATAATGTCCGCGCCTTCTTTTTCTACGCAACTTGATTACACCGGCTGCGGCTAGAGGTCGCCACTGGGCTTTGTTGCCGCGGCGTCCTGCGGGGTCCACACATTAGGCGGCACGGACTCGCTGCGCGCCAAGACGCGTAAAACACTTATGAATAATAAAAGGAGATTTGGCGGGAAAACTATGCATATTAAGCGGCAAAGTCGTCTGCTAAGAGGGCCACTCCACTGACAGGTCTCGATCAGATTCCTGTCTGACAGGAAGTCCCCCAAAAGGAAGCCATTCCGTCGCCATGACAGACAGAGGCATTATGGGTAAGTTGCCGGAGACGCAGTGCCGTCTGGAGGTCAAATATGGAAACAGTGAAATTTTGATTACGTTTCATTATTGGGAAAAGTGGGTGCTGTCTTGTTGCGACAGTTAAAGGTGTTTTATGGGGTGCGCGGATGATTTTAGGAACATGCTTTTACATAATTCACAATTATTGCCCGACAAGGCAAGCGTTCTGTTCCCTAATAAGGTTAAATTGATTTACTTTTAGTCGGATCGATTTTGCAGAGTTTCTGTTAGAAAGTCCGAGGACGTTTGTATTTGATTATCCAAGTTTGCTGCACTTCAATACGCCGAGGTTATTCATGTCTGAAATGGGGTTAATTTAATTTACACGGTTTTTAATTCCGTATGAAGCCCCGTTGAGGATGCTGAGTGTGGATAATGTTGAATAAATAAACTCGTATCTCTGAGCATCTATAGTCTCAAAAATCTCTACAAATATGGCTGTTTTTGCTATTTTTCAAGGAAATTCTTGTTATTATTTTCAGTTTATAAAATTCCATTTCCTTGTATGAAATAAATAGAGAATACATTTGGCCTCATTCACAGTTAGAAAGCAATGGTTTAAACCTTCCCACACACCCCAGGCCCATTCCATGGCTAATAATTTTTTTTATTAAAGCACATAATTCACGGTTTTCCATTATGACAGTTTGACTGCTCTATAGTTCTTGTAGTCTAGCTACATACAGATTATGGTATGATGGTTTACGTATGGTGATTAAAAATACAAACAATGTGTTTTCCATGTTTTCTCAGTCTCCCTGAACCAGTAAATTCCATATGAAAACAATATTTCCCATTTCCTTCATGACCCCAACTAACATTTTTTAATAAAAATTATTTTTATAAATGTATTTATTTACTATTCCCTTCACCTATGGGTGTTTTACAAGGTAACAGACATCTACATGAATGAAAATAATATTTCGGAATATTTTATACGTTATTTTGATGCAGAAAATATCCTTGCTTCAGTGTGATTGCCATTCGGTAACTCTTAGTGTCAGGAAACATAGAAAACGCATCAATCTTATAGCGCAACCCAGCATGCAACAGATGTATGCTATGAATTTCATGTTGTCATTCAGAATATAACCTCACAGGGTAAGAAATGCTTCTCTAGGTGCCCACATGTCAGTTTTATCACATGTTAGTTATTCTTCACTGTGAGAACTTGTGAAGGAAGAAATATCTCCACATGTTAAAGGCATATCCTACAACTCACGGTGGCGCCATCTGGTGATTTCAAAATAATGTCATTTATTAGTCAAAACTGGTTTCTTGGGATTCATTCCAATTCTAGAAGATTAGATTTAACGTTCTGTCCAGTTTATCCAATCTTGATAAATACAATAGACCAATTTACATTTGCTTGGTCTCTTTAGGAGAAATACTTAAAAATATAGTTTTCTTCAATTTTTTCAAAAACAACGATGGTTACCTATGATTTTTAAACCTAAATAAGTAGTACTATACACTTTCTATATTCTGTGAAAGTTTCAAGAAAATGTTGATAAATCTTTTTTGAATTTCTCTATAATCTATTCTAAAATGATGATAAAATTAGTTTTAAATCCACAAAAAGACATTTAAATGATAATAATATTGATCTCTAAATAAAAAATACTAACACGGTAGCCCCCGATTTTTAAGTCAAATAAGTGCTCTACAATACTTAGAGATAATCATATTTATTTTTCAGGAAAATGTCCTGGGTTTAATTTTTCAAGCCAAATTGTCCGATATGCCTTTAAAGAACTCCTTCTCACCAGAGGGTGTAGTACGCCCAGACGCCGCATGGTGGCGTTGTCACTTGTCTGTATGGAGTATTGTCTACTCAAAAACCTCTGACGTCATACCAAACATGTGGTGTTGTCAGTCAAGTGCTCCTAAGCAGTTGTCATGACTTTTTGTGTGGGAGGAAAGTAGGCATAGCAAGAAACTTGGTTGACATGTTGAACTTTTGGCCTGTCAGTAATGTATTCGCTGCCTCTTTTCTCGCCTACTCTTTACCTTTTGAACTTTTTAAACGGAAGGCGATACTTCATTCTGAGCAGGGGAAGAACAACTGTCAGCTTTGTACACAGTTTAGTGGGGAACCAAAAGAAAGACACCAACATGTGCTGATTAGATGTGAAAATGGAGAAGGACCACACAGATTCAGGCAGTCGACCGATTCAACATAAGGCCCCTTTCCATTAGCCGACAAAAACGGTGTAGAATCTTTTGTGTTCTCCTTAGCCTTCTCTAATAGCCTATTTACATTTTGTGTCAGCAGTGCTAAAGGCCCGTCGGTGGTTCCTGACTGTATATCGGTGATGGCCAATGGAAATAGGCTATTACAAGAACACAAAAATATTGACATCGTTTGGTCGGCCAATGGAAAGGGGTCTTTACTCAGAGCTACTGGGAGATTGTGGTGATGGATCTTAACAGGAATACTACATGAAGGAAACTTTAAATGTACACTCGCTACACACTCATGCATATTTACAAATGAAGGATAATATCTAGAGACATGATTAGTGTAACTGAATGGAATCTGCTCCTTGATATTTTGGTCAGAAATACTCACTGAGTTCGGAATTCAGTAACACTCACTGTGTCTCTTTATTATTATTCACCTAGAAATCATTAACCCTTTCACTGCAGCAGCCAGTTCCTCTGCGCAGCATTACACGGCAGACATTGCCTGCCCAAACGACCCTGCTACGGCATGCACCTTTTTTTCGGATATAGCAATATCATGTGATGTGTCATGTGATTTAGGTAATTTACCTTGGTGATTGATCATATTTTGTTATACCAAATCAAAGGTCAATATGGCTCTTATACATTGTCAAAATTTCTTTTAAATCAAACAATTATCTTTTTATCTATTGAATTTTGTATACAAGTATCAATGATGCCTCTAAGATGCCTGGAGGCATCTTCCTGTCGTAGCCAGGGGAATGCCTGGAGGCATCTTCCTGCTGTTAAAGGATTAAGAATGTCATTCCCAATACATGTATAGTATATAAAAGAGGGCCCTGGATTTCAAAGGAACAAGCAATGAGATAGTATGACCTCAGAGGAATGTAGAACACTGTTAGATCTCAGCCTGCCTTTTAGATTTACTGAGGGAATATATATAGATATATATTCACGTTTATTGTATTTCTCGCGTAAGGGAGCTTTTCTGATACTTAGTCTGGGGTCGTAGTACATCAAGATCCTGCCCGTACATTCCGCATGAGAGAAAAGAAAGATACAAGATAGATTTAAAGTAGATTTTTCAGAGGAACATACAGTTATTTTCGCATGAGATGGAATGAGTGAGGTGATATTACAGCAACATCATTTACCACATCAGATCATAGTGTCAAACATTTCTTATAACTTTCTGTGTCTGTGGCTTGTTGTGTATCGTTGGGCAATGAGTTCCGTACGCGCGCACCTCTAAGGTACGTAAAGATATAATACGTAAGCATTTCAAAGTACGTGAAATAAGGGTAACGCTACGTCTAGGATGTTTCATGCTAAAGTGTCAAATGGCTTTCATCATTTCACCACGTATATAAACTGCTCCTTAACCTCGTTGGTGTTTTTAATAAACACACACCTCTCCACACTCGGTGTTCATATAGAACGACCTGACATGCTGTACACGCTACAAAACGAGATTGGGATTGTAACATCAATTTCCATCGAGTTTTGTACCATGTTCAAGCGTGGTAGGTCGGTATATATCTATGATATACCCAAAATTAATAAGATCTTACCGTATATTGGCATAGAAGACATGGGAAGCATAGAAGCCCACACACTGCTGATGTTTCAACGTGTTCAGTATAACAGTGTACTGCACAGGGTTCAGTATACAATTCATACTGCACAGGGAGCAGCAGTACGTTATTGTGCAGTAATTAAAAATTGCTTATAATTTAGTACCGTGCTGCTTTTACCGCAGTCTGTTAATTGAGCAAAACTTAGGTCCTTAGTCAAACATAATTTTAAGTAAATGATCACCTCCAGAATTCATTCCGTTTCTAGCACTCACTGTTGGTGCACGGACCCACCCGCACCTGTCTTATCTACATTATTGTCATCTCCCCTTAATAGGGCTCATAATTCATAATTTTACATTATTATACACAGTATTTTTAAATTGTATTTTTCTTGGTTTTTTAAAGCATCTGTAAATGCTTTAAACTTTTTATGTCTGTAATAAATACATTTTACTGTTAGCTTAATTATCAAATATACCTCACGGTGATTAATACAATTTTCCTTCCAGTCTTTACAATCACTCACACTTCCCCCAAACCTCCACACCGACCTAAATATTTGCTTTCAGGGAAATTGAAATAGAAACCCCGGCAAAAATAAGACCACACCGACGCAAAGGAGAGTGAAATTTGATTTAAATGGTCAGACATCCGGCTTGGAGATCTGTGAGTATCATTCTCGTGGTGTCTGTCACTTTGTCAGCGGGCTTCACGGATCGGATCGGGTTTTCACACCCGCCGCCGCCCCACCGCTCACCAGATGGCAGCACCAGAGGCGGGATCAGTCAGCAATAGCCGCATCAGAACCAGAACCGCCAGCAACCAGCGGTGTACGCCGGAAGTGACGTTAGAGAGTCTCCACTGCGCAGACTCGGCGGCCATTTTAAGATAATCTTTTCCCTGTTGATTTATCGTCTCCGATGCGAAGCGATTTGTCTGTTCTGATGATGTTTATAATGTGTGCTGTAAGGTTTGATTTGTGAATATCATAAGCCATCCTCATCCTCATGGTTGGTGACTACCTATACAATGGCACTTCTCTAGTAACTGAAATACCACTAAATGCAGACTGTATCAGAGTTGTATCATCGCTAGAACTGCTGCTGAGTTTAACAGAAGTGAAATTAAAGTTTTTGAAAAAACCTTTTGAAATATTGTCCACGGTACGGCTATGAGGGTACCTGTCCATTATCCAGGGGTCATAAGGGTGTGTGCCCATTATCCAGGGGCCGTGAGGGTGTGTGTCCATTATCCAGGGGCCGTGAGGGTACCTGCCCATTATACAGGGGCCATGAGGGTACCTGCCCATTATCCAAGGGCCGTATGGGTGTCCGCCCATTATCCAGGGGCCATGAGGGTGTGTGCCCATTATCCAGGGGCTATGAGGGTATCTGCCCATTATCCAGGGGCCATGAGGATACCTGGATACTTTCCAGGGGCCATGAGGGTACCTGGATACTTTCCAGGGGCCATGAGGTTGTCTGCCCATTATCCAGGGGCCATGAGGGTATCTGCCCATTATTCATGGGCCATGAGGGTACCTGCCCATTATCCAGGGGCCCTGAGGGTGTGTGTCCATTATTCATGGGCCACGAGAGTGCATGCCCATTATTAATCGGCCGTGAGGGTACCTGCCCATTATCGAGGGGCCATGAGGGTGTGTGCCCACTATCAAGGGGCTATGAGGGTGTCGACCAATTATCCAGGGGCCATGAGGGTACCTGCCCATTATCCAGGGGCCATGAGGGTACCTGTCAACCATCCAGGGGCCATGAGGGTACCTGGATACTGTCCATGGGTGGTACGTGAGTCTGTGTACAGGGAAGTCAAGGCGGGTTTTCAGAACCTCTCAGAGATATATTGTGTTGTACTACAGTTTATGTTTCATCCATTTCCCAGTTAATGTCTCTGGTCTCATGTGGCTTCGCTTCCGATGCAGCGATTTCTCTGTTCTGATGACGGTAGTGTCATGCATTGAAACCAGCCGATATATTTCTAACTTTAGTGTAGATGTAGATGGCGTTGGCTTTGCGACTGATGAGCAAACTTTCCGATGTGCTCACCAGTGTATGAGGGGAAACTTTATGAAATTATATTTCTAACTTTATAACTGAATATTTCTCTCTTTGTTTCAAACATTATAATTTTCGTTTTTTTTTTTTTTAATTTCTTTATTATTTTCCAAAGCAATATTTTATTGATCTTTCCACATATCCATACATAATACAATTTGCAGCTGTGTAAAACAACTTTCCGTGTATTTTTCACACCATTTCTTCACCATTTTAACCTTGTGGTCTCTTCTCATTGCTCCTTTTTTTAAGTTTTGGAACAAATATTCAAATATATCTTATCTAATCAGCCTATGCTATTCAGTCCCTACCCTTTTAATGAAGTTGCCACCCTTTTGTCTCCCGTTATCTAATATCTCTTTGTATAATATTCTCTCATTCGTGAGCAAGCAAATGTCCGTACAGTAACCATGGTACCGTTGCATAATATGCAATTCTCGGTTTTTAGTTTAGTACCAACATTTTATCCATACTGTATGCCTTTTGTATGCCCAGACTTAATCGAGAATAAAATAGGTCCACGCCTCCTTTCCTTATATGGCTTGAGTAAACCGAAGTGTTGAGACAGGTAGAGGTTGCAGTATGGATCTACATTTAAATGCCTCATCGATCTTATCTCAGTTAGACACGCTTATCACTTGTATATCTGATCCTTGTGGTGACGTCCTTTGATGTTTGTGATGTACCTAATGTATGGCTGTGTAGCTTATGTTCCCTGGCATGAATGATTGACAGGTGGGTAGAGCTTAGTTACCATATAGGCACCTTTGTGTAAAGGGACGTCAGGAGGCTCAATGGTTCTACTTTGCACAAAGAGGTTTACTGTATCCAGGGATGCCAGTGAGGTTTCATTATAAACCCGTAACTATGTATACGTTTATTTATCACTTATTCTTTATATTTGGCACTCTAAAACCTCTGTGTATATGTCACACTCGGCATCCCACATACTATATACACCCGGAACCCCATAGTCACATACCGTGCTCACCCCATACTTACATATTTTGTACATATGATACTTGGCACCCCATACTTGCAGACAGACTGTAACACTAGGCAGCCCATACTCGCTGACTCTATGCGACACTGGGCGCCCCATACTCGCTGACTCTTTGTGACACTGGGCGCCCCATACTCGCTGACTCTATGTAACACTGGGCGCCCCATACTCGCCGACTCAATGTGACACTGGGCACCCCATACTCGTTGACTGCTCGCAGCGGCTGGTAAACACTTGGCACCCCATACTCACAGACTGACTCTGTGACACTGTGTGCCCCATACTCGCAGACTGTCTCTGTAACACTATGCACCCCATACTCGCAGACTTGCTCTAGGAGCAGCTCGGGGCGGCTGGTAGACACTGGGCGCCCCATACTTGCAGACTTTATATACATGTGACACATGGCACCTCATACTCGCAGACTCTATGTAACACTGGGCGCCCCATACTCGCAGACTCTATGTAACACTTGGCGCCTCATACTCACAGACTCTATGTGACACTTGGCGCCCCATACTCGCAGACTCTATGTAACACTAGGCACCCCATACTCGCAGACTGACTAGGAGCAGCTCGCGGCGGCTGGTAGACACTAGGCGCCTCATACTCACAGACGCTATGTAACACTTGGCACCCCATACTCGCAGACTGACTAGGAGCAGCTCGCGGCGGCTGGTAGACACTTGGCGCCTCATACTCACAGACGCTAGGTAACACTAGGTGCCCCATACTCGCAGACTGACTCTGTGACACTGGGCACCCCATACTCACAGACTGACTCTGTGACATTAGGCACCCCATACTCTTAGACTCTATGTGACACTAGGCACCCCATACTCTTTGACTCTATGTAACACTAGGCAGCTCGCGGCGGCTGGTAGACACTAGGCACTCAATACTGGCAGACTTGACTATGTGACATTAGGCACCCCATACTCGCAGACTGACTCTCGGAGCTGCTCGGCGCCGCTGGCCGGACCTCCCCCGCCGTCAGTGCGCCCGTCGCCGCCGCCTCGTCGAGCCGCCGCCCGCTGTTAACGTGCCAGGAGCCGGTCCCGGGCTGCTCTCAGCTGCTCAGAGCCGCTCACACGTCCGCGGGTTACCGCGCTGAGCGACGCACGCTCTTAAAGTGCCAGCAGAGGAGGAGCAGATTGTCCCGGGCTGCCCGGAGCTGTACGAAGGTGCATGGAACAGTTTAGAAGTGCTCGGAGCTGGTCGGAGCTGTACGGAGCTGAACAGAGCTAAACGGAGCTGTTTGGAGGTATCGGAACTGTTCGGAGCTGATTGGGGCTGCTCGGAGGTGCACGGATCTGTTTGGAGGTGCTCGGAGCTGCTCGGTGCTGATCACAGCTGTTCGGAGCTGCTTGGAGGTGCACGGAGCTGATCACAGCTACTCGGAGCTGCTCGGAGCTTCTCGGAGCTGATCACAGCTGATCACAGCTGCTCGGTGCTGCTCGGAGCTGATCACAGCTGTTCGGAGCTGCTCGGAGCTGCTCACCTACCCGTTACTTACGCAGTGTACAACGCAGGACACCACCAACATAGCCGGGGATGAAGACAGGCACCACGTTACCCCGTCCCCGACTTCTCTACTCCTACTGTACCCGCACTCCCCACACGTGACCCTCTCACCACGTGACCACGTGACCCTCTCATCACGTGTCCCTCTCATCATGTGTCCCTCTCATCATGTGATCCATCTCATCACGTAACCATCTTATCACGTGACCCTATCGCCACGTGACCACGTGACCCTCTCATCACGTGACCCTCACATCACATGACCATCTCGTCACGTGACCCTCTCACCACGTGACCATCTCACCACGTGACCATGTCATCACGTGACCATCTCATCACGTGACAGCCCACATCTCGTACCACGTGGTCCGCGCGAGACCCGGCGAGACTGGTGACGGGGCCGCCTCCTGTAGGCACTGCCGGGACCCACCTGGAGGCGACACACAGATAACGGAGATTAGAGAGGCCTGCCCAGAACCCCCGCCGCGATAAGAGGACCGTCTCAGAGCGTGTCAGTGTCTGGTGTGTAAAAAGACGGAGACTTGTGATCGGGAGAAGATTGGATGTGAGTGGACGGACCGGGTGTATATTCCACCACCCTGGATGGGGGTATCATGATGGTGATAAAAACTCACCTGTGATCGAGCGCTGCAGTGTGGTTTTTATGGTGTTATCTGGAAATAGAGGACTGCACCACATATCACCCAGATGTCGCGGTACATTGGATTATTATATCGGTGTTAGAATCAGGGATGCAGGAATCGCGTGGATATAAGTAAAGATATAAAAGATATGTGCGGAGGTAAGATGTAAGATAAGAACGGCTCAGTGGTACTGGTGAAGTCATAGAGCAAGTTCTTAATCTATACTGGAGGTGTCATAGAGCAAGTTCTAATCTGTACTGGAGGTGTCATAGAGCAAGTTCTACTGTGTACTGGAGGAATCATAGAGCATATTTTACTGTGTACTGGAGAATTCGCAGGGCAAGTACTCCTCTGTACTAGGGAATTCACAGGGCAAGTGTAGGTGGTGAGTTGGTGACATGCACTGCACGTGGTGTTAAGTGCGTGTGTACGCCATGCATGCCTGAGCAGCTCAGTGGACGTGGGAACGTCGCGCCCTGTCCCACACCCGGGCGCCCCCCGTCCTCCCCCCGTCCTTACCCCGCTCGTCCCCCGCCCTCACCCCGTCGCCCAGCCATACCCGCCCTCCCCGCCCTGTCCCCGGCCGTACCCCGCCCTCACCCAGTGAAGCTCCTCACACCGGGCCTCACCCAGCCACACCGGGCCTCACCCCGCCCTCAGCCCGTCAGACTCCCCTCTCCTCGGCGCCACTGAGTCACTCACTCCCAGACCCTGTTAACTCCTCGCCAGTCTGGAGTAGCTCAGGGTGGTGTGTGCGGGAAGTCCTCAGTCTACAGTCCCACACTGTTTGATACCAAACACTAGATGGTTAACTCCGTTCCCAATACCGCGCCCTGCTTCACAGAGAGACCCTTACTGAGCAGGTGTGAGCAGATCCTCTAGAAAACTTAACGTGGTGAATCTAGGAGCAGATCTTACACCCTACCCGTGTAGGTGTATCGTGGTGTATCTAGGTGTCTCTAGTGACCCACGCTGAGCAGGTGTGAGCAGATCCTCTAGAAAACTTAACGGGTTATATCTAGCCTCTCATACCCAGCACCTGGTGTATCTATGAGCAGATACTTCAGAGAGGGGTATATCTAATGACCCACATTGAGCAGGCCTGAGCAGTTTCTCTCACACCCTTCATGTGGTGTATTTAGGGGCAAATCCCTCTCTCACCCTTCACGTGGTGTATCTAGGTGTATCTAGGTGTGTCTAGGTGTGTCTAGGTGAATCTAGTGACCCACACTGAGCAGGTCTGAGCAGTTCCTCTCACCCCCTACACGTGGTGTCTCTAGGCGACTCGGGGGGGGGGGGCCTCCTACAGGAATGTTAAACGGGCGCGGGTGTGGCGCGACACGTCTGTGGTTAATATCCACCTTAAAGCTCTGAGCCGTGGTCGGGAGTGACTCCAGCTCTTTCCCCTCTCTCCAGTACCACTGTGAGCTAGAGGCAGCGACTGAGGCAGACCACTGATAGCAGCTCCACAGATAAGTCCCAGCCCTTCACGAGGATCATCCGTGGGTACCTTTCCTAATCGCCACAGCCCGGAACGTAGCTCTGTTTTTACTCTCCGGTTCTCACCGCCTCGGATTACACTCATGGGACATATATATAAAGGGAACAGAGCCATTGGTAGTTCACCCATGGGCCATATATATATAGGGAACAGAGCCATTGGTAGTTCACCTATGGGCCATATATATATAGGGTACAGAGCCATTGGTAGTTCATGAAGGAGTCACCAGTAGGCCGACAGTTGTAACTACCGATGGTGCTCCCATCTTTTTCACAGAATCTCTATTCCGGCACAAAATTCAAGTAACTTTCAAACATTCACCTGGATTCCCTTGTTGCTCTACACCCATTCAAGAGCAGGATGACTTAACGATGAAACCTAGGACATGAATCTTCTCACATGAACGGCTCAATACACAAATGTGAGAAAGGCTAGAGTTGTGACAGTTCCCTATTATCACTCACTTACTTTTGCACCTCCAGTAGAGAAAAACATCTACTTTTTCTCCTCCAGCAGTGAAGGACACCTATTCCGGGGCAAAATGGCAGCGCTCAGGAAACATTACCTATCTACTCCATAGGTATATGTCTGTAAGTAGATGGTGACGTCGCTTCCCCGGATTAATCCAGACTGGAGAGTGTGAGGAGATTATTGTCAGGGATTATCCGGTGAAAGGACGAGGAATTAATCCCCTCAACCTGCGAGGATGTCATCTTAAAAGTTTCCGTTGATTCTGAGGAGTGATAATAATCCAGTAATAAAACCAGGAATTTCTCACCTTTATTTCACATGCACACCTTGGTGATTTATATCTGATCAGTAAAGGGCACTGAATGATTGCTAGTTCTGCCACGGATGATCTGCCAGGAAATTGCAAGGTAGCGCCAATTTAATCTGGGGGACAACCACTGTTATCAGTTACTATAATCTATGGATTATATTGAAACGAGGCTAAAATTCCTCCATAGCAAGCCCCAAATAATATTTCTGATAAAAATCCATCGATAATTTGTCCCGCCACCTGGTGTTTTGGATGGCGTCGGGGGGCAAGATGGCCGCCTCCATAGCGCAATAGCTATGTGCCCTATAGGATACATACACATCTTGATTGTTCTATGGCTGACTAGTACAGGATACACACACAACTTATTAGTCTATGGCTGACTAGTACAGGATACACACACAACTTGTTGGTCTATGGCTGGCTAGTACAGGATACATGCACAACTTGTTGGTCCATGGCTGACTAGTACAGGATACATGCACATCTTATTGGTCCATGGCTGGCTAGTACAGGATACACACACAACTTGTTGGTCCATGGCTGGCTAGTACAGGATACATGCACAACTTGTTGGTCCATGGCTGGCTAGTACAGGATACACACACAACTTGTTGGTCCATGGCTGGCTAGTACAGGATACATGCACACCTTTTTGGTCTATGGCTGGCTAGTACAGGATACATGCACACCTTTTTGGTCTATGGCTGGCTAGTACAGGATACATGCACACCTTTTTGGTCTATGGCTGGCTAGTACAGGATATATACACACCTTTTTGGTCTATGGCTGACTATTACAGGATACACCCACAACTTGTTGGTCCATGGCTGACTAGTACAGGATACATGCACATCTTATTGGTCTATGGCTGGCTAGTACAGGATACACACACACATTATTGGTCCATGGCTGACTAGTACAGGATACACACACACCTTAATGGTCTATGGCTGGCCACAGTCTCTAGCCACTGGTTTTACAAACAAGCCCCAGTCAGGTGATAATGAGGTCCCCTGTGCCCACCCTACTGCCCGGATTAAAGATGGATTAACCCGTTCCCCATTCCAGGTACATCGAATAGTGTCGGCGCAGTGATTGTTTTATTTTTAATCCGCCGTCTTCGTTAAGTGGATCGATAGACGTGCACCGGTGACTAATCCACTCCGTATTCCCCACGTGTAAGTATCGGTGTCAGGAGTCAAGGCTGAAGGTGCACCCCTCTCATAAGATCTCACACTCTCTAAGTGATATTCTGTACAAGGTTCTCACTACGCACCCCTCTCATCAGATCTCACACTCTCTAAGTGGTATTCTGTACAAGGTTTTCACTGTGCACCCCTCTCATAAGATCTCACACTCTCTAGGTGGTATTCTGTACTCTCACTACGCTTTATGGGGAGAAGAATTATTAACGAACTAGGCTTAGAGCCTTGAGAATCCACTGGCCTGCCTCCCGTGCTAAAGACGTACATCAATGCAAAGATTCCTATAATCTAAATGATACCACCTAGCGGAAATACTCACGGCTCTAAGCCTAGTTCGTTAAGAATTCTTCTTCCATAGAGCGTAGTGAGAACCTTGTACAGAATACCACTTAGAGAGTGTGAGATCTTATGAGAGGGGTGCACCTAGAACATCTACAATGTATTCCTATTGGTGTAGCAATAAGATACCTTGATATAATCCTATAAGTTTTATTATCCATCGATTATAAAGTACCCAGTGAAAATGTATGGGGACTCAGTAAACCACTACCCATTGTTTAATAACTGCCCGATGCCACAACCATGGTATACAGATTTCAAATCCATTGTATACGGTCTCAAAGCCATTGTATACTGAAAAATAGTCCCTTTTTGGTATAGAGTAAAGAAATAGTCCCTAATGTTATATACTTTAACATGGCAATTCCTGGGTTTACTTTACCTAAAAAGGATGGATAATAAATACAACAAATGATGGTTTTGTAGACGGGCATCTCTGTAAATCATTCGAAGTTGATGTAGTAATACACCCTCTAACGCCCGTGTATTACTATGCATCAACCACTTGTGATTTACGGCCGCCTTTGCACGAAACCATCGATTATTGTCTATTGGACAATTAGGATGTATGAATAAGATTCCTTTGTACGTTTTCTCTAGATTGATCTCAACCAGATACCGAATATAAAGTCACTGAGTCATTGGTGTAATTATTGAAATTATTGTCTGTTTACTGAGTCATTGATGTGCAATATCATTAAGGCCGCAGTCGTAAGGTTACCATAGCCAGGTAGGTGAACAGTTGGTGGATGCCTAAAACATCTTTCATAGACCAGACTCATTTCCTTACACTCAATCCAGGGGTCGGCTTGTCTCCACGTGGTGCATGCAAGCATAACGAAAGCGACTGGGGTGGGGAGTTAGCTCAGTGGTAAAGAGCACTGGACTTTTAATCCCAAAGTTGTCAGACTTTGTGGGTTTGGGTCCCACTGCAGCAACTTTTCTGTTTCACCCCCAGCAGTGGTAGATTTACTGCTATATCAAAGGCCAGTCCTTCGCATACCATGTCTGTGTGGTGTGGGAAGTAAAAGAACTCTTAAGTCGTAAATGTGTAGGGGTAAGATTTCTACCTCAATTTTTCTCATAGAATCAGTCAAACCCAAAATAAGCCTGATAGAATGTATTGGACGTTTAACTACCCAAACAAAGAAACAAATACACTCAATTTTGGACCAGCAAAGAGTAGGACATCATGAAGTCCATCCACAGAGCAGCTCACTAATGTTATAACACGTAGCGATCAAAGTGTAGGACCTGGCAAAGTCAATCAACAGAGCTGCTCACTATAACATTATAACACGTAGCGATCAAAGTGTAGGACCTGGCAAAGTCAATCCACAGAGCTGCTCACGGTAACATTATAACACGTAGCGATCAAAGTGTAGGACATGGCAAAGTCCACCCACAGAGCAGCTCACTATAACATTATAACACATAGCGATCAAAGTGTAGGACATGGCAAAGTCCATCCACAGAGCAGCTCACTATAACATTATAACACATAGCGATCAAAGTGTAGGACATGGCAAAGTCCATCCACAGAGCAGCTCACTATAACATTATAACACATAGCGATCAAAGTGTAGGACATGGCAAAGTCTGTCCACAGAGCAGCTCACTATAACATTATAACACGTAGCGATCAAAGTGTAGGACATCGTGAAGTCTATCCACAGAGCAGCTCACTGTAACATTATAACACGTAGCTCAGAGAAGCCCGATCCCTCTAAGAGCCGGGAGGCAGACCGGGACCTGGTACGCGGGGGAGCGTGCATGGTAAATTAATGAGGGGTTAAGTGAGGACTTTGTTCACGCAGTCAGCTGGGAGCTGGGCGCGTCTCTGACCTCCTCCTGGTGACCTGGATGAGTCGTTCCGCCAGACAGAGCGGCGACGTGCTCATAACACCGAGTGGTACGTGTCACTCAGACCTGTCAGTGGGTCATGTCACTCACACCACTCAGTGGGTCATGTCACTCACACCACTCAGTGGGTCATGTCACTCAGACCTGTCAGTGGGTCATGTCACTCACACCACTCAGTGGGTCATGTCACTCACACCACTCAGTGGGTCATGTCACCCACACCACTCAGTGGGTCATGTCACTCACACCACTCAGTGGGTCATGTCACTCACACCACTCAGTGGGTCATGTCACTCACACCTGTCAGTGGGTCATGTCCCTCAGACCTGTCAGTGGTACATGTCACTCACACCTGTCAGTGGGTCATGTCACTCACACCACTCAGTGGGTCATGTCACTCACACCACTCAGTGGGTCATGTCACTCAATGGGTCATGCTCCCACAGACAGAGCGGCGACGTGCTCATCACACCGAGTGGTTCATGTCACTCAGACCTGTCAGTGGGTCATGTCACTCACACCACTCAGCGGGTCATGTCACTCACACCTGTCAGTGGTACCTGTCACTCACACCACTCAGTGGTACCTGTCACTCACACTACTCAGTGGTTCCTGTCAGTCAGTGGTACATGTCAGTGTCACTGGTAACTGTCACTCAGTTGTTCATATCAGTGCTGACCAGTGGTACCTGTCACTCAGTTGTTCATATCAGTGTCAGTGGTACTTATCAGTCTTAGTGGTAGATGTCAGTCAGTGGTACATGTCACTCAGTGGTACATGTCAGTCAATGGTAGATGTCAGTCAATGGTAATGGTAAGTGGTTTATGTCACTGAATGGTTGTTTGGGGTCAGGGAGTTAGCTAAGTAGTTAGCTAAGTAGTTAAGGCACTGGACGTGTAACACCAAGGGTACAGGACTTTGTGGGTTCGATTCCCACTGCAGCCACCTTTCTCCTCCATCCTCCTAGCAGTGGTATATTGACCACTAAATCAAAGGCCAGTCCTTCTCATACCATGTCTATGTGGTGTATAGCCACCTTTCTTCATCCCCAGCAGTAGTAGATGTACTGCTATATCAAAGGCCAGCCCTTCTCATACTATGTCTGATTGGTGTGGTGTACAGCCGCCTTTCTCCTTCATCCCCAGCTGTGGTAGACTTACTGCTATATCAAAGGACAGTCCTTCTCATATCATGTCTATGTGGTGTGGTGTACAACCACCTTTCTCCTTCATCCCCAGCTGTGGTAGACTTACTGCTATATCAAAGACCATACCATGTCTATGTTGTGTTGGAAGTAAAAGAACTCTCACCTCTGTAAATGTGTCGGGTGAGATTTCTCCCTACATTTATCTCATAGATTCAGTCAAACATGAAGTAAGTCTAATAGGATGTTAGAATACCCAAACAAATAAACATGGCACTCAGTTTTACATGTCTCAGTGGTACTAGTCAGTGGTTCATGTCACTGAATGGTTGGTCTCACTAAGTATTTTGACAATCACTGATTAGGGTATATGTTAATAGTGCTTCAGGTCAACCAATTTGGTCTTGTCTTTGAGTGGTTTTCGACACTGAGTTATTCTCTCCTAAAAATCTACAGTGTTAGCTATCAGACTATTTATATGAGATGTATTAGCTGGAAAATGAGAACAATTATTGGTTCCTGCACAGAATGCATTTACTCTTAGACTGCTCACTCTGAAGTGATAAGATAAATACTAAGAGGTGTGGCGTGTAATGTAAGTACAACCTGATGGGATGCACCTGTATTCTCAGATGTACACACAACCTTTTTAATCCTACATCAGGCAGATTGAGGTTAGTCATCCTCTAAAATTACCCCATGTGGGAGACATACTCTATAAACCTTCCCACAGGTAGAACTGGATAATAGTCTCACGTTTTATACACTCACACTTTCTTAGATCTATGTTGAAACAGGTATCACATAGATGGGAACAGAAATACAGGTATAATGTACAATTTGTATGATCATTAGATATGCTTTGAAACTAGTGATAAAGACTTGGTCAGGTGAGAATAATGGTACTCACATCTCTGAACATTATAGAACTTAAAGACAAATGCGGGTAGGTATCGCACTGCCCCCTGTGTAGACACTAGTGCTGCCATCTACTTTCATGAAAATATTGCAGTTTCCCATAGACACCAATAGATAAGCATTTATCTTTTCAGATGGCCCTCCCATAGAAGTTAGCATGGTGACATGCCAATGTTTTTGCATTTTCTATTTGCTGATATATGGAACTTATATTACCCAGAGTTATTTGCAAAAATCAATAGAATTTAGAAATCACCCAACTACCAGCATTTGCCTTAAAGATGACAGAGGAATATCATACAAGGTGTAACCTTCAATGGGGCCCTGTCTGATAGGTCTAAATGTGTATATATAATATGATCACCCCACCTTTACTTTATCAATAGTTTCACGGTAAATCATTACGTATAACATGTAGGTGGGTAGGTGTAGATGTAAATATGATGTTATGTTCACCTTACCTTGACTTTATCAATAATTTCATGGTAAATCATTACGTATAACAGGTAGGTGGGTAGGTGTAGATCTAAATATGATGTTATGATCACCCCACCTTGACTTTATCAATAGTTTTACGGTAAATCATTAGGTATAACATGTAGGTGGGTAGGTGTAGATGTAAATATGATGTTATGTTCACCTTACCTTGACTTTATCAATAGTTTTACGGTAAATCATTACGTATAACATGTAGGTGGGTAGGTGTAGATGTAAATGTGATGTTATGTTCACCTTACCTTGGCTTTATCAATAGTTTCACGGTAAATCATTACGTATAACATGTAGGTGGGAAGGTGTAGATGTAAATATGATGTTATGTTCACCTTACCTTGGCTTTATCAATAGTTTTACGGTAAATCATTAGGTATAACATGTAGGTGGGTAGGTGTAGATGTAAATGTGATGTTATGTTCACCTTACCTTGACTTTATCAATAGTTTTACGGTAAATCATTACGTATAACATGTAGGTGGGAAGGTGTAGATGTAAATATGATGTTATGTTCACCTTACCTTGCTCTTATCAGGTTCACGGTATATCATGCAGGTTGGGAGGTGTAGATGTAAATATGATACGTTATGTTCATAGAGGTGGAGGAGGTTTGTCATGCAATGTTCTACCTGGGATACAGGGAGCTGAGAGGGGTGTATTGAGGAGGAACTGCTTCCATGGCTGCTAAAAGTGCGCCGCGAGTTTTCATTGCGATCTCAAGAGGAAAAGCCGAGTGAGATTATGCAGCAAACACAAATGATTTATTGGCTAACATATGTGACATCATCCCCCATTGAGTATTCTTAACAATAGTCAATGGATGCTAAGTACGAATTCCCAATGTTGAGTCAGTGGAGAAGAAATACCAGAAGTGAGATGAATGTATGACAGATTAACGCATGGCATGGGTCTCAGTGATATAGGTGTAGATAGACTGAGACCTTCAGGTGTGCCGGGTACGGTTACTCTCCCCTCACTCTCCCCTCACTCTCCCCTCACTCTCCTCTCACTCTCCCTTCACTCTCCCCTCACTCTCCCCTCACTCTCCCCTCACTCTCCTCTCACTCTCCTCTCACTCTCCACTTACTCTCCCCTCACTCTCCCCTCACTCTCCTCTCACTCTCCTCTCACTCTCCACTTACTCTCCTCACTTTCCCCTCACTCTCCCCTCACTCTCCTCTCACCCTCCCTTCACTCTCCTCTCACTCTCCCCTCACACTCTCCTCACTCTCCCTCACTCTCCTCACTCTCCCCTCACTCTCCCCTCACTCTCCCTTCACTCTCCTCTCACTCTCCCCTCACTCTCCCTTCTCTCCCTCACTCTCCCCTCACTCTCCCCTCACACTCCCCTCACTCTCCTCTCACTCTCCCCTCACCCCCCCCCCCCCACGCGAGCTGCTCCGAGCAATTTGTCCGCCTCTCGACTCGGTATCGATCCCCAGCCGAGGTTACCCGGGATGAGCGTAGCGCGCACCTTGTCCGCCAAGTCGGTGTTTTATAGGTCCCACTGCTGCACTCAATGTTATCTTCTATTTATCACCCGGGAAAAACCGCACCTCGGATGGTTAGCTTTATAGCATTGCCTCAGTTCTTTTTGGTGGGTTAACTTTTTATTGCACCACACTTCCAGTCAGTCGTTCCTGCTATGTCTTTTCTTTTATTAGTTTTGGCACATATCTAATCTATTAAAGGCACAGCAACTTTACGATATTGCATTTCTATCGTCTTAAGATCCAAATTCAATTAAATCATTGTTTTCCCCAAGTGCAGTAAAATTTGTGTGGTTGTCCTCCGGAATTCATCTCAAGCCGACAACTTGTGCCAACTTTGTCTTTCGCTCCATCTTAATTATTTCACATGGAAACGCAATCTGCGGTAATGGTTATTTAAACACTGCGTATTTATTTTCACGTCCCTGTGCGGCCGTTGTGGGCGGTAGGCGATGTGGAGGTGTGTGTGTGGGGGGGGGGGTGGAGGTACAGGCTCTGTTCAAATCACATACAGTATCTGCTGTGTGCGCCTCAAATATTATTACATACCTATGGCCGAACGTCTATGAAATACTACCTGCTATTAGGGTACAGTATAAATAATGTTCGGGCGCACTGCGCCTGTAGTAAATATTCGGGCGCACTGTGGCCATCGGGTCAAAACTCGATGATAATTTACCGTTTGTACGGAACTCGGCGTAAACGCCTCGGTCCGTACATACCGTAAATTAGCATCTCGTTCTGTGACTTGTACAGCATGGTCAGGACGTTCTATATAAATACAGCATTTAGGTACAATATTCTATTTTGATTGATTGATTGGTTGAATAAATGAAAAAAATGAAATGATGAAATGAAATGAGAACTGAAATGAAATGAAATTTAACTTTACCAAACCCATAAATGTTCTCATAATCTACAGAGATACGTAAACATCTTTCTCACACCCACTGAGGGGTGCCACGATGTATGAAGCTAACTTGGATATGCATCCAGATAAATAGATCCCATGATGGATCGAGCTCTTTGAGTAGAACATCTTGCCTTCAAAGTGAAGTGTGATGTTATTCTGATATGAATATTGAATTACCTCCACTAGCGCTTCTCCCATCCCCTCCCTTCCCGGCATCCAGATGGTTCTTATTCCATCTCCCATAATCATGATTTGATAGAACTTTTATCTGTGATAACTAGAGACATGCATTCCAGTCCTGCACCGTGGACCTGGACTTGTTGATACCCAGACTGGTCTTGTACATATCTTGGTTAGGCCACTCAAAAAAACAAAATTGTTTCTCATCTCATATGATGACTGCGCTTTTTTTTGTTGCTTTTTTTTTTTGCTGGATCAAAGATGGCTTAAAAGTGTGATAAAATGGGCTTCAGACATACAGTAAAATCCTGCGTAAGCGGTCACCTTCCGTTCCGTGCCAAAGTGTCGGCTTATGCGGGGTGTCTGCGTATGCGGGGTTTTAAGATTTATACTGTTTATACACTGGAAGCATCCCTGGCATCAGGAGCTTTAATTTGATACTAAATACACATAATTTTCATAATTTTCTATCAAGGTTCATCTTATTTTAACCCCCCCCCCAAAAAAATCTTCTAAAATCGTTTTAGCAGATGCGCGCGGTGATGAGAAACAAGTTTTTTTTTATTGAGTAGCCTTATCGTGGCAGTTTTTTTTTATTTGCCACAAAGCCACTTTTCACCAATTAGAACTAGAATTTCTCATGGAGGGATGGAGCGAGTGTTTGGAATGTATAAAAAGTAGGTGTGGGGAACATTAAGTGATACCGTCTGGCGGTAGCTGCAGTACCCCGGGGAACGTGTCTGATACAATATGGAGAGACCAGCGGTGGGGCAGTTAGCTTAAGTGGTGTTTACACTAGAGACTTAAGCCCAAAACACATCTACCGATTTCAAAACATTTATGTACCTTTGTCGGCGACAAACGGACGGTAATATGTCTCAGGCGAGGCATCCTAACGGAGTCGGCCATAGTCAGTAGATGTAGGACGGCTAGGTAAGGGTCAGGCAACGATTAGTGAACCAACTCCCTTAGATGTTATTTTGTGGCCGACAAGTTGTGGTTTCTACGTTCCTAAATCAGTGGCAAAAAGTCTATCAACATGTTGATAGTCGCCGACAATGGAATGTTGGTAAATTGCACTTGATTGGGTGGCCGACACAGGCCAAGGTATTGTGTAATTCGCCTGGGACAAGTTCACCGACTCCTGTACGATTTGGAAATTGATCGTTGGACATTGATGTATAAGCAACCAGTCAGCTGCTAGCTGTCATTGCAATAACACCAGCAAAAAGGCCACTCAAAAAAAAATTGTTTCTCATCCCCGTGCGCATCAGAAAAAAAGATTTTAGAAGACTTTTTCTATGAATAAGATGAACCTTGATAGAAATTATGAAATCTGGAAACCCCGCATAAGCGATCACCCCGCATAAGCGTACACTTTGGCCCGGATCGGAAGGTGTCCACTTATGCGGGGTTTTACTGTATGTCCTAAGCCCATTATATGACACTTCAAAAGCCATTTTTGATCTAGCAAAAAAGAAAAGAGCCCTCGCCATATTTTTCATGGTTTGGCGATGAGAAACAAGTTTTTTTAGTGGCCTAAAGCTTGTAACGGGAACATGATCTCGGATTCACTTTATTCAGATTACTGTCTTATCATTTCAGATAGTAACACCGGTGGAGAATCCTGGTAGTGAAAATAGATAGGGACATTGCAGAGAGTTAGAGGGGGAGCAGTAAAGTATAGTTAAAGGTGGAGACAGAAAGAGAGAGTTGAAGATATGAGGCAGACTTGTAAGTGTATTAGAGAAGATCTGTTAAAGCTGATAAAATAGCATTTTGGCAGCCATCTTGGAATCCAAAATGGCCGACATATGACAAATTGCAAATGGTTGAGTAGTTCAGATGGTTTTCAGTCATAAATGTTGATTTCATTTCATTTTAGTAAATATATAATGAAAAAAGCAGGTCTATTTGGTTGAAACCAGTAAAAAATGTCGGCCATCTTGGAAAAATCCAAGATGGCCGCCAAAAAATGGTGTGAAAATTTGTAAAAATCAATTTTTGAAATTTAGGGGTTCAAAGCTTTCCGAAAATGTTTAGGTTACAAAATCCCCATCAAACCCCAACAAACCTTAATTATCTAAATAATGAACCTGACTAAGGCTGTTGAGGGGTGAGGGTTGGGGTGAGACACGCATCCAGTAGACGGCCCTGGTATGCCAGGACGTATTTAGACCAGACTGCCATGAACTGATGATGAACTGGTCTGATCAGGTGAATGGCAATCAAGGGGAACTGTACTCCTTACATGTCCGCACCCTCTGAATGACTACACCATTCTATAACATCTCCTACTAGTGAGCCCTAAATTAACCCTGAAGTATGACCTTGACTCTAATAACTCTCAAATATGGCCTTGACAAGTGAACCCTAAATAAACTCTGAAATATGACCTTGACTAGTGAACCCTAAATAAACTCTAAAACATAACCTTGACTCTAATAACTCAAATATATTACCTTGACTAGTGAACTCTAAAGTAACTCTGAAATATGACCTTGACACTAATAACCCTAAAATATAACCTTGATTAGTGAACCCAAGATATACTCTGAAGTATAATCCTAACTAAACTCTAATAACTCAAATATACTAGTAAACCCTAAATAAACTCTAAACCATGACCTTGGCTCTAATGACTCAAATATATGACATTGACTAGTGAACCCTAAAGTAACTCTCTAAAACATGTCCTTGACACTAATAACTCAAATATACTAGTGAATCCTAAATAAACTCTAAAACATGATCATGTCTTACTTAGCCTATAGTTAGATCTTATTCTCCGCCAATAGCAGTAATAGTTGGCCCGGAGCTGTCTCCCAGCACATCTCCCTGCGACTGGTTGTCAGCCAATAAAAGCCTATTGCTGGCAGTCGGCGGCCTCGGCTTGGCCATTTAGTGTGACCGCGAGCCGTTGTCTCTGAGGTCATCATTAGCTCGCTCAACATCTAATGGCACCCGCCATGCACTCACCAGCTACACAGCATGTGGGGGGAGAGTGACACGCTCAGGTCAGCGCTGCCACTCTCCCCCCAGATCTTTCGCGACGCTAGCGCTAGCTTAGTCTCTGCCCCAACCCAAAGCCTGTTCCCTGGGTATCCACTAAAGACGGGAGAGACCAGCGAAGATCTCAGATTCAAAACAAGGCAACAGTCAAAAGTTATACAAGTCAACCAACTCATATATCATGAGTAAGGAAATATAGGAATTGTTAAATGGGATTAACAGACAATCCAGCTGTTTCCTTTTCATCTCTAAACCACTTTATAATGTGAATCTACTGTTGATTAGACTGCCCCTTCGAGTGAGCACATGTGTTTTGTTGACAAACAAAAGCCAGTAACACATGAGGTGCCTTCCAATGAAGAAAGTAATCCCTAAGACTATACCTGATTTGATATACCAAATAACAGAAATGAGTGTAAATCATTTACCATATAAATAGATGCATATCTATTTACATGTAAGCCACAAAATACTGCCCAAAGCGCTAAGAATTTAGGATATTTAAAAAACTGGCGTATGGGCCAGATTTTAGCCCAAACAGGCAGGTTGGGGCAGAGATATAAGTGGCCACAGGAAGTAGAGCGCAGGATCTCTGCTGGGAGAGTGCAGCGCTTCACAACGGCCACACTCTCCAAACATAGCATCCATCTTGGTAATGACCCACCGCCCAGCCCCACCCCGCCGCTCTCAACCACTGACATGGTCAGCTACATCATACACTCAGAAGTCAATGTATCATGAAAAAAGGCAGTCGTTCTGGAATATCTCTGATGGCATCACTGGCTGCCTCCCATTGGATTCCATCAGGCGGATAATAGGACGACGCATGTTTGTTGTGCTCGTGGGGCTCCGGGGGGAAGAGTGACGGACCTACAGGAAGTGACGTCATGGTCACGTGAGTCATGGTGTCGTCAGAAAAATAGCCTGTCAAATATTTTTTGTATTTTTAACTTCTGAGGGGCCCAACTTTAGATTACGGAGAAAGATATTGAAAACTAATATTTCATCACCAAATCTCATTAGGTTTAAAAAAAATATTTTTCTATATATTTTTGTCTATTTTCATCACAATCACATTAGTATTTTTAGCCCCGGTTCCACACCTAAGTCAGGGTTAGGTACACGGGTGACAATCGGACATATGGAAGTAAAAAGATCGGTTAAACATTAGATAGTTAATAGTTAGTCTAGTTTTTATAGCATCCAACATCCATGGGAGCAACGTAGAAAGAGAACAGAAAATCAAGGTTTATGGAATGTACCAAAAGGATGTACTGGTTATAAATGATCAGATGCAACCCTAAGTAATCCAAGGAAAACCATTTGTCACAAACGAAATAAAAGTTTGCACAATATCGAAAGACAGAGATGTAGAAACTGATACATTCCTATCGCTGGCTTAGTCTCTGCCCCAACCCAAAGCCTGTTCCCTGGGTATCCACTAAAGACAGGGGAGACCAGCGAAGATCTCAGATTCAAAACAAAGCAACTGTCAAAAGTTATACAAGTCAACCAACTCACATATCATGAGTTAGGAAATATAGGAATTGTTAAGTGGGATTAACAGACAGTCCAGTGGTTTCTTTTTCATCTCTAAACCACTTTATAATGTGAATCTACTGTTGATTAGACTGCCCCCTCGAGTGAGCACATGTGTTTTGTTGACAAACAAAACCCAGTAACACATGAGGTGCCTTCCAATGAAGAAAATAATCCCCAAGACTATACCTGATTTGATATACATGTACCAAATAATAGAAATGAGTGTAAATCATTTACAAAATAAATAGATGGATATCTATTTACATGTAAGCCACAAAATACTGCCCAAAGCGCTAAGAATTTAGGATATTTCAAAAACTAGCGTATGGTCCAAATTTGAGCCCAAACAGGCAGGTTGGGGCAGAGATATAAGCGGCCACAGGAAGTAGAGCGCAAGATCTCTGCTAGGAGGGTTCAGCGCTGCACAACGGCCACACTCTCCAAACATAGCATCCATCTTGGTAATGGCCCACCGCCCACCCCCACCCCGCCACTCTCAACCATTGTCAATGTATCATGAAAAAAGGCAGTCATTCTGGAATATCTCTGATGGCATCACTGGCTGCCTCCCATTGGATTCCATCAGGCGGATAATAGGACGACGCATGTTTGTTGTGCTCATGGGGCTCCGGGGGGAGAGTGACGGACCTACAGGAAGTGACGTCATGGTCACGTGAGTCATGGTGTCGTCAGAAAAATAGCCGGTTAAATATTTCTGTATTTTTTTTCCTTCTGATGGATCCAACTTTAGATTACGGAGAAAGATATTGAATACTGATATTTCATCACGAAATCTCATTTATTTTTCTATATTTTTTCCATTTTCATCACATTCACATTAGTAATTTTAGCCCCGGTTTCACACCTACGGGTGACAATCGGACATATGGAAGTAAAAAGATCGGTTAAACATTAGATAGTTAATAGTTAGTCTAGTTTTTATAGCATCCAACATCCATGGGAGCAACGTAGAAAAAGAACAGAAAATCAAGGTTTATGGAATGTACCAAAAGGATGTACTGGTTATAAATGATCAGATACAACCTTAAGTAATCTAAGGAAAACCATTTGCCACAAACGAAATAAAAGTTTGCACAATATCGAAAGACAGAGATGTAGAAACTGATACATTCCTCGCTAATGTCGATGATATTGTGATTGCCGTTCACTCTCCTACCATGTCATCGGGTCTTCAACAAAATCACTTTTATTCCAATAGGAAATCACCATTTCCACATTAAAGTCTGATGTATCCATTAAATCATCCTCGCCTTTATTCGTATTCCAATTAAAACGAGTCAGCGTCAACACCGACCAATCAGCGCCCTCCGTCTCTGAGCATGCGCAAACCGCAAAGTCTCCCTAACTCTATTATCGCCCACCTTTTCTCTCGCGAGGTGGCGCGCGCTGTCGTCACGTGACATTAGCAGACGCTCGTCAAAGGAATTCGCGCGTTTCTCACGCTGGAGACGCGGCGTCGGGACCATCGGGCGGAATAATCGTCTGCTTCAGACTCCACGTCACTCGGTGTTTAGTATAGAGCGCCCGCGGGTGTCTTTAATAGTGGTACATTTTCAATAATCTCCAAGGCCTCTTTCATGTGACGTGTTCTATACTTGACGCTTTCACGAGGGGTAGCTTCTAAAATCTTCCTCTATAGCCCCCTTGGATCCATCAAGGGGTGTATGGGATGTCAGTTTGATTCCTTTTACAAGGATGCAAGTTTTCTGACAAATGACGGAAATCCAATATTTTGGAATATTGATGGAGATTGCGTAGGATCTTTAATATCTACACAGTAGCAGCACTCCTCTTAATGAAAGCGCGAAATCCCACTGAACTTTGACCCTTTAAAGACGGGTGTCTGTGGCCAAGCTACCGCCTGGAGGACGGGTGCTGGTGGCACTTTACACCGCTAGGGGACAGGCACACAGTCGATAAAACCCACAGTTCAATTGTTTAAAAACGTGATATGATATACCATTCAGATGAGGAGATTGTGCTCCAGTAGAGAATCTCAGTACCTCGCGAGGTACACGAATCTCACCCTATGAACCCCACTTTACACTTTCCTCAGACAAACACCCTGTGAGGTACATGAATCTCAGCAGGATTTGTCTCAGATAAATACCCTGTGAGGTACATGAATCTCAGCAGGATTTATCTCAGATAAATACCCTGTGAGGTACATGAATCTCAGCAGGATTTGTCTCAGAGAAATACCCTGTGAGGTACATGAAATTCAGCAGGATTTGTCTCAGACACACACTCTGTGAGTTAGAAGAATCTCAGCAGGATTTGTCTGAGACACAAACCCTGTGAGGTACGTGAATCTCAGCAGGATTTGTCTGAGACAAACACCCTGTGAGGTAGAAGAATCCCAGCATGAATTCCACTTTATAGGGTACAGATTCTCAGTAGGATTTGTCTCTTGTCTGAATGGTAGGGTTCCATTTCCCTGAGACATGTCTTTTCCCCTGCAATTGTTGGCAACATTTACCCCGAAAAAGAACAAAATCTCATGAGATTTTGAACTCTGTGAGGTACATGAATCTCACCGTGTGAATTCCACTTTACAAGGAACAGAATCTCATGAGATTTTGAACCCTGTGAGGTACATGAATCCCATCGTGTGAATCCCACTTAACAAGGAACAGAATCTCATGAGATTTTGAACGCTGTGAGGTACATGAATCCCATCGTGTGAATCCTACTTAAGACAAACACCCTGTGAGGTACATTAATCCCACCGCGTGAACCCCACTTTACACACGACGACCGACATAGTTCCCGTGCTCTGTCCCGTCTAATGATAACCCCCGCGTAGTACTGAATAACCTGCCTACAGCGCCGCCAGTGGCGAGAAAAACAACTAATCCTATCGGGGAGAGGTTCCTTTCCCATCTAATTGGTTTTCCTTCTTACATAGAAGGGAACTGATTGACGTAAGCTGTCACTCAAGGCGTGTTGTCGGCGCGGATGTTTTTAACAAAGCGTCATTATCAAAGCTGATTAGTGAAAGTACGCAGTGGTTGTTCCGGGGGAGAATCAACGATTCTAGCAGATCTTCTTGATTCAAATGCATACCATTGTAAGGTGGATGATACAGAAGTTAAGATTATGGTAAGATAGGGAGTGGGAGTTAGCTCAGTGGCTAGGCCACTGGATTTGTAATCCCAGGCTTGTAGGACTTTGTGAGTTCGAGTCCCACCCCTAGCAGTGGTAGAAATACGAGTATATCAAAGGCCCGTCCTTCTCATACCATGTCTATGTGGTGTGGTGTACAGCCACCTTTCTCCTTCATGCCAACCAGTGGTAGACTTACTGCTATATCAAAGACCAGTCCTTCTCATACCATGTCTATGTGGTGTGGTGTTCAGCCACCTTTCTCCTTATTCCCAGCAGTGGTAGACTTACTGCTGTATCAAAGACCAAACCTTCTCATACCATGTCTGTGTGGTGTGGTGTACAGCCTCCTTTCTCCTACGTCCCCAGCAGTGGTAGATTTACTGCGACATCAAAGGCCAATCCTTCTCATACCATGTCTATGTGGCGTGGGAACTAAAAGAACTAAAAGAACTCTCACCTCTGTGATTGTGTAGGGGTGAGATTTCTACCTGAATTCATCTCATAGATTCGATCACCCCCCTTGTGGTGTAAAAGAACCTTGTGAAAGTCTGGTAATCTGTAATGGTTAACTGGACGTTAAATCAAACCAACAAAACTGTAGGACATTTGATACAAAAGTTAAGATTATTGTAAGAAGTATAATACAGAACTCAAGATTATTGTAAGATATATGATACAGAAGTTCAGATTATTGTAAGATGTATGATACAGAACTCAACATTATTGTAAGATGTTTGATACAGAACTCAAGACTATTGTAAGATACATTATACAGAGGTTAGGATTATTGAAAGATATATGATACTGAAGTTCAGATTGATATCCTCCTCATTTATCATTGGGAATGCTCCTTTAAGAAGTATGGTCTTGATAAGAGTTCTAATAATATTCCCTCATTTATTGTTTAGTTTTTAACTTTCTTGTGAAGGGAACGATTCTCTCTCGGAGAATGCCGACTCCCCTCTTCTCAGGTGATGACTGATCTGTTTTGTGCAGCCTCTGGCCCTGTCGGCCGTCCACGTAATCTTCTACCTCCAGCATAAAGTACACCCAAAACCAAAGTTCTATAGGAAACAGATGCACTCACAAACATGTTAGGTTAAACATTGTCCGGATGGAAGGGTCTTTAGGGTCTTTAGGGAATCTTTGTATGATGTATAACATATGTCGACTGATTTGTTATGGCTTAAGGCGTAGCTTTTAGGAGAGGTATTTTCTTTAAAAATGTTGTTTAAAAAAAGCCTGTATATAGAACTGGTACTGATATTTGTCAGACATACGGTTTAGGAAGGTTCAGCTCAAGCGAAACATTCTCAAATTATATCACTCTCTTTTAACTATTAAAAATAGATTGGACAACGAAATTTACCGAGATTTAATGATTTCTGATAAAAGTACCTCATATTTGTTGCATTAATGACGTTAAACATGGCTGACCTTAGTTGCCAAACAGGCCACCAGGGTGACACCCACTTCCAAGAACCGCTGACCCTTGACCCGGAAGTGATTGCCCTGGGTGACCCCGCGGTGTTCCTACACTGACTGGGGCGCCACCTGGTTTCCGAAGTGTGTGGAATCTGTCGATGATTTATTACTTGATTCTGTGCCACCTGCCCTTATTTCAACGCAAAGGGTTCACGAAACATTTTTACTCAAGGGATGACTAAAGTTCACCAAATCTCGTTTAAAAAGGGCAGTTTTTTGCAGAAATTACTCTCCAAGAATGGTCACAGTAAACGTCTTGGTGACAATTTGCATTACAAGCTCACACCTAATATGAATAAAATGGTGTGTTTATCATTGATGAATGAGTGTGGAATTATGAAATCAATAACTATTGGGTTACATTACGTCTATGGGTCATTTTCTGTAACACACTTGCACCCAGTCAACCTGCCATTTCTACAACTGCCTTTCTAGGATCCAAATATAGCAAATACCAGTGGCTCAATGAGGTATTCTGGTGTCTAGTGATTTGTCATGGTCAGCTTGGTATGCCTCTCAAACACTGGGCCTGTGTATCTTTCCCAATGTCACAGAGTTGGCACCCAGATAGTGAAGGGATAGTTTTTGTGATAGTTTTTGCAGCATGTTGAAAGTCTATATAACCTCTTCCTAACCTAGGCAGCGTATATGAGCATGTGGCCCACGCTCAAAGAAAGTCTATATAACCTCTCCCTAACCTAGGCAGCGTATATGAGCATGTGGCCCACACTCAATGAAAGTCTATATAACCTCTCCCTAACCCAAACAGCGTGTATGAGCATGTGACCCACCCTCAATAAAATTCTATATAATCTTTCCTATTTAAACCTATGCAACGTATATGAGCGTGTGACCCACGCTCAGAAAAACCACTCTAGACCTGGTGCCTGGGATGGCAGCACCCCAAACCGGCACCCTATTAAATCATGCCACATGCTTTACCTTAATGGTGAACCTATGTTTACGACTGCATGCTGGTGTCCTGCTGAGGTGCAGTTACTACGGTAACATACACTCTCACAGCGGATGTCTGGTTAGCTGGCAGGTCGTAGGAGATAAGATGGAGTAGACTGGCTCCAGTCCCTGCATCCTATGGCTACTCTCCTCACTGGGATACAGGGACTGGTACAATCGGTAATGGTGTTGGATTTCTGGTGCTGCTTAGCTCCAGTTTTCCCAAAACTCTCCATATATATATCCTGGCTACTGGTCAGGATATCTGCTGGGAGATTGGTACCCTCTCACTTTGGGTCTCAATCGGGTCACAGTCAGGGGCTGGCGAAATTTATTGCTATGACAACACAGGCGGCCAGAGAATTGGAGGAGGGGTAGGGGTAGGAGGAGGTGTAGGGTAACAGGGAACGACTGTGGGTACATATACAGGAGGTTCTGTTCCTACTGGACAAGTCTTTGATTCATGGGCCAGTCAGAGAAGGATACATACTGTAATGAACTGTATTCTGATTGTCTTTAATTATTTAATAAATATTCATAATCAAAGACTTTAGCAAGTCTAGGTGAAATAGACTGGCTCCAGTCCCTGCATCATATGGCTACCCTCCTCGCTGGGATACAGGTTGATTCATGGGCCAGTCAGAGAAGTATACAAACTATAATGAACATTATCCTGATTGTCTTTAATTATTTAATGAATATTCATAATCAAAGACTTGCGCACGTCTAAGGCCGGAGTAATACGGCATGGATCAGGAATAGCAGTGCCGGGGGTGGTCTCTTGTACGAGATAAAGGTGGAAGGTGGGTGAAGGGCTAGTAGGGCTTCAGGCAGGGCGCCTGCTGAAAGGTCAAGGCGGACGGACGGGCTGCGGATAAAGGTTCCCGAGCTGCAAACCCTGTTAGAGATGGGTCGCTAAACGTTTTATAAACAGAGACGACCTCGTGACTTCATCATGCACCGATGAAGCGAGTCAAGGCGGGAAATATTTATATATTTTTAAATATTTTTATTAGGTATTATTCGTCAGTATAAGTTTTCGATCTGCCATAGCACCTTTGTGACTGTTGTGATCCGTTTCATTTTCCTCCTACATTTGAATGCGTCACTTTATATATGTACATGTATAAGTATGGAGGTGTTATCTGGAGTCGCCAACACAATATGTCGGCTAAGGCCACTAAACAAACTTTTTTCTCATCACCAAGCCATGAAAAATATGACAAGGGTGCTTTATATTTTTTTTGCTGGATCAAAGATGGCTTTTGAAGCGTCATAAAAATTATATACTTATTTAGGTTCTATCTGGCACTCTCACTCTAAACTATCAATGTCTCACTCATTTTACTGTATGTAATATGAAAAAGGTTTTACAAGTGTTGTGACAAGTAACATATGCACATACCTTTCACATTTTTTTTATCAAGGTTCATCGTATTAAAAAAAGAAAAAGAAATCTTCTAAAAAAATTTTTTGCTGATGCGCGCGGTGATGAGAAACTAGTCTTTTTGTGTGTGTAGCCTTAGCCGATATAACATATTATCATCTTTTACTGATTATTTAGCGTCCCATAAACAATAATCCGGTGAAATATAAAATAACCGCTTAACCTTAACCTTGTTTCCATTGGCCGACTATTGTTCCCCGATCAACAGTCGGGAACCACTAATAGATCTTTTTTGGGTATACCGACATATCGGTGAATGGAAACGAGACTTAATATCTAAAAATCACAAGGTGGCTTTCTAGGATATGCCTTTAAGACTTATTTTATCTCAGACCTCACCTTCACCAATTGGCTAACATTTGGGACATAATCCACCATTGTGTACTATTTTGAAATACTCCATTGGCGTTGGATACGAACCCGTTTCCCGCCAAATGTCGTCTGCTTAGCGGTGGCGCCCCCTGGTGATGTCATGGGTGGTCTGCGGTCAGACAAGATGGCCGCCAAAACGGCGCCACCTAGCGTCCCGCCGAGGTACAGCCGCACCGCGCATGTGCGAACACGTCACTTCCCGTCGGCATCTCAAGCATGACATACACACGCTCTTCCCCCGATTCTCCCCATCATTTAGCAGACACTGCATACCTAAAAACGCTGTTTGGAGAGTGTCACAGACACCCCAGTGTTTTTGACCTTGACCTGTGACCTCTGATGTCAGCAATTTGGCATGTGGCCGTGTAGTCGGGTGGTTTCTTAGTCCACCATGAATAGTCGACCAGATATTAGTGTATCACGCCCTAAAACTTTCTCCTTGATCCCCAGCAGTGGTAGATTTACTGCAATATCAAAGACCAGTCCTTCTCATACCATGTCTATGTTGTGTGGTGAACAGCCACCTTTCTCCTTCATCCCCAGCAGTGGTAGATTTACTGCTATAACAAAGGCCATCCTTCTCATACCATGTCTATGTGGTGTGGGAAGGAAAAGAACTCTCACCTCGGTAAATGTGTAGGGGTGAGATTTCTACCTGAATTCATTTCATAGATTCGATCACCACCCTAGAGGTGTAAAAGAACCTTGAGAAAGTCTGGAAAGGACCTATAATGGTTGACTGGACGTAAAATCAAACCAAACAAACAAGACCTGAAACTGGCTGGCCCCATCTGATACTCATTTCTGTTTATATCTCTTTATTCTCTACCGATTACCGAGTCCCCATATAATATATTATCCTACCCCTAATATAAAATCCTATAGGCTTAACATTGGGTTTCCGTATGCCACGCTGACTGGCATACGGAGTTCTATATGCCACTAGTGGCATACAGCATTATTATCACATAATATTCCAAAATAGAGGAGATAGGGTAGGATAAAATCAAAACCTGATTCGTTTTAATCTTGGCCACTGCATTCCACTCCTGAAGTTTAGGCTCCGGACTCCACTCGGCTTCGCCTCATGAAGTCACTATGCCAAACTCCAGTTGTGGCATATGGTGGCCAAGATTAAAACTCATCCAGTTTTGCGATAGTATTCTTCTCCATAGACTTAACACTGGGAACTCGTATCGAACGTCCATGAGATATTTAGGAAAACATATCCAATGAGGGATTATATCACGAATGTTAGCCCTTTAGTCAATGTTAAGGGTGAGATAAATCCAAAAACCCATTCAAGTTTAGGGTCAGAGCTCGATCCCATCTCATTTGAATCGCTATATCATTCATGCGGTTTTGCCTTGTGAATTTCTACGCGATTAAGACTCGATGGGATTTTTGAGAAAAAGTCTATATTGATGTTCAAAACAGTTTACATCACATATTGACATAATATATATATATATATATATATATATATATATATAGACAATAGTCACTTACTGCAGTCTTCAAGAAAATGATGTCAAATCCAAACATACACTTTCATAGGTTTCCTCTAAAATAGCAGAGAACTAGAACCTATGGTTCTTGCCTATAGGGAGTGTGAGATTACGGTTAGTCATAATCTGCGGCCTTTACAGAGCGGAGATTAAGGAGAAAAAGTTCCAAGAGATAAAAACATCAGCGGTCATTTTGAGCTTTCTTTGATAACTTAAATTTGCAATACTGTATAATAAATAGTTTACCGTTAATATTAATCCGTTTTAGATTATAAAAAAAGTGATTGTAATCTCCTCGGACTAGAATCTACATAACATTCGCTCGTGTATTACTACGTGTCTAGTCCCAGGATATTATATCCGCTTGTACCTGAAAAGCAGTTGATATTGTGTGTATATACTATCGTAAAACTGGATGAGGTTTAATCTTGGCCACTGATTACACGACTGCAGTTTGGCAAAGTGACTTCATGAGGCGAAGCCGAGTGAAGTCCGGAGCCAAAACTTCAGGAGTGGAATGCAGTGGCCAAGATTAAAACGAATCAGGTTTTGATTTTATCCTACCCTATCTCCTCGATTTTGGAATATTACGTGATAACAATGCTGTATGCCACTAGCGGCATATAAAATTCCGTATGCCAGTCAGCGTGGCATACGGAGACCCAATGTTAAACCTATGGCATTTTATATTAGGGGTAGGATAAATGTACATACACAATACTGACGGGTTATAGATACAAACGGTTGTATTCTCCGAGGAGTTGCCATGTAGTGATATCCGAGCCTATGCGCAGAGTGTGTATAAATGATTCTCATCAGTGTGAATCCTTCAGTCATTCGGTATCTGGTTGAGTGTGACAGGTCACTGTAGTACAGTGGACTATTTTTGAGTTATTATCATATTTCATGTTATCCAGTCATGATCCTTTCCCCAGAACCATTCTCACCAGGTGTCTCTCACCAGTGCGATACGAACTGGACGTGCAATATTACATCCCCATTTCCGGGTAGCTGTGATAGCATACTCTTAAGAATTCTCACTCATTCTCGACCCATTTTTTTTAATTTGTTATATGCTTTATTTAGACTGTAAGGATGGTCAGCCCTGAGACATGTCATTGTGAGTTTCTCTGAGAGGGTATTCTACATGGATGTATGCTTTAGTTTGAGCTGATCATGTTGGTATGGACTATGGAGAAACTAAACAAGAATTAGTCATGTTTTTGTTTATCGCACGACGGCAAGATTGCGTATTACTGCGCGAGGTGAAGCCAAGAGCAGTAATACACGATCTTGCCAGAGTGCGATGAACAATAACACGACTAACTCAAGTTTGGTTTAGAATTTATCCTACCCCTCCTATCTAAATTACCTCAACATTAACAAATGACGTCATTTGTCAAGTGTATCCAACTAGAGTGATATTTTTCATTTTTCTGAACTCCAGACTGAATACAGTAACCCAATGTTCAGCCTATGGAATTTTTTATTAGGGGTAGAATAAAGTATAAAACGCTCCCATTTCCAGCTTCAGAATCACAATTCAAACCATACAATCTGAAATTCAAAATTCTTTTTGAAAACATAATATTTCACAGAATGTTATTAAATTCTAATCGAAATATATTTCTTGCTGAAGTGAGAGAGAAACTACATTGAAACCTTTTTTTCATGAAATCAAATGACAGCTACATTGAAATTCGGCTTCTGGCTCTCCAATTCATTTTTGCTCAATTTGGTGCTTCATTGACTTTAAAGGCATACCGGACAATTTGGCTTGAAAATTAAAACCCATGTCATTTTCCTGAAATTTGAATATGACAATCTCCAAGTGTTCTAGTATACATATCTAACTTAAAAATTGGGGGTCATCATGCTAGTTTTTGATTTAAAGCTCATGTCAGTTTCTTCAAACTTTCACAGAATCTAGTAAATGTATAATACTACACATTCAAGCTTTAAAACCCATGGGTCACCCTCCTTGTCTTTGAAAGAATTGAAGAAAACCATATTTTTCAGAAAGAATTGATGAAAAACATATTTGTTCGTATATTTCCTCTATAAATCAAGCAAAATGTAAATTGGCCTATAATACCTATCAAAATTGGATGAACTGGAAAACGATTGACATCACTCCTTTAGAATTAGAATGAATCCCAAGGAACAAATTTTGACTGAAAATTGACAGTATTAAAAAATCACCAGGTGGCGCCTGCGTGAATTGTCCGATATAACCTTTAATACTTTCTCCTGTAACCCGGATTGGGTGTGTCAGTGTTTGTTTGGCGATCCATGTAAAGTAGATAATAACCCGGGGCCTATCACAGACCCCTGCGGCAGGGCTTAGCGCACACTAGCGATCCTGGTGGTGACCAGGGGAATGACGTGTTTACCTTTCCGCCCCTACAGAATATATCCGACTGTGTTAACCTGCAGTATAACGTGGTGCGACGGACAAGGAGGTACCTGCAGTCAAACACCACACTGAAGTACTGAGGGACGCGCTCCTAGCGGGAACAACGGGAACCATTGTGTATTGTCAAACGGGAATACAAGGTTGAAGGACATTGAATATGAAACTTCAATACAAGAAGTGATTCACAGCAAGAACAGGGAGTTACCAGTTCTTTCAGAAGCTGGATTGTCTGTGATTTTACTACAGTGTAATACAAGAGCAGTGGATTTTCTGTGTATGATCTAATCACGAAACGGTGTTTCTCAGTCGGGTGTGTGTCTGCTTCGACTCAAATTAGATTCAACAAAAGGCAACCTGGATGTGTTCAAGACGAACACTAATTCTTATTGGGCTGAAAATTGTTTTCACCCAACACTGGAACCAAGGGAATATGTAACTCTAACTGACGGGAAAATGATCCCAAATCACTGCTTTTTATTGAGCCTTGTCGTAAGAAACACGGTCTTGTGGTTGACGGGTGCTTGTTTACGGTAGTAACCTGAGACTTAGCGAGCAGCTGTGGAGCAGCTCAAGATACAGAACACAGAGATACTGGGCCTCTGCACCTTTACCAATGCCAGAGAGCATTCAACAAGAGACTGGTAGCAGACACTGGAGTTAGCGGAACTTCATATCGTCCTTATCATTCCCCACGTGGTGTATCTATCTTAATAACCTCCTTATCAGCACCAAGAACACATCAGGGCTATGATTGGCCAGCACAAGTCACGTGATCTCGCACGCCATTGGTCAGTATTGAGGTGGTTGTTGCCGTGTTGAGGTGTGGACACGGAGGATTGTACCAATGAAGATTTGCTTTGACCGCAACACCCTGTTTACTATGGACTCTGGCGGGTCGGTGGGCGGGGCTGTGGGCGGGGCAGTGGGCGGGGCAGTGGGCGGGGCGGTGGGCGGGGCAGTGGGCGGGGCGGTGGGCGGGGCCGGCACCTGGTACGCCCGTGTCAGCGGCCTCTGGAACACCGTCACTTCCGGCCTCAGGATGCACGCCTCCGGAGGGGGCGTGGCCACCATGCAAAAGGGCGGAGCCGACGACCCAAGGGGCGGGGCTAGTGATCAAATGGGCGGAGTCAGTGAACATAGAGAAGTGACGCACCAACCCCGGGGCGGAGCCACCATGCCGAGGGGCGGGGCTTACGAAGGAGGAGGCGTGGCTAAGATCCCCAGGGGCGGAGTTAAGGAATTAAGGCGGAGCTACAGTAACGGGCCGCCGCCCAGTGGAGTACGGTATGGATGTGATAGTGAGGTACAAGCGGAAGTAGGTCACGGTGATGTGAAACTAGGTCACGGTGATGTGAAACTAGGTCACGAGGATGTGGAGGATACGGAGGATTATCTCGGCGGGGAGACGTGGGAGAACGTGTGGGTTAATCCCCTGGAGAAGGTCATCTCTGCCCAGGTAAGGTCAATGATCTCTAATCTCATCTCATACCTGATAAATTTTCTTTTGACAACTTCCTTTAATCAGTCTTCACAAGTCTATACATAAAGAAAAATAAGTATCGCCATGGTACAAAAGTGGGTACGCTGGTCAGCGATAGGTTCGCTGGTTTCCGTCAGCTCCCATAACAATTTTAGATTTGAAAGACGTGGCGAGAACACCTCTTACACAAGCCGATGCTACCTTGAAAGTGACAGTTTCCTGTCAGTTTTGAACCATGTTGCTATAGTGTCTCCATAGAATCGATTGTTCTGTTTGACAACGAGCTTACCAACCTTAGTGACTGGTCGTTTGGGCCGTCACGCACTCGCCAAGCATAGGTATAGGCGTGGGAGTGTAGACATCAATATAGTTTATTGTATGTGACCTAATAAAAGTATCAGGGGGGTTGGGTAATCAAGGTTTCATCCGGTTCAGACTCTTCAGGCATCTTAAGTATGGCTAATTCAAGGCGTGTGACATTGTCACTGTTTTAGGCACCAAATATTTTTATTGGGCCCCACCAATTCATGCAATTGTTGAAAAGGATAAAAGGAGAGTTAAGCAACAAACACACTAGTATTGTAAATGACAAATCTGTGGTTCTGAGCCTTCCAGGAAGTAGACCCAGTGGACCCTATGATTCATAGGGGTGACTGGTTACTTTATTTAGTCTGAAACCCGGTAATTAAATAAAAAAAATTTAGACGAGGCAATTGGGTTACGACCAGTTTCTGGGGAAGGAGTGAAGTGGCTACTAATAATTAGGTGCATCTATCAGGTTTAGGCCATATGGAATTTGTGTTTGGAGTCTGAACATCCAATTCCGCTCTATGCTGTTGCGAAGAGTTTGTGCTGACTCCGAGTTGGGAGAACAGTGATTAAGTCTACAATATGGATACTCACATCAGTTAGGCCAGTGTGCCCGTCTGTGTTGAAGTGATGGCCCATGTCCGTTTCCAACAGACAAAAAAAAAAAAAAAAAAAAATCCCATAACAATTTTACAATTTAGTTATAGGTGGTATAGGTGATAGTTCGGTACATGTGACATCACTGCCTGTAACAGGCATATAGATATATGTACATGTATCTCATAATAGTATTTATCTAATAATATTCTATAGGGATATAGGGATGTCAGAGTTCAGGGAATTTTCTTGAAATCAGGTGTTTTTTTTATAAAACACATAAATATTGTCCTCAGTATTTGAAAGCTTTAATATCATCATAGCCCTGGATTTTTTTTATGTTTACGTGAAAAAAAACCCTATATTTCATATATGCACCACTGTGTACAAATTCGTATTTTAATCAGCTTTCTCACCTAATTAATAGGTTGATAATCTCCATTCACATGTTAATAGACTTGTTCAAGTCTCTGATTATGAACATTCATTAAATGATTAATGGCAATCAGAATAAAGTTCATTTTGGTATGTATCCTTCTCTGACTGGCCAAGAATCAAACCCAGGGAGGAGGGTTACCATAGCATGCAGGGGCTGGAGCCAGGCTAGGATGTCATTTGTTCAGGGAATTCCCTGAAATCAGGGATTTTTATAAAACAAAGAAATATTGTCATTAGCATTTGAAAACCTGAATATTAGCTCACCCCTGGTACTGTATTGTTTCATGTTTATGCATGTAATATCTGGTTACACTGCCTATATTTCATATATACACAACTTTGTAAAAACTCGTATTTTACTCAGTTTTCTCACCTCATTGGTAGGTTGATTATCTTTATTTACATCTCATACGGGATAACCAAGGGATGTCAGAGTTCAGGGAATTCCCTGAAATCAAGATTTTTATAAAACACCGAAATGTTGTTATCAGTATTTGAAAACTTGAATAATAACTCTGTATGTCAACCCCATTTTATTTCTAGAACCCCATATACATTGTATACCTGACTAGTCAATGTGAGATAAATTCAGAAGCCCGTTCAAGTTTAGTGTCAGAACTCAATCCCATCTAGTTTGAATCACAAGGTAATTCACTCGGCTTAGCCTTGTGAATAACTACGTGATTCAAACTCGATAGGATACGAGCTCAGACCCTAAACTCACATATATAGTAATATCTGGTTGAATCCTTGATATCTTTCTGCATAAACTTAACGAAGGTGATTTTGGCCCAAGAAATTCAGGTCAACTATAGACTGTACAACTATTAACACTTTGTAAGGAGGTCAGGGTGAAGGTCGTGGTTTGCTCTGAATCCAGTAAGTGGCTGCTCGGTCGATCCATGCCTTCTACATTCCTTATATGGCAGTGAAGGCATAGGGACAACTCTGCACCTTTTCTTACTCTCACAGAGTTGGCATGGAAATAGGAAAGTGTTGGGTTTTTTTTGCAGCAAGCTGAAAGTCTTTGTCACCACTCTAACCTTTATGCATGATATTTGAACGTGTGTTCCACACTCACTCAACAAGTAAGAGTTAGCCGCATCTCAATAGAACACAAAGGAGGTTATTCTAAACGATTTCAAACTGAGTTGAGATGGTATTGAGGCTTAATAAGCGGTGCGTGATTAGAGATGACGCTCGACCTTTCCCTCGGTGTGGTGGTGCGCTGTGATTAGTTCCTCACACGCGATACACTCATCTCGTAATATCACCGAGCACAACCAGGAGTGGTCATTGGACGAGAGACTCTCAGGTCTCACCCGACAAATCCTGCCTGATTACCCCAAGATGGCCGCCGATGTTTGATGATTGCTCATTCCACGATTTACAGCCCAGATCCTTTAGAGCAAACCTATGATGGTTTAGTGTCAGAGCTCGTATTTTGAATCGCGTTGTAGTTCACAAGGCAAGCTGCGTGGGTTATCTAGCGATAAGATGGGATCGAGCTCTGACCGTAAACTTGAATAGGTTTCTGAATATATCCCAACCTTTACATTGACTTATGGGCTAAAATGTATGACATAATCCCCCATTGAGTATTTCTATAAATACATCGTAAAACTGGATGAGTTTTAATCTTGGCCACCGTATGCCACGACTGGAGTTGGGCAGAGTGATTTCATGAGTTGAAGCCGAGTGAAATCTGGAGCCAAAAACTCCAGGAGTGGCATGTGGTGGCCACGATTGAAACAAATCAGGTTTTGATTTTATCCTACCCTATCTCCTCGAATTATGTATTAACAATTCTGTATGCCACTTGTGGCATATACAACTCTGTATGCCAGTCAGCGTGGCATACGGAAACTCAATGTGAAGCCTATGGGATTTTATATTAGGGGTAGGATAAAGTGTCAGAGCTCGCATTTTGAATGGCGTAGCAATTCACAAGGCAAGCTGCGTGGATTATGTAGCGATTTAACCAAGATAGGATCGAGCTCTGACCCTAAACTTTAATGGGTTTCTAAATATATCCCAACCTTAACATTGACCAATGGGCTCAAATCCATGACATAATCCACCATTGAGTATTTCTTATAAATACTATTGAGTATCGTTTCTAAATACTCAACGGTCGTTGGATACGAATCCCCAATGTTAATCCTATGGGGGAAAATACGAGGGGTGAGATAAAGTACACAATCCAGGATAAGATGAGAGAGAACCCCCAGTCGACTCCTACCCGTACAGAAAAAAAACAAGTATTGTTGTTCAGTTGTCATGGAAAATAGTTATACTGTTCCATGTATTAATTGTGCAGGTAATGTTTGGGAGTTCCTGCCCTGGGGTCAGGGCCAATGAATAAGTGAGAAAATCTAATCCTGACCCAGTATTCAAACCGCCACTCTAACCTTCCCATGTTCACTACACTTTTAGAGCTAATCTTGTAAATGGTCAGACCACTACTGACATGTAAGTGCACATCTTATGATAGACTTGTTCAAGTCTTTGATTATAAGCAGTCATTGAATCAGGAAGAAATGCATTCCCCAAGCAGGTTCAGGACTCTGTGTCTAGGCAGGCAGGGAGAGATAGGTAGGGCATAGGGACTGAGGCCAGTCTAATCTTTTGAAATATCCCCTTTTTGTGAAAAGAGTATAGATAACAAAAAACATAAAAACGAGTAACGAGGTTGAAATTCTTTTCTTTTTTTGTTGTTGCAAGTTTTTATTTCCATTTGTATAATACAACAATTCGTTTCCTTTGGTTATACCTTAAATGAAATTTAGGTTGAATCGATACATCATTAATTAGACAATATATCGCTCACCTGAGAATCCACTCGCCCGGGGCTGGTCTGATTTACAACCTGGTCTCCCGCCTTTACGTCCCACTGTAAAGCCTAGTTCCCGGTAACGGCGTCAGGTGGCGCGCGTGTGGGTCTCAGCACCACCTGGCGGGGGAGGTGAGAAGTGTTTTCTGCCCGCATGGTGTCCTGACATTACGGATTCAGGTCACAGTTCGGTGCAGCTCCTAAATACGTGCCACCTCTCTGCGTGGTCTGCTGGGGCGTGCAGCAATGACCTATCAGTTCACCCTCTTGGTCGCCTTGCCTCCTCATGGTGCAGACCGGATATGCTTGCACGCAAGCATATCTAAAGCAACCAGGTTGGGAAGTTAGCTCAGTGGTAAAGAGCACTAGACTTTGTTGATTGGAGTCCCACTGCAGCCACTCTTCTCCTTCATCCCCAGCAGAGGTAGATTCACTGCTATATCAAAGTCCAATCCTTCTCATACCATGTCTATGTGGTGTGGTATACAGCCACCTTTCTCCTCCATCCCCAGCAGTGTTAGATTTATTGCTATATCAAAGGCCAATCCTTCTCATACCATATCTTTGTGGTGTGGTGTACAGTGACCTTTCTCGTTCGTCCCCAGCAGTGGTAGACTTATTGCTATATCAAAGACCAGTCCTTCTCATACCATGTCTATGTGGTGTGGTGTGCAGCCACCTTTCTCCTTCACCTCCAGCAGTGGTGGATTTACTGTTATATCAAAGGCCAATCATTCTCATACCATGTCTATGTGGTGTGAGAAGTAAAAGAACTCTCACTTTAGTAAATGTGTAGGGGTGAGATTTCTACCTAAATTCATCACATAGATTCGATCACCACCTTAAAACTAAGAATGATAATGACAGTTAGACTACGATTAGGACTTACAACAGCGATACCATCTAGGATATTCATGTCAGTCCGTTTTATAAACGTGGTCGTCAGTTAAAAGTTATCATCTATTGTATGTGAGGACATTTTGTTAAGTACGATCAATTTTACATAGCAACAGATTGATAAAAGGTAAAAGTTATCGGCTTCTCAACACTTGAAATTTACAGTTTTTCACTTTATCGCCTTGTAAGACCATCCTATATAAAGACTGGTCAATGTAGGTAACATGAATACAACAAAGACCATGATACAATCAATTATTCTCTCGATCGTAATTTCAGAAACATCTCCCTGCTCAGAAATATTGTGCACCCCTCTCATAACATCTCACACTCTCTAAGTGGTATTCTGTACAAGGTTTTCACTACGCTCTATGGGAGAAGAATCCTAACGAACTGGGCTTAGAGCCTTGAGAATCCACTGGCACACATTATTCCCGCTAGGTGGCATCATTGAGATTATAGCAGCGGGAATAATGTGTGCCAGTGGATTCTCAAGGCTCTAAGCCTAGTTCATTAAGAATTATTCTCCATAGAGCGAAGTGAGAGTACAGAATACGACTTAGAGACTGTGAGATCTTATGAGAGGGGTGCACCTGGGCACTTCCTGTGAACAACTCCCTAATACATGCTGTCTGGAGCGAGGCACATTTACAAGGATAAGAACAATGGCAGGAGAGTTCCTGGGAGGACAACGACAAGGATTGGAGAGTGAGCACATTAAATGTTTGAATGAAAGAGATTTTATGTTGGGCCGTAAAGTGGGAGTCACACTATTGTCTGTCACAAATCCTGCTGAGATTCTCTACCCGAACACAATCTCTTTTGTCTATAGGGTATCCAATTCCCTGAGACATGTTTTATTCTCCTGCAATTATTTGCTACAGTTTCTCTATATATAGGAACAGAATCTCATGAGATTTTGAACCCCGTGAGGTACATGAACCCCACCGTGTGAATTCCACTTTAAGAGATAGACGTGAGAAAAAAACAGAAAGTAGTATAGGTCAATATGAGTTTGTATCGGGCAACTCCTCATAAACCACTGAGGTAGATGGACAAACAGATACAATGTGTACCTTTAGTCCCTCGTGAATGAATTTTACGATATAGGGAGTAGAAGTCAGTAAGTATAAGACCAATGTACACAGGTGATAATATAACAGCGTACGGCACAGTAGGCCGTACATGATTTTTACGATATAGGGAGCAGAGGTCAGTAAGTATAAAAACAATGTGACCAGGTGTATAATAAATACATCAAGGTCTTGCCCTTTTATCGGTGGCATTGTTTTTGCAGCACAACTGATGTCCCTCCACTCGGCATACACTGGAGCCCAGAGCCTCCCCCGCCCGCCTGTCACACACCCGCAGGCAGCAGGCTAAAGGCCAAACAGGCATACTAATAAACCTCAGTGCCTGTAGCACTACTGACCTGAGTGACCTGAGTGTAGGGCCTGAAGCCTCCAGAACCAACGGCACCAGGTACACAAACACTCTCCCCCCAGATCTTTCGCGGCGCTAGCGCTAGCTTAATCTCTGCCCCAACCCAGTGACGTCATACGCTGGTTCTCAGAGTATCAACTAAGAACAGGGGGAACCCGCCAACATTAAAGATTCAAAACAAGGCAGCTGTTAAAAGTTATACAAGTCAAACAGCCCACATATCATGAGTATGGAAATATGGGAATTATTAAAGGAGCTTCACAGACAATCCAGCTGTTTCTTTTTCAGACTAAAACCATTTTATAATGGGAATTCACAGTTGATTAGACTGCTCCTTCAGAGGAGCACATGGCATTGTTGACAAAACAAAGCCCTGCAACACATGAGGTGCTTTCCACTGCAGAAAGTAATCCCAGACACTGTGTCTGGTTTGCCATAAATAATAATAGAATTGAGAGTATTTTATTTACCATATAAATATGTGCATCTCTATTTACATGTAGAACACAAAATACCCTGGAAATCTCTCAGAATTTAGGATGATTGAAAAACTGGCGTATGGGCCAGATTTGAGCCCAAACAGGCAGGTTGGGGCAGAGATACAAAGTGACCACAGGAAGTAGAGCGCAGGATATCTGCTGGGAGAGTGGTACACAAAGCACTAACTGCTGATAGATCTAGTGATGGATAGATCCTGCTACGCTCCAGGGGGTGAATATATACATGGGAGCTTAGGTCTTTTGTCATGTTATTATCCACCTCATACAAAGTGTTCGTAGAAAACACGTAGGGAGTGTGTGTCACCATAACCAGAGCATACAGATATATCCACCTAGTACAAAGTGTACATAGAAAACACATAGGGAGTTTGTATCACCATACCTGGTGCATACAGATATATCCACCTAACAAAAAGTATCCATAAAAAAACACATCGGGAGTGTGTATCACCATACCCGGAGCATACAGATATATCCACCTAATACAAAGTGTCTGTAGAAAACACATAGGGAGTGTGTATTTCCATACCTGGAGCATACAGAAAAATAGTATGTATCTATATTATCCAATATGGGTACGCCACTTGATAGGAAAAGGTTGAGAATAAATACAATATAAGAATCAATACAATATATCCTGATTTCAGATAAAAGCGGTTGTATGCTCCTCGGAGTTGACTCTTCCTATAGGCTTACTATGCACACTTTGTATGAGTTGGGTAATAAATCATGCTTTCCATTTCAAAAGTATTTGATTTTAAGAAGTGCTTTCTGTCCACAGCTCTAAAAGGAGTCTTGCTGGGGTCATTTATATCCATCTCATCCGTCCGGGAGTGTATTTAAGCGGAGTGTCCCGGCGTACAGCGATGTACGATGAAACATACCTCTCAGCAGGAACTCTCCTGGCAAGGAGGAGGATAAGTTCTCTACACTGACCCAGCGCCATCTTGTGTCACTGAGCGAGCTTATAAATGGTGCCAGTCACGTGATGCTGATTATCCAATGAACGGCGTAGTCTTAACTGTGAGACGAGCGTAGTCGCCAGGGGCCTGTTTAATAATGGGGCACTGGTCCATAGACTTGCCTCGGTCCCTTATATCGGAGAATTGACCTGAGAAACTAAAACCCATATGTTATTTTCCTGAAAATATTATATGATGATCTCAAAGTCTTCTAGGGCATAAATCTAACTAAAAAAGTCGGTGAGCACCGTACTAGTTTTTGATTTAGGTATAAATATTTTGATTATATTCTAATAGAATATTTAGAAATAGTAAAACTCATATCATTTTCTTGAAAGGTCCACAGAATATAGTAAATGTATTGTATTACACGTTTAAGTTTTGAAATGTATAGGTCACCGTTCTTGATTTTTAAAGAATTTAAGAAAACCATATTTTTCAGTTCATCTCATGTAAATCAAGCAAATGCGCTGTAACGGGGATGGGGCTGTGCCGAGGTCGCGGTATCATGGTACATTGGGACATTTTACGTATCAAGGTTGGATTAACGGTACGAAACATTAAATTTCCCATTTAGAATTAGAATGAATCACAAAGAACTAGATTTAACTAATGATATCAAGAGACGTCACGAGTTTGAGTCTGAGTTTATTTATGCCACGCATTTTGTTGGCTCTGTTATTTCACGAGTCGAAGACGAGTGACATTACGGAGCCAACAAAATGAGTGGCATAAATAAGCTCAAACTCAAACGAGTGGCGTCTAGATTTTATCCTACCCCGTTTCCATATTTTTACAGTATCAGAAAGTAGTGGCATAAACAACACTTTATGTCACTACTCGTGACATAAACAAATCCCATGTTAAGCCTATGGCGTTTTTTATTAGGGGCAGGATAATTGACAATATTTAGAAATTACTATGAGGCGCCACTGTGAATTTTAGGAAATAATTTGATTCATACCTTCCACGTGTTCTCACTGTTAAGACGGGAGTTGTATGTTGCACGATTTCCGCTGAGTGATGTATCCCGCCAATTCAAACAGCTAAAAAGTCCAACAGACACAAGTGTAAATGCGTGAGGGTGCACCCCTCTCATAAGATCTCACACTCCCTAAATGGTATTCTGTATTCAAGTCCAAATAAAGCCACTAGGGCGCCAAGTACACAGTATTCCCGCTAGGTGGTATCATTGAGATTAAAGGAATCTTTGGGTTGCATTGATGTACGTGTTTAGCATAGGAGGCAGGCCAGTGGATTCTCAGGGCTCTAAGCCTAGTTCGTCAAGAATTCTTCTCCCATAGAGCGTAGTGATAACCTTGTACAGAATACCACATGGAGAGAATGAGATCTTATGAGAAGGGTGCACCCATAGTTTGGTTGGTTTGTTGGTTTGTTGGTTTGATTTAACGTCCAGTTAACCATTGCAGGTTCTCACCAGACTTTCTCATGGTTATTTTACACCACAAGGGTGGTGATCGAATCTATGAAATGAATTTAGGTAGAATTCTCACCCCTGCACATTTACCAAGATGAGAGTTCTTTTACTTCCCACACCACATAGACATGGTATGAGAAGGATTGGCCTTTGATATAGCAGTTAATCTACCACTGCTGGGGGTGAAGGAGAAAAGTGGCTGCAGTGGGACCCGAATCAACAAAGTCCAGTGCTCTTTACCACTGAGGTAACTCCCCACCCCGGTCGCTTTTGTTATGCTTGCATGCAAGCATATCCGGTCTGCATACGAGGAGGCGAGGCGACCAAGAGGGTGAACAGATTGATAATTGCTGTCCACCCCAGCAGACCGTGAACCCATAGGTAGAGAACCTTGGGTTGGTCTTTTATGACAAACTTTTCCCATCCTGGTAGCTGAAGAATGTCTGAACTACTCCTCGGTTTCTACTGTCGTCGCTTCTCGACACGAACCGACAGAATTTGGGTCATTTTCCGGGTTGCTATGGCTACAAGTACTTCCCTTGTGTAAACCAAGGCAGTCTGTGTTTGTAAATGGAGTCTCAGGATAATGGAGATCATTAGCGAGCTCGACACTGGGTGGCGCCACTGTGCATTACGTCCTTGACCTTTGGGCTTGACCTTGGTTGACTAGCGCCACCTACTTCCTGTGGAGTGCATTATAGTCTCTCACTAATGCAGGGCCGAATATGTTCGTTTTGTTTTACATACATGTACAGCAGGTCGTAATAGGTCTGTTTGGACAGCTTGATCTACAGGGCGCATAGCTATTGTGTTATGGGGCAGCCACCTTGCCCCCGATGCTAAGCAAAGCACCAGAAGGCGGGTCCAGTTAGCAATGGTCTTATTAAAAATTGTGTTTTGAGCTTTTACAAAAGTGTTTTAGCCTCGTCTCACGATTATCTATAGATTGTGACAGCAGAAAATAGTGGTTTTCCCGCAACTACACTGGCATTATCTCACAATTCCGCACTGGATAATGGTGGAACTAGCAATCACTCTGTGCACAATAGCAGACTTCAGCTTGGAGACGATTAAAAACACATGTCTAAGAGCTAAGGGTAAAAGATATGTTCAAAGAAATCCAGCTAAAGCCATTCAGCATAAAGTCCTATCCTTAATATTGTCCAAATCTCTTGTATTCTAGACATTTTTTATTTTCCTGATTTCCTTTAATAATCGGCAGCTTCCGATATTTCCATGGAAACCCATCATAACGCTTGGAGATCACCATGTATTCCATTTATAAAAAAAATTACATGAGTTTCGATTCTCGAAACAGCCCTTATCCTTGTGGCAAGAACACAAAATAGAATAAGTCAAGGAAGACTACTAGACACATTTAGAAATGGTGAATGCCACATTCTTACCAATCATTATTACTCCAGGAGCTAAACTAAAATAGTGTGTACAATATCATCTACTTATAAGCCTGAAGCATGGCGCTATTGTTGTAGATTGTAGAAGTTCACTGTACTGTTATACAACCAGGAATGCCACTTGGGTCAGAAAAAACATTGAAATATTGTTTATTGCAATACAGGGTTTACACATTACATACACATTACAGTTGGGAATCAAGGGAAAGCTCAAGTTCTATATGGGTCAGTTGAGAGATCCAGTGGGGAATCATGGGCTGGGCTGATTTGGATAATTTAAAAACATCAATTTTAATGGAAATATTGAAAACTGGCTTTTACAATATAGGGAGCAGAGGTTGTAACATTGTACACCTATATAACAATTGTGTAGGGAGAAAGTTTGTAGATTTAAGCATTAGTTAGAACAAAGACTGTATATTTACAGCAATTACTGTTTGCCACCCACAATCTGGGCAAAGGTGATTCAGGGAAGAACGTGACTGAAGCCGGTGGGAGATTGTTAAGAGACGTCACGAGTTTGAGTCTGAGTTTATCTATGCCACACATTTTGTTGGCTCCATAATTTCACGAGTCTAAGACGAGTGACATTACGGAGCCAACAAAATGAGTGGCATAAATAAGCTCAAACTCAAACGAGTGGCGTCTAGATTTTATCCTTCCCCGTTTCCATATTTTTTTAGTATCAGAAAGTAGTGGCATAAACAACACTTTATGTCACACCAGTGAAATAAACAAATCCCATTTTAAGCCTATGGCATTTTTTATTTGGGATAGGATAAAGTGATACAACCAATAACTCCAGTATAATAAAAATCTAAAAAAAATAGGTGAAGAATTGGATATGCATTTAACGGGAACCATGTGCAGCGCCGCGGGACCGCTGCCCTTGATGCTTCTTATCTAATCTCTCCGGTACCACTGTGTGGTGGTGGGTCGAGACAAGGGAGTGTAATTATAGCCGCTATTGGATGGACAATAGGCCGCCTTCCGGGACACTGTACGTGTGATTTCCTAATCGATGCTGTCTGTCTCCTTCACTCGCACGGGATTGCTCACATAGCGGAGAGTAAATCAGCGCAATTCACACGGTGGGATTTACGTACCTCACAGGGTGTGTGTCTCAAGTGGGATTCACAGGGTGAGATTCATGTACCTCACAGGGTGTTTGTCTGAGACAAATCCTGCTGAGATTCATGTACCTCACAGGGTGTTTGTCTGAGACAAATCCTGCTGAGATTCATGTCCTCACAGGGTGTTTGTCTTGTGTGGGATTCACACGGTGGGATTCGTGTACCTCACAGGGCTCAAAATCTCATTAGATTTTGCTCCTTTTTAGGGGGAAATGTCTTTAACAATTACAGGGAGGAAAACATGTCTCATTGAAATGAATTCCTATAACTTATACGAAAAAATTGGTTTCAGGTACAGAATCTCAGCAGGATTTGTCTCAGAAAAACAGCCTGTGAGGTACATGAATCTCATCGTGTGAATCCCACTTAAAGTGGAATTCACACAGTGAGATTCATGTACCTCGCAGGGTGTTTGTCTGAAGTGGAATTCACATGGTGACATTCATGTACCTCGCAGGGTGTTTGTCTGAAGTGGAATTCACATGGTGAGATTCATGTACCTCACAGGGTGTTTGTCTGTAGTGGAATTCACACAGTGAGATTCATGTACCTCACAGGGTGTTTGTCTGAGACAGATCCTGCTGAGATTCATGTACCTTACAGGGTGATTGTCTGAGATAAATCCTGCTGAGATTCATGTACCTCACAGGGTGTTTGTCTTGTGTGGGATTCACACGGTGGGATTCGTGTACCTCACAGGGCTCAAAATCTCATTAGCTTTTGCTCCTTTTTAGGAGGATTCATGTACCTCACAAGGTGTTTGTCTGAGAAAAATCCTGCTGAGATTCATGTACCTCACAGGGTGTTTGTCCGAGACAAATCCTGCTGAGATTTATGTATCTCACAGGGTGTTTGTCTGAGACAAATCCTGCTGAGACTTATGTAACTCAGAGGGTGTTTGTCTGAGACAAATCCTGCTGAGATTCTGTACTTGAATGCACAATATCCTTGACTGAATTGTAGGGTTCCATTTCCCTTCCATTTTTCAGCGATGACTACCCTTGACAGGGTCCAGAATCTCAAGAAACTTTAAACATATTTAAAAGTGATACATATATTTTGGTGAGACAAATGTACCCACTACTGAGTCGCAGACTAAATAATTGTCCTAGCCAATAGGAGGCCAGCAAGCACGATTACATGTTTGCAACACCCCTGATGCCAAGGGTACTTGAGTCCCAGGGTGACTGTTCAATGTGACTATGTCTGAGGCTATGTACCCGGTGTGTTCTCCCATGTTAATCCAATTTGCCATTTTTCCTTGAGATTATGAAAAGAAGAAAAACGATACCTTGTGCTGAGATTTTGGTACCTGTGAATTCCCCTTTAGACTTGGATAAGGTGTGAAGTACACCAGTCTCAGGTACATTAGTCTCTACCTGTGAATTCTGCATTAGACTGGGTAAAAGGTGTGAAGTACACCCGTCTCAGGTACATCAGTCTCTACGTGGGAGTCCTGCATTAAGTGGGATTCACACGATGGGATTCATGTACCTCACAGGGTGTTTTTCTGAGACAAATCCTGCTGACATTCTGTACCTGCACACAATTTTTTCGCATAAGTTATAGGGATTCATTTCAATGAGACATGTTTACCTCCTTGTAATTGTTAAAGACATTTTCCCCTAAAAAGGAACATAATCGCATGAGATTTTGAGCCCTGTGAGGTACATGAATCCCACCGTGTGAATTTCACTTCAGACTGGGTAAAAGGTGTAAAGTACACCCGTCTCAGGTACATTAGTCTCTACGTATGAATCCCACTTAAGACTGGGTAAAAGGTGTGAAGTACACCCGTCTCAGGTACATTAATCTCTACGTATGAATCCCACTTAAGACTGGGTAAAAGGTGTGAAGTACACCCGTCTCAGGTACATTAATCTCTACGTATGAATCCCACTTAAGACTGGGTAAAAGGTGTGAAGTACACCCGTCTCAGGTACATTAGTCTCTACGTGTGAAGTACACCCGTCTCAGGTACATCAGTCTCTACGTATGAATCCCACTTACGACTGGGTTACAGGTGTTAGTTACACCCATCTCACGTCTCTACGTGTGAACCTGGCATATCGCCAATGCCGCCAGGATTGCGTGTGTCAGTTCTCAGAAAGGAATCTAGCAATTTCCGACATGAAACGCATACACAGAGGTGTCACATTTAGGGAACATTAAATGATTGATCCATGCAAAGTAAAAGGAGTATAACTGTATTCAGTGTAGCTGAAAATGCGTTAAGGGAAGGGCAAAGCTAAAGCGATCGCATTGTCAGTCAATGATACAGCTGTGCTTCGTTGTGCGGAAAAGACATCAAGTTATTGTTACTGACGAAAACTTTAGCATCAAAGCCTCGGAAATGCCGATTTATATTGACTTGTGGAATATTTGTATTTTCAAAGTAAAGGTTGTTGTTAGAAAAGGTTATGTTTGCGCGAATTACGCGATGCAACAGATATAATGGTAATACTTTATATGGGACACATTATTCAATTCACTAGGAAACGGGAATTCCGCATTCATAGAAGTGGAAAATAGCATAGATATTGTCTGCAATCATACGAACTCAAATAATGATGCCAAATTGAAACATACAGAATTTACCTTATTTTCTTTTTACTTATCTTTTGGGAATACAATAACTGTGTCCCCTTCCTCCAGCTAGGTCTAGCCTTTCTGCAATTTGAATATTTCATATAGAGATTCTATTGTTCCTTTATAGGAAATCAGAGTTGTTCTCTATATCGATAATCCCTATATACCCTCAGGGTCCGTGGGGACCTTAAATAAACAAACAAACCAATCCAATCTCGATATCGTATGTTTCTAGGCTATCTGTTGCCATAGTAACATTCCGATGTTCTATTTTAGAGCTCACAACCTATCAACTAGGTCAACCTGGCTGAAATACATGAAAAAATCAATAGAAAGTTCCATTTTAGGCCTGAATAAAGTCAAACTCTATGTAAAAGGGTCAAATACACATTGATCAAAAAGACCAACCTGACAATCAATGTCGTTGCCATGATAACCAATTATTTGATGCAGCCAATTGCACATTTATTGAATTAGAAGAGAATTAGGATGTTTAGATGGACACTATAGGTGAAAACCATGCCCAGATACAAGATGTCTTGCATTATTCCTCAAGATTGTAGCAAATAAGGCTGCACTTGAACCCCATTAGAATGTCTCCAGGCTACCTGTTTCCAAGGGAGCATTTTGATGTTCTATTTTAGAATTCAGAAATTAAGTAGATGGAGCCTCTCTTAAGTGATATGTTTAATAAGTCATAATTCTCTGCTCCATTTATGGAAAAGAATACAGGAGAGTAGACCCATATGGGTCTGATGCCTATTTGTATGTGTTTGGTTGCCAAGGTAACCATGTAAAATATATTCATAAGTGGGCTGATTGAAATTTTAGATGTATCCATAGTCCATTGATATAGCTATAGAAAGGTACATTTTGACACTGTTAGCCTATGAATATTCAGTTTAGCATTAGATTTAGGCCTAAAATTGGTAAATTCTGTGTCTCACATGGAAACAGAATTTTGAGATAGAATGTCTAGTTATAGAGCAAAAGTAATTTCAGAAATGAACAAATTCAGCCCAAATTACCCCCAAATAGCCACATACGGAACACTTCTGTACACGTTTTAGTAAAATATTAGTTGTTAAGCCAAATGAAATTAATGATTTTCTTTTAAATTTAGGGTATATAGTAAATTTGGAACGACCTACCATGTTTGTACAAGCCACACAACTTGATGATAAATTACGATTTGTACGGAACTCTGTGTAAATGCCTCGTTCCGTACGAACCGTAATATATCCCACTATCAAAAGATAAAAATCTTGCAGATATTAGCAATGAGATGAACTCATACTTTATAAATATAGGAAATAATGAGATAGACATAGTAAACGCAGACGAGAATGCTACAAATGATATTTCAAAACAAGCAAGTGAAGTAGTTTCTGAAGATCAAATAAATGAGTTAAAAACAGATGAAAGCGAAATCTTAAGTATTCTACGATCATTGGAGAATGGGAAAAGTACTGGTTTATATTTATTAAAATCTGACATTTTAAAACAATTATGTAGTAAACGGCCAAGAATCATTGTTAACCTATTCAACCAATCCATAACAGAGACTAAATTTCCAGACATTTTAAAATTAGGCATAATAACCCCTATACCGAAGGAAGGGATCTTGACAGAGTATAATAATTGGCGACCTATTACCGTCTTGAGTTTTATCTCAAAAGTCTATGAAAAAATAATACATTGCCGATTATATAACAACTTAACAGACCTAAAATTCCTTACACCTTGTCAATATGGTTTTCTACCGAAACGATCCACGGGTCAGGCAATATTCAGCCTGATAACCGAGTTGGCTAAACATCTGAACGATAAGAAGATAGCACTAATAACCTACATTGACTTCAGAAAAGCATTTGATTCAGTTAATCACACTTTATTAATGGGAAAACTAAAAAAAGAGAACATAAACCCGCGCCTAACTAGTTTACTGCAAGATTATTTAAAAAATAGAAAGGTTAGAACTAAACTTGGTACTGTTGTATCAGAACAAGAAGTTATTTCGACAGGAGTACCACAAGGCTCTGTAATCGGCCCATTACTATTCATAATTTTAATAAACGGTATTGTAAAAAATTTGATAAGTGTAACACCAATAATTTATGCAGATGACTTAGTTCTAATAGCCCAGGGAAGAAACCAAAACGAAGCAAAGTTAAGAATGGAAGCAGACTTGAAAGTTATAAAAGACTGGTCGGATGCAAATAAATTGTACATAAATTGCAAAAAGACCAAAATAATGTGGATAGGAAACCAAAGGAATCTGGATAAAACTCAACCGATTGATTATGCAGGTACAGAGCTCGAAGCGGTAAAGGTGTATCGCTATCTTGGAGTGCTGATAGATAATAAATTAACATTCAATGAACATTTTGAAAAAATAAACAAAGAGTTTAACTATAAATTATTCAAATTACGAAAAATTAGGTATATGCTGAATTCGGAGACAAGTTTAAAAATTATGAAACATATGCTAATTCCAGTTTTAGAATATGCGGATATGGTACATTACTGTATGAGTAAAAAACTAAGAAACAAATTACAAATCTCAGTAAACAAGGCCATGAGAGTTGTACTAGGTATTAAAAGAGCTCAAGATATACATATAGATAAACTTCATGAGCTATGTAAAATGAGAACTCTAAACATCAGAAGAGCTACCCACTTAATCTCGCTAATTCGATGGTGGGCTGAAGAACCGACACATATTTATGATAACACTAATAAGAGAACACGAAGAGATGAAAAAATAAAACTGAAACTCCCTAGGGTAAATCTCGAGAAGTTCCGTCACTCGGCTCTCCACATCGGAATGATGTATTGGGATAGACTGCCTCTTGCAGTTCAAACAATGACAATGGGTGACCAATTCAAAATGAAAGTAAAGGAAATATTGCCTCAGTTTCTGAATGATGAAGACTTTTCATGAGATCATCGAATTGGGTGTAAGTACCATCTGAGATCAAAAGATCGTTATGTAGATATAAAGTCAGAATGTTCTCTTATTTGTATGCCAGTGTCTTGTCTGACTGTACTTGGTTGTCTTGTCTATTTTGTACTGTATTTGTCCTGTATAGTATTTCTTCGTGACCTCGTTATGGAAGATCGCCAACTTGTATGGGCGAATAACGTTGTCGTAAATCAAGTTTTGAATAAAAAAAATAAATAAAAAAAAATATCATTTGGTTCTGTAGCTTGTACAGCATGGTCAGGATGTTCTATGTAAGTACGCTTACAGGCTACAGTAAAGGTACACTGTAATCTGAGAGGGACAAGTCTTCATGGTAAAGACCCTCATTAGTCTGTTAACGCTGTTCCTACTCACTGCGGGTATTTAAGGAAGGACTTGTAGCGGCATGACGTCTACTGTCTGTGTGGGTGGTATGCCCTGTAGTATGCCCTGTAGTATGCCCTGCAGTATGCCCTGCAGTATGCCCTGAAGTATGCCCTGAAGTATGCCCTGAAGTATGCCCTGAAGTATTCCCTGAAGTATTCCCTGAAGTATTCCCTGAAGTATGCCCTGCGCTTAAGTGGAATTCACAGGTGGGATTAATGTACTTCACAGAGTGTTTATCTGAAGTGGAATTCACACGTGAGATTCATGTACCTCACAGGGTGTTTGTCTGAGACAAATCTTGCTGAGATTCATGTACCTCACTGGGTGATTGTCTGAGACATATCCTGCTGAGATTCATGTGCCTTACAGGGTGTTTGTCAGAGACAAATCCTGCTGAAATCCATATACCTCACAGGGTGATTGAGACAAATCCTGCTGAGATTCATGTACCTCACAGGGTGTTTGTCTGAGACAAATCCTGCTGAGATTCATGTACCTCACAGGGTCTTTGTCTGAAGTGGAATTCACACGGTGGGGTCAAGTTATGTCTGAGACTGTGTACCATGTGTGTCCTTCCATGTGAATTAAATTCGCCTATCACTCTGCCACGACCATGGCGTAGTATTGGCACTTTACGTGCGTGATACCACTGATAACTTGGTGATTATGAATGATGTTTCTCAAACTTTCCCACCATTCTCCCCCGAACATAAACACAAGGTCTTACACAAAACGGTTACTCTTGAAGGTGTCTCCGCAGCTCCAGTATTTCTATCAACTTGAAAGTCTGCTGGTGTGAGAGGAAGTTATCTGCAGGAGTTAAAAGAGTTTCTGGAGGATATTGACCTAAAACATGGTGGATGGATTGACAGATCCTTGTCAGCCATCAAGTAAAAAACGAGAGTCACTTCTCAAGTGGGTTTCATCCGGGTCAGAACAGTTCTCCACAAAGCTCTTTCACAAACGGGGTATTCCACTTGGATCGCATCTTAGATTCTAGACTTGCTCAGGTCTTTCATTCTGAAGATGCATTAACAAAATCAAAGAGTCTTAAGACATCAAGGGGCCATCCATAAAATACGTACGCACTGAGGAGGGGTGGGGAGGATATAAAAACTTGTGCGTATGCTCCTTCTTTGTTCCATTGCGTACAAAATCAGGATGGGGTGGGGGTAAACAATTTCAGAAATTCTGCGTATGTACATTAGGATGGCCTCCATATGGGTAACACCATCACCACTTCAAGGTATAATAGGGTTTATAGAGGAAACCTATGAGAATTTAGGGTCAGATGTCGTGTCCCATCGGGTTTGAATCGCGCAGTAATTCACAAGGCGAAGTCGCGTGAATTACGCAGCGATTCAAATGAAATGGCATCTCTGCCTGTAAACTTAAATAGGTTTCTGAATTTATCTCACTCCTCAAGGCTAAGATTTGTGACATAATCCCCCATTGAGTATTTTTTCCAGATACTCAATGGGCATTGAATACGAGTTCTCAATGTTAAGTCTATGGGGTTAAGTACCAGGTGTAAGATAATATCGTAAAACGGGATGAGTTTTAGTCTTGGCTGCCGTATGCCACGACTGGAGTTTGGCATAGTGATTTCACGAGGCGAGGCCGAGTGAAGTCTTGAGCCAAAACTCCAGGAGTGGAATGCGGTGGCCATGATTAAAACGAATCAGGTTTTGATTTTCTCCTACCCCGTCTCCTCGATTTCGAAATATTACGTGATAAAAATTCTGTATGCCACTAGTCATATAAAACTCCGTATGCCAGGCAGCGTGGTATACGGAAACGCAATGTTAAGCCTATGGGATTTTATATTAGGGGTAGGATAAAGGTAGGGATATGGAGACTGTGGCCAGTCTATCTAGAGTCCGATATTAATGGGTGCCATGGCCTCTGGGTACTGGTCATTAGTTATGTAAATCATGAGAGAGCAATAAACAGAAAAAGACCAGAGATATCGAGACATGCATTGCCTGTTTCTAGGCGGGTTTAACTCTGTAAGGGCACTCTACGTTTTTTTCAAATTCCCATTAAATGGTATGAATCATGTAATATTTATTACTGTTTCTTCCCATCGCCTCTCCACTTAAATGCTATATGATACTGCCTTAAAAGCCTCTCCCCCCGCAGCCGCTGTTGCTCTTTTCCCCACATGGGGATATCTACATAGGAAATATATGCTTGGAGAGTGTATATGTTTTACAACATCGATTTAAACGTCGCTATATATATGCTATGACGTACTTCCGCTTTAGTGCCCCCTAGTGTCGACCGACATCATCAAATATACACGGGTAGTGGGCCTTAACAATTCACTTCCGGTTTCATCTTCTCTCTTGAACTGAGGGCCCACGAAACCTTCGGGAAAAGGGTTTTTATTTATCAATTATACCCCATCATGATACTGTATACATGCAGCATATATAAAGATTGGACATTTATGTTATATAATTGCATTTCCATGTAATTGCCATATCTGGGTGTGTTTTACATGCAGTTGGGATGTACTCATGTTTGGGCATTCCTATATAAATATAATCAATTATATTCATATATATATACATATATATATATATATATATATATATATATATATATATATATATATATATATATTCATATATATATATATATATATATTCATATATATATATATATAAATATATATATATAAATATATATATAAAATTTCCCACCTCAGTGAGGAAAATACATGTGTCGCGGTCGGTGAGCAGATGAAGAGTGAGTAAATCACGGTTGAGAGCTGCTCACCGCCACGCGTTAGGAATTATCACCGTAGTTATAGCATTAACAATAGCAACCGCCTAGACGACGGAAGTAGGCGATATCCGAGGTGAATAATATGAGACATTTCATTCGGTATTTATATTTATATATTAACACATATAATTATATATATATACGATTTTCATAGCTCTATCTGTTTATATTATCTCCTGAGATTATATCCTGGGCCGCAATCGTCATCGAGGCGAAGCCGAGTGACGATTATGGCACAACCAAACGAGTGGAGTGTTGTCCATTTATACGATTCGAGTGCGGTTCTGTATTATCTCACCCTTTCTATGACATTAAATATCATCACAATTTCAGAATAATTTGAATATACTTAGCAAATTCATATGACGTCATCTCAAATTCAGTACGCTACGACCGTGGCGTAGTATCGTCACTTTACGGGGGTGATCGTTGAGTAGGTACACGGTCATTTCGGCCCCTTCGGCATCTCGGACCCCTTTTTGTGCCCTCATCTCGGCCCCCTCGCGGCCGCGTTTCGCACTCCCGCTTTCGTGGGTTAAAGATAGGGTTAATGTTAGGGGAAGGGTTTGGGTTAGGGATAGGGATAGGGTTAGGGTTAGCATTAAGGTTTGGGATAGGGTTAGAGATAGGGTTAGGGATAGGATAGGGTTAAGGTTTGGGATAGGGTTAGGGATAGGGTTAGGGTTAGGTTTAGGGTTAAGGTTTGGGATAGGGTTATCAAACATGTATTGTAAGATATGCTTTTGTTTTGTAAGATTCTTTATTGTGTAAAAAATAGACAAATAATATAATACAGCAAAGCTCGGAATCCATATTTTGGGTAAGTAATCACATTAGAAGACATTCACCGTTTTCGCGCATGAAGGCGTGAAAGCTGTGAAAGCGGGGGGGGGGGGGGGGGGGCGAGGTGCCGATGGGTCCGAGGTGCCGTAGGGGGTCCAGGATGCCAAAGAACCGGGAACCCTCCTGTAGGAAGCTGCTATTTGTGCTGACTGTGGCGGTATACACCCGGGAGCTTAGAGTGGTGTATGTGACTGTAGGCTCACATTTCTTTGTAATATGCACGATACTGTTCATTGTTCACCTGAACACCCCATCTCCTGGGAGCTCAGGGTATAACCTCCCCGTAAAGTGTGTGCTGTGTTCTCTGAGTGGTTACTGTTCACTATCTGAGATGGTAAGACAGTAAACTGAAGTCAAGGGCCATGTTCCTGTTACGAGCTTTATTGCTGATGTTGCTGAAATGGCCCCTTTCCATTGGCCGAGAAACACAGTGTGGATTTTTTTGTGTTCTCCTAATTATAGCCCATTTCCATTAGCCATCACTGATATACAGTCAGGAACCACCGACGGGCCTTTACCACTGCTGTCGCAAAATGGAAATAGGCTATTAGGATAACACAGAAAATCTACACCATTTATGTCGGAAATGGAAAGGGGCCTTAACTGGTATATTGTGATGCCACACTATATAATTACTACACTACAGTTCGTTTTGCACTGTACCCGAGGAAAACCGGAATATGATAGCCAGCAAGATGCTTTTAACTGTGCCTCGTAGTTGTGGAGGCAAAATGGCACCTACCACAGAAAATATACTACAACGGTTATCTTATATCCAAATGTAATGTTAAAATAAACTCAATCGCTACAGACAATGTTAACAATATATCTACAGCGGCACAACTTTGAAAACCAGCCGTTAGATTTGCTGTGATTATTCTCAAGAGAAGATGGAACAGAAAAAGGGAGAGAAATATGTTGAATCACAACACTATTGACATAAAACAAGAATTAAAAAGAAAAGTGACGCTGCTACGTTTTACCGAGTTACATTTATTAATGTCTCAGATGAGGCTTCTAATTAATTGTGTTGCAGTTGTTTCTATGACAACTGTGAATGATGAACCAATGGGATGTAGTCTTACATAACGCTCCGGATACCTCATATATCACCCAGGAATATACATTCAGGGAAGACCTGTCAGAAGACTGAATGAAATAAAAAAATAAAACCAAAAAACAACACATACATACTTGTGTATTAAGGGAAAAACGTGGTTACTGAGTCCGCACGGATGGCCGTTCGAGGTATTTTGTGACCTAAATAATGTATGTTACACAAGGCATGCCTTCAGGCTCAGTCTCTAAGTCTAATTTACTTATAAAGTCGTTGATTCACATCCTGTTGATCTGATGTTTGTGCTCATTCACTACCGCACAGTTTGCCCGAACATTATCTTTATCTCTCCCCTTGTATTTTTGTCGCATAGACTTAACATTGGGAACTCGTTTTCCATGCCCGTACAAGTATTGCAGTCCGTTCTCCATGGTCTATATCCTGTGTGGCATCCATTCTTTTAGTGTGTACAGGGGTGAGAATACATAAAGCAGTTTGGTCAAAGAAGTCGTTCGCCTACTCCTTTGAATGCTACGTGATATTGTCTCGGCTGTTGCCTCGTTCACATCACACCGCAATAAACTCTTGGAGAACAACGGCTTTGACCAAAATTTGTTGGTTTCTTCTTTAATACTGCATCCTAGGGCAGTATTTCATAGACGTTGAGCCATAAGTATATAATATTCCTATATACCTATGGCTGTACACTCTATGCTTACACCACGTTCTGGGGGGTGGAGTAACTTATGGATACTACCCAAGGTTGCCGTATACTACCCAAGGTTGCCGTATACTACCCAAGGTTGACATTTAGACCAATCAGATTGTCTCTTACAAAATTCATATGAAAAGCGCAGTGGGGAGTAAACATAAAGTGTCAAGTTACTCGATAAGGTTGGATCTGGCTTCAGGTTTGATGGTGGATGAGCAAATAACGCTAATTATCGTTATTAAACCACATTTGAAGGTATATAGGAATAGCGAAACCAAGTACCAGTAAAAGGAAGTCAAAATTACTCGGTAAGGCTTGGAAGAAAATTTTCCAAGCCTTACCTCGTAACTTTTACTTCCTTTCACCGGAACATAGTTTCCCTCTAATACATAACATCGTTCTTTTCTTTCTGAGACAGACATATTGATAAATGTATGTCTATAGAGCAGCTGCACCATGTAAGGTACATCTATTAAACGGTCTCAGAGATTGTCATGTTTTTATTACCATTCACCTATCTACACTAACATTCCACGTATGAGGCTTGCATGTGGGACTCCCACTGCTGCTTGGTTTTAGGTACGCTACAGTCCCTAAACACACATGTGACGGGTGTTTTGATTGGCTCCTCTCTGCGCATGGGCAGCTGCCTCGCGGAGTACTACCCGTGGCGCCCTCTATGGTTGCTCTCTACTTCCTGTTTGGACAGAAACCTCAGAATTGCTGTGCAAATAAACATTATCATCACCAAAATTATAGTAAAATTAGTATTCTAGTAAAACGTGTTGATCTTGTTAGGATGTCCTTCCGTACAGCGTTTCTTTTGATAAAAATATTACACGAGCTCATAGAGTGAGTTTGATGTTTTTTTGTTGAAAGAGAGATGGTACGACAGGACATCCAACGAGGTAGATAAGTTTTACTTTTATTATATTACATGCACCTCCAAATTGAAATAGATATTGAAATATTCACCAAAACCATGACTACTTAAAGCCCCTATCCAGAATGTTTTGGTACGGCAGAAATTACCATTAGGATGTTTTTGATAATCTTATTTTCTTAATATATATTTTGATAATATTTTGCTGTATTTGATGTTGCTTTGAGTTAACAATCGTTCCATACCCTGCTATACTCGATAGCATCCATTGCATATTCGGAGTATGTGTGTATTTGTTTTCATACCAGCATACTGTGTGGTATGACAATAATATAGAGAAACAGGCTGACTGTCTCTGTACGGATTAAATACGCGGTAAAATTGACGATCAGATGAACCGATGCCGAAGGCAGAGGTTCATCTGATCGACGATTTTACCAAGTATTTTATCCGTACGGAGACAGTCAGCCTGTTTCTCTATTATTATATACCTCAAAATATCCAATTTTTAACCTTGCTTCTGGGTGAGTTTTCGGATTTCGCCGCCGTACATGCCCCGTACGCCACATACATACCCCGTACGTCACCTAGGTGTCGTACGGGTATAAATACGACATGGGTAGGAGCGGGCCGTATGTGTAGGCTATACTACCACAGGTATATAATAATACCAGTACCGTAGCAGAGGTTGGTATCTGTGCGACATACCAGCATAGGCATATAATATCATCCACAGATTGCCTATGATTAGGGCTCCTAATTTTTGCATAGACATTAAAGGAGAAACAAACGAACGAAACTGCTGCTGGGAGTGAAGGCGAAAAGTGGCTGTACAGTAGCCCATATGGACATGGTATGAGGAAGAGAATGGGACTTGAACCCAATTGCAAAGAGTCTGTATAATACGGAAACTGACTTACTATCTTCGTTCGTCAAAAATACGCGGTGAAAATATTGATCACATACATCCCGATACCCTAGGCAGAGGGATAAATACGCCATGGGTAGGAGCGGGTAGTATACATAGTTCATACAGCCACAGGTATTAACATGAAACATCACAAAATTTCATATGATTGTTTATATGGTATGAGTTGTCTTTGCGGAATGATATCACGAAGCGGAGCTGAGTGACATCCGTAGTGGCATCTAAACAATTATATGAAATTGAGTGATGTTCAGATTTTATCCTACCCTGTCACATGTTTTTAAGTTCATATGTTACCAGTGGCATATAAATATTTTATGGCATAACCGTGGCATACAGTCACACCATGTTAAGTCTATGGAGATGTATATGCGGGGTAGGATAAATAATATCATTATATACCTGTGGCCGTATGAAGTACGTATACTACCCGCTCCTACCCATTGCGTATTTATATCCGTACGCACACTGTGACGCACGGGGTATGTGATCACGTGACTAGGTAAAATTTCGATATATTTTTAGGTATATAACAATACGTAAACACGCTGACTGTCTTCGTACGTCAAAATACTTGGTAAAATTATTGATCACATACATCCCTCTACCTACGGCATCGGGATGTATGTGATCAACAATTTCACCGCATATTTTTGACGTACGAAGACAGTAAGCCAGTTTCCGTATAATATCGGCTGGCCCGTTTATGGGATGAACATGTTCCTGATCTTGAGGAGTCTGTTAGGAGTGAAGGAGGTGCTTCATCAAGGCTCCTAACTCTCTCAATCACACCAGAGAAATAAGACCCCAGACTCTCAAGTCTTGTATTTATTCGTCCGTACCAGTGACATTTACCCATTTTCTTTTAATCTTTCCGCCTTTTCGCCGTTTAAAGTTTTTTAATGCTCTTCAATAGGGTCCCTTTTCAGGACGCCTATTTGTATTCGGGGAGACCTGAAGAAGCGCTGTATTTCTCTTGGCAGTCATGGACATTTTTACTAGACGTAAAACAAAGAGGCATGTTTTAAGACCAACCTGAGCCCGAAATGTCATCCATTCTCCTTCAGTGACTGTGTGAGCTGAGAAATACGAGACTGAAGGTGAAGGCTGGGGGAGCGCCCTTAGACTAAGTTTACACTGGGCAACGTTTCAGTGATCCGTGGAGCACCGTAGACGCAAACGTGACACGACGCAGGGAGACGGGATGGCCAAACGTGACAGACCGTGACACACCCTGGTCACCGTGGAGCGCCCTTAGGCTAGGTTTACACTTGGCCACGTTTCAGAGCTCCGTGGAGCACCATGGCACTAACGTTAGACTCTAGTACAGTCTGTTGTCGCCAGGGCCAAAACTAAGACTGTTAGGGGCTGGCATTTTGAGACAGGGATTCCTGCCTCCGCTGGTGCTAAGCTGTCCTGATTGATTTGCCAGTAACCAGTGTGTTACTCTTCCAGCAGAGGTCTTAATGTAGTTTTTACTAGGCATGTACCAAACAAATCAGCTTGGAGAGTTATAATGATTCCCAGAATAGTGCCAGAAGCGTGGTATTCTCAGGCTTGGGTTTGCACTAAAATTAGAACAGCCAATCAAAAAATTCCTTTCTCCAATCAGGGAACTAGAAAATGGGAACTGTGCTCTGTTAGACCCTTACAGACCGGAAGCCTTAGGTGGCGTGGTCTGTAAACAGACTACATTAACGTGAGGGACGTGACACGACGCAGGGGGACGGGATGGACAAACGTGACAGACCGTGACACACCCTGGTCGCCATGGCCGCCGGGGAAGATTTTTGAATCAGCAAAAGATTTGCTCCAGCGGCCACGGTCAATGATGAAGATAACATTTCCTATTTTGATAAATTTCTAGGGTGTTATCTAGAACAACTACCAAAGATACCGTTATATGAGTTTACTGTAAAGAGCCTATGTTTCGACTATAACATGGTCTTTGTCAAGGTTATATCATCTGAGATTTCTCGTCCTGTGGTACTCTGTGAGTCGTCAGATTTACTTCCTAGGTCTAGTTTTTATCTTGGTTGGGTGGGTTGTGTGATATTGTTGGGTGTAATAAATACACAATATTACCATGATTTTTATCTGAGTGGTCGTATTCTCCGAGTAGTTGACGCATAGTAATACTCCTCGCTATCGCTCGGAGTATTGCGTAGCGTCAACTACAAGGAGAATACGGCCACACAGATCAGAATCATGGTAATGTTGTATTTATTACTCACCTTTCCAGTAATTATTAGCAAAAATAATCTTGTAAATAATTAGAAATCTGGCCCAAGCGCCGTGCATTGTTTATATAAATTAGTTCCCATAATGCCCGTCAGGTGGCAGAAAAAGCCGTATTCTCCTAGGAGATTCCGGAGGTCCGTATTCTACTCAGTAGCGATCTGGAGTCTCCATAGGCTTAGCATGGAGACTCCGTATTGGGTGGGTAATAAATGTTGAGAGTCAGAGACTTGAGCATGTCTAGTATTTCCTCCGGTGGTCAAACCATCCCAGGGAGGCTGCGGGGGACGTTTTGGCAGAGAATGCGGGGTATTTACCGGTAAGCATCTTGTAACAACATCCACAGCCATGTTGAGTCGACGGAGTGCACCTTGTATGGACTACAGCAACAATCTGCCCCGCGTGGACCCAACCAGGAGGGGTGTTACATAAACACAGGGGTCCCCATACCCATCACCCTGCCACAACACGAAGAACATGGTAATGACCACATGCATGAAGAGATCAGTATTCTCCGAAACGACACGCGCAGCATGGTAATTACTACATGCATGAAGAGATCAGTATTCTCCGAAACGACACGCGCAGCATGGTAATTACCACATGTAAGGTTGTAGGACTTTGTGGGTTCGAGTCCCACTGCAGTCACTTTTCTCCTTCATCCCCAGCAGTGGTAGATCTACTGCTTTATCAAGGACCAGTCCTTCTCATACCATGTCTATGTGGTGTGGTGTACAGCCACCTTTCTTCTTCATCCCCAGCAGTGGTTGATTTCTGCTATATCAAAGACCAGTCCTTATCACACCGTGTCTACGTGGTCTGGTGTAATATGGAGAAACCAAACAAGAGTTAGTCGTGTTGTTGTTTATCGCACGACAGCAAGATCGCGTAATACTGCACGAGGCGAAGCCGAGAGCAGTAATACACGATTTTGCTGGAGTGCAATGAACAATAACACGACTAGCTCAAGTTTGGTTTAGAATTTATCCTACCCCGCCCGTCTAAAATACTTCTACATTAACAAATGACGTCATTTGTCAAGTGTATCCCACTCGAGCGATATTTTTCATTTTTCTGAACTCCAGACCGAATACAGTGACCCGAATGTTAAGCCTATGAGGTTTTTTATTAGGGGAAGGATAAAGCCAGCTTTCTCCTTCACCCCCAGCAGTGGTTGATTTACTGCTATATTAAAGTCCAGTCCTTATAATACCATGTCTCTGTGGTGTGGTGTACAGCCACCTTGGTGTGGGAAGTAAAGGAACTCCCACCTGGGTTAATGTGTGTGTGAGATTTCTACCAGAATTCATCACATAGATTTGTGATGTAAAACCAGTGAGAAATGCTGAAACCCGAAGAAGCCTGTTTTCTTTCTAAACAAAGTTTTACCAAACTAGCAAACACAAGCAAATTTCATTCAGAGTTCAGTTCATGTTCATGTTACATTTGGTTGATTTACAATGTAGTATTTCTATGAGACCCGGTTTCGACCTGTTTGAGGAGCTCATCAGGTAACTAATAACTATGTGATGTTTTGATACATCGTTTTTATTGACTAATGTGTTCTTGTATTATTCTTCCAGGTGAGTTTATCCACATCTTCATGATACCCAGTGGTAATGTATGTCTAAAGCCTTGTAAGCATTTCCAGACCCGATCCAATGCGTCATGTATCGATTTTGGTCTTAGGAAGCAGACAGCATTCATAATTGTGTACGACTGAAAAAGCTCACCCCCAGGGTGGTTGTGCATAAAACATCTGATTTTTATGTGTGTAAAATACCTATTTAGACTTGAAGAGATTAGGGATGTGGTGCTAGTATATAAAAAGGTATGTGGAAGACCCCTCAGAAAGTGGTTCAAACCTCCCACACACTTCATCGCCAATAGCGATGTTTATTCCATGTTTTTTTCAGTCTTTCTTAGGCTGTAAATTCCACATGAATTACATTTCCTCTTATACTTATGACTTTCAGCGTGGTTAGGCTGAGAGTCACGACGTTAGGCCTAGAGTCATAAGGGAGGATGGGTGAGATGAAAGTATATGTGGCTGGAGTAAGTGGTCCCTTGGCTGAGAGTCACATGGTCAGTGTGAGAGTCAGGCTGAGGGTCACGTGGTCAGGCTGAGAGTCACGTGGTCAGGCTGAGAGTTACGTGGTCAGTGTGAGGTCACATGGTCAGTGTGAGAGTCACGTGGTCAATCTGAGAGTCATGTGGTCAGTGTGAGAGTCACGTGGTCAGGCTGAGAGGCACATGGTAAGGCTGATAGTCACGTGGTCAGGCTGATAGTCACGTGGTCAGACTGAGAGTCACGTGGTCAGGCTGATAGTCACGTGGTCAGTGTGAGAGTCACGTGGTCAGGCTGAGAGTCACATGATCAGTCTGATAGTCACGTGGTCAGGCTGAGAGTCACGTGGTCAGGCTCATAGTCACGTGGTCAGTGTGAGAGTCACGTGGTCAGGCTGAGAGTCACACTATCAGTCTGATAGTCACGTGGTCAGGCTGAGAGTCACGTGGTCAGGCTGAGAGTCACGTGGTCAGGCTGAGAGTCACGTGGTCAGGCTGGAGTCACGTGGTCAGTGTGAGAGTCACATGGTCAGGCTGAGAGTCACGTGGTCAGGCTGAGAGTCACGTGGTCAGGCTGGAGTCACGTGGTCAGTGTGAGAGTCACATGGTCAGGCTGAGAGTCACATGATCAGGCTGATAGTCACGTGGTCAGGCTGAGAGTCACGTGGTCAGGCTGAGAGTCACGTGGTCAGGCTGAGAGTCACGTGGTGACGCTGAGAGTCACGTGGAAACGCTGAGGGTCACGTGATTGTTGTGAGAGTCACGTGGTCAGACTGGGAGTCACGTGGTCAGGCTGAGAGTCACGTGGTCAGGCTGAGAGTCACGTGGTCAGACTGAGAGTCACGTGGTCATGCTGGGAGTCACGTGGTCAGGCTGAGAGTCACGTGGTCAGTGTGAGAGTCACGTGGTCACTGTGAGAGTCACGTGGTCATGCTGGGAGTCACGTGGGAGCTGTGGAGAGCTGGGGACAGCCCCACCCTCATCACTCATCATCAGTTACCCAGCCGTCAGCTTTCTACCGCCACCAATTACTATTTACTTACAATCTCCTGCTGTTTCCTTGGGCTCAGAGAAATTTGAGGCGATCTCAGAATAGAGCAGGGAAGTTTTCTACGTTCTTCATACAACAGAACATGTACGACAGGGACCAAGGTTTAAAGTTACAGGTGGAGAATTGTGAGTAGGTTTTGTTAACCTTGCGTAAGGCTGAACAATCTGATATAAATGCTAGTTATCTTAGTGCCATCCTGTTTATGCCATGTTGTCTATGTCATAACATATTGACTGTTTATTGTTTAAATTGTGAACACTGAAGTTGTATATGGAGCACAAAAGAAGGTGGCCTTCACCGAATACTGACCAAAACAAAAATACGACGGACAGGTCAGTTTGTAGGAGTGATTTGGTCGATGATAATAACATAATTTCGCTTTTATCAAATTTCTAGGAATAGAAATTTTTATTACTGACCATAAGTAAGAAATAAAACAGTCGGTGTTTTCTCGTCGCTGTACGTCCATCATCCATTACTGCCTATATAGACTATAATCCCTGAGTCTGTAGATGCTGGACTAATTAAACTAATTACCACGTGTATGTAAATAAGTTACAAAGCCGAGGTGCGCACTGGCGTGTCATATTTCATAGCAGCTGCACATTAATGCATTGTCACGTGGGCGGGAGTGGGCGTTATAGCGCTCCAAGCGGAAACGTGTCACACTAAGACCACTGAGGCTGAAGATGGTGGGATTAGAGTCGGATTTCTGCCAGATAGCCCTGCCTCCCTGCTCGCAGTCCTGCAAGGGGGATTCCCTGGCCACAGCCCTGCACGGGGGATTCCCTGCCCACAGCCCTGCATGGGGATTCCCTGCCCACAGCCCTGCACGGGGGAATCCCTACTCGCAGCCCTGCATGAGGGATTCCCTGCCCACAGACCTGCATGGGGGATTCACTGCCCACAGACCTGCATGGGGGATTCCCTGCCCACAGCCCTGCATGGGGGATTCCCTGCCCACAGACCTGCATGGGGGATTCACTGCCCACAGACCTGCATGGGGGATTCCCTGCCCACAGACCTGCATGAGGGAATCCCTGCCCACAGACCTGCATGGGGGATTCCCTGCCCACAGACCTGCATGAGGGATTCCCTGCCCACAGCCCTGCATGGGGGATTCCCTGCCCACAGACCTGCACAGGGGATTCCATGTTTACAGCCCTTCAGGAGGGATTCCCTGCCCACAGCCCTGCATGGGGGATTCCCTGCCCACAGTCCTGCACGGGGGATTCCCTGCCCACAGCCCTGCATGGGGGATTCCTTGCCCACAGCTCTGCATGGGGGATTCCCTGCCCACAGTCCTGCATGGGGGATTCCCTGCCCACAGCCCTGCATGGGGGATTCCTTGCCCACAGCCCTGCATGGGGGATTCCCTGCCCACAGACTTGCATGGGGGATTCCCTGCCCACAGCTATACACTGGGGATTACCTGCCCACAGCCCTGCATGGGGGATTCCCTGCCCACAGGTGTGCACTGGGGATTCCCTGCCCACAGACCTGCATGGTGGATTCCCTGCCTACAGCCCTGCATGGGGGATTCCCTGCCCACAGCCCTGCATGGAGGATTCCCTGCCCAAAGCCCTGCATGGGGGATTCCCTGCTCACAGCCCTGCTATGGGGATTCCCTGCCCACAGAACTGCATGGGGGATTCCCTGATCTCATCCTCCTGCATTGGGGACTCCCTGCTCACATCCCTGCATGCGGGATTCCCTGCCCACAGCCCTGCATGGGGGATTCCCTGCCCACAGCCCTGCATGGTGGATACCTTGCCCACAGACCTGCATGGGGGATTCCCTGCTCTCATCCTCCTGCATTTGGGACTCCCTGCTCACAGCCGTGCATGGGCGATTTCCTGCACACAGACCTGTATGGGCGATTCTCTGCCCACAGTCCTGTATGGGCGATTCCCTGCCCACAGCCCTTCCAGGGGGATTCCCTGCTCAGAGCCCTGCATGGGGGATTCCCTGCTCACAGCCCTGCATGGGGGATTCCCTGCCCACAGGTGTGCACTGGGGATTCCCTGCCCACAGACCTGCATGGTGGATTCCCTGCCTACAGCCCTGCATGGGGGATTCCCTGCCCACAGCCCTGCATGGAGGATTCCCTGCCCAAAGCCCTGCATGGGGGATTCCCTGCTCACAGCCCTGCTATGGGGATTCCCTGCCCACAGAACTGCATGGGGGATTCCCTGATCTCATCCTCCTGCATTGGGGACTCCCTGCTCACATCCCTGCATGCGGGATTCCCTGCCCACAGCCCTGCATGGGGGATTCCCTGCCCACAGCCCTGCATGGTGGATACCTTGCCCACAGACCTGCATGGGGGATTCCCTGCTCTCATCCTCCTGCATTTGGGACTCCCTGCTCACAGCCGTGCATGGGCGATTTCCTGCACACAGACCTGTATGGGCGATTCTCTGCCCACAGTCCTGTATGGGCGATTCCCTGCCCACAGCCCTTCCAGGGGGATTCCCTGCTCAGAGCCCTGCATGGGGGATTCCCTGCTCACAGCCCTGCATGGGGGATTCCCTGCCCACAGCCCTGCATGGGGGATTCCCTGCCCACAGCCCTGCATGGGGATTCCCCGCCCATAGCCCTGCATGGGGATTCCCTGCCCACAACCCTGCATGGGGGATTCCCTGCCCCCAGCCCTGCATGGGGATTCCCCGCCCACAGCCCTGCATGGGGGATTCCCTGCCCACAGCCCTGCATGGGGGATTCCCTGCCCACAGACCTGCACGGGGGATTCCCTGCTCACAGCCCTGCATGGGGGATTCCCTGCCCACAGCCCTGCATGGAGGATTCCCTGCCCAAAGCCCTGCATGGGGGATTCCCTGCTCACAGCCCTGCATTGGGGATTCCCTGCCCACAGAACTGCATGGGGGATTCCCTGATCTCATCCTCCTGCATTGGGGACTCCCTGCTCACATCCCTGCATGGGCGATTTCCTGCACACAGACCTGTATGGGCGATTCTCTGCCCACAGTCCTGTATGGGCGATTCCCTGCCCACAGCCCTGCATTGGGGATTCCCTGCTCTCATCCTCCTGCATTGGGGACTCCCTGCTCACAGCCGTGCATAGGCGATTTCCTGCACACAGACCTGTATGGGCAATTCCCTGCCCACAGTCCTGCATGGGGGATTCCCTGCTCAGAGCCCTGCACGGGGGATTCCCTGCTCACAGCACTGCATGGGGGAATCCCTGCCCACAGCCCTGCATGGGGGATTCCCTGCCCACAGCCCTGCATGGGGGATTCCCTGCACACAACCCTACATGGGGGATTCCCGATCGGGAATGGGATAGCCCTACAGTCTCCTCCACACCCATGAACACAGGGGCAGGCGGTTTCATTCACTCCAGATGCGCCTCTGAGACATCATGGAGACATTTAAAAAGACCTTCAGAGGATTACGTTTTGGTCGAGGAGGCGTGACCTTGTCTGGTCAAGGTCATTCCGGTCCGTCAGTTAGGAGCCTGAGGTTGGCGCTGTGACGTAGTCTTTCTTCCCTGTGACTGCCAATAGGAACACTAAATAGGATAGTATTACTCAACGTGTCATTGTGAGATATCACAAAGGGAATTATTCTACTCTTTTTATACTACTGTTCGTAATATCTCTGTAACTGGCGATAGAGACACTAAGTAAGGCAGCATTTCTCAACTGAGAAATCGTGAGGTATCTCAAGTGGAAATATCCTACTTTTCCTATACTACTCCTCTTCCTGTAACTGGTAAGGGTCATATGGAAACCTTCCTTGTTTCGCATCTCTACGTCTTTTTTTAAGTGTTGATGGCAGGTGACATTCACTGACTGCCCTTAACGCGGCTCAATGCCTCGCCCACACGACTCCCGAGTCTCCGGCGGCAGTGAGAGACACTCCTTCTGCCGGCGTGGCCTTCTCCAGGGCGCCGACTCCAGGGTCACTCACCCCACCACCACCTAGACGGGCTCCAGTCCCTGCATCCTATGGATAACCTCCTCACTGGGATACTGCCTCCAGTCCCTGCATCCTATGGCTACCCTCCTCACTGGGATACAGACTCCAGTCCCTGCATCCTATGGCTACCCTCCTCACTGGGATACTGGCTCCAGTCCCTGCATCCTATGGCTACCCTCCTCACTGGGATACAGGCTCCAGTCCCTGCATCCTATGGCTACCCTCCTCACTGGGATACAGGCTCCAGACCCTGCATCCTATGGCTACTCTCCTCGCTGGGATACAGGCTCCAGACCCTGCATCCTATGGCTACCCTCCTCGCTGGGATACTGGCTCCAGTCCCTGCATCCTATGGCTACCCTCCTCGCTGGGATACTGCCTCCAGTCCCTGCATCCTATGGCTACCCTCCTCGCTGGGATACTGGCTCCAGTCCCTGTATCCTATGTCTACCCTCCTCGCTGGGATACTCGCTCCAGTCCCTGCATCCTATGTCTACCCTCCTCACTGGGATACTGGCTCCAGTCCCTGCATCCTGTGTCTACCCTCCTCACTGGGATACAGGCTCCAGTCCCTGCATCCTGTGGCTACCCTCCTCGCTGGGATACTGGCTGCAGTCCCTGCATCCTATGTCTACCCTCCTCACTGGGATACTGGCTCCAGTCCCTGCATCCTATGGCTACCCTCCTCACTGGGATACTGGCTCCAGTCCCTGCATCCTATGGCTACCCTCCTCACTGGGATACTAGCTCCAGTCCCTGCATCCTATGGCTACCCTCCTCACTGGGATACTGGCTCCAGTCCCTGCATCCTATGGCTACCCTCCTCACTGGGATACTAGCTCCAGTCCCTGCATCCTATGGCTACCCTCCTCACTGGGATACTGGCTACAGTCCCTGCGTCCTATGGCTACCCTCCTCACTGGGATACTGGCTACAGTCCCTGCGTCCTATGGCTACCCTCCTCACTGGGATACTGGCTCCAGTCCCTGCGTCCTGTGGCTACCCTCCTCGCTGGGATACAGGAGACGGGCTCCGGTCCCTGCATCCTATGGCTACCCTCCTCACTGGGATACAGGAGACGGGCTCCCGTCCCTGCATCCTGTGGATACCCTCCTCACTGGGATACAGGAGACGGGCTCCAGTCCCTGCGTCCTATGGCTACCCTCCTCACTGGGATACAGGAGACGGGCTCCCGTCCCTGCGTCCTGTGGATACCCTCCTCACTGGGATACAGGAGACGGGCTCCAGTCCCTGCATCCTGTGGATACCCTCCTCACTGGGATACAGGAGACGGGCTCCAGTCCCTGCGTCCTATGGCTACCCTCCTCACTGGGATACAGGAGACGGGCTCCCGTCCCTGCGTCCTGTGGATACCCTCCTCACTGGGATACAGGAGACGGGCTCCAGTCCCTGCATCCTGTGGATACCCTCCTCACTGGGATACAGGAGACGGGCTCCAGTCCCTGCGTCCTATGGCTACCCTCCTCACTGGGATACAGGAGACGGGCTCCCGTCCCTGCGTCCTGTGGATACCCTCCTCACTGGGATACAGGAGACGGGCTCCAGTCCCTGCATCCTGTGGATACCCTCCTCACTGGGATACAGGAGACGGGCTCCAGTCCCTGCATCCTGTGGATACCCTCCTCACTGGGATACAGGAGACGGGCTCCAGTCCCTGCATCCTGTGGATACCCTCCTCACTGGGATACAGGATACGGGCTCCAGTCCCTGCATGTGGTGAGGTGAGGAGGGGGTGGTATTGTACTCAAGGTGGCCATGACGCGCTGATTGGATCAGACTAATAAGGAACTGCATTGAGATCTGTAGCCACTGACAATATGCCATGACTTTTGGTTGCGGAGTTATACCACGAGGCAAAGGCAAGTGAGACTATGGAGCAGTCCAAAATGAATGCGCGAATTTTAGAGTATGTGAGTGAGTTACAATAGATTATACTCCTGGTTTGTCTTCCTTTTTTTTGAATTGATAGGAAATAACCCATAATCGACATTGAAAGTCCAAGTCACACCAACCTAGTCCCTATAACCGCGTACGGCACAGTAGGTCGTACATGATTTTTACAATTTAGGAAGCAGAGTTCAGTACGTAAAGAACAATATGTACAGATATATAATATAACAACGTATAACACCGTAGGTCCTGCATAGTTTATAATAGGGAGCTATTAGTATAAGAACAATGTGCACAGGTGTATAATGAATACGATATAGAGAACAGAGGTCAGTCAGTATAAGAACAATGTGCACAAGTGTATAATAAATACAAAATAGGGAGCAGAGGTCAGTAAATATAAGAACAATGTGTACAGGTGTATAATGAATACGATATAGAGAACAGAGGTCAGTAAGTATAAGAACAATATGTACAGGTGTATAATGAATACGATATAGAGAGCAGAGCTTAGTAAGTATAAGAACAATATGTTCAGATGTATAATAAATATGATATAGGGAGTAGAGGTCAGTAAGTATAAAAACAATGTGTACAGGTGTATAATGAATACGATATAGAGAGCAGAGGTCAGTCAGTATAAGAACAATGTGCACAAGTGTATAATAAATACAAAATAGGGAGCAGAGGTCAGTAAATATAAGAACAATGTGCACAAGTGTATAATAAATATGATATAGGGAGCAGAGGTCAGTAAGTATAAGAACAATGTGTACAGGTGTATAATGAATACGATATAGAGAACAGAGGTCAGTAAGTATAAGAACAATATGTACAGGTGTATAATGAATACGATATAGAGAGCAGAGCTTAGTAAGTATAAGAACAATATGTTCAGATGTATAATAAATATGATATAGGGAGTAGAGGTCAGTAAGTATAAAAACAATGTGTACAAGTGTATAATGAATACGATATAGAGAGCAGAGGTCAGTAAGTATAAGAACAATATGTTCAGATGTATAATAAATATGATATAGGGAGTAGAGGTCAGTAAGTATAAAAACAATGTGTACAGGTGTATAATGAATACGCTATAGAGAGCAGAGGTCAGTAAGTATAAGAACAATATGTTCAGGTGTATAATGAATACGATATAGGGAGTAGAGGTCAGTAAGTATAAGAACAATATGTTCAGGTGTATAATGAATACGATATAGGGAGTAGAGGTCAGTAAGTATAAGAACAATATGTTCAGTTGTATAATGAATACGATATAGGGAGTAGAGGTCAGTAAGTATAAGAACAATATGTTCAGGTGTATAATAATTTGTTAACGCAAACACTCGCGTGATCAGGCTCTAATTCCCCTCTTTCCCCTCTAAAATACCTTATTCAAGTCCTTACTCGCCTCACACTGTGTCTCACAGAGTTTAATAATTGCCATCCTTGCATCTCGCTGATGTTGCTGATCTACCAGCGGACACTCTCTTACAGGTGCCATGTTGTGTGACGTCGTGGCACGGTGGTGTGTCGTTAAACAGACCCACTCACTCATCCTACACCAGTCTACGCCCTCATTAAGGTCGGGTACACCCACCCGCCATCCATCATCAACAAGGCACAGCCATGCCAATATGCTGCAGTCATTAAAGGCATATCGGGCAGTTTGTCTTGAACATTTAGGGGGTGGGGAGTTAGATCAGTGGTTAAGGCACTGGACTTGTAATCCCAGGGTTGTGGGTTGAGTCCCACTGCAACCTTTCTTCTCTTTCATACCCAGCAGTTGTAGACTTAGCGCTATGTCAAAGACCAGTCCTTCTCATACCGTGTCTATGTGGTGTGGCGTACAGCCACCTTTCTGCTTCATCCCCAGCAGTGGTAGATTTACTGCTATATCAAAGGCCAATCCTTCTCATACCATGTCTATGTGGTGTGGTGTACAGCCACCTTTCTCCTTCATCCCTAGCAGTGGTAGACTTACTGCTATGTCAAAGGCCAATCGATCTCATACCAAGTCTATGTAGTGTGAGAAGTAAAAGAATCTCACCTCAGTAAGTGTGTAGGGGTGAGATTTCTACCTGAATTCATCACATAGATTCCATCACCACCCTCGTGGTGTAAAGGAACCTTGAGGAAGTCTGGTAAGAGCATATTCTGGTTAACTGGACGTAAAATCAAACCAACCAACCAACCAACTTGAAAATTAAAACCCATGTCAATTTCCTGAAAATTGAAGATGATGATCTGAAAGTCTTGTGGAACACATAACTGATTTTGAAATGTGGGTGTCATTGTGCTAGTTTTTGGTCAATATTATAATGAAATATATAGAAATTCTGAAAAGAAATTTTCACATGCTCAAACCCATGTCCTTTTCATCAAACTATCACAGGATATAGGACATGTATGATACTACACATTTAAGTCTTAACTAGGGGTCCTTGCTATGGAAGGAATTGAAGAAATTAATATTTTCCAGTACATTTCCCATATAAATCAAGCAAATGAAAATGGTCCTATTTTACCTATTGAGCTAGATCGTACTAAACATAATTTAAATTGTTCTCATTTGGTTTTAGAGTATGCCACAATGAACCGATTTAAATTGATAAATGTGCATATCTAAAAATCTGGCCTGTTTTCGGGCCAGTCATAGGAAACTGACACATGGGCACTTCCTAAGAGGTGAAGTAGCACCTGTGTGCCAGACATGCAACACTCCGCTGAGTGTAAAACATCATCTGCTGTTGTCAGGCTACAAAGAAGAGCAGGAAGAAATTCCTGAATAATATAACAGGAATGCACAGTTTTTCCATAACACTGGCAAGAGAGAAATTTTTTAATTCTTCAAGGAATGTAAGCTTTTCGATAAGATATAATTGAGAAGAGTAAGATGCCTGGATCAACCAGGCAGCATACCTTGTTTTTCCAATAGGATATGCAAATTTGAGTAAAGTAAACCAAAGTAAGTCTAATTGAACAAATTGGACGTTAAACTACCCAAACAAACAATCACTTGCTGGCGCCACTGCGAATCATAGGATATGCCTTTAAGATGGGTTTACAGAGGCCAACTAGGTAGGATAATACACCTACGGGAGGGCGATACGGCTGAACAAGGTTAGGATCATTAGAGACGTAATTACCCGTAGACAATAGGCACTCCCCCAGGTTCTCACCACTTTAACGGGGGTGGGCGGGTCGGTAGTGGTAAGCGAGTGGGGGTGCCCGCCCTTTTAAAGGGTTTTACTATGTGAAAAGTAACTTCTTAGAATTTCTATATATTCTATTATGAAATTATCATAATATTGATCTCTAAATTAAAAACTAGCATGGTGACCCCCGATTTTTTTAAAACTATCTATGTGTTCTACAACACTTGGAGATCAATATGATCAAATTTCAGGAGAATGACACGGGTTTTATATTTTTCGCCTAAATTGTCCGATATGCCTTTAATAGGCACGGGTAGGGTGGTAATGGTAAAGGCTGGGGGAGGGGATGGTGTGTGTGTGTGTGTGTGGGGGGGGGGGGGTGGCGTAGGGGATGGGGGTGCCCTCTCTTTTAAATTGATAGGCACGGGTAGGGTGGTATTGGTAAAGGGTGGGAGGGTGGTGTGTATATGTGTGTGGGGTAGGGGATGGGCTTACCCACTCTTTTAATAGGGACACGTAAAGTGGTAATGATAAAGGCTGGGAGGGTGGTGAGTATGTGTGTGTGGGGGGGGGGGGGGGGGGGTAGGGGATGGGGGTGCCCACTCTTTTAAATTAATAGGCACGGGTAGGGTGGTAATAGTAAAGGCTGGGGGAGGGGATGGTGTATGTGTGTGTGGGGGGGGGGGGGGGTAGGGGATGGGGGTGCCCACTCTTTTAAATTAATAGGCACGGGTAGGGTGGTAATGGTAAAGGGTCGGAGGGTGGTGTGCGTATGTGTGTGGGGTAGGGGATGGGGTTACCCACTCTTTTAATAGGGACATGTAAAGTGTTAATGATAAAGGCTGGGAGGGTGGCGTGTATGTGTGTGGGGGTTGTGGGGGTAAGGTTACGGATTGTCTGTTATAACAAGGTAATAATTGCTCCACTGGGATTACTCTGGAATTAATTTTCAATCCATCCCGAGTAGGGTGAATGAAGTGAGTGGGTGGAAACGATGGAGCTGCGTGGGCCTGTGAATAAATCAAGTCTCAGTGGGAGTGAGTCCCCCTCCTCAGAGACCGAGCGACAGGAGTAGACTGGCTCAAGTCTTTGATTATCAACATTCAACAAATAATAACACTAATTCAGGGTGAAATGAATTGTAATATGTTCCCTTTCCCTGATTGGTCTTCGATTATTAACATTCAACAAATGATAACACTAAATCTGGGGAAAATGCATCGGAATATGTTCCCTTTCCCTGACTGGTCTTTGATTATCAACACTGCCAAGCAGATTGATGTGTACAGGCAATCTTAGAAGTTAACATGACATAAAGTTAGATTGTCAAATGACAAGAAATCCACATTATTTGTTTATTTAAGAGATCATAAACGCATTTAAGAATAAACAGTTTGGGTGTCTTCTTGCCAGAGTGGCTTGCCTGTTGGAAACTCAATATGCTTATACATACTTGCCGGGTATAACCTGATGAGCCAGACATCCTGTCAGGCTGCAATTTAGTACTAGGTTCATTTTTTTTTGGAAAACCTGTATCACAGTGAGCAGGGGTGGGGTAGGTGGAGGGATACAGGGACTGAAGCCTGTATCACAGTGAGGAGGGGTGGTGTAGGTGGAGGGTACAGGGACTGAAGCCTGTATCACGGTGAGGAGGGGTGGGGTAGGTGGAGGGGTACAGGGACTGAAGCCTGTATCACGGTGAGGAGGGGCAGGGTAGGTGGAGGGGTACAGGGACTGTAGCCAGTATCATGGTGAGGAGGGGTGAGGTAGGTGGAGGAGTACAGGGACTGAAGCCTGTATCATGGTGAAGAGGGGTGGAGTAGGTGGAGGGGTACAGGGACTGAAGCCTGTATCATGGTGAAGAGGGGTGGAGTAGGTGGAGGAGTACAGGGACTGAAGCCTGTATCATGGTGAAGAGGGGTGGAGTAGGTGGAGGAGTACAGAGACTGAAGCCTGTATCACAGTGAGGAGGGGTGGGGTAGGTGGAGGAGTACAGAGACTGAAGCCTGTATCACGGTGAGGAGGGGTGGGGTAGGTGGAGGGGTACAGGGACTGAAGCCTGTATCACAGTAAGGAGGGGTGGGGTAGGTGGAGGGGTACAGGGACTGAAGCCTGTATCACGGTGAGGAGGGGTGGGGTAGGTGGAGGGGTACAGGGACTGAAGCCTGTATCACGGTGAGGAGGGGTGCGGTAGGTGGAGGGGCACAGGGACTGAAGCCTGTATCACAGTGAGGAGGGGTGGTGTAGGTGGAGGGGTACAGGGACTGAAGCCTGTATCACAGTGAGGAGGGGTGGTGTAGGTGGAGGGGTACAGGGACTGAAGCCTGTATCACAATGAGGAGGGGTGAGGAAGGTGGAGGGGTACAGGGACTGAAACCTGTATCACAGTAAGGATGGGTGGGGTAGGTGGAGGGCTACAGGGACTAAAGCCTGTATCACAGTGAGGAGGGGTGGGGAAGGTGGAGGGGTACATAGACTGAAGCATGTATCACGGTGAGGAGGGGTGGGGTAGGTGGAGGGGTACAGGGACTGAAGCCTGTATCACGGTGAGGAGGGGCAGGGTAGGTGGAGGGGTACAGGGACTGAGGCCTGTATCATTGTGAGGAGGGGTGGGGTAGGTGGAGGGGTACAGGGACTGAAGCCTGTATCACGGTGAGGAGGGGTGGTGTAGGTGGAGGGGTACAGGGACTGAAGCCTGTATCACGGTGAGGAGGGGTGAGGTAGGTGGAGGGGTACAGGGCTGAAGCCTGTATCACGGTGAGGAGGGGTGGGGTAGGTGGAGGAGTACAGGGACTGAAGCCTGTATCACGGTGAGGAGGGGTGGGGTAGGTGGAGGGGTACAGGGACTGAAGCCTGTATCACGGTGAGGAGGGGTGGGGTAGGTGGAGGGGTACAGGGACTGAAGCCTGTATCACGGTAAGGAGGGGTGGGGTAGGTGGAGGGGTACAGAGACTGAAGCCTGTATCACAGTGAGGAGGGGTGGGGTAGGTGGAGGGGTACAGGGACTGAAGCCTGTATCACTGTGAAGAGGGGTGGGGTATGTGGAGGGGTACAGGGACTGAAGCCTGTATCACAGTGAGGAGGGATGGGGTAGGTGGAGGGGTACAGGGACTGAAGCCTGTATCACGGTGAGGAGGGGTGGAGTAGGTGGAGGGGTACAGGGACTGAAGCCTGTATCACGGTGAGGAGGGGTGGGGTAGGTGGAGGGGTACAGAGACTGAAGCCTGTATCACGGTGAGGAGGGGTGGGGTAGGTGGAGGGGTACAGGGACTGAATCCTGTATCATGGTGAGGAGGGGTGGGGTAGGTGGAGGGGTACAGGGACTGAAGCCTGTATCACAGTGAGGAGGGGTGGGGTAGGTTGAGGGTACAGGGACTGAAGCCTGTATCACAGTGAGGAGGGGTGGAGTAGGTGGAGGGGTACAGGGACTGAAGCCTGTATCACAGTGAGGAGGGGTGGAGTAGATTGATGGGTACAGGGACTGAAGCCTGTATCATGGTGAGGAGGGGTGGGGTAGGTGGAGGGGTACAGGGACTGAAGCCAGTCTACGTACGACAGAGGGAGACAGATCTGATGAAGTGCCGAAGCTGTCTTCAAATACCGTAAACGATTGGCCGCTTTGCTTTCACTCAGAAGGAGCCTTGTCAGTAATGAATGGGTTTTAGTGAAGACGTCTGTCAACTCAGTTGAGGGTGGAACATAATGCCGGTGGGGAGAAACTCAGCAACTGTTTAGTCAGGTCAAAATACAGTGCTGGCAGTTAGCTGCATGGAGTTGTCCCATTACACTAAGTCCATATAAGGAATAGAGTAGACCGAGTAGCCAATGACTGCATTTGCAGCAGACCCCGACCTTGACCCTGACCTCCTTACATGATATTTTCTAGCGCCTTGGGATGGCTCTACAGTCGAGAGTTGACCTACAATCTAATGGGCCACAACCACCCTCTTAGCCACCTTACCATGCATATCATTGTATTGGTTTCCTTTATATATAATTGTTAATTCCCATGTAAAACAAAAATGTTATAAATTTTCTTTTCAAATTCTTAAAAATATCTAAACATGATATCTTTATTGACACATGATATTTTTATTGACAAAACTCATTCATTTTGATACACATCGACTTTTTAAAATAAGAGTTGTCCTTTGAGGTCTGGACTTTCTGAGTTACAACAACTGAAGAGTTGTTCTTAAGCCTATAAATGAGCCTTATTTACGCCAATGAAACCGTGGGTTGAACCTCCATGTATGTACAGCCCTATTCATGTCAATGCTTTAATGTTTACCAGTCTCCACCCTAACTATCTTTATCATCACTGTCCTGACACTACAAGAAAACTGTTACTCCAGTACAGATATCCCCAGACACTATTTGCCGTAGCAGTCTTAGCACTGTCCGAACCCTATGTGACAAGTATGACTCGAGCAGAGCCATTCCCAGACATTATCCTACCCCCAATATAAAATCCCATAGGCTTAACATTGAGTGTCATACGGAGTTTTATATGCCACTAGTGGCATACAGAATTGTTATCAGGTAATATTCCAAAATCGAAGAGACGGGGTAGGATAAAATCAAAACCTGATTCGTTTTAATCTTGGCCACCGCATTCCACTCCTGAAGTTTTGGCTCCGGACTTCAATCGGCTTCGCCTCATGAAGTCACTTTGCCAAACTCCAGTCGTGGAATACGGTGGCCAAGATTGAAACTCATCCAGTTTTACATACTATTTGCCATACCAGTCTCTCCTATGACCATCTTTATCATCATTGTCTTAACACTGTATGACTCTAGTAGAGACATTCCCAGACACTATTTGCCATACCAGTCTCTCCTATGACCATCTTAATCATCATTGTCTTAACACTGTATTACTCTTGCAGAGACATTCCCAGACACTATTTGCCATACCAGTCTCTCCTATGACCATCTTTATCATCATTGTCTTAACACTGTATGACTCTAGTAGAGACATTCTCGGACACTATTTGCCATACCAGTCTCTCCTATTATCCTACCCCTAATAAAAAACTCCATAGGCTTAACGTTGGGTCACTGTATTCGGTCTGGAGTTCAGAAAAATGAAAAATATCGCTCTAGTGGGATACACTTGACAAATGACATCATTTGTTAATGTAGAAGTAATTTAGACGGGGGGAGGGGGGTAGGATAAATTCTAAACCAAACTCGAGTTAGTCACGTTATTGTTCATCGCACTCCGGCAAGATCACGTATTACTGCTCTCGGCTTCGCCTCGCACAGTAATACGCGATCTTGACGTTGTGCCATAAACAACAACACGACTAACTCTTGTTTGGTTTCTCCATCTTTATCATCATTGTCTTAACACTGTATGACTCTAGTAGAGACATTCCCAGACACTATTTCCCGTACCAGTCTCTCCTATGACCATCTTTATCATCATTGTCTTAACACTGTATGACTCTAGTAGAGCCATTCCCAGACACTATTTGCCGTACCAGAAGTAGAAACATTCCCAGACACTAGTTTACCATCACCAGTCTCCACCTCACCATGTATTGTTCGAGTCGATGGCCCGCATGGTGGCGTGGCGATCGATTGATGGAGGACGTCTGTATAGTGGTGAGAACATCAATGTCGTCCACTCCACAGTGGCGCCACTTTGTCTAATTGGAGAACAAGAAGTCACTATATGTCTCCAGTAAACAGCTTGGAGAGTGTAGAGACTGGACACGGCTGGTCTCCAGTAAACAGCTTGGAGAGTGTTCATACTGGAGACTCCATGTATCCATTAAACAGCTTGGAGAGTGTACAGACGGACACGGCTTGTCTCCAGTAAACAGCTTGGAGAGTGTAGAGACTGGACACGGCTTGTCTCCAGTAAACAGCTTGGAGAGTGTACAGACTAGACAGGGCTTGTCTCCAGTAAACAGCTTGGAGAGTGTACAGACTGGACACGGCTTGCCCCAGAAAAAAGCATGGAGAGTGTAGAGACTGGACATGGCTTGTCTCCAGTAAACAGCTTGGAGAGTGTAGAGACTGGACACGGCTTGTCTCCAGTAAACAGCTTGGAGAGTGCAGAGACTGGACACGGCTTGTCTCCAGTAAACAGCTTGGAGAGTGTAGAGACTGGACACGGCTTGTCTCCAGTAAACAGCTTGGAGAGTGTAGCGACTGGACACCGCCTGCAAATGGCCGCTCAGTGTAAAGAGCTTTCCTCACAACGAGGCTTGTTTGATCCATCAATGTGACTTGGGACACACTTGGGACGCAGTGACGTCACGCTGGACGCTGTGACGTCAAGCGGGACGCTGCTGACGTCACGGGACTGCCAGGATACATTAGTTCATGGAGCAGTGGGTGTTGTGACGGTTTGTCTTTCTCCTCTGTAATCATTAGACACGTTGTACTACATGGAGACATGGTTAGTGTGCCTGAATGAAATCTCCACCGAGATGTTTTGTTTGTGAATATATACCGAGATCGAAGAACGAGGTGGATATATCCGGCCAAAACCACAAGGGACAGATGTAATTCAGACACATTCACTATGTGCCATTCTGTACCCTAACCCTGTCTCCTTATTATTATATACCTGGAAATGATTAAAAACACTATTTCACAACAAGTCATATGGTACAGAGTGCACGAACTATTTGTTCATGCACAGTGTGTAGAACGGGATCCGTACAGCTCAGCAGTAAGTGTGAGACATTCGTGCACAGTGTGCAGAACACAATCGGTGCAGCTGACCAGTAAGTGTGAGACATTCATGCACAGTGTGCAGAATGGAATCCGTTCAGCTGACCAGTAAGTGTGAGACATTCATGCACAGTGTGCAGAACACAATCGGTGCAGCTGACCAGTAACTGTGAGACATTTGTGCAGTGTGCAGAACGGAATCCGTACAGCTACCCAGTAAGTGTGAGACATTCGTGCAGTGTTCAGAATGGAATCCGTACAGCTACCTAATAAGTGGGAGACGTTCGTAAATAGTGTGCAGAATGGAATTCATACAGCTCACCAGTAAGTGTGAGACATTCGTACACAGTGTGCAGAACGGAATCCTTATAGCTGACCAGTTAGTGTGAGACATTCATGCACAGTGTGCAGAACACAATCGGTGCAGCTGACCAGTAAGTGTGAGACATTCATGCACAGTGTGCAGAATGGAATCCTTTCAGCTGACCAGTAAGTGTGAGACATTCGTGCAGTGTTCAGAATGGAATCCGTACAGCTACCTAATAATGAGACATTCGTACATAGTGTGCAGAATGGAATTCATACAGCTCACCAGTAAGTGTGAGACATTCACGCACAGGGACATAATGATTTGCAGTCCCCATCTCACCTCGCGTTTAATGCCATACATCTGTATGAGTATAGAGAAATATTTCATCACCACTAGAGATAGGAGATCCAAGCTGTTCTGTGCCCTACCTCCCATGGAGGGTTGTGTTGATGTGGATAGCGTACTTCATACGATATTGACACAGCCTCTGTCACCACGAGGCGAGGCTGCTATTGACGGATGACGAGTGGGGAACGTCTCTGAGTGGTTGTGAGCATTCAACCGTGACAAGTATACCCAGCCACGCGTCATTGCACACAGCCACTACTACCTTGAGAACAATATCCATATACGAGAATCATATAGCTACCTAGATAAGTGCTGCCAAAATGCATTTTACTTTACTGAGATTCAATATATTATTCCTGTTTTTCACTACACTATATAGTCGATGATTTAATAGGGACGGTCTATATATGACTTCATGATATTTTTGACAATTTCTCACCCTCACCCCCTCCCTCTTCCCCTGGTTATATTTTGTCATACTACCCTTGTCTATGCTTGGTCATGGAGACTGGACCCCCCATTATCTCACCCCTGGTATTTTTCTCCCATAGACTTAACATTGGGAACTGGTTCCCCATGCCCCTATGAGTATTGCAGTCCGTTCTCCATGGTCCATATCCTGTGTGTCTTCCATTCTTTTAGTGTATACAGGGGTGAGATAAATACAGAAAGCCACTCGCTTTGGTCAAAGAAGTTTGACCAAAACTTGTTGGTTACTCTCTCATCCCTACTGCGTTACGTCATTTATGGACGGCCCCTTATATCAACGTGTTTGCAAGATTTGATCTATTAAAACAACTTGATTTATGAAATCCCAGTTTTAAATTCCGTCCAGAAAATACCGTTTAGTAACTTTTTTATATAGAGTTTATTTGTCAAATCAGTGTTCATATGTATTGGGTAATATTTAGTAGGATGAGAAGTTGGAAACAATGCATGGCTGACCACCAGAGAGACCTGATTCTCTACACTCCTATGTTCTGCACATTCCCATACCCATACACGACCCGTACTCAACGCCCATGGAGTATTGTAAAAAAGATACGGAAATTATGCTTTTGGTTTGCTACTTAATCTCATTTCAGCTTTGCCTCGTGAGATTAGACCACTACGGATTTCTTGGGCGTTTTAACCTGATTTGTCTTTTTGTTTGCGATCTCGTGAGTGCGTGACAGACACTTCGTACGGCGGTGGTTACTGGTCCGTAACTTTCTTTTTCTTTTTCTACGACAGTTTTGTTTTAGTGGGAAATCGGAAAGTCCGTCATTCATCTGGCGAGTCATTGAAGTGACGGACCGCGCCTGTGGGGCAGTGAGGCGGGGTCGGGGGGGGGGGGGGGGGGAGGTGCCAGCCTGGAGGGGGCACACACACAAAGGGGCGGCAAGGGAGGGGCAGACATGGCAATATATTCCCCACAAACCAGGTGCCGGCAAGGGCAGTGTGTATCTGAAAGGGCGGGGGGGGGGGGGGGGGCGGTATTATCGTAAAACTGCATGAGTTTTAATCTTGTCCACCGTATTCCGGGACTGGGGTTTGGCATATTGATTTCACGAGGCGAAGCCGAGTGAAGTCCAGAGCCAAAACTTCAGGAGTGGAATGCGATGGCCAAGATTAAAACGAATCAGGTTTTGATTTTATCCTACCCTGTCTCCTCGATTTTGTAATATTACATGATAATAATTCTGTATGCCACTAGTGGCATATAAAACTCTGTATGCCAGTCAGCGTGGCATACGGAAACTCAATGTTAAACCTATGGGATTTTATATTAGGGGTAGGATAAAATTCAGGATGTATGGATGGAGCAGACAGTGTGTATCTGAGGGGGGGGGGGGGGGTATAATTCAGGATGTATGGATGGAGCAGACAGTATGTATCTGAGGGGGGGGGGTATAATTCAGGATGTATGGAGGGAGCAGACAGTGTGTATCTGAGGGGGGGGGTATAATTTAGGATGTATTGATGGAGCAGACATTGTGTATCTGGGGGGGGGGTGTTATAATTAGGAGGTATGGATGGAGCAGACAGTGTGTATCTTAGGGGGGGGGGTATAATTTGGGATGTATTGATAGAGCTCACAGCAAGGGGGTGGGGAGTTAGCCGAGTGGTTAAAGCACTGTACTTGTGATCCCAAGGTTGTAGGACTGTATGGGTTCGTGTCCCGCCCCCAGCAGTGGTAGGTTTACTGATATATCAAAGGCCAGTCCTTCTCATATCATGTCCATGTGGTGTGGTGTACAGCCACCTTTTTCCTTAATCTCCAGCAGTGGTAGACTTACTGCTATATCAAAAACCAATCCTTCTCATACCATGTCTATGTAGTATGGTGTACAGCCACCTTTCTCCTTCATCCCCAGCAGTGGTAGACTTGCTGCTATATCAAAGGCCAATCCTTCTCATACCATGTCTATGTGGTGTGTGAAGTTAAAGAACTCTCACCTCGGTAAATATGTATGGGTGAGATTTCTACCTGAATTCATCACATAGATTCGATCACCACCCTCGTGGTATAAAAGAACCTTGAGAAAGTCTGATAAGGGCTTGGATAAACGAAGACTGGGCAGTGAATCAAACCAACCAACAATAAAAAAAGCGCACAACTGTAGTTGTGGCGGCCCGCCCCGACAGTGTGTATCTGAGGGGGGGGGGGGGGTATAATTTAGGATGTATAGATGGAGCAGACAATGTGTATCTGAAGGGGGATTATGATTTAGGATGTATTGATGGAGCAGACCGTGTGTATCGGAGGGGGGGGGTATAATTTAGCATGTTTTGTTAGAACACCCAGCTGTAGTTGTGGCGGGCGGCTCGGTCAGTGTGTATCGGGGGTGGGGTGGGGTATAATTTAGCATGTTTGTTAGAGCACCCAGCTGTAGTTGTGGCCGCCGGCCTGATCAGTGTGTATCTGAGGGGGGGTATAATTTAGCATGTTTTGTTAGAGCACCCAGCTGTAGTTGTGGCGGGCGGCCTGGTCAGTGTGTATCTGAGGGGGTGGGGTATAATTTAGCATGTTTTGTTAGAACACCCAGCTGTAGTTGTGGCGGGCGGCTCGGTCAGTGTGTATGGGGGGGGGTATAATTCATGATGTTTTGATGGAACACACAGCTGTATAGTTGTGGCGGGCAGCTCGGTCAGTGTGTATCTGAGGGGGGGGGGTATAATTTAGCATGTTTTGTTAGAGCACCCAGCTGTAGTTGTGGCGGGCGGCTCGGTCAGTGTGTACCGCGGGGGGGGGGGGTATAGTTTAGGATGTATTGATGGAACACTCAGCTGTAGTTGTGGCGGGCGGCCTGTCATTCTGCCCATAGAGCGCCACTCGCCTCGAGGCATGTTTATGTGTGAGCCGCCGGCAAGGCAGTGGAGATGCTGCTCTAAGAGGGATGTGTTGGCATTTGGGCGACAGTATATGCCGCAGATTCATACCTAGGAAGCTGGGCTCGGGCGTTAACATGTATGTCTGTGGAGATATTGGATGGAGTACTGCACTGAGTTCTCTTGTCTTTTGTACCTATGGCCACTAGAAAAATAAACTTGTTTCTCATCACCGCGCGCATAGATCTGTAAAAACTAGTTTAGGAGATTTTTTTTTCTTTTTAAATGAGATGAACCTTGATAGAAATTATGAAATATAAATGTATCTAATATCAAATTAAAGCTCCTGATGTCAGGGATGCATTTAGTGTATAACCAGTATAAATCTGAAAACCCCGCGTAAGTGGACAACCCGCATAAGCGGACACTTTGGCCCGGATTGGAGGGTGCCGCTTATGCAGGATTTTACTGTATGTCTGCAGCCCATTTTATGACACTTCAAAAGCAATCTTTGATCCAGCAAAAAAAAACCACAAAACTAAAAAAGCGCCCTGGTCATATTGTATATGGCTTGGTGAAGGGAAACAAGGTTCTTTTTTAGTAACCTATAAGTGTAGTGGTTGCCGGATATTCACTTATGTTACTACTCAGATAAGATCGTATAGATGATACCCGGTGGTTAAGTGCTCCCTAAGATTAGATTAAACCCATAGGTCGGTTCTTAAATGTACAGTTCGGCACGGATAAGCTTCCTACTCACAAATGTAACAGAGTCTGCAGATTCAATAAAAGACTTTATTTACGTACACAGCTACAGTAAGGGGAGAGCTGGAGCTCAATCCCGTGTAAAACAGCAGTACCTTAACGGCACATGTTAAGTATCACTGGCAATAGGGGAGACGGCACAGCTTAACGGGCTATCAGGCCGTCTCAACCACTGGGATGATACGGACGTATGTGCAATGAGAACCCAATCTGATCCGTCTCGTAGGAGAGGCTTGCATATCCGTTGAGGACCGGGCCTTATATGTTATACAAAGAAGGTTACGTAATCCAGTACAAACCCAAAGCAAGTCTCTGGTCTGTTCTATAAAGGTGAATGCAAGTCAGATGTATCTTAGACAATGTTGAAACGTTTCATGTAAAAAGTTCATGTATTTTCTGATAAGTGCACATTGTTTGGGCATTCACTTTTACACATATTTCCTTTAAAATTATTTGCTTACTTGACCAAGAGTTGTAGTGATGGGGTCATTGTAACATTTGATCTGTAATTGTCTCTCCCTATTCACTGTACATAGATAAAGGCTCATAAATCTCAACAAATAAACCCTCGCGGGGATACCTAATTGCCGATCTGAATAACTGGGAGCGCCCTCTATCATGATACTTAATAGGCAGTCCTATAACTGGAGAACCCTCTTTCGTGATACTTAATAGGCAGTCCGTATAATTAGGAGAACCCTTTATCTTAATACTAAATGTGCAGTCCGTATATCTGGAGTACCCTCCATCATGATACTTAATGGGCAGTCTGTATAACCGGTTATGCCCTCTATCGTGATACATAATTTGCATTCCATATAACCGATACTCAATGGGCATTCTTTATAACCGGGAGAACCCTCTTAAGTGATACTTATTGGTCAGTCCGTAAAACCGGAGCACCCTCTAACGTGATACTTAATGGGTGGCCCGTATAACCAGACACACCCTCTATGTGATACTTAATGGGCAGTCCCTATAAACGCCCTCTATCATGATACTCAATGGGCATTCCGTAATAAACCCTCTGTCGTGATACTTAATGGCCGATCCGTATAACCGCCCTCTATCGTATTGATGGCGCGTTGTCAGATGAGGGATGGCGGCAGGGAGAAGAGTTCTGACATGAGAAGGCAAGGTGCACATTCCTCGTCACCAAAAACCATGGGAACCCGCCAACTCCCCACCACCAGACAGTGTAAAACATAACATCAGCTTTTTAGTTAAACTGTTTCTTAGATTCTACCATGTAACTTTTTGATGTAGCCTTGTTCATGGTGCCAGGGCATTGTGAGGTGAACCGTGATATACCCATGGCTGAACATCTATGAAACACTACCCACTGGCTAGGAATGCAGTATAAATAATGTTCGAGCTCACTGAGACGTAATGATTGAGCACCAACATTGGGTCTACAGGCTGTGAATCGACGACTTTGTTAGTGAATAAAATAACGTTCTCTCATCCATTTGGTGTAGGGCGGGCGGTGTACGGTGTAGGGCGGGCGGTATAGGGCGGGCGGTGTACGGTGTAGGGCGGGCGGTGTAGGGTATAGGGCGGGCGGTGTACGGTGTAGGGCGGGCGGTGTAGGGCGGGCGGTGTAGGGCGGGCGGTGTAGGGTGTAGGGCGGGCGGTGTACGGTATAGGGCGGGCGGTGTACGGTATAGGGCGGGCGGTGTAGGGCGGGCGGTGTAGGGCAGGCGGTGTAGGGCGGGCGGTGTAGGGTGTAGGGCGGGCGGTGTACAGTGTAGGGCGGGCGGTGTACGGTGTAGGGCGGGCGGTGTAGGGCGGGCGGTGTAGGGCGGGCGGTGTACGGTGTAGGGCGGGCGGTGTACGGCGGGCGGTGTAGGGCGGGCGGTGTACGGTGTAGGGCGGGCGGTGTACGGTATAGGGCGGGCGGTGTACGGTATAGGGCGGGCGGTGTACGGTGTAGGGCGGGCGGTGTACAGTGTAGGGCGGGCGGTGTACGGTGTAGGGTGGGCGGTGTACGGTGTAGGGCGGGCGGTGCACAGTGTAGGGCAGGCGGTGTACGGCGGGCAGTGTAGGGCAGGCTGTGTATGGCGGGCGTTATACGGTGTAGGACGGGCGGTGTACGGTGTAGGGCGGGCGGTGTACGGTGTAGGGCGGGCGGTGTACGGTGTACTGCGGGCGGTGTACGGTGTACACCGGGCAGTGTAGGGCAGGCAGTGTACGGTGTAGGGCGGGCGGTGTAGGGCGGGCGGTTTACGGCGGGTGGTGTATGGTGTAGGGCGGGCGGTGTAGGGCGGGCAGTGTACGGTGTAGGGTGGGCGGTGTACGGAGTAGGGCGGGCAGTGTAGGGCGGGCAGTGTACGGTGTAGGGTGGGCGGTGTACGGTGTAGGGCGGGCGGTGCACAGTGTAGGGCGGGCGGTGTACGGTGTACGGCGGGCAGTGTAGGGCAGGCGGTGTATGGCGGGCGTTGTACGGTGTAGCAGGGATGCAAGTTTGCCGACAATTGACGGAAATCAGAAATTTCTGCATCTTGAAATATGATCATTAACAGAGTATGAAAATCATAAAATGAAACTAAATTCCAAGAAATTCTGGCAGCAGGCTTTCACCGACGGCGTATAAACCTCCAGTCAGTACTTTGGCGGCAGTTAAACGCGCCAAGGGCCGTTGACACTGCCGTCAGAGTTCCGTCAAGTGCCGAAATTTTGTTTGACGGCACGGGGCGGGGGGCGCCCCCCCCCCCCGAATACGCCCCATTTTTTTTTCTTTTTTTTTTTCTCCGTTTCCGACTTTTTCATCGGTCCCGACTTTCATCCCTGGTGTAGGACGGGCGGTGTACAGTGTAGGGCGGGCGGTGTACGGTGTAGGGCGGGCGGTGTAGGGCAGGCGGTGTACGGTGTAGGGCGGGCGGTGTACGGTGTAGGGCGGGCGGTGTACGGTGTAGGGCGGGCGGTGTAGGGCGGGCGGTGTACGGTGTAGGGCGGGTAGTGTAGGGTGTACGGTGTAGGGCGGGCGGTGTAGGGCGGGCGGTGTAGGGCGGGCGGTGTAGGGCGGGTAGTGTAGGGTGTACGGTGTAGGGCGGGCGGTGTAGGGCGGGCGGTGTAGGGCGGGCGGTGTAGGGCGGGCGGTGTACGGTGTAGGGCGGGCGGTGTAGGGCGGGCGGTGTGCGGTGTAGGGCGGGCGGTGTAGGGCGGGCGGTGTACGGTGTACGGCGGGCGGTGGACGGTGTAGGGACTAGCATTAACAAATATCAAAGAAGTTTGATATTCAAATTGTAAGAGACTGGGCGTACCTCAGGTACTGCTAGTTGGTAACTGGGCATTACATAGAACTCCATCGAGAATCGTCTAGAAAAACAATGCTCCATGAGTTTTAATGTGCCACAATCATCATCGAGGCGATATTAGTCCTGGAACCGTAAACTGGTAAAAGGGTCCCTGAGTAATCATATATAAAGTCCTGACCATGCTGTACAAGTTACAGAACGAGATGCTAATTTACAGTTTGTACGGACCGAGGCGTTTATGCCGAGTTCCGTACAAACGGTAAATTATCATCGAGTTCTGTGACTTGTACAAGCATGGTTGGACGTTTTATATTTTCTTTATACCCGAAATTTAAAAAAAATCCATTTAATTTTTCTTAACAACCAAAATCTTATGGCTAGGTGGTCCGTATTTTAGTGTACGGACCAGTGGTCCGTACAGTATTTTTACGTCATATGCCAAAACGGTGCGTATTTACAGTAAATATACTGCATGGGTATATAGTAAAGTAAAAAAAACTGACTTGCTGTTTAAACTTTGAATCTCTACGAACTTACAGACTGGCAGATACTTCCCCTTGATATAACTGACACTTCACCCCCCCCCCCCCCCCCCCACCCCGGTCAGGTCTATAAGGTTCCACGATTATTTCTCGACACTTGCCTCGGGCTGTATGGAAATCCCATGCGACAAGCTCACAATCAGCAGAGGAATTCACAACTCAAGTCGATACTTCAGTTTCAGTTCATTTATTGTTGATGGAAAGGTTGCGCCGCTCACGATTGCCCTATGGCTGGGAGGGTTTTCCAGAGGGGATATTGATGAGTGGGCGTGGCTGAGGTAAGGTGAGTGACAGGTGGGCGTGTCAGCACGGGAGTGGGCGGGGCCTCTGGGAATAACTCAGGCACCTAACACTGGAGAGAAATCTACAGCTACGAAATCACACCAACATGAGGAGCCAGGAACTCTGTGAGAAAAAGGGATTTATTGGTGAATTTATATTTTATTATATACTTATATGACCATGCTTTTAATGACCAGAACTATAGTTTGTTGGTTGGTTTGATTTAATATCCAGTTAACCATTACCGGTTCATACCAGACCTTCTCAAGGTTCTTTCACACCACAAGGGTGGTGATAGAATCTATGAATTCAGGTAGAAATCTCACCCGTACACATTTTCCAAGGTGAGAGTTCTTCTAGATCCCACACCACATAGACCTGGTATGAGAAGGACTGGCCTTTGATATAGCAGTAAGTCTACCATTGCTGGGGGCAAAGGAGAAAGGTGACTGCATACCACACCACATAGACATGGTATTAGAAGGACTGGCTTTTGATATAGCAGTAACTCTACCATTGCTGGGGGCAAAGGAGAAAGGTGGCTGCATACCACACCACATAGACATGGTATAAGAAGAATTGACCTTTGATTTAGCAGTAAATACCACATATAGCAGTAAGTCTGCAATATGAAGGAGAAGAGTGGCTGCAGTGGGACCCGTACCCATAACTTTGGGATCACAAGTCCAGTGCCTTAACCACTGAGCTAACTCTCCACCCCCACCAGAAGTATGGATTCCGTTCTTCAGTGAATGACGAAATGACAATGACAAGTCCCTCTGTACCACTAACCGCTGTCATTCTGGAAACAGTGAGTTGTAAAATGGCGATGTTAATGATTTCCAGGTATATGATAATAAGGACACATAGTGATTATGTATTGATTACAATTGTACAGTTGTACAGTTGTACACCGCCCGCCGTACACCGCCCTCCGTACACCGTACACCGTACACCGCCCTCCGTACACCGTACACCGTACACCGTACGCCGCCCTCCGTACGCCGCCCTCCGTACACCGCCCTCCGTACACCGTACACCGTACACCGCCCTCCGTACACCGCCCTCTGTACACCGCCCTCCGTACGCCGTACACCGTACACCGCCCTCCGTACACCGCCCTCCGTACACCACCCTCCGTACGCCGCCCTCCGTACACCACCCTCCGTACACCGTACACCGTACACCGCCCTCCGTACACCGCCCTCCGTACACCGCCCTCCGTACACCGCCCTCCGTACACCGCCCTCCGTACACCGCCCTCCGTACGCCGCCCTCCGTACACCGCCCTCCGTACACCACCCTCCGTACACCGTACACCGTACACCGCCCTCCGTACACCGCCCTCCGTACGCCGCCCTCCGTACACCGCCCTCCGTACACCACCCTCCGTACACCGTACACCGTACACCGCCCTGCGTACACCGCCCTCCGTACGCCGCCCTGCGTACTCCGTACACCGCCCTGCGTACACCGCCCTGCGTACGCCGCCCTCCGTACGCCGCCCTCCGTACGCCGCCCTCCGTACACCGCCCTCCGTACACCGTACGCCGCCCTCCGTACACCGCCCTCCGTACACCGCCCTCCGTACACCGCCCTCCGTACACCGTACGCCGCCCTCCGTACACCGCCCTCCGTATGCCGTACGCCGCCCTCCGTACGCCGCCCTCCGTACACCGCCCTCCGTACGCCGCCCTCCGTACACCGCCCTCCGTACACCGTACACCGTACACCGCCCTCTGTACGCCGTACACCGCCCTCCGTACACCGCCCGCCGTACACCGCCCGCCGCCCGCCGTACACCGCCCTCCGTACGCCGCCCTCCGTACACCGCCCTCTGTACACCGCCCTGCGTACACCGCCCTCCGTACACCGCCCGCCGTACACCGCCCGCCGTACACCGCCCGCCGCCCTCCGTACGCCGCCCTCCTTACACCGCCCTCCGCACACCGCCCGCCGTACATCGCCCGCCGTACACCGCCCGCCGTACACCGCCCTCCGTACACCGCCCGCCGTACACCGCCCGCCGTACACCGCCCGCCGTACACCGCCCTCCGTACGCCGCCCTCCGTACACCGCCCTCCGTACACCGCCCGCCGTACACCGCCCTCCGTACACCGCCCTCCGTACACCGCCCGCCCTACACCGCCCGCCCTACACCGCCCACCGTACACCGCCCGCCCTACACCGCCCGCCCTACACCGTACACCACCCGCCCTACACCGCCCGCCCTACACCGTACACCCTACACCGTACACCCTACACCGCCCGCCCTACACCGTACACCACCCGCCCTACACCGCCCGCCCTACACCGTACACCGCCCGCCCTACACCGCCCGCCCTACACCGCCCGCCCTACACCGCCCGCCCTACACCGTACACCCTACACTACCCGCCCTACACCGCCCGCCCTACACCGTACACCCTACACCGCCCGCCCTACACCGCCCGCCCTACACCGCCCGCCCTACACTGCTCACACTCACACAGGGCCACCTGCCTGTGATTTGTCCTCCAGTCCCACCCATGCCTGGAGAGACTCGTGATTGATCTCAGACAGACTGAAGGCCGCCGAGAATCCACCAACTTCCCGCCAAAGAGTTTTACTGATTCATTCGCAGATGGCAGCTTCCTCTTTTACAAGGAAATTCTTGTTTTTATTTTCATTCTCTTTTTTAGATCAATGTGTCTAGAGTCTGTGCTATAGGCGTAATTTTTCTTATCATTTCTAGTTTATAAATTTTCTTTTATGTGTGTACAACAAAGGAAGAATGTACATTGGGCCTCATTCACACTAATAAACAGTGGTCCAAACCTCCCTACACACCCCATCCCAGTCCATGGCCAATAACGATGTGTTCTCCATGTTTTCTGAAGCGCCAAATCCACTAAGGCGACCAAGCGAATGTGTCTGAGATCCGTGCAACTGTGCGAATCCCATGCGATAATATTCAATATATTAGATATTGTCGCAAGGAATTCGCATGTCCATGCGAACGTCTGCGAACGTCTGCGAACGTCTGCGAAAGTCTGCGAACCCAAATTCACATGTAAAATCGCCTTAGTGGATCTGGCACTTTCAGTCTCTCTGAGGCAGTAAATTCCACATTAAATATATTTCCAATATTTTTTCATGACCCCAACCGACTTCCCTGCTTCCTTAAGCGATATAGATAGAGGAGTGAGTCACTACAATTCTTGGGTTTTAAAAAGGTGTCATTTCAGTAACTTAGAGGCATTGCTCAAAATATACCCACAACCATTAAGCATAGAGAATCACCAAAGTGTACGGTATTTATGTCGATTGCCAGAACATATGATGTTTTATTTCACCCCTGGTATTTTCTCAATTGATATAACATTGGAAACTCTTATCCAACGCCTATTGAGTATTTAGAAATACTTGGGGTATTTGGGGATTACGTCACAGACGTTAGCCCATAAGTCAATTAGTCAATGTGAAAGGTGAGATAAATTCAGAAACCTATTAAAATCTAGGGTCAGAGCTCGATGCCATCTCGTTTGAACCGCTACATAATTCATATGGATCTGCCATGTGAATTACTACGCAATTCAAACTTAATGGAATACGATCTCTGACCCTGAACGTTCATAGTTTTCCTCTATAATGATCCACTGTCATCCAAGTACCTTTGAAAGTATATAATAAAGGGAAAACAGACCAGGCGTTTAATCTGTGAAGTGTTACTCACTTAGTCTAGAAAATACACCTCTCCCGCCTAACGGTGTAGGGGCAAGTGTTAGTGCCAGTTTTTTAGTTCTTACTCGCGCTAGGGACTACTTTCTTCGTAGACCCTAGTGCAACTGGGAGAGAGCAATTTTTAGTTCATAACAATTCAAAGATTAAACGCAAAGTCAGTTTTTCTACTTTAATCAGGGACGTTTTTACCAGTTCATGGTCCCAGGACTTACACCATAGGTGTAGATGCAGACAAACCTGTCTGCAGTCGCTGTAGATGTAAAACACTGCAGAAAAAAATTCATTTTGCAGCAATTATACATTTGAATAGTGCCCACTCTGTTATTTAGTACCAATCTGTCTGACAACAACCGCACTGCATTGTTCGATGACTCTCTGACAAGTGGCGCAGTGAAGACTAATTGCAATTTGATATTTCCATTCGGTGGGTCAGCGCCTCTAGATTTCCAGTCATTTTCTCCACCTCATCATACTGTAGTAGTAACAATATACCGTAGTCCATATCTTATTCACCGCTGGGTGAGGGACTGTAACCTAACAATCTGATCGTCCAGTGAGGGCCTGCAGTCTAAGGGGGGACCCCCACCTACCACGATAGGCCACGACATGCTTCCCGATCGCTACGATTTGAAATGGGGAAATCGTAACCTATCAGGAGGTCCCTGATAGGTTCAACAGTTTGAAATCGTAGAGCTTGGCAACGCCTTGGGAGGACCAATAACATAAACTATGGTCACGATAGCTCCACGACGAAACCAGCGGCTGCTACGATACCCTAAGACAGGCTACGGAATTTCCAACATGTTGGAAATTATCTGGACCTCTACGTTTGTTGTTTTCATCGCAGCCTATCGTGAGCTGTCGTAGACGGAATCGCAGAAACCTGTTCCACCTACCACGATTTTGCCAGACCTCACACTACAATCGGAATGGTGTCGGGAAGGCCGCCGTAAGGCCAATCGGGACCAGAATCGTGGTAGGTGGAGGCAGGCTTTAACAGGGAGATCACCATCTGCTGGCTGGTAATACATGAGCCGTAGCGGGAGGTGTTCTCGGAAGACGACGGAGATGTAGAGCAGCTCACGGAGTTGATGTTTGTCCGCCTGAGATGCTCCTCTCATCTGACATGAAAGAAGTGACTTCCCAGAAGCACGGCCTACCACAGAACAAACCCGCCTCCACTAGACTGGCGCCAGTCCCTGCATCCTGTGGCTACCCTTACTCCTACGTTACCCTTTCTCGCTGGAATACATTGATAAATTGACGAAACAGGGCTGGAATGCGGGGACGCGCAATAGCGTGACCACCCTACCCGTTTCTCTCTATTCGTGGTCGTACAGCGGAATGGAATAGATCATCTGCCGCGTTTTTTGACATTTGATTCTAATACATTGATAAATTAATATTAATATCATAAAGATATCCTGGCTACTTGTCAGGATATCTGCTGGGGGATTGATACCCTCTCACTTTGATCACAATCAGGTCACAGTCGGGAGCAGGCGAAATTTATTGCTATGACAACAAGGGTGTCCAGAGAACTGGAGGAGCGGGATGGGGAGAGGTAGGATGAGGTGTATGGTTACAGGGAACGACTGGGGGGCATATACAGGAGGTTCCGTACCTACTGGACAAGTCTTTGATTCATGGGCCAGGGAGATGGATACCTACTATAATGAACTTTATTCTGATTTCGATTAATCATTTAATTAATGTTCATAATCAGAGACTTGAGCATGGGCCAGTCAGGGAAGGATACATATCATAATGAACTTTATTCTGATTTTCTTCAATCACTTAATGACTGTTCATAATCATTATCTCACCCCTGGTACAAGTTTAGCCATAGGAATAACATTAGAAAAAAATACTCAACGATCACCCCCGTATAGTGACGATACTACGCCACGGCCGTGGTGTAGTGAATTTTAGATGACGTCATATGAATTTGCTAAATATATATTCAAATTATTCTGAAATTGTGATTGTTCAATATCATAGAAAGGGGTGAGATAAATCCAGAACCGCACTCGAATCGTAAAATACACAATACTCCACTCGTTTGGTTGGGCTGTAATCGTCACTCGGCTTCGCCTCGATGAGGATTGCGGCCCATCCAAACTCGTGGAGTATTGTGTATTTATATGATTCTCGATGCAGTTCTATATAACTCAGCAACCAAAACTCATGGTATATTTTCAGTAGATACTGATCTCGATGCAGTTCCTTATTATTTGGTAATTATTAAAAAGAAAGCCCTCACCCTAACTTGCCGGCCGGTATTTTATTGGAGTAGTATTCAGCTCTTGTGGCTCAATCAGAAAACCATATTTGGTAATCACGACAGGACCGGAACCACGTGACTGAGGAAGGCATCACGTGACTTCCGCTGGGTATATCTCAGTCCGCTGGTTCCCAACCTCATAGGACACCTACAGTATAGGAGCCGACCCGCCGACCAGGGACCAGCATCCTGTATTAGCTGGTACCTCTCTGGTATCTCGCTGGTACTTCGCTGGTTGATATTCAACGCAGCGCCTCCGTTTCCGGTTGCGCGCGCATCGGACCGGAAGTAGGCAGCCCCTCGCCGACAGCTGCTAGGTAGCGCCACCTTGTGTTTGTGTAGTGGCCATGTGACATCCGCTTCCTCTTTCTTCACGCAGTTAGAGCCAGACTAGACGAGCGCTCGACCGTGAGGAATATCTTTTATTTATCTAGAAAAAAAATCAAAGAAACGGGTATATGTATTGAGGTATATGTATTCAAAGACCCCACTGAAAATGAATGGGAACTCAGTAAACCACGACCCATTATTTAAAACACACCAGATGCCATAACTGTGGTATATGGATTTAAATATGTGGTATAAGCTCTCAAAGCCATGGTATACGGGAAAATAACCCATTTGTACTATAGAGCAAAGAATTAGTCCCTGTTGCTTTACCCTATAATATGGTAGTTAGTGGGTTTAATTTACTCGAAAAGATGGATAATGAATACATGTACAACAAACGAGGGGTTTGCGGAAAGGCTGTTCTGAAAGGCTAGCGCTTGTGTATTACTACACATCAACCTCTTGTAGTTAAGAGCCCCCTGTCCACAAAACCAGCGTTTATTTTCTCTGCCTACGTCCCCTATTCAATACATCTAATGAGTGCCTGTGCTGTTAACTAGACGGAGGTGTCTGAGACATGCCTCTGTTACTAGCATGGTGGAGGTATATTCACAGATGGTGTGGGGGTGATATTGATATTTTACGCTGTACCACCTGCATGGCTAAGATCAAGGCAACAATTAGAAGAATCTCTGCTATAAGCGGCTCATTTATCCCCTTCTCACCCTGCTACATGCCTGTGAGAAAGCCATATGAGGAAATCACCTGCATGGCTAAGATCAAGGCGACAAGTAGAAGACTCTCTGCTATAAGCGGCACATTTATCCCCTTCTCACCCCGTTCTATGCCTGTGAGAAAGCCGTATGAGGAAATCACCTGCTTGGCTAAGATCAAGGCGGCAAGTAGAAGACTCTCTGCTATAAGCGGCTCATTTATCCCCTTCTCACCCCGCTCTATGCCTGTGAGAAAGCCGTATGAGGAGGCGCATTACAGGCTCGTCTTTTAATGATGACGACTGCCTGTGAGTAAAACCCAGACCTCATTTCATCTGGAGACTGTTTAAGGCGTGTCTTATGGCTTCCTACTGTATGTGGGCTTCACCGGGCGATATTAAACTCGCCCGTATAGAAGTCTTCAGAACGCCCGAGAGATTTATCAATTCTCCAACTCTAACATAGATTTCTCACAATACATATATATATATAAAGGAAATGAGATACTCTGGAATTTTTTATTTTTTTTTTTATTCAAAGAAACATTAATGACTGTAACACGTTCGCTAGTCTCCTAGCGATCTTCCACGCATTAGTCAGGTACAGGTAACATAACAGAGTCTAATATAGACTACTACAGAGTAAGGACAATAGAATTGGGTCTTTATCTGAAACCAGGGACCTAAAGATTTGGAAATACTCCCCAGAGATTTATCAATTCTCCAACTCTAACATAGATTTCTCACTACATATATATAAAAAAAAAGAGATACTCTGGAATGGGATCTTTATTTGAAACCAGGGACCTTAAGATTTGGAAATACTCCCGAGAGATTTACCAATTCTCCAACCCTCACATATATTTCTCACATGAATCACACACACAAAAAGAAATATGTGATATATTGGCAGTTGTTTGAATTCCTGTATACGGGAATTGCACATAGATCCTTCCCCACTGAAGGTTTTATGTGAGGCAGGGGGTTGCTTTTAGTTTATAACTGTTTGTTCTTGTGGTATTCCACTTTATACAACGAGGAGCTGAGAAGTTGTCCTCACGTTCTCAATTCTGTTTGTGTACTTTCTACTCTCTTAAATTCTGGAGCGATTCCAAGTGATGTAAACTATTTACATAAGCACGTACTACCATTAAGCTTTTTACAGAAAATGGACATTGTTCATGTCTGTTCTGTACATGCTGATAAAACGATATGGTCACATGATCCGTCTCGACCAATCAGATCACGATCTCTACATGCACCCTTCATTCAGGTCTCACTCTGCTATTTAATTTTGATGTTCTTAATCCTCCAGTTTAATTAAGCTATGGATATTCCTTTTAAAACGTCCAAGAGAGAGGTAGGAGAGTAAAGTGAGGGTGATTGAGAATGGCCCATACTTATATAGAACTGCATCGAGAATCATATAAATACTGATTACTCCACGTGTTTGTATGGGCCGCAATCGTCATCGAGGTGAAGCCCAGTGACGATTACAGCGCATCCAAATTTGTTCGAGTATTGTGTATTTTACGATTAGAATGCGGTCCTGGATTTGTCTCACCCTTTTCACCGACATCACAATGTCAGGATAATTCAAATTACTTCGCAATTCCAGTTGGTTAATAGCATATGACGTCATCTCATATATACTGCTACGACTGTGGCGTATTATTTTCACTTAAGACAAATGCTAGCAGTTGGGTGATTTCTAAATTATATTGATTTTTGCAAATAACTCTGGATAATATAAGTTCCATATATCAGCAAATAGAAAATGCAAAAAAGGCATGTCACCATGCTAACTTCTATGGTAAGGCCAGCTGACAAGATAAATTCTTAACTATTGGTGTCTATGGGAAACTGGGATGTTTTGAATTTATGGCTAGATGACGCTGTTGTTCTATTGCTATGTTCAAATAGTTCTGGATTCTGATAGTTGGGAACATATACAATGAGAAATGATAAAAGAATAATATGTCATCATGATAACTTCTATGGGAAGGACATCTGAAAAAGCTAAATGCTTAAGAATCGGTGTCTATGGGGAACTGCAATATTTTCATGAAATCAGATGGCAGCACCTGTTTAAAATGCAGGTCTGAGAATATTATTGTAGTTTGCCACCTCGATGACGAAATTCAGAAATTCAGGGGTGGGGTAGACTGGCCTCAGTCCCTGTATAATACCCCTCCACTCCTTCTGAGTGACACAGGGACTGGTCTCATCCGTGTAGACTGGCGCGATGTAGCGCCACTCTCCCCAAGCAGAGGTCTGCTACTGGTCAGGATATCTGCTTGGAGATTGATACCCTCTCACTTTGATCTCAATCGAGACATAGTCAGGAGTAGGCGAAATATATTTCTATAAAAACACAGGCAGGCAGGGAACTGGAGGAGGGGAGGGGGTAGGGGTAGAGGGAGGTATAGGGTTAAAGGAAGTGGATTGGGGTCATAAACAGGAGATTCTGTTCCTACTGGACAAGTCTTTGATTCATGGGCCAGTCAGAGAAGGACACGTGCTATAAAGAATTGTATTCCGATTTTCTTTAATCATTTAATGAATGTTCATAATCAAAGACTTGGGCAAGTCTAGAATGGGGGGGGGGGGGGGGGTAAAGTATTCAGAAATTCTGCGTACGTACTTTATGGATAGCCCCCATTCCCGATATACACTCAGGGCTTTCTGTGCCTCCTGAGAAATTAATCCACGAAGTAACCGCCCTAGTATCCCCCACACCGTTGTTGATGTGGGGATGCAGTTTTCTTGTATTCCCCACACACCCCTCCCTCCCCCCCCCCCCCCACCACCCGTCCTTCTCCAGGCCAGGAATGCCAGTTTTCATTGTTTTCATTGAAATTCATGTTTTCATTTTCAGTATAAACAAAAATCTTTTCCTTGTGTATTATCAGGGATGCCAGCTTGTAGGATTTTGCTTAGACGTGTAGGATTTTCATTTTAGTCTAAAAGATATTAAAATTTCAAGAAATTGTATATTATGAGAACAAACTCCAGGTTCCCTGACATCTAGATGTTAGATAAATTTGTTCTGTAATCTTTCAGAATTCTGAATTCAGCTACCCACAGCACACTCAGTTAGAGGGCCTATGGATCCCAGAGCTCCAACCTACAGCTGTAGGATGGTAGGATTCCTGTGGGAAATGCTTCTACGGTCAAGGGCAAACTTGAATACTGACATCTGATTGGCTTAAAATGTGTCATATGAGAATAGAGCTATTAATGCATTACCAAGTCTGAAAGAAAATATCAGAGGAATGCCTAATGAACTTGTAAAGTGCAGAACTACACATATACCCACTCTCATAGCAGATATCTAGCTATCCTATACTGCCAGTCCATGCCCAAGGATCTGCTAGGAGAGTGATGGGTATTCCCCATACACCATGTGCCATTTAGATGATACATAAACTGGCCTCAGTCCCCATGTGGGAATTTTTCTTGACCCCCACTGGAATCCCTGTAATATTGACATACCAACTGCTAAATTACCCAATTCAGTAATTTACCTCCCCCATTGACCCCATGTAAAAACGTGAGCTTTCCCCTTGAGCCTTGGATTCCCTACTCTAGTGCACATGGAATGTGTAAACCCTGTATTGCAATGGAAAATATTTCACTGTTTTTTCTGACCCCAACTGGCATCCCTGCCTCCCACCATACTTTAGTGTGTATCACTGCACGAAAATCACTATTTTACATATGTATAAGAAACGCGTCTAACGCCTGGCGTATATATATGTTGCGCAGAGTATATTTTATCTTAAATACGCCAGGCGTGAAAGACAGCCAAGTCGCGCCCGTCTACATATGGAAACTGTCTTGTAGACGCCCGAAACGTAGACGCGTATAAGAGGTGTATACAAGTATAAACAAGCCACGATACAGCCGATACGTGCGTTATCGCAATGGCGTTTATATATGTAAAATAGTGGTTTTCGTGCAGTGTATAGGAATATGATAGTGTCTCAACACTACATTATTTAGGTTAATCAAGGTGTCTTAACTTGTGGTAACAGATCAACAGCTTCTGCTGTTGTCAAAACTAGGGAGGCTCAAATGAACATCATACTGAAATACTGTATATTTGATAAACTATATTTAGTTTACTTGTATGAACAACTCAATGTATGTACGAGATTACAATACATTGCTGTAAGGGTAAACCACACCGACCATTCTTGGCTGAATACTTTTACAGCTTAAATAAAGAAAAATTTAAAATTAAAAAAAAAAAATAAAAAAAACACCCCTCCCCCCGTCCTCCCCCCCCCCCCACCCCTCCCTGTCCTCCTCCACCCACACTCCTCCCCCGACCTCCTCCCCCCACCTCCTCCCCCCCCCCCCACACACCCTCCCCCCCCCCCCCACACCTTCCCCCCCACACCCCTCCCCCGTCCTCCTCCCCCCCCGCCCATACCCCTCCCTGTCCTCCTCCACCTACACCTCCTCCCCCCACCTCCTCCCCCCACACCCCTCCCCCGTCCCCCTCCCGCTCCGTCCTGAGGCGTGGAGCAGGTATAAACTCGGCATGGAGAGTGTAGTGGGCGGGGAGTTACGGCTCGGCGACCCGGCGGCCCGTCTGAGCCGCTCCGAGCTGCTCGCCGCCCGTCACCGTACATCGCTCACTCCGCTGACGCCTTGACAGTTGTTTTCACCGCAGTAGCCACAACAGCAGCTGATGCAGGCAGCAGGCGGCAGGCGGCAGGCGGCAGGCGGCAGGCGGTAGGCGGCAGGCGGCAGGCGGCAGGCGGCAGGCGGCAGGCGGCAGGCCCGGGACCAGAGGCATCCAGGGCAGGTAGGGAGCATCTGGAGACTTAGACTGGCCTCAGTCCCTTTACCTCACCCCTGGTATTTTTTACTCATAGGATTAACATTGGGAACTCGTTCTCCATGCGCCTACGAGTATTGCAGTCCGTTCTCCATGGTCTATATCCTGTGCAACATCTATTCTTTTAGTGTGTACAGGGATGAGATGAATACAGAAAGCAACTCGTTCGGGTCGAAGAAGTCATTCTCAAACTCGTTTGAATGCTACATGATGTTCACTCGGCTGTCGCCTCATTCATATCACTCTGCATCGAACTTGTGTAGAACGACGACTTTGACCAAAACTTGTTGGTTTCTTCTTTAGTCTCCCATGCCTGCACCTCCGCCTCCCGGACCAGTCAGGCGTAATGAGGGGAAGTCCACATGCTGTAACGTAGTTCTATTTGTTGCTTTTAATAGATGGTGTTCGTAATCAAAGACTTGAGCAAGTTTATTTCATTTCCATTCTTTGAAATCATGTCCATATTAAAAGGCTTGGGCGAGACTATTTTATTTCTTATTAAGTCTATTCTATTTCTTTTCGATAGATGATATCCTGAATCAATGACTTGGGCAAGTCTATCTTATTTCTCATTAATAAATGGTAGCCTGAATCAAAGACTTTGACAATTCTATCTTTTGTCTTATCAATAGATGATGTTCATAATCAAATACTTGGGCAAGTCCATTATATTTCTTATCGATAAATCATGTTCATAATCAAAGACTTGGGCAAGACTTTTATTTCTTGTTTCTTATCAATAGATGATATCCATAATCAAAGACTTGGGCAAGTCTACTGGAGTCTATGTGTCTGTCTGTGTGTTTGTGTGTCTGTGTGTGTGTGTGTGTGTGGGAAGGGGGGTGGTTCACGAATTGATTCTGTGAAATGACACTGGGTATCTGTGCTTGCAGTGATTCATGTGGCCTTCATTTTATATCTACAGTCAGAATGCTGGTGCTCCCCTGTTGCTGTGTTGTTTTCACATAAACAATGTCCATGATTTCTTTATTATGCCTACTAGGCCTATAGATATTTTACAGTGAATCCGCATAGGTCCTCCTCAAGTGATTTAACAATTGGATTTGGTATTACTATATTCATCATTATAACAATTCTTCAGAGAATGAACAGGGAGAAACGTCTAATAAATCTGTTATTTGTATGACATATTTGTAACCCCTATGAGAAACTTGCCTTATCTTGAGAAGTTCTGCGCAATGGCATCGTATGCGCTCGGATATTACTACGCGTCACCTCCTCGGAGCATACGGCCGCTTGTATCTGAAACCAGTCAATATTGTGTTTTTATTATATTCCCATGCAGTACATTTGATAATTACGTACTGGTGCTCCCTATGCAGTATAAATTGTATACTGAACCCTGTGCAGTACACTGTTATACTGAACACGTTGAAACATCAGCAGTGTGTGGGCTTTCACTCTGACATGTTATCTTTGCCAATATATGGTAAGATTTGATTAATTTTGGGTATATAATAAATATAGAACGACCCGCCATGGTACAAAACTCGATGATTATTAATGTTATTTACGGAACTCGGCCAATATCCCATCTCGTGTTGTTGCATGTACATTATGGTCAGGTCGTTCTATATAAAAAATCCCCACCGTCGTTCTACACCTAGAGCTCTTATAGGAGAGACTCACACTGATACAGATTTTACTTCACAGATTTCGCCAATACTGGCCCGGTGGAGGGACCTCTTAGTTTGATTAAGTGACGGTGGGGGGGGGGGGGATGCTTACCCTATCAGTGAATCCCGGCCCAGACTGCCCGACAGCTGTGCGGCTACAGGGCACAGAGTGACTGCTAGTTCTACTGTCAACCACTGTCAATAAATCATATAAAACCTAGGTTGCCTGGTACCTACACTGGACGCCAGAGCTACACTACGTTAGCCCTGGTCGGGTTAAATCCATGGCCATCTTGACCCACTACAGGGACATGTCTGGTACTCTCCTGCCAGACATTTAGTACTGCTTGGAGAGTCTGTTATGTCATAATCTCAAAGACAATTTTACATTTTCTTATTTCCTGTCCTGTGTATTTTTTTTCAAATTATAACGAGCATAAATCTTGGTTTCTTTATCCATTTGTTAGCTATGAATCTTTCCTATAAAGTATATTTGCTCTTAGAACCTACATTGAACAAAATTACCTGGCGCACCACAGATACCATGTGATTTAACTGACCAACCTCTTAGTCCGAACAGAGTGGAGACAGAGGTGGTGGCCAATCTATGAAGAGGGTGGAGACAGAGGTGGCGGCCAATCAATGTCAGAACAGAGTGGAGACAGAGGTGGTGGCCAATCTATGTCAGAACAGAGTGAAGACAGAGGTGGTGGCCAATCTATGTCAGAACAGAGTGGAGACAGAGGTGGTGGCCAATCTATGTCAGAACAGAGTGGAGACAGAGGTGGTGGCCAATCTATGTCAGAACAGAGTGGAGACAGAGGTGGTGGCCAATCTATGTCAGAACAGAGTGGAGACAGAGGTGGTGGCCAATCTATGTCAGAACAGAGTGGAGACAGAGGTGGTGGCCAATCTATGAACAGAGTGGAGACAGAGGTGGTGGCCAATCTATGTCAGAACAGAGTGGAGACAGAGGTGGTGGCCAATCTATGTCAGAACAGAGTGGAGACAGAGGTGGTGGCCAATCTATGTCAGAACAGAGTGGAGACAGAGGTGGTGGCCAATCTATGTCAGAACAGAGTGGAGACAGAGGTGGTGGCCAATCTATGTCAGAACAGAGTGGAGACAGAGGTGGTGGCCAATCTATGAACAGAGTGGAGACAGAGGTGGTGGCCAATCTATGTCAGAACAGAGTGGAGACAGAGGTAGTGACCAATCTAACTCAGAACAGAGGGGAGACAGAGGTGGCGGCCAATCTATGAACAAAGTGGAGACAGAGGTGGAGGCCAATCTAAGTCAGAACAGAGTGGAGACAGAGGTGGAGGCCAATCTATGAACAGAGAATAAATTTGTATCCACCTATTACAAAGTGTCCATGGGAAACACATAGGGAGTGTGATTGGACATACCCGGCGCATACGGATATGTGGTATGCTCCGGGTGGCGCATATAAAAGAATAGTATGTATTGAAAAATAGTGCATAACTAAAACGAAATAATATCGACATGCCACTTGTCCAGAAAAGGTGGATAATAGATAGAATATAGACTTCTTCCAGTTAAAAGCGGTTGTTTGCTCCTCGGAGTTGACTCTACGCAATATCCTGGCATGCGCTCGGATACTACTGCGCGTCAACATCTCTGAGCATACCACTGCTTGTATCTGAAACCAGTCAATATTGTGTATGAATTTAGGCCTCATTCACACCAATATACAGTAGTTCAACCTCCACACGCACCCAAGCCCCACTACATAGCCTATAGCTATATAATTGTCCATGCTTTATGTGGTGGCTGTGTTTTGGTATTCCACAGTTGTCCCCTATTATTCACTCCTCTTGACAGGAGTTGAGATATGTTAAGAGGTGGTTGGGGCACGACTTGGGGTGGGGCGAAGTGAATCGAAGACGGGTTTCTACTGACAATATGACCCACAACATGACCCAGCGAGACAAACTACCAACAGGCACATCCAAAACAAGACCCGTCTTCAAAGCAGGTTTTATAGAATTACTCCCAGATGTCTAAGTGTTTTCTCTCATTCCCTACTGTAAACAGAATCCTGGAAACATCCGTGTTCGTGACTGAGTCCAACCACCATGGGAACTTTATTAAAATATTGTCCGTTCATTCTATTTTTACTTGGAACATGGATTAATTATTATATTATTATGAAATTGAAGTGAATTTGCCTCAATAATTGATTCATGAATCATTATACGCTAATGAAGAGACTTAAAAAAAAAAACTGAATGACAAGAGATTAGGATTAACTGATCATAGAAAAGAAATACCATACGATATTCAAGGGGACTGGAGATACGGTCATTGTGGTGTAGTAATTAACCCTTTCTGACAGGGCAATGCCATATGGCATTCCCTGGCCATAACAGGACAATGCCATATGGCATTCCCTGGCCATGACAGGACAATGCCATATGGCATTCCCCTGGCCAGGGCCGGACAATGCCATATGGCATTCCCGTATGGAATGGATGAACCACTCTGTATTTGTTTCTTTGTAACTTTTTGAAAAATTATCGCAGAATCATAAAAATTATATGAGATATTATGCTAAATGTTGCCAGTATGTCTTTAAAATATCGGAAAGTTCTAATAAAAGATACAGATTTATTGGAAATTTTAAATTTTAAATTTCTTTTAATAATATTGACTATAAAAGCCGGCCATACAAAGGCCACAATTGGTCCTAGTGCCTGGTATAGTATGGGTACATGGTAAATGATGTGTGGCTCTTGAAGGGTTAAAAGAGATCTCACCTCGGTATATTATCCAAGTTTTCCTGGTCTCTCTGGGGTAGAAGAATCCACATATAAAATATCTCCACTTTTCTCCCTGAAGCCAACTGACATCTTTGTATGGAGTCATTTGCATGTCTAAATTCCAATATTCAATACATCTAATGTTTTAAAAAAATCTATACAGAGGGGTCTGAGACATGCAGCATGGAGTTGTCCCATTACACTAAGTCCATATAAGGAATAGAGTAGACCAAGTAGCCAATGACTGCATTCGCAGCAAACCCCGACCTTCACCCTGACCTCTTTACATGGAATTTATAGCGCCTTGGGACAGTTCTATGGTTGAGAGTTGACCTCGAATCTTAGGGGCCACAACCACCCTCCATGCCTCTGTTACTAGCATGGTGGAGGTATATTCACAGATGGTGCGGGGGTGATATTGATATTTTACGCTGTATCACCTGCATGGCTAAGATCAAGGCGACAATAAGAAGAATCTCTGCTATATGCGGCTCATGTAGCCCTTCTCACCTTGCTCTATGCCTGTGAGAAAGCCATATGAGGAAATCACCTGCTTGGCTAAGATCACTGCGACAAGTAGAAGACTGCTATAAGCGGCTCATTTATCCCCTTCTCACCCTGCTACATGCCTGTGAGAAAGCCATATGAGGAAATCACCCGCTTGGCTAAGATCAAGGCGACAAGTAGAAGACTCTGCTATAAGCGGCTCATTTATCCCCTTCTCACCCCGCTATATGCCTGTGAGAAAGCCATATGAGGAAATCACCTGCATGGCTAAGATCAAGGCGACAAGTAGAAGACTCTCTGCTATAAGCGGCTCATTTATCCCCTTCTCACCCCGCTTTATGCCTGTGAGAAAGCCATATGAGGAAATCACCTGCTTAGCTAAGATCAAGGCGGCAAGTAGAAGACTCTCTGTTACAAGCGGTTCATTTATCCCCTTCTCACCCTGCTACATGCTTGTGAGAAAGCCATATGAGGAAATCACCTGCTTGGCTAAGATCAAGGCGGCAAGTAGAAGACTCTGCTATAAGCGGCTCATTTATCCCCTTCTCACCCTGCTACATGCCTGTGAGAAACCCATATGAGGGAATCACCTGCTTGGCTAAGATCAAGGCGGCAAGTAGAAGACTCGGCTATAAGCGGCTCATTTATCCCCTTCTAACCCTGCTACATGCCTGTGAGAAAGCCGTATGAGGAAATCACCTGCTTGGCTAAGATCAAGGCGGCAAGTAGAAGACTCACTGCTATAAGCGGCTCATTTATCCCCTTCTCACCCCGCTTCATGCCTGTGAGAAAGCCGTATGAGGAATCACCTGCTTGGCTATGATCAAGCCGACAAGTAGAAGACTGCTATAAGCGGCTCATTTATCCCCTTCTCACCCCGCTACATGCCTGTGAGAAAGCCGTATGAGGAAATCACCTGCTTGGCTATGATCAAGCCGACAAGTAGAAGACTGCTATAAGCGGCTCATTTATCCCCTTCTCACCCCGCTTAATGCCTGTGAGAAAGCCGTATGAGGAATGCAGGCCTGGAGCAGGTCTAACACCTCCCCCCTCACACCGCAGTCACAGGACACCTCTGAGAGTCCCCCACACATCTCCAGACGTAAGAGAATCCTCGGCAGTCCTCCCGGCACGGTCACAAGTAATCTATTGGATTAACGTTTAAGTGGAGGCTTACGTGAGGAGGGCGAGGTCCCTACAACAGGCGCGGGCCGCGTAAAGTCAGTAACAAGGGAGGGCGTAGTTACAGACGTTATCTGGAAATACACATAACACATCACCACATAAACATAAAGAGATTTCTTTTACAGGAGTGGAGGTTGATAGTTTGAATTCTTTTAGGATTCATTGTTTCGGAGAATAAGGAGGTACAGCATGAAAAGTATTTCCTTTAACATCTCTGAGAATATTAATGGAAACCTGATATTGGCAATATTATTGGTCAGCAGTCACTAAACCTCAGAGGGGGTGCTCTATTAATGAGGCCACTCATAATACCTCATAGGAGATACTCAGTCAATGAGGCCACTCACAGTACCTCACAGGAGGTGCTCTATTAATGAGGTCATTCATAGTACCTTACAGGAGGTGCTCTATTAATGAGGTCACTCACAGTACCTCACAGGAGGTGCTCTATTAATGAGGTCATTCATAGTACCTCACAAGAATTCTTCAATCAATGAAGTTGTGGTTGGGTGATCTAGCAGTGTTTCGTCCGCTCTTCGGAAGGTGGCATGGAGAGCCAATCCAGGCTGCGTAGTGATTCTGGGCAATGCCGGACACGAGAGTGGCGTGGCAGAGGCTAGGATTACATAACTTGGAGTATATATACCTCAAGTTCGCAGTGGGTCGAGAGGCTGTCCTTGCGCGTCTCTCCGTGAAGAGTAGACCCTTGGACCCTCACACTTGGTAGGGTTTTCCGAATCCTTGTGGTGGTAGGCAAGTCTGAGACTCCAGTTGAAGATTAGCCTCCCTAGCATTACCTGGCACCAGCTGCCAGGGTACTGTACTTTGGGAGTGATTTAACCGGGATTACTCCATGAAGTTACAATAATCAACCCGTTTGTTTATTAAAGTTGTGGAGTTGTGTTCTGTGTGACTAGGTTAGCTCATACCTGCCGAAAATACCGAACCGACCTACGTAATAGTGCATAGGGTGGGATATTGCCGGGAACTAGACTTTCCGAGAGTATACCAGCCACGCAGCTAGGCCGGCGACCACCACAAAGTCATTCACAGTACCTCACAGGAGCTTCCAAATCAATGAGGTGACTGAGTAACTCATAGAGCAATACACAACCAACTGCAGTAGAACTTATTGGACGTTAAACAACCCAAACAAACATAAACCAACAGCTGTCTACTTTCTGACCTGCCCCACTGAATACCAACCAGGCCTCTCCCAGCACATCCTCCCTCAGCCAGTCTCATGGTCACTGAGCAGTTCTCTGCTATGAGAGTGAGCAGCCTTCTCCCAGCACATCCTCCCTCAGCAAGCCTTATGGTCACTGAGCAGATCTCTGCTGTAAGAGTGAGTAGCGCTCTCCCGGCACATTCTCCCCCAGCCAGTCGTGTGGTCACTAAGCAGTTCTCTGCTGTGAGAGTGAGTAGCGCTCTCCCGGCACATTCTCCCCCAGCCAGCCGCATGGTCACTGAGCAGTACTCTGCTGTGAGAGTGAGTAGCACTCTCCCAGCACATCCTCCCTCAGCAAGCCTTATGGTCACTAAGCAGATCGCTGCTGTAAGAGTGAGTAGCCTTCTCCCAGCATATCCTCCCCCAGCCAGCCGCATGGTCACTGAGCAGTTCTATGCTGTGAGAGTGAGAGGAGAGAGGGGTAATGGCGGAGGTTAACGGGACGGAGGGGTCAGACAGGGTTGATGTGGGTGGTTGTCATGGCCGACTCTTTGACTGGAGTTCAATGGCGGATTAAGGTCCTTGGCAACTCCCCAGGCGTGACCAGAATGGTGTAATTTACATAAGGCATTCCAGGCCCCTTTCTTTGTAAAACTCCCCCCACTACTTTCCCTAACATACAGAGGGATGCAAATATTCAGGCAAATGACGAAATTCCGACATTTCATCGACACCAGCAACACTAGAATATATATTGATTGATAGCCACTCTGTCCCAAAATATTGTTTTAAATGAATTTTTTTTATAGATGTTTTAAATTTCGGATTTCTTTCTCAGTCCCAACGTTCATCCTTGTATACACATTCTGGTGAATTAGAGTGACATTTCCTCATCCAGAGGGTGACATCGACAAGACTTTATATTTCTTTTCTCCCTTCCGTCAACTCAGAAGTAACTGCTCCTATTTTCAACACTTCACATTTGTGGTTCTTGCGTTAGATTGCGAACGGCCAGATACTTTTGATAGTTATCTAAACTAGAAAAGTGATTATATATTTGTTAGATTCCTCTTCAATGGAACATGTTAGTTTCATGTTTACAGTTCGTTACATCTGTTCACGGTTGCTCCGTCATTACTCCGTGAAATTCTGGTCATTATTAGCTTTTCCTAATATATTTCAAATTCTAATATTATAGCATGGATTTGATTATTTGTTTTCATATATAAAAGTGGCAGAAATTTTTTTTTTAAGATATCTATCCCAAACCACTGAGGTAGTAAGGAAGATGAAGCCAATCTCAACCAAATCTGGCTATGAATCAGACATGGCTTTAAAAATAGCGATCAGATATGATATGCACCCTTCAGAAAACAAACAGTGACTTTTCATTCACTAGGAAGAGAGTATTGATTCATGTTCTTATGTGGTGGAAAAAATATTTGAGCCTGGAAAAGCCTTGAAAAAACCTGGAATCCTATTGGGCTGTCTATGTACGAACCCTGTTCGTACTATTCACTGTGACATTGGCAAAGGAGCAGGGAGCCAGTGTCACAGTCTCTGAGAGGTATGCCCAGCTGACCATGACCAATTATCCAAGACCAAAATACCTCATTGACTTCTGATGCTTGATATGTTTGGATCCTAAACTCAAGCAGATATTGGCAAGTTGAATGAATGCAAGTGGGTTACAGAAAAATATCCATAGACTAAACATAACCCAAATCTTATTATTATTTATTTATAATTGCACGTTCATTCATCAATGATGAACAAAGTATTTGATCCTAGTTGTGCATAGTCTTGTCCTGCCGTTTGGGCAGGGTGGCTCACTGCTGACGTTTGGTAGTCAGAAGCATCACCTCTCACTCTCCACTCTGACCACACACTCTCCCTCCTCACCCTACCACCACACACGTATTCATTTTCCACCCACCCACAACCTATAACTTTTTTCACCCTACTTCGTAGGACATTTTATATTTTATATAAATATTATATGTACCTATCACTACATATCTTACCAACAATGTTTTATTATCACCTCAATTATCTTATCTATATTATTACTACATTACAAAAAATGTCTTATCAAATATATTCACATTTATCATTTCGTTTTGATAAATTGAGTGTTCTCATTTTATTGTCATTTATCATATATCTAATAATAATAATAAATATTATTTAGCCAAGTCGTCGCCTCAAATTCTTCTGTCCCTGGTTCAGCAGTGTCCAGAAATGGGCACACTCAAACCCACATTGCCGTATTTCATCCAGGGTTAGCCTTTGTCCAGTCCTTCCGTGGTACCCTAGTTTTATCCCACTCTCCAAACACAGTCTCCCCCTGGTGCCATCCCCCGAGCCTAGCCCACATAGAAATGAGCAGTTTGCAGCGAGTACAGACAGGAACAAGCACTCCACTGGGTTGACCAACCACTCAGCCGCCATCACTCCACCGGTTGCCATGGTAATGCTCAAACAGAATGGCCGCCAAATGACCACTGCAAACGTTGCTAAGGAGGTGGGACGGTTGCTAAGGAGCATCTAGAGGCAGGGGACATGGGAGAATGAAGCATTTATAGACGCTGTGCATGCTGGGTAAGGAGGAATGGGAGTTAGGGACCAGTCAACCCCCCAATGCTATCCTTCGTTAAGACTTAGAATGAAATCAAGCGGAGTTACAGATATCTAGTGGTGCGGTTGTTAAGTGGTGGTGTATCTGGGACCTGTTTCACTAGTTTCGTGACATATCTAGATGGCGTCTGTGAAACCATACATACAGATTGGAGTTCACGAATTTCGTGACAACACAAGTAGGCGTCAGTTTCGCTTGTCGAGAACAGTACATCGCCAACTGTGACACAACATGCGACATTAGATGTGACATGCATTATGAAACGTGACTTACTTTTGTCCGTTCTTGCTTGCACTATTGGTGCCGCTTCTGATGTCTGTCTAGCATTTTTGTCACGAAACTAGTAAAACGGGTCCCTGTTCTTCACTAGAGGGTGTTGCAGTCCCGCCCCTGTTGTTGTGTGGTTCAGTAGAACCTGTACATAGAAGTGCTACGGCTTTGTACTGTATTACGTAACCTACCTTGTTAGAGCATGCTTGCATACAGAATATACGTTGCCTAAAGGTTACATTGGTCGCATATACACTTCCAGCATACTGCAAAACAAAAATATCCCGTCACTATCTGGGTGCTATTCACTGTGATAGTAGGAAAGGATCAGGGTGCCAGTGTCTCAGGGTCTCAGAGGCATGCCCAGCTGACTATGACCAATCACTAGAGACAGAAATACCTCATTGACCCACTGGGCTTGATATGTTTGGATCCTAGAGTGAGGCTGTTGAAGAAATGGCAAGTTGACTGGGTGCAAGTGGGTAACAGAAAATGACCCATAGACTGAAAAGCTTTTTAGCTCAATATTCATTTATAATTGCACGCTCATTCATCAATGATGAACATACTATTTGATCCTAGTATATAAAGCTTGTTCCTCAGGAGTTGGTAGGCACTTGCTTCAAGGCTCTTCAAGGTGACAGATCAGATTGGCTTCTCATTGTACATACGTCCGTATCGTCCCAGTGGTTGAGACGGCCTGATAGCCCGTTAAGCTGTGCCGTCTCCCCTATTGCCAGTGATACTTAACACATGTCATTAAGGTACTGTTGTTTTACACAGATTGAGCTCCATCTCTCCCCTTACTGTAGCTGTGTTCATTAAATAAATTTATTGAATCTGCAGACTCTGTTACATTAATGAGTACCTGTTTTACCTTTTAGAGTAAGATATTTTCATACTGATGTCAGGAATGTCAGCTAATACATAATAAGGCCCGTTTCCATTGACCGACAAAGACAGTGTAGATGTTTTTTGTTCTCCTAATGACCTTTTTCCATTGGCCATCACTGATATACAGTCAGGAACCACCAACGGACCTTAGCACTGCTGACACAAAGTGGAAATAGGATATTCCGAGAACACAGAAAATCTACACCGTGTTTGTCGGCCAATGGGAAAAGTCCTGTGAGTTTTATATTTCCTTTTTGTGTCTGTGGTCTGTGGGGACTTGTTGGTTGTTATCCTTTTTTGCCTTGTTCTTGTTGTATAGTTCCAATATAGTACTTTGGGGGTATTTGTTATGAGTTAGTTGGTAAATTTTCTCCCAACGCAAACCTTTTTCGAGGTTAAACGAACGGAGAAAATTTATTCACTTCCTTTAGATAGTATGAATGGGTTATGAGATTTGATACTAGTCACCTTCAGCTTAAACTAATCCTGACAGTAGACATGGATTAGTAATCCTCCATCTCAATTACATAATAACTAATGAATGAGTATGTATTTGTGATTATCAACTAATCACTGCAGTAAAATGACCAGAGACTTAGTCATTCTCCAAGCGGATAACGCCCGTAGCAGGTAACAGAGCACGTGCTTGGAGAGTGGCCATTAGTGGTTGCCCATGATAACAAATTGATTTCCCATTGGTTTTCTTGTGTCCAAAAACATGACCATTCGTATGGAATTCCGATCGCCGTTACACGAAACGCACAATCATTTCAATCAATTTTCCAGCCATATAAATACAGTATTTATTTAAAGATTAAAACTTTTTTTTAAATGATTCATGTTTTTATCAGGCCACACATCGAGTCATCACGTAGTTTCAAACAGTTTTATGATATTTCGATTGCTGATTCAAATTTTGTTGTTTTTTCAGGTGAGTGTGTTCAAATAACGGTTCTTCCTCATTGGCATCCACGGTAAGGTACGGTTTGGGGATGGGGAGTTAGCTCAGTGGTTAAGGCACTGGACTTGTAATCTTAAGGTTGTAGGACTTTGTGAGTTCAAGTCCAACTGCAGCCACTTTCCTCCTTCACCCCTAACAGTGGTATATTTACTGCTATATCAAAGGCCAGTCCTTCTCATACCATGTCTGTGTGGTGTGGTGTACAGCCACCTTTCTCCTTCATGCCCAGCAGTTGTAAACTTACTACTATATCAAAGGCCAGTCCTTCTCATACCATGTCTATGTGATGTGGGGCACAGCCACTTTTCTTGTTCATTCCCAGCAGTGGTAGCCTTACTGCTATACCAAAGGCCAATCGTTCTTACCATGGTACATGTGTAGGGTTGAAATTTCCAACTAAATTCATCTCGTAGATTCGATCACCATCAAACCCACAATAAGTCTAATAGAACATATTGGACGTTAAACTACCGAAACAAACAAACCTTAACTGCAGTATGATGCCTCCAGATATTTAGCAAAATGCCACATATTGTAAACATGCACAATGCCTATAAATCCTACAAGAGAAATTGTGATTCTGACAGTTGTCCTACCCCTAATATAAAATCCTAATATAAAATAGGCTTCCGTATGCCACGCTAACTGGCATACAGAGTTTTATATGCCACAAGTGGCATACAGAAGTGTTATCCCGTAATATTCCAAAATCGAGGAGACAGGGTAGGATAAAATCAAAACCTGATTTGTTTCAATCATGGCCAATGCATTCCACTCCTGAAGTTTTGGCTCCGGACTTCGCCTCGTGAATTAACTATGCCAAACTCCAGTTGTGGCATACGATGGTCAAGATTAAAACTCATCCAGTTTTATGATAGTATCTGAAATATGGATCTATGATGAATACTTTGTACTAATGATCCAATGATCGCCTCGTGAATTCACTATGCCAAGCTTCAGTTGTGGCATACGATGGTCAAGATTAAAACTCATCCAGTTTTATGATAGTATCTGAAATATGGATCTTATGATGAATACTCTGTACTAATGATCCGGTCGACAATGGAGGACTAGGAGCTGTCTCCTGCTCCTTTGCATATAGATAAGCAGCATGGTTCCCAACTCACCTCTGATGGGTTTTAAGCTTCTACATAAAGTGAAATTACATTCCGATTAAATCCGTCAACTATAGGCGTTAATATGAGATTAAACTAATCCCCTTCTAGAAAAGCTCATCATCCTTTGTAATCAAAACCAACGCGAAATTGAAATTATGCTAATTCTTCATAATAAAAACCGTAGCTTATATCCTAATAAAGAAAGAAAGAATCTCCTTATGCGTGTGATATAGGATTCTATATAATCCATCCTTTAATAAGAAGCGGCATTTCAATTTATCATGAGAAGGGATTTATATGTTTTAGAGTTTAATGTAGATTGAAATTCAATAAATGATTAAACTGAATCAGAATAAAATTCATTACAACATCTACCCTTCCTCAGACAGATTCAAATGTATCCCGGCAAGAGGGGTGGGGTAAGTGGAGGGATAGACAAAGGATGCAGTGACTGAAGCCAATCTAGGTTTTATGTTTCTTACAACAATTAACTTGTAATAGAATTCATTCCTATTTCACCTGGGCAGTCAGATTTCAGTAGCATTTTGACATTAAAGTTACTTTGTTGGTGACATTACTGCGTAACATTATGGTAGTTAATTTCTGTGTTGTGTAATTTATGGAAATTCTTTTAGCATTTCTGCTAACTGATAAAACTGTCACTGCCAGTTTTACTCATGATAAAACACATTCAAGTAATATTAGAGAAGTGTAAGGGGCCATTTGCTTTCATTATTTCTACAAATTGTCACATGGATTCAAAGACCGATAGGCCTCCCAGTGAAACCTTTCAAAACTATAAAACCTATACAAACCTATATTTTGATTCTTGAGCCTTTATTTTTTTCGAAGGAACCTATATAACCTATAAATACCTATATTTTCAGGAAATTTTAGAAGTTAACTTCACATAAAGTTAGATTGTCAAATGACAAGAAATCCACATCATCGGTTTATTTAAGAGATCATAAGTGTTTAAGAATCAACAGTTGGTGTGACTTCTTGCCAGGTTGGCTTACCTGTTGGAAACTCAACACTGTATACATGCTTGGTGGGTATAACCTGATGAGCCAGACATCCTGATGTCCTGGAATTTAGTACTAGGTATATTTATTAGATATCAAGAACTGAAAATAAGCGATATACTATATTTTGACTCTTCTCATGCTGAATATGTCAACCCTAAAAACCTATAAAATCCTATACTTTAGTACTTGAAAAACCTGTAAAAACCTATATTTTGATTTTCAAAACCTATAAAAAAAAATGTTGTCGTACGTGTAGACACTTTTCTGTACGCAACAGAGACCCAGGGACAATTTGGGTAAACTGTATTCGATACTTATGTACGACCTTATGGACGGCTAACACTGTCATAGCGAAGACACTTAAATATTATCAAACATTATCTCACCCCGGTATTTTTCTCCATAGGCTTAACATTAGGAACTCGTACTCCACGGCCGTGAGGTTCGTGTACTCAATACTCAATGGGTAAATCGGTGAATCATTTCATCAATAAATAGTGTTATACAGGGTGAGATAAAATCAGAAATCCACTCGATGAAAATAACTTGGTCTGTACTCCACCTCGTTTGACCACAGAGTAATTCACTCAGCTTCGCTTCGTGAATTACTCTACAGTCAAACTCGGTGGAATATGGACCAAGCTATTTTCATCTCGTGGGTTTCCTTCTAAATAACCCTTGTAAAGGTACAGAAAAAGGTCTTCATGTACGATCCTAGATTATTAAACGGTCCCCAGATCTCTTTAACTTCCAAGCTTTCCGTTATTTTATACTTCAGTCTGCTCCTACCGTATCGATTATATCATTGCAAATCAAATATTTCCCAGAACTAATTCGCTGTGATTGAAATATGAAAGTATATTATTTTACCCCGACCATGATATCACCAGACTTCCTATATACGGAATACATTACAAATGTCCTGTAATTTAACTCTGTTGAGCGTGAGTTTGTGAGGTTGTTTCACATTAGGGCGAGGATGGCAAGGATTTCCATGAATTCCATTACCAGCCTGAAGCCCACCAACAAATGACATTAATGTAATTTATGCCCGTCATTCTATTTGTCGTCTATTCAGGTCTAAACTCATTATCGTTAAACAATAAAGCTCGCTTGCCATGCCTTCTCCTAATTATAATTCCGCAAAATTAATCATCATCTCTCACAGTCCCCTTTATCAATATGGACGGGTCTCCACTCTCCGGGCCGAGCTTTTGTCGATGTGATGTGATTTGCATGACGTTATACCTCTGGTTGGGGAGTGTGGTGTGGACTGTTCCAGAATGGTGTTATTTCCAGGTATAGGTTATTGGTGAATTGACGAAATAAAAGCAGATACGTGTAAAGTGTTGGAGAATGAGTTGTTGCCATTGGAAACTTTCACTCTCCACGCAGATTCTATCAACAGAGTCAACATTGATAAGGGCGGATAACTTTGTGGCATTGGTAAAGGTGCAGAGGGCTTTGTGAAGGATAGACTCTAGTACAGTCTGTTGTCGCCAGGGCCAGGGCACACAGGCTCAAACTCAGATGGACTGGTTCCCTGCCCTAATGGAATAAGGGACAGGTAATGGGTTCCTTCAACTAGAATGTAGTACCTCCCATTGTTGCTAGGGCCAGGGCACTAGTGGACTCATGGTTTGGCTGGGTTCCGCATATATCTCTGCCGAGCCCCCTAGTGGATACCCCGGGAACCGGTGTATCCGGTGGTCTGCCAATCCCACAATGCAACAGAAAAATGGAGGCATTACCAATAATGCACCACGAAACTGCAACCCGTTACCGGACCTATAGTCTAACTAGGCCAGGCTGCCAGGCTAAAACTCAGACTGTTTTGCGCTGCCATTTTAAGGCATGAATTCCTGCCTGCGCCCCAGGATGCACCTGGTTCTAACCTCTTGTGTCTTGCGATCCAGTAACCAGCAATATGAAATGGTATCCCTCTTGTCAAACTGATGCTATAAATAGAACAGCCAACCCTGCAGTGCCTTCTACCACATGGGACTGGCCAATGGGACCCATGCTCTGTTAGACCTTCACGTACCGTAACCTGAAGGCGGCGCGGTGCATGAAAGGACTATGTGAAGGATTGTATGGCTGTAAAGTATTGGGAAAGGAGCAGGGTGCCAGTGTCTCAGGGTCTTAAAGGCATACCCAGCAGACCATGACCAATCACTCAAGACCGAAATACCTCATTGACCAACTGGTCCTTGATATATTTAGATCCTAGACTGCACGCTCAATCATCAATGACAGTGAAATAAAAGTTCTGAAAAAAAAGGGAGGTGTTTAATAGACAAGGACCTGTTGAGTTGAAACGATCACTGATGGTCTAAGACCTATTTGGATATAGCTGTGCCATACATTCACAGGTTTGATAATTAGACTATGCAACGGAAACTGTCACTATTAACGATCGTCACTACTGCAAAACACCTCTCTAAATCCCTATCGTGACTAATTATATTGGTTTCTACACAAAGAGATCAATTTGTCAGTATTTATTAGTAACAATAATGATTGAATTGGAACAGTCACCATTTTGTAACAGCTGCACCATTCCTAGTGTCGGCAGTACGGCAGCCATGTAGTGAATGGCAAATTTACTCTCATTATCACTCACTCTAGTTCTTGACCTTCCCACATGGTGGCAGGGCACTCTGAGATGTACCCTGTACTTCCCTGTCCGAGTTCTCACTCCCTTACTCCTAAGGTCTACATCTGATTGTTCTTGGCCTCGAGACTTTACAGGGTGATGGTAATTTTGGGTTTGGACAGAGTCTGCCTACAGTAAGCGCTGTCCTGGTCAATAAGTCAGTCTCACGTTGCGATCTGAGCCTCCGCTCCTCCCTCCCCAGGCCACAGCAGCCCTACAGTAAGCGCCGTCAAAGTGGTCGTTAATCCAGTCTCTCCTTGTGATATGAGCACCCGCTGAGCTCCTCCCTCTCCAGGCCAACCGCAGCCCTACAGTAGGTGCTGCCAGAATGGTTGTTGATCCAGTCTTTTGTTGTGATGTGATCCCCCACTCCACACCTCCCTCTCCCGGCCACACACAGCCCTATGGAAAGTGCTGTCAGAGTGGTCATTAATTCAGTCTCACGTTGTGATGTGAGCCTCCATTCCTCCCTCCCCTGGCCACCAACAGTTCTACGGTAAGTGCTGTGAAAGTGGTCGTTTATTCAGTCTCTCTTTCTGATATGAGCCGCCACTCCACCCCTCACTCCCCTCACACACAGCTCTCCAGTAAACGCTGTCAGAGTGGTCGTTAGGTCAGTCTCTCATTGCGTTCTGAGCCTCGACTCCACTACTCCCTCCCATGGCCACTACCCGCCCTACAGTAAGTAGAGAACCGACAGTGCAGTTGTTAATCCAGTCTCACATTGCGATCTGAGCCCCCAATCCACCCTGGCCACACACCCCGGCCACACACCCATGTCACACACCCCTGTCTGCACACCCTCGCCGTCACCCCCAGCAACACACCCCAACCCCACACCTCAACCCCACACCTCAACCCCACACCCCGGCCGCACACCCCGGCCGCACACCCCGGCCGCACACCCCGGTCGCACACCCCGGCCGCACACCCCGGCCGCATACCCCGGCCGCACACCCCGGCCCAACACCCTGGCCTCACACCCCGGTCGCACACCCCGGCCTCACACCCCGGCCTCACACCCCGGCCGCACACCCCGGCCGCACACCCCGGCCCAACACCCTGGCCTCACACCCCGGCCTCACACCCCGGCCGCACACCCGGCCGCACACCCGGCCGCACACCCCGGCCGCACACCCCGGCCGCACAACCCGGCCGCACAACCCGGCCGCACTCCCCGGCCGCACTCCCCGGCCGCACTCCCCGGCCGCACTCCCCGGCCGCACTCCCCGGCCGCACTCCCCGGCCGCACTCCCCGGCCGCACTCCCCGGCCGCACACCCCGGCCGCTCACCCCGGCCTCACACCCCGGCCTCACACCCCGGCCTCACACCCCGGCCGCACACCCTGGCCTTACACCCTGGCCTCACACCCTGGCCTCACACCCCGGCCGCACTCCCCGGCCGCACACCCCGGCCGCACTCCCCGGCCGCACTCCCCGGCCGCACTCCCCGGCCGCACACCCCGGCCGCACTCCCCGGCCGCACTCCCCGGCCGCACACCCGGGCACCTGTCAGGCGACATTGCGTCACTTTGCTCGTTCTGGCGCCCGGTATAAAGCCGCTTACCCCTCACACTACCACGCCGCCTTCTTCATTAACGTCTTTGTAAATGAATCAGGGCGGAGACTGTCACTTCTCTACGTGCTTAGAAGACGTGCCCGTGAAGGTACGACAATGCGCCACGGAGGCAGTCCCGTATAGCGGACGGGAAGGTGGGTGCGACTTGAAAGGACGGCTGGGCCGCTGTGGCCGCTACCGTTAATGCTATCATGTACCCCCACGTCCCGCTCCCATGACAGAACCGAGACAGAATTGATTGCAGTCTGGGGAATGTGTAGGGGTGAATTTCACCGACTGTGGACCATTGGCGCGCCTCTTTACGCCTCACTGGACTCTAAACCCAGTCCATGGATACTGGACTCCTGCGACCACTGTATAGCGACTTTTCCGTTTTGCAGTCATGGCGGGAATTCTGGACGTCAAGGCCATACATAAGATCAATGAAAAATCGACGAGTAAAGTGGGAAAACTGACTGGGCGCTTAAATTGTGAATTGTTACGAACTTACGGACCGGCAAATACTTGCCCCGACCAGCGAGTAACAATTCATACACTGAGAAATATCTATTTATGGCATATTAGGCGTAGGTCTCCACCAATGGTATGGGGGCATATTTATGTTACAAAAGACCTGAAACGGTCTTCCCTACAGGCCCCGTAACCACGTTTTGAGGGCTATATACATTGCCTAAAGGTTAGAGTTCTCACATGGACTTCGAGCTTGCTGCAAAAATTGGGAGAGAAACATATGTACGCACGCTAAAGTTAACGAGTTAGAGTATTTATTTTTCATCTCACCCCTGGTATTCTTGTCCCATAAATAATCAGGAACTTGATCTCCATGCCCCTACGCGTATTGCATTCCGTTCTCTATGGTCTATATCTTGGGCATCGTCCATTCTTTTAGTGTTTACAGTGGTGAGATAAATACATGTGATGTTCACTCTGCTGTCGCCTCATTCATATCACTCCGCATCAAACTCGTGGAGAACGACGACTTTGACCAAAACTCGTTGGTTTCTTGTTATTACTGGTTTCTGAAGGTAAGGTGCATTTAGTGGGGGCCAGGCACCTGTCGGCAGGGGGCATATAAGGGGGCTGTATGGGGCGTGTATGGGGCACATATGGGGCATGTATGGGGCGTGTATGGGGCATTTATGGGGCGTGTATTGGGCGTGTATATGGTGTGTATGTGGCGTGTATTAGGCGTGTATGGGGCATGTATTGGGCATATATGGGGCATGTATGTGGCGTGTATGTGGCGTATATATATATGTATGGGGCGTGTATGGAGCATGTATTGGGCGTGTATGGGGCGTGTATGGGGCGTGTATGGGGCGTGTATGGGGCGTGTATGGGGCATGTATGGGGCATGTATATATATGGGGCGTGTATGGGGCGTGTATTGGCTGCGGGGGCTGTGATGGGGAGATGATGTTACTGGAGACAGGCCCCGCAGAGAACACAGGGTGCAGGTGAGTTATCACCCTGCTGGGGGTGAGGGGAGGGGGCGGCGTGTCAGGCTGGCACGGTATTACCCTCTCCACCAGTCTCCACTCTCTATTAGCCTCACAAGGATATACTTACCTTCAGCTTCACTTATACCCGTCAGTTTTCCCTCCTGTTATACGGGAAAGCTGTGTCTAGTGGGGGGTGGCAGTTCTGCTAGCGAATCAAAAATAAAAAGTTGTCCAGTTACTTACTATTATCAAACTGTTCCTGTATTTGACCATCATATATGATATAGGTCATATCTGACATAAAGTGTTGTAATTTACAGGACATGATAAATCGGAAAGAATTTGTCAACTTATAATGGTATCTCTAGAATGGCACTAATGGCATCGACGTTTTAGTAAATATTGATTCAATTAAGTTTATTTCCTTTAATGTGTCTAGTGGGAAATGTGAAGCTAGTAGCTTCGAGCTTCTCACCATATCCACCAGGTGAGGACTGCTACCGATACCCTTTGATTTAAAAAATAAATATATTGTGGCGAGAACGGCAGAGCAGGCGCACTGGATCCCCTGGACACGGTCCGTGGAGGGTCCCGCGGGGAGGTCTCGTTCCCCCGTGTGAGCAACCGTCATGTGATCTTGACATCCTATATAAGGATGGCGGCTGCTCTGGTGCGTCACTTGCGGCTTTGAGCTTGTGGACGGATGAGCTCAGTTGCCGAACTCAGCCTTCTTGATCCTTTATGCTTAATAACTCTAGTTCTATTATCTGCTTCGATGTATGCTCTGGGGTTACCCTTTTGAGCTGAATAGATGTACAAAAGTGCTTCCTTGAATACAATACTCAATAACCTTGTGCACCGTATCTGGCCTTGGTCTCTTTTATTGACGTTATAATATGTATATAGTGAGTTTTGTATGACATACAAATTCTTTTACGAGATACGAGAGGAGATGATATGATATTATTACCCACCGATTACGGAGTCTCCATAGGAAATGTATCGGGCAACTAGAATTAGCTACCCAGAGTTTCTGCCATGTCAGAATCCCCTGCAGGAGATTCCAGAAAAAAAGTCCTGTCCATAATGAGGTCTAATCATCATGTACTTCGAAATAAGTTTCTTGAATGTTCATTCAATGTTAATTATTTAGAATTAATCATTATAATCTCATTTACCATCAGAAATCACTGTCATAACATACTTTGCATGCTAAAATCACAGGTTAATGGCGAACTTATTAGTGTAAGTCTACACCGAATTACTGCCACGTTTGATAATGCTGTGGTGTCTGGAACTAAAGGGCTTACAGAAACATTTTAATTGCAGTCGACTTGCTATTAATCTTGTATGTGGGTAATAAATACAATAACGGTGCCATTATTAAAGGGAAACTATGTTCCGGTGAGCAAAAGTTCAAAGTTACGAGGTAAGCCTCGGAAAAATTACTGCCCAAGGCCTTGGCCGCGGGCAGTAATTTTTCCAAGCCTTACCGAGTAACTTTGACTTTTGCTTACTGGTACTTGGTTTACTCTATACCTTCAAATTGGGATAAAAATGGATAACTCCCTACCTGCGATAGTCCACGAAGCAATGGCCACCCTTATCGAGTAAATATAACTGCTATATTTTCGTCCCGCCCGTTTCCCGCCCGTTTCATAGCGACTATGCGTGTTGCTATGCGCGTTGCTATGCGACAACGTCACGGTGACGTCATAGCCGCATCGATGTTAACATTTTGCAGGTTCCGAAATTGAGGTGACTATGATTATTCCTATTCACCTTTTATTTTCAAAATAGCATGTGCAATTCGTATAATAGTCTTCTGGGTTATTTGCGATTAATAGTCTGATAGGGTGTGTCCGTTTTATGCCATATCAAACCAGAGATCTAGATCTTGTCAGAAGTGGTCAGCCCGGGACGAAAACGTCAGGGCAGGACGAAAACGTCAACGCGGGACGAAAACGTCAGCCTCGCTACATAACTATAGATCGTTCGCTAATGGGTATATATAGACAATAATCGATGGTTTTGTGGACAGGCGGCCGTAAACCACGAGAGGTTGACGCGTAGTAATACACGAGTGGTTTACAGAGCTGCCTGTCCACAAAACCATCGTTTGTTGCATTTATTATCCATCTTTTCAAATAAATTAAACCCAGTAATTGCCATATTAACGGGTATAACATTAGGAACTATTTCTTTGCTCTATGGCAAAAGGTACTATTTTTCCCGTATACCATGGTTTTGAGGCCGTATACCACAGGTTAGAATCCGTATACCACAGTTATGGTATCTGACAGGTTTTATACAATGGGTCGTGGTTTACTGAGTCTCCATGCATTTTCAATGGGGACTTTGTATACGATGGATAATAAAGGAATATGTAGTAACTGGCGCCTATAGTATACATTTCAGTGACGTGTACATGTATAACGTAGTTAGCAGAAGTCCCATCCAGACTGTAGAGAGGTTCCGCTTGACTGCACCCGCATTAATTAGCCTGCCCGCCGTGGGCTGGCCAGCACTGCAGTCGTCACGGATCAGTGCACCGCGTGTACATTTCACGCTCGTCGGCGCGTGACCACTTAGCCGGAAATCAGTCGATGATCAAAGGTTGCCATGGCTACTGAGTAATACACGGGGCCCATTATGATTTCCTGCTCATTCATCATACAATCTAGCAGGCCACTTGCATGGAATGTAAATGGTCTAGGGTGGAAGTGATCAATTAAAATCTATGTTAAAATATCCTTTATGCAGTGATTCAGTGATATTGATCTCTTAATAGATGTTCTCCTCTTGGTAGCGTTAAATGTATATTGTATAGACAGTAATCGTTGTTTCTATGGACAGAAACCATGAGTGGCGTAGTTAAGAGTAATACTCGAGCGTCAGCGAGCGTAAAAGATGTAAACATTTTCATTGGTTTACAGAGCGTCAGTGATTTCAAGAGCCGCCTGTCCACAAAACAATCGTTTGTTGTAACATTCTATCAATCTTCCTGAGTAAATTATCAAAGGATATATCAATAGGGACTATTTTTGCTCTATAGCTCAGTCGTTAGGGCACTGGACTTGTAGCCCCAAGGTTGTAGGACTTTGTGGGTTCGAGTCCCACCCCCAGCAGTGGTAGACTTACTGCTATATCAAAGGGGGCCCTTCTAATGCCATGTCTATGTGGTGTGGGAAGTAAAAGAACTCTTACCTCAGTAAATGTGTAGGGGTGAGATTTCTACCTGAATTCATCACATGGATTCAGTCACCACCCTTGTGGTGTAAAAGAACCTTGAGAAAGTCTGGTAGTGACCTGTAATGGTTGACTGGACGTTAAATCAAACCAAACAAACAAACAAACAAAGTAAGCATCTGGAGGTGTAATTATAAGGAATCTATATGTATAAAACTAGGTGGTGGATTATGTTGGTTTATGTTATAGTTAGTGTTATCTATTACCCACCGATTACGGAGTCTCCATAGGAAATGTATAGGGCACCTGGAATTAGCTACCCGGAGATTCTGGCATGTCAGAATCTCTTGCAGGAGATTCTGGAAAAAAAGTCCTCTCCATAATGAGGTTGAATCATCATGTACTTTGAAATAAGTTTTTTGAATATTTATTCAATGCTAATTATTTAGAATTAATCATAATGATCTCATTTACCATCAGAAATCACTGTCATAACACACTTTGCATGCTAAAATCACAGGTTAATGGCAAACTATATTATTGGTGTAAGTCTACACCGAATTACTGCCACAATTGGCAGTCCTGTGTTGTCTAGAACTAAGTGACTTTCAGAAACTTTTTAATTGCAATAGACTTGTTATTAATCTTGTAGGTGGGTAAAACATACAATAACGACTGGTTTTGTATACAAGTGACCGTAATCTCCTTGTAGTTGACGACGTAATATCTTCGCTAATCGCTTGGATATAACTACACGTCAACTACTCATAGATTACGGCCATTCGTTCACAAAACCAGTCATGATTGTGTATATATATATTCTTACACAGTGATGACTATCAGTGGAATTAAAATGAGAAGTGCAGAACAACCATAAACTATGTAAGAAGGAGGTAGCAGACCGCGACACTTGTAAGCCAACCATTCTGAATAAATAAAAAAATCACTAAAACACCCCCAAAACGCCACCCAGTTCCCGGACACCTCGTCAAAGTGGGTAATTTCGGCCCTGCCCCGATTGGTCATGCGAGCCGAGGTGTCTCATTTAAATTTAAGTTTTGAATTACTGTCGGGCGCGGACACAGGGAGGGGTTAATTTAGAACTGCCTCGATTAGCGCCTGCGTAAAAAGGGGATCGAGCGTTAAAGTTTAATCAGCGGCGAGTTTGAGAAAAGCGCACTGCGCCCCTCGGGTGTTCATCGGTGCAGGACTCGGGGCACAGCACTCGGCCAGATTAGTCTCGTGCCGACAGCTTCTTCTTAAAGTGGGAAACACACTGTACGATTTCGTTCCCACCGATTAACTCCCTAAATCGGATGGGCATTTTAACTCGTCTCAGGCGAATTCGCGCTTGGCATCGACCATCACAGCAGGATTTATGGATGGGGGTGGTGGTAATTTTTGGGAATAAATCGTAAGCAAATTGGGTTCATACTGGACGACTTACTTCCAAATTTCTCAGAGATTTGAGGCCACCTATAAAGGAACAAGCAACAAATCTTAGTATGTGGGAGCTAAATCGGTGAGCTGGCCTCAGTCTGTGTGTGGCAGGGCAATTTCTCCTCACCCAGCGACTAATTATGGGCCAAAATCGGTAGGCACCTCGGGGGGTATTTCTTAAACTCCGCTGTCGCTGACAACAGGAAGGAACAGGTTCCTGAATTTATCGGTCCCGATTTCGGAACATTAGACTGCAATTTTTATCGGCGACAAAGGTACATCGCCTGGGGGGGATTGTGAAATCTTAGGCAAAGTTCTTGAGGGGGGTGACACACTGACTGACTCAATTTCTAGGCCTCGCCTGAGCTTACAATGGTTCTTTTATCGCCAAAAAAGAGACATTCATGTTCCGAAATCGTACAGTGTGTATGGGCCTTACAGTAACTCACTGTACGATTTCCTTTCTCGGCGACAAAAGAACAATCATAAGCTTAGGCGAGGCCTAGAAATTGAGTCGGTCAGTGTGGCAGAACTTTACCTAAGATTTGGAAATGCTCCATATGGACATTTACCTTTCTCACCGATAAATTGCAGTCTAATGTTCCGAAATCGGGACCGATAAATTAAGGAACCTGTTCCTTCCTTTTGCCGGCGACAGCAGAGTTTAAGAAATACCCCCGTGGTGCCTACTTAGGACCATAATTAGTCACTGGGTGAGGAGAAATGAGACCCGCTCACCGATTTATACCCCCATATACTAAGATTCATTGCTTCTTCCTTTATCAGTGGCCTCAAATCTCTATGAAATTCGGAAGTCAGTCATACAGTGTGAACAGAATTTGCTTAGGATGAATTCCCACTTATGACCACCACCCCCCATCCTTAAATCCTGCTGTGATGGTCGACACCTTGCGCAGATTCGCCTGAGCCACTTCGTTCAGTGTGTTTTCCACTTAAGTGGAACACACACTGTACGATTCTGGGGCCCGTTTAATAACCTAGGATCGTACATGAAGACCCTTTTCTGTATGCCACAGAGACCCAGATATAATATGGGTCAACTTTATTCAATATTTATGGACGACCTTATGGACGGCTAAGACTGTCTTAGTGAACAGACTTATATGTGATTAAACGATAACGCTTGTACGAGGGTCTTTATGTACGATACTAGATTATTAAACAGGCCACAGTTTTTTAAGATTAAGTCCCTGTGTCATAAGCTAGTCTTAACATGTCTCAGTCGTTTTTGCGTCTAGCATCACAATGGGATACCAGAAAGGGTGGTGGGAATTAATCTTAAGCATTTCTTTCGAATGTAGGGGTTAGGGTAGTCGAACAGTGAACATATGAAGATAAGCAATTCATGATCATATCTATGAAAAATTTTAATAATGTGAGGTTGTCTTGCATATGATATATGCTACATGATACAATGTGATTTATTCATTTATATCTTCTCCACCACCGTCAGGCACATATGAAAATCTTAATTGGACTGTAGGGGTCAGGGTGGACGAGCAGCGTTTCGTTCACTTTACGCTAGGTGCCACGAGTGCCGATCCCTGCTGGGCGGTAAAGCCGGCTGACCCATGTATGCAAATAATACGGGTTCACCCGCATTACGTAACTCGGTCAGTATATATAGGCCAAGTCAGCAGCGGGTCGACAGGTTACTTGTGGGTTCCTCTCCATTGAGTGAACACTTGGAGTATCAGAGAACTGTTTGGTTTCTCCGGAAACCTTTCAGTGGTGGAGAGAACAGATTCTCTCACCTTGCGCTACCTAGCACATTCCATGCTAGGCGACTGTAAAGAGAAAGACAGGTTTCAATAAACTCTATTGTACCTGAAAGTGTCCGGAGTCTGGTTTTGTGTACAAGGCTAAGCTAGGTTGTAGATTCTGCATCTCCCAGCTTTACCGAGGACTACCCGAACCAACCTGAGGGGAGAGCACAAGCAGGGGTAGCAACTCGTCTCAAACCACCAGATAGATTAAACTAGGCCCAGTTTTGAGGACACATACCATGAACCGGCGGGTCCGCTACATGGATTAAGGGAGTTATTCGTTTTAAAGGCATATCGGACAATTTGGCTTGAAAATTAAAACCAATGTCAATTTCCTGAAAATCGATTATGATGATCTCCAAGTGTTGTGGAACATATATCTAACTTTAAAAATCGGGGGTTACCGTGCTAGTTTTTGGTTGATAGATCAATATGATGATAATTTTATATAAGAATATATAGAAATTCTAAAACATATTTTTTCACATAGTAAAAACCCATGTCATTTTCCTCAAATTTTCACAGAATATAGTAAATATATAGTACTACTTATTCATCTTTTAAAAATTATAGGTCACCGTCCTTGTTTTTGAAAGAATTGAAGAAAACCATATTTTCCAGTAGATTTCCTATGTAAATCATGCAAATGCAAATTGGCCTATTTTACCTATTGAGATTGGATAAACTGGAAAAAATGTTAAATTTACTCATGTAGAATTAGAATAAATCCCAGGAAACCAGTTTTGACTAAGAATTGACATTATTTCGAAATTACCAGGTGGCGCCACTGTGAATTGTAGGATATGCCTTTAAACAGAATCACACACTGTGTCCTCCACTTAAGCCTCCTCCCAAATGCTGTTTAGGTCTGTATTGTTTTTGCCCACCCCAGCCCAGTATTACCCTAATTATACCAGGTTTTTAAAATAATCCCACGGTCATTGGTAGTAGTCGTAGCGTCTACAGCATTGAGATTTTCCAGTCACGTTGAAAACCATCGGTTTCATAAGGAAACCCAATTAGACAAATTGGTAATTATGAGAAATATGGATCGGATTTCCCATCGTAAGATGAAATCATGGAGCTTTATTACTGCTTTCATGTCGATTACCGCCTGGCGAATTACAAAATGGCCTCACTGGGGAATCCAGATTGTTTTTACAAACATTCCCGGGCATTTGCTGAAAGTGGTATAATTCAATGTTTCTAAGATTATTGATTATGAATATTTTATGTTGTATTTGATAGATCTTACTAGGTTTTAATTGCATTGACGTGTCATAAGATCTATTCACGACGCTGTTAAATGTATATGTTATTATTATTATTATTACTATTATTATTACTATTATTATTATTAATATTATTATTATCATTATTTTTATTATTATTATTTTCATCATCATCATCATCATCATCATTATTACTATTATTATTATTATTATTATTATTATTATTAGTAGTAGTAGTAGTAGTAGTAGTAATAGTATTAGTATTATTATGATTATTATTATTTTGCAGATATATATATATATATATATATATATATATATATATATGTGTGTGTCTGTATATGTATTGCAATGTTAGACAAGCTACCTCGCAATTACCTTATACGGTTTACCTAACCAAGTATCTCTATATTTTTTATACGCATCCGTTAGAATAAATCCTATATTTTATCATCCACCTAATACAGAATCTCTATACTAAACATATGAAGCCTACAGATCACTACTGAGTAGAATACGGATAGCTATATTCTACTCAGTATGGTAAGGAAAAATAGTCCCTGGCATGCAAAGAAGTGTGTGAGAATATCAGCGGCGATTTTGTGTTTCCTTTGATACCGTATATTTGGAATGCTGGATGATAGATGAAACATTACCACGATTTTGATCTGCATTGTCGTATTCTCCTTGTAGTTGATAATATGCAATATCCTCGCATTCGCTTGGATATCACCACGCGTCAACTACGCGGAGAATGCCACCACCCAGACCAAAATCACGACAATGTTTCGTATAAATAGATGTAGTTATTCCACGACTTAAGGGGGTTTATTTGAGATTTCCCCTCTTACTCTCGTTTTATTCCTTATATCATCATTTTTAAAGGTCAATCTAAATATATTTCTTATATTATTCATTTCTTTAAAGCTCAATTTTCTGATAGGAATCGCTCATTCCCGTTAGTTTTGTCTGGTTACGAACTTTTCCGAATCATTATGAGCAAGATTCAAAAAGTAGATTACGCATTTTATATTAAATCCGCAGAATTTCGAGAGAGAAATAGTCCAACACCTGACCCACATGCAAAGGGGATTTATTTTTTTGTGATTCCGTTTAATTTGAAAATGGACGTGCTGACAGCAGTCTCAATATTATTTCAATAACGGACGCAGTACAGACGCAGACGCTGGTTTCCGGCGAGTTGACTTCCGGTAAAAGTCGTCTGCGAGTTCCCGCCAAAATGGTCGTCGGTGTTTTATGAGAGATGTTTGTCAGCCATGTTTTTGTTCACGTAGTTGAGAGTGAGACACACTCTACAGGGATGCCAGTTTGTGGGATTTTTACTACATGTCGGATTTTCATTTAAGTCTAAGAGAAATTGTATGTTTTGAGAACAATATAGACTCCAGGTTCCCTAAAATCTAAATCTTAGATAGAATTGTTCGGTAATCTTTCAGAATTCAGCTACCCCCAGCATACTCATTTAGAGACCCTATGGATCCCAGTGCTCCAACCTAGAGATGGTAGGATTCCTGTGGGAAATTCTCCTACGGACAAGGGCAAACTAAAATAATGACATCTGGATGGCTTAAAATGTGTCATATAAGAATAGTTCTTACTCGCTGTAGGAACTACTTTCTTCGTAGTCCTAGGCCACACCTTTCTCAAGCATTTTTGATAATTCAACTTCAACCTTAGGCTTATCTTCTGAAGAAAGTCTGTAAGGTTCTGGTACTTTATGTTGCACGGGATTTGATAGGAAAGGTATTTTTACGCCTTTGATTGTCTTACATACCCAGGGATCTTTTGTCAACACTTTCCAATTTTTTACAAAATCTTTTGTCTGACCTGCCTTGAAGGTATCAGGAGAATTGATCAAATTACAATCATTTGAGAAATTGTCAAAACCGTAACGAACCTGATTTACTTAGTTATTAAAGCATTACCAAGTCTAAAAGAAAATGTCTAATGAATGACTAATGAATTTTTAACGATATTTTGCAGAATATAGAACTGCTATTGTGTGGTTATCTTTCTTAAATGATTTTCCCTGAATAGTATCCCATTTAGTGCAGAACTACTCATATACCCACTCTCATAGCAGGTATCTAGATATCCTATAGTCCATGCCCAAGGATCTGCTAGGAGAGCGATGGGGATTCCCCATACACCATGTGCGTTTTAGATTACCTAGTTGTAGGTACATAGACTGGCCTCAGTCCCCATGTAGAATTTTTTCCTGACCCCAACTGGCATCCTTGACTCTAGTATATACACGCCGTCTAGATGAGGAAGAATTACGATATGCTGCATTATCCCAACCCTTATGTTATTTTCCAATGGACTTAACATTGGGAACTCATATCCAAAGCCCATCGAGTATTAAGAAAAAAAATACTCAATACAAAATGTCACAAAGGTTAGCCGATAGTCAATGCGAAGGCTGAGATAAATTCAGAAACCTATTCAAGTTTACGGTTAGAGCTCAATTCTATCTTCTTTGCATTGCTATGTAATTCATGCGGCATCAACTTGTGAATTACTACACGATTCAAACTTGATGGGATACGAGCTCTGACCCTAAACTGTCATAGGTTTCCTCTATAATAACTATCACTTTACTATCTGCGTGCCTACTCTGTGACATTGGTAAAGGTGCAGAGGCCAGTGTTTTAGTCTTAGAGGCATGCCTAGCTGACCATGACCAATCAATAGAGACCGAAATATCTTATTGACACACTGGTGATTGTGTTACAAAGTCAGTTGTTGAAATGGTGTCAAGTGGGTCACAAAAAATAACCCATAGAACTAATATGGAATATTACCCCAGCCTTATAATCTTTTTCTTCTTCATTATTCCACGCTTATTTATCCATGATGAACATCCCACTTGTTTCCTAGTTACTAGTTACCTACCACATATATCACGTTGGAATTTTGTCGAATCTGCTTGGAGTTTCACCCCAACATAGAGAGAGATCTAACCAGACCTATGTATGAAGAGTGAATAACCATGAGAGTGAGAATCTTGTGGAGGGAAAACCAGAGCCTGCTATTCTTTTTTGTAGGTCTACACTCAGATATGCTTCTTATATTATAATATATAGCTGGCCATGCAGAACACAGTTTTATCCAACCCCTAATAACCTAAAAACACCATAGGCTTAACATTGGGTCACTGTATTCGGTCTGGAGTTCAGAAAAATGAAAAATATCGCTCTAGTGGGATACACTTGACAAATGACGGCATTTGTTAATGTAGAAGTAATTTAGACGGGCGGGGTAGGATAAATTCTAAACCAAACTCGAGTTAGTCATGTTATTGTTCATCGCACTATGGCAAGATCGCGTATTACTGCTCTCGGCTTCGCCTCGCGCAGTAATATCACGATCTTGCCGTCGTGCAATAAACAACATGACTAACTCTTGTTTGGTTTCTCCATACTATCGCAGGGTGCTGTGGCTCAATAGGTTCATCACTCCGCTATATCAACTTCTGTTACCTTCGAGGTTCGGAGTTCAGACCCCGCCTTGGCCGTGATCATTTTTCAATTATTTTGATTTTCTAACGTGTCCCCTAGCGGATGACCTGTGAACCAGCTTGTAGTACAGCCAACTTCCACCAGACAACGCTTTCATATGCTTTAGCGACAAAGTCGCTAGTCAATAGAAAATAACGACTTCATCGCATCACATACTCTGGCCACCAGAGCTACACTATGTTAGCTCTGGTCGAGTTAAATCTTTGTCCACCTTGACCCACTACAGGCACATGTCTGTTACTCTCCTGCCAGACCCTTTGTACTGCTTGGAGAGTGTGTTATTTCATAATCTCGAAGTTAATTTTCCATTTTCTTATTTCCTTTCCTGTGTATTTTTTTTCTTCAAAATATGATGAACATAAATATTGGTTTCTTTATACATTTGATAGCTATGAATATTTCATATTAAGTATGTCTTCCTTTAGAGTATACATAGAAGGAAAGTACTTGGTTTGAGGTGCACACCACAGATACCGTGTGAGATTTAACTAGACCAGCCCCTTAGTCTGAACAGATTGGAGACAGAGGTGGCGGCCAAAATACGCATCACACACTCCGCTTGGTATATCTTTACAAACTCCTAAAAATGTCACGTAGATGCCATCCATGAGCCTACGAGGCGAAATGTCCTGTTTACCACGAAATTACCGCTACAAAATCTCGGCTGCTGATATCAGAAGTATATATTTTTTTTCTGCGAAATAAGTAGCAGGAAACATACCTCCCATGCCGAGCCTGTGGTTATGAGACAGTGATTTATCGCGGAGGGTTTATCTGGCGAGATTGCCTGCGCTGCTATTTCAGGATGGCACCGGTGACTGTTCCGTCATTTACAGGCGACTGGGCCACTGAGCTGAGTAACGGGCCGGGCCGAAATGCCACAAGTCAATTGATTCACTCAGTGTGTGGAAACGTCGGCTAAAGAGTTGAGTGGTGGGCGACAGGTAAGCCGATAGGAGCAGAGAAAAGGGAATGGGAAATCCCATCTCAAAGATGGACTGCCAATGTCTCCCACAAAATCCACGGATTTTAGATTTCCTTCTGTCACTTTTCCATTAATTCTGACATTTGATCTCAATTACTAGGAGTACTCCCAATCATTATAATTGGAATATTGATTGCAGATTTCTCGTTTTTCGGAAATCATCTGTGGGGTTCGGAAAAACATGAATCTTCTGTGAGGATTGAAATGGAGTTTACAATAACAAATCAGCAGGGATTTGTACATATTACGCCAGCTGTCGTGGGGTATAGAAAACCATTTCAAGGAGTGTTTCATCAAAACTGTCCCGAGTTGCTGAAACCTGTCCCTGGAATAATGATCCGAGAGGGAAAATAATCTCTCAGAGTACCATTTTTAATCAGTGACTCTTCTCAAAACTACAGTTAGACTAATGTATACGTTTCTTATTTGCGCGATGACTCAGGTCCATAACATATGAAATAGGAACAAGAACAGTTTTGTGGAAGAGAATATATTATCTCACCCCTGGTACAAGTTTAGCCGTAGGAATATCATTAGTAAAAAATACTCAACGATGAACCCCGTAAGGTGACAATACTACGCCACAGCCGTGGCCTTGTGAATTTGAGATGACTTCATATGAATTTGCTAAGTATATTCTAATTATTCTGAAATTTTGATGATATTTACTGTCATAGAAAAGGGTGAGATAAATCCAGAACCGCACTCGAATCATAAAATAGACAATACTCCACTCGTTCGGCTGGGCCCCTATCGTCATCGAGGCAAAGCCGAGTGACGTTTATGGCCCAGCCAAACTCGTGGAGTATTGTCTATTTATACGATTCTCGATATATTGAAGTTAGCCTAGAGGTTGTCTTATCATATGTTTGTATGGAAAAGGGATAAGTATGAAATCCAGGCATTTTAGGCCTGATGCTTGCCCAGCGCGGAAATTGTGAATATTCTACAGCACTCCAAGCAATCGGGGACACAGACCGAACATGAATATGTTTCTCATTTTATCTTAGTCTGGACAAATTAATCTGTTTAATGCCCAATGAGTATGAGTAACCGTTCTCGCAAGCCTGTTAAGAATGAGTTCCTAATGTTAAGCTTATGGACGTTTATACCAGGCTAAGATAAAAGCACAGAAGCTCAGGACAAGGGGAGCTTGGTCCTCAGGACATTAATCGTGCAGTGGGAAATTGCTATAAAGAGATGCCAAGGACAGGTTATTTGGAAGGGGATGGATATCAGAAGGTCAAAAAGGATCGGCATCAATAGATGTGAAGGTCAAAAGGGAAGAGAGTCACTGTGAAAGCAAAGACGGGAGAGAAGTCTCGAGAAAGAGTGGTTAGGAAGTGAAAGGGGAACCGCCGGTCAAGTCCAAAAGAAACGAACGAAGCCAGTTCAGGAGAGGGAGAGGAATACTTGACAGGCTCTATTGTGATACACACACAGTGTGAGACAGAGAGAGAGAGACAGAGAGAGGGAGAGAGAGAGGGAGAGAGAGACAGGGACAGGAATACTCGACAGGTTCTATTGTGATACACACACAGTGTGGGACAGAGAGAGAGAGACAGAGAGAGACAGAGAGAGAGACAGAGAGAGAGAGAGGGCAAGACAGAGACAGAGACAGGGAGAGGAATACTCGGCAGGTTCTATTGTGACACACACACAGTGTGAGACAGAGAGACAGACAGAGAGAGACAGAGAGAGAGAGGGAGAGACAGAGGCAGAGACAGAGACAGACAGACAGAATGAGAGAGATAAAGAGAGGCAGAGAGAGAGACAGAGAGAGGAAGAGAGAGAGACCGAGTCAGATAGAGACAGACCGAGAGAGGGAGAGACAGAAAGAGAGTCACAGAGAGACAGAGACAGAGAGAGGCAGACAGGCAGACAGATAGAGACAGAGACAGAGAGAGGCAGTGAGGCAGTGAGGCAGACAGACAGAGAGAGGCAGAGAGGCAGACAGAGACAGAGTCAGACAGAGATATAGTCAAACAGAGTCAGAGAGACAGAGCGGCATTGACAGACAGACAGACAGAGACAGACAGAAAGAGTGAGATACTCAGAGAGAGAGGCATAGGGAGGCAGAGATATAGATAGACAGTGATACAGAGACAGACAGACACCGAGACACAGAGAAAGACAGACTGACGGAGAGTGAATGACTCCGGGCAGGACACCGCCCTCAAACAATCCCAGAATGCAGTTCTCTCCTCTGATGCAGCGTTCCCGGAAGCCGTGATTAATGAGGTCAGAGGTCAGCGGGACGCAGGGGTCACTTCCGCTGGTCGATTGTCCGGCTGTCAGTAGTAGTGAGTAGAGCTTCCTGTAGGCACCCAGCGACATACCTGTCAGCCGCGTCTGTTCGGGTTCCGTTCGGCTTCCGTTCGGGTTCCGTTCGTGTCCCGCTCGGGTACTGCTCGGGTTCGTGGACGTGACGTCACAGGGCCGGGTAAACCAGCTGTTGCTGTTGTGCACATCTCAGTAAGTCCACTCTTGTACTGAATATTTCCGGCGATATGAATGGCTAGAAAACCTAGTTCACCTGGTACCCTGCCTCAGACTCCCACTATTTCCTCGTAATCCACCAGGGGGCTTATCAATGTTCAGCCTTTTTCCTCAACTAGATGTTGATATGACGTAGATCGGCACAACTGCTCTCGCATCTACTGATACTGTATTTTGATTTGTAATTCAGTTTCCAATGTGACTGTCGTGCACAGTCACTAGATATGGCTTCCCTGTCTTACAGAGCCTTTGTAATACACAGTCAATTGATGATGTGGCTTCCCTTCTATCCCTTCTGCTGTAATACAAAGTGACTAGATGTGCTTTCCTTCCTCTGCTCTTGTAATACACAGTCAATATAGTGGCTTCCCTTTCCTACAGAACTGTTGTAATGCACAATCAATAGATGTGGCTTCCCTTCAATATATAGCCTTTGTAATGCATAGTCAATAAATGTGACTTCCCTTCCATACAGAGCTCTTGTGATAAATGAGCAATAGATATGGCTTCCCTTCCATAAAGAACTGTTATAATACACAGACAATAGATATGGCTTCCCTTCCATACAGAACTGTTGTATTACACAGTCTATAGATATGGCTTTCCTTCCATCCAGAACTGTTATAATACAAAATCAATATTTGTGGCTTCCCTTCCATACAGAACTGTTGTAATACACATACAATAGATATGGCTTCCCTTCTATACAGAACTGTTGTAAAACACAGTCTATAGATATGGCTTTCCTTCCATCCAAAACTGTTATAATACAAAATCAATATTTGTGGCTTCCCTTCTATACAGAACTGTTGTAATATACAGTCTGTAGATATGGCTTCCCTTCCATACAGAACTGTTGTAATACACAGTCTATAGATATGGCTTCCCTTCCATACAGAACTGTTATAATACACAGTCTATATATATGGCTTCCCTCCCATACAGAACTGTTGTAATACACTGTCAACAGATATGGCTTCTCTTCCTTACAGAGGTGGCTGCTTTCCAATTTCCCATTGAAATTCATGTCCTGATATAAGATTCCTTTGTCTGTATTTAAAATAATGGTATTAAGATACTAAAATTGCTGCTGTAATACGCAGTCGATGGATGTGGCTTCCCTTTCCTGGCTTTCACTGTGGCTTCTGAGAAGCCAAATAAGATCCTTCCCCAGAATTCAGACAAGTCGTCAATGTCGACATTTAAAAGTGCATTCTACAAGCAGAATCTCTGTGCTAAAGATCTTTATGACATCTGATAAAGATATACAATCAGGGAAATACTCCACGATGACGGTATATAAATATGGCAGTGTGTTGGATATAACATAGAGATATAAGTACATTGGCATACGATATAAAAACAGGAGAATTGGCAAAGAACTCTACAATAATGATGTATATGTATGGCAGTGTGTTTGATATAATATAGAGATATAAGTACATTAAAATATGAAGTTATGGAGTATGCAGTCAGGCGATCATAAACTAAACCTCTTTTTATTCACTCATTCTTCTCAATGTATCCAGTTCATCCATGTGAGTAGTTAGTATAGTCGTTGGTTTATACAAGAGAAATCTGACAGAGCGACGAGTTAGGAAATAAAGAAAAATAAAACAGATGTTTAATCTATTGAGAAAATAGCGAAGTGTATCATTGCAGATCATGCTACTGATATTATATACATGTACTTAGATTGGTGTTTAGGATTCAATTGCTTGGCATTCTAATGCTGAATAGAGAGCAGGAAGATATCATATTCTTGTAACACACAAGTCCCTCCTGTCCCTAGTAAGGTTATAGTTACTTGGAGGAAGAATTGTGGTCAATAACTTTCAGGGCTGGTTTGCATCGCATGACAAAATCAGCAGGGTTATGAGAATCAGTCAGAGGCTGCCGAACAATCATGTTTAAGATATGATAGGTGGTGGCAATTTCCCCCTTTTTCCTAGGAAAACCAGGTTTTCATTTGTATCTCCAAATATTGAGATCGATTTGTCGAGTCTGTGCTCGAACTAGTGTATTGATGTTTGGAAATTGGACTCTCCACGACTTGCCACCGAGCATTTATCAATTCTTAGAAAAATTATTACTAAATATTTATTTAAAAAAAAAAAAAAAAAAAAAAAAAATTAAATATCTAATTCAAAAAGAAAAATGATGAACTAAATATTTAAAAACTAACCACACAGAGTTGGCAGTTCTGGAGCGGCCTTGATGTACTCAGTGAGGAGATGAAGGGCGCGCTATGTGCCTATACGTCTAGATCTCCCTCGTTGAGATATTACGAGACATAAAGGGATAAACTGTGGTGGTAATGAAGGACACGTTGGGTGCTACTCCAGCCATGATGAGTCGGGCTTGTCGCTTATTATGGAAAGTGGATGTTAATCTCCTCCATGGGCAGTGCTGTCACCCGGGCCGCCTTGATAACATCTCCCGGCCCAGGGATCTCAGAGAGTATTAGGTGGATTATCCGTGAACCGTGATACACTTACGTAATATGGTACAGGGGGCAGCATAGACTTGCTTAAGTCTTTGATTATGGACATTCATGATTAAATAAAATTACGATAAAGTATGTTGTAGTGTGACTGGTCCAGAAATCAAACACTAACTGGACGTTAAATCAAACCAACCAAAACTTCCCGCTAGTCAGTGACTGGGCGTACCTAGAACTAGCGATATCTGAGGTACCCCCAGTCTCTTGGTTCGCACACATAAAGCATACTTCCTTGCAGCTAGCAGTACCAAAAGTACGCCCAGTGGCAAGCACTTAGGTATGCCTAGTCACAAGCTAGGTACTGCTAGTCGCAGGTCCTCTAGTCGCACAGTGTGAATGGGGTTTTACCCTAGGATCTCCCCATATGTCACAATACAGCGCCCAGTGATCGAGGTTTAACCTTGTTACTGTGTACCCGCCTGGCTGGAATCCTCATATCATAGATTAGATCATACAGTGATATGACCTTGGCAGTTGGTGTAAAACTCCACCAGTAAGTCCAATGCACATCTAACGATTCAGGGTTGAACGATTAGTTCCCAAATCTTATAGTTGTCAGTGAACGTATTGCAGGCAAATTAAGTAACCCAAACGGAGGTATTTCCAATGTTACATTGTCGCTGACTGGATTTATCAACATGTTGATATACTTTTGCCAAGCGATTTAAGAACATCGGCCACCGACTCATCGGAGACAAAAAGAACATCTCAAGCGGTGGGGGTTCACTAAAAGTTGGCTGACTCTTGCCTAGCAGCCCCGTATTTATCAACTAGGGCCGACTCTGTTAAGATGCCTTGCCTGAGACAAAGTCCCGTTCCTTTGTCGCCGACAATGGTATATATATCAATGTTCCGAAATCGGGCTGCGCCTCAAGCCAAGTCGTTTTGTTCTATGCAGGGTCTAAAAGCAGAGATCTACTAGGAAATAATCCGAGTTATCAAATTGATAAGGAAACCAAGATTTATGTTCATTCTATTTTGAAAAAATACACAGGAAAGGAAATAATAAAATGGAAAATTTGGTTATGACATAACACACTCTCCAAGCAATACAAAAGATCTGGTATGAGAGTAACAAATAGGTACTGCTACTGGGTCAAGGCGGCCGCTCATTTAACCCGACCAGAGCTAGCTTTGTGTAGTTCTGGCTGCCAGTGTAATACGCAACACGATATGAAAGTTGCGGCTGGCTCAGTGAAGAAGATATAACTCAATGGTGACTTTATGTCTTGGCTTACTTTAGGATATAGACATTGGCGTAACGCTATAGTCATCTAAGTTACTCCAGTGCCCAGCAATGGGGGCCAGTGTCAAAAACACCTCCCGCGCATGTCATCACGTTACCTCCCGAGCCCCTCAGGTGTCGCCACCAGTCCCGCGGGCTTCTAACCTATCATCCCGAGGCTCAGCTACCGGAAGCCCTTCTCAGCCAATCACGTCCTTCCTCTCAAAGGACGCACGCTTAAGTGCGCCCTATCAGAGCACGCCTCTCATAGGAGGGTTCGGCGGGCCGGCCAATCAGGTCCCTGGTGACAGTGGAGTATTTCGGGAGGGGCTTTATGGGTAATATGAAAATCAAAATGGGGGCATCTTCACTGGAGTCTTTGGTGATTGGGGGAGCGGGGGAGGGGTCCCGGGGGAAGTGAGGGTGACCGCGGCGGGGGCAGTGTGGGCGGAGTGGGAGAAATCTCTCCTGACAGGGTAGTTTATATTTAAAACTTGTGTCTGCACAATCAGCTCATCAAACCAGATCTAGATCTCCGATAAAACTTCGAGATACTGTCCCGGAACATTGGAGTTCTTGTTATTTTATATTTAGTCATGCTGCCCCAACAGATTAAAACTTTGTTTGAGTTTGAGTTTTCTATCAAAACCTGGTCTAGGATGATAAAATGATCGTTCGTTTAGACCTTTATCTATTGAGAACGTTTGTTAAGATACAGTTATTTACGATCAATCCATAGGAAGAAAATAGAAGGGTAGCTCAGACTGCTCTGTATAAAAAATAAGTATTAAATGCAAATTTAATTACCTACTATATCTAAAAAACTATGATTCTGGTAGAATCCGCTTGGAGTGTCCCCCGCACATAGAGACATAGTGAACCGGACCTAGGCATGGAGACTGAAGAGCCACGAGAGTGAGATTCTCGTGTAGTGAAAAACTCGAACCTGTTCTTCTTTTTTTATCGGACTATACTCAAACAAACTTCTTCTGCTCTGATTCATTTCGAGCTATGTCGAAATCAAAGCTTAGTAATGTAGTTTTCTTATCTACTTTTCTTGTGAGAAACTAATGAGATCTCAACTTTCGCTGGTAGCCCTTTCAAAACTCCGCTGTATCCCCCCACCCGCCACCAGCCTTAGTATTTGGGCCCTATAGAGTATCTGACTTTGTGGAGCAGTCAGCAGAGCCTTCGCTGGGAATGTGATGGTCAGAAGTTCCAACCCAGCTATCGGTAATCCAACACTTTGTTTTTCTATATTTTTCTCTTTAACTCGGACTCGACGGAGTCGCTAGTATGATATTAAAAAAAAGATAAAACAAAGATGTAAAATTTTTTCGAGGAAAATCGGTGAAATCGGCGAAAATCGGGGGCCCGATTTTCCAACAGAAGGAATTTTTTCCATATAAATCAAAGATGTACTCAAATGTTACGCTATTGTATGAGGCACTTACTGCCCGGGAAAGAACACTATTTGGAGATTGCAGTTTTCTGCTCTTCCAAGAAAATCTTTCCCAATTCATGAAACATTTTTTTGTGTGCAAAAGCAAACTTAGTATAGATTGAGCCTCACTCACACCAAGGGAACTGTGATTTGAACCTCCCCACAAGCCCTCAGCCCCATGCCATGGCCAATAACAATGGTTTTTTTTTCACGTGTTCCTAGTCTCGCTAAGTCAGTAGATTCAACAGGAATTATATCTTTGGGGTTTTTTTTAAATGAGAGGTCGCCTGTATTTACACACCAAACATGTGGAGTACAGTTACTTGGCTAATATGATAATTGTAAATGTTTCATAACGATATATGATTTCGTGATAGGACTTCTATTTAAGTTTGGAATTGATTCTAGTCAGGTATAAATGCCCATAGGGTTAACATTATGAACTCATACTCAACAGGCTTGTGAGTATGTAACTCATACTTAATGGCTGATCAACAGATAATTATTTCAGGCCTAAAATCAGAAACATATTTGTGTTTGGTCCCTGTTCGCCATCTCGTTTGGAGCGCTTCGGAATATTCACTCAGTTATCGCCTCGTTCATATTACTGCGGACTCCAAACTCGATGGCGAATGGGGATACTATGGAGAAACCAAACAAGAGTTAGTCGTGTTGTTGTTTATCGCACGACGGCAAGATCGCGTATTACTGCGTGAGGCAAAGCCGAGAGCAGTTATATGCGATCTTGCCGGAGTGTGATGAACAATAACACGACTAACTTGAGTTTGGTTTAGAATTTATCCTACCCCACCCGTCTAAATTACTTCTACATTAACAAATGACGTCATTTGTCAAGTGTATCCCACTAGAGCGATATTTTTCATTTTTCTGAACTCCAGACCGAATACAGTGACCCAATGTTAAACCTATGGAGTTTTTTATTAGGGGTAGGATAAAGACCAAACACTCATCAATTTCTTTCTTAGTGATTCCAGGGATAGTTTACTTGATAATATTTCCGGGTTTTTTTCCTGTCTATTCCAAAGCTGTTTACCCTTCCCATTTCATAGTTTTGCCCAGCGCCCTCCAGTCTGCTAACCCTGCCCTTTGTAGTCAACACAGATCATGAGAAAGGTCTGCCCTGGAAGTCCTGATACGCTGTTGACTCATGACGTTTTTATCCTTATTTGTGGAGTATTTTTCCCCTACATCGCCGTCGGCGCTATTCCAGCAACATGTCCACATTTACCCGCCATTTTTCTGATACTTTCCCGTCTAGAATGCTTTACGTAAATCACTGACAGCTGGCCATGGCAAAGTCCATGACAGAAAATCAATACTCAGGGGCGTAGCTTGGGTTTCAGTCTATTTTCAGAGAGAAATGGGAGCCGAGTGTACTATTTCCGGTGGTTGCAGGGAACGCTGGGAGATACCTGGGGCGTTGCACGCGATGACCCTGGCGATTATCTAATTCTTGTGGGGCCCCGGCGCCCAAAGGTTCCCTTTTCTGTTCTTTTGTGTCTCGTACCCGTTACCACGCCCCCAAACTCAATTTCCCGCCGAACTCCGACGTGCAGACGACAATTCGCAGTTGTCCGCTATTATCGCTCACTGCACGAGCGCGTGATAGAACGGGAACTGTGATTGGTCGGCCGTCGCTTCGTACCGTGCTCCCCATTGGTCAGCTTCTATCTGTCGGACCCAGATATTTGGGGGTCGTGTCACCATGGAGAGGGGAACGCTGGGTGGTGATGGCTCCCAGATGACCTCTTGTAGGGAAAACCTAATGGAGCAGACGACTTTGGGAGCAAAAAGCTTCTGTTCATTTACCTCCATTATTCCCCGTTCCCGCCACACAGAACCTCCCTCTACAGCCAGACGGTGGCTTGGCAGTCCTTTGAACTCAAAGACTGTCTCCCACCAATGATGTTCTCCTTTAAAAGCCACCGTTTTTCACAAGGCTTTGCGACATAAACCTTTTAGGTAAACCAAACACATGGACGATAATAGAGGCACCTTTAAAAGGCCGCTGGTTGCTTGTCGGAAGCGGTGACGTCAGTACACACATTCTGGTGACGTTAATGGGAAGATTGTGATGAATAAGCCATGGCGGCTTTGTAAATGCTTCATCTTTTCACTGTCAAACGGATTTTTGTAGTTGTGTATTTCGGAGTCTTTGCCAACAGTTATTTAGGCGAGATTACTTTATGTCATAAATGAACTGCCCAACTTCAATGAAGAGGGTCTCGTTTGATTGATTTCAGTTTCAAAGGACTACCCAAGTACTACCCAAGGCAAAGGCAGTTTACAAACTTAATGGGATATTCAAATCTCTTCATGTTTTATTCCAGAATTAAGTGTCGCTTCCGTATTTATCCTTTAATCAAATATTGTTCATGTGAAAATATACATTTATGTAATCACAGCAGTGGTAGACAAAGGCCATTCCTTCTCATATGATGTCTATGTGGTGTGGTGTACAGCCACCTTTCTCCTTCATCCCCAGCAGTGGTAGATTTATAGCTATATCAAAGGCCAACCCTCCTCATACCATCCATATGTGGTGTGGTGTGGTGTGCAGTCACCTTTCTCCATCATCTCCAGTAGTAGTAGACTTACTGCTATATCAAAGGCCAGTCCTTCTCAGACCATGTCCATGTGGTGTGGTGTACAGCCACCTTTCTCCTTCATCCCCAGCAATAGTAGACTTACTGCTATATCAAAGGCCAGTCCTTCTCAGACCATGTCCATGTGGTGTGGTGTACAGCCACCTTTCTCCTTCATCCCCAGCAATAGTAGACTTACTGCTATATCAAAGGCCATTCCTTCTCAGACCATGTCTATGTGGTGTGGTGTACAGCCACCTTTCTCCTTCATCCCCAGCAGTAGTAGACTTACTGCTATATCAAAGGCCATTCCTTCTTATACCATGTCCATGTGGTGTGGTGTACAACCACCTTTCTCCTTCATCCCCAGCAGTAGTAGACTTACTGCTATATCAAAGGCCAGTCCTTCTCATACCATGTCTATGTAATATGGTGTACAGCCACCTTTCTCCTTCACCCCTAGCAGTGGTAGACTTACTGCTATATCAAAGGCCATTCCTTCTCAGACCATGTCTATGTGGTGTGGTGTACAGCCACCTTTCTCATAAATCCCCAACAGTGATACACTTACTCACAACCAAAAATATACTCATTTTACTATATAAATTTCATTGTTTCCATAAGGGATTTATTACAATTGAAATAGAGTCGGGTAGGATGAGACAAGATTGAGAATCTATCATGTTTGCCCGATTTGACACCTTCTACCTTCTCCTGTATGCAGCCAGCTCTGAGTTGTTAACAATCACAAAGCCTGAGAATTACCCCCAAAGCTCCACCCACTGAGACCCTTCATCAAAATACAGAGACCATATATAGAGCTTCTTGTGAGCCATTATGTGCGAACACCATTTTTTTATCACAAATTTCTTTATTGCTGCATAAGGACAAGATTTCTAAAATACACTGAGTTGGTGGGAAATCATAACATCAATAAAATAGACTGGTTTTCATTACTGGGCCTTACCCGTTCAGGAAATACCTTTTTTATAATTTTTTTTTATAATTTTTTTTTTTTTAACAAAACCATCAGTTCTGCGAATTGCAAATCTTCCACTGAGGCACAACTTTCTCTGTCTGGTAACCCCGGATGAACGAAAAAAATTACAAAAACAACTTTCATGGCCCTACATACATCAAAATCTGACGCCGAGGCAGAATGTGTGACAAATACCTGTATACAGAGATGGTAAAACAGTAGCAACTAGTGGTACACCGGTCAAACAAATCAGACTCTAGGGAAGTAACAAACCATCGACTGGGGGATAATGCACATAGCTATTGTGCTATGGATGCGGCCATCTTGCCCCCAAACGCCATCCAAATGGAGGGACCAATTATTGATGGGTTTTTACAAACATAATTTCTGGGGCTTGCCATGGAGAAATTTTAGCCTCTTCTCAATATCATCTATATATTACAACAACTGATAATAACAGTTGTTGTCCCCAGACTACAGTGTCGCTATCTTATTATTTCCTGGCGGATGATAGCAGCACTAGCAATCAATCTGTGCCCTATATCTTTTCTATTTCCGGTTATGAATATCGGTTTCTGCAGTGACAATATTCCGGGTCGGTGATTGGCTAAAAAAACATCGTTATCGAGAGACTGGATATGGAGACAATGCTGATGGATATTCCTCGTGCAATTTATTTGTTTCAGTCTGCCCATAACTCCTCCTTTTTTCTGTATTTTCAGGCTTTTTTGGGTCATTTTTTGTTATTCAGATTCATATAATACCATGCTGTGTGAAGATTTGAATTTGCGAGATGGAAATTATCAGATCATTACCTTAAAAGATAACAATGAAAGATCCAGGAAAATAATCATTCTCGGCAAAGTGTTTTCAGTGTTTTTAATCAGAAATAATAGGTTTTCTGATTGTTTGTTTTTTTCTGTGGGGATTTAATAAAGGAGGAAACGTTGGCTTTGAGGGGAATTCTGAGTAATACTTGCTCAGTTTCCGCCATTGATAGACATTTAAATGAATTGCTGCTTTGAATATTGCTTTTAGAATGTCATTATTGTTTCAATTTCCTTTTTTTAGCATTGACTTGTCCTTGTATGATGTTCTTAACTATTACATGGAAATCTTAGTGTTCATTTCTAGTTTATAAAGTATTTCTATCGTATAAAAGAAAGGTAATATAAATTTAGCCTCATTCATGCCAATAAAAACCCTCAGCCCTATTCCATGGCCAACATTAATGTCTCTCCCATGTTGTCTTGGTTTCCATGAGGCGGTTAATTTCACATTGGAAATATTTCCTCTTTTTGTCCTGCCCCCAACTGACATCAACATAAAGTCTTCGCTTTTACACTTTGCGTGTAACAGGAGGAGAAGATGAGGTTGTTCTCGTTTTGTTTGCGTGTTTTTTGGGGTTTTTTTAGATGCTAAAGTAGATATTAAGAAGATTCCCTAGACTATCTACACAAAACAAGAAGTATGCTGGATATTGCTATCCTTGTCTGTGAAAGTTCAATTAAACTTTCTTTGGTGTAAGCCATAGCAGAACCTGTGTATGTCAACCCCATAATATTTCCAGAACCCCATATACCTGACCTCCCTGTAAATGTGTGCATAATTACTTCCATGATGTTCATGGTTTTCCCTGACAAGCTGCCCATAGATAAAGCATGGATGAAAATCCCTGATATCTCTGAGATGATTTGGCAGGTACTATAGAAACCACTTTGAATGCATAGCTAACACCAGGGACCAGCTTTATACTACAATCTCCAGTGCAGATATTTGGTATAACATCAATAAGGCATAAGATTTAGGGTTCTGGTTGGAGAGCACATACCCTGTAGTACCAGACCTTCTCACCAGGAGACAGTTATCCTCGTTTTTGAGTTCCCAGTAAACTTGTTTATTGTTGTGGGGGACCCTTCCTGTAGTATTTGTGTAGATGCAGGGATGCCAGTTTGTAGGATTTTGCCTACAGGATTTTCATTTTAGTCTCAATGAGATGAAAATTTCAAGAAATTGTATTTTTTTAGAACAATATAGACTCCAGGTTCCCTAAAATCTAAATTTGTTCTGTAATCTTTAAAAATTCTCAATCCAGCTACAACCAGCACACTCAGTTAGAGGCCCTGTGGATCCCAGTGCTCCAACCTAGAGCTGTAGGATAGTAGGATTCCTGTGGGAAATGTTCCTACAGATAGGGCAAACTTAAATACTGACATCTGATTGGCTCAAAATATGTCATGTGAGAATAGAATTATTGAAGCCTCACCAAGTGTAAAAAAATATCAGAGGAATGCCTAATGAACTTGTAAAGATATTCTGCGGAATATAGAACTGGTAGTGTGTGGTAATCTTTCATAAATGATTTTCTTTGAAGATTACCCCATTTAGTGCCGAACTACACATATACCCACTCTCATAGCAGATATCCAGATATCCTATACTGGCCATCCAGACCCAAGGATCTGCCAGGACCCCAACTGGCATCCCTGTAGATGTCTTCACTGTATCGACAGTAGAATCGGGATGCTGATATATGATCTCCTTGTCCTTGGACTTGATTTTAGCTATCCTGAAAAACATGTTACACAAGAGCACAATTAGGATAATTCAAAAAGAAAAAATCAATTTGGAGCATTATCATACCCTTACATACAGCCCCCTTCCCCTATAAACAGACATGTGTATATAAATTCATAAACCGAAAAGCACTTCTGAAAAGAATTGATTACTTCTCTAGGGTAATGAGCAGGCCCGTCAGATTTAATCATCAATGATGCTCAAATGTGACGGGCAGTGCTGATACGAGACGACAAGTAGGAGGGGAACAGGTGTGGAAAACTGCTGTCATCTGGTACTATGCCCCAACCTGTAGTGTGATATTGTGTCACTGTGCCCCACCCTGTAGTGTAATATTGTGTCACTATGCCCCACCCTGTAGTGTAATATTGTGTCACTCTGTACCACCTTGTAGTGTGATATTGTGTCACTCTGTACCACCCTGTAGTGTGATATTGTGTCACTATGCCCCACCCTGTAGTGTAATATTGTGTCACTCTGTACCACCTTGTAGTGTGATATGGTGATATTGTGTCACTATGCCGTACCCTGTAGTGTGATATTGTGTCACTATGTAACACCCTGTAGTGTAATATTGTGTTACTGTGCCCAACCCTGTAGTGTAATATTGTGTCACTGTGCCCCACCCTGTAGTGTGATATTGTGGCACTATGCCCCACCCTGTAGTGTGATATTGTGTTATCGTGTACCACCCTGTAGTGTGATATTGTGTCACTATGTAACACCCTGTAGTGTGATATTGTGGCACTATGCCCCACCCTGTAGTGTAATATTGTGTCACTTTGCCCCACCCTGTAGTGTGATATTGTGTTATCGTGTACCACCCTGTAATGTGATACTGTGATTCTGTGCACCACCCTGTAGTGTGATATTGTGCCACAATGCCCCATCATTTAGTGTGATATTGTGTCACGATGCCCCACCCTGTAGTATGATATTAGGAAGAGATAATCTGTCATTCTGTACTACCCTGTAGTTTGATACTAAAGAAGAAATCAACAAGTTTTGGTTAAAGTAATCATTCTCTACGAGTTTGATGCGGAGTGGTATGAACGAGGTGACAGCCGAATGAGTATAATATAGCATTCACCCGAGTTGGAGAACAACAAATTTGACCAAAACGAGTTGCTTTCTGTATCTTAGCGGTATTTAGCTGTATTTATCTCACCCCTGTGCACAATAAAAGAATGTATATCATACAGGATATAGACCATGGAGGATGTACTGCAATACTCGTAGGGGCATGGTGAACGAGTTCCCAATGTTTGTTTTTATTTTCGTTTTTTTTTAATTCTTTATTTTCATTGGGATAATCTTCAGCGGTTAGCTGGTATGAGTGAGTCTCCCAACACGGAAAATTTACATCGGAGTTTTACCGTCCAAATATACAACCTATGGGACAAAAATACCAGGGCTGAGATACTGTATCCTTCCCGTACCTCCGTTTTGATCACTTCTCCCTCTCCAGCATCCTTTAGTCCTTCACGGAATTAACTGCGGTCGCTTCTTACAACCTAATCACATTAAGACCGGCTACCGTTGATGTACCGTCCCCGGGGAGCGGTCGTCGGCAACGTATATCCATCATGCGGCCACGTATCACCAGTCTAGTGGACATATTGACGAACACCCCTAGCCTAGTGGAGATAAACGTTTACGAACACCCCTAGCCTAGTGGAAATACATTTACAAACATCCCCAGCCTAGTGGAGATACACATTGATGAACAGCCCCAGCCTAGTGGAGATACATATTTACGAACACCCCCAGCCTAGTGGAAATACACATTTACGAACATCCCCAGCCTAGTGAAGACACATATTTACGAACACCCCCAGCCTAGTGGAGATACACATTTACGAACATCCCCAGCCTAGTGGAGATACACATTTACGAACATCCCCAGCCTTGTGGACACATTTACGAACACCCCCAGCCTAGTGGAGATACACAATTACGAACACCCCCAGCCTAGTGGAGATACATATTTACAAACACCCCCAGTCTAGTGGAGATACATATTTACGAACACCCCCATCCTAGGGGAGATACACATTTATAAACACCCCTAGTCTAGTGGAGACATTCACAGCCTAGTGGACACATTTAAGAACACCCCCAGCCTAGTGCAGATACACAATTACGAACACCCCCAACCTAGAGGAGATACACATTTACGAACACCCCCAGCCTAGTGGAGATACACATTGATGAACACCCCCAGCCTAGTGTAGATACACATTTACGAACACCCCCAGCCTAGTGGAGATACACATTGATGAACACCCCCAGCCTCGTGGACACATTTAAGAACATCCCCAGCCTAGTGGACACATTTACGAACACCCCAACCTAGTGCAGATACACATTAACGAACACCCCCAGTCTAGTGGACATTGACGAATATTCCAGTCTAGGAAAACAGGACCCTAGTATATGATAATCCAGAAAGAACATGAACTGGGAAAATAACATTTAACAAAAAAAACCCACAAGACGTAGTTAATTAAGAGAGCCATACATCCCACGAATCAGTTTTATCTCATTACCCACAATAAAAGCAATCACCACAATGCAGGTGAACCCCAGGAGCGCATCCTACAGAGTCCTTATTCAGTATTCTCAATGCTCCCAGACATAAATGTATTATGATTCTGTCCAACAGATTGCTAGGGGGCCCTGGCAGACCAATGTGATTATTTAGATGTCTGTAGGAGTGGGGCGGGTGTGTTTTTATCACTAAGGAGAGTTTAATCCATGCATGATTCAGAGTCGGTCTTTTACACCACACGGCGTGTGTAGGTGTGCTGTGAGGGGTGCAGTGTTATTTAATCACAAGGTGATTGGGAATCGTGAATATGCATTGATTTAATTTCCTCTCTATTTGTGTCTTGGCTGTGTATTAGCGCGGGTGTTGAGTGGTGGTGCATCTGTGCTTTACCAAGCGGGATTCACACAATGGGATTCATGTACCTCACAGGGTGTTTGTCTGAGACAAATCCTGCTGAGATTCATGTACCTCACAGGGTGTTTGTCTGAGACAAATCCTCCTGAGATTCATGTACCTCACAGGGTGTCTGTCTAAGGCAAATCCCACTGAGAGTCAAATACCTCATAGGGTGTTTGTATGAAATAAATCTTGCTGAGATTCATGTACCTCACAGGGTGTTTGTCTGAAACAAATCCTGCTGAGATTCAGGTACCTCACAGGGTGTTTGTCTGAAATAAATCCTGCTAAGATTCATGTACCTCACAGGGTGTTTGTCTGAAACAAATCCTGCTGAGATTCAGGTACCTCACAGGGTGTTTGTCTGAGACAAATCCTGCTGAGATTCATGTACCTCACAGGGTGTTTGTCTGAGATAAATTCTGCTGAGATTCAGGTACCTCACACACAGGGTGTTTGTCTGAGATAAATCCTGCTGAGATTCATGTACCTCACAGGCTGTTTGTCTGAGACAAATCTTACTGAGATTCATGTACCTCACAGGGTGTTTGTCTCAGACAAATCCTGCTGAGATTCATGTACGTCACAGGGTGTTTGTCTGAGACAAATCTTACTGAGATTCATGTACCTCACAGGGTGTTTGTCTGAGATAAATCCTGCTGAGATTCAGGTACCTCACAGGGTGTTTGTCTGAGATAAATCCTGCTGAGATTCAGGTACCTCACAGGGTGTTTGTCTGAAATAAATCCTGCTAAGATTCATGTACCTCACAGGGTGTTTGTCTGAAACAAATCCTGCTGAGATTCAGGTACCTCACAGGGTGTTTGTCTCAGACAAATCCTGCTGAGATTCATGTACCTCACAGGGTGTTTGTCTGAGATAAATTCTGCCGAGATTCCTGTACCTCACAGGGTGTTTGTCTGAAACAAATCCTGCTGAGATTCATGTACCTCACAGGGTGTTTGTCTGAGACAAAACCTGCTGGGATTCATGTACCTCACAGGGTGTTTGTCTGAGACAAATCCTGCTGAGATTCATGTACCTCACAGGGTGTTTGTCTGAGACAAATCCTGCTGAGATTCTGTGCTCAAATACAATCTATTGAGTAAATTGTAGGGTTCCATTTCCCTGAGATCAGTTTTTCCCCGGCAATTGTTGGCGACATTTACCCCTAAAATGGAACATAATCTCATGGGATTTTGAACCTTGTGAGGAACATGAATCCCACCGTGAGAATTTCGTACCAGATGTTAGTCCTGTTGTTGTGTGCTCTGGATGATCCTCTACCACCTTCCCAGCAGGTCTTTCACGGCGCTAGCGCTTACTAATTTCTGCCTCAACCAAACGTTGGTTCCCTGGGAATCCATTAAAAACAGATTGTACCAGCCACCATTTTGGATTCAAAGCAGGGTAACTGTTAAGACCGATTATGAACCCCAGTTAGCGGGGGCAACTCGATGTCGACAGCCCCCCCCCCCCCCCCCACCGACAATATAACATCGTCAATACTATCATGAAACGTCACGAAATTTCATATGATTGTTTATATGGCATGAGTTGTCTTCGTGGAATGATATCACGAAGTGGAGCTGAGTGATATCTGTAGCGGAAGACAACGAATGGCATGTAAACAATTATATGAAATTGAGTGATGTTTAGATTTTATCCTACCCTGTCACATGTTTTTAACTTCATAATTCACCAGTGGCATATAAATATTTAAAGGCATAACCTTGGCATACAAGCCCACTATGTTAAGTCTATGGAGGTTTATATCAGGGGTAGGATAAACTGTGATACTGGTATTTAGATGTGTTCAATACACATAGCAACATTTTACCAATGTGTTCAGTATGTATAGCAACATGTGGCAACATGTGCAGTACACATAGCAACATGTGGCAACATGTGCAGTTCACGTGGCAACATGTAGTCAACGTGTTCAGTACACTGTGGTACGGAACCCTGTTCAGTAAAATACTTTTATGTTATATTTCAAAACGGTGCGTATTTACGATAAATACGTCATGGGTATATAACATCCAAACGTTCAATAACCGTGCCTCATGCATCCTTGTTCTACCTTCATTAGTTTCACAAGTATCATTTGCTCTCTTGTAAATGTAATTCATAAGATGTGAGAACTTTACTTTTTAGCCGCTCGCGATAGTATCCTTGCTTCACTAATGCCATCAGTCGAGCTCCCCACCACACAGCCTCCTCTGTATCTCCATGCAGCTCCTATCTCTCTATACTACCTTATCATCCGTTCTATAATTAGTCCTTACGTTCCTAGCCTTGAGAAGAATTCCCTGAGACTACTGTAAAGTAGACTCAGATGAGGGAGAAGGTAGATGATAGGGTACAGAAATAAGATGCGTCAGTCTAATGATCAGAATTCATATGCATATTCTCTATTTCTATATACCCATTTCCGAACACTCTATAGTTACATACCGCTGCTGGGGGTGCAGTAATTATGAGTTATGTAGCGAGGCTGACGTTTTCGTTCTGGGCTGACCACATGATATAAAGAGCGCTGGGACGAAACCATAGCTGTTGCAGTTACTTGATAAGGGTGCCCATTTTTCTTTGGGCTATCGCAGGTAAAGAAATAATTATCTATAGTTGAAGGTATATAGGAATAGGGAAACCAAGTGCCGCTAAGGGAAACTCAAAGTTAGTGATGACGACTTAAAGAAATACTGTACGCCTTGGGCAGTAATTTTTCTGGTCCTCACCTCATAACTTTGACTTTCTCTCACCAGAACATAGTTTCCCTTTATTCCCTTAGCATTAGATTTCTGCCACACCCTGGGCACAGGAATACATTTGCTATGAAAAAAAGAGATATATAATATTCAAAAAGTAATTCTGATATATGTGATATTCTTTCTTTACAACCTTTACTTTGGTTTTTGAGGCGTTTTCAGAGTGATGTTATAGTTAGATTAATTATTTTTATTATTGTTATTATTTGCACCTCTAACATCTTACCTCATTACACCATCAGGTCCTGCCATCGTATCCCACACCTGGTATGTTTTACCAGGCTCGTACTCAACGCCCATGGAGTATTGGAAAGAGATATTCAATTGGGATAATGTCACAAACATTAAGTAAATCATGAGATAAAATCTGAACCGCACTTTCTTCATAGCCGCTGGAAATATGCCATCCATTTTGGTTTGCTACATAATCTCTTTTGGCTTTGCCTCGTGCGATTACTCCACAACTAAAACTCATGGCATATTTTCAGTGGCTAATGATCTCTATGCAGTTCCTTCTCACTCTCCAAGCCTATTTGCTGAATCACGATTCAGTTCCTTCTCACTCTCCAAGCCGAATTTCTACCATAGGCATACTCTGTTCTGAATTTAATGAGATTTACAACGGAAAGTAAAAATCACGCAGATTTGAGGTGGATGAATCCTCATCATTTCTTCTCCTACCATCTAAGATCACTTAGAGATTGGAATTCCAGATAGATCCATACTTCTTAAAGACATTGTAGAGAAATAACCACAAAATGAAACAAATCGAGTCTGGGCTCCTTCTAAAGGGAGATGTATAGTTGTTGACGTCCTGGCGATTCATTTTGATGAATTCACTGTGTATTCTGTGTCTACATTGTGAAGGGCTGATCATCACTTGATGGGGGACGGAGACTGAGTATCCGTCTTAATGTATGTAACCTGTCAGCGCTTCGTGTGCTGTGGTTGGAGATAATTAATTTATCACGGCGAGGTTTTCCTCGTTAGTGAATTACTGATGTATTAAGTGATACCCGAGCATCAGGCCTTCCAGCCATCCGTCAATTGACGCTGTGATCGGTTGTTGGTATCCTCTTTATTTTGTCACTAGACTTATACTGCACTGGAACGGGCCGTACCGTGCCGCTGGGGGCCGTACCGTGCCGCTGGGGGCCGTACCGTACGTGCCGCTAGGGGCCGTACCGCACCGCACCGGAAGGGGCCGTACCGCACCGGAAGGGGCCGTACCGCACCGGAAGGGGCCGTACCGCACCGGAAGGGGCCGTACCGCACCGGAAGGGGCCGTACTGTGCCGCTAGGGGCCGTACCGCACCGCTAGGGCCATACCGTGCCGCTAGGGGCCGTACTGTGCCGCTAGGGGCCGTACCGTGCCGCTAGGGGGCGCACCGGATCAGGCGCCAGTGTGCTGCGATAATTTGCTACCCTGCGATAAACCGTTATTATCGCCCACTCAATACGCGCATGCGTCTGGACACATTCTTCCGTTCAGCTAGCATGGACTATTGGACGTTCTACTATTTTGATGTGATTATAATGTAAATAAACGAAAGTATTTCACCAACAGAAACTGGTAGCAAGACATGAGAATAACATGTTGTGATATGCTTAATTTTGGCAAATTGTCACTCTCCAATCGTGGACTTCAACACAGCCCATGCTCGCGCATGCGCACCAGATACTAGTGGGCGATAATAGCGGTTTATCGCAGGTAACAAACAATCGCACTACACCTGCAACTCTACACCCAAAGGACACACGAGGAACAAGCAGCTGGCGTGTTACAAGGGGAAATTAAGGACATCCTGGAGAGCCCCCCCCCACCAGCCCCCCCCTACACACACACCCTGCCGACCGCTCCACACCTATTAACCCAAGCACCCACCCACCCACCCCCCCCCCCCCCACCAACACCCCCACCCCCACCAACACCCTCACCAACACCCTTCTAGACAGATCACGTGATGTTCTGATTTTGTGGTCACGTGACTGGACTAGCCTCGTTTTGACATGTAAAGTGATCGATCCTGACGTCACTTCCGCTTCCGGTTGGTGTTCCTTCCCAGAACCCCCCGCGCCAGTTCCCCTGTCAGAGAGACTGTTTTGTTCTAATTACTTTTCTTCACTGTCTTCTTTTTTATTCAACTGGTGTTCTCTGGAATGGAAACAATGGAAAGTTTGTGTTTCGCAGTCGTTATTTTTTTCTCCTAGATATTGCATTTTGTTGCTCTAGTAAAAGCTGATAATGATTTTATGTAATTTTCTTCTGATCAGCTTGTGTTGTTTAAACTGAAAGATTCAAAGAAGACACAAACTCAAAAAGAAATCACAAAACACTGCAAAATCAAGACGGCTTTTGATGAAGCAGAAAATGTGGTGTGACTTTTCTGAGAGCTTAAAGTTACGGTTGTTGATTCAGTAATTCTTAGAGATATGAAACGCAAGTTTCCCCAGATATTGGATAGGTCCAAGTCCAACTATATGCGTCTCATAATGGTGTTTTTCTTCCGGTGTTCAATGTTCACAATGTTAATATTGGTTCTTTCTTGTGGTCAAATAAGTTTTACCGTTCTTTTTTCTATAAAAGAGAACTAGCTAACACAGTTGCTAACTGTCTTTTGCCTTACCAACTGTGATTGCCATCTGCCCCACATCAGGAATTTAAACAGGAAAACCATTCTTTTATAACCTTTTGTAAAGTTCCAGTCTATACATGTTGACCGAATAGCAGCCATGTAGTGGTCTATTTACCCTCATTATCGCTCACTCTAGTTCTGGGTCTGGCCACATGGGGGCAGGGCGCTCTGATATGACACTGACACCTGAGTTTTTAGTGACATGAGAGGGCCTCCTGGCATGTGCGACAGACTGAAACGAGACTGGTCAGTTCTGATTGGCTGTTGCCTCATCAGCCAATCCCAGCACAGTTTACAAGCTTACCCTGAACCCCGATGCCATTTGCTGTTTGTATATAAGCTGCATGGACATGTCATTGAGTCTTTAATCTTCAGCATTAAAGCTCAGTTAAGTTCTGACTCATGGTAGTACTTATATAGAACTGCATCGAGAATCGTATAAATAGACAATACTGTATTGTCTATTTTACGATTCAAGTCCGGTTCTGGATTTATCTTACCCCTTTCTATGACATTAAATATTATCACAACTTCAGAATAATCAGAATATACTTAGCAAATTCACTACGCCACGGCCGTGGCGCAGTATTATCACTTTACCAGGGTGATCGTTGAGTATATTTGTTCTAATGTTATTCCTATGGCTAAACTTGTTCCACGGGTGAGATAAATAGTACCTCTGTGTTTGAGTTCTTACTCTCATCTTCTTAAGGCCCATGCCTTACGCAATTAAGGCCCAAGGCTTTACACTTTGTTGTGTTTTTAGTTGGCCTCTCAGTAAACCATGGATATTCTGGAATCTAATCGTGATTTACGACTGGGTAGACGAGGCAGTCAACATGGCATGAGTTTTAAGGACAGTGTCTCGAGAATCAAGTCGGATGTAGAACATACCTTTGGCACACTTCGGTACTTACCTTGGGAATATCACTGATGGACAAATGTTGTTCTAACTAAGCCTAGCACTAGTATGCTGCCTTGGTGGTGTCGGGGGGGGGGGGGGGGGGTAGGGGTAGGGGGGGGGACAAGGGACCCAGCCTCCTCGTACACTTTATTGATCTATCAGCCTTTGGTAGTCAGATATAACAAAACAAGAGTTAGTCGTGTTGTTGTTTATCGCACGACGGCAAGATCGTGTATTACTGCGCGAGGCATATGTTTCTGTATGTTTTCGTATGTCTCCCTGCGTTTACTTATGTCTCCGTGGATTGCGCATCGGCTCTGATCCCTCTTCCGTGTCGCAGGGCATGATGGGAGTTTCTCATGGCCGCGCGGTGATGTCTGGGTAGACGCGCGACGGACGCTCAGTAGACGCGCATGACCTTCTCTGCTTGTCGCCATGTCTAATGTCAGACAACCACAGAATTAATCCCACAGTGGAAGCACTGCTTTGAAGGCAGTCTCTCTGTCGCCTTTCTCTGTTTGTGTGTAGTAAAGTGTCACACAGCAGGTTCCTTATGGAAAGTTCGTCTGCTCGCTTGATGCGTCAGATGAGACTTGTAGATCTCCCTCAGCTACGGAAATTTAACCCTTTAACCCTTCAAGAGCCACACATAATTCACCATGTATCCATACTACAGCAGGCACCAGATCCAATTGTGGCCTTTGTATGGCCGGCTTTTGTAGTCAATATTATTAAGAGAAATTACAAATTTAAAATTTCCAGTAAATCTGTATTTTTTATTAGAACTTTCCGATATTTCAAAGACATACTGGCGACATTTATCATAATATCTCATATAATTTTTTTGATTCTGCGATAATTTTTCAAAAAGTTACAAAGGAACAAATACAGAGTGGTTCATCAATTCCATATGTGAATGCCATATGGCATTGTCCGGCCCTGGCCAGGGGAATGCCATATGGCATTGTCCTGCCATGGCCAGGGGAATGCCATATGGCATTGTCCAGCCATGGCCAGGGGAATGCCATATGGCATTGCCCTGCCAGAAAGGGTTAAGGGCGGATGATGTTGGCTGAACTACACACCAGGGACCTGTTTCACTAGTTTCGTGACATGTCTGTGACACCATACAGAAAGATTGGGTTGTCTGGTTTTGTGACAAAACAAATAGCTGCCCTTGGGAAAAGACAGACCCCAAACATAGGAATTAGACAAATCTACACATCATGGCGTGTATCACTAGTTTTGTGACAAAAGTGAAGACAGACATGAAAAGCGGCGCTAACAGTGCAAGCAAGAACGGACAAAATGAAGTTTAATGTATAGTTCTTATGAAACCGGACACACCATCTAGACACCATCTAGACATGTCACGCCATCTAGACATGTCACGAAACTAGTGAAACAGGTCCCTGGGGACGGCTACTAGTGACTATGTATAGTTCTAGGGGACGGAGGTATTGTCCTCTGAACTCTAAATTCGAAGGTTTATCATGTTATATAATATGCTTTTATTAAAATTTCTATTTCTATTATTTAGAATTCAAAGATATGATGTTATACCTACATTCTATGAAAATCTCAAGTTAATTCTTGAAATATTTCCTTTTGAAAAACAATTATATAGGTATCCAGCAAATGATGCCTTAAGGCATCATCCGCCCTTAAAGGGTTAAGAACGAGGAGGAAATGGTACTTTCATCATTGATGAATGAGCGGGAAGTTATGAATAAATAACCATGAAAAGGTGTGGGTTTTATTCAGTCCATGGGTCATTTTCTGTAACCCACTTGCACCCAGTCAACTTGCTATTTCTGCAACTGCCTGAGACTAGGATGGGAATATATCAGGCACCTGTGGGTCAAAGAGGTATTTCGGTCTCTAGTGATTGGTCATGGTCAGCTGGGCACGCCTCTAGGACACAGAGACACTGGTCCTTTATCACTGTGTTAGCACGAGATGGTAAAGGGTTAGTATTTTTTTGCAGTAAGCTTTAAGTTTATGTGGCCACTGTGACCTTTAGGCAGGGTATATGAGCATGTGCATGTGGCCTGCGCTCAACATGACGCTCCCTGCTTTTTCTTCTATAACCCACTTGTAGATCTCCCTCAGCGACCGATATTTAACCCTTTAAAGGCGGATGATGTTGGCTGAACTACACACCTGGGACCTGTTTCACTAGTTTCGTGACATGTCTGTGACACCATACAGACAGATTGGGTTGTCTGGTTTTGTGACAAAACAAGTAGCTGCCCTTGGGAAAAGACAGACCCCAAACATAGGAATTAGACAAATCTACACATTATGGACATGTTTCACTAGTTTTGTGACAAAAATGAAGACATACATGAAAAGCGGCGCTAACAGTGCAAGTAAGAACGGACAAAATGAAGTTTAATGTATAGTTCTTATGAAACCGGACACACCATCTAGACGCCATCTAGACATGTCACGCCATCTAGACATGTCACGAAACTAGTGAAACAGGTCCCTGGGGACGGCTACTAGTGACTATGTATAGTTCTAGGGGACGGGGGTATTGTCCTCTGAACTCTGAATTCGAAGGTTGATCATGTGATATAATATGCTTTATTAATATTTCTATTTCTATTATTTAGAATTCATAGATATGATGTTATACCTACATTCTGTGAAGATCTCAAGTTAATTGTTGAAATATTATCTTTTGAAAAACAATTATATAGGTATCCAGCCAATGATGCCTTAAGGCATCATCCGCCCCCAGCCGGTTGATGCCTTAAGGCATCCTCCGCCTTAAAGGGTTAAGAATGAGGAGGAAATGGTACTTTCATCATTGATGAATGAGCGGGAAGTTATGAATAAATAACAATGAAAAGGTGTGGGTTTTATTCAGTACATGGGTCATTTTCTGTAACCCACTTGCACCCAGTCAACTTGCCTTTTAGGATCGGACATATCAAGCACCAGGGACCTGTTTCAGTAGTTTCGTAACATGTCTAGATGGCGTCTGTGACACCATACGGACAGATCACAAGATTGCAGTCAATGACACACGGAGTTTTACTCACTTCTCGTAGTAATTAAGCAATGAAACTTTAGCATGAGTAGGAGATACATATATAATCTACAATCGTTCCAAATATGAAGAAGATTGGCCACTTCGATCTTCTGATATTTGCTAGTCTTTTTCCGCTGTTGCTTGCACTGTTGGTGCCGCTGTTGATGTCTGTCTAGGCCTAATGTCACGAGACTACTGAAAAAGGTCCCAGTTTGTCAATGAGGTATTTCGGCCTCTAGTGATTGGTTATGGTCGGCTGAGCATGCCTCTGGCATGTCAGAATCTCCTGCAGGAGATTCCGGGAAAATAGTCCTCTCCATAATGAGGTCGAATCATCATGTACTTCGAAATAAGTTTCTTGAATGTTCATTCAATGTTGATCATTTAGAATCAATCACAAAAATCTCATTCACCATCAGAAATCACTGTCATAACACATTTTGCATGCTAAAATCACAGGTTAAAGGCAAACTTTATTGTTAGTGTAAGTCTACACCAAATTACTGCCATGCTTGACAGTGCTGTGGTGTCTGGAACTAAATATCTTGCAGAAACTTTTTAATTGCAATAGAAATCTTGAAGGTGGGTAATAAATACAATAACGACTGGTTTTGTATACTAGTGACCATAATCTCCTCGTAATATTATATTCTCGCTAATCGCTCGTATATTACTAGCATCAACTACTCGGAGATTACGGACACTCATACACAAAACCAGTCATTATTGTTTATGTAAACCTGCACATCATTATTGTGTGCTTCTTCCCTGAGATCTAGAAGCTGTACAGGTTCCTGTGTGAGTTTTCTTGGTCTTTTTTGTTCAATTTCCTAATTGCATCATTAATTGGTTACAAATCCGATGTAAGTACATTCAGAAACACCTTAACCAATAAAGCGGCTTTAGACATCAACAACTTCTTTGTGGAGTTGGTTATCATTGCCTAGCCTACCCTGAGCCTAACCCACATGACGTATTTGACCTAATTAAGACGTGAGCCTAGCCCATGTGAATTATTTGACCTGGCTAAAGACGTGAGCCTAACCCACATGACATATTTGACGTGATTAAGACGTGAGCCTAACCCATGTGATGCATTTGACCTAATAAAGCTGGAGCCTAACCCATGTGACCTATTTGACCTGATTAAGACCTGAGCCTAACCCACATGACGTATTTGACCTGATTAAAACGCGAGCCTAACCCATGTGACATATTTGACCTGATTAAGACCTGAACCTAACCCATGTGACGTATTTGACCTGATAAAGACCTGAACCTAACACATGTGACATATTTGACCTTATTAAGACCTGAGCCTAGCCCATTTGACATATTTGACCTGATTAAGACGTGACCTTTTTTATTTTTCAGTACATCGGATCGTTCTCCGTGCAGGGCGAGGACCAGAACTCCCGGGCAGAGTACGTGCGAAAACAGCTCTGTGACATGAAGGTACGCCATATTATATCACATATATCTGTAATGAGTAAGATATAAAGTATGCGACACGTTTATCTATAATGAGTAAGGTATAAGGTACGGCACAAATATATATCATATATCTATAATGAGTAAGGTATAAGGTATGCCACATATATCTGTAATGAATAAGCGAGGAGTATGTGCGCAAGCAGCTCTGTGACATGAAGGTATGCTATATTATATCACATATATCTGTAATGAGTAAGATATAAAGTACGGCACACATATCACGTATATATATAATGAGTAAGGTATAAGGTACGGCACATATATATATCATATATCTATAATGAGAAAGGTATAAGGTACGCCACATATATCACATATTTCTATAATGAGTAAACGAGGAGCTCTGTGACATAAAGGTACGCTATATTATATATCCTATATATCTATAATGAGTAATGTATAAGGTACGGCACATATATATATATATAAATCATATACTTATAATGAGTAATGTATAAGGTACGCCATATATATCACATATATTTATTATGAGAAAGGTATAAGGTATGCCATATATATCATGTATATCTATAATGAGTAAGGTATAAGGTACGCCACATATATCATGCATATCTGTAATGAGTAAACGAGGAGTATGTGCGCAAGCAGCTCTGTGACATGAAGGTACGCCACTTATATTATGCATATCTGTAATTAGTAAGGTATAAGGAACGCCGCATATATCATATATTTCTATAATGAGTAAACGAGGAGCACTGTGATATGAACGTACGCAACATAACTTCAGCATATATGTAATGAGTAAACGGGAAGTATGTGCGCAAACAACTCTGTGACATGAAGGTACGTCATATATATATATCACATATATCTATAATGAGTAAGGTATATGTCACATATATCACAAATATCTGTAATGAGTAAGGTATAAGGTACGCCATCCATCTCACGTATGTCTATAATGAGTAAACGAGGAGCAAAATATATAGAAGTGTATAAGGTACATCAATATCCACATATCAACGATGAGTAAAACAAGGAGAAGATATATGGAGGTTATAGAAGTGTACGAAGGTAATAATGCCACATATCTCACACATATCTATAATGAGTAAATGAGAAACGAGAAGTTATAGAAGTGTGTATTGTACGCCAGTCTTATAACTTATGCATATCAACAGTGAGTGAACGAGAAGCATCATATGTGCCTTCAGCATACCTCAGATTCCATATACTTCTACCATACATCTACACAGGGACTGAGGCCAGTGTAAGACTGAGGTGAAGTGTGGGGGGAGGGGTAAGGGAGGCGTACAGGGAGGCAGAGGGGAGGGGTAGGACACAGTGACTAAGGCCAGTCTAAGATGTACGCTGAATGTACCCCTCAGGGCTAATATCAGCGTACTTTTTGAAGCAATATTTTATCCGTTGGGAGAATGCAACAACTTTCTAACTAACTTGACTTGGTTTTCGATAAAAGATGAAGGTCCCCGTTTCCAGAAATTAGTTTTCATTATTTTAATGTAAAAAGAAAAAACATTTAGAAGGTCAGCATTTAAAGTAGGTTGGAAGGAATACAGATTGAATAATTTATGAAATAATATAGTCTCTTAACCTCAACCTAGATTCAGCATATTCATCATACATTATTAAGACCCTAATTTGACAGGGGTGATTGATGGGTTGCCCCTTGTGCCTTTGTGCCTCAAAGTATAGCCGTAATTTCAAACGATCATCCATTTCCATATGACCACTGACCTGGTATTAGGTGGTAAATCATTCCTAAGGGAATTCATGTGCAGAAACACCATATTTTTATCGGTAAACTACTTTATCATCGAAATGAAATTAATTACGTTATACACTCAATGCTTTGTTATATCCAACATACATATCGTGATACATGTAATCCGTTTTGATAAAGTTTGGACTCCACCGATCGACCGAAACCTGCCGAAATAGAAATCGGGCGGGATCGGAAAAAATAGTATAAGCATAGCTGGCGGTGGAAGCGCCCAATTTCTATCTGATAGTTTCTATTCTATTATTCTATATATTCCGGAGATACTCGAACATTCCCGATGAAACCGTAGTCTGGTGGAATCGGCACTTAACAAAATGGGTGTGATTCCATGAACACCGTGTCTTGAAGGGATAACGGAAGATTTCAGATGCTGTACATATCAGAAGGATCCTAGTCTCCTGATTAGATTACAGAAATTGGAAAGTATGTCGGTGTTGCCTCCCAGGGAAAGCTGACTGTTATCACTATGGAAACGGGGTCAGAGGTCACCATAGTGAGATTAAAATAGAACGCTGGTCGATGAGCTGCTAATGGGAGGAGACTTACGGAAGTCACGTGGTGTGGTCACATGACCTTCTGACCTACATAGCCCAGGTTCCCCAAGGTCAAGGTCGAGCGGGTGACATTTACCGGTGACTTTTAAAGGCATATCCTACAATTCAGATTGGTGCAACCTAGTGATTTTCAAATGCTGATAATTGTCAATTCAAACCAGTTCATCTGGTGAACCCAATTTTTAAGTTAGCTATGTGTACTTGGAGATTATCATGTTCAATTTTCAGGAAAATGACATGGGTTTTAATGTTCATTCCAAATTGTCCGACATGCCTTTAAGTCACTTTTTTTACCAGCCTTAGTGGAGGATGTAATGCTGGCCGCTTTCATGAAGCAAGAAAAAAAAAAAATTATGTTCTATGTGGGGGGAAAACTCCAAGCGGATCCGACCCAAATTTACACGTTTTATATGTGGTAGGTAATCATCACCGAGTTTGAAGAACGAGGTGAATATTTCCGTCCAAAACAACAAGGAACAGATGTAATTCAGCCACACTCACGAGGTCTCCTTATTATACACCTGGGAATCAATACAACCATTTTGCAACAGGTCATATAGTACAGGGTGCACAAATTATCATTTCGTGCACTGTGTGCCGAACAGAATCCGTACAGCTGGCCAGTAAGTGTGAGACATTCGTGCACAGTGTGCAGAACGGAATCTGTACAGCTGACCAGTAAGTGTGAGACATTCGTGCACAGTGTGCAGAACGGAATCCATACAGCTGACCAGTAAGTGTGAGATATTCATGCACAGTGTGCAGAACAGAATCTGTACAGCTGACCAGTAAGTGTGAGACATTCGTGCACAGTGTGCAGAACAGAATCCGTACAGCTACCCAGTAAGTGTAAGACATTCGTGCACAGTGTGCAGAACGGAATCCATACAGCTGACCAGTAAGTGTGAGACATTTGGGCACAGTTTGTAGAATGAAATCTGTACAGCTGACCAGTAAGTGAGATATTCATGAACAGTGTGCAGAATGGAATCCATACAGCTGACCAGTAAGTGTGAGACATCCATGCACAGTGTGCAGAACTGAATCCGTACAGCTGACCAGTAAGTGAGATATTTATGCACAGTGTGCAGAACGGAATCCGTACAGCTGACCAGTAAGTGTGAGACATTCGTGCACAGTGTGCAGAACGGAATCCATACAGCTGACCAGTAAGTGTGAGATATTCATGCACAGTGTGCAGAACGAAACACATACAGCTGACCAGTAAATGTGAGCCATTCATGCACAGTGTGCAGAACGAAACACATACAGCTGACCAGTAAATGTGAGATATTCATGCACAGTGTGCAGAACGAAACACATACAGCTGACCAGTAAATGTGAGCCATTCATGCACAGTGTGCAGAACGGAATCTGTACAGCTCACCAGTAGGTGTGAGACATTCGTGCACAGGTACATAATACTATTCTTTCATAGACTGCTGTGTCTAGGACCATCTTAGAGATTCTAATCTTGGCAGTGGTTGGTGAGACACCCTCAGTAATCCTTTGATAGAGCAGCGACCAGCGACTGCGGGGGCCCTTCCTCTAATCCCCCATGAAGGGAATCTTTGACTGGTTCCTCTGTCCCACTCACACTCACTCCAGACCTTGTCAAGTGGAGTAAAGGTCCAACAGAGCTTCATGCTTCACTGAACATTACACGAATCCCAGTCGTGAAAAATGACCCCAGTCGAAGTCGAGCCTTCGCAGAAATAGAACCCCAAAGAACCTTATCGACAAGCATATCTGGACGCCCAGTTGCCATGGAGACAATGCAAATGTGTATTTGATAGCGTCATTGTGGGGGAGGGGGGCGTATTGACCGCAGTACCAAAACCCCACAGCCTCCCTCCCGCCAGCCGCCAGCTACCCATAATCCATCAGCGCATCACCTCCTTTGATCTCCTCGCTTTCATGATTGTCCAATCATCAAGCAGATTACAAAGATCACGTGACGAGGATGGACCAATCAGAGGGAGGCTCTCACGTGACCAGCTGTGGGCCAATCCACTGCCTGCTTTGGGAATAATTCGCACGGTGGCGCCAGTGTCGGTGTTGTCTATTTCCAGCCGGTAGAGAGGGTCAGAGGTTTTTGTGGGGTATTTTTGATGTTGTTGGGGGTGATGTTCACCACGCTACAACATTTAATGTAGACTCGGGATGGATCCCGTGGCAAGGGGTGGGGAGCAGTGGTTAAGAGCACTGGACTAGTAATCTCTAGGCTGTTGGACTTGTGGTTGGTTCATTCCCACTGCAGCCACTCTTCTCCTCCACCCCCAGCTGTGGTTGATTTACTGAGATATCAAAGGCCAGTCCTTCTCATACCATGTCTATGTGGTGTGGTGTACAGCCACTTTTCTCCTTCACCCCCAGCAGTGGTAGATTTACTGCTATATCAAAGGCCAGTCCTTCTCATACCTTGTCTATGTGGTGTGGTGTACAGCCACCTTTCTCCTACACCTCCAGCAGTGGTAGATCTAGTGTTATATCAAAGACCAGTCCTTATCATACCATGTCTATGTGATGTGGTTTGCAGTCACCTTTCTCCTCCACCCCAAGCAGTGGTAGATTTACTGCTATATCAAAGACCAATCCTTCTGATACCATGTCTATGTGATGTGGTGTGCAGTCACCTTTCTCCTTCACCCCAAGCAGTGGTAGATTTACTGCTATATCAAATGCCAATCATTCTCATACCATGTCTATGTGGTGTGGGAAGTAAGATAACTCACCTCGGTAAATGTGTAGGGGTGAGGTTTCTACCTGAATTCATCTCATATATTCGATCACCACCATTGTGATGTTAAAGGACCTTGAGAAAGACTTTAAAGAAGCTATAATAATGTACTGGACTATTCCCCTGTATTTCCAGGTAATATATGATGATATGTTTATATGTACATCTTTGTAGAATTGAAGGAGTATTTTCTACATACAGTTTCATTTATCATCAGGGAAATGGTGCTTTAAGGTTTATGCAGATATTCGTCTTCAGGCATTCAGCGTTGTTGTTTGAATGCCTGAAGGCATCACTCAGCCTAATAGAGATATAATTGATGAGAGGCATTGGGGTTAAGGCTCTGGACTTGTAACCCCAATGAGGAGAAACCCCTGAAGGTTATATTTTTGGCACCATGAGGGCTGTCTATTGCATATTTGTTGGAACCAATCAGCTCTTGTCAAACTGATGCTATAAATAGAACAACGAAGTTATTCCTTTCACCCAGCGGCGCTGACCAATATCAGCCATGCTCTCTTTGACCTTCATGGACCGTAACCTCTGAACAGAGGTCTATGCTCTGAAGGATGACGGTTCATAAACAGACCAATGTAAGCTGTACTGTGATTGGTTCAGACGAATACACACTAGTCAGTGGTGGCATATATACTCTGTAGTATTGTGTCTAACTTGTTTATTTTTCATCTGCAGGATATTACGAAGAGGAAGGCAGTGCTTCTGGTGATCTCCCTGTCTGGAGTGAAGGTCTGCAGCAGTTCTGGAGAGGTATGTGTCACAATCTTCTTCTTTATCAACCACCTAATACGGAGTCTCCATAGCAATAGCACTGGGTGTGAGTATTTGGTTACCAGGAGATTACTGAGGCCCATAACCTCCTGCAGGAGATTACTGGAAATAGTTCCCAAAGTGTCATCGGGCCCCTAGCCTAGCGGCCTAGTGAGTGTTGTTTTGAGTTTGACAGCAGCAGACGATATTACGACACAAGATTGCAATCGACATGGTCTACAGTTCAAGTTTGGTGAATTCATCTTTGGCAGTGTCTTATAATCGGTCTATAATCGGTCCGATTACAGTTACCAGCAAATTCGTACCTTGTTTTGTCCTGTATTTTAGCGTTAAGTCCTCCCTCCGATGACAACATGAAACCAACATGGCGAAGGGATACATAACTGCCACCTCACGGACTATTTGGGAACAATATTTTCATTAACTATAGAGGGCGCATTGGTCAAGTGTCAGAAGAGTTTCGTAATTATTAGCAAGGATTGGTGGTTAATAAATACAATATAAACTGGTTTCAGATAAAAGCGGCAGTAATCTCCGAGAACAAGACGCTTAGTAATCACCTCACTATCGTTCGGAGATTACTAAGCGTCTTGTCCTCAGAGATTACCGCCGCTTGTATCTAAAACCAATTAATATTGTGTATGTATTCAGGTACTGAGATGTGAGATGTCAAGATGTTCACTTGATCAGAATCCTGTCCTGAAGTTCCAGTCTATACATCCCTATCAAGACTAGTTATACTGGTTTCTATGGAGAGAGATTAGTCATCTAAATTGTCAAGAAGGCTGCATTAGGACAGTCACCATTTTGTAGCAGCTCCTCCCTGTCTTGATGTTGTCTGTATGACAGCCATGTAGTGAATGGCATATTTACCCTAATTATCGCTCACTCTAGTTCCCAGTCTAATTGAGTTCCCAGTCTGATGAGTTTACAAGCTCAACCTGTACCAAGATGCCACCTGCTGGTTGTCTATAAGCTGGATGAACTTGTCATTAAATCAGTTAAATTCTTGACTCATAGTAGAACATAGTACATCTGTGTTTGATTCTTACTCCCTTCTTCTTAAGGTCTACACCTAGCTAGTCTAGGCCTCTTGGTTTCACACTCTGAATTTTATGAAAGGATAAGGATTTTATTTTTCCTTATTGAGTATTCATCAAAAGTTATTGATATGAATAATTAGTAATATATATAATAATAATAATAATTGACTAATAGAGAAATGAGTCAATTATGAATACATAATATGATATAAAAGAAAAGGCCTAAGAAGGTAGGAGTTGAAGAGGTGTGGGTGGGTGGGTAAAAAGAGTTGTGTGGAAGCTGAATGGAGAATGTGGAGGAGAGCTGGACACCGAAAACTCGGGTGGAGAGTGTGATGCAGAGATGAGACACCAGAGGGCGCGCACATGTGGTGTGCAGTGTAGAGGGAGGACAGGGGGGAGGGGAGGCAATGACCATGAGTAACCCATTTGCTCTGGTGGCCAGTGTTTTTATTATTGGTATAAGAAATCCTTTTATCATGTGTTTAATGAACATAACAATAAAAAAATACTCAAATCAACCATGACTCATAGATTCCCCAATTAACCTGCCTCCACACCCATGTTCCGTAGTGATAATGTTATTTGTATCTACTATATTTTAGGTCTTTTTGGTGTATATATAGATCTAATGTCTAACCTTATATTACCAGGAAAAATATATCCTTGTTTTTTTCTGACCCCAACTGACATCCCTGCTGAGCAGCAGCCCACAAGATGTCGCCTCGGATCCATGAAAGTGGCGTATAGTGCCGAGAAATGACGTCCAACTCCATTTAACTGTTCTTTCGTTGTGACTAAGAGCAAAATCTCCCTGTAAAAGAAAACTAATGCGGGATTACGCCGCTCTTAAAATCTACTTTCAACGTGTGTAGACCGGATGAAGTCTGACTGCTGGAGGATTTTAGTGTCATTCTGAAGATTATCATAGAAATTGATTCATTAATTTCTCTTTTTGATAAAGCAGTAATTATGTAGAACGTCCTGACCATGCTGTACAAGCTACAAAATGAGATGATAATTTACTGTTCATACGGAACGAGGCGTTTACGCCGAGTTGCGTAAAACCGTAAATTATCATCGAGTTTTGTGGCTTGTAGAAGAATGGTAGGTCGTTCTACTTTTTACAATATTCCTGAAATTAAGAAAAATCTTTATTTTCATTTAGCTTAACCACTAAAATTTTAATAAACATTTAGGAAAGTGTCCTGTATTTTCCCGTACGGAACAGTGTTCCGTACGTTATTTTTACATTATATGGCGAAACGGTGCGTATTCACGGTATATACGGCATGGGCATATAGTAAACGGTGCGTATTTACAGTTTATATGGCATGGGTATATAGTAAACGGTGCATATTTACAGTATATATGGCATGGGTGTATAGTAAACGGTGCGTATTTACAGTATATACGGCATGGGTATATAGTAAAGGCCACTTTCTACATAGATAAAAGATGTAGAAATTGGGAAGGAAACGCTTATCTCTTAACATCAAAAGATATATTCTAGTCATGCGTTTCTATCTTTCCATTCCTCACTTGAGGACCATAGCTTGCATCAATTTGCTGGTGTTCTTTTTAGATTGCCCGGATGTAACTTATCTGCCTCTCTTAGAAGAAATCGTGAGTGTTTGATTGAATCGACAAGAAAGATAATTGGAGTAATTAAATGTCCGGCGGTAGTGGTTGTTGGAGGCAATTCCTCTACAGTTTTCGTTCACATTTTGTGGGCCAGTAAAAGCCCAAATGAATGAAGCTTGACTTGACGAAAAGTAAGGACATGAAGAATATTTCCTCTCTCTTTCCATGTCCCCAACTGACACCCGTGAGATTTAGGGTGAATGAATAACCCCATACCTCATGCTCCTTACAGATATGCATGCGTGAAATAACTGGGCTATCTGAGACGGTTTGTATGCGTCCTTCACTTCTATGGTAGCAGACTCATAAACATGCATATATACCCGCAGTAAATCTCCACACGATAGTTAATCTGGCTATTTATCGTCGGGGATTCATGGGAGAGCCTGGAATCCCTGCCTGGGGCTGGCCACTGGTAGCTGGGGTTATTAATGGTCGGGTACTCAGACAGAAACCTCCCACGTAGAACCCTGAGACATAATTGGTCTTTATTGTCGAGATAATTGCCTGCCTATTGTGAATGTCATGTATAATGCAGAGACAAAAACATAAACCCTATTAGGGTATCCCATAATTCAGTCTGTTTACAAGCTCCAGTGTTCGCTGGTTGCCGATGTTGTATGGGGATAGACCCTTGACCCATAACCTGCAATTATTGCAGGTTAACGGCTTTTATAAATCTTCAAATTGGAAATCTGATGCCAGAAATGGAAATTTCAGTTATTCCTACATATACATTTCAAATAATATTTGTTTTCTCCAGTTATAAATCAGAAAATGATTGATCATCGGATGACAGGTGGCTAAGGTGCGGCCAGAGATTCGGGAACGGATCCTGTACTTATCTGGGGCGATATTAGGGAGTTTAGTAACGTCCTGAGGGCCTGGTGGCATGCATGACAGCAGCATCTGAGAGGGAACAAATACGTACTGAATACCTCGCCGGAGGGAAAGTGTTCACGCTGAAGTTGGTTTTTGACTGTAGACTAGAACCGTCCCAAGGTGATAGGAACGAGGCGATAGACGAGTGAATATCAAACATTCAAACGAGCATTCAAACGAGTTGGAGAACAACGACTTTGACCAAAACGAGTTGCTTTCTGTATTTATCTCATCCCTGTACACACTAAACGAATGGACGACACATAGGATATAGACCATTGTGAACGGACGGCAATACTCGTATGGCCATGGAGAACAAGTTCCTATTGTTAAGCCTATGGGACACAAATACCAGAGGTGAGATAAATTAGCATCCCCACACTGAGCAGCTCGATACAGACTAAGCGAATCAGTGAGACACTGCAACGCTCGCCCGGTGAGTAATGGAACAGCGCGATTGACATCTCCGTCGACGCTACGACCCAATCTCACATCCATCTCAACTACCCTACCGCCTCCCGGACCAGAGATAAGTGTGGGGGCTGATAAGGAGGGTCCCGTCTTATCTCCATTCAGAGGGGGACTCTTATCGTACAGTCACAGTGGTCATAGGAGGATATCACCACTCGCTTTGTTCTACCTTTAACTCAATATCTATTGACGGCCAATCGGGATGGGTTTTTAAATGGCTGGTTTGTGTTTCTTGTAGGGTCCAGATAAAGTTGTGTTTGTTTTTATCGGATTTAACCTTCTAATACAATCAAGAAACGTCACGAAATTTCACATGATTGTTTGTATGGCGTGAGTTGTCTTTGCGGAATGATATCACAAAGCAGAGCTGAGTGATATCTGTAGCAGAGGACAACAAATGACATGTAAACGATGATGTGATATTGAGTGATGCTTAGATTTTATCCTACACCGTCAGATGTTTTTAACTTCATATGTCACCTGTGGCATATAAATATTTTATGGCATAGCCGTGGCATACCGTCACACGTGTTAAGTCAGTGGAGATTTCTATGAGAGGTAAGATAAATACTGTGGTATACAGTCACACCATTTTAAGTCAATGTAGATTTATATGAGGGGGTAGGATGATAACCGTGGCATACAGTCACACCATACTAAGTCTATGGAGATTCATATGAGAGGTAGGATAATAACCGTGGCATACAGTCACACCATGTTAAGCCATTTGAAATTTATATGAGGGGTAGGATAATAACTTTGGCACACAGTCACACAATGTTAAGTCTATGGATACTTATATGAGGTGTAGGATAATAACCGTGGCATACAGGCACACCATGTAAAATCTATAGAGATTCATATGAGGGGTAGAATAATAACCGTGGCATACAGTCCCACCATGTTAAGCCAATTGAAATTTATATGAGGGGTATGATAATAACTGTGACATAGAGTCACACCATAAGTCTATGGAGATTTATATGAGGGGTAGGATAAAATCAAATACTTTTATAAGTGATGGTGTGGTTTATTTATATATGAATTTCTGCTGTAAGTGTATTTCTCTGGATTGTAGAAATATCAGACTCATTCATAGCGTGAGGGGGACTTCATTCATAGACTGGCGAGCTTTTGTTTTCATTTACATCCAGTGGTGAATACAGATTGCTTGAAAAGATGGATCTTTTTCAGTCAGCCCCTTTGTTTTGTTAATTTCCATTCTACTGTTATATACGCCTGCCTGGCGGGTCCTTTTTGTTCCCTTGTGATGTTTATATTTGTTTTTGTCGGAGGCACTGCCATTTCCACCGACAAGAAATCAGCCGCGATGCAGCAGCGGCAACAAAAAAAAAACTAATTAAAGTACGACAATAGAAATGTAGTGAGTTAGTGTGAGGGAGGGAGGAGGGAGGGTTATACAATACCATATCGTGAAAGGAAAGAGCAGAAAACCATGCAGAGAATGGGCATGCTGGGTGTGCTGGTGGGAGGATGGTGGTGGTGGGTGGTGGCAGGGTGGGTTTATACTGTCAAGAGCCAGTTAATGAGATTGGGGTTCTGGGTGTGCAGTATATGTGTGTACGTCATTATCGTTAGTGTTTGCCCTGACCACCAGGCGGCATGCAGAACGTGTCGCGGCACTGGAGAGGATAACAATTGAGCTGTGTTTGGAGACAGAGGGTTGTAGAAGATGGGGGGAGAGTGAGAGGGAGAGTGAGAGGGAGAGTGAAGTAGGACGCGGCTGGAGAACAAAGTGAGGAACAGAGCACTGACCGAAACCAGATCAGACCAGATCGACGACACCGGAACCGGATATGTCGCCATGAAGAAGCACCGCGCATGCGTTAGGCTCACTCATTCTCCTAGCGGAAATCCTGAGCATATCATATGCATGGTTCCAACGGAAAATCCGCTAGGAGACTACATCAGACTTTAGTCTTAGTTCACTCCGTTATAAATCACTCTCCAGCCGCATAACGGGATTCCTACATAGCCTTTTAAAGGGGGAGAATGTGCTTGGAGATTGTGTCGGCGCTATTAACGCGGATCTCCTTACACAGTGTTTTATTTTGTCATTAACTCGCCATCCACTCAAATTATCGATTGATCTGAGCTTTTAAATTGGGTTATTATCTTGGCTGTATTATCCCCTTCGGTGCCGTCTAATCTCAACTATAGGGAAATAAATACTCCGCCACGTACTGACAAAGAAGCTCTAATAAGCCCATCCACCGGCTGCAGGAGAATGGAGTAAGTTATTGATTATCCGCATGCATTCTGTTGTTATTGCTCGCAAGATCTGATAATAGACGAAGAATATTCCTTATGACGTGTTATGTACGGCGTGAATGGTGGCAGGAGGGTGGTATTTAAATCAGGAGGGCGCATGTATTTTTATGTGGATGGCGCATGTATTTTCACATGGATATAGTTTTCTTCTTCACTTCCATATCCATGTACATGTATGTTGATATGGGGACATTCATAAAGTATTTACGCACATTTTCTGCGAAATTTCACCCTATACTCTGTACTTGACATTCACTCTCTATATAGGAGCTCTATCGGGTTTAGTCTCAAACTAGATTTGAGATGCACAGACACATGTTAATAGATGAAGAATATTCCATATGACGTGTTATGTACGGTATGAAGTGTGGCAGGAGGATCGTATTTAAATCAGGAGGGCGCATATATTTTCATATGGATATAGTTTTCATCTTCAGTCCCATACACTGCACGAACATCATTATTTTACATATGGTTGCACCCGGCGTATATAAGTAGGTATTTTGCGTATACAAGGTCGTCCAATTCCCCGTGTGTATACACCTCATCTGTAGGTGTTTATAAGCATCCAGTGAAGAGGGCTTCACTGATAGCGGGCGGGGGGAGGTGGGGGAGGGTGGCGGCGGAAGGGCTTCCTACTGAGGACACCTGTACTTCTACCAACACAAACGGGCGGGAGGAGGTGGGGGGGAGAGGATATTTCCTCTCATATATTGCGAGTGTGAAATACAGCCAAGACGCGTCCGTATATAAGGCCTGGGCGTATATATATACATATATATGGAAACAAGTCAATATTCAGCCAATACATGCACTTCCGCGATGGCGTATATACAAATAAAATAGTGGTTTTCGTGCAGTGATATCCATGTACATGTATGTTGATATGATAACTCTCTCTCCCTCTTGTACGCCAATATCAAAACACTTTTACACCCCCTTCGATATGTATGATATGATATGTACTTTATTGATAGGCCCTATATTCACAGAATCAACATATTGTTTAAAGCCATACCCGAACACAGTTGTAATACATATACCTTTTCGCAGGGACGTTTCTATAGATCTGTAGATATACAGTAGGGGTACCACAGCAAGTAGACAGCGTGGCTTATTCCTGTTATTGATCTATTGATCAGGTACACTACATACGGCCCTGAATTACAAGGTACTAATAAACACCATTTAACGGTGCGATATATAGACGCCAATCGATGGTTTTGTGGACAGGCGGCATGTAAACCATGAGAGGTTGGCGCGTAGTAATACACGAGTGTTAGCGAGTGCATCTCAAAGTAAAATTCGTTTGGTTTACAGAATCAACTCCAGGAATTGCCATATTAAAGGTTATATCAATAGGGACTATATTTTGCTCTATAGCACAAAGGGACTATTTTTCCGTATATAATGGCTTTGAGGCCGGCGATTTGAAAGCTTATACAATGGTGAAGATATCCGAGAGTTTTGAACAATAGGTAGTGGATTGAGAATACAACCAATAGGTTTAAAGACAAATGCTGGCAGTTGGGTGATTTTTAAATTCTATTGACTTTTTGCAAATAACTCTGGATGATATAAGTTCCATATATCAGCAAAGAGAAAATGCAAGAAATGGCATGTCACCATGCTACCTTCTATCGGAAGACCATCTGGAAAGATAAGTGCTGAACTATTAGTGTCTATGAGAAACTGCAATATTGGTGGCCAGATGACACTGATGTTCTATTGCTATCTTGAGATAATTCTGGATTATAATAGTTGGGAACATATATACAAATGCTAAAAAAATACTATGTCACCATGCTAATTTCTATGAGAAGGCCATCTGGAGAAGCTAAGTGCTTAAGTATTGGTGCCTGTGGTTATCAGTTGCTGTGGTAGTTCTCCTGTTAGAGACTAGGGGGCGCCACCTCGCAGTGCGTTCCTCAGAACGTCCCGGTTTCCGTTTCTCAACTCAAGGCACCCTGGTTTCCCATAAATCTGCACCACCAGCTGTACAGAGCTACCTGATGCCCGATGTATTACTATTTCATAAACTTAGACTAGCGACTTCGTCGAGTTCCCCACCCCCACCTGTGCTGTTCAGCGTTTACTCGTGGTTATCATTTCGTATGACACAGGTGTTTGAGCTGATCATCTGCGATCAGAACTCTATGGATTGAAACCAGCGAAAGTTGGGATCTCATTGGTTTCTCACGAGAAAAGTAGTATTAAACTTTGATTTCGGAATGGCTCAAAATGAATCATAAGAGAAAACGTATGCCTGCATATAGAAATACAAAAAAAAGAGTAGCTGCTTACAGTTTAGAACTGCACGAGAATCTCACTCTCGTGGCCCTTCAATCTCCAGGCCCAGGTCGGGTTCACTACGTCTCTATGTACGGGAGCAACTTCAAGCGGATATCACAAAATTCTAACGTTTTATATGTGGTAGGTAAATACCTTGAAACCCTTCTAATTTAGTTCATAGATTTCTATGGCTATTGCTCTATTGATTTGATGTAGACAATAATCGTAAACTTGGTAACAAGAGATCTTTTGCATATGGTTTAAGGGGATATAAACATTCTGGAGTTTTCAAACTAAACGTAGTGGGACTGTGTATTTGTTTTCCAAGATTTCTTTATTGGTACCAAGACGTCACTAGACGCATTACAGGACATTACAATGTATATATTTTTGAAAAAGAAAAATCATGTTCCAATACCCCATATCTTCGTGGAGAGCTGGGAGCAAGTTTGGATTCAGAAGTTTGGATTCTCAGGAATCTGTAGCTATACCATTAGATTCTCAGGAATCTGTAGTTATACCATTAGATTCTCCTGAATCGGTAGTTATACCATTAGATTCTCCTGAATCTGTAGCTATACCATTAGATTCTCAGGAATCTGTAGCTATACCATTAGATTCTCCTGAATCGGTAGTTATACCATTAGATTCTCCTGAATCTGTAGTTATACCATTAGATTATCAGGAATCTGTAGTTATACAATTAGATTCCCATAAATCTGTAGTTATACCATTAGATTCTCATGAATCTGTATTTACACCATCTCCACGGTACATCTCCAAAATGTCCCAATGAAATTCGGGACAGGTAACGCCCAGCTATGAGCGACTTTGAACTTTCGCTGGTTCCCCGCTTAATTGCATTCGCAAGGATAGCCAGCACAACCTCTCTTCCACTCTCCCAGGAGTATCTCTGCTAGGAGAGTGCCTCTCTCCCTCACCATAATCCCCAAATACCTTATTTCTACTTGTTTATAATAAAGGATGATACAAAATGAAGTAATGTCAATCTTTCAAAAAATAAAATATAAGATATTGAATTGATTCTCCTAAAACCAGCGTAGTACTAGCTGAACATTGTTACCCATGATGCACCAGAAAAATGGAGGCATTACCCATAGAAGGCTTCCAGGCTACATTCTGACAAACACTCTCCGGGCACAACTCGGGTGTGGCGTCCCTGCCCAGTGGCGCCCCCACAGGTGAACGCCGTGAACTACGCGCCGATCCGATGCAATCAGTGTAGTTCATCTGACAACCACCAGGGGGCCTCACGTGTCTGGCGTAACTCAGTGGAGAGCGTTCGCCGGGAGGGAGGGAGGCACCCTGTGACTGTCACTCAGTCAGAGGTGGCAGTTTTACTCGTTTCCAAGTAAATCATTGTCTTCATTTTCAGTTGATGAAAACATTTTTTTCTTGTGTAATCGTATTGTAATATGTCCTCTAGTTTTTCAAGTTCCTGTAAAATGTCCCTATTCAATGTATGTACAATGTCTTTAGTTTCTAGAACCAAGAGTATATACTACTTTAAAATAGCAGGATTCAAGAAAACTGAAGGTAATAACTCTATACAACAGCTTGAACATAACTCAGAAGAACAACAACTTTCAGGGTACAGAACATGGCTACTATCTAAGGGTAAACGAAAACATAGGTATGAACTCATATCTTCTATATATGAAACAATTATAGAGTATATATTAAAAAAGAAAATAAATCTTTGGAGTATGAAAAATGACCATGAGAAGATAATTTCATGCATGATACTCCACTTAAATTTTGAGCGTTATACAACAGAAAAAGAAGAGAACTAAGAGATGACTAAATTCGGGCTTATTTACACAACAGTGGTTCAAACCTCCCCACACCCCCACCCATGTTCCATGGCCAGTAACGATGTGTTTTCTTTGTTTTCTCAGTCTCTCTGAGGCAGTCAATTCCACATGACAATTACTTCCTCGTTTTGCCCTGCCCGAAACTGACAACAATTTTAACTTTTCGTTCTTACACTGCGTGTTACAAAAGGGCTATATGTGGTTGCTTTATAATTCTGTGTCTTTTTTTTATTTAATTAAAAAAATATATATATTACAGTAAATATCAAGAAGATACTATTCTTCTTTCGTGACCCCAACTGACACCCCTGACTCCTACAGGCATTGGTGTATGACGTATACGTGTGTGTGTGTGGGGGTAGGGGGGATTTAACAGGGTGCCTATTTGTCAATCATGACAACTGCTGCTATCAAGATCCCTCTAAGTAGTTCAAGAACCTCTGACTTTGAGGTGTTTCGAGATAAAGGTGGTGATTTAATGACTAGCCGTGAACTTCCTGACACTTAGCAATTCATTTTACTGTGGGTGAAGTGTACATGGAAGTGTGACTGGGAGGGGAAGCTTTTAAACGGATATGAGTTCTGTACTTGACATTCACTTTCCATATAGGAGCTTTCAGTCTCAAACTAGATTTGAGTTGTACATCAGAGACATGTAATGTACAGCGTGGAATGCGGCAGGAATGTAGTATTTAATTCAGCATGAATTTTCACGTGGATACAGTTGTAGCGTACCCCCTAGTCGCTGAAAGTGTCTTACCACTTTCCGCGATCGTTAGCCAACCAAGGGTTCCGAGACTTTAGTCGCTACCCTGTACTTACCGTGCCAGTACAGGTGGGTTCGGCTTGACCCACTGGAAAGGGCAGGGAGATGTGGAATCTACTACCTTCCGCTAACTAGGGACACAAAACCAGACTCCGGACTGTTTCAGTGCACCACCTTTTATTCAGGTATCACAGTTACAATAGGTTGGTGCTACTGGGTACCAACTAGCGTGGGAAGAGATTCTGGTCTCTTCAACGTTGAAAGGTTCCGATGCAACCTTACCAACTCGTGAGGCTCCAGGCGTTCACTCTACAGAGAGGCACCACAAGAAGTTCCCTGTCAACCCGCTGTGGATTCAGTCTTATATACTGACTGAGTTACGTAATGCGGGCGACCCCGTAGCATTTGCATACCACGGGTCCACCGGCCTTACCACACAGCTGGGATCGACACTCGCGCCATCTAGCGTAAAGGTGAAACAACGACTACCCTGACCCCTACACAGTTTTCATCTTTACTCCAATATCTATGTACATGTTGATATGGGGCCATTCATAAAGTACATACACACAATTTCTAAGAAATTTAACCCATCACTCTCTCTTCCTCTTTTACGCTAAATAGCACTTTTACACCCCCCCCCCCCCCGCCTTGCACGGTATGTACTTCATGGATAGCCCCTATATTCATAGCATCAACATGCTGTTTAAAGCCATACTGGAAAACAGATGTAATATTTCTCAGACCAAAGACGAATATGTTTCTGATTTTATCTTAGCCTGTAACTATATTTCTGTTTATTGCCTATTGAGTATGAGTTACCGTATTCACAATCCTGTTGAGTACGAGTTCCTAATGTTAAGACTATGGACGTACGTTTATACCAGGCTAAGAAAAAGTCTAATGCACATCTACCAATTCAGGGTTGAACGATTAGTTCCCAAATCATATAGGAGTTGGTGAACTTGTCACAGGCAAATTACGTAACCCATCGGCCACCCTATCAGGGGCCATTTACCAACGTTCTATTGTCACCGACTGGATTTATCAACATGTTGATAAACTTTTGGCGAGCGATTTAGGAACATCGAACAACAACTCATCGGTGACAAAAGAACATATCAAGGAGGGGTCACTAATCGTTGGCTGACCCTTGCCTAGCAGCCCGACATCTACCGACTATCGTACCTTTGTCACTGAAAAAGGTACATCAATGTTCCAAAATCGGTAGATGTGCATTGGACTTGATTGTTATTATTGAATCACCTGGTTTTTGCGGCTAACATACCTCTGAGGTGGTGAAGAGTAACACTGAGACCTAAACGCACCCGGCGCACGATTTGACCCCTGCTGGTCACGGATATCACTGTGGTCGTGATCAAATCGGGCTCCGGGGGAATCGTTCCGCATTCTGGACATATGTTTCCGCTTCATTGCTCACGGGGACCGCCTCGACCACGGTCCAGTGACTCACAGATTCAGAGTGGTGGTTGTCACGGGTGGACGAACACGGAGGAATAAAATAAAGTCCTGATTCCACCAACACACAAGATATAGCGAGAATAGTTACCCCGCTTAAAGGCATATCGGACAATTTGGCTTGAAAATTAAAACCCATGTCAATTTCCTGAAAATCGAATATGATGATCTCCAAGTGTTATGGAGCACATATCTAACTTCAAAATCGGGGGTCACCGTGCTAGTTTTTTATTTATTGATGAATACGATGATAATTTTATATAAGAATATATTGAAATTCTAAGAAGTATTTTTTCACATAGTAAAACCCATGTCATTTTCCTCAAATTTTCACAGAATATAGCACATATACAGTACTACTTATTTATGTTTTAAAATCACAGGTCACCGTCCTTGTTTTTGAAAGAATTGAAGAAAACCATATTTTTCAGTACATTTCCTATGTAAATCAAGCAACTGTAAATAGGCCTATTTTACCTATTGAGAGTGGATAAACTGGACAAAATGTTAGATTTACTCATGTAGAATTAGAATGAATCCCAAGAAACCAGTTTTGACTAATAATTGACATTATTTCAAAATCACCAGGTGGCACCACTGTGAATTGTAGAAATTTAAAGACAAATGCTGGTAGTTGGGTGATTTCTAAATTCTATTGAGATTTGCAAATAACTCAGGACAATATAAGTTCTATATATCAGCAAATAGAATATGCAAAAAAAGTGGTATGTCACCATGCTAACTTCTATGGGAGGCCCATCTGAAAATGTAAGTGCTTAACTATTGGTGTCTATGGGAAAATGCAATATTTTAACTTTGCCGCTAAATGGCACTGATGTTCTCTTGCTATCTTCAAATAATTCTGGATTACGATAGTTGGGAACATGCACAAATGATAAATGCTAAAAAAATACTATGTCACCCTGCTAATTTCTATGGGAAGGCCATCTGAAGAAGGTAAGTGCTTATCTGTTGGTGTCTATGAGAACTGCTATATTTTCATGGCCCCAGATGGCACCACCGGTGTTAAACCAGGGGTCGTTTCGATACCTACCCACATTTGTCTTGAAGGGAACACCCTCGGTTCCACGCAAAGGATCCCCAGAAGCTAGGTACCCCTTAAGCGGGGTCTACAGTCTGTTGATGGTTGGGCAATGTGGTATATGATACCTTTTTAGAGGTGATGCTAGGGCATAGAGACACTGTTATAATAACACAGACCCCCCACTGACGCCTTCTGTGTCCCGATGTGTTTTTCATCCCTCCTTGAGGCAGGGAATTTCTAATGAAAAGCATATACTTTTTCTTTTTTCTTAATCCAACAGCATGCTCATTTGGTTATAAGCTTCCTAAATCTGCCATGTGACAGAGAGAATAATTTCTGTTATTTGCCAAATTCTACAATACTTCATCTTTAAAGGGGGGCGTCCACCAACCACGACAAGGCTACGACAATGGCTTTCTGACAAGGTCCACGACAGCTCTACGATTGGAAGCCTTGTCATAACCTTGTCGTGGTTGGTGGACCCAAGTTCCAGACAAGAGGCTACGACAAGGCCACGACAGGCTGCGACATGAAGCTTGTCGGGGGGCCTTCCGACAAGGCTACGACAATATCGAACATGTTCGATTTTGTCCAATGTCCACGACACGCCCCGACACCGCTGTCCCGACACTGCTCTTCTCACGACAATGCTGCGACAAGGCTGCGATTGGAACTTTCATGTTGGCTCTTGTCGTAGCCTTGTCGTGGTTGGTGGACGCCCCCTTTACGTTTAAATTACCATATAATATATATCTTATTATTAGATCTTGAGACACAGAATAGTCCCTTATAGAAATGCGAAACGTTAATGATAAAGTCTAGAAGTATACAGTAAGGAATTCACTTGCCATAAGCATAATCCTCAGAATACCACTACATATCTTGCCAACTATATCTCTTAGAAATCTGTTGTAAAACTCCTTAAACATACTGCCATAGAGACACCCATGGGACACACTTGAGAGTAGTGAACAAAGACTGTGTTTGGAGAGTGGACTACTTCGCGGAATGCTGGGCGATAATAGGTGTTGTAGACGGTGTGTATGAAGCATAGGACTACATGAGGTCACGTACACAGAAGTGGCAGGGTTTTTACTGCTGTGTACCAGACTTCAACTCGTCTCAACAATGTGTACGTGTCAGTCTCACAGAGAACAAAACTATGGGTTTTTTTTAATCTTAAACACACTGTATCGTCTAACGGCAACATAGCCTTAAAGTGGGATTCACAGGAGAGACTCATGTGCCTTCAGCGGGGTTTGTCTGAGACGATTTTCCTGTACAATTATTTACCGGTACAAAGTGTACATGGAGTGGGATTCACACGAAGAGACTCATGTACCTGAGACTGATGTACTTCACACCTTTTCTCTAGTCTCAGACAATTCTCGTTTGGTAAAAAATTCTCATGGCTAAGTACTTTTATCAGTCTCAAGGAAAAATGGCGAATTTGATTCACATGGGAGGACACACCTGGTACATAATCTCAGACATAGTCACAGTGACCACTCACCTTGGGACTCAATTACCCTTGAGGTGAAGGGTATTACAAACATGTAATTATGCTTGCTGGCCTCCTATTGGCTAGGGCAGGTACATGATCGCAGCAGGTCCATTTGTCTCACCAAAATGCCCCTATAGATTTTAAACCTGTTTAAAGTCAAAATCTCATGAGATTCTGTTCCTTTTCACGGGAGATTGTCGCCGACAATTGCAAGGGAAAAAAGTTGTCTCAGCAAAATGGAACCCTGTCATTCACACGAGGAGATGGTGTTCCAGTACCAAATCTCAACAGGATTTGTCTCAGACAAACACTTTGTGAGGTACATGGATCCCATCGTGTGAATCCCATTTAATGTGACACCCCCAGGTCTCAATTCCCTGAGACTGAGGGGGGAGAGGGGGAAATTGTCGGCGTCAATTTTCCCTGCCAAAGTACATACAATCAAGCAATCTGGATTTAATAATCACTGATAATGAGGGTCCCCTAGTCTCAGTGGGAAAGATTGTCTGAGACTATGTACCGGATTTGTCCTTCCGTGTGAATCAGATCCGCCATTTTCCCTAGAGACTGGAAATGTCAATTTCAGCATTCTGCTCTGAGATTATTGGACAGAGGGAAAATCATCGGAGACTGGAGAAAATTTGTAAAGTTTAGCCATGGAACTTATAGCAACGATCACCCTGGTAAAGTGACATTACTACGCCATGGTCATGGTGGATTGATGGGAGATGATGTCATAAGGAGCTGGCCAATCAGCGGCCAGGATTTCAGAGAGTAGACAAGATGTCAACTTAGAGATTTCTTTGCTCCTGACTGAATTTGCGAAGTAATTTGAATTATTCTGATATTGTGATGCCATCTAACATCTTTGAAAGGGATGAGATAAACCCAGAACCGCATTGCGAATCGCAAAATACAGAATACTCCACTCGTTTGGATTCATCACTCGGCTTCGCCTGGACGATTGCGGCCCATTCAAACTTGTGGAGTATTGTGTATTTATATGATTCTCGATGCAGTTCTATATAATTATTATCCATCCTATACAAAGGTACATTCTTAGTACATCAGATCATTGGATACATGAGATGAAAAGGTAAATCTTGAGATCAGGAGAAACAAATGGAGGACAAAAATCGTGTCAAATTAGTTCCAGTCGATGCATTGAAATTAATCTCAACTGGAGCATTATTTGGTTATCTATCATTTTATCGTTTGGTGAAAAAAAGATCAATTCTCGTAGACAACTTCAATTCCCTTAGAAGTATCAGCATTTATCTCACCCCTACTATTTGTTCCCCATAGACAGAGTATTGGAGACTCGGGATCGTATCCAACGCCCGTTGAGTATTTAGGAAAAATACTCAATGGGGGATTATGTCACAAAGGTCAGTCCATTACTCAATGTGAAAGGTGAGATAAATCCATGAACCTATCAAAGTTTAGGATCAGAACTCAATCCGATCTGGGTTGAATTGCTACATAATTTACGCAGCTTTCCTTATGAATCACTACGCGATTTAAACTCAATAGGCTACGAGCGCTGACCCCAAACCTTCATAGGTTTCCTCTATAGTAGCTGGGACAAGGCGACGAGGGCAGGCCCTTATCGTGATGAGTGGTTGGGGATTGCCCGCTAATTATACCTATTGTTCTCCTTCTAGTGTGCAGGGAAGACATAAGAGTCAGGGAGTGTGTCTTTTTACCGTTATATAAATACAGGGCAGCATGCTATAGACAGTCTCCTGAGTAGCGACCTCTAAGGTCGACCAGTTTTTCACCGGGGTCTGAATAGTGAGACTGACAAGCGATGTTCTGCTGATAATAGCCCGAATACACGCTGATGTATTTCAGATCTTTTTACCAGCCTTTTCAACTTTCCCTTTTGAATAAAGTTTTTTTTATATAAAAACTGGCCCGAGAAGGGAGCACCAGTGGTGAACGACGTCTTTTAGCGTGGTGTGGTGTGGTGTTATGTCTCAGTCCCCTGTCTGATGTCAGCATGGCAACGCTATGTTTGCACCTCGCCGTGACTACCCCTCTAGTCACCAGTGACTAACCCTAGTCATAACCTCTGCCCATACCCACCTCTATCCCAACCCCATTTCTCCTATTATCGCCCACACGGAGACTCATTATAGTGGAGTGTATTTTGGAGGATTCGTTCCCTGGATACCTTTGTTTGCACCTACGTTCTGCATAGCAACACCATGTTGAGGACGTATGCGGTCTGGCGGTGGAGGTAAGCACACAACACACTCACGCTGAGATAGCCATCTCCACGGGAGTCTTTTACTGCCGCTCCACTTCGACAGTTTCTGTTTTTATACATACCTACCTACAACACATGGAGTTTTCATATTGTGTTCATGTCAACTGGCCTCTCTACCTTCTTGGCCCACTTGGTATTCACCCAGCACCCTCCCAGTGCCATAATCTACAGTTCAGGAATGTATGAGACAGGAATAGCTGCCAGGGACCTGTTTCAGTAAACTCGTGACATTAGGCCTAGACAGACATCAACAGCGGCACCAACAGTGCAAGCAACAGTGGAAAAAGACTAGCAAATATCAGAAAATCGGAATGGCCAATCTTCTTCATATTTGGGACGATTATAGGTTATATGTATCCCCTACTCGTGTTTCATTGCTTAATTCCCATGAGAAGTGAGTGAAACTCCGTGTGTCATCTATTGCAATCTTGTGATCTGTCAGTATGGTGTCACAGACGCCATCTAGACATGTCACGAAACTACTGAAACAGGTCCCTGGCAGTTCAGGAATGTATACCACTTTGGAGATGTATACCAGTTCACGAATATATACTAGTTCGGGAATGTATATCAGTACGGGAATGTATACCAGTTCAGGAATGTATGTGGACGGAATGATACAAGTTCGAGAATTTATACTATTTCGAGAACTTATACCAGTTCGGGAGTGTATACCAGTTCAGTAATGTATACCAGTTCGGTAACATTCAACAGTTCGGGAATGTATACCACTTGGGGAGTGTATACCAGTTCGAGAATGTATACCAATTTGCGAATGTATACCAGATCGGGAATGTATAAAAGTTTGGGAACGTACATCAGTTTGGGAATGTATACCTGTTAGGGAATGTATATCAATTTGGGAATGTATACCACCTCAGGAATGTATACCACATGGGGATGCATACCAGTCCAGGAGGGTATGCAAGTTAAGGAATATATACCGATTCGAGCGTGTATGAGGCAGGAACCAGGTCAGGAATTTATTATTCATCTATACAAAGACCCCATAGGAAATGTATGGGGACTCCGTAAACCACGATCAAGTATATAAAATCTGTCAGATACCATAACTGTGATATATGGACTCAAATCTGTGGTATACGGCCACAAAGCCATGATTATACGGGAAAAAAAGCCCCTATTATTATACCCTTTGTCCTACATACAGTATCGTCTCACGGCAACATAGCCTTTGTCGCAATCCTGGCACAGATTTAGCCATGGGAATTATACGCAACGATCACCCCGGTAAAGTGACAATTCCTGGGTTTAATTTATTCGAAAAGATAGATAATAAATGCAACAAACGATGGTTATGTGGACAGGTCGCTCTATAAACCACTCGAGGTTGACGTCATAATACACTCGCTAGTGCTCGTATATTACTACGCTTCAACCCCTCGTGGTTAACGGCCATCGTTTATTGTCTATATTCTTCGTGTCGTCTTTTCTCCTGTGCAGTATGAGTTCACTGAGAATAGACCTCTTTAGTATCTTGTTGCTGAAAAGTTTCTTACATACTGTGCCTTGTATCTAGTGTCCGTTCGATATACCTTTTTAAGTTACTGCTTGGCTCTGTGCTATCGCGTATAATTGTAGTTCGGACTTGGCTACATTCAACTTTCACATCAGCTGAATCGCCTGTATCCTCTCCTACACCAGGAGATATGTATGTGATACTTTCACCATCCATAGATTAGAGAGGGTCTCCAGCAAATAACAGATACTTTTTGTATCTAAGAAGCTTGGCCTTGTGAATTACGACTACAACTTTCTTATTACGAAGTTCTCCTGAAGTCAAATACTCCATGTATATACTTCTAAGATAAAAAAGGGTCTGTTAGATGATAAAAAAGAGTATCAAACTGCAATCCTGAGCGATAGCACAGAGTATTGGATACACTACTTTCACGGTCGTGGAGTATGAGTTCCTAGTGTTAAATCTACGTAGAAAAATACCGGGGTGAGATAATACCACATACCTATCAAAACTAAATCTCTGTGTAGTATCTATATGGAACGACCTGACCATGCTGTACATGCTACAAAACGAGATGGGGAATCGTTGTTATTTATGGAACGAGGCCCCAAGCATGGTAGGTCGTGGTATATTTATTATATTCCCAAAATTAATAAAATCTTCCCATATATTGGCATAAACACATGTCAGCGTGAAATCTCACACACTGCTGATGTTTCAACGTGTTCAGTATAACAGTGTACTACAGAGGGTTCAGTATACAATCTGTACTGCACAGGGAGCAGCAGTATGTAATTATCAAATATACTACATGGTTATATAATAATTTGTAATTGTCCACGGGTCTTTGCAAGTCAAGTGGACCAAGATGCTTATAATCAAAGATCAATGAAGCAATTTCTTTACATTATCCTCTCGAAGGCATCAACCTTTGGTATGTATTGCAAAAGGAAATTAAGGGAGGCTCCAAAGCCTCTGGGGTCCTGGCGAGGCAGCGTCGGGGGGTATTTAGAGAGGCCCTTCTTTAGTCAATCCTGATAAAGTAAGAAATTGCACGGGAAGATTAAAGGTAGCTAAGGGACGGGTATCCCCTGGTAACGACCAGGGAGGGATAGCGTTACCATGGCAACAAGCAGACGAGATAAATGAATGTGAAGTATAAAACTCTCCTGTCTGTTCAACATATTTATCAAGCATATCTTTTTGAATTTCCATCACTGGTGTTTATTGATCCACTTAACGGGGATTTTAGGAAGCTGCAACGGCATGATGGTTAAAAGTTATTTTCGTGGGTCTGTAATCGGAGTGGGATTTATCGAATTCTTGGTGGTAGCCAAAATAAGTTACATGCGAATGTTTGCAGTTTTTTGCAGACCTGCGTTTGGCCTTAATTCTTAATTTACCCTCAGATAAAAATAAATGTAGAAAAGGTTCTGATGGGCTGTGTGGGCAGAGAAAAGGCAGTCAATACATCGGCGGGTTATTTAGTTTTATGACTGCGCGACCGTTAGCAAAGTGCCACAATAAATAATACTCACTCTCGTGGGACATGAGATATGATAACTTCTGAAAGTGCTCCCTTGTCGTTTCCTAGTTCGTTTTTTGGGGATGGGGAGTTAGCTTAGTGGTTAAGAGCACGGGACTCATAATCCCAAGGTTGTAGGACTTTGTGGGTTCCAGGCCAACTGCAGTCACTTTTCTGGTTTATGCCCAGCAGTGGTAGATTTACTGCTATATCAAAGGCCAGTCCTTCTCATACCATGTCCATGTGGTGTGGTGTGGTGTGCAGCCACCTTTCTCCTTCATCCCCAGCAGTGGTAGATTTACTGTTATATCAAAGGCCAGTCCTTCTCATACCATGTCTATGTGGTGTGGTGTGCAGCCACCTTTCTCCTTCAAAAGGTTAAGGTTGCAATCAGCCTATGGATAGTTTTCTCTAACCCACTTGCACCAAGTCAACTTGCCATTTCTGCAACTGCCGGAGTCTAGGATCCAAACATATCAAGTACCAGTGGGTCTTTAGGTATTTTAGTCTCGGTTGATTGGTCATGGTTCAGCTGGGCATGCCTCTCATAGACTGTGACACTGGCACCCTGCTCCTTTCCCGATATCACAGTGAACAGCATGCAGATAGTGAAAGGATAATTTTCATGCAGTATGCTGGAAGTCCATATGTAACCACTCTAACCTCAACCCGATCAATACTGGTGTGCCAGAGGTAGTGTTAACTAATTTTCTTCTCAAGTTCCACCGATAGATTGTGTTTGCAACTATCAACGTAGCTACAGATAAGAATAATTGCCATTGCTTAAGTCAGTAACCTGACACCAAGTCCACAGTGTGGTGCTTCTGTATACCTGTATGTATATTGTGGAACCCTCCACCCGTGTAATGGAATGATTGCTGAGTATATATTTCTGTATAAATTCTTGTATCTTACTGACATAGGTATTACCATGATATGAACTAAATTGATGTCGGTCTGTATAAATACCAAAGTATTAAGTATAAGATTACAATAATACCCTTGCTGGCCCTGTCTGACTGGGCATGGTTTGCTATTGTTATCATCCCATCTCATTATTTTTTCGATAACATTTGGATATGGTTACTTCTATATAGTGTACTCCTATGCCATCCCTGCGCTGTAAACTGAACTTACTGCACTTATGTATCTGACTACTCAGAGGGACCGGATGGCAGATCGGCCGTAGCCGAATCCGGCGAACTAACTTGTAGTTTCTTTGACCCTAATAAAATCATTAAAAAAAAACCAAAAAAAACCCTCTAGGCGATGTATATAGTGCGTAAATGCACGCTCTGAAAACGAAAGTAAATGTAGAAAACGCCACAACTCCAAGTCAGTCATTTTGGTTCAGAGACAGTTTCATTAAATAAATAGTAGGTTGATCAAAAGGTAGACAATAGAACGTCAAAACAAACTAAAAAAAAAGACAAAGAAAAAAAGAAAAGAAAAGAGCCTGTGCCAGTGTAAAGGCTGTGGTAGAGGACAGTTTGTGTTGGCTGATCTAATCACGGAGACAGTCAGTGAGGCAGGGCTGTCGAGCTCACCCCACGCGACCCACACCCACACATTATCAGCACTCATCTTGTCGCCGAGACCGCTCCGGGAATAATGGAGGCACTAAGTCAGTTAAGAGCGGTGGACATTTGGTTAAATCATGGAGCGGTAGTCACCCTCTGGGAATCCAACACCGCAACAACACCCACTCATTATTGTCAATCCTCATGAATATTCATGTCCTCCCAAAGGGTGATTTTCATTGGTCATTGGATTTTCATTGGTCGAGAAAGGTCCATAACTAAACTTGTGGGGGTGGGGAGTTAGAGTGGTTAGAGCACCGGACTTGTAATCCCAAGGTTATAGGACCTTGTGGATTCGAGTCCCACTCCGAGCAGTGGTAGATTTACTGCTATATCAAAGGCCAATCCTTCTCATACCATGTCTATGTGGTGTGGTGTGCAGCCACCCTTCTCCTTCATCCTGAGCAGTGGTAGATTTACTGCTATATCAAAGGTCAATCCTTGTCATACCATGTCCATGTGGTGTGGGAAGTAAAAGAACTCTTAGCTTGGTAAATGTGTAGGGGTGAGATTTCTACCTGAATCCATCACATAGATACGATCACCAACCCTTGTGGTGTAAAAGAACCTTGAGTAAGTCTGGTAAAGACCTATAACGGTTGACTGGACGTAAAATCAAACCAAACAAACAAACAAACTAAACTTTTGGTTCCTATCATTCTAAAATACTTTTTACAGATTATACTTTGTATGGAACACCAATTGTGAATACAAAAGTTTGAAATTGTTCCTTTCTTTTAAATAAGTAAACTGTGAGCTGGAGAGAAAACTAGTTTATTTCTAATAAGCAAGGCACACGCAGCGCATGTTGAGTTTACGCAAAACATAAATCGGTAGACATGGTCTAGCGCTATCAGTAAAATGTCACTTGCATAATACATCTAAGCAATTATAACAGTCTGTGTTCTAGCTGATTGAAAGGCGCTAAGGCGTAAGTCCATGTATCACTCCTGTGAGAGTAACGAAACCTTTTACTGAGGTAGGCGGGGAGGGAGGTGGTAAGTGTGCCGGCTGCGCGGGCGTGGGTTGGCGAGTGCCTGGTCCCATGTGGCTGCTGTGTCTGGTCACATGGTGTTACGTGGTCACGTCCGATGACCTCCCCGCACATCCCCTGACGTTTCTAATTTAAACTTATATATCTCCAATATATCTCCATGAGAAATTGGTCATTGGTGGGTACCCAAAAGGAATTGGTTGTTGGAGACTGCAAGCCCCTTTAGTATTTATTCACAGTTGAGATGCTTGAGTAGGAAAGATTTAAAACGGGTCGAGTTCGTTATGGGTTGAGTTTTTTTATGGGTCAAGTTCTCCAGTATTCAAACATTAACTAATTATGCAAAATTAGGTGGGCCCTAACATCTATTTATGCCACATCTCCCTCCCGGCACCATAGGTGTGACCGCGGCATCGCGGTGCGGCCGAGGCATGACTGAGGCTTTCACACCCACGGTGTAGGGTGGGCCCTAACGTCCCGGTTTTAAAGCGGTGGGCCCGAACGTCCTGTAACCATGGCCATTAGTGAGCCACAGAGCACCCACCCAGGCCCCCAGTCAAAACCCCTCTGCTCACTGCTGCATTCACCCTCCCCTCACAGCAGACAGACCCGACTCGGAGGGTCAAGCTTGCAGCACACTCACCTCAGATCACGCAAAACAATCCAAATGTTATGATTGGGAATCAATGAGAATGGAAATCAACCTGCGGGCGGGAAAATCAGGGTACTAAACACCCCGCTGACGGCTCTCTTTTCTATTCCTGTGGTCGTGAGCTAACTAGTGCGCCGTCACTCGATACAAGGATAACTATCAGTTGACTGGTTCCCTTCTCTAATGAAACTAGGAGCAAATGGAATGTTCATCATAGATGAATGAGCATGCAATTATACATGAATAACAATTAAACGTTTTCAGTTACATTCAGTCTATGGATAGTTTTCTGTTAGCTAATGGAACTCAGTCAACCTGTTATTTCTGCAACCACCTGAGTCTAGGATCCAACAATATCAAGGTCAAGCACCAGTGGGTGAGGTATTTCGGTCTCTAGTGATTGGTCATGGTCAACTGAGCATGCTTCTAAGATCCTGAGACACTGGCACCCTGCTCCTTTCATACTATGACAGTGGATAACACACAGATAGTGAATGGTCAGTTTTCTGGCAGCATGCTGAAAGTGTATGTGACCACTCTAACCTCTAGGTCTCTAGATGATGTATATAGGCGTGTAAGCACGCTCTAATAAGGGGCAGGTAACGGGTTCCTACGTCCTTCACAGGCACGACCTTAAACTTCGGCTGGTGCCCGCCTGTGACTAGGGGATACCCTGGGAACCAGCCTAGTGGTTTGGCTGGTATCCGCTTGTCATACACCTAGTTCCGCCGAGCCCTCTAGCGGATGACCAGGGAACCAGGAGACGTTACCAATAATGCACCACAAAACTGGAACCCGTTACCTGGCCTATAGTCTAACTAGGCCAGGCTTCCAGGCTAACCTATCAGGGACTATTTTGTGTTGCTCTCCATACACAACTTCAGTGTATATCCCGTAAACCATGGGTATGGAAGCGATAAACCATGCATGTGGATTACGGCGAATAATACACTCTGTTTAGTGGTTTACTGAATCCCCATTCATTTCCAATGGGGACTTCATAACCATGGGGTAAGAGATCAATTTGAACTTCATCACAGTGAAGAATATGTTTGCACCCCTCTCATAAGATCTCACACTTTCTAAGTCGTGATCTGAACAAGGTTCTCACTGCACTCTATGGGAGAAGAATTCTTAATGAACCAGGCTTAGTGCCTTGAGAATCTACCGCTAGGTGGCATCATTGAGATTATAGGAATCTTTGGTTGCATTGATGTACGTCTTTGGCACGGGAGGCAGGCCAGTGGATTCTCAAGGCTCTAAGCCTAGTTCGTTTAGAATTCTTCTCTAGACTTAGAGAGTGTGAGATCTTATGAGAGGGGTGCCATTTGTTCCAGGCAGATAAGCCTGAGTTCCTTACAACCGGTACAACTAATAGCTATCCCTTCACCATCTGCGTGCCAGCTCTGTGACATTGGTAAAGGTGCAGAGAAAAACCATCGATTATTTTCTATTTGTTCAAAAGTCGTCTGCTCATCGGTCACGTGTCTATTTTCAGAGCGTCTACATGGCGCATGCGTTGAAGCGCATTTCCTACGCCACGTGTGATCCCGAACATCGCCAATTCTCGTTCCTGGCGCGAGAACCCAAAGGTCACACCAGCGTCCAGTACTGTCACGCCTTCGTGACGGCCACGCCTGACCAGGTAAGTCAGCCGACCGTGACCGCCGCGCCTCACAGGCAACATGCCCGAGTCACAGAGAAAGTAGAGCTAAAGTCCAGTGCACATCTACCGATTCAGGGTTGAGCGATTAGTTCCCAAATCGTGTAGTTATCGGTGAACTTGTCACAGGGAAATTATGTAACCCAAATGGGGGTATTTCCAATGTTCCGTTGTCGCTGACTGGATTTATCAACATGTTGATAAACTTTGTGCAAGCGATTTTTGAACATTGACTGACAACTCATAGGAAATAAAAGAACGTCTCAAGTGGGGAGGTTCACTATCTTTTGCTGACTCTTGCATAGCTGCCCCACATCTACTGATTTGGGCTGACTCTGTTAGGATGCCTCGCCTGAGACAAATTCCTACTCATCTCCTTGTTCTCACAGTTAAGGAAATCTTCTCTCCTTTGGGGTTGTAACGGAACATTTATCTCGTAAATCCCCATTACTCACCTCCCTGTTCTCACAGTAAAGTTAATCTCCCTTGGAGTTGTTATCTCGTAAATCCCTTTTAAGGGGGTGTTCCACTGGACCGACGGTCGCCGATTATTACTGGATGCCCTAGAGTTTTTTACGTCTTTGATAATGGTCATTTATTAAACTATTATGCTCAGAATTAAATACATTACAATATATGACCTTCTTCTTAAAGTCCCCGAAACAATTGATTAGGTAAGAAATCGGCCTGGTGGAGCACCCCCATTACTCATCTCCCTGTCCTCATAGTAAAGTTAATCTTCTCTTCTTTGGGGTTGTAACAGAGCATTTATATCGTAAATCCCTATTACTCATCTCCCTGTCCTCACAGTAAAGTTAATCTCCTCTCCCTTGGAGTTGTTACGAACATTTATCTCGTAAATCCCTATTACCCATCTCCCTCTCCTCACAGTTAAGTTAATCTCCCTTGGAGTTGTAACGGAACATTTATCTCATAAATCCCTATTACCCATCTCCCTCTCCTCACAGTAAAGTTAATCTCCCTTGGGGTTGTTATCTCGTAAATCCCCATTACCCACCTCCCTGTTCTCACAGTAATGTTAATCTCCCTTGGGGTTGTTATCTCGTAAATCCCTATTACCCATCTCCCTCTCCTCACAGCTAAGTTAATCTCTCTTGGAGTTAAAACCGAGCATTTATCTCGTAAATCCCTATTACCCATCTCCCAGTCCTCACAGTTAAGTTAATCTCCCTTGGAGTTGTAACAGAGCATTTATCTCGTAAATCCCTATTACTCATCTCCCTGTCCTCACAGTTAAGTTAATCTCCCTTGGAGTTGTAACAGAGCATTTATCTCGTAAATCCCTATTACTCATCTCCCTGTCCTCACAGTTAAGTTAATCTCCCTTGGAGTTGTAACAGAGCATTTATCTCGTAAATCCCTATTAGTCATCTCCCTGTCCTCACAGCTAAGTTAATCTCCCTTGGAGTTTTAACGGAGCATTTATCTCGTAAATCCCTATTACCCATCTCCCTGTTCTCACAGTAAAGTTAATCTCCCTTGGAGTTGTAGCGGAGCATTTATCTCGTAAATCCCTATTACCCATCTCCCTGTTCTCACAGTAAAGTTAATCTCCCTTGGAGTTGTAGCGGAGCATTTATCTCGTAAATCCCTATTACCTATCTCCCTGTCCTCACAGTTAAGTTAACCTTCTCATGGGGTTGTTATCTCGTAAATCCCCATTACCCATCTCCCTATTCGCACAGTAAAGTTAATCTCCCTTGGAGTTGTAACAGAGCATTTATCTCGTGAATACCCATTACCTATCTCCCTGTCCTCACAGTTAAGTTAATCTCCCTTGGGGTTGTAACGGAACATTTATCTCGTAAATCCCTATTACTCATCTCCCTGTCCTCACAGTTTGTAACGGAGCATTTATCTCGTAAATCCCTATTACTTATCTCCCTGTCCTCACAGTAAAGTTAATCTCCCTTGGGGTTGTAACGGAGCATTTATCTCGTAAATCCCTATTACTCATCTCCCTCTCCTCACAGTTAAGTTAATCTCCCTTGGAGTTGTAACGAAGCATTTATCTCGTAAATCCCTATTACCTATCTCCCTGTCCTCACAGTAAAGTTAATCTCCCTTGGAGTTATAGCGGAGCATTTATCTCGTAAATCCCTATTATCCATCTCCCTGTCCTCACAGTTAAGTTAATCTCCCTTGGAGTTTTAACGGAGCATTTATCTCGTAAATCCCTATTTACTCATCTCCCTGTTCTCACAGTAAAGTTAATCTTCTCTTCTTTGGAGTTGTAACAGAGCATTTATCTCATAAATCCCTATTACCTATCTCCCATCTCGTAAATCCCTATTTACTCATCTCCCTGTTCTCACAGTAAAGTTAATCTTCTCTTCTTTGGAGTTGTAACAGAGCATTTATCTTGTAAATCCCTATTACTCATCTCCCTGTCCTCACAGTTAAGTTAATCTCCCTTGGAGTTGTAACGGAACATTTATCTCGTAAATCCCTATTTACTCATTTCCCTCTCCTTGTCTCATAAATCCATCTCCCTGTGCTCACAACAGGCTGAGGAGTTGAACAACATCGTGGGGAACGCCTTCAAGATGGCGTACGCGTACCAGCGGCAGGCGGAGCAGGCTCAGCAGCCCACCTTCCACGAGCTGATCGAGCAGCAGCTCCAGGAGCAGCGATCCAAGCTCGAGCAGCTCGAAGACCAGCGCCACAAGGTGCTCCAGCAGAAACTCAAGGAGATCTCCACGCCCACAGTGGCCGACCGGGTCCGGGAGAGGAAGGAGAGGCGGAGACAGGAGAGCGAGGAGGCCGAGAGGGAGCGGGCACACGCGCGGCTCCAGGGCAAGGACCGCACCAACTGGGTGAGTGTATATTACAGGGCAAGGACAGGGGCAACTGGGTGAGTGTATATTACAGAGTAAGGACAGGGGCAACTGGGTGAGTGTATATTACAGGGCAAGGACAGGGGGTGCATTAATAATAATGTTCGTGGCTCCTGTGACTATGACTTAATAAGTCAATCAAATCACATTTTTATCATTGATATTACTTATACAATAATAAGCAAACGTCTTAACTGTGGAAAACGCTTCTCGTTCTCTGTCATCGATTTCATACTACCTTCCACCTTCAGGCAGTATAAAATCAACGACTGACCTTGAACATGAGTCGCTTCGTCTGCAGTAAGGAAGTTTCTTGTTCTCGGTCAGTCGTCAATTTTACACCACCTTCCACCTATAGCGTCAGGCCGTATAAAACCAACAACTAAACTCAAACACGAATCCCTTCCTCCACAGTAATCCCATTTCCTAATAACAACCCTCCACACCTCACTGATCCATCAATACATCCCTAATCAATCCCCCGGATCGCTTCTCATGAATCTCTCCCTCATCTCCACCACTCCCAGGCCAAGCATGCGGTGGGCAAGAACAAGCACAAGGCCCCTTTCTCCGACGAGGTGTACCAGCGCCACTCCATGTACGCCTCGGCCTCGCCCAGCCAGCAGGAGACGCCCAGACTGAGTCAGAGCTCGGCGAGTATCTCCATGACGGCCCTCAGGGAGGCCTTCGAGGCGAGCGACCTGCGCAGTCACGGGTCACCGGTGATGGCCATGAAGGAGACGATCGACAGTCACTTTAACGGGTCAGTGAGCACCATGACGCCCGACGTGACGGACGGTGACGCGTACCTGTGTCCGGTCGTCAGCTCCGACGCGCCGCCCGCACCGCCCACACGCGCCGCCGACCCCGACGACACGCCGCCAGAGGTCAGGCACAGTCCACTTATTTTGTTACGTTATTTGTTATTATTGTTGTTATTATTATTGTTATTGCTATTATTATTGTTAATATTGATATTGTTATTTTTACGATCATCATCATCATTATTATTATTATTGTCATTTTCATCATTATTATCATCATCGTTATTATCATTATTAATATCATTAATATCATTATTATAATCACCATAACCATTATTATCATTATCATTATCATCATCATTATTACCATCATTGTTATTATTATTATTATCATTATTACTATTATCATTATTATTAACATTACCATCATCATCATCATCATTATTATTATTATTATTATTATTATTATTATTATTATTATTATTATTATTATCATAATTGTTAATATTTTTATTATTATCATTATCAACATCATTGTTATTATCGTTATTATTGAATACTATCATTATTATATAGCTCTTTTTTATAGCAAACTCGTCCATTTTCCCCCATTTTTTCTTTTTGTTCGAGCATACTGTATCCCCTTCTTTAACCTCACTTTTTTAGAGCTTGCTCGCACGAACTATTTACGTCCCCTAAAGGTCAATTTCATTAATGTTGATGTTAACTAAAACGGCAGATACTCACAACCCTGATCTTTATTTTCTGTTTTATTTCATATTTTCCAACAGGGTAACAAGAACCACCCTGATCTTTATTTTCTGTTTAATTTCATTCTTCCCACAGGGTAATAAGAACAACCCTGATCTTTATTTTCTGTTTTATTTCATATTTTCCTCAGGGTAACAATAAAGGAAACATGTTTAACCGCCCGCTGCCCGCCACGCCGTCTGGTGTCGAAGACAAGAAACACAAGAAAGATAAGAACACCAAGGGCCGGAAGTCGTCGGAAGCTCGACGCTCATTGGTCCTCAGCAGCCCACGTGACGACGCGCGTTCCACGTCAGCGTCCATTGAGCTGCGCAACTCTAACGGCCACAACAACGGTGGCGCCACCATCCGGCCGCCCTCCGTCCGCTACCAGAACCACGACAGCCCTCACCAGATGGCGTTCGACGTGGCCGGCGTCTACGCCGTCTCCATGACGACGCCCCGGAAGTAAGTCAGCCGCCATTTTGTTTTTAGGGTGGGTGGTGGGGAAAGAAAAAAGACAAAATTTGATGTCCGCCTAATAGTTTTCTTATTTTTCTGGTGTTTTTTTTGGTCAATTTTATTGAGGGAATATTGTGTGTATAATCATTGAGTTCAGCGATACAGCCGTTCTTCCACTCGGGCCCTATATGTAAGTAGCTCATCACTGGATGTTCTTCAGTGAAATCTAGCCCCCTCCCACTCCTCACTCTAATGGTGGGTGTTAAGCCAAATGAGCAGTGGGTAACATCTTTGTGGAAGTCTTTGGTATGACCCGACCGGGGTTTGAACCCATGCTCGAGGCGAACACACTACCATCAAACCACTGGGCTTATCTTCTTCATTTTCAGATGAGATGTTTTCCTTTCAGGGGACTACGAGAGCAGTGAGAGATATTCGCAACTCCCAATGTGGATCATAAATGATCCTTGGTGTCATACACAGAAACAGGGTTACTGTGTCTGTACGTGAGATATACTTGGTAAATTCATTAAGTATACTCGTTGGTAAAATCGACGGACAGATAAACCCCCGCCTTCGACATCGGTCCAGCTGACTCAATTTTACCCAGTATTTATTACGTACAGTCACAGTATGACTGTTTTCGTATTATTATACATGTATATCTTGAAATAGCCATTGTTCACCTTTGTTTTGGGCCATGTGTTGGGTTTCAGGGCCTTTACTGGCTTCGTGAATTACTCCGCGGTTAAATTCAGTGGAATACGAACCAATTTATTTTGATCTCATGAGTTTCCTTCAAATTGTTCCATCTTGTATCACGTGTCCTTGCGGTGACCGCTGGTTCCGGCGGTCACCCTCAGAATATCCCCAGAGCAGACGACAAATGGAAACCAGCAAATGGCGGGAGATAAAAGGCGGGAAAGGCGCGTTTTCCACTTTGCAACCTGGAATGGATTTATTGATGAGGTTCGATCGATGCGCCAGGCGGGCCTGTACGGACTGAGAGGATGCTAATTAGAACAGAATCAGAATCAAAGATGGGAATTAATCTACCTTTGACGTAGATAGATGCAGACAGAAAACCAACCATGCGGAACACTTAGCAGGAGAACTGAGCGAAACTTTCTGATATTCCACATACATCTCCAGCTCTCCAATCACATTCTCTGGTAGTCACACACTCATTCATTACGGGGATGGTGTTACTGAGTATCTGCTTGGAGATGTGGAAATGTCGTCTGCTAGTGATTGTCGTAAAACTTGTCTCTCTTCACTTGACACATCTTAGACGCCAAAACATCAGAGTTCAAATTAAGACAATGGCTGGTGTAGGATTTCTTTTTCTTTTTTTTGTATTCCCGATGGAGTTGAAAATAGATCCTGCTAACCTTTGGACGTAACATAGTTTCAAGCAGCAGTTTAAGAAAAAAAATTTAACCACTCTTTCCAAATGAGTTGTCATGATAGGACGCATGCACTGTTTTCAGAATATGGATTGCATTTTGGATAAATATTGACAATATTCAATACAAAACAATATATATGGATATACACATTGACTATGGCAATAGACATTGACATTATGACAATTTAGACATTGAGTATTAGACAATATGTATTGACATACACGATATTGACAACATTCAGATACAACCGGCAGTATGCTCCGAGGACTTGACGCGCAGTAATATCTGAGCGTATTCGAGGATATTGCGCAGTCAACTCCGAGGAGCATACGACCGCTTTTATCTGAAACCAGTCTATATTGTATCAATCATACATCTATTCTGGACAAGTGGCATGTCGATATCAGTTCGCTTTAGTCATGTACTATTTTTCCGTACGCACTATTTTTCCGTATGCGCCCCAAGCATACAACATATCCGTATGCTCCGGATATATATGCATACGTGTACACTCCCTATGTGTTTTCTATGGACACTTTATATTAGGTAGATATATCTGTATGCTCTGGGTATGGTGATACACACTCCCTATGTGTTTTCTATGGACACTTTATATTAGGTAGATATATCTGTATGCTCCGGGTATGGTGATACACACTCCCTATGTGTTTTCTATGGACACTTTGTATTAGGTGGATATATCTGTATGCTCCAGGTATGGTGATACACACTCCCTATGTGTTTTCTATGGACACTTTGTATTAGGTGGATATATCTATATGCTCTGGGTATTGCAATACACACTCCCTATGTGTTTTCTAGGGACACTCTGTATTAGTTGGATAATAAAAGATGATATACATATATCACAACTATATATGATATATATCACAGATGATGGTGTAATTGAGAACCGGAACTTGGTCGACGGGTCATGTTCCGGTCTGAGGTTCACCCATAATTCACCGCGGTGTCACGTGACCCAGAGCTCTCTACCCTCCCGACCACACGTCATAACTCACGTCACGTAGAGAGATGTGGGTTAAAAGCAAGGCACGTGGGCAAAGAGGGTAATATATGGACACAGGGTTAGGGTGCTTGGATGGAATCTGTATTTAGGTGTGTTCAGACGTACCGAGGTGGAAGAACGAGTTACGACTATAAACATTAAATAAGCCATTTCGGCACCCTTAATCTGTCTTCTTATTATCGTGGGGGTGTGGAGTTAGCTCAGTGGTTAGAGACTGGAGTTTTAACCTCAAGTTGTAGGACTTTGTGGGTTCGAGTCCCACCCCCAGCAGTGGTAGATTTACTGCTATATCAAAGGCCAATCTCTCTCATACCATATCTATTTGGTGTGGGAAGTAAAAGAACTCTCACCTCGGTAAATGTGTAGGGGTGAGATTGCTACCTGAATTCATCAGATAGATTTGATCACCACCCTCGTGGCGTAAAAGAACTTTGAGAAAGTCTGGAAAGGACCTATAATGGTTGACCGGACGTTAAATCAAGCCGACCAGTAAGTTTTAAGCTGGGCACCCACTACTTGCGACATAGTTACAACATGGCTCTGATTCAAAACTACTGCATCGTAGCCTTGTCATAATATTGAAAAATTCGGTTTTCTAGAAGGCCTAAAGTGCGAAACTAAATTACTGCATCTTCGCTGTGTCAGAAGGTTGAAAGATTCTGTGTCTTAGTGTGTCGGTACATCATGTTGTGTCGGGAGCTCATTGGGTTCGCAGCCTCAGATTTTTGCACAGATTTATCATAGAGGAACCCTATGAAAGTTTATGGTCAGAGCTCGTATCCCATGCAGTTTGAATCGCGCAGTAATTCACAAAGCAAAGCCGCGTGAATTACGTAGCGATTCAAACGAGATGGGATCGAACTCTGACCATAAACCTGAATAGGATTCTGAATTTAACTCACCCCTCACATTAACTGCATTTAATTGGCTAGAATTTGTGACATAATCCCCCATTGACTATCTTTCCCAAATACTCCACGGGCATTGAGTATGAGTTCCCACTGTTAAGTCTATGGGGAAAAATACCTAGTGTGAGATAAATAATAATTCATATATTCAAAATGAATTGTGCCACGGCTCTGCAGCTAAATTTGTATTTAGAGATGTACACAGAAACTGGATACAGCTATCTAAACAGAGAAAAGTGAAATTGGATCTATAATGTATTCCCTATTCATACTCCATATTAGTTTCCCGCTGCCCTAACAGTAGCTTCACGGGTTTTTGTGACATTAATCAGTTGACCTGTGCTCGCGTATCGCTGCCCTGGCTTTTATAGGCAGACTTTATGAGCAGCTCAACATGTTAACGGCCATGTGCTGGTAGTCAGGGGTCGCCACTGTGTCTGTGAATTATTCAACAGACAATATATAACACGGGGTTTGGGATTTAACATAATGCAACCACGAGCTAAAAGAATGTAGTTTAAGTTTGGATTTAAAAAGATATTCTTCGGTTTTTTATTCTCACCAAATCTGTTGCTATTTTGTATATATTGTATACAGGGTCCTATGGCCATAGAAATATTCCACATGGTGGGATTCATGTACCTCACAGGGTTCAAAATCTCATGAGGTTCTGTTCCTTTTTAGTGGTAAATGTCACAAACAATTGCAGGAGGGGGAAAATGTCTCAGGGATATGAAACCCTGCAATTTAGATGAAGAAATTATGTTCGAGTACCCTGTGAGGTACATGAATCTCAGAAGGGTTCATCTCAGACAAACACCCTGTGAGCTACATGAATCTCAGAAGGGTTTGTCTCAGACAAACACCCTGCGAGGTACATGAATCCCATGTGTGAATCCCGCTTAATAGGGTCCAGAATATCAGCAGGATTTGTCTCAGACAAACACCCTGTGAGGAACGTGAATCTCAGCAGGATTTGTCTCAGACAAACACCCTGTGAGGTACAGGAATCTCAGCAGGATTTGTCTCAAGACAAACACCCTGTGAGGTACATGAATCTCAGCAGGACTTATCTCAGACAAACACCCTGGGAGGTACATGAATCCCATGTGTGAATCCCGCTTAATAGGGTCCAGAATCTCAGCAGGATTTGTCTCAGACAAACACGCTGTGAGTTATATGAATTTCAGGAGGATTTGTCTCAGACAAACACACTGTGAGGTACATGAATCTCAGCAGGATTTGTCTCAGACAAACACCCTGTGAGGTACATGAATCTCAACAGGATTTGTCTCAGACAAACACCCTGTGAGGAACGTGAATCTCAGCAGGATTTGTCTCAGACAAACACCCTGTGAGGTACAGGAATCTCAGCAGGATTTGTCTCAAGACAAACACCCTGTGAGGTACATGAATCTCAGCAGGACTTTTCTCAGACAAACACCCTGCGAGGTACATGAATCCCATGTGTGAATCCCGCTTAATAGGGTCCAGAATCTCAGCAGGATTTGTCTCAGACAAACACGCTGTGAGTTATATGAATTTCAGGAGGATTTGTCTCAGACAAACACACTGTGAGGTACATGAATCTCAGCAGGATTTGTCTCAGACAAACACCCTGTGAGGTACTGGAATCCCATCGTGTGAATCCCGTTTGAGATCGCTTTTCTCCCTCAAAGATGCCCCAAGCTCTCCTTCTTGTCTTATCCTCACGACTAGGCTTTAGCCAGGATTAGAGTGGGTTGGGGTGGGATTAGGTTGAGATTAGGACAGGGATGAGACGTAGGGCTGAGGTACAAGAGTATAGGAAACATAGCTATTGTGTTATAGAGACGGCCATCTTGCCCCCCGACGCCCTCCAAAACACCAGGTGGCGGGATCAATTATCAATGGATTTTAGCAAAAATATTTGTTGGGGCTTACCATGGAGGAATTCTAGCCTTGTCTCAATATTGATCTAATATAAAGACAATAATCGATGGTTTTGTTGACGGGCGGCCGTAATTCACGAGAGGTTGAGGCGTGGCAATACACGAGCGCGAGTGGTTCACAGAACTGCCTGGCCACAAAACAATCGTTTTTTACATTTATCTTCCATTTATTTTGAAGAAATTAAAACCAGTGATTGGCATTTTAAAGGGTCTAGCAATAAGGACTATTTTTTTGCTTTATAGCACAAAGGGACTACTTTCCTGTATACCACGGATTTTAGGCCATATGCCACAGATTTAAATTCGTATACCGTGGTTACGGTATCTGACATTTTTTACATAATTGGTTGTGGTTTACTGAGTCCCCATACATTCTCAACGGGGACTTTGTATATAATGGATAATAAACAATGGGTTCTGGTTTACTGAATCCCCTTACATTCTCAACGGGACTTTGTATACGATGGATAACAAACCACTTTGTATACGATATATGGATAACAAATCACATGTCACCCTCCTCACATGCAGTCAATCTCTGCGATCTGACCCACGCGGACGCCACTTCCACAAAAATAAACTCTCAAATAGAGATTCAGCTAAATGGCTATTTTCTTGCCTGCCCTTGGTTTCTCTGGTTCATTTCAGACACGCCCATCAGTCATTGTATTGTAATTGGCGGAGTGACTTTCTATCTCCTACCCGCTCACCTCGCCCCCTCACCTCATCTGTCCTTCCGCGCACTATGTTGTCACCCGTAACACCAGCAGTGATCAAGATTCATGCGCGTCTGAGGCTTTCTCACCGACTCGTCTGTAAACGGTGGTATATCAGAGATATTTATTCCACCCCTCATATAAACCTCCATAGACTTAACATGGTGTGACTGTATGCCACGGTTACTATCCTACCCCTCACATGAATCTCAATAGATTTAACATGGTGTGATTGTATGCCACGGTTATTATCCTACCCCTCATATAAATCTCCATAGACTTAACATGGTGTAACTGTATGCCAAGGTTATGCTATATAATATGCCACGGGTGACATATGAAGTTAAAAACATGTGAAGGGGTAGGATAAAATCTGAACATCACCTGATTCCATATCATTGTTTACATGCCATTCGTTATCTTCTGCTACAGATATCACTTAGCTCCGCTTCGTGATATCATTCAGTGAAGACAACTCATACTATATAAACAATCATATGAAATTTTGTGACGTTTCATGATATTATCATACACCTAATACAGAATATCTATATTAAATCTATAGCGACTCTGAATGGACATACCTGGCGCATACGGATATGTTGTTTTATCGCCGGGATGCGATAAAGAACGCATACAGAAAAATAGCGCATACGGAAAAATAGTGATTAGGAAAGCGAACTAATATGAGCAGCAACATGTCGGATAAAGGTGGATGACAAATACAAGTTATACTGGTCTCAGATAAAAACGGAGTTGACTCTATGCAATATCCTCGCATTTTCTCGGATATTATTCCGTATCAGCCCTTTGGAGCATACGGCCGTTTGTATCTGAAAGCAGTCAACATTGTGAATGTGTAATATGTCTGCTGTTTTATATTTGGACTAGCGACTTCGTCGCGTCGTATCCCCCCCTCCCTTAGTCTGTTCAAGGTACGTTCCCTGCTAGTGCTGTCCCCCTAAAGATAGGGGGACAGCACTAAGTGGTGCCCCCCACTATTAATACCTGGAACTATCATTTAGTTCCCGACCATCATTTCACGTGACACCGATTTTACCGACTACGAGAATCTCACTCTCGTGGCCCTTCAATCTCCACCCCTAGGTCTGATTCACTATGTCTCTATGTGCGGGAGCCACTTCAAGCGGATTCGACGGAATTCTACCGTTTTAAATATAGTAGGTAACAAGGAACTTCTATGCAGGCCTGCGATTTGGGACTCGGGTCGCCATCGCTGTACTTGGATTTGTATTTCATCTACGCATATTCATTAGAATACGAATCTAAATTATATTCATTGTGGACATCTAGATCAATTCAACATTTGAATCTTTGAAATAAGCATTCATTGCCAGAAACGATGTGTGTTCCATGTTTTCTCAGTCTCTGGGAGGCAGTAAATTCCACATGGAAAATATTTCCTTTTTATGCTCAGATTTTGTACCATCGAATCTGAGGCCAATAAGAAATAAAACAAAAACAGGAGATCTATGAGAGAATAAGGTTATTACTTGACGTATATGCTCTTTGAATCACGTAGGCCCAATGACGGCTCATCTTGTTAGTGGGATGAAGTAGTGGAGGCTGAATTGGTGCCGTTTCCAACATTACCTCCATTTCCTCCTGATTTATGACACAGCCCCCCAGCTCCCCCCCCCCAGCCCCCCACCCCCCCCCCCTCGCCAGACCATCACACTGCCGTCATTAGTACCGCGATTGGCCGCCCGGGTAAGGCCTCAGTGGTACTCTATGCGGCGGGATGAGGAACTATAAAGATAGACAGGTGTGGGTGATTTACACTCTCCAAGCAGGTCTTTGGTGTCGCCTCCCCGTGGGCTCCTATGGCGGTCGTTACAGAGGATGTGCTTGGCGTTGTGGAGTGATCTAGTGGCGCCCTCGCGTGGATAAGTCCTTGGTAAATGCTGTATGAGGCAGTCTCACTCTCCTCCCAGATCTTTCGCGGGGCTAGCGCTTGGTTAATCTCTGCCCCAGCCTAATGCTGGTTCCCAGGGTATCCACTAAGGACAGGGGGAACCAGCCAACTTTTCAGATTCAAAAGAAGGTAACTGTTAAAAGTTATGAAAGTCAAACAACTCATATATCATAAGTTAGGATATATAGGGATTGTTTGATGAGTTTCGTAGACAATCCACCTGTTTCTTTATCAGTTCTAAACCACTTCATATTGCGAATCCACAGTTAATTAGACTGCCTCTTCGTTTGAGCCCATGTGACTTGTTGGTAAACAAAACTCTGCAACACATGAGAAAGTAACCCCTATGGCTATGTCTGGTTTGAAATAACAAATAACAGAAATGAGTGTATATTATATAACATAGAAACATGTGCATCTATATTTACAAGTAGAACACAAAAACACTCCCACTAAGAATTTCGGTTATTTTAAATACTGGCGTATGGGGCAGATTTGGGTCCAAACAGGCAGGTTGGGGCAGAGATAGAAGCGGCCACAGGAAGTAGAGCGCAGGAAAAGAGACTTGAACAAGTCTATGTAGAGCCAAGAGAAGTGGTGTGACTCTCAGTTCAATGTCTTTCTCTAGTATTACGTAAGAAGTAGTTACCAGTCCCTTATTTCACTTGGGCAGGGAACCAGGGGACTGTTGAATAAGCTACAAGCGACAAAAAGTATCCCAGAATTGTCTTTGAGGCCATAGTGTTGAATAAAATAATGTGCTGTAAACAGAAGATATACTGACAATAAGAGTAATCTAAACCTCTTACAAGGTGTTGTATACAAATACGTTCATTTAGAAAATATCTTCAGTTTTGTCGTACAACACTGAATGGAAAAACAATCGTCCAGGATGTCGTATATCGTTGGAGTTATCGTATCGTCCAGCACAGCACCAGAAACGAACTACAGTAAAACCCCGCGTAAGCGGACACCCTCCGTCCGGGCCAAACTGGCCTCTTACCGCGGGGTTTTCAAGTTTCTCCCGAACCAATATTGAAGTGTTATATACCGATATGTAGGGGAGACAGAGGGGATGGTAAATCGATTTTGCAATATATTAATTGGATCTGAAGTTATTCAACTTTGAATTATAGATATATTTTCTTTGAACATACTAAGACACACTCATAAAAAAAAACAGATTAATCAATTTTTGGTGGGGCGCCCGTCGGAAGTGTCCGCTTACACGGGGTTTTAGGCCTTTTCGTACCGAAATAACTGTCCGCTTACGCGGGATGTCCGCTTACACGACGTGACCGCTTACGCGGGGTTAAATTAAATATCTAATAGAGGGGAAAATTTCCGTTCCGGACAACAGTACCCGCGTACACTGGGTGTCCGCTAACGCGGGGTGTCCGTTAGGCGGGGTTCTACTGTAACTTTATTCAACAGCCCCCAGTCTAGTTTATGTGGTGCTGGTGTTACATTCCACTTAGTAGAAACCGAACGAGAGTTAGACTTGACAATGTTTATGCAACGACGGGAAGGTCGTGTATTACTACACGAGGTGTAGCCGAGTGTAGTGAGGAGCAGACCTGACCAGAGTGGCATAGACATTGACAAGTCTAACTCGAGTTCGGTTTCGTATTTATCCTACCCCATCTATGCTTTTGAATTACTGTTAAAAAGATAAATATTGAGTCAACGACCAACAGAACTTTTTTCATAGTAGCTGACATCCTGCTCTCTGATTGGTCAATATTGTTATTACTCTAGTGGCATAAAAAACACTTTATGTCACGGCCTGCCACATAAAATTTCCCTATGTTAAGTCTATGGCGGTTTTTTATTTGGGGTAGGATAAATACCGGGCCGTGCTTACTGCGGCATACTGAGGCAGAGTGACGCCCGACTCGTCTGTGTGTCGCACCTCTGAGGTATATACCTCATTACCTGACGTGTGAGGGCAGCGTGGTGGGCAGATGAGTGGAGATAGAGGAAATACCCACCATTCCCAGACCCACCGTCTATACATCACATAGCTATTAGGGGGTGGGCAGTTAGCTCAGTGGTTAAGGCACTGGACGTGTAATCCCAAGGTTGTGGGTTCCAGTCCCACTGCAACCACTATTCTCCTTCGTCTCCAACAGTGGGAGATTTACTGCTATATTGACCTTCATCCCCAGCAATGGTAGATTTACTGCTATATCAAAAGACAGTCCTTCTCATACCATGTCTGTGGTGTGGTGTACAGTCACTTTTCTCCTTCACCCCCAGCAGTGGTAGATTTACTGCTATATCAAAGGTCAGTCCTTCTCATATCATGTCTATGTGGTGGGATGTACAGCTACCTTTCTCCTTCATCCCCAGCAGTGGTGGATCTACTACTATATCAAAGGCCAGTCCTTCTCATACCATGTCTATGTGGTGTGGTGTACAGCCACCTTTCTCCTTCATCCCCAGCAGTGGTAAATTTACGGCTATATCAAAGGCCAATCCTTTTCATATCATGTCTATGTGGTGTGGAAAGGAACAGAACTCTCACCTCTAAATTCATAGGAATGATATTTCTACCTAAATTCATTATATAGATTCAATCACCACCCTTGTGGTGTTAAAGAATCTTGAAAAAGTCTGGTAAGAAACTGTAATCGTTAACTTGACGTTATACCAAACACCAACCAACATAGCTATTGAGTTATGGAGGCGGCCATCTTGTCCCAGGCACCGAAGAAAAAATTATTTTATCGATGGATTTATTTTAAGATATATTTTTGGCTTTCCATAGATGAGTTTTAGCGTCATCTTACGATTATCAATGTGTTAAAACAACTGATAACTAAAGTAGCTGTCTCCCACTACAGCGGTACAATTTCCTGACGGATAATGGTGAAACTAACAATCACTGTGTGCCCAGTCAGCCAGGAGAAGGTAGGCTCATCTGGAAAGCGGCATGTGTGTAATGAAGAAAGTCTACTGTAGAGTTAATAGATTGATTTATCTCATCCCTGGTATGTTTCCCTTACACTTGACATTTGGATCTTGTACTCGGGAGTTTATTGTTCAACGTTGGACTGGGCACATGTAGTCTTTAGGGCTTTCCTATCCATTCCAAGTGTTGGAAAGAACAGTGTGATCAGATTTAGAGTTATTATTGGAGAAGAGAATTTAAATGCAGAAAAAAGGCATTGTAAAGAAATACTCAATAGGCTGTGATTTCACAAATATTAGCCAATTAGTCACTGATATGGGTGAGATAAAAGCTGAACCGCACTCGATCCATAGCCACTGAACATCCGGCATTGATTGTGGGAATCGCTATCCTTTGATGGTCCTGTGCTCTTACATTAGAAATGAAAATAACATAAACTTCTAGTAATAATAAAAAGACGGTATTTGTGTCCCATAGGCTTAACATTCCGAACTCATTCTCGAATGCCCCTATGAGTATTATAGTCCGTTCTGCATGGTCTATAGGTCTATATCCTGTGTGTCGTCCATCCCTTTAGTGTGTACAGGAGTGAGATAAATACAGAAAGCAACTCGTTTTGGTTGAATTCGATGTTCTCCAACTCATTTGAATGCTATGTGATATTCACTGGGCTGTCGCCTCGTTCATATCACTCCGCATCAAACTCATGGAGGACAATGACTTTGACCAAAACTTGCCGGTTTCTTCTTTATTACCTGACCTGCACTATACAGTAGAGAAAGCTTGTGTCACTAGGAACAAACCCTGGAAGCATTAAGGGTACTTTTAATGCAGAGGGACTTCATCCATCCATCTTTCTGTCACTCTTAGTACACAGAAACAGCTCTCACTCACCAAGCAGATCCTTTCCCACACTTACCTCTCACTGATGTAGTAACAGCTGTGTTTGGAGAGTGAAGGTAGCCTCCCGGAAGCCGTGTCACTCTCCTAGCACCTACTCTGTATTCATAGTGCTCTCCTGTGTGGTCAATAGGCGATAGTGTGGGGGGAGATTTAATGTAGGGAGAGGAGATGAAGTAGAGTAGGGGTGTGCACAGTGTGAGGGTATACACTGAAGGGGGATCCTACCATTACCGATAGAGTCGTCACACTAAGGGGGTGCGTCCACCAACCACGACAGGGCTACGACACGCGCCGACAAGAAAGTTCCAATCGCAGCCTTGTCGCAGCCTTGTCGTGAGAAGGGGGGCTTAAGAGGGTGCGTCCACCAACCACGACAGGGCTGCGACACGCGCCGACAAGAAAGTTCCAATCGCAGCCTTGTCGCAGCCTTGTCGTGAGAAGGGCGGCTTAAGAGGGTGCGTCCACCAACCACGACAAGGCTGCGACACGCTCCGACAAGAAAGTTCCAATCGCAGCCTTGTCGCAGCCTTGTCGTGAGAAGGGGGGCTTAAGAGGGTGCGTCCACCAACCACGACAGGGCTGCGACACGCGCTGACAAGAAAGTTCCAATCGCAGCCTTGTCGCAGCCTTGTCGTGAGAAGGGGGGCTTAAGAGGGTGCGTCCACCAACCACGACAGGGCTGCGACACGCGCCGACAAGAAAGTTCCAATCGCAGCCTTGTCGCAGCCTTGTCGTGAGAAGGGGGGCTTAAGAGGGTGCGTCCACCAACCACGACAGGGCTGCGACACGCGCTGACAAGAAAGTTCCATTCGCAGCATTGTCGCAGCCTTGTCGTGAGAAGGGGGGCTTAAGAGGGTGCGTCCACCAACCACGACAGGGCTGCGACACGCGCCGACAAGAAAGTTCCAATCGCAGCCTTGTCGCAGCCTTGTCGTGAGAAGTGGGGCTGTCGTGACCCCTTGTCGCAGCCTGTCGGGAGGTGCACGCTCCACCTAAATATTCTATCGTAGACCTCTGCGACAACCTCCCGACACACCACGACACGCCACGACACGGCTCCAAAATCGAACATGTTCGATATTGTCGTAGCCTTGTCGGAAGGCCCCCGACAGGCCCCCGACAAGCTTCATGTCGCAGCCTGTCGTGGCCTTGTCGTAGCCTCTTGTCGGGAACTGTGGTCCACCAACCACGACAAGGCTACGACAAGGCTTCCATCGTAGAGCTGTCGTGGACCCTGTCGGAAAGCCGTTGTCGTAGCCTTGTCGTGGTTGGTGGACGCACCCCATAAATGTATCTCAACTACCAGCGCTATCATCCAGTTTTCTTATTTTACAAAGGAAAGATGGTAATGATTTAGCTCAAAAACCTAGAGCCGTAACAGAATTGCTGCCCTCTGCACCAGGGACCTGTTTCAGTAGGCTTGTGACATTAGGCCGAGACAGACATCAACAGCGGCACCAACAGTGCAAGCAACAGCGGAAAAAGACTAGCAAATATCAGAAGATCGAAGTGGCCAATCTTCTTCATATTTGGAACGATTATAGATTATATGTATCCCCTACTCATGTTAAAGTGTCATTGCTTAATTCCTATGAGAAGTGAGTGAAACTCCGTGTATCATTGACTGCAATCTTGTGATCTGTCCGTATGGTGTCACAGACGCCATCTAGACATGTCATGAAACTACTGAAACAGGTCCCTGAAGAGAAAGTAAACATATCTGAAATATTTTCGCTGTTGGATTCTCTAAGCAATGTACAGAGAACTGATGTCAGGAATTTCCATCATCTGTCATCCATAATAACAAATGTTGTTGTATGTTACATTACACAGTTATATGTTCGTTCATGGAAGAGCTACCGGCAGGCAGAATGGATAAATCTTTTTCAAACAAAAGAAAGAAATTCCTATTTTAATGTTCAGTTTATCCTTTTTTCTTGTGTAAAACAATGGAAATAGATCTGGCCTCATTCACACTATAAACAGTGGTTCAAACCTCCCCACACACACCCAGTCCCATTCCATGGTGAATAAGGATGTGTTTTCCATGTTTTCCCAGTCTTTCTGAGGCAGAAAATTCTACTAGAAAAATATTTCCATTTATATCTGCCCCCAACTGACAAAGCTTGTAAGATCTGGTCGTGCACTTAACCCTGTGTGTAGCCCCTATCATCGCTCAAAGAAGGCTATTCCTCTGCAGCGATTCAACAAGATTTTCTCAGACGATTCATCCCGACCTAGCAAGTCAGCAAATCGGCCATGATCGGCACATATCGCAATGTCCTGGTGGAATCAGCCCTAAGGATGTAAATATTATACCTGTACCAATACCCATAATTGATTTAGACATAACCTGTTTATAAATGTCTCATGGTTTTAGTCAAGAAAATCCAGTGATATAGAATATATCAGAATGTTAAATTGCGTAGGGACCCGGGCTTCAGGAATGCCTCTAAAGCTCGTATTGAAATGTCCATCGGGGAAGCAGACCCGATTCCAAATCAGGAAGGCGGGTCGGACCGGAAATGGGTCTGCCGGGTGGCATTAGTAGAATAGATAGCCGTATAATACCCGCTTTAACTGGGCTGGCCGGGTGCTTCCTACCCACTCTCCCAACAGATCTTTCCCGGTGCTAGCGCTTACTGATCTCTACCTCAACCCAGTGACGTCAGAGCGGAACAGGAAGCGGGACTACATTTCGAGTATGTATGTAAACAGACTGCTTAGAGCATGGCCACTTTGAAAGAAGCTGTCACTCCAACGAAAAAAAAATCAAAATTGTTCCTCCACCTCAAGAAAACATAACCTATAAATCTCTCATCGGTTCCCGGAAACACTCGAGTGTTGCCGAGGTAAAATAGTAGAATTTTGGGAGACTTACCTGGTAAGTTGAAGTAAAATTGAGATTTTACCGAGGACAACACGGAGTGTTGTAGGGGACAGATGCCCTACCCGCACCAACCTGGGAAAGAAAAGATTTTAAGATGATGTGTTGATGTGGTATATTATGATCGGTGTGTGTGGGGATCATGAGTATGAGTTAGTTTCCTTGATCTGTTTTTATAAATTCTGCTGTCACGTGATACTTTCCCGCCTTATTCGGCTGTTGTCTATGCTTCGACACATCTTTGTTCTTAAGTTGTGCTCCGGGATTAGTGGGCATCCAAAGTTGAAGCAAATGCATCCTCAAAAGAGCACATGGTGCCTTTGTTTACAAACACTGTCAAAACCCTGTCACATATGGTGTCCACCATCCAGAAAAGTAGTCCTAGATATCACGCAGGATTTCAAGACACAAACGAAAAGAAATGTTGTCAAATCCATGTTTGTACTTTTGTCATAGTAAAATAAATACTCAAATAGATCAGAAACAAAGATATCTTAAAACTGACATATGGGCCAGATTTAGGCCCAAACAGGCAGGTTGGGGCAGAGATACAAGCGGCTACAGGAAGTAGAGCGCAAAATATCTGCGGGTAGAGTGTTTCCCCCCACGACACAAACAGTAGCAGCCGAGACGAGGCCACCCCACCCCCGTACGTAGACTTGCTCAAGTCTTTGATCATGAGCATTCATTAAATGATCAGAATAAAGGTCATTATAGCATGTATCCTTCTCTGACAGGCCCATCAATCAAAGACTTGTCCACTTTAAATAGAAGCTCCTGTTTATGGCCCAAAACAGATCCCTGTAACCCTATACCTTCTCCTACCCCTCCCCCTCCCTTCCTCCAGTTCTCGGGCCGCCTGTGTTGTCATAGCAATAAATTTTGCCTGCTCCTGACTGTGACTCGATTGAGATCTAAGTAATAGGGTATCAATCTCCCAGCTGTATGGAGAGTGTTGGGAATACTGGTGCTAAACAGCGCCAGAAATCCAACACCATTACCGATTGTACCAGTCCCTGTATCCCAACGAGGAGGGTAGCCATAGGATGCAGGGACTGCAGCCAGTATCCCAGTGAGGAGGGTAGCCATAAGATGCAGGGACTGGAGCCAGTATCCCAGCGAGGAGGGTAGCCATAGGATGCAGGGACTGGAGCCAGTATCCCAGCGATGAGGGTAGCCATAGGATGCAGGGACTGGAGCCAGTATCCCAGTGAAGAGAGTAGCCATAGGATGCAGGGACTGGAGCCAGTATCCCAGTGAGGAGGGTAGCCATAGGATGCAGGGACTGGAGCCAGTATCCCAGTGAGGAGGGTAGACATAGGATGCAGGGACTGGAGCCAGTATCACAGCGAGGAGGGGTAGCCATAGGATGCAGGGACTGGAGCCAGTATCCCAGCGAGGAGGGTAGCCATAGGATGCAGGGACTGGAGCCAGTATCCCAGTGAGGAGGGTAGCCATAGGATGCAGGGACTGGAGCCTGTATCCCAGCGAGGAGGGTAGCCATAGGATGCAGGGACTGGAGCCAGTATCCCAGCGAGGAGGGTAGCCATAGGATGCAGGGACTGCAGCCAGTATCCCAGTGAGGAGGGTAGCCATAGGATGCAGGGACTGGAGCCAGTATCCCAGTGAGGAGGGTAGCCATAGAATGCAGGGGCTGCAGCCAGTATCCCAACTAGGAGGGTAGTCATAGGATGCAGGGACTTGAGCCAGTATCCAAGTGAGGAGGGTAGCCATAGGATGCAGGGACTGGAGCCAGTATCCCAGTGAGGAGGGTAGCCATAGAATGCAGGGGCTGCAGCCAGTATCCCAACTAGGAGGGTAGCCATAGGATGCAGGGACTGCAGCCAGTATCCCAGCGAGGAGGGTAGCCATAGGATGCAGGGGCTGCAGCCAGTATCCCAGTGAGGAGGGTAGTCATAGGATGCAGGGACTGGAGCCAGTATCACAGTGAGGAGGGTAGCCACAGGATGCAGGGCCTGGAGCCAGTATCACAGTGAGGAGGGTAGCCATAGGATGCAGGGACTGCAGCCAGTATCCCAGTGAGGAGGGTAGCCATAGGATGCAGGGACTGGAGCCTGTATCCCAGCGAGGAGGGTAGCCATAGGATACAGGGACTGGAGCCAGTATCCCAGCGAGGAGGGTAGTCATAGGATGCAGGGACTGCAGCCAGTATCCCAGCGAGGAGGGTAGCCATAGGATGCAGGGACTGCAGCCAGTATCCCAGCGAGGAGGGTAGCCATAGGATACAGGGACTGGAGCCTGTATCCCAGTGAGGAGGGTAGCCATAGGATGTAGGGACTGGAGCCAGTATCCCAGCGAGGAGGGTAGTCATAGGATGCAGGGACTGCAGCCAGTATCCCAGCGAGGAGGGTAGCCATAGGATGCAGGGACTGGAGCCAGTATCCCAGCGAGGAGGGTAGCCATAGGATGCAGGGACTGGAGCCAGTATCCCAGTAAGGAGGGTAGCCATAGGATGCAGGGACTGGAGCCAGTATCCCAGCGAGGAGGGTAGCCATAGGATGCAGGGACTGGAGCCAGTATCCCAGTAAGGAGGGTAGCCATAGGATGCAGGGACTGGAGCCAGTATCCCAGCGAGGAGGGTAGCCATAGGATGCAGGGACTGGAGCCTGTATCCCAGCGAGGAGGGTAGCCATAGGATGCAGGGACTGGAGCCAGTATCCCAGTGAGGAGGGTAGCCATAGGATGCAGGGACTGCAGCCTGTATCCCAGCAAGGAGGGTAGCCATAGGATGCAGGGACTGTATCCCAGTGAGGAGGGTAGCCATGGGATGCAGGGACTGGAGCCAGTATCCCAGTGAGGAGGGTAGCCATAGAATGCAGGGGCTGCAGCCAGTATCCCAGCGAGGAGGGTAGCCATAGGATGCAGGGACTGCAGCCAGTATCCCAGCGAGGAGGGTAGCCATAGAATGCAGGGGCTGCAGCCAGTATCCCAGCGAGGAGGGTAGACATAGGATGCAGGGACTGCAGCCAGTATCCCAGCGAGGAGGGTAGCCATAGTATGCAGGGACTGGAGCCAGTATCCCAGCGAGGAGGGTAGCCATAGTATGCAGGGACTGGAGCCAGTATCCCAGTGAGGAGGGTAGCCATAGTATGCAGGGACTGGAGCCAGTATCCCAGCGAGGAGGGTAGCCATAGGATGCAGGGACTGGAGCCAGTCTACCCCACACGGTGTGATGTATGCGAAGCCCAGCCCAGACAGCCCCCGAAACGGCGGGAAAATGCCCGGCTGATCCGAGGGGTCGATGGCATGGAATGAGTTTCTATTGATGCGGCTGTGGAGGGTTAGCGTGAAGCGGTATTGGTGGTGAATGGTTACCGTGTAATGATGCTTGTCTGCTGCTGGGCCTTCTTCTGCGGGCGCCAACAGGGCTCGTAATCTGGATCCCTATCTGGGTGGTGATTCTGGATCCCTCCCCTGCACCCCTCCCCTGCCCCACACCCACCCCCGCACCCGCCCCCGCCCGGCACCCGCCCCCGCCCCGCTCTTTTATTAGCCGGCCGATTTTTCTCTCTCCGTATCATAGGGCACTGCTTATCTAAGGCCAAGACTTTACAATGGGTCCACCCACCCTTGGAACTTTTTGAAGAATAGTGCAGACGTTTTAGATATCGGCCGTTGAATGTAAGTAGTCGTGGGTATGATCCTGGACGGTAGTGTGTTGGTCTGCAATCGCAGGAGGCAGCTGGGGCCTGTTGAATAATCTAGTTTCATACATGAAGACCCATTTCTGTACCTTGTACTTGTTTAGGAATAAAGGGAAACTATGTTCTGGTGAGCAAAAGTTACTCGGTCAGGCTTGGAGAAATTACTACCCGCGGCTGACGCCTTGGGCACTAATTTTTCTTAGCCTTACCTCGTAACTTTGAACTTTTGCTTACCGGTACTTGGTTTCCCTATTCCTATATACCTTCAAATATCGATAAAAATGCTTAATTCTTTACCTGAAACACTTCCGAAGCAAATGGCCACCCTTATCGAGTAACCACAACAGCTATTGTTTCGTCCCGCTGCTGTATTGTATCACGTGATCAGAGCGGGACGAAAACGTCAGAGCGGGATGAAAACATGAGAGCGGGACGAAAACGTTAACCTCAACACATAATTTATTTTTAATGCACGGTATGTAACTCTAGTTAGTGCAATAATGGGTATATAGGAATATTTAATTCTGTTCGCTAAGACTAAAGAGGAAACCAACAAGTTTTGATCAAAGTTGTTGTTCTCCACGAGTTTGATGCACAGTGATATGAACGAGGTGAGAGATGAATGTGATCTTCCACTCAGGTTTGTCAGAGCAAGTAGCTCATACAATTTTAAGGTGTGTATGGGGGTCTATCATTTATAATTCAGTACTTCTTCTCTACTTCTGAGGAGGCTGTACATTAATCTTTAATTCTCTGTTTATGTAACCTTTGAAGTAAAAACGATAGAAAAACATTACTTTTGAATGACTTATTTTTCCATATCGTGAGATAAAACTAGTCCCTACCCACACAGGAAGAAAAAAGAACATATGTTCCCTCATCCTTATTTTAAATATGCCTAGTCTATACTAGCCAAAATAAATAAGTATATTTTAGTTAATAGTAAATCGCTATTACTGATATAGATGTACATATTTTCTCAAAATACTACAATATGCAACTGTGGAAAAAGATTGGCCCTGGAGCCTACTGAACATTGGACTACCGAGTCCTAGTAGTTCAGCTCCAGAATAAACATCAATTACAAATAAAATCATTAAAATCCGTGAGAAATGACAATTTCGTGTCCAACTCCGGTAAATCGGTGATACTTCTTGCTTCTTGCTGTAGTGAATGTATAAAAACTACCTCAACCAATCCCCTGGCCGTTCTCTATATCGCCAGTTGAATGTAAGCACAGCCTACGTTTACTCCGCGTGGCAACTGTGAAGAAAAGAAATCTTCGCCGACAATCTAAGATAAGCAGGCTGGAGGTCATGCTCCGACACTGCACTGAAACATTGCCGATAGCGACGGGATCAAGTGTCAACTTCGTCTTGTGGAGATAGAGAAAGGCACCCCTCTCGTAAGATCTCACACTCTCCAAGTGGTATTCTGTATTCCAGTCCAAATAAAGCCACTAGGGGGCCAAATACACAGTATTCCCGCTAGTTGGCATCATTGAGATTATAGGAATCTTTGTGTTGCTTTGATGTACGTGTTTAGCACAGGAGGCAGGCCAGTGGATTCCCAAGGCTCTAAGCATAGTTTATTAAGAATTCTTCTCCTAGAGCATAGTGAGAGTGCGACTTCTTATGAGAGGGGTGCACCCGAAAACGTTGATATCCATCCAGATTAATCAGATAAGAATCCTTCTCCTATAGAGCGTAGTGAGAACCTTGTACAGAATACCACTTAGAGAGTGTGAGATCTTATGAGAGGGTTGCACAGTGAGAACCTTGTACAGAATACGACTTAGAGAGTGTGAGATCTTATGAGAGGGGTGCGTAGTGAGAACCTTGTACAGAATACCACCTAGAGAGTGTGAGATCTTATGAGAGGGGTGCACAGTGAGAACATTGTACAGAATACCACTTAGAGAGTGTGAGATCTGATGAGAGGGGTGCACAGTGAGAACATTGTACAGAATACCACTTAGAGACTGTGAGATCTTATGAGAGGAGTGTACCAGGAGCACATACTTCTACCTCTTTGATATTCATGAAAACTGTTCCTCGGAGGTCTACGGGTCTTTGCAGTGTCTCTGTATGGAGAGGTGGGGGAAGACTGTTAGTAGCACAGATAGATCACTCAGTATGAGAAGCCGACTAGCTAACCCGGCCTTCCAGTATCAGTACAGTGTGAAAGGGTAAGATTCTGTGTCGAGGGAGGTCTTTTGAACACAGAGAGTGTATGTACATGTACATCTATCATCTTATTCTCTACAGAGCTGGAAATAGGATCGGCAAGAAAGAGGACAGAAAAACAAGTAATAAGAGAAAATGTGGTTACTGAGCCCATAAGGGTTGCCGTTCGATGTCTCCTGTAACATAAATACAGACTGATGCTGTAGATAGAGGGAGGTATTTATGTTACAAATTGCGGAGAATGGCATTCCTACGGGCTCTGTCACTACGTTTACTTATTATCATTATATACCTAAATAATATAAACGAACTCCATTTTATTTAGTAAAGAAGTCGTCGATTCACAGCCTGTTGACCTGATGTTGATGTTCATTCACTACGGGCACAGTGCGCCTGAATGATATAAATACTGCACCCCTAGCATGGGGTAGTATTTCAGAGACGTTCAGCCATGGGTACATGATAATAAGAAAGAAGTACATTTCAATCTGTAGCTACTGAAAAATACGCCATGTGTTTTGAATGAAATGGCATACTTTCAGTGGCTACAGATTTGGAGAGGTTCAGATTTCAATGATTGGCAAATGTGTGTGACCTCATCGCAAGATAAAATGATTTTATTAACTGTAACATACTCGGGGGTTAAACATGATGAGACTTGAACTTTACAATATTAAATTACAAAAATCGTCAAATTCCCTATTTGCCACACTCACAGCCGCCGAGAGAGAAAACATGTTTCAACCATTTCAAGATGAAAATCAATAGAGCTGAGTTTTCTTTCTATTGCGGCGGTTCATGAAATATGCTGCGGTCTGAACGAGCACCAGATATAGATTATCAATAAACCTCTAACAACCAGCAAGACAATGTCGACGCCAGTCTCCTATCATAACGGGCCGGTTTGTAGGTGTATAGGGCACAGAGGGATTGTTAGTTCTGCCATCATCCACCAGGAAATTGTAATATTACGCCACTGTAGTCGCGGGACAACCATTGTTATCAGTTGTTATAATATATTGATAATATTGAAGCAAGGATAAAATTCCCCCATGGCAAGCCTCGGAAAATATTTTTGATAATTTCCATTGATAATTGGACCTGCTGCCTGGGGTTTTGGATGACGTTTGGGTGCAAGATGGCCGACTGCATAGCACAGTAGCTATGTGCCCTATACGTATACAATGGCAGGTAGCTTATATAGGATGGTAACAATACAGTACGGAATAACCAGTGAAGCTGAAACTCAAAGATCAAACATTCCTGGATTTTTGATTGAAGGGTAAGTTAGTCCTTATAATGTTTCAAATACGAAAGGAACTATTTGAAATCGTCATTAGAGATTTCTTTGTTCTGCTAAATACTAATATGATGCACATATTGCAGATCTCTGAACTCTAGACCTAGGATCGGCTGAGGTGCTCCAGAATACAGATCTATGCAGAAGTCAGGACCTGGTCATTAGAAATGAGCGGGTCTTCAGACAGCAGTGACAGAGTGTGGGCACCAGGCAGCCAGTCACTGACACACCCCATGTTTCCCGTCTGTGAAGTATTCATGTGAGAGATGATAAATCACAGAAATACAAGTCTCCTTGTACTAACACGGAGCTGTGAGAAGCCGCCTTCATGGAGCTGTCCCACTACCTTCACTGCCATATAAGGAATATGACCGTGGTACAGTGGGCGTGGTTTGACAAAGCTGCGAGTATCTGCATTCACAACAGACCACGACTTTCACCCTGACGTGGTATGACCCAGCAGCCAATGGCTGCATTCACAGCAAACCATAACCTTCACCCTGACCTCCTTACATAGTGTTAATAACGGTAGCATGAATCAAGTGGGCCAAAACTACCCTCATCTAGGAGGGTACATGAAGACCCTTTTCTGTACCCTGAACAAGGGTTATCGTTTAATGATATTCAAGTTCGTTCGCTAAGACAGTCTATAAGGGCATCCATAGGCTGACCACCAGACTTGTAACCCCAAGGTTGTAAGACTTTGTGGGTTCGAGTCCCACCCCAGCAGTGGTAGATTTACTGCTATATCAAAGACCAGTCCTTCTCATACCATGTTTATGTGGTGTGGTGTACAGCCACCTTTCTCCTTCACCCCCAACAGTGGTAGATTTACTGCTATAACAAAGGCCATCTTTCTCATACCATGTTTATTTGGTGTGGGAAGTAAAAGAACTCTCACCTGGTAAATGTGTAGGGGTGAGATTTCTACCTAAATTCATCACATAGATTCGATCACTACCCTTGTGGTGTAAAAGAACCTTGAGAAAGTCTGGAAAGGACCTATGATAGTTGACTGGACGTAAAATCAAACCAAACAAACAAACAAACAAACCATAGGTTGACCCACATCATCCCTAAGTCTCTATGGCGTACAGAATAGGGCCTATCTGTACGATCCTAGATTATCCAAAGGGCCCCAGCCGTACGGATTTCGTTCATCACTGAGTGATGAAATAATATTCATACATCCCTCACACCACTGACTAAACTAGAATAGATATAATTCAGGCACTCTAACCATATATTCTTCATTAACATGTCTACTCTATTTGAGGCAATAAGTGGAGACATTCAGTGAAACTTTGGTGAATTTCACTACTATTTTTCCTAGGGATATATACATTCTAGGAAAACTTTCATCGGTTCAATTTCAGAAATGGATGCAGCATTTTAAGCACGCAATATCTAGGAAAATAGAACTGATTATGTCAAAGTAACAATATAAAGTCGTCCTTATAGAGGTAGATTATTTATGTATAGTTTACTCAGTAGAAGTGGCAAACGCCTCATAAACTGCGGGTTGATTTATATGAATACCTACTCGAGTCCTCATTATTGTAATGACTCTGGAATATATTCATCGTCATTTTGTCATCCCATGGCTACAATTACCATCCTGGAATACTAGAAATATAATTCTACCCATGGGATACTTAATATTAATGATTTTCAGCAATGGTTGTGGAGATGAAAGGCATAATGACAAAATGTAGGTTGTGTATGTTTACAACATATGACTCAGCGATGCGGAGTGACAAAAACAACTCCTACCCCTCAGGTATTCAGTGGCATATCCCTTCACGTATTCATATGGAGAGATCTAAGCGGAGAGATATGTGTCCACATTGAGATCTAAACCTGGGTATGTGGTGAGGTATGCATATATACAGGAGGAATGTTTATCACTGAAAGTCAGGAGGGTCCACTGGTAATCTTCTTCTCTTCTGATGATGCACTGCACGAAAACCACCGTTTTATTCATATATATATATACGCCATCACGGAAGTGTATGTATTGGCTGAATATTGACTTGTTTTCATTTATATACGCCCAGGTTTTATATACGGACGCGTCTTGGCTGTATTTCGAACCCGGCGTATATGAGAGGAAATATCCTCTGTCCCTGCCCCCTCCCGCCCCTTTGTGTTGGTAGAAGTACAGGTGTCCTCAGTAGGAAGCCCTCCCCCTGAACCCCCCCACTCACCCCCGCCACCTCCCCCCGCCCGCCACCTCCCCCCGCCTGCTCTCAGTGAAGCCCTGTTCACTGGACGCTTATATACGCCCACAGATGAGGTGTATACACACGGGGATTAAGACGACATTGTATACGCAAAATACCTACTTATATACGCCTGGCACATTCCTATGTAAATTGATGGTTTTCGTGCAGTGATGCTAAAGGCATATCGGACAATTTACGGTGGCGCCATTTGGGGGCCATCCATTAAGTACGTACGCACTGAGGGGGGGTCAAAAATTTCAAAAAAATTGCGTATGATCCCTCTTTGTTCTATTGCGTACAAGATCGGGAGAGGGGGTGGGGGTCCAAAATTTCAGAAAATCTGCGTACGTACTTTATGGATGGACCCTTGGTGATTTTGAAATATTGTCACTTACCAGTACAAACTAGTTTCTTGTGTTTTATTTTATTGCCAAATGTGTTAATGCAACGTTTTGTCCAGTTTATCCAATCCTAATAGGTAAAATAGAGCAATTTACATTTGCTTGATTTACAATGGAAATGTACTGAAAAATATGGATTTCTTCAATTCTTTCAAAAATAAGGTCGGAGACAAAGCAAAAAACGTATAACTATGTTAATAAACTACCACAATAACGAAGAGGTTTGTGAATTTAATTAAATTGAACCGTCAGATCGTAGCATGGACAGCTGCGTAGACTGGGATATATACTCAGCCCTGTAGCTGCTTGAAATGCTCGACTTGCACCCTCATCCTATAGATTGGCTCTGGCTATTTCAGGACCCTGGCTATAGTAACGGTGTAAAACACCATAAACGAGCCCGGGTCTCGGTGGAACTGTCCTGAGAGGCAATCAGGACTGACCGTGTTCTACTGTTACACTGGCCACCAGAGCTACACCACTTAGCTCTGTTTGGGGTTAAATCTTCGCCATCTTGACACACAAGCTGTAAGTGCGTCCCACTGAAGAAAGTAATCCCTATAACTATGTCTGGTTTGAAATAACAAATATCAGAAATGAATGAATATCATTTACAGTAGAAATATGTGCATCTCTATTTACAAGTAGAACACAAAAACACTCCCTAAAGCACTAAGAATTTAGGATATTTTAAATAGTGGCATATGGGCCAGATTTGAGCCCAAACAGGCAGGTTTTGGCGGAGATAAAAGCGGCCACTGGAAGTAGAGCACAACAACTCTGCTAGGAGAGTGTTTATGTGTAGCCTGGAAGCCTGGACTAGTCACATAATGGGCCAGGTAACGGGTTCCATTTTGTTGGCGCACTATGGGTAACACCTCTATTTCTCCTAGCACTCTCCTAGCAGATATTCTGTACTCTTATTTCCGCAAAAAATCTGCTAGGAGAGTGTCACATTGGCAGACCGAGACTGCTAAGCCTAGACTGGCCTCAGTCCCTGTATCCTTTTCTTTTTATTTCATTTATTTTATCTGGGCTTGTATTATGTTGAGCCAAGAGAGGTGGCGACGACGTCAGATACCAGTCCCTTATTTCATTTGGGCAGGGAACCAGTCTAGGAAGTGTATATTTAAACTAGAATTTAAAAAATGCTTGGTCCAAGAGTTGACATGGTCTGGGTTGAACCATACCAACCTCTTATCGTCACAGAGTGGAGACACAGCGGTGGCGGCAGATCCAGCGAACTGTCCACCTCCCGTATCCCTCTCACGACACTCACACCTGGGACCTGTTTCAGTAGTTTCATGACATGTCTAGATGGCGTCTGTGACACCATACGGACAGATCACAAGATTGCAGTCGATGACACACGGAGTTTCACTCACTTCTGTAGGAATTAAGCAATGACACTTTAACATGAGTAGGGGATACATATAACCTATAATCGTTCCAAATATGAAGAAGATTGGTCACTTCGATCTTCGGATATTTGCTAGTCTTTTTCCGCTGTTGCTTGCACTGTTGGTGCCGCTGTTGATGTCTGTCTCGGCCTAATGTCACGAGACTACTGAAACAGGTCTCTGACCCTCACGAGTACGGCCTAACTAGGCCTAGTCACGTGACCTCCTGCTGCCTTCTGGTTGGCTCACAAAGAGTCTGAGGCGGAGACACATCTCCACAGAGATCTGAGAGTTAACGACAAGTTATTCCCTTCCCGCCGAAACACAATTAACCCAGAATAATAAACGAGATAAGCACAGAGTTAGTAACCTGCGAGCACAGATACAGAGGACAAAAGGAATCGTTACAAGGGGCCATCCGTACGTACGGACATGTTGCATATGCTCCTTATTTGTTCTTTTGGGTACGAAATTGAAGGGTTATTTTTCTTTGTTTCTTTTTCAAATTTTATTAGGGATAATGCATCGTACATTAATGTCATCGGGTTCGGCAACACTGCCGTTCTTCCACCCGGGCCCTCTGAAGTAACACCATTCTGGTATAACTGCTCATACATGAATTTATTGAGCTTCATACAGTTAATAACATATATACAATACCAGATTAAGATGAGATGTTTGACAATGAAATGAGAATCTATCTTTCTTTCCATATAGTATTGGTTTGGGGGAAGGGTGCAACATCTTTCATATTTTGCGTACGTACTTTATGGGTGACCCCCAGCCAGTGTTATTGGGGCAAGCGACAAATTACATGAAATGGTAAGGGGAAAGGCAGAGTAGATGCCAGAAGGCATGATTCTTCATCTTACACAAACTATCGATTTGAACTCCGACTATAGCACTGCTTTCCTGGTGGATGGACTATAGGGCACAGAGTGATTGCTAGTTTTGCCATTACCCGCTAGGAAATTGAAAGATAGCGCCACTGTAGTCAGGGATCAACCACTATTACCAGTTGTGATGATATTAATACAAAGCTAAAGCTCCCCCATAGCAAGCCCCCAAAGTATTTTTATAAAGGTCATTAATAATTGGTCCCCCCACCTGGTGTTTTTTGGGGGTCAGGGGGCAAGATGGCCGCTTTCATAACACAATGGCTATGTGCCCTATAGCGTTGGTTTGCTGGGTACTATTATCCTGGTTTACTGACCTAGTGGACGGACTATAGCGGTGGTTTGCTGTTCTGATGTATAGACTATAGCTGTGGTTTTGTGGGTACTGTTGTCCTGGTGTATAGGCTACATGTATAGTGGTGGTTTGCTGACCTGGTGGACGGACTATAGCGGTGGTTTGCTGTTCTGATGTATAGACTATAGCGGTGGTTTGCTGTTCTGATGTATAGACTATAGCTGTGGTTTTGTGGGTACTGTTGTCCTGGTGTATAGGCTACATGTATAGTGGTGGTTTGCTGACCTGGTGGACGGACTATAGCGGTGGTTTGCTGTTCTGATGTATAGACTATAGCGGTGGTTTTGTGGGTACTGTTGTCCTGGTGTATAGGCTACATGTATAGTGGTGGTTTGCTGTCCTAGTGGACGGACTATAGCGGTGGTTTGCTGTTCTGATGTATAGACTATAGCGGTGGTTTGCTGTTCTGATGTATAGACTATAGCGGTGTTTTCTGGGTACTACTGGCCTGGTGTATAGGCTACATGTATAGTGGTGGTTAACTGACCTAGTGGACGGACTATAGCGGTGGTTTGCTGTTCTGATGTATAGACTATAGCTGTGGTTTTGTGGGTACTGCTGTCCTGGTGTATCATACAGTATAGTGGTGGTTTGCTGACCTAGTGGACGGACTATAGCGGTGGTTTGCTGTTCTGATGTATAGACTATAGCTGTGGTTTTGTGGGTACTGTTGTCCTGGTGTATAGGCTACATGTATAGAGGTGGTTTTCTGGGTACTGTTGTCCTGGTGTATAGGCTACATGTATAGAGGTGGTTTTCTGGGTACTGTTGTCCTGGTGTATAGGCTACATGTATAGAGGTGGTTTTCTGGGTACTGTTGTCCTGGTGTATAGGCTACATGTATAGAGGTGGTTTTCTGGGTACTGTTGTCCTGGTGTATAGGCTACATGTATAGAGGTGGTTTTCTGGATACTGTTGTCCTGGTGTATAGGCTACATGTATAGAGGTGGTTTTCTGGGTACTGTTGTCCTGGTGTATAGGCTACATGTATAGAGGTGGTTTTCTGGATACTGTTGTCCTGGTGTATAGGCTACATGTATAGTGGTGGTTTTCTGGGTACTGCTGTCCTGGTGTATAGGCTATGTATAGAGGTGGTTTGGTGACCTGGTGGACGGACCATACCCCTACTGGCCTATCACGGGGAGTGGTGGTAAATCAGGCGGGAGGACACCTCCCTCACCCGGGCCCTTCTCCCCGGAGGTCCCGCCATCTCATTCCCCGCCCCTGCTCCCCCGCTCCCCCGCTCCCCCGCTCCCCCGCTCCCCCGCTCCCCCGCTCCCCCGCTCCCCCGCTCCCTGCCCCCCGCTCCCCCGCTCCCCCGCTCCCCCGCTCCCCGCCCTTTCACCGTACGGCGACCATTCAGAACACTCTCGTAGCAGAGATTTGTATCTCTGCACCGACCTGCTTGTTTGGTACTAAATCTGGCCCATCCGCCAGGTTTTCATATATCCTAAATGCTTAGCGGTTTGGGCAGTATTTCTACATGTATATAAAGATGCACATATTACATGATAAATGATTTACTCTAGTTTCGGTAACTTGATATTTAAAATCAGACATAGTCTTAGGGATTACTTTCTTCAGTGGGAAGCACCTCATGTGTTGCAGGGCTTTGTTTGTCAACATGTAATCAAGTATGGATTCACAATATAAAGTGGTTAAAATCTTTTAAGAAAAGCAGCTGGATTGTCTGTGAAGCTCCTTTAACAATTCCCATATCTCCCAACTCACGATAACTAAGATGCTTGATATTCATAACATATGACAGTTGCCTTGTTTTGAATCTCGAATGTTAGGTGTTCCCTCCGTCGTTAGTGGATACCCAGGGAACCAGCTTTGGGTTGGGGCAGAGATTAGTAAGCGCTAGCGCCGCGAAATATCTGCTGGGAGAGTGCATTGAGAAGCCACTCCCATGGCTTCTGTGCCACCCGCAGACCGGTCCACAAAAGATGCTGGTATTCTGAGTTGACCCTTACCACCGTCCTCCAACACACGATGATATCGCGTCGATTCGGCCCGCCGCCCCATGCATTGTGACTTCAGATTCGTTGTCACCATGCATAGGGTTCGTATTGCAGGCAAATAGTCCTCCTACTTGCTCCACGAGATCGTGCCTGTATTGCCGTTTCACATTTCTATAGATGTGACCCACTTCGCTGATGATATAGGGGTCAAATAACTTCTTTTAACCATTCATTTACAGATGATTTGCTCATTGTCCCATTTTATTTGATATTCTAGTGTAAGTACATCACAGTCTGAAATTCAAAGAGGTTTTTTTATTCATTTTTATTTTTTATAACAATTTCTTTATTGAGTCATTCATAGTGGTCCTTTACAAATATGCCTTGTTACTACATCGTTCATAGTTTGACTTCAATAAAGGGGCGGACGCCTCAATTTGAAACAAATTGATTTTCATGGCGTAGCCTACACTTATAAGATCTACATTATTTTCATCTATATAGCGTCCATATGATTGATTACACTCAACAATTACTTCTTATAGGGATATGTTTCAGCAATACAGTACATATACATTACAATCATCATTCTTAAATACTATTTTTATCATATAGTCAAGCATAACAACAGCAGCTATAACTGATTCAAACCTCCTTATATGGTGTTTCAAGTAGATTTTGCAGTATTCTTCTTTTAGTGAGCGATTTGAACATGGCATACGTTTTCGTATTCTTATTTGAGATGTTTTGTTATTCCAAAGATTACTACCGTAGTAGTGTAAAGATTTCATGTAACTTGAGTAGTTAATGTGTTAAGCTTAGAGCCTTGAGAATCCACTGGCACACAGTATTCCCGCTAGGTGGCATCATTGAGATTATAGGAATCTTTGGGTTTCATTGATGTACGTCTTTAGCACGGGAGGCAGGCCAATGGATTCTCAAGGCTCTAAGCCTAGTTCGTTAAGAATTCTTCTCCATAGAGCGTAGTGAGAGTACAGAATACGACTTAGATAGTGTGAGATCTTATGAGAGGGGTGCTAAATGGTAAGATGTCCTTTATATCATAGGTATCATCCCTATTTTGTAAAAGAAGATCTTTCCCTGGTATGTTTGTGCTCCTGGGCCTGGTTGGGCCTCATGTACCTGAAAATCTTTAACACCTATTCTACCTCATCCCTGGTATTTGTTTCAATAGCCTTAACAATGCTTATCCGTACCCAACTCCCATGGAGTACATACACAATAATGACTGGTTTTGTGTACGAGTGGCCGTAATCTCCGAGTAGTTGACGCGTAGTAATATCCGAGCGATTAGCGAGGATATTACGTCGTCAACTACTCGGAGATTACGATCACTCGTATACAAAACCAGTCGTTATTGTATTTATTACCCATCTACAAGATTAATAACATGTCTATTGCAATATAAATGTTTCTGTAATACATTTAGTCCCATACACTACAGCACTGTTGAGCATGGCAGTAATTCGGTTTAGACTTACACCAATAACATAGTTCTCCATTAACCTATACTTTTATCATGCAAAGTGTGTTATTGCAATGATTTCTGATGGTAAATGAGATTATTATGATTGCTTCTAAATAATTAACATTGAATGAACATTCAACAAACTTATTTCAAAGTACATGATGATTTGACCACATCATGGACAGGACTATTTTTCCGGAATCTCCTGCAGGAGATTCTGACATGCCAGAATCTCCGGGTAGCTGTTTCCAAGTGTCCTATACATTTCCTATGGAGACTCCATAATTGGTGGGTAATAAAATAATGTATTGTGCAAATTTATACTCAATGTGCGATGAGCCAGCAGCGAAGAATCCTAACTCGGAGGCAAAATGGCGGCGCCCAGGGAACATCACCTGACTGCCCTATAGCTGTATGAAGTATTCATAAGGCATGGCACACACGTCCAATGCTCCAAGCAGAGTCGTGGTGCATACCATTTACCGCCTGTGTATTCCTGGGAGAGTGCAGGACACATGCACTCACCAAACACAGCCTCCGACCTATACATCATCCACGTGACTTCCCAGCATCGATTATTTCTTCTGCAAAGCCGCGGGGAACAACTTTCATCGGCCAGTTTTTATCAAATCCATCACAACAGCAGTTTCTATTTTCAGGGGCAGGGTCTCTGGCAAACAGACTCCATCGACGATTCTATAAAGTCAATAGGGAGTGGTTTGTGTTTGAGAACACCAGAGGTGTCATGGTGTGTTACCCAAGGGTCTCTGACCTTGTAAGGGCCAGTGATGCCCTGAGGCATGCCCCACACACCACCCTCCAATACCTTGAAATACATTAGCCCGTTCAGTCCTGGAGGCATTCCCTTGGTGAGACCTGAAGATGCCTGAAGGCATTCCCCTGGTGGGTCCTGAAGATGCCTCCAGGCATTCCCCTGGTGATTCCTGAAGATGCCTCCAGGCATTCCCCTTGTGGGTTCTGAACATACCCTCAGGCATTCCCTTGTGGGTCCTGAAGATACCTCCAGGCATTCCCCTGGTGAGAGCTGAAGATGCCCGGAGGCATTCCCCTGGTGGGTCCTGAAGATGCCTGAAGGCATTCCCCTTGTGGGTCCTGAAGATGCCTGGAGGCATTCCCCTGGGGAGTCCTGAAGATGCCTCCAGGCATTCCCCTGGGGAGACCTGAAGATGCATGCAGGCAGTTTTAGGAATTTTTCTTTCTTTTTTTAAGCAAATAGGCAAATTCTAACGACGAATGATTCATTTTGCCTTTTCTACCATACATGCCTAAAGATCCTTATAGATTTAATATCCCCGTTTTATGACTTTTGCTGCTGCTACCCAACAAATTAACCAACCAGCCCTCAGAATACCATCACCCAAAATGTGTTGAGTACATACTCATACACCTTGAGCTACATGCAGTATCAATGAAGCCTCCTTTCTCATTCACCTCCAACAGTGGTAGATTTCTTGCTACATCAAAAGGCCAATTCTTCTCATACCATGTCTATGTGGTGTGGGAAGTAAAAGAACTCTCACCTCGGTAAATGTGTAGGGGTGAGATATCTACCTAAATTCATCTCGAAGAATTGGTTGATTCCAAAGGAAATCTGATAGAACATATTGGACAGTTAACTACCCAAACAAACAAATGAAGAAACGCTGCTGATATACACCAGATGTAATGTTGTCCCTGCTTTAGGAGGGGAGGTGGACAGCGGGTCTTTGACCAGTTTCTGTAGGAGTGAGTGTAGTGTTGTCCCTGTCTTAGGAGGGGAGGTTGACAGCGGGTCTCAGAGCTGTTCCCGTAGGAGTGAGTGTAGCGTTGTCTTGTCTTAGGAAGGGAGGTGGACAGTGGGTCCTCTGAGCTTCCCCTATAGGTGTGAGTGTAGCGTTGTCTCTGTCTTAGGAGGGGAGGTGGACAGCGGGTCTCAGAGCTGTTCCCGTAGTAGTGAGTGTAGTGTTGTCCCTGTCTTAGGAGGGGAGGGTGACTCCGAGCTCTTCCCGTAGGAGTCAGTAGACTGTTGTATCTCACCCCTGGTATGTTCGTCCCATAGGCTTAACATTGGGAACCCATTCTCCATATCCCTAGGAGTATTGCAGTTCGTTCTCCATGGTCAATATCATGTGCGTCATCCATTCTGTTAGTGTGTAGTGTGGTGAGATAAATACAGAAAGCAACTCTTTTCGGTCAAAGAAACCATTCTCCAACTCGTTTGTATGCTATGTGATATTCACTTGGCTGTCGCCTCGTTCATATCACTCTGCATCAAACTTGTGAAGAACGACGACTTTGACCAAAACTTGCTGGTTTCTTCTTTAGTACCTGTCTTAGGAGGGGAGAGTGACAGCAGGTCCTCTAAGCTGTTCCCATAGGAGTGAGTGTAGCGTGGTCCCTGTCTTAGGAGGGGAGGGTGACAGCATGTCCTTTAAGCTGTTCCCATAGGAGTGAGTGTAGTGTTGTCCCTGTCCTAGGAAGGGAGAGTGACAGCGGGTCTCAGAGCTGTTCCCGTAAGAGTGAGTGTAGTGTTGTCCCTGTCCTAGGAAGGGAGAGTGACAGCGGGTCTCAGAGCCGTTCCTGTAGGAGTGAGTGTAGCGTCGTCCCTGTCTTAGGAGGGGAGAGTCACTCCGGGCTCTTCCCGTAGGAGTCAGTACAGTGTTTTATCTCACCCCTGGTATGTTCGTCCCATAGGCTTAACATTGGAAACCCATTCTCCATATCCCTAGGAGTATTGCAGTCCGTTCTCCATGGTCTATATCATGTGCGTCATCCATTCTGTTAGTGTGTAGTATGGTGAGATAAATACAGAAAGCAACTCTTTTGGGTCAAAGAAATCATTCTCCAACTCGTTTGTATGCTATGTGATATTGACTTGGCTGTCCCCTCGTTCATATCACTCCGCATCAAACTTTTGAAGAATGACGACTTTGACCAAAACTTGTTGGTCTCTTCTTTAGTCCCTGCCTTAGGAGGGGAGAGCGACAGCTGGTCCTCTGAGCTTCCCCTGTAGGGGACAGAGCCATTGTTAGTTCACGAAGCAGTCACTAGGTGGTCGGGGGACAAACCTGTATTCTGGCTCTTTGTTCTTACGGAATTCAACTGCCTTTCAATATCTTACCAGGGTTCCCTTGACTCTCTACACCCATCCCATAGCAGGATGACATAATGATTAAACCCAAGACATGATATTTGCCATATGGAACACTTTATATAAATATGTGAGCAGGGCTAAAGTTGTGACATTTCCCAAGTATCACTCACTTCTTTTGCACCTCCATTAGTGAAGAACACCTACTCGGGGGGCGTCATGGCCGCCCCCATGGCTCATAGGCTATATGCCATATAGGAGTGAGTGTGAGGAGAAGCTCATTCTGACCTCTACCACCTTCATATCCGTCCTCACACTTGACGTGGCACTGCCGAGCGCTGACAGGGGCCGTCCATAATGACACAGGGTGTGGGGTAACAGTCTCAGATCCTGCACACATGGATGTACGGCGGCCCGCTATTGTATACAATCATATATGGACTGGAGCGGGAGTGGTAGAATCTTTCACACATGTTACGTACTCTAAGGATGGCCCCCTTATTGCAGACGATATGGAGTTTGGGGAGGTAGAATCTTTCAGACATGTTACATACACTAAGGATGGCCCCATATTGTTTACAATATGGAGTGGGATTGTAATATTTTTCGCTCATGTTATGCACTTGAAGGAAAGCTCTCTATTCCGTACAATATGGAGTAGTAATATTTCTCAGACATGTACTTTAAAGATGCCCCTCTATTGCGTACTTGGAGATGGATGGTAGAATTTATGTACGTACTTGAAGGATGGCCCCTATTGCATACAATATGGAGATGGGGTGGTATATTTCTCAGCCATGTTGTGTATGTACTTTAAGGATGGCCTTCTATTGCCTACACTATGGAGTCAGGATTGTAGAATCTTTCACACATGTTACGCACTTGAAGGATGGCTCTCTATTGCATACAATACGGAGTTGGGGCAGTATATAATCTTTCAGACATGTAAGACCCCGCACCCACCAACGCCGACGCGAGCCGATGCGAGCCGATACAAAATTACCATATCATAGCGCGTCGGGAAGCATATCGTAGCGCGTCGGTTCGCGTCGGTAGTGTTATCGTAGAAACCTGACCAACTAAACTGATAAGCTCTACGATTTTGCTACGATATGGATTTTGTATCGGGAGGGCAATATCTGGGCGTGTCGGTTCGCGTCTGGAGCTTGGTGGACACCCCCTCGTACATATACTAAGGATGGCCCCATATTGCCTACACTATGGAGTCAGGATTGTAGAATCTTTCACACATGTTACGCACTTGAAGGATGGCCTCCTATTGCCTACACTATGGAGTCAGGATTGTAGAATCTTTCACACATGTTACGCACTTGAAGGATGGCTCTCTATTGCCTACACTATGGAGTCAGGATTGTAGAATATTTCACACATGTTACGCACTTGAAGGATGGCTCTCTATTGCCTACACTATGGAGTCAGGATTGTAGAATATTTCACACATGTTACGCACTTGAAGGATGGCTCTCTATTGCCTACACTATGGAGTCAGGATTGTAGAATATTTCACACATGTTACGCACTTGAAGGATGGCTCTCTATTGCCTACACTATGGAGTCAGGATTGTAGAATCTTTCACACATGTTACGCTGTGAAGGATGGCTCCTAGCCTCCAGTGAAGACGCCACGCTTTATGCGGCGTAAACCTGCAGCCAGCGACAAGGTGCGAGTGCCCGTGCATTATTGAGCCCCACACGAGAACACTGACAGCGTGATAGGTGCTTCTCCACCTCGCCCCCTCTGGCGGCAGCTGGGCTTTGACAAACTGCCCCCACCTCCTCCCCTGTCTGGGGCTGTGTGGAGGCAGCCACCTTAGAGCCTGGCATCCTTGTGGTTCATTTACCAAGGAATACTGGCTTCTTCATTTCACACTAGAATGGTGAGGCTTTTTCCTTTTTTTCATCAGGTTTTACGAATAGGCAACACTGCACAGGCGAATGGTTTATATCTCATATGGTATGATTTTAGTCATGGACTAGATTCACAGGCGAATGGTTTATATCTCATATGGTATGATTTTAGTCATGGACTAGATTCACAGGTGAATGGTTTTTATCCCACCCCTGGTATTTTTTCTCCATAGAGTTCCCTTTGGGAACTCGTATCCAACGCCCATGAGATATTTCAGAAAATTAATCAATGCGGAGTTATGTCACAAATGTTAGCTCATTAGTGCATGTGAAGGGCGAGATAAATTCAGATACCTATTTAGGTTTAGGGTCAAAGCTCGATCCCATCTCATTTGAATCGCTACGTAATTCACATGGCTTTGCCTTGTAAATTACTACGCCATTCAAACTTGATGGGATTCGGGCTCTGACCCTAAACTTTCATAGGGTTCCTCTTCAATATCTCACAAGTACAGTATGATTGTTAGCTACGCACAAAATACACGGGCGACTGGTTCATATCTTACACATACATTATGATTTTTGTTACGGACTAGTTACCTTTTCGAGCTGTAAGAAAGATTATTTTGAACACCAGGGAACATAAAACTATGATGAATATAGTGAAAAGGACATTCTATTATATTATGTTATCACAAAATCAACAGTTGTCCCATCGTCGGTCTTTTCATTGAAAGCCTTTTCAATCTACCAAGGTGTGAATAGTAAGCTGAATGAATGACTCCAAGGCTTTTTCCCGTTACAAGCTTTTTTGCTGGTGGTATTGCAATGCGTTGCGCTGACCAGACTGACTTGACTGATTAGAATACGTCGAGATGAGGATTATATGCTGGCTCTGTGTTTACCCTGTGGGGGCGACCCTGTTCACAGATATAAAATTTGTAGTTATTTTGGATTATGTGATTTGTGCAGGGGTGGGGAGTTGTTGGAGCACCAGACTTGTAACCTCAAGGTTGTAGGACTTTGTGGGTTCGAGTCCCACCCCCAGCAGTGGTAGATTTACTGCTATATCAAAGGCCAATCCTTCACATACCATGTCCATGTGGTGTGGTGTACAGCCACTTTTCTCCTTCATCCCCAGCGGTGGTAGATTTACTGCTATATCAAAGGCCGATCCTTCTCATACCATGTCTATGTGGTGTGGGAAGTAAAAGAACTCTCACCTCGGTAAATGTGTAGGGGTGAGATTTCTATCTAAATCCATTACATAGATACGATCACCACTCCTGTGGTGTAAAAGAACCTTGAGAAAGTCTGGTAAGGACCAACAATGATTGACTGGACGCTGAATCAAACCAAACAAAAAACATAAAAGTGATTTGAAAAAATCTTTTTACACGAAAGTTTGACTCCACTCCAATCAAACTCGCAGAGAGTTGAAGAGTAGAAACCCAAACTGAATGAAAAAAAATTTGCTCCAATAAAAGTGATTTGAGCATGGATCTAGTCCAGTGCAAGTTATTCAACAGGCCCCAGGCTGGAGCGGTGTAAGAACAAACATAGACAGGGCGTGTAACAGAAAGGGACGTGCAGGGGGAAAAAACAGCCGGCCTTATTCACTGAGACCCTCCCAGCAGCTCCATAAGCGCGGACCAGTCCCGGACCAGACAGACCCGGGTAGAATGCCAAGATAAAAGAAGAATAGACGGCGTGTAACAAAAAAATTTTAAAAAAAAAAGAGAAAAAAAGAAAAAAAATTAAAAAAAAAAAAAGAAAAAAAAAAAGAAAAAAAAAGAAGCTCAGTGTATCGGTGAGGAGGCGCGGCCGGGCAGACAACGGCCACAGGCTGGCTGCAGACAAATGAGGGGCCTTGTAGGGAGCTGATACCCACAGCGACCCCTGGTGTCTGACCGATAAGGTCAAGTAGAGAAGGAGCTCAAGGTCAGGCGGTGCCCGCAGTGGTAAGGGGGGGTGTAGATCAGGGGAGGAGCGGGGAGTATGGACGGACACGGACGAGCGGCAGTCAGGGGCGTGATCAACTCTGACATGTTTGTGTTATCAATGAGTATAGACTCGTTGGTAATATACACCTAAAGTGGATCAGGGGAGGAGCGGGGAGTATGGACGGACACGGACGAGCGGTAGTCAGGGGTGTGATCAACTCTGACATGTTTGTGTAATCAATGAGTATAGACTCGTTGGTAATGTACACCTAAAGTGGATCAGGAGAGGAGCGAGGAGTATGGACGGACACGGACGAGCGGTAGTCAGGGGCGTGATCAACTCTGACATGTCTGTGTAATCAATGAGTATAGACTCGTTGGTAATGTACACCTAAAGTGGATCAGGAGAGGAGCGAGGAGTATGGACGGACACGGACGAGCGGTAGTCAGGGGCGTGATCAACTCTGACATGTCTGTGTAATCAATGAGTATAGACTCGTTGGTAATGTACACCTAAAGTAGATCGGGGAGGAGCGGGGAGTATGGACGGACACGGACGAGCGGTAGTCAGGGGTGTGATCAACTCTGACATGTTTGTGTAATCAATGAGTATAGACTCGTTGGTAATGTACACCTAAAGTGGATCAGGAGAGGAGCGGGGAGTATGGACGGGCACGGACGAGTGGTAGTCAGGGGCGTGATCAACTCTGCCATGTTTGTATTATCAATGAGTATAGACTCGTTGGTAATGTACACCTAAAGTAGATCGGGGAGGAGCGGGGAGTATGGACGGACATGGACAAGCGGCAGTCAGGGGCGTGATCAACTCTGACATGTTTGTGTTATCAATGAGTATAGACTCGTTGGTAATGTACACCTAAAGTGGATCAGGAGAGGAGCGAGGAGTATGGACGGACACGGACGAGAGGCAGTCAGGGGCGTGATCAACTCTGACATGTTTGTGTTATCAATGAGTATAGACTCGTTGGTAATATACACCTAAAGTAGATCGGGGAGGAGCGGGGAGTATGGACGGACACGGATTAGCGGCAGTCAGGCGCGGCGTAGATCAGGGGAGGAGCGGGGAGTATGGATGGATACAGACGAGCAGCAGTCAAGGGCGTGATCAACTCTGACATGTTTGTATTATCAATAAGTATAGACTCGTTGGTAATGTACACCTAAAGTAGATCGGGGAGGAGCGGGGAGTATGGACGGACACGGACGAGCGGCAGTCAGGGGCGTGATCAACTCTGACATGTTTGTGTTATCAATGAGTATAGACTCGTTGGTCATGTACACCTAAAGTAGATCGGGGAGGAGCGGGGAGTATGGACGGACACGGACGAGCGGCAGTCAGGGGCGTGGTCAACTCTGACATGTTTGTGTTATCAATGAGTATAGACTCTTTAGTAATGTACACATAAAGTAGATCGGGGAGGAGCGGAGAGTATGGACGGACATGGACGAGCGGCAGTCAGGGGCGGGGTCAACTCTGACATGTTTGTATTATCAATGAGCATAGACTCGTTGGTCATGTACACCTAAAGTAGATCGGGGAGGAGCGGGGAGTATGGACGGACACGGACGAGCGGCAGTCAGGGGCGTGGTCAACTCTGACATGTTTGTGTAATCAATGAGTATAGACTCGTTGGTAATGTACACCTAAAGTAGATCAGGGGAGGAGCGGGGAGTATGGATGGACACGGACGAGCGGCAGTCAGGGGTGTGATCAACTCTGACATGTTTGTGTAATCAATGAGTATAGACTCGTTGGTAATGTACACCTAAAGTAGATCAGGGGAGGAGCGGGGAGTATGGACGGACACGGACGAGCGGCAGTCAGGGGCGTGGTCAACTCTGACATGTTTGTGTAATCAATGAGTATAGACTCGTTGGTAATGTACACCTAAAGTAGATCAGGGGAGGAGCGGGGAGTATGGACGGACACGGACGAGCGGCAGTCAGGGGCGTGATCAACTCTGACATGTTTGTGTTATCAATGAGTATAGACTCTTTAGTAATGTACACATAAAGTAGATCGGGGAGGAGCGGAGAGTATGGACGGACATGGACGAGCGGCAGTCAGGGGCGGGGTCAACTCTGACATGTTTGTATTATCAATGAGCATAGACTCGTTGGTAATGTACACCTAAAGTAGATCGGGGAGGAGCGGGGAGTATGGACGGACACGGACGAGCGGCAGTCAGGGGCGTGGTCAACTCTGACATGTTTGTGTAATCAATGAGTATAGACTCGTTGGTAATGTACACCTAAAGTAGATCAGGGGAGGAGCGGGGAGTATGGATGGACACGGACGAGCGGCAGTCAGGGGTGTGATCAACTCTGACATGTTTGTGTAATCAATGAGTATAGACTCGTTGGTAATGTACACCTAAAGTAGATCAGGGGAGGAGCGGGGAGTATGGACGGACACGGACGAGCGGCAGTCAGGGGCGTGATCAACTCTGACATGTTTGTATTATCAATGAGTATAGACTCGTTGGTAATATACACCTAAAGTGGATCAGGGGAGGAGCGGGGAGTATGGATGGACATGGACGAGCGGCAGTCAGGGGCGTGATCAACTCTGACATGTTTGTATTATCAATGAGTATAGACTCGTTGGTAATATACACCTAAAGTGGATCAGGGGAGGAGCGGGGAGTATGGATGGACATGGACGAGCGGCAGTCAGGGGCGTGATCAACTCTGACATGTTTGTATTATCAATGAGTATAGACTCGTTGGTAATGTACACCTAAAGTGGATCAGGGGAGGAGCGGGGAGTATGGATGGACATGGACGAGCGGCAGTCAGGGGTGTGATCAACTCTGACATGTTTGTGTTATCAATGAGTATAGACTCGTTGGTAATATACACCTAATACAAAGTATCCCTAGGAAATGTATAGAGATCCTAACCATCACCTCGTTCACATTACTGCACGCTCCAAATTTAATGGCTAACAGTAACACAGACTAAATACTCATCTATTTCTTTCTTATCATTTTACCCCTTGTATTTTTCTCACCACCCCCGCCATATTTGTATTATCTATCGTATACAAAGTCCCCATTTAAAATGTATGATGACTTAGTAAACCATGTCCTATTGTATAAAACCTGTCAGATACCATAACTGTGGTATACGGATTCAAATATGTGGAATACAGCCTCAAAGCCATGATATATGGGAAAATAGTCCCTTTCTGTTATAGAGCAAAGAAATAGTCCCTTGTGTTATACCCTTTGATATGGTCATTACTGGGTTTAATTTCACTCATCTATTTCTTTATTATTATTATTATTATTATTATTATTATTATGATTATTATTATTATTATTATTATTATTATTATTATTATTATTATTATTATTATTATTATTATCATACTTCTTGTATTTTCTCTCCATATACTTAGAATTGGAACCTTTTACAGAACGCCTATGGATTATCGAAAAAAACTTCTTTTTACAAACGTTAGCCAATAATTCAGTGATAGCGGAGAGATAAAATCTGAACCGCACTTGATCCATAGCCACTGCCAATACGTCATTCGTTTTGGTTTGCTAAGTGATCTTACTCCGCTTTGAACAAATTGGACGTTAAACTACCCAATCAAACAAAGCCTCGCGAGATTACTCCACAACCAAACTCATGGCGTATTTCCAGCAGCTACGGATCTCGATGCAGGTCCTTTTTTATTTTTTCAATATAATTCATTTAATCTAGTCTCTGAATGCCTTTCTATTTTTGTATTTATTTCTTTTTTTCGTTTATGCTTGCGTAAACTTGCCACCAGCCACTCACTCATTAATCCTACAGATTCAGGGAAGAACTGATTAAATAATACAGTTTCTGATCTACAATAATACAGTTTCTGGAAAATATTTTACATAAAATCAGTTCATTTTGGGAGAAAATGACTTTAATTTGTGAAAACTGATATCCAATTCATTCTTAATAATATCCTCATACGGGGTATACAATGATGAAACCGCAATAAAAACCGTTCTATCCATGACACTTCATCATGAATAAATAAAAAATGAAGCGTACAGACTGCGGCAAGTCTAGCCCGACGATATATCGGCGCTGCTGAGCCGGGAGATGAGCAGATTTATTTCTGATCTTTTTTCCCGGGAGTGTTTATTTTCATTTGTACCTTTTTTTCAGTTGGCGGTGTGTAATCCTAATTTCGCCCCCTGGTGTCAGCCTCACTAACGATATCAGGCCGCGCTTACACGCCCGCCCGATAGGGGTCTCCACCGGTTTCCTCCCTTTTCGTCTCCGGAGTAGAGAGCTGAGGGATTGGTGGGGGCGAGGTGGGCGGGGGAGGGGGGGGGGCACACCCCAATGGGCGCCAGGTGTGTACCAATTTTTTTTTTTTTTTCAAAATCTTTTATTGGTCAAATATTTTTAACATTTTTTCCTGCCACGGAACCCAGATGGGAACTCCAACGGAACAAAAAAAATGCACCAAAAATATTTTTAACATTGTTTATCATTCTTTGTTATATTCGACATAGTCAGACCAATAATAGAAGTACCAAAGAGATCAACTCATTTACAGCATATGCTTACACTGGTTTTCAGTTGATATCCAACTTGTAGTTTTACAACGTCCATACTCATATCTCTCGTTGTTACTAGTATGCTAGCGTTTGTAAGAATAGTTACAAATAAGATACAATTGAGACGATGACATACATAAAATGTTTGTAAATATTTACCTACCACATATAAAACGTGTTAATTGTTGTGTTATCTTGCAATAGCCTAGTTGTAGAAACTGAACATAACAAATGAGTTTGTAAAGAGGAGTGTTAGAGGATAATGATCCGGGTCTAAATGCATTTCCATGGCATCAGATTCTGCCGGATCCGCTTGGAGTTCCTCCCCCACATACAAACAGAGTGAACCAGGCCTAGGCATGAAGAGTGAAGGGCCACGAGAGTGAGATTCTCGTGTAGTGATAAACTCAAACCTGCTAATCATTTTGTTGTTGTATTTCTCTACGTATGTGTACTTCTGTCTTTAGGATTCATTTCTTGCCATACAGAAAACAGTATTTAGATCTGCAGTTCTCTGATCTCCTTTCCTGGAGAGAATTAAATGAGATCACACCCTGTTGCTGGTGTCATTCCATATAGTATTGAACACCGATGACAAGTTCATGTACCTGTGTCATGGTAAATGATACCCGTTTGTTGGCTTGGACGTTTTCCGCCTGTAAAATATTGTCATATTCCGCCGACCCCACTAGCGGGTGACTGGAGAAGCAGTATATCTGCCCACAGTCATAGCCTGTAGTGTGGCCAGCATCCACTAGATAGCGCGTCCAAAGGGTCTAGCGATGAAGTCGTTAGTGTATATAAAAAAGCGCTTTTTAGCCGGATCTGCTTGGAGTTTCACCCCAGGTTAGAGAGAGCCTTAACCAGACCTGTGCATGAAGAGTGAAGTGCCGGGAGAGTGTGATTCCCGTATAGAAACAATAAGATACCTGTCGTTCTGTTTTGATTATCTATACTCAGATGTGCTTTTTCTCTTAAGATTTTTCTAGCCATACTGAAAACCAAATTTATAACTCAGTGTAGTTTCTGATCTTACACTGATGGCAGCCTCTGACAGCCTTCGCCATTTCCAAAACGGCCGACCTTACGCTGGTGCAATGCAGAAAATGGTTGTGAACCCCGGATACCAGCTCCAGAGTTTAGTACCAGGGGCTCAGTTAGATGGCGCCACTGTTGTAGTCTCTAGGTAAAGACACTAGGGGCGTACAGGGCAGCGACCAAATTCAAACTTAAAACTTGACGCGGACAAAAATGGTAAAAAGTATGGGAATATTTATTGTTTTTCGAACCGGACAAACCAAACTGGATATGGACGAGCATATTATGATGTAAACAGACAATAATCGATGGTTTTTGGACAGGCCGCCGTAAACCACGAGGGGATAACGCGTAGTAATACACGAGTGAGAACGAGTGTATTACGGAGTCAACCACGTGTGGTGTACTTATATAGAACGTCCTGACCATGCTGTACAATTCACGGAACGAGATGGTAATTCACGGTTTGTACGGACCGAGGCATTTATGTACGAACGGTAAATTATCATCGAGTTCTGTGACTTGTACAAGCATGGTTGGGCGTTATATATTTACTGTATACCCGAAATTTAAAAAAAAACACAATTTCATTTGCCTTAACAACCAATTTTTTAATAAACGTGTATGGCAAGGTGGTCCGTATTTTAGTGTACGGACCACTGGTCCGTACAGTATTTTTATGTCATATGCCGAAACGGTGCGTATTTACAGTATATACGGCATGGGTATATAGTAAAGAGCAGACCGTCCAAAAACCATCGATTGTTGATTAATGATAATTTCTATTCCTAAAAATTCGATGAAACCTCGCAATCCATTTGTGTAATTTAAGGCTACTATAAAACAATGGTTAGTGGTTTACTGTGGCCCCTTACATTTTTATTTGGGACTTCATAACCCATGAGCACGAAACCAACACGCTACCGGGTATAGTAAAAAAGAACTTAGTGATCATGAGTGCTTGCTCTGTGTCCCCATTCACCATCGAGTCTGGAGTGCACAGTAATATGGACTTTGGGATAGCGAAGGGAATTTTCTGAAGCGCTCCAAACGAGAAGGCGAATGGGGACTCAGACCAAGAACGGATATGTTTCTAATTTTATCTTAGCCTGGGAATATATATCTGTTTATCGCCCATTAAGTATGACTTACTCTACTCGCAAGCCTGTTGAGTACGAGTTCCTAATGCTAAGCATATGGACAGTATATCAGGCTAAGATACATTCTGAAAATGAAAGAGCTAAGCTCATGTACAAAAAAGATATGACGGGAGAAAAACAAGAAGGAGCAACGTCATGCAACTTGTCTCATTGCCAAACACTTCCTGAGGGTGTTCTCAAGATAACTTGGTGCTGACAGCTGATTCGACATGAAGCCATGTTGTGTCTACCTCCTATGTATAGGGCACATAGCTATTGTATTATGGATGGCGCCATCTGTCAGCCCCCAACGTTTAACAAAACACCAGGTGGCGGGTCCAGTTATCAATGGATTAAAAAAAAAAAGTCTGTTGGTTTTGCCATGAAAGGTGTTTAGCCTCGTCCCACGATCATCTATATATTATGACAGCAGAAAACAGTGGTTGTCTCCTGACTAAAGTGGCGCTATCCTATAATTTCCTAGGGGGATGATGGCAGAACTAGCAATCACTCTGTGCCCTATATAAGTAGTACGGTTACCCCTGGGGCCCGTTTAATAATCTAGGATCGTACATGAAGACCCTTTGCTGTACGCCTAAGAGACCCAGGGATGATGTGTGTCAACTTAATTCAACACTTATGGACGGCTTAGACTGTCTAGGTGAACAAACTTAAAATTTATGAAACGATAACCCTTGTACAGGTATAGAAAAGGGTCTACATGTACGAGCCTAGATTATCAAACGGGCCCCAGGGCATTAACCAGAGAATGTTTTGTGCCTTTCCTCATCTGTACAATGGAATCTCACTTTGTTAAAATCTGTATAGACTTTTTTTTTTAGCAAATCTTATGTAAGATGAGACTTTTCCATGCGGCATTAAATACACTTACTTTTCAACAATTCCCGAAGCGGGGACTGTTAGAACTCTTCTTAAGTCTGCCTCTCTCTCTCTTCATTTGTCATTTCCCTTCAAGACCAACATTTTCCCGTGTAGTGGGAATGTAGGTGATTACCTAATGAAGCTGGTTTTAATTTTCTGATACAAGAAAAAAAGGTTTCGATGAAATGGCTGTTTTTCTACAAATTAAGATCTTTTAACACTAAGAACCTCTCTCGTGTTTGAGTGTGGGAATAAAAATAAGGCAGCAACAGAAATGAGCAAACTTGTGCTCGGCATGTTAAGACATTACCAAAGTCCCGGCGCATTCGGAAGTTTAAAATATAAACGTTGGACTAATGTCTTCACTTGTTATCTCTGACAGAACGTAGTTTTTTTTTTCTCAATGAGAGACTCCTTAATCTCTGGGGAAAAGTCTTTTTGTGAAACTGGGAATTTATTATTTAAGATAAATACGTTACAAGGTGAAAGACCGCATGGGTTGTTTTGTTCTTGGGATTATTGTACTGACTGCACATGAAAGTAAGTGTCAGAAGAAGGGCCACTGTTAACTCCGGCAGGTGCAGTTCATAAGAGAGTGACACGCAGACAGGCAGATAGACAGAGATATGGAGACAGACAGACATTGGGACAGGCAGATAGATAGAGACATGGAGACAGACAGACATGGAGACAGGCAGATAGACAGAGACATGGAGACATACAGACATGGAGACAGGCAGGTAGATAGAGACATGGAGACAGGCAAATACATAGGCAGATAGACAGAGACAGACAGACAGACATGGAGACAGGCAGATAGACAGAGATATGGAGACAGACAGACATGGAGACAGGCAGATAGACAGAGACAGGCAGACAGACATGGAGACAGGCAGATAGACATAGACAGGCAGACAGACAGAGGACATGGAGACAGGCAGATAGATAGACATGGAGACAGACAGACATTGAGACAGGCAGATAGATAGATACATGGAGACAGGCAGACATGGAGACAGGCAGATAGACAGAGACAGGCAGACAGACAGAGGACATGGAGACAGGCAGATAGATAGACATGGAGACAGACAGACATGGAGATGGGCAGATAGATAGAGACATGGAGACAGACAGACATGGAGACAGGCAGATAGATAGAGACATGGAGACAGACAGACATGGAGACAGGCAGATAGACAGAGATATGGAGACAGGCAAAGACATAGGCAGATAGAGTAGTAGGCAAAGGAAAGGAGGCAGGCAGGCAGGCAGACAGGCAAGGAGACAGACAAGGAGGCAGACAGACATAGACAGGGAGGCAGACGGACAGGTAGTCAAAAATGCATGCAGACAGACAGGCTGATAGACAGGCAAGGAGGCAGACAGACAGACATTTACATGGGAGCAGGGAGGCAGGCAGACAGAGGGAGGTCGAAAGAGAGGCAAGGAAGCAGGCAGACATAGAGGCTAGGAGGCAGGTAGAAAGAGGGGCAGGCAGACGGGCAAAGACATAGGCAGATAGACGGGCAAAGACATAGGCAGATAGAGTAGTAGGCAAAGGCAAGGATGCAGACAAGGACGCAGAGAGACAGGCAGACAGGCAGGCAGGAGGTAGACAGGCAGGCAGGCAGACAGGCAGACAGGCAGGCAGACAGACAAAGAGGCAGGCAGGCAGACAGACAAAGAGGCAGGCAGATAGGAGGCAGACAGACAAAGAGGCAGGCAGACAGGATGCAGACAGACAGAGGGAGGCAGACAGACAGTGACAGTAACATAGTCTCCCCTAACACATACATTTCATGATACGGCATGTCTTTCTCGTGGTAAGTCCGCATTGAACACTCACCGCTCGTAAGGACCTGCAAATCTTCCCGACCTTTATTTACATCACAACGACTGAGCCAATCAGGAGTTCGCCACAGAGTGGAGCCTGTGGTGTTATTTACAGACCCGTAAAGAAGCAACAGAGTGCCGTAAAAAACACCATCTCCCGTGAGAAATCCGTCTTCAGTCTCCAGGTCCAGGAGACCTTTTTCCACTAGCCGGCAGTGCTCTATCTACTTGGTTACGCCAAGCGTGCGGACAAACAATCACATAGCAACGTAGTCTCTAGCATTAGAGGACTGATTAATACATTTGTCATACCGGTTTAAGTTACCCCAAAGGAAGAATATAATTATTGCATTGTATTCTACGGTATCCTAGTTCCAATTTGATGGGTTCGATATTTTTTTTTTCTTTTTTGATTTATACTGGGAAGATTGTATAGGGATATGTATATCACCTTAGTCATACTGCAGATATAATCAAAACAATACAGTTACAATGCGCACGGGTTGGTGCACCCCTCTCATAAGATCTCACACTCTCTAAGTCGTATTATGTACAAGGTTCTCACTACGCTATATGGGAGGAGAATTCTTAACGAACTAGGCTCAGAGCCTTGAGAATCCACTGACCTGCCTCCCGTGCTAAAGACGTACATTAATGCGTCTCAATGATGCGTCTCAATGATGGCACCTAGGGGGAATACTCTGTGCCAGTAGATTCTCAAGGCTCTAAGCCTAGTTCGTTAAGAATTCGTCTTCCATTTACCGTTTGTACGGAACTCGGCATAAATGCCTCGGTCTGTACAAACCGTAAATTACCATCTCGTTCTGTGAATTGTACAGCATGGTCAGGACGTTCTATATACATACTTTAGCCATCCTATCTTGCAAAAAACCAACAGTTGCGTTCACGCCTACAATCCACACTCTAGGTGTAAAAACACTGAATTCTGCACACACAACGTTACAGTATGCAGTGTTCGACTGACCAACGGCTCAACGAAACAATGCACCGCTTGGCGGCGCTGAACGGTTACTGATGCATTGTGGGAACCCGGCGTAGGAGCCAATCACGGCCTTGGTCTGATAGAGATCGACCAATTACATCGGCAGTTTATTAGAATCGATCCCCGGTCCTCCTCCGCCGCCTCCCTACATTATTCAGTGTATACCGTGCTACTACTACGAGACGGGGCCCAGTGTCTATGCGTATCTCACCCCTGGGATTTCTGTCCTATAAGCTGAGCATTGGGAACTCGTTCTCCATGTACCTATGAGTATTGCAGGCCATTCTCCATGGTCTATATCCTGTGTGTCGTCCATTCTTTTAGTGTGGACAGGGGTGTGATAAATACATAATGCAACTCGTTTTGGTCAAAGAAGTCATTCTCCATCTTGGGTATACTTATCTCACCCCTGGTATTTTTGTGACATAGGTTGAGCTTTGGGAACTCGTTCTCCATGCCTCTACGAGTATTGAAGCCCGTTCTCCATGGTCCATATCCTGTGTGTTATCGATTCCTTTAGTGTGTACAGGAGTGAGATAAATACAGAAAGCAACTCGTCCCATAGGCTCAACATTGGGACACTTTCTCCATGTACCTACGAGTATTGCAGTGCGTTCTTCATGGTATATATCCTGCGCAACATCCATTCCTTTGCTATGTACACGGGTGAGATAGATATAGAAAGCAACTCGTTATGGTCAAAGTCAAATGGGCTTAACATTGGAAACTCGTCCTCCATGCCCCTACGAGTATTGCAATCCATTCTCCATGGACTATATCATGTGTGTCGTCCATTATTGTATGAGCATGTGTATACATATTCGTGAATCATATACGAAACTAACACAAAATTACTCTCAGGATAGCTGAATGAACGTGTATTCATTATTCATGAGTTTCCAATCAGATCTTTGTTGATATGGCGGCGATTAAAACGGAACATAGTTCACTAATGCCCGTAAACCCGTCAAATATACCACGTTGTTTCTTATCTGTGTTTGTAAATCACAACGTGGAGGTGGGATGGGCTGTGGTGGGTAATGGTATGTGCATAGCCCTGTCTCATACGAGAAAGATAGAGTTTTATTAATGGTGAATATATCAGACCCGTTGTATGGACTCCCACTGCTACATTTTGTATTGATCTATAAAATGTTTCATGGATGTATGTGGTTCATGTGCCCTCTGACATTGTGAGGGGGACTTGTTTTGTAGATTCATAGTAATTCCCATCCCCCGCCTATCTGAAAAAACATGATTTTAAAGACATATCCCACAATTCCCAGTGGTGCCATCTGGTGATTTAAAAAAATCAATTATTAGCCAAAACTATATTTTTCGGGGATTCATTCTAATTCTAAATGAGTCAATTTAACGTTTTGTCAAGTTTATCCAATCTTAATATGTAAGATATTACTGTAATTACATTGGAAATATACTAAAAAAAATATTTAAAAAACAACGACGGTGACCTATAAAAACCTCAAGAAGTGGTACTATGTATGCTCTTTATTCAGTGGAAGTTTTAATAAAATGAGGCGAGCTTTCTATATTCTTTTATAGAATTATCATGATATTGATCTCTTAATCAAAATCTAGCGCGTTATCCCCTGATTTTTAAATTAGATATATGTGTACCACAACACTTTGAGCTCATCTTATTCAATGATCAGGAGAATGACATGGGTTTAGTTTTCAGGCCAACTTGTTCGATATGCCTTTAAAACCAGTATAATACCGCGATGGTAAAACCCACCCACGGTACGCTGTATCTATACGTGATCTCTTATCTGATTAATGGGGATGAATATCGACGTTTTCCACGTCCCCCTGGACACAGAATCCACATTTCTGTCGTCCTTTCTACCTCTTATCCATGGACAGAATAGTTACTTACCCTAAGGGAGCGTTCAATAATTATGGCCCAGGGGGGGGGGACATTTTTAAGGTATTCCAAGGGGGGGGGGGCAAATTTCTTTTGGCTATTCCAATGGGGGAAGGGGACTTTTTGGGGGTATTCCCATGGGGGGCCATCTTTTTTTGACCGATCGGTGTTCCAAAAACTGTGCCCCCCCCCGGGGCGATAATCAATGAACGCTCCCTAATTACTTGCCGTGGCACAGTCTGAAGTGAGTTTGATGTTCTATTGAGTCGAGGGCGTTTACGAGGGACCTCATCCACACATTCATCTTTTTTGTTTTGTTTGGAAGCAGTTTTATTTCCATATAGAAAACGGAACATCAAAACTTAGGAAGTAGTCAGTTTCTTGTCTTATGATGTGTTAATCTTAAGTTTAACAAAACCTCTTGGCTTCCAATTTCACAGTCTTTAACTCCGGCTTTTGTCTATATCTGTTTTTTGTTCATTTCACAGTTATTCCACCCTCCAATTCTAACCCGGCCCAATAGTATAAATTTAGCCTCATCCTCGCTAATGAAACCGCGGTCGCTCCTTCCCTCTCCCTCTCCCTCTCTCCCTCTCTCCATCTCTATCTCCCTCCATCCCTCCCTCCCTCTCGCTCTCCATTTCCCCTTCTCTCCCTCTTTCCCTCTCTCCCCTCCCCTCCCTCCCACTCTCTCCCCTCCCTCCCTCTCGCTGTCCCTCTCCCCTTGTCTCCCTCTCCCTCTCTCTCCCTCCCTCTCTCCTCTCCCTCTCTCCCTCCCTCTCTCTCGCTGTCCCTCTCCCCTTGTCTCCCTCTCCCTCTCTCCCTCCCTCTCTCCTCTCCCTCTCTCCCTCCCTCTCTCTCGCTGTCCCTCTCCCCTTGTCTCCCTCTCCCTCTCTCTCCCTTCCTCTCTCCTCTCCCTCTCTCCCTCCCTCTCTCTCGCTGTCCCTCTCCCCTTCTCTCCCTCTTCTTCTCTCTCCCTCTCTCCTCTCCCTTTTCCTCTCGCTCCCCCTCCCATCTCGTTCTCCCTCTCTCTATTCCTCCCTCTCCCTCTACCTCTCTCCCTCCCTCCCTCCCCCTCTCCCTCCATCTCTCTTCCTCTCTCCCTCCATCTTTCTTCCCCTCTCCCTCCCTCTCCCCCTCTCCCTCTATCTCTCTCGCTATCTCAACCCTATTCCATGACCACCTCTGCATTTTCCATGTTTTCCCGGTGTCTCCGACACAATAAATTCCACATAATAAATAAATCCACTTTTTTCCCTCCGCCCAGCTGACAACCGCGGTAGCTGGGGACCCATTCCGTTATCATCTCCCTGTGGCGTATCATTGCGCTATACGCCCGGCGTGGGTAGAACAACACCCCGAACGCTCCCCTGAGAGAAGGTGATAAACTGATAGCAATTACTCGGCTGTCATATCTGCCGCCGGCCGGCGACTTGTCCCGCCAGCCCGCCAATGACCAGTCAGGACGGCCATATATGCCGATACATATTCCTGCTTGATCCACCAATAAAAAGCTAATTGCCTTCAGGCAGACCGAGGTGGAGTTTTTAAAGTGGGGAGTTGTAGCCAGAGCCGTGACGAATTACGTTTGTCAAGACTGTGAAATTTGATACCCTCTATAAAACCCTCCCCACCCTCATGCACACACATACAAATATATATATATATATATATATATATATATATATATATATATATATATATATATACATACATACATACATACATACATACATACAGTAGAACCCCGCGTAAGCGGACACCTTTGGTTCCGGGCCAAAGTGCTCGCTTACGCGGGGTGATCGCTTACACGGAGTTAGAATAAACATCTAATAGAGGGATCCGTTCCGAGCAAATGTGTCCGCCAACGCGGGGTGATCGCTTACGCGGGGTGTCCGTTAGGCGGGGTTCTACTATTTATATACATAACAGAAAAAAAGAGACATTGTTTTAATTTGATACTGGAGATGTCATAAATCGTATAAAGTTAACTATATGTAACCTGCAACTCCACAATATTGATATAGGATTATATATTTCAATTGAAATCCAGCTAGAGTTATAACGATATGCCATGTTTCTTATGCCAAGTAACGGTTAATGGATTTAGTGCCAATGAAATCCGTTGCATTTAATAATTGTAAGAGTTACTCGTATAGCCCCGTGACTTCTAATAGTTACTATAGGCCTGTGGCTGCAATAGGTACGTAGCTAAATATTTCCTTTTCTCACAACCCCAACTGTCATTCCTGCCACACATGGAAGACCGGGGTTTTTTCTACGGATGAATGTACATATTCACATTTACTGAATAAAAAAAGAAAGATTCACAAAGCAAATCACGTTGTGGTCAAATGAGGTGGAGTACGGACCTAGTTATTTTCATCGAGTGGGTTTCTGATTTTATCTCAACCCGTATACATGATCAGAACCATTATTAATCCATGAAATAACTCACCTTATTAGCAATTGAGTATTGGGTACAATACCTTCACGGCCGTGGAGTATGAGTTCCTAACGTTAAGCCTATGGAAAGAATAATTCCAGGTTGGGATAAAGACTAAGACTACACATACGCCTTTGGTGTGACGTATGTAGTATTGGGTACAATACCATCCTAGCCGTGGAGTATGAGTTCCTTACGTTAAACCTATGGAGAAAAATACCAGGTTGGGATAAAAGCTAGGACTACACATACGCCTCTAGTGTGACGTATTTAGTATTGGGGACAATACCTTCCTAGCCGTGGAGTAAGAGTTTCTAACGTTAACTCTATGAAGAAAAATACCGAGTTGAGATAAAGGCCAAGACTACAAATACGCCTTCAGTGTGACGTATGGGGCTGGGAGCCTCTGTATGCACAACTAAACCATACATAATGGTATAACTAAACACTAAACAGAGCTATCCTATCTACTATGCTATCCAATAAACGTAAAGGCTTCAATTATGGTTTCCGAGGCCAGTTTCAACCCATGCCTACGTGATTTACTCTTCGCTCGCTCTTAACGAGAATCTCGTTTGATGGATCGCTCGTCCAAGATTCAAATTGAGATAGCGACTGGATGGACGCTTCCAACAAACTTAATTTTCTGAAAGAGATGGGGAAGTAATCACTCCATTATCTAAATCAATTAATAATCTCTTTTCACTAAAGTATAGGATCGTTCCACAAACTACATAGTTGAAAACGTTGAAAAGATTTAAGATTGTATATGGACCAAAAACTCGAACAAATGATGTAAACAAATGAATTTTTTTTTTTTTTTTTTTTTTTTTCTAGTTTTAATGCAGTCGGAGGGTGGTTGTGGCCCACTAGATTTTAGGTCAACTATAGACTGTAGAACTGTGCCAAGGCGCTATAGATATCATATAAGGAGGTCAGGGTGAAGGTCGTGGTTTGCTCCAATTGCAATCATTGGCTACTTAATCTACTCTATTCCTTATATGGCAGTTAATGCAGGGGGACAACTCCATGCAGGAGGGGGGAACATTCTGGGCTACTTATATAGCACGACCTGACCATGTTGTACAAGCTACAAAACGAGATGATAATTTAGGTCCGTACGGAATGAGGCGTTTACACCGAGTTTTGTACAAACTATGAATTATCATCGAGTTTTGTAGCTTATATAAATATTTCTAGATTTAAGGCAAGATGGAACATTCCTGGGTATTATCGTAAAACTAGATGAGTTTTAATCTGGGCCACTGTATGCCACGACTGGAGTTTGGCATAGTGATTTCATGAGGCAGAGCCGAGTGAAGTCCGGAGACAAAACTCCAGGAGTGGAATGCGGTGGCCACGATTAAAACGAATCAGGTTTTGATCTTATCCTACCTCATCTCCTCAATTTGGAATATTACGTGATAAAAAATTTATAAGCCATTAGTGGCATATAAAACTCCGTATGCCAGTCAGCGTGGCATACGGAAACTCAATGTTAAGCCTATGGGATTTTATATTAGGGGTAGGATAATATGTAGGAACTGCATCGCGATTCATAGTCGCTGAAAATGTGCCATGAGTTTGGGTTGTGGAGTAATCTCACGAGGCATAGCTGAGTGAGATTATATAGCAGACCAAAACGGATGGTGTATTTTCTGTGGCTATGGATGAAGTGTGTTTCGGGGAGGTGTTTTACAGTAGTAACGATCGTCAGTAGTGACCGTCTGCGTTGAATTGTTGAATTATCATACCTGCGCATGTATGGCACAGCTATATCCTTATACAGTAAAACCCCACTTAAGGGTATAACGTCCGTTCCAAGCAAATTGTCCCCTTAAGCGTAGTGCGCCCTTAGGCGGGATTAAAATAAACTAGATATAAAATTTCTGATCCAACTAAACTGTACCCTTAAGCGGGGTGACCCTAATCCACCAAGAGTGAGTTAGGACCGGACAATGACCATGTGGAGGAATTGTGGACGTCAGCCGCCCAAATCGCTCGTCGGCTCAGATCGGCTGGGACAATCTGCCTGGTGGATCAGTAAATCGGCCGAAATCGCCCGGACCCGCCCATTGAAAACCCTGTCGCCCTGTCTGAGCGTCGATTTGGTGGATCGCATGCTTTATTAAGCGAGGGACCCAGAAACGGGGTCTGAGACCATCAGTGATCGTTTCAACCCAACAGGTCTATGCAACACCTTATCTCTAAAACACCACCTCTTATCTCATCCCTATCACTGACTGATGGGCTTATGTTTGTGACATCATCCCCCATAGAGATTTTTTATTTTTAACAATACTCCATGGGCATTGAGTATGAGATCCCAATATTAAGTCTATAGGGCACAGAGCCATTGCTCGTTCCGCCATTGCTAACTGCACCGACCATCTATTGTTTTGTTTGACTGACTCCCAGGGCAAGATGACTGACTACATACCACAATAGCTATGTGCCATACGGGGAACAAATCCCAAGGCTGAGATACCGAATGCTCCTCGTTGGGCGTGGTTACCGCAGGTCACCGGAGGTTGCCCGCGGAAGGTCCCCCGAACGCCCCCGGCAGTGTGAGGGATAGAGATGGGTGGGTGAGGGGCGGTGGTAGACTCGGGGCCTGGTGCGACTGGTAGCTGGCTGGTTGGCTGGAAGGTTGGCAAGGCGGGCACGGTACTACAACGACCACACGGCCCCACTCTCACAGTCCCACCTCTCTCTCCTCACGCCACTCCGATGGGTCTCCTCCGAGCTCGTCCACCGCGGCCACCGCCACCACCACCTCCACCACCACCTCCTCCTCCTCCACCTCCCCACCACCACCACTACCAACAACAACAACAGCCACAACCAGACGGATGTTGTCATTATCACCATGGGAACCATATCTCACCGAGCATGGGGTTGTTATCCTGGATACGCTGGAGGGTATGGGGACTGCCCCACAAGAACCGGACCCTGCGGAAGTACAGGTGAGTGATGCTTGAAAGGTCTGGAGGGGTTAATTTGACTTCCAGGGGGTGCGGGGTGCAGCGGGAGGTTAATACAGGAGCATCGCCCGAGAAGACAGGAATGTGGGTCGCAAGGTGTGAGTGATTACACCCGCAGGCCTACTCACTGCCTGATCTGGTCTACTTAAGGGGCTCTTCCACCAGCACGCTAGATATAGCAAGATTTGTCATGATTTGGTTGACTTGTTATATAGTCTTGCTAGGTTATGAGTAATCGCGTGCATTTTTGCCGCAAAGCATTGGTATGATCAAGCACCTTCACAATTCTTGTGTTTCGATAGATTTGCAGTATGCACGTTATGTTGGGCAATAGATCGTGAGGCTTTGCGGTGGTGGAACATCAAAATATACACACATTATCACGAAAAAATACACACATCATTGAGCGTGACGTATCGTGGAAACGGAGGTAAGACATATCACGATACTGTAAGATATAACAAGACATACCACAAAATAATACGGCAAATCCATCATGCTGGTGGAATGGGCCCTTTAATGTCTGCCTCCTGTTCCTTTCTGGATATGCGTGATAAAGGGAGGGCTAGGATTTACTGTAACAATGCACACAGCTGTTTGTTCCGTGCAGATCCACTCAATCTAAGTGTCTGCTCCAACATGATATATTTGTTCATAGTTTCTTATAATTCCTGATTGCTATACTCTGCTGTAGCTCGCATTAGAGGGGAATAAAACAAACAAGGTGGAGTAGCAGGAGAAAGGATGGGAGACACTAAGGATATTATTCCTCGTGGTCGTGCCTTATACGGGGCTGGGGAGTGTGGTAGTGAGGTGATGGCTGGAGACACGACACAGAGCTCTGAGTGAGATGGCAGAGATTCCCATCAGCACACATACCGCAGGAGTATGGTACATCAGGGAGGCGTATAACCAGAGCGTATATCACCAGCAACAGCCTCCTGACACAGACAGGCTGTATAGGCAGTTTATATGGACAGCTGCTATACATACCGCCATACACCTAGCCTGTATAGACACCTAACACAGACCTCTATAGGCAGTTTATACAGGCAGCTGTTATATACAGCCATACAGCTAGCATGTATAGACACCTGACACATACAGTCTCAATAGGTTTATCCAGATAACCCCTATATACACAGCCACAGAGCTAGCATGTATAGACACCTGACACATACAGTCTCAATAGGTTTATCCAGATAACCCCTATATACACAGCCACAGAGCTAGCTTGTATAGCCTTCTTACACATACAGGCCCTATAGGCAGTTTATACAGACAGCTGCTATATATAGCCATACAGCTAGCATGTATAGACACCTAACACAGACAGCCTGTATAACCAGGGCGTATATCACCAGCAACTGCCTCCTGACACACACAGGCCCTATAGGCAGTTTATACAGACAGCTGCTATATACAGGCATACAGCTAGCTTATACAGCCTCCTAACACAGACCTCTATAGGCAGTTTATATAGAGAGCTCCTATATACCGCCATACAGCCAGCATGTATAGACACCTAACACAGACCTCTATAGGCAATTTATATAGAGAGCTCCTATATACAGCCATACAGCCAGCATGTATAGACACCTAACACAGAAAGGCTGTACAACCAGGGCATATATCACCAGCGACTCCCACCTGACACAGACAGGCTCTAGAGGAAGTTTATATAGACAGGTGCTATATACAGCCATACAGCTAGCATGTATAGACACCTGACACATACAGTCTCAATAGGTTTATACAGATAACCCCTATATACACAGCCACAGAGCTAGCTTGTACAGCCTTCTGACACATACAGGCCCTATAGGCAGTTTATACAGATACCTCCTATATATAGCCATACAGCTAGCGTGTATAGACACCTAAGACAGGCCCTATAGGCAGTTTATAAGGACAGCTGCTATATACCGCCATACAGCTAGCATGTATAGACACCTAACATAGACAGGCTGTGTAACCAGGGTGTATATCACCAGCAACAGCCACCTGATACAAACCTGCTGTAAAATCAGTGTATAGAGACAGCTTCCATATACAACCATACAGCCGGCGTTTATAGACACCTAACACAGACCTCTATAGGCAGTTTATACAGACAGCTGCTATATACCGCCATACAGCTAGCATGTATAGACACCTAACATAGACAGGCTGTGGAACCAGGGTGTATATCACCAGCGACAGCCACCTGACACAGACTATAGGCAGTATAAATACAGACAGCTGCTATATACAACCATACAGCCGGCGTGTATAGCCACCTAACACAGATTTCTATAGGCAGTTTATACAGACGGCTGCTATGTACAGCCATGCTTCCAGCCTTTACCGACAGCTCTGATATACAGGCATATAGCTAGCTTGTGTAGACACCTTACACAGGCTCTATAGCCAGCTTAAACAGACATCCCTATATACAGCCATACAGCTAGCGTGTACAGTCTCCTGACACAGGAAGGAATCTATAGGCAGCGTATACAAACAGATCCCATATACAGCCATACAGCTAGCGTGTACAGTCTCCTGACACAGGAAGGAATCTATAGGCAGCGTATACAAACATATCCTATATACAGCCATACAACCAACTTGTACAGTCTCCTAATACAGACAACCTCTATAGGCAGCGTATACAAACAGACCCTATATACAGCCATACAACCAGCTTGTACAGTCTCCTAATACAGACCAGCTCTATAGGCAGCTTGTAGCGACAGATCCTATATACTGCCATACAACCAGCTTGTACAGCCTCCTAATACAGACCAGCTCTATAGGCAGCTTGTAGAGACAGATCCCATATACAGCCATACAACCAGCTTGTACAGTCTCCTAATACAGACAACCTCTATAGGCAGCTTGTAGAGACAGATCCCATATACAGCCATACAACCAGCTTGTACAGTCTCCTAATACAGACAACCTCTATAGGCAGCTTGTAGAGACAGATCCTATATACTGCCATACAGCTAGCTTGTACAGCCTCCTAATACAAACAACCTCTAAAGGCAGCTTACAGAGACAGATCCTATATACTGCCATACAACTAGCTTGTACAGCCTCCTAATACAAACAACCTCTATAGGCAGCTTGTAGAGACAGATCCTATATACTGCCATACAGCTAGCTTGTACAGACATATTCAGGTTCGAGTCCCACTGCAGCCACTTTTCTCCTTCATCACCAGCAGTGGTAGACTTACTGCTATATCAAAGGCCAGTCCTTCTCATACCATGTCTATGTGCTGTGGTGTACAACCACCTTTCTCCTTCATCCCCAGCAGTGGTAGATTTACTGCCATATGAAAGACCAGTCCTTCTCATACCATGTCTATATGGTGTGGGAAGTAAAAGAACTCAGTAAACGTGTAGGGGTGAGATCTCTACCTAGATTCATCTCATATATTGATCAAACCTAAAGTAAGTTTCATTGAACATACAGGATGCTAAACTACCCAAACAAACAAACAAAGTATAACGTACATTACAGTATAACATACATAGACAACAAACAAACAAAGAATCCTGTGGTACGTTTATCTCGTAGAGCCTCCTTGTACAGGGACCTGACCACCCACACACGCTCCAGCTGACAGATAAAGCAGACCTAGCAGGCTGGAAGGTAGATAGCGAGCAGGAGAACTCATTACCCTTCTGTATCCTCAGTGCCATAGATGGGTCCGGAGTCAATCCTGACTGGTGTACCAGATGTGGGCAGTGCCTCTCATTCATTAAACATTCCACACGTCTGTACAGTGTTACACTTCTACCTGAGGTTTATACCTGCAAGTATTTTTAGCATCCATCGTATACAAATTCCCCATTGGGGAGTCAGTAAACCACGACCCATCAGATATCATAACTGTGGTATAAAGATTCCAATCCATTGTGCACGACCTCAAAGCCATTGTGTATGGGAAAATAGTCCCTTTGTGTCATAGAGAAAGAAATAGTCCCTATTGATATACCCTTTAATATAGTGTATTTTCCCCATAGACTTAATATTGGGAATTGTACTCAACGCCCATGGAGTATTGTAAAAAGCTATGATGTCACAAATATCAGATAGGGGTGAGATAAAATCTGAGCTGCACTCGATCCATAGCCACTGAAAATATTCCACTCATTTAATCTCACTCAGCTTTGCCTTATGAGATTACTCTGCAACCAAAAATCATGGCGTATTTTCAGTGGCTACAGATCTCGATGCAGTTCCTTCCTAAGATCATCCGCTCACAACTTGCGCGAGGGTCTGAATCCTAGTTGGCACCATGCAAGCATAGCTGGTGGCATGTAGTGATAAAAACAAGGAGGACGGTGTGTATTCTCCAGCTTTACCTCACAGTGAGGCCCCACCTCCTCATCTGTTCAGTACAGGTTACCTCGTAAACAGGCTGAGATTCCACATCTACATCTGTTCTATACTATTTACTAAGTAAACATGCTTAAACTCTGCATCTACATCTGTTCTGTACAGGTTACATCGTAAACACGCTGAGATTCCATATCTAGATCTGTTCTATACTTGTTACACCGTAAACACGCTGAAACTCCGTATCTACATTTGTTCTGTATAGGTTACATCGTAAACACGTTGAGATTCCATATCTACATCTGTTCTATACTTGTTACACCATAAACATCGTAAACACGTTGAGATTCCATATCTACATCTGTTCTATACTTGTTACACCGTAAACATGCTGAAACTCTGTAACTACATAGATCTGTTCTATATAGGTTACATCGTAAACACGCTGAGATTCCACATCTACATCTGTTCTATACAGCTTACCTTGTAAACACGCTGTGTGTGTGTTCTATTCAGGTTACTATGTAAACAAGCTGAGATATGACCTCTACATCTGTTCTATTCACGTTATGATGTAAACACGCTGAAACTCCACATCTACGTCTGTTTTATACAGGTAACATCGTAAACATGCTGAGCTACCACTTGTACATGTGTTTTATACAGGATACATCATAAATACACTGAAACTCTACCTCTACATCGGTTCTGTACAAGTTCTGTCATAAACATGCTGGAACTCCATATTTATGTGTGTTTTATGCAAGTTACATCGTAAATACACTGAGATTCCACATCTACATGTGTTTCATTCAGGTTACGTCTTAAACACGCTGAAACTCCATATCTACATATGTTCTATACAGGTTACGATGTAAACACGTTGAGATTCGACATCTACATCTGTTATTCAGGTTACGTCGTAAATACGCTCACACTATTGACGTACATCATCCTACCAGCCGCTGGGTTCACGAGTATTGCACGAAAACAACTCGATATCACCTCCACACCCAATTCTTTCTTTTCCCTCACACACCAGTCACTCGATATGCTATTGTTCTGGAAGAGAGCATCACTAAAACAGTTTCTTTATATTACTATATTCGGTATCAAGACAAACATTCACCTCAGTTTTTACATGTCATCAGGTCTTCTATAACGGTATAAATAATAGAAATACAAAGAAAACGAAACAATAGCAATAGGACTGAAGCATAAGGGTAGGAACATTGTTTAGATCACAGGATATGATATATAGGATAATAGTGGAATTGAGTGTGTGGGTTTTTTTTTTTTTTATTTAATCATAGGATTTCACTAGTTCTGCACAGGCAGATCTTCCACTGGTATACAATTTCGCGATACATCGAGATCATCAACATCAGATATAATCATGTTTATGTAATATTTACAAGTATTATACAACGGCTTAGGATATCTGAATCTGTTTCTTCGTTCATTGCCATAGGAGTGGTTCCTACACGAGGTTTTGTGATAGAAGTTTAATACAGAACACCCTCAAGTCAACGAAATAAAGCTAATTAGGGGTGAGATTTCTACCTACATTTATCTCATAAATTCGGTCAAACCTAAAGTAAGTCTAATAGAACATATTGGACGGTAAATTACCCTAACAAACAAACAAACTAACAAACCAACAGTTATGATCATAATTGAGAAGTTATGACTGAAAAACGAATGATAATGACCTTATGATTACTTCTCATAGTACTCCTGCATTTTATCCTACCCCTAATAAAAAACTCCATAGGCTTAACATTGGGTCACTGTATTCGGTCTGGAGTTCAGAAAAATGAAAAATATCGCTCTAGTGGGATACACTTGACAAATGACTTCATTTGTTAATGTAGAAGTAATTTAGACGGGCGGGGTAGGATAAATTCTAAACCAAACTCGAGTTAGTCGTGTTATTGTTCATCGCACTCCGGCAAGATCGCGTATTACTGGTCTCGGCTTTGCCTCGCACAGTAATATGTGATCTTGCCGTCATGCAATAAACAATAACAAGACTAACTCTTGTTTGGTTTCTCCATAGTATTGCCACACTGTTCTGTGTAGATGGGAATTGGAGAGATTTGCTCAATGGTGGCTGAAATGTCGTCTGCAATAACGGAATCGGCTCACGTCCTGCTCAGTATTCCCGCCTTTTCTGGGTTACATTGAAGTCGTCTGCTTGTCACACGACACCGCAGCGGTGTGAGTGATTTGTTGTGTGCGTGGCGTTGATTGGTTGATGGTTGTCACCTGAGCTGTGATTGGGTAGATTGATTGTGGCGGGGTCTGTGTGGCGGCCTCGTAAGTGGACAGTGGCGTATTACTCATAAGAGTCTGGCAGAGCCGGGTGCCATCAATAGAGGCAGTGTGGGGGCCGGTGAGGGGGATGTATATATGACAAGAATGCATATAAGGGACTATGGTGGGATCCAGATTCGTATGATTTTTCACTGAAAAATCCTATAAATTATGGTTAAACGGTTTTCCACTTTTCCATGGAATTCCATGTTTTCAGTACCAGTTTATACAATTGTTTTTCTTGTATAAAATTAGGATAGTATAAATTGAGCCTCATTCACCCCAATAAAACTGGTTTGATCCTCCCACAGACCCTTAGCCTTTTCCCATGGCCAAGAGTGATGTATTTTCCGTGTTATCTCAGTCTTTCTGGAGCAATAAATTCCACCTTGAAAATATTTCCACTTTTTTCCCTGACTTCAACTGACATCCCTGGTTAAAAGAAAGCACAACCAGAGTCATAGAAATTGAGTAGGAATAACAGGTGATGTTTATTTGCTGGTTGGATTTCTAGCAATCCCTCATCAGCTAGTCATCCTACACATTGTCCTCCTATACATTATCCTAACTAGTCCTGTGCTGCATATCTAAATAATTTTAGTAAGATTTTCTTTGTATAACAATTTTAAAAAAAACACTTTAATTGAAATATTAATATATTGTTTCATTTCCAACTAAGCTCCCTTTTTCATCAATTTCTATCCTACTATTATATCACAGAAGCTGGGTTTTTGATACTTTTCTATTTTGAGAACAGAATAGTCCATTTTGACTTAATATTCATAGTGATAGATGCTTCACATCTTTACATTCCACTTCTCCTACATGATGCCTGTACATCTACTGGTCTCCTACCCAGCCCTGCTGTATTCATACTTTAAGCACCTTTTCTGTATTGCTGCACATATTATCTCACCCTTGCTATAAACTTCCCATGGACTTAACATTAGGAACTCGTACTCAACGCTCATGGAGTATTGTAAATAGATCATCAATGGGTGATGAGGCCACAAGTGTTAGTCAATTAATCAGTGATAATGATAAAATCTGAACCACACTCCATCCATAGCCCCTGTAATAGCCAATACCTCACAACCAAAATTCATGGCATATCTTCAGCGGCTACAGGTCTCTATAGAAGTCCCTCATTCCTTGCACCTATTTCTCCACATACCATATCTACCTGGAATAATTCATTGTAATTTAATTCATTCACCCAATCTATTGAAGTTAGCCCCCAGGCTGTAGCTAACCCACCAGATTGGTATGTGCACACTCACAACAGATAAGCCTTTGAGGTACCACACCTCCTCCTCCCACCTGCCTAGTCACACCCTCACCTGTCTATAGGGAACAGAGTGATTGCTACTTCCACCATCAGCCACCAAAATATTGTAAAATAGCTCCACTGTAGTCGGGGGACAACAAGTAGCTCCTGGACAAGGCTAAACCCCTTTTCTGGCAAAATTAAAAAAAATATATATATAGATAAGATCCATTGATAACTGGACCTACCACTGGGTGTTATGTCAAGCGTCAGGGGGTGGGGGGGGCAACATAGCTGACTACATAACACAATAGCTATGTGCCCTATAGCTAAACCTCCACATTGGTATGTGCCCATTCACAACACAGAACCCTTTGAGGTACCACACCGCCTGGTCGCACCTGCGTAGTCTCACTCTCACCTGTCAGTAATCACTCTCCCAGCAGATATTCCGTGGCGCTAGCACTTGTTAATCTCTGCCTGAACCGAGTGACGTCATATGCTGATTCTCTGGGGGAACCAGCCAATATTTTGTATTCAAAACAAAGCAACTGTCAAAATTATGAAACTCAACCAACTCATATATCATGATGTGAGAAATTGAAACTGTTAAATAAGCCTCTAAGCCAATCCAGCGGTTTCTTTTTCACCTTTAAACCACTTTGTGAATCCACATTTGATTAGACTGCCCCTGCAAGTGAACACATGTGTTATGTTGACTAACAAATCCTTGCAACGCATGAGGTACGTTCCACTGAAGAAAGTAATCCATATGGCTATGTCTGATTTGACATAATAAAAACCAGAAACGAGTGTACATTATTTACCATAAAATATGTGCATCTCTATTTACAAGTAAACCACAAAATATTCCCCAAAGCGCTAAGAATTTAGGATATCCTAATAAAAGGCGTATGGACAGTTTTGTCCCCAAAAGGCAGGTTGGGGCAGAGATATAAACTGCCACATGAAGTAGAGCGCAAGATCTCTGCTAGGAGAGTGATCAGTAGTCACCCACCTGGCCGCAAACCCCACCTAAACGTGACACCCCCACCCGCCCGCCCACCCTCCCACCCTCCCGCCCGCCCGCCCACCAGCCGCTTATACAATGTCTTCATATCCAGCCCTCCTCCCCACACCCGGTCGTTAGTGTCACTCCAGATATTATTCCGGTTAATTTCCGATCAGAACAACTCTACCTAATCCAGGGGAAATAACACCCCCTGACCCACCCACCACCACCTCCACTACATTCCCTTACAACCACCCCACTGCATCCCCCACCTCCCGAGTTTCATTTCCTCCCCCGTTCCCAGAGGCCGGTATAAGACCCTTTCCGAGTCCATAGGCCGCTTTTGGGGGACGCTGGGCTCCGCCATGTTGGAGAGATTATGTCTCAGAGATGTGACTGGCTTACGACGCTTACAGTGAGAGAGTGGAAAGTGTCAATAATCCTATCTTATCCGCTTTCCGCTTATCTTAATCTACATTATCTTATTATCCACCTTAATACAAAGTGCCCATAGACTAGGAGCAAATGCTATGTTCATCATTGATGAATGAGCGTGGATTTATAACTAGATAAAAATGAGCAGGTTTTTTATGTATTCAGTCTATAGATATCTCCATATCATACCTGTTGCACAGACTCAAGTTTTGAATGCAGGATTTATACTAGGAGCAAATAGCATGTTCATAAATGATGAATGAACGTGCAAATTTAAATGAATAACAACTAACAGCTTGGGGTTACATTCAGTCTATGGATAGTTTTCTGTAACTTGCACCCAGTTAACTTGCCATTTCTGCAATTGTGTTAGTCTACGATCCAAATATATCAAGCACCAGTAGGTCAATGAGGTATTTTCGGTCTTGAGTGATTGGTCATGGTCAGCTGGATATGCCTCTAAGACCTTGAGACACTGGCCCTCTGCTCCTTCCCCAATATCACAGTGACTAGCACACAGATAGTGAAGGGATAGTTTTTTGCTGCAAGTTCATGTAAGCACCCTAATCATTCGGCAATGTACATATAGTGTGCAATATCTACATACACAGAGCATAAAGATATGTTGTATATTCCGGGTTGCGATAAAGCATACGTATGGAAAAATAGTGCGTAGTGTAAAATAGTGGCTACCTAAATCGAACTAGTATCAAAATTCCTCTGGAAAGGTTTGATAATAAATACAATATAGACTGGCTTCAGACAAAAGGGGTTGTAATATAAAAATCCCATAGGCTTAACATTGAATTTCCGTATGCCACGCTGACTAGCATACGGAAATTTAATAAGCCACTAGTGGCATACAGAATTATAGAAGTATCTGCTCTGAAAATGTCTATATTGTATACACCGCATAGCCACCTCCATAGCACAATAGCTATATGCCCTATAGTGTACACAGAATATGGCTACCCAGCCCCATATCATACCCCTACATTGATTGTCAGCACCCCATTATAATACCCATTCTCCCCGTTCACCCCTCAGTGCACCACAACACACCCCATACATGCCCCCATGACGCCCCCTCTCCCCTCACAGACATAGCGACTTTACCCTGCACCGCCCCCTGTCGGGCAGAGCGAGCCGTGAAGGCCTCTGGGATGTCACCCCGGTCTTTGCTTGTTAGACTTGCTCAAGTCTTTGATTATGAACATTCATGAAATGATTAATCTCAGTCAGAATAAAGTTCATTAAAGTATGTATCCTTCTCTGACTGGCCCATGTCTTTGATTATGAACATTCATGAAATGATTAATCTCAGTCAAAATAAAGTTCATTAAAGTATGTATCCTTCTCTGACTGGCCCATGAATCAAAAACTTGTCCACTATGAACAGAATTTCCTGTTTATGGCCTCAAGCCGCTCCCGTATTCCTATACCTCCTCCTACCCCTCCTCACTCCCCTCCTCCAGTCCCCGGCCGCCTGTGTTATCATGGCAATAAATTTAGCCTACTGCTAACTGTGACCCGATTAAGATGAAAGTGAGAGGGTATCAATCTCCCATCAGATATCTGACCAGTAGCCATGATATCTGTATTTTTTTTTTTTTTCAGAACTTTTATTTCGTTGACAACATATCAGCTTCAGTTACATAGTCTCAGTTTACAGTACAGGGAAACTTATTCGTCCTGTTTTGATCCAGTAGGCAAAGATATACAGATATAGTAATTTAGTTTACCTGATGTCATCCTATGTTGTTGACAACAAAATCAGGGTGGTTATCAAGTCTTGTATGGCTTGATTTTCATAACCTGCCCCACTCTGGGTTGTACAAAAATGACTGAGGTGGGAAACACAAGTACATACAATTTTCGAAGTCACATAATAAATCAAGAAACATTGAGCTTGTATGGTGCATTACAATAACCTGAAGTTCTTACATGGTTGGATCAAACATTAGGCTTGCCTTAGCCATGTTATAAGCACATCAGGCATTTGTTGTTTCAAGGAATACTACGCAGCATGTTCGTTTTGGTAAGATTTTTAAAGGATTTATAAATCTCAGTGTTCCTTGCGGCTGGTGTCAAAGCATTCCATTTAACAGCACCATAATGGCCAACTGAGCGTGCGTATGCTTCACAGTTGGGAGTTATTGTTTTTAAGATCGGGGCTGTCTGTGCTCGGGTATAAGCTGTTTGTTGTTGACAGTATTCCTGTTGTCTGGATCGTAGATACATTTGGTTTAAAACATGACAATTCGTACGCTCTGACAGGTAAGGAATTCTGGCTACATTATGAAGAGTTCTTAAAGATGTATATATTGTAGCTCTTAGGCAAATTCGTAGGCATTTGTTTTGCAATTTTTGAAGTTTCTTTACATGATTAAAGTCAGCTGTCACAAAAAGTATATTTCCATAATCGAAGTATGGCAAGATGGTAGATTTGTAAACTTTAAGCGCACTCTCGACATCAAGATACGGGCGCATTTTACATAGTTGGTACATCCTGTACGATACCTTCTTTATAATATTGTTTATGTGAGAGTGGTAATTTAGGTGTGTATCGAGAATCACTCCCAAGTAGCGATATTCAAATACCTTTTGTAGCTGATTACCATTAAGTACTATGTTTGGTGTTTGTTTTTCTTTTTTTCGTTTAGAGGTGAAGTGTAATATTTTAGTTTTAGCTGAATTTACTGTTAGCTTATTCTGTTCGCACCAAGTGGCTAAGTTATTCATGGATAATTGTAGTGATTTGCCAATAATGGTCATGTCTCTTCCAGAATTAAATAAAACTGTGTCATCCGCGTAAAGGCAGATATCTGAGTCTTTAATCGCTTCAGTTAAATCATTTATGTATAATATAAACATCAAAGGCCCGAGAATGGAGCCCTGAGGCACTCCACAGCCAACCTCATGCGAGGGTGAGTTACAATTGTTCACTCTGGTAGTCTGATTTCTATTGGTTAAGTAATTTTGAATCCAGTTTAAATTTTGATCGCGAATTCCATAATGGTTAAGTTTTTGCAATAAAATTGTGTGGTTTACCGTATCAAAAGCTTTTTTAAAATCAACGAAAATTGCTATTGTGTCTTGGCCTATATATCTTTTGAGTAAAATGTTATCAGTTAGTGTGGCTATGGAGTTGACTGTGGAGTAACCCTTTCTGAAACCTGTCTGTCGATGAGTTATTATGTTATGTTGTTCAATAAAGTTAGTGATTTGTGTGTGAACTATTGACTCAATAAATTTGGAAGGAAGTGGTTCAAGAGTTATAGGACGGAGATTGGTAACTAGTTTTTCATCCCCTCCTTTCGGGATTGGGATCACGCATGTTTCTTTCCATGATTGAGGAATTTTCTGGTGTAAAAAGGAAGTGTTAATGAGATCTTGAATTATGTTGGGAATTGCTACAAAAGTATCTTTTAGGATTCGTGCGTTTACACCCTCCACCATAGATTGTTTATTGATGTTTATTTGTTTAGCTAGATTAATTATTTGGTCCTTAGTGGCTCTAAAATTTTCCGGTTGGTTGGGGTTTCTTTTGTCATAATGTTTGAAGGGAGTATACATTGTTTTAGAAAGATTGTGACCAATGTTTGAAAAGAATTGGTTTATATATTGCGGAATATCAGAATCTTGAAGCGGGTTTCCGTCGAGGTCATTTAGTAAAATAGTGTTTGAGAGTTGGGTGTTAGTACCAGGGAGAATACTGTTTATTGTTCGCCAAAACTTCTTATGGTCACCTTTGACTATATTAATTTGATTTAGTATGTACGCCTGTCTAGATGACTTTATTAACTGGTTTGTTCTATTTCTATTTTCCCTGGCAATCACCCAATCAACAAGTTTGCCCGTTTTTTTGGCTTTCTTAAGTAGCCGGTTCTTAGCTTGTATTATTTCTAGGATTTCTCGAGTTATCCAAGGCTCTTGTTTTTCATTTATGTAGAATTCCTTATGCGGACACATGTTATCTAGTATCATTCTGATTTTAGCAAGTATTAAGTTCCATTTTTCATCAACCATATTTAATATATGATACTCTTCCCATTTTTCATTTTGGATTAGCTGGGTAAAGATAACTGCATCATATCTTTGATAGTTTCTGCCATAAATCTTTTTCTTGTTGTTGGGAGCACAAGTTTTCTTTTTTATACAGAAAATACATTGGTGGTCACTTAACGTTGTTTCAAGTACTCCAGTCTTTCGTATGTGGTTAATGTCAGAAAATATTAAGTAGAGTATAGAATTATTTTCAGAATATCTAGTAGTATCTTCAATGTGCTGAGGTAGATTTAAGGATACCATTGTGTCAATAAACTTAGTTACTCTATTATCCTCGGTATTTGCAGCATTGATGTTTACATCTCCCATTATTAGTAGCTCACATTTGTAAATATTTCTTATTTCGTAAATAGTTTCAGTTAAATAATCTAGGCACTGTTTCAGATCACCATGTCTTGGCCTGTAAACATTCAAAAATACCAAGTCCTTTTCAAAAGTTTTTTTTAGCATGAGGCATTGTAGTTCTAAGTACTTGGTACTAGAGTTATAATTTTTCAAAATATTAGCATCACAACTAACACTTTTGTTAACGAACGTACATAGGCCTCCTCCAACCTTGGGCTCCAAGTCATTTGGCTGATTTTTCCAAGATCTATCTACCCTATGACAGTTATAATCCGCTAGCTTGTAACTCGAGAGATCGTCATTTTTGGTAAACCATGTTTCAGATACGGATATAATATCACAGGAGATATTCGAGAAGTGGGCTATAAAAGAATCGAATTTAGATTTTAGGCTTCTTGTATTGGTATGCACGTATAATGATCCTTTCAGTTGTCTTACTTCAGTAAGACTATATAGCTTAGTCATTACAAGTGAATAATCCCATATGCAATATTAATAGCGATGTAATGCACATTCTGCTCGTGTCAAGTATGTAGTCTATGTACAAAAGAACGTACCCATGATAATCCCATCTCAGATTCATGTAAACAGTTTTGATATCAGAGGTTTTACACAACTGTGTTTTCTTAATACTAAGAACAAAACATAAATGGAGTTCAAAAACTGCAACAATGGCAAATGAACTCCAAAAAGTAACATTGATAGGTATGTGAGTCATGTACATACCAGTAGGCTTTTGTGACACTTTCTCTCGGATAGCTTTTGGTGTAGACGCATAGAAATTTGGAAAATTTTAGAAACCTGGAGTCTGGACAGACTGTAAGTAACAAGTCTCTCCCAAAGTTGCCAGGTTTGCTTGTCTTTTACATTATTTCAGACTTACTACTACTTGTTCAAGATAACGTTTCAGAGAAATTTCTGATAAATTAATTGAATTTGGATCCTGCATGGGCCATCATGAGCTGCTGTAAGTAACAAGCACCTCAGTGATACTCATACAGGTGTGTACAAAGAGAATTTACATTTAACTTTAAAATATAGATGGATTCAAGTTACCAACAATAAGCTCGGGGGTCTAGATTCCTCTCAAATGCAGTAAGGAAGTCTTTGGCCCACAGCATGTTTAACTGGGGGGTAAGATGGATTCCGTCCCTTGGAATCATGTAGTCAGGGCTAAAATGATATTTGTTCTTTCTCCATCTATGAGTGTGATTAGCTATCCAGGGTGATATCAGGTTCTGCTTGGAGTTTAGTTCGATTAAGAATTTATTGTAGTCACATATAGCAGAGTTTGCTAGTTCTTGCTGTTCTGGCGTTGAGCTGTCGATGCAGTAGCGGAGGGTGGGGGCTGCTAGAGGACAAAAAACTAGTTTTGCCTCAGGTCTATTTTGAAGTATCCAGTCACGTCCTACATCCGTATATATAACTAGCTCAGTTGCTAGCTCGTTTGCTGATTCCCACTTGAACGAGATTTGATGTGTCGAAGGATCTTTCGTTGTTATATTGCAAACCCCGCCACATACGTAAATTATGGAGTGAGGATTGTGCGAAACAAATGTATCTGCCAATACAATTAGATCCTGGATTCTAGCCCCTTTAAATGTGTAAACTGCATATCGGTTCAAGTTAGCGTTTTGTGAGGCTATAGCTTCTTGTAGGTGAGCAACCCTTGAGTCCCCAATTACTACATGATTAGGGCAGGGTTTCCAACTCCTGGTTAATACCCTTTCTAGCTTACACAGTTCAGTGTCAAGTTTGGTGGGATAAGTTATCCCCCGTCTTGCATACATGGTAAAGTAAATATCTTACTGGGAGTAGTGTGCGTAATTCTTGTAGCAGTTCACCGTGTTTGTTTGCGCCGGTGATCCTTCCTGCAGATATCTTGGTTGCTTCACCTAAGTGGAAGCCACAACCCCAATCGATGTCCTTTGTAGCTTCGTAGAGGTTGAGATCTTTCGTATCAATCAGTAGCTTCGCCAGACCCTTGTTTTGGGCAAACTTCTCCTTTAGTATGTCTCGCATGACATCACACTTTTTGTCTTCCCACTCCTTGTTTGTCTTCAGTGTTTTGGCCAAATATTTCGCTTCGTAGGGATTGAGCGTGTTTATGATCAGGTCTGCCGCGCGATTATCATTTTCTGCCAGTGCCGCTCTATGTTGAAAACATTGCTCCGCGTTTACATACTTTTGGTTTTCAAAGACAAATTCACATTCGAATAAGTTAGAGAAAGGAGCTCTCGGACCTTGATATGCTATACCATCCTGGGTACTAACCGTCTTGAGCTTCGATATCGCAAGATCATGCGGAAGATTGTCGATGTCTTCGTAGTTATACGTCTTGTTGTCAATCCTGATAGTTACTCCACGTATGGTGCAGTTAACTTTTTTTGATCGCGCGACTGACTGTATCACTCGCAATTCCTTAACTTTTGCTCTGTCTTCTGCTCCCAAGTCGTCATTTAACGATATTTTCCTCCAAGCAGGCAGTCCCTTTAGTTTGGCAATATTTTTGAAGATCAGAGATTTCGTGGTCAAACTTGTAAAGTTGATGACTATGGAGCGCACCCATTTGGCGCCTGGTTGGTAGCGCCCTCTTCTGTAGATACTTTCTATCAGCATGTTGTAATAGATTATACCGAGATCAGTGGTTAGACGTTGGGCTATTTCCACCAAGTTTTCGTTTGGGTTTTCTACTACGCCGTCAAGGACCAATGTTTTTTTCCTGTTGTCATTTTCGAGACGCTCTAGTTTGTCGGTAAGATTGCGCAAAAGTCGTTCATTGATAGGACTTGGCATCGGTTGTTGTAGTAGCTTGCTATCTACTTCGGCAACTTCCTTCGACATTTGACTGATTTTAGTAGAAAGCATTGTCACATTTGTGGTGAGTTCGTTGAGTAGCCCCGTTTGAGTTTTGTTTTTGTCTTCACTTTCTTGCATACGCTTTTCCATCCTGTCAAATAAATCCGTCCATTTGTCAAAAGATGTTTCAAGACCGTCCAGGCGTTCTTCGATTTCGTTTATCTTGTTTATGAGTTTAGAGTTTGAGGCCTCGTTGGTCAGCTTGGGCGAGATTGGCGTTGCTCTTGTAGAGCGTGACGGGGAAGCCACGCTGGGCGATAAAACAGGTTCTTCAGGAATCGAGTCATTATCCTGCTCCGAAGAGTCCTTCTGCTTTTGTTGTTTCTTCTTATTACCCATATCTATGGTGGATATGGCTATTCGTCAAGAAGAGGTGTAAGTTTGAGGTGTTTGTGTATGCTCCCTTTACTTTGATATTCCGTTTTACGTTCCGAGATACGTGACACGTCCGCCTACGCTGACATCTGATCTAAAAAAGAGCTAACAGCACCAGAAATCCAACACCATTACCGATTGTACTAGTCCATCTATCCCAGCGAGGAGGGTAGCCATAAGATGCAGGGATTGGAGCCAGTATTCCAGCGAGTAGGGTAGCCATAGGATGCAGGGACTGGAGCCAGTATCCCAGTGAGGAGGGTAGCCATAGGATGCAGGGACTGGAGCCAGTATCCCAGCGAGGAGTGTAACCATAGGATGCAGGGACTGGAGCCAGTATCCCAGCGAGGAGGGTAGCCATAGGATGCAGGGACTGGAGCCAGTATCCCAGTGAGGAGGGTAGCCGTAGGATGCAGGGACTGGAGCCAGTATCCCAGCGAGGAGGGTAGCCGTAGGATGCAGGAACTGGAGCCAGTATCACACCGAGGAGGGTAGCCATAGGATGCAGGGACTGGAGCCAGTATCCCAACGAGGAGGGTAGCCATAGGATGCAGGGACTGGAGCCAGTATCCCAGCGAGGAGGGTAGCTATAGGATGCAAGGACTGGAGCCAGTATCCCAACGAGGAGGGTAGCCATAGGATGCAGGGACTGGAGCCAGTATCCCAGTCAGGAGGGTAGCCATAGGATGCAGGGACTGGAGCCAGTATCCCAGTCAGGAGGGTAGCCATAGGATGCAGGGACTGGAGCCAGTATCCCAGCGAGGAGGGTAGCTATAGGATGCAGGGATTGGAGCCATAGGATGCAGGGACTGGAGCCAGTCTATTTGCTTGTTACCACACCGGCGGGCATTTATCACTGAAAGAGAATCATCCGAGCGTAAAACATAGAAAACGGCGAAATAAAAACTGCCGTCCGCTGAATTGAATCCACTGAAGCAGGAAGGAGAGGATGTATAAATTTGTCTCGTGAAATCCCTCGCGGTGTTGGTGTGGTTTTTAACACTGTGGTGTGGTCCGGGTGTAGTGTTTGTGTCCATAGCATGTTTTTATACAAACTGTTAGGCTTTTATAGGGAGGAACAAAGATGAGGAAGATGCAAGAGCCAAGCTTACAAGTCCAAACATTCACAATTCACACAACAGGGTTACTTCTATGGGATATTTATGTATCAAGAAAAAACTGCCAAATCTTATGGGAACAGTGTAAAAAAAGTACCCATGGACTGGCTAGAATGGAATGTGGTGAGAGAAAGGATAGCGTGAAGATTTTCAAATGGATCAATGGAATTTAGGGGAAAATATATTAAGATAAGTTATAAATGAAGCTACTTAAATCTGCATATAATGGTTCTAATCCTGCATCTCCTCGTTATCTCCACACTCCTATTGTTTAGGAATTACTGACAGAACGTATTACCAAGAGTGGAAGGGATATATCTGGAAAGAAAGACTATTTGGCTTCATTTCACCCCTGGTATTTTTGTCCCATGGGCCATTTGGATTTTGTTCTCATAAAATACAGAAATATAGTCCTCAGTATTTTCAAGCTTTAATCAAACCTGTGTATGTTAATCCCATATTATTTCCAGATCTCCCATGTACCTGACACCCTTGTAAGTGCGTGGATTATTATTCCCATAATCTTCAGGCTGGCCATAGATAATACACTTACCCAGCAGGGGGCCTGTAGGGGAGGTGCGAGCGTCGTTGATGCAAATAACTTAAAAGATTTTCTGCTAGGGCTGCTGGCATCACTGTGTTAATATTGTTGATAAAGAAATATGCCCTAAAAACATAAACAATCTATGTTCTAGCGGGGTTAATGATGTAAATAGTGGCGTATCTATTAATAGATCCCGGGCTACGTCTGGGTGACACTTTGTCGGGGCATTTACCCCGTTAAGAGGATTTAGTCACGGTCCAGAGAAGATAGTCACGCTGAGAAAATGAGGCAGACACTTTACCCGTTCAGGTAATTCCATTAGCAAAGGGCGCAAATTGCCGCCCTAAATGATGGCCACACATAAAGTGACATTTAAAGTCTTCTAAATGCGTCCTAATCTATTAATCACTTCAATCCAGCCTGGCGTGGACCGTACAGCAAGCCTGTGTTCTCAGTAAGTCCCTCTGTCCCCTCCACATTCTCCTCCGAACGACCGTACAGTAAGAGGGGGCGTCCACCAACCACGACAATGCTACGACAATGGCTTCCCGACAAGGTCCATGACAGCTCTACGATTGGAGGCCTTGTCGTAGCCTTGTCGTGGTTGGTGGACCACAGTTCCCGACAAGAGGCTATGACAAGGCCACGACAGGCTGCGACATGAAGCTTGTCGGGAGCTTCTCGGGGGCCTTCCGACAAGGTTACGACAAAATCGAACATGTTGGAGCCGTGTCGTGGCGTGTCGGGAGGTTGTCACAGAGGTCTACGATAGAATATTTAGGTGGAGCGTGCACTTCCCGACAGGCTGCGACAAGGGCTCACGACAACTCCCCTCCTCACGATAATACCGCGACAAGGCTCCGATTGGAACTTTCTTGTCTGCTCTTGTTGTAGCCTTGTCGTGGTTGGTGGACGCCCTCTTAAGGCGGGTGTCCACCAACCATGACAAGGCTACGACAAGCCTTGTCGTGAGAAGGGGAGCTCTGCAACAGTGTTGTCGGGGCGTATCGTAAGTTGCATGCTCCACCTAAATATTCTATCTTAGACCTCTGCGACAACCTCCCGACACGCCACGACACTCCACGACAAGGCTACAAAATCGAACATGTTCGATTTTGTCATAACCTTGTCGGAAGGCCCCCGACAAGCTTCATGTCGCAGCATGTCGTGGCCGGGAACTAGGGTCCACCAACTACGACAAGGCCACGACAAGGCCACGATTGGAAGCTTGTCCGGACCCTTCCGATAAGACTACGAAAACATCAAGGTGGAGGGCGCACTTCCCGATATACCCCGACAATGCTGTCGTAAAGCCCTCCTTCTTACGACAAGGCTACGACAAGCTCCGATTGGAACTTTCTTGTCGGCGTTTGTCGTTGCCTTGTCGTGGTTGGTGGACGCCACCCTTTAGTCCCTCTCTCCCCTCAACAATCCCCACATAACGACCGAACAGTAAATCCCTCCCTCCCCTCCGTTTTCTCCAACTAACATCGTTCATATTAATTACCACTGTGATCAACTCAAAGCAATTAACCTTTTCTGATTTTATGTCAGTCGGAATTGATTATCAAGGAAAGGGAATTAATAATTTACCCTTTTTCTCATTGTTGCTGTAACAAATCGTTGTGGACACCGATAAATATCCCATAGGAAACACTTTTCCCAGTGGCCTGCAGAACTCACTGCCCTGTTGTCTTGTTATAAAAGGGATTTTTGTAAAAAGTAGAAAAAGAAAAAAAGGAGTAGGTTCCGCCGAGATTTGAACTCGGATCGCAGGATTCAGAGTCCTGAGTGCTAACCGTTACACCACGGAACCGTGTGCTGCAGGGGACTCGGTGGGGCATACTTACTCCACTCACCTAGTAGTGAGTGTACATTTTATTACCCACCTGATACGGAGTCTCCATACTAAGCCTATGGAGATTACAGATCGCTACTGAGGAGGATACGGAGCTCCGTACCCTCCTAGGAGAATACGGATTTTTTAGATGAAAGTAGTCCCAAACATAACTTCTTAATTACGTTGAAAAGTTTTCTAACGATCATATTTATTGCTTTAATCTAAAAATAAGTGAGTAATAAATACAACCTTACCATAATTTCGATCTGTGTGGCCGTATTCTCCTTGTAGTTGACGCTACGCAATACTCCTCGCTATCGCTCGAAGTATTACTACGCGTCAACTACGCGGAGAATACGGCCACTCAGATCGAAATCATGGTAATATTGTGTATGTACATGCACAACATTGACTGGTTTCAGATACAGTAGAACCCCGCCTAACGGACACCCCGCGTAAGCGGTCACTTTTGCTCGGAACGGAACGGAAATTTTTCCCTCTATTAGATGTTTGATTTCACCTCGCGTAAGCGCACACCTAGCGTAAGCGGACACCTAGCGTAAGCGGACACCTAGCGTAAGCGGACACCTCGCGTAAGTGGACAGTTATTTCGGTACGAAAAGGCTTAAAACCCCGTGTAAGCGGACACTTTTGAGGGACACCTACCAGAAATAGATTAATCAGTGCTTTTTCTGAACGTGTGTGAGCATATTCATAGAAAATACATTCATAATTCAAAGTTTAATAACTTCGGATCCAATTAAGACATTGGAAAATCGACTTCAATTTTACCACCCCCTCGGTCTCTCCTACATATCAGTATGTGACACTTAGATATTTGCCCACAGGAAACTTGAAAACCCTGCGTAAGCGGACACCCCGCGTAAGCAGACACTCTAAATGTCCCGGAAGGGATGGGGTTTTACTGTACTTGTAAGCGGGCGTATGCTCCAGGGAGTTGACGCGTAGTAATATCCGAGCGTATGTAAAAATTAATGAAAAGAGTTATTTTTTCTACCACCAAATTATTGAAATCTGAAACGTAGTAATTTTCCAAAGTAGTTTCCAAAGCCATTGCCTGTTTCCTTCACGTATACAGTGAAATTGTGTGATTTTCTGTTTGACAGTAGCTCCAGTACAATGACTGTTGGACTCTCATTCTGTATTCACGATGTATACAGTGGGTGATATGTTGCATCACCCAAACATTACTTTTGACAAGCGGAACATCGTCCATTAACTCCTCCCTGTCTCGACATCTGTCCCCATCATACCGTTCTCCCACCTGCTAAAAGATATCTATGAAGCTCCACATCTCCTTACCGAGAAACAATTCAGGGTATTTTTCCTGAAGCCATATTTTCCCTTGAATTTGTCACCACTCTTTACTCAGAAATAAGTCGTGTTTTTTTTCTCGGAATGAAATAATCAAGACGTTCCTTGATGTGGATGTGTATTCCCGTTTCCCCTGTATGGATATGGGAGGTTTGTCAAGATACTTGCTGTAAAATTACCTGTTATACTGAAGATTGCACTTAATTGCAACTTGTCGAATAATCCATTTTTTCTCTGGGATATTTCGATGATACATTGAATAGAATACATACACAATATTACCGTGATTTCGATCTGAATGGCCGTATTCTCCGCGAAGTTGACGCGAAGTTAAACTCCGAGCGATAGTGAGGAGTATTACGTAGTGTAAACTTCTCTCTCTCTCTCTCTCTCTCTCTCTCTCTCTCTCTCTCTCTCTCTCTCTCTCTCCTCTCTCTCCTCTCTCTCTCCCTCTGAGGCAGCAAATTAAAAAATGTCCACTATCCTTTTCGTGAACCCAACTGATATTCCTGCCATACTAATTCTTACTTTAATGAGGCAGTGTGTGTGAAATGAATATACATGGCAGTTATGTTAAAAGGAGCCTAAGGCAAGTGCACCTAATGCCCCAGTCACACTGGCGTAAAATTCGGCGTTTCTTCTACGTATTTGAATTGTTGGAGACCACGTATTAGCTACGGATCTGGAACGTATTTGTTTGCTTTTCTTTACCGTTTTAGTACGCTTCTCAACGTTCATCAACGCTTATCTACACTTCTGTACGCATTGTGGCGTTTTTCGGCGCATTCCGACTTTCCTTTACGCATCTCCGCGTATTGCGGCGTTTTGCGGCGTATTTTGAGATTCCAAAATGCGTAGAAGAACGCAGACGTGCGTACACGGAAAAACGCCGTTTTTTACGCCAGTGTGACTGGGGCATAAGACAACGACAAGAAAGACGAAAAGAGTTCGAGAATAAATAGGACATGGCAATGTAGAAAATAATGTATCTAGCTTTGCCCCTTTACATGTGGCTAGAATGAACACTTCATAGCAAAAATATTACCATTCCAAGCGATATTCTCGTTAATGCGGGTCGGTCCCTCACACGGGGTTTAATTGTGAACGTTAGCACGTGGTGTGTAACGCGGGGTGGACCCTTACACAGGGTGTTACTGGACTTGGTGTGTAACGCAAGTTGTTCCTTTACACTGGGTTATACTGTATTTGTGTGGTCGTTAGCACGTGGTGTATAAGGAGAAGTGATCCCTTACACGGGGTGTTACTAGACATGGTGTATCAGCAGGGTGGCTCCCTTATGCGGGGTCTCACTGTATTTGTGTGGTCGTTAGCACGTGGTGTATAAGGAGAAGTGATCCCTTACACGGGGTGTTACTAGACATGGTGTATCAGCAGGGTGGCTCCCTTTTGCGGGGTCTCACTGTATTTGTGTGGTCGTTAGCACGTGGTGTATAACGCGGGGTGGTCCCTTATACGGTGTGTAACAGGGTGTGTAACAAGGTTTGTCCTTACACTGGGTATACTCTATTTGTGTGTGGAGCTGACAGCTGCGGTATTCAACCCCTCACCAGGGTTAATCTGACGGGGGGAATCTCAACAGGTCCACAGAGGGTCCCGGGGATTATCTCCACCCCTGAGCAGGGTAAAATACCTGAGGGTATTCCCACGTAAACACCGGACAAAGCCCCCCTACATGAGAAGGCTCACACTGGACAATACAATAACTCCTGCCTCACAACACCCGTCAACTCCTAGCAGCGTCAAGATACCACCTGGGATAACATACCTGTTAGATTGGTTTGGGGCCATCCATAAAGTATGTACGCAGAATTTCCGAATTTGTTTACCCCAACCCCACCTCCAGGTCTTGTACACGGGAGCATACGTCAAGATTTCCCGAATTTTTGCCCCTCCCCCCTCCTTCAGTGCGTACTTTATGGATGGCCCGTTTCAGTCCCTCCATCCAAGAACGTTAACCTACCCAAACAAACAAACAAATCCTAACCTCTCCCTTCAGATCTTGTACCCAATAGAACAGAGCAGGAGCATACGCAAGATTTCCGGAATTTTTGACACAACCCGAACAAAAAATACAAACAAACAAATCGTGCTGTTTGTCCTGGCTTGTACCTGGGTTTATACTAGTGTTACTATTAGGTGTGAATAGTAAGCTGAATGGATGACTCCAAGGCTTCATCCCTACAAGGTTTATTGCTGGTGTCACTGCAATGCGCTACACTAGTCGGACTGATGAGAATACATGGGGATGAAGGTTATATGCTGGCTCAATGTTTACCTCATGGGGGCAGCCGTGTTGACCGTAACCAAGGGTCACCGATGTATTGCTACTAATACTGCGGCAGAGTTTCCTTGTGTCAAAGTTACCGAGAGAACTATTGGTCTGTGTATTGCCACTAACACCGCAGCATAGTTTCTTATGTCTAAGTTATTGAGAGAACTATTGGCCGGTGTATTGCCTGTTACACTGCGGCATAGTTTCCTTGTGCCTAAGTTACTGAGAAAACTATACGCCGATGTATCGCCTCTCATACCATGGCATAGTTTTCTTGTGTCTCAGTTACTGAGAGAGGTATTGGCCAGTGTATCAGCACTTACACCGCTGAGTAGTCTCTTCTTTTGTAAGTTACTGAGGGAGGTATTGGCCAGTGTATCGTCATACACCATGGCGTAGTTTCTCATGTCTAAGAAACTAAGAGAACTATTTGCCGGTGTATCGCAACTTTCACCACAGTGTAGTTACCTTGTGTCTAAGTTACTGAAGGAGGTATTTGCCAGTGTAGTGTGGTGTAGTTTCTTCGTGTCTAAGTTACTGAGAGAACTATTCGCCAGTGTATCGCAGTTCACATCGCAGCATAGCTTCTCTTGTCTAAGTTACTGAGAGAGGTATTAGCCGCTGTATCGCCACTCACACCGCAGCATAGTTTCCTCGTGTCTAAGTTACTGAAGGAGGTATAGGCCGGTGTATCGCCACACACATTGCAGCATAGTTTTCTTGAGATTAAGTTACTGAGAGAACTATTTGCCGGTGTATCGTCTGACACTGCGACGTAGTTTCTTGTGTCTAAGTTATTGAGAGAGGTATTGGCTGGTGTATCGCCACTCATACTGTGGCATAGTTCCTCATGTCTAAGTTACTGAAAGAACAATTCGCTAATGTATCGCACTTACACCGCTGCATAGTTTCTTTGTGTCTAAGTTACTGAGATAACTATTGCCGTGTAGCGCCGCTGACACTGCGGCGTAGTTTCTCGTGTCTAAGTTACTGAGAGAGGTATTGGCCGGTGTATCACCACACACACTGGACATAGTTTCTTTGTGTCTAAGTTACTGAGATAACTATTCGCCGGTGTATCGCCGCTGACACTGCGACATAGTTTCTTGTGTCTAAGTTACTGAGATAACTATTCGCCAGTGTATCGCCACTGACACTGCGGCGTAGTTTCTCGTGTCTGGTCTCCCTCCCGAGTGGGTGATGTTTTTCTCGGCAGGCCTCCCGGTGGTATGTGAAATCCCGCCAGCTCTGGCCGCCCGCCAACGTCACCGCCAGCACCGCCACGCCCCCTCGTGTCGGCCGCGTGAATCACTCTCCACAGCCGCTGTCTTCTTTCACCGTTTTTCTCAGTTCTGCGTCGTTGTCATTACACTGGCCACCAGAGCTACACCACCTTAGATCTCGTGGGGTTAAATCCGCGGCCACCTTGACCCATAAGTTTTAAGTCTCTGCCACTCTCCCTGTCGATCTTTTGTACTGCCTGGACCTATGCTTGGAGAGTGTGTCATTTCCTTATCTCAGAGCCATTTTTTTCATGTTCTTATTTCCTTGTGAATAAAATATCCATAGAAATAGACTTTATGATCAATTTCGTGAACTGTGAATATTTATTTGTAAGTATTTCGGCTGTAAGAACCTACACATAAAACAACTTTATTTGGTTCGAAATTTGATGTAACTCAAGTGGAAAATCGCCTGGAGAAAGATGAGAATGTCATATATATATTGAATTAAAAGAAAAATAAATAAATAAACCGTTCATGGTCAAGGTCTAGACTCAACTACACCAGCCTCCTAGTGGGAACAGAGTGGAGACTTAGTAGAAACCGAACGAGAGTTAGACTTGACAATGTTTATGCCACGACGGGAAGGTCGTGAATTACTACACGAGGCGCAGCCGAGTGTAGTGAGGAGCAGACCTGACCAGAGTGGCATAGACATTGACCAAGTCTAACTCGAGTTCGGTTTCATATTTATCCTACCCCGTCTATGCTTTTATATTACTAAAAGATGAATATTGAGTTAAGGACCAACAGAACTTTTTTTCATAGTAGCTGGCATCCTGCTCTCTGATTGGTCAATATTGTTATTACTCTAGTGGCATAAAAAACACTTTATGTCACGGCTTGCCACATAAAATTTCCCTATGTTAAGTCTATGGCGGTTTTTTATTAGGGGCAGGATAAAGAAAGAACATGATGGCTTAAAAAAGAAACCAACAAGTTTTGGTCAAAGTCGTAGTTCTCCATGCGTTTTATGCGGAGTGATAGGAACAAGGCTCCAGCCAAGTGAATATCACATAGCATTCAAACGAGTTGTGGAACAACTTCTTTGGCCAAAACGAGTTGCTTTCTGTCTTTATCTCACCCGTGTACACACTAAAAATAATGGACGATGCACAGGATATAACCCATGGAGAAAGGTCTCCAATACTCATAGAGGCATGGAGAACCAGTTCCCAATGTTAAATCTATAGGACAAAAAACACCAGGTCTCAGATAAATTCTCGGACGCGGCTTGCTTTGACCGTTTCCTGTGTGGTTGTCATGCGCACTGGTGTCTCGCGTCTATTTCCGGCGCAGGTCGTTCTGATACATTCTCTCACAGTGTAATGATTATCTCTCTGCCCAGCTGTGGTCGTGCCTGTTGGTCGTTAGCGTGTCGTGGCACCGTCTTTCTGCTGTTTTCTCACTGACACATCTGAGGAAACCTCGCGGAGGGCTGCATTTTTACATGAACGATTTCTGTTTTATCGCTATCTTAAAGCCCGTTTCCATTTGGCGATGAAAACGGTGTAGATTCTTTTAGTTGCCATTAAGGCCTGTTTCTATTGGCCGACGAAAACGGTGTAGATTCTTTTAGTTCTCCTTCAGGTCTGTTTCCATTTGGTGACGAAAACGGTGCAGATTTTTTTTAGTTCTGCTTAAGGCCCTTTTCCATTTGCCAACAAAAACGGTGTAGATTTTTAAAATTCTCCTTAAGGCCCGTTTCCATTAGCTGGGGAATATAGTGTAGATTTCTTTTAGTTTTCCTTAAGGCACGTTTCTATTGGCCGACAAAAACAGTGTAGATATTTTTAGTTACCCTTAAGGCCCGTTTCCATTTGGCGATGAAAACGGTGTAGATTCTTTTAGTTCTGCTTAAGGCCTGTTTCTATTGGCCGACGAAAACGGTCTAGATTTTTTTTAGTTCTCCTTAAGGTCTGTTTCCATTTAGTAACGAAAACGGTGTAGATTTTTTTAGTTCTCCTCAATGCCCGTTTCCAATGGCCGGGGAAAATGATGTAGATTTTTTTAGTTCTCCTTTAGGCCTGTTTCCAATGGGCGATAAAAATGGTGTAGATTTGTTTTGGTTCTCCTTTAGGCCCGTTTCCATTGGCCACCGAAAATGGTGCAGATTTGTTTTAATTCTCCGTAAGGCCCGTTACTATTGGCCGACGAAAACTGCAGATTTTAAAAAATTCTCCTTAAAGCCTGTTTCCATTGGGCAACGAAAACGATGGAGATTTTTTGTAGTTCCCCTAAAAGCCCATTTCCATTGATCGTAACTGATCTCCAGTCAGGAACCATCATTGGACCTTTAGCACTGCTGATGCAAAATGGGAATGGGCTTTTAGGAGAACTAACAAAAACTACACGGTTTTCGCTGGGCAATGGAAATGGGCCTTTAGTCGTCATCTGGCTTGTATCTCATGCCCCATTCTATGGTATTTATAAGTGATTTGTAGTTCTGCTCATCGCATTGTCCCTCACCCCGTGATACTTTATTACCGCTGGGTTAATCTCTTTCTTACGTTCAAAGAAAACGTGCATTTCTCGACTCGCCGGAACTCTGGTTTCTAACTCTGACAGGGTGGAATAATTGCTCCGAATCAATCTGATTTATTCCTATTTTTTTTAATTTTCCAACATGTTTTTTTCTTGAAAGATATTCTTCACATTTATAGCCCAAGAAATTGGCGCCATTCTTGTAACTTCTCACAGGCTTCATGTCCGTGTTCTTAATTAGTATTCTCACACACCTTTAAGCAGTGAGAAAAGACACAGTCACGATAGACTGTAATGGAGTGCAAGAACCTAAAGACGAACGTGAGACGAAGGAGTTAGGTTTTGAGAAATATTTAACATTTCGCGAAAATTAAATATGAATTCGATGAAGTATAGAGTCAGAGAGTTTTCATCTTTTTTTTAAAGTGAGAGGAAAGACATACAATTCACCCATATTTGGGCATTCTTCCATGTAGTCAAAATGTGACAAACAGTTATATACAAGACACACAGGACAATACAGGTTTTTCATGGTGTGGTCGGTTTCAGAGTTTGATGTATGATATATTATTACGTACCTATGGCTGAACGTCTATGAAATACTACCCGCTGCAAGGGGTGAAGTATAAATAATGTTCGGGCTCACTGTGCCCGTAGTGAATAAGCACCAACATCGGGTCACCAGGCTTTGTGAATCGACAAATTCGTAAATAAATCAAATGGCATTCTTCAAGTTATTTAGGTATATGATCATATGTAAACGTAGTGATTGAGCCAGTAGGGGTGCCTTTCTTGGCTATTTGTAGCATAAATACGTCCCTTCACCCCCGGCGTTATGAGAGTTGTGTCAAATCGGGTGTCGTGGAGATCGGCACTTGTTTTACCGGCCGATAATGCTTTCACCCGTCAAATATCAGGGGACTGCATTGAGATAAAGACATATTTAGCTCTTTTAAGCCCTTCCTATCACAGTACACAATCACAGTATTATAGGACCATGCTGACAAACCTAGTTATATCATTACCATGGCACAGCACATTCAATAATGCATCGCTATGAGATCATCAAACACATTACCATAAGTACCTAGCTATCTGGTTTCCTATATTGATGATATCAATCTCCCGTCCCTACAGTTTACCAGCGATAGGTCCTGAACTATTCCAGAGATGCTTTAGCCTGGAAGCCTGGCCTATGTGATCACTCACATTATAGGCCAAGTGACGCCAGCCATTTTTTGGTGTATTATGGGTAGCGCCTCCATATTTGCGCTGATATACCACATTTCCACTTGTTGTTGCTCTTCCAAGTGGTCGTATTACTATCAAAACAGCTGTTGAAGACACATACAGTAGAACCCCGCCTAACGGACACCCCGTGTAAGCGGACACTTTTGCTCGGAACGGAAATTTTCCCCTCTATTAGATGTTTAATTTAACCCCGCGTAAGCGGACACCCCGCGTAAGCGGACACCCCGCGTAAGCGGACACCCCGCGTAAGCGGACACCCCGCGTAAGCGGACACCCCGCGTAAGCGGACAGTTATTTCGGTACGAAAAGGGCTAAAACCCCGTGTAAGCGGACAACTCATTAGATTAAACATTGGTGTTGGACTCCACATTCTGGTTTTTGCTGGACTCAGTACAGCAAACAGAATTAAAAAAATGTCTTCTCAGTGGCCTACAGCAGCCTTTTTCATGTGTGTACTGTTATGTCCCCTTTACACATCTGCAATTTTCAAAATAATTGTTTCTTAAATAATTGAAAGACTATAAAGCCTGTTCATATGCATCTTTTATTCTATGTGGCCATATTGTGGTATCCCTTAGGAACATTTCGAGCTATCTTGAGTGTTTTCTAATATCAGGTCCTAGGTATACAGTCGGTTTTGCTACCCCTTCCGCTCATGTTCTTCGATATATCTGACAGCCATTACTAAAGACATATAGTATCTAAAGACTACAGAACTTTTTATATGCAGTTTTCGCCATGTTACGTGCGCTAGTATTACGTAGGAAGGCGTTACCTGTCCCATATTTCAATGGGACAGGGAACCAGTCTAGAGATGCTTTGAATGCATGCGACGCCTTGCTGGCTGCTAGCTGACAAGCCCACCGTACCCTCACCTTTCCCTCGTCCACCGCATTAGCATTCCAGCCTTCATCTCTAACCAGGCTCCCATCCCACTGCCCGTGCTGCACCTCGACACACACCTCACGTAATACAAAACACAAGCTCCGACTTCTAACAGGTAATAGAGAAATGGTGGGCCTGTAAACATAGACGAAGGTTACACATCCGTCAAACCCAGACAGTTAGGACAGGTATGTGTGGGGGACATGGTATTTCTACCCACCTGAGTTCTGATGATTTACATGGGGATTCAATTAAAGGGATACCTTTGGACGTAACATGGAGAAATACTTAGCGATAACCATTTCCATAAATGAAAAATGGCACTCTGTAGTAAACTAGCGACTTCGTCGCGTCGTATTTGAGAGGGTGAGGGGTGGTGAGGGCTTAGTGGCTCCCCCTACTATTAATACCTGAAACCATCAATTATTTACCATCCATCATTTCATGTGACACCGATTTTACCGACTACCAGCGGAATTTAGTCGCGGAGGCTGATCTCAGAGCAAGGAGATCGGAAAACTACAGTTCTAAATTATGTTTTCAGTATGGCGAAATACAAATCCTAAGGATGGAAGTAGATCTATGTGGAGAAACACAAAAATGAGTACCACGATTCAGTTTAGTTCTGCACGAGAATCTCACTCTCGTGGGCATTCAGTCTCCACGCCTAGGTCTGGTCACTTTGTCTCTATGTACGGGAGACACTCCAAGCGGATTTTACCGGAATCGTAGTTTTTTAGATATAATAGGTAATAAGTGATCGTTTTGTTACTGCAGGTGTTAGACTATGGGAAAACTAGGAGCAAATGGTATGTTCATTATTGATGAATAAGCAGGCAATTGTGAATGAATAATAATTAAAAGGTTAGGGTTACATTCAGTCAATGAATACTTTTCTGTAACCAACTTGCACCCAGTAAACTTGCCATTTCTACAGTTGCCCATCTTGGATCCAAACATATAGAGCATCAGTGGGTCTTGAGGTATTTTGGTCTTGAGTGATTGGTCATGGTAAGCTGGGCATGCCTCTAAGACCCTGAGACACTGGCTCCCTGCTCTGTTCTCACTATCACAGTGAATAGTATGGAAATAGAGAAGGGATAGGTTTTTTGGAAGCACGCTGGAAGTTCAAAGTGACCACTCTAACCTCTAGGCGATGTGTATAGGGCGTGGCAAACGCGCTCTAACTAGGTTCAACTGACCGTATGTAGTCATTTACAAACTGGAATGACTGGAGATCGATCCAGAGTCGGGTCATTATATCAATCACTCGTCCAATCGCATTGCTTCGCTAAGTTCATGTGGTCAAAGTGGGCGGTATGGATTCAAAGTGGGCGGTATGGTTTCGAAGGGGGCCGTATGTTAAAAATAAGATCACTAATATTACCAGCTCGATTCATCAGCAATAAAACAATGGATAGATTTTTTAAAAGATTTTATTTACCCCCTATCACTAATTGGTGAACATTTGTGACATCATCTCTGATTGAGTTTTGTTTACAATACTCCATGGGCGTTGAGTATGAGTTCCCAATGCTAAGTCTATGGGGGGAAATACCAGGGGTGAGATAGAGTAACTAGACGTAACGATATGCCAGACCAGACATGATGAGAGTGATGTATCGGCTGTGGTATGTTAGCGACGACATGATCAATGATGCATAGAGAGCCGGGACCAGGGAGGTTGGGATCGCGTGAACATGTCTTTATTTATAGATGACTATGTACATACCATGGGGAGCTTAGACTCGTGTCTAGTCGCAGTATTATTATGGAGAAACAGGCTTACTGTATTCGTACGGGTAAAATACTTGGTGAAATTTGAAATCGGATTCACCGATGCCGAAGGCAGAGGTGAATCCGATTTCAAATTTCACTAAGTATTTTACCTGTACGAATACAGTCAGCCTGTTTCTCTATTATTATATACCTTAATTTAGCCATTTTGATACTTACAATTTGCTACTTTTGTCGTACTTCGCCAACACGTCTAGGACGTACGTCTCCTGACACTAACATACCAGTTGCCGTCCACGTTTAAAAGGTCGAATCTGATTGGTCGAGACCGTTTAGCCTCATCCAATCAGAGGGCGCCTTTTAAATCTACACTCCCATGCGGAGGTTTCGTTTTCAAATCGAGCAAGGCAAGGATCAATCTAGCGGGACCCCGGCTTTCGATTCCGGTCCATTCCGGTTTATAGGCCATTGGGAAGTACTCCATTTCAATTTTATTCGCTACATATTTCAAGTTTAGACATTGTATGAAGAAATCTTGATGTTATTTACGGTATTACCGCTGTTTTCCGCAATTTGCATCAAATCGTCGATTCGACAGTAGCGGCGGCCATCTTGAATGTCACGTTTCCTAGTATGTGCCTGGAGAGTGATTAGCGGTAGGACGTTCCGTGTGTACGACCGTCGTTATGGTCACGTGATAACGCTACATACACCATGTAGGTGTCGTACGAGTATAAATACGACATGGGTAGGAGAGGGCAGTATGTGTATGATATACTAACATAGGTATATAATAATATATGGAAACTAGTCTTCATAGGTCAAAAATACGCGGTGAAATTATGGTGTCATGAACTACGGCATCGGGATGTATCTGATAAATAATTCTACCGACTATTTTGATATACGAAGACAGTCAGCCAGTTTTCGTATTATTATATACCTAAGAATGGCAAAATTTGAACCAGTCATGTGGTCACATACCCCGTACGTCACAGTATGACGTACAGGTAATTATCTCACCCCAGATATTTTTTCTCCATAGACTTAACATTGAGAACTCATATCTAACGCCCATTAGATATTTAGGAAAAATATCCAATGGGGGATAATGTCACAAATGTTTGCCCATTAGTCAATATTAAAGGTGAGATAAATTCAGAAACCCATTCAAGTTTAGGGTCAGAGCTCGATGCCATCTCATTTGAATCACATAGTAATTCACTTGGCTTCGCCTTGAGAATTACTATGTGATTCAAACTCGATGGGATACGGGCTCAGACCCTTAACTTTCATGGGTTTCCTCTATAAAATATGCCACAGGTATAGTATAATCTACACCCGTGTACAACGTTCTAATGCTTACTGACATCTGCTTCTTATACCTTGTAAATCATTACGGCCTACTGTACCGTACGCTGTTATAAAGGTTTTCATAAATTTTCAATTTGGAAATCTGATGCCAGAAATGGAAATTTCAGCTATTTCTACATGTAAATCCGAAATCATATTCAGTTTCTCCAATTATGAATAGGAAAACTGTTGTTCATGAGGTCGTGGTGCGGCCAGCCAGTTTGGAGCGGAACCTGTACTTACCCGGGGCGATAATAGGGAGTTTAGTAACGTCCGGAGGGTCTATAGTCAGATGTAGCAGGATACTTCAATCATATTTCATGTTCTGTGAACTGTGCAGTGACAGTTCTCAGAGAGTACAGGTGAGGGTAACTGTTCACAGAATTTAAACAGTTTGTAATAAGCTGCAGTCTACATATGAAGAAGTTTAGAAATCCTAGAAATGATGATTTTTATAGAGGTGATAGATCGATGGTTCTCGTAACTTGAGACAGGTGGAGCCACATGATATAAAACGTGCGAATCATAACTAAATCAGAATGATGATTTTCAAACCGTTTTATGATGTACAGTTGACAGTACTTTAGGTTGTGACACTAACTTTGTAAAGTTCGCTAAAATATAGATTACTAAACTATCTTTTTAAAGTTAACCAATCTTTGTAAAGTTAACCAGGCATACATTTTTAAACCAACTTTAAACAAATGTACGTTTTTCCACCTCGTATTTTGTCCATCCAAATGATAATTACCATGGAAACTGATATGAAAATTGCCCCAAAGATGGATGACACTCAATATTCTCCCCCAAACCACAGTGTAGACTTGCTTCAGGCTCTGTATCCGTACCTACCCCTCCACCTACCCCACCCTTCTTCGCCCTGATACAGGGGCCTGATATCTGGGCCAGCCAGGGAAAGGGTGCATATCATAAAGCATTATATCATAATTTAGTTTTATCATTTGTTGAAAGTTAATAATCAAAGACTTGAGCACTTCTTTGGTTCATGTGCCAGTTAAAGAAGGATACATACTATAATGAACTTCATTCTGATTTTGTTTAATACATGTTCATAATCAAAGACTGGAGCAAGTCTATGATTCATGTGCCAGTCAGAGAAGGATACATACTATAATAAACTTCATTCTGATTGTGTTTAATGAATGTTTATAATCAAAGACTTGAGTAAGTCTATGATTCATGTGGCAGTCAGAGAAGGATACATACTATAATAAACTTTATTCTGATTGTGTTTAATGAATGTTTATAATCAGAGACTTGAGTAAGTCTATGATTCATGTGGCAGTCAGAGAAGGATACATACTATAATGAACTTCATTCTGATTTTGTTTAATGAATTTTTATAATCAGAGACTTGAGCAAGTCTAACCACCCTGCTGCGACCTGAGACAGGTTACCATCCCCCCCAACCCCCCACCCCCTCACCCCATCCTCCTCGTCACCTCGCGCCGTCACGCTGGCAGGTTGCCATGGCGACCTCCAGTGCCCGGATGTACGGCGCATCAGGCCCCCTGGTGGCGAGGAGAGGAGTTAGCAGTTAGCAGACGGAGGTGGCTGGAGATGAAGGATTAGTGAAACCAGGAGGTGAAGGATTAGTGAAACCAGGAGGTGAAGGATTAGTGAGACCAGGAGATGAAGGATTAATGAGACCCAGGAGAAGGTGAAGGATTAGTGAAACCAGGAGGAGGTGAAGGATTAGTGAGACCAGGAGGAGGTGAAGGATTAGTGAGACCAGGAGGAGGTGAAGGATTAGTGAAACCAGGAGAAGGTGAAGGATTAGTGAGACCAGGAGGAGGTGAAGGATTAGTGAGACCAGGAGGAGGTGAAGGATTAGTGAAACCAGGAGAAGGTGAAGGATTAGTGAGACCAGGAGGGCGATAATACAGAGAAACTATTGGATAATCCGCGTGGTGCTGAAGGGGATTAACACGAGGCTACAGGTGATATAAACACGCGCATTAACACGAGAGATCCCGCTCCTCCTGGGTGGGCCTGGAGTGCGTGTTCAACTACAGGAGGCCCAGGTGTGGTGTGTGGTGGTAGGAGACCCTCACCAGGTGTGTTGTGTGGTAGTAGGAGATCGTCACCAGGTGTGGTGTATGGTGGTAGGAGATCTAGACTTAACCTCACCTGCCCCGCAGATCTACCCCCAGCCACGTGCCAGGATTAAGGGCAGGTGTCGCGGATTAGTCCCGTTATAAACTCATCAAAGCACACCTGGATTGTTGACTTTTTACACCTGTTTTCACGGTGGGTTTGTGATGTGATGTGGACTGCAGGTTGGTGATTGGACAGGTGTCATACCACTCACTGAGGGAGGCATCAGGGCAGGGGGCAGCCCGGGGGAGCCGACCGACCCGGACCCAGCGTCATGTCGTGTCTCCGGTCTGTGAATGCTTCAATTATCGCTCACTCCTGTGTGGTCCTGTGGGGTGGATCCTTCAATTATCGCTCACTCCTGTGTTGTCCTGTGGGGTGGATCCTTCAATTATCGCTCACTCCTATGTGGTCCTGTGAAGTGGATCCTTCAATTATCGCTCACTCCTATGTGGCCCTGTGAGGTGAATTCTTCAATTATCGCTCACTCCTGTGTGGTCCTGTGAGGTGGATCCTTAAATTATTGCTCACTCTTGTGTGGTCCTGTGAGATGGATCCTTCAATTATCGCTCACTCCTATGTGGTCCTGTTAGGTGGATCCTTCAATGATCGCTCACTCTTATGTGGTCGAGTGAGGTGGATCCTTCAATTATCGCTCAATCCTGTGTGGCCCTGTGAGGTCAATGCTTCAATTATCGCCTAGTTCAGAGTTGTCCTTGACCGAGGCAAACTTATCATGATATACAAACCATCATACAGACAAATAAAGACCTCTAACTACCAGCTTTGTTAAATACAGAGTTCCTCGAAGGTCTTTGGTGTGAACAGGTGTACCGGGCGATATTTGATTAATATAACCCTGCCGGCAGATACAGACACCGCCATACCTGTGTACAGAAGGTCACACAGTTTGTGGCGGTTTCATCTCGTCGCCGACCTCTTCAGGTTCTACTCTCTGTGACCTTTGACCCGGAGTTGACCTTTGGCTCGGATTTCTCAGGTTGAATCCCACCCCTGGTGACCTACAAAGGTCAAGGTGTTGGATCTTTTTACGCGCCATCATGATCTTTGCCAACCCCTACATTGCCAGGTAGGTTTTTCTTTTTTTTAAACGTTTTTTTTTCTTAATTATTTGCTTTCAATGAAATTTCATCGTTTATCCTGGCAAACGGGTGACAAATATGGTCGTTTGCAGATAGCGGCACTTTTGGTATTTGTGTTCCTTTATACCACATATTTTACATTTTACCGTTGGTACTATACGGAGACAGGGTTACTGTGCCTTTACGTGATAAATACGCGGTAACATTGACGATAAAACAAACCGATGCCGAAGGCAGAGGTTTGTTTTATCGTCAATTTTACCAAGTATTTATTATGTACAGACACAGTATACCTGTTTTTGTATTATTATTATTATTATTATTATTATTATTATTATTATTATCATATACCTTTTAAATATCCAATTTTCAACTTTGCTTCTGGGCGAACTTTTGGATTTCGCCGCCGTACATGCCCCGTACGCCACATACATACCCCGTACGTCACCTAGGTGTCGTACGGATATGACTATAAATATGACATGGGTAGGAGCGGGCAGTATGTGTAGGATATACTGCCACAGGAATATAATAATATGAGTAGAGCTATTTGTAACAATTACTCTACTATTTTACATTTGGAGGGAATCAATGTTGACATTCCTATTAATCATCTCACCCCTGGTATTTCTGTTCCATAGACTTAACATTGGGAACTCGTATCCAACGCCCATGAGATATTTAGGAAAAATATCCAACGGAGGATTCTGTCACGAATGTTTGGTCAAAGGGAAGGGTAAGATATTGTCCGATATGCCTTTGATACACTTTACTGTGGTCAAAGTGAAGTGTGAGATATTGTCCGATATGCCTTGCTTTGAAGTTAAAGATTATGACAACTTTTGAGGAAGAGGAGTTTTGTTGTCTTATGTCCACACTGAGTGATTATAATCCACCCACTTTTAAATATGGATATAAATTACTGTGAATTGACGAACAGGCTTTGACCCTGTTCCTGCAGCTGTAAAGACAATCGTGAACATCTGTCACGGCAGGGAAACAGAGCTTTGTTTAGTCAAGCTGTTAGTCCTGTAAAAGTCGGGGGGTGATGGTGGAGGGTCGGCATAGTTCACAGCTACAAGATCCCGACACCCTGCTGATAAAAACCACAAAGATACACCCCAACCCCGAAAATATGACAACCGTGACCTCCCCAAGGTCAGCCCAAGGTCAAGGTCACTGCGGTCAAGGTCACGGGGTCAGCTTTTCACAGTGTCGCCGCCTCCCGGCTGTACAATGAGTTATGACACGTGGTGTGAATGACTCGCATGACGAAGCAGTTTCTGATCCAAGATGGCGGCCGGCATAGGCTGGAGTCAGTCTGTGTTATAGACAGACAGGTTGACTGCCTGTTAGTGTCGTAAACCAGGTGGTATTGGTTTTAGTCGCGTTTGTGTTACAATTATCGCCATTACAATGGTCGGTACGTCATCGTTATCCATACAGACACTCTCCATGCGCATATTTAGTTCCTCACATCTGCTGTGGGTTGACCGGCCAAGTATTGTGTTATAAAGTGAGATTTGTGTCTCCTGAGAAGATTTCCAGAGATCCAGCAGCGGGGAGATTCTAAAACGAGATTCTTATTTTCCTAATATAGTGAAACTGTGAATGCAACCCACGGAAATAGTTGAATAGAGAGAATGCTAGTGGAGAGATTAACTGATAAAACTAACATCATTTCTGTTCTAAAGTGTCCCTCCTGTCGTATATATTATGCGTGATAGCATCTCGTATTCTGAAGCTTCCCCAGGCTTGTTACACTGAACAGCAGCAATAAACAAAGATGGTAATATCTTTTAACTACAGGACTCCCGTGTGATCCTACAAAGCAACTTAGAGGTTTTATAGATTGTATAGACAATAATCGATGATTTTGTGGACAGGTGGTCGTAAACCACGAGAGGTCGACGCCTAATAATACAAGAGTGTTAGCGAGCGTATTACGACGTCAACCTACAGTGGTTTACAGAGCCGCCTGTCCACAAAATCATCGTCTATTGCCTTTATTATCCATCTTCTCGAATGAATTAAACCAAGTAATTACCATATCAAAGGGTATAACAATAACGATTATATCGATAGCACTAACGGTCTATTTTCCTGTATACAATGGCTGTGTGGCCATATACCTCAGTTTTGAACCCGTGTACCACAGTTATGATATCTGACAGGTTTTATACAATGGGTCGTGGTTTACTGAGTCTCCATACATTCCCAATGAGGACTTTGCATACGATGGATCATAAAAAAATGGCTTTTCATCTTCTGAATGAGATTATGTTTAGCCGCCCTCCTGTAGGCTGCCCTGTGTTTGTTGTTTTTATTTTGGTGAATATCAGCAATAACCTTTCAACATTTCTTACCTTGTACCTCGCCACTGAAGAAAACTGCAGACAGCTGCCTTTACATTTATTGGGCTTGTACCCTGTGAGATAGGCGGGCCCAGGGATATACACTGTAGGCAGTATTCTCATTGAAGCACCACATTCTGTCCCTGTACCCTGCCTGGCAATAAGGTATACATCAACTTACATTTATCAAGTGGCGTGATAAAACAGAGATAGATAACATGTTTCATTTCTGTGCGGCTTTCAGTCGCTATTGGATTAGATATTTGAGTGTTAAAAAAACATTTATTTTGTTTTGTTTTTGTTACCGTGTCGAAATGAATATTATTGTAAAGTAGATCTCCACTGGTCCAGGATAGAGTTACTATGGAGAAACCAAACAAGAGTTAGTCGTGTTGTTGTTTATCGCACGACGGCAAGATTGCGTGTTACTGTGCGAGGCGAAGCCAAGAGCAGTAATACGCGATCTTGCCGGAGTGCGATGAACAATAACACGACTAACTCGAGTTTGGTTTAGAATTTATCCTACCCCGCCCTTCTAGATTACTTCCACAATAACAGATGATGTCATTTGTCAAGTGTATCCCACTAGAGCAATATTTTTCATTTTTCTGAACTCCAGACCGAATACAGTGACCCAATGTCAAGCCTATGGAGTTTTTTATTAGGGGTAGGATAAAGAATGTGACGGATACATAAAGTGTTAGGATACAGAGTTGGCTTTGTAGTATTTTTAGGTCCTAATGTATTTGAACAGGGATGACTTCACCGGTGTAACATGGGTCAAAGTTCAGGAATATCAATTTCATATAATTTCTATTTCTATTTTACATCCTTCGTGTTGCTATACAGAATTAAATGGTCAAAATCGGCATTCTCCACAAGTTTGATGAGAAGTGAATATATCGTAGCATTCAAACGAGTTAGAGACCAAAGAGTTTGACCAAAACTTGTTCCTTGCTGTATTTATCTCACCCCTGTACACAAAAATGATGGACAATGCACAGGGAAAAGACCATTGAGAACAACGGACTGCAATACCTGTAGGGGCATAGAGAACGAGTTCCCAATGTTAGGCCTCTGGGGCAAAAATAGCAGAATTGTGTATTTTCTTTAAATCTGCAGAAATTCGGTTCTGTCGAGCATTTAGTTGAGGCTCAGAAGCATCAAAGTTAATAACAAAACAAAAAATATACCATGGCTTAGTCTTAAAGGTGCATACCACACAAGAAGGCAACATGAGTTTGCTTTATATTACAGCCAACTGTTGTTTCATATTACAAACTTTCCACATTTAATAATGCGTTTTTTTTATGAGAAGGCAAGAAGTATGGACCTCTTATTTCTATTTGTATGTTGACCAAAGCCTCCTGGCTTTCCTCATGTATTTTCTAGACACTAATGAATGGAGTTCTGTCACATTCATAAAGTCCATTTTTAAGTCGTAAAGACTTGGGCAATATCAGTGGCTGTTCTGTTATCCTAAGAGCATTTTTTATTATCATTCAAGAAATAACAATAGACACTTTCTGCCGTCCATGGACGTTCTTCCCAGAGAGGCGAAATATGAATGTAGTCTTATCCCCAGTGTAAAAGCTTAATTAAAAGTACACAATCTGTTCAGCTTTTACAGAAGAGTGTTTCTAGGAGTTTAATTAAAACTCATCATAACAGGGGGCGTGGGAATGGGGAGTTAGCTCAGTGCTTAGGGCACTGGACTTGTAACTCCAAGCTTGTAGGACTTCATGGGTTCGAGTCCCACCCCCAGCAGTGGTAGATTTACTGCTATATCAAAGGCCAACCCTTCTTATACCATGTCTTTGCGGTGTGGTGTACAGCCACTTTTCTCCTTCATACCCAGCAGTGGTAGATTTACTTCTATATCAAAGGCCAGTCCTTCTCATACTAAGTCTATGTAGTATTGTGTGCAGCCACCTTTCTTCTTCACCCTAGCAGTGGTAGATTTACTGCTATATCAAAGACCAATTCTTCTCACACCATGTTTATGTGGTGTGCGAACGACGTAAATGTGTAGGGGAGAGATTTCTACCTAAATTCATTACATAGATTCAATCACCACTCTCGTGGTGTAAAAGAACCTTGAGAAAGTCTGGTAAAGACCTGTAATGGTTGACTGGACGTTAAATCAAACCAAACAAACAAACAAAACTTTTACAGAAGATTGTCTCTTAATTGAACTCATCATCATAGGCAGACGACATTTGGATAAAATGTGACGAGCTTGTTCCCGTCGGCGTCACGTTCCCTCTTGATGTTGTGACGGTACCGGCGTGATCCCTACTTCCTGTTATTGTACATTCTCTTTGTCAAAGCAGAAGGAATTTGTCTTTCTGTTTCTGATAGTATCATGTGCCAGGCTTCCTATTATACAGTTCAAAGCGTCAGGGGAGTTGTGTATGTGAGAGTCAGACTCACATCTGAGCTTGTAGATACTATCGTAAAACTGGATAAGTTTTAATCTTGGCAACCGTATGCCACAACTGGAGGCAAAGCTGAGTGAAGTCCGGAGCCAAAACTCCAGGAGTGGCATGTGGTGACCAAGATTAAAACGAATCAGGTTTTGATTTATCCTACCCCGTCTCCTCGATTTTGGAATATTACATGATAACAATCCGGTATGCCACTAGTGGCATATAAAACTCTGTATGCCAGTCAGCGTGGCATACGGAAACTCAATGTTAAGCCTATGGGATTTTATATTAGGGGTAGGATAAATACTTTAAGCTAATCGGTCCCACAGCAATGTATGCATTATGTGAGAACAAAAATGGCGAACCTCAGTCGAGATTCACCTTAATAAGCGTACGGTTTATTTAGCTTTCATCAGGAATCATGAGACAGGATTAGTTCGGCTGAGAAGAGAAAGCAAGGTTCTGTGGCACAAAGTAATAAATAAGCGAAATATGGACACTTTGTCCAGCACCTGTTGTGCTTAGAAATACTTGTATAAAACGACCTGACCATGCTGTACATGCTAAACGAGATAGGGAATTGTTGTTATTTGTGGAACGAGTTTCATAAACAACATCAATGCCTATATTTTTTTGTAGCATTCCCAACGAGTTTTGTAGCATGTACAGCATGGTAGGTCGTTATATATTTATCATATACCCAGAATTAATCAAATCTAATCATATATTGGCATAGAAGACATGTCAGTTTCAAAGCCCACACACTACTGATGTTTCAACGTGTTCAGTATAACAGTGTACTGCACAGGGTGCAGTATACAATTTATACTGCACAGGGAGCAGCAGTACGTATTTATCAAATATACTGTATGGGTATATAATAATAGGAGAAAACGGGGTTACTGCGACCGTAGGGATTGCCGTTCAAGCTCTTTCGTAGCATGAATAGCTCTCTGCCATATAAGACTGGAAAGTGCATCCCTACAGGGTCAGCCACTACGTTTACCTATCATTATATACCTATACAACATGAATAAACTCCTTTTCTTCTACTTACAAACTCACCAATCCACAGCCTGTTGACCTGATCTTGGTGCTCCTTCAATACGGGCACAGTGCGCCTGAACATTATTCATACTGCACCCTTAACAGCGGGTTATATTTCATACAAGTTCGGCCATAGATATGTAATAATAAAGAGCAAACAAAAACTTCAATGCACAAAGATGAATGGGACGGTTTGGGGTTTAACATTTATATTTTTTCTCCGAAGGTACAAATAACATATATAATATAATAATTCTGACATTGATACGGAAGATCGTCTACTTTTAGTATTTGGACGAATAACTTTCACGTAAAACTTTTTTTTCTGAATAAAAAAAGAATAAATGGCACACATGATTATACTCAGAATAATACATAACCAAAACACCGCAATTAATGCACAGAACCAATACCCCTGGCCCAGCGCGCATTAATATAAACAAGCAAAGTCATCCTCCTCTTCAAAAAGTAGTTCTTTATTCTGCACACCCATGAGCGGCGTCACAAACACGGCCGTCTGGCAGCGGAAGAAGTCCACAATGAGCTCAGAAATTGATGTATTCTCTGTGGACGCGGGGAGTTCTGGCGCTCGGCCTCCGCCAAGTCTGGACGCTCGGCGTAATTAGTGCCCGAGCCGTGATCACGTTCCCGATTACTGCACACTGTGTAGGGATGAGCTCTTAAAGGGACACTCCGTCACCTTAAAGGGACACTCTGTCACCTAAAAGGGGCGCTCTATTATAAAGTATGTGTGTATTGGTGTACTCACTGTGTAGGGATGAGCTCTTAAAGGGACACTCTGTCATCTTAAAGGGGCATTCTATTACCTTAAAGGGGAGCTCTATAATAAAGTATGTATGTATTGTTGTCCTCACTGTGTAGGAATGAACTTATAAAGTGCCACTCTAACATCTTAAAGGGGCACTCTGTCAACTTAAAGTGGCACTCTGTCATCTTAAAGGGGCACTCTATAATAAAGTATGTATGTATTGGTGTCCACACTGTGTAGGGATGAGCTCTTAAAGGGACACTCTGTCACCTTAAAGGGGTGCTCTATCATAAAGTATGTGTGTATTGGTGTCCACACTGTTTAGGGACGAGCTCTTAAAGGGACACTCTGTCATCTTAAAGGGGCGCTCTATAATAAATTGTGTGTGTATTGGTGTCCACACTGTGAAGGGATGAGCTCTTAAAGGGACACTATATCACCTTAAACCTTACTTTATAATAGAGCGCCCCTTTAAGGTGACAGAGTGTCCCTTTAAGATGACAAAGTGTCCCTTTAAGAGCTCGTCCCTAAACAGATCTGTAACATCTTAAAGGGACAAACTAGCATAAAGTATGTGTGTAATGGTGTCCACACAGTGTAGGGATAAGGTCTTACAGGGACACTCTGCCATCTTAAAGGGGCAATCTGTCAAAAAGTACAATTTTAGAAATCAAGAACTGAAGATAAGCGATTCACTATACAAAAATGTATTTGACTCCATCATGGGGAATATGTTAACCCTAAAAACCTATAAAAGCCTGTGTTTTTGGCCTTGGAAAATCTGTAAAAACCTATATTTTGATTTGCAAAACCTATTGGAAAACCTTTATTGAGGACAAGTGGTACTGAGAGGCCTTCAGAAAGCAAGAACAATCTCTGTTTTAATCTCACAAGAAGGTTTGTTTTTACACTGGAGTGACTCTCCTGTTTTAGTGATTTACTGAAACACACAATCTAAGTTAAATATTTCTTGTTCACGAGGGAACAGCAAGGCCAGGGAAGTGGTACCAGTGAGATCAGGCAATTAGTCGCAGCTCAGACGAAGGGAGAGAAGACAAATGTGTATACAGAGGTCTGTGCTGGGAGAGTCGGGGAAACTGTTTAGATGCATTGATTATTCATGGTTGTTTATTGTGGGGCTTATCCGTTGAGAGCATAGTGGTTTTACCGATAGACACGCAGGCCCGGGAACATGGAGAGGTAATACAAGTTTTCATTGGCCCGAGGAGAGTTTTACTTTGGCCTTTGGGAGTGTTCGGTTGTATACCTAAACGTACCAGACTTAACTTAACTCTTTTTAGCGCATGCTTGTATGTGCTATATTCATCGCCTAGAGGTTAGAGTGGTCCCATCTAGACTTTCAGAGTACTGCATAAAAACTATCCCTTCGCTATCTGTGTACTATTCACTGTGATATTGAGAACAGAGCAGAGTGCCAGTGTCTCAGGGTCATAGATCTGTGCCCAGCTGACCATGACCAGTCACTCAAGACTGAAATACCTCGAGACACACTGGTGCTCGATATATTTGGATCCTAGACTCAGGCATTTGCAGAAATGGCAAGATGACTGGTTGCAAGTGTGTTACAGAAACCTATCCATAGCCCTTAAATTGTTATTCATTTATAATTGCACGCTCATTCATCAATGATGAACATACTATTTGCTCCAAGTACTATTAATCATGAGCTTTATGTACCATAAGCCATTCGCGGCATGTGTCAACACATAAGGCGGCAACACCGATTAATTTGGCGAGTATTTAATTGGCCAACAATTGTGACATTTTCATCCATTGAGGGTTTTTTTTCACAATACTCCATGTGCGTTGAGTACAAGCTCCTAATGCTAGGTCTATAGGAAAATATAGCATGGAGGAGACGAAATGGATAGTGTAATTACGAATCCAAATATCTTGTTGGTTCATCTGAGTTTTCATGCATAAATTACACGCTTCATGTGTTTTGCAATCAAAGTGCGACAAGAATAATTGTGTCTATCAGAAAGTTCTCCCTATCTATTACTCATATAGAAACCCCATTCGTCATAGCATGAGAGCCCCCAGTCACTAAAGTGGGATTCACACGATGGGACAAATTGACCTGAGGCTGGTGTACTTCACACCTTTGCACCAGTCTGCTACTATTTCTAGCTGGGTACAATGTTTCACAGATTGGGGTGTTCTACAGTCTCAGGGAACTATGGTGGATTCATCTCACATGGGAAGACTTAACAGGTACATAGTCTTACCCCTACACCCCTAAACAGGGTACACAGGGTACACAGTCGCCGACTCGGGTACTTCCCCATATGAATAGGTGTTATTTGAGACCACTGGGACTCACAGATTGGGGTAGAACGTGTGAAATACATTTGTCTCACCAGAATACCCTTCTAAATTTTAAACCTGTTGAAAGTCAAAATTTCATGAGATTCTGTTCCTTGTTAGGGGTGATTGTCACCGACAATTGCAAGGGAAAAAGTTGTCTAAGCAACATGGAACCCTGTCATTCACACGAGGAGATTGTTTCCCAGTACGTTATCTCAACAGGATTTGTTACCTACTATATCTAAAAAACTATGATTCTGGTAATGTCCGCTTGGAGTTGGTCCCGCACATAGAGACAGAGTGAACTAGACATAGGCATGGAGACTGAAGCACCACAGAGTGAGATTCTCGTTTAGTGAAGAACTCGAACCTGTTCATCTTTTTTGTAGGACTATACTCCGCTGATGACCCTCCTACCCCCTCCCCCACCATCACCCTAAGTATTTGGCCTCCTTCAGGCAACTGGCTTTGTGGAAAAGTCAGCAGAGTGATCGACTGGGGTGTTGGGAGTCGGGAGTTCAATTCTCGGTATGGGCAGTCCGCTGTTTCATTTTTCAAGTGGTTTTCCCCTAACTTTCAATTTTTCCCTGGGATTGTAAATGGGCCTATGACTATGAGACATACAGGGCAACGACGAAGTCACTAGTCTCAGACAAACACTGTCAGGTACGTGAATCCCTCCGTGTGAATCCCACTTAATTGGCTCACTTTGTGTTTATAAGGTGGCGCGCCCGAACTTGCCCATCTCTAAGGCGGCCACGGCGTGTCGACCTCCTGGCGGCGGCTGGCGACACTAATTCTGGCTGGATGGCCGGTCTAACGACATATCGCACCACGCCTCGCTCTCTCCGCCCGCCCATCCAATCTCCAACTCTCGCGCTTTTACGAGAGAACGAACGAGAAACCATTCTCCACCAAGCAGCACTCTCACAGCCGAGTCTTGCTTTGTTGTATGAACGGGGCCGGGCGGAGTTTTAGTTGAGGTGGTGCTTATCAATGGGGTGAGACAGGGCCCAGTGGCTACTGCACTCCTGTCTTTTATTGATGGGAGGTCGATGGGGATTCTCTAACCAGGGCCGGGGACACTTCCCGGTCACAAAGATCGAGGTCAAAGACAAATGCGGGTAGTTGGGTGATTTCTTAATTATATTGATTTATTGCAGATTTTCTGGATAATATAAGTTATATATCAGCAAATAGAAAATGCAAAAAAAGGCATGTCCCACAGGTTTAATATTGACAACTCGTTCCGTATGCCCTTCCGAGTATTGCAGTTTTAGTGTGTACAGGGGTTAAATGAATACAGGAAGCAACTCGTTTTGCTCAAAGAAGTCATTCCCAAACTCATTTGAATGCTTGTGATATTCACTCGGCTGTCGCCTCGTTCATATCACTCCACATCAAACTCGTTGAGAACTACGACTCTGACCAAAACATGTTGGATTCTTCTTTAGTCCTCTATATCAGGTTTCTACTGTATTTGAATGTGGACACATTCAATATCTGCAATATGATTTCAAACAATTGAAATGCAAGTAAAAAGGCGGCAAGTTTCTACTGAATGTGAACGTACGTGTAGACACATAATCTCCGCACAAGTAACAAGTTTGGAGCTCGAGCAGTTTTGCCTCGAGTCTACAGTCCATGTTAAGTGGATACGTTTTTTTGAGCTGGAGACACACCAAGCGAGAAATGCAGCGATTTCCGGAATCGCCAACACAAAATGGCCTATATGTGAGCTATTATTTTACATTTCACCTGATTATTGCATTCAAGATGCTAAATTATCGGTGGGAGATAGTCGTATGAAATAATATCTCAAATACATGCTATTTTGTATTGGCGATTCCAGAGATCGCCGCCTTGACTCGCTTGGTGTGTCCTCAGCATTATACCGGGGACACACCAAGCGAGTGAAGGCAGCGATCTCTAGAATCGCCAACACAAATTGGCGTGTATGTGAGATATTATTTCATAGGAATATCTCCTGCCTATGATTTAGCGTCTTGGAATCAATAATCATATGAAATATGAAATATTGGCTCACATACACGCTATTTTGTGTTGGCGATTCCGGAAATCGCTACGTTTCTCGCTTGGTGTGTCTCCGACGTGATACCGGGGACACACCAAGCGAGTGGAGGCAGCGATCTCTGGAATCGCCAACACAAATTGGCATGTATGCGAGATATGTCATAGAAATGTCTCCTGCCTCTAATTTAGCATATTGGAAGCAATAATCAGGTGAAATATGAAACTATAGCTCACATATAGGCCATTTTGTGTTGGCGATTACGGAAATCGCCGCGTTACTCGCTTGGTGTGTCCCCGGCATAATGGATCCAGGTACATTAACAAAAATTGAGGCGAGAACAATGCTTCTGTAATATGTATTAAAGGCCAGAGGTCCCAGTGAAAAGAAGACTAAAACAGGTAGAAGCTTATTGCAAGGAAATCCACCTCAACAGCAAATCATTAAAGGAGAATAATAGAGTTTGGAGTAAAAACGGAGCATTTGAATGCATTAAGTGGCTTCGAGTTTTCAGAATGCATTAAAAGTTGACGATGACAGTGTCTGGTGGAAAGAGAACAATCCATTAGTGGAATTGTGTTGTTTCGTTACAAAACGGTCTGTCGCACATAATGCGCTGTGTGGGTAAAGCAGTTCTAGTTATTCAGATAATTAGTAATCTTTCTATAGAACTGCATCGAGAATCGTATAGATAGACAATACTCCACGAGTTTAGATGTGCCATAATCGTCATCGAGGCGAAGCCGAGTGACGATAATGGCACAACCAAACGAGTGGAGTATTGTGTATTTTACGATTCGAGTGCAGTTCTGGATTTATCTCAGCCCTTTTTAAGACATTAAGTATCATCATAATTTCAGAATAATTATAATATACTTAGTAAATCCATATGACGTCATCTCAAATTCATTACACCATGGCCGTGGCGTAGTATTGTCGTTTGTCGGGGTGATCGTTGAGTATTTTTTTCTCATGTTATTCCTATGGCTAAACTTGTACCAGGGGTGAGATAAAGATTCATACTAAATCTCAACTTAGTATCATGTATATATGAACCTTTTCACTTGTTAACATTTAAACTATAGGAACACATGGGTATGTTCATCATTAATTAACCCTTTAAGGACGGGTGCCTGCGGTTGAGCTAGTCCCTAAAGGACGGGTGCTGGTGGCAGTGCGTCCTGCTAGGGGACGGGCACATAATGGTTAAAACTCATAATTTGAATGTTTAATCACGTGATATGAAACATAATCCTGAGTATTTTATTTCTTCTAAATAGAAATAGTAATTGTGGTGTTAGATTAATATTGCTTCATTATTTCCTTGTTAAAAACGAATGTGTATATCTTTGAGGAAGTATTTTGGTCTTTAGTGATTAGTCATGGTCAGCAGGGCATGCCTCTAAGAGACTGTAATTCACCTCTTGCACATAAGGGGTGGCGCTGTGGTCGCCGTGATAACTGGTCGCGCTAAGCAGTGGTCGGAACACTGTCTGTAGGCGGAACAGGCGGAGCACCAGGAGTGGAATGCGGTGGACAAGATTAAAACGAATCAGGTTTTGATTTTATCCTACCCTATCTCCTCGATTTTGGAATATTACGTGATAACAATGTTGTATGCCACTAGTGGCATGGCTTCCTGCTCTGTTCTCAATATCCCAGTGATACTACGCCACGGCCGTGGAGTAGTGAATTTGAGATGACGTCATATGGATTTCACAAGTTTCATAAGTTTATTCTAATTATTGTGAAATTTTGATGACATTTCATCAAAGGGGTGAGATAAATCCAGAACCGCACTCGAATCGTAATATAAACAAAACTCTACTCGTTTGAATGGCCCGCAATCGTCACTCAGCTTCGCCTCGATGACGATTGCGGCCCATCCAAACTCGTGGAGTATTGTCTATTTATCTCACCCCTGGTACAAGTTTAGCCATAGGAATAACGTTAGAAAAAAATGCTCAACGATCACCCCGGTAAAGTGACAATACTACGCCATGGCCGTGGAGTAGTGAATACGAGATGACGTCTTAGGCGATTGACCAATCAGGGGCCAGGATTTCAGAGAAAAGACAAGACAAAACAAGAGATTTAAAAGTCCCTAACAGTAAAAGGGGGGAGATAAATCCAGAACCACACTCGAATCGTATAAATAAACAATGTATTGTGTATTTATATGATTCTCGATGCAGTTCTACATAAGTATGCAGTACCCTGAAGGTCTATATGGACCACTCTAACCTCTAGATGATGTATATAGCATGTGCATGCACGCTCTAAAAACTGGGACACAGACCAAATACCCATCAATTTCTTTCTTAGTAATCCCTCCTGGAAACAGTCTTCCTACAGACAGCCTACTGGTCGACTAGCACCACCTTGCAGCATATCCCACTCTCCAGCCTGGGACCTGTTTCAGTAGTTTCGTGACATGTCTAGATGGCGTCTGTGACACCATACGGACAGATCACAAGAATGCAATCGATGACACACGGAGTTTCACTCACTTCCCGTAGGAATTAAGCAATGACACTTTAGCATGAGTAAGGGATACATATAACCTATAATCGTTCCAAATTTGAAGAAGATTGGCCTTTCCGATTTTCTGATATTTGATAGTCTTTTTCCGCTGTTGCTTGCACTGTTGGTGCCACTGTTGATGTCTGTCTAGGCCTAATGTCACGAGACTACTGAAACAGGTCCCAGGCTGGCAGATGGGTGTAAATTACCCAGATACTCCTCAGTTCCGTGCTGGCAGGCGGCGGGTTGTTGACTCTGCCCGACAGGAGCGCCACCACGGGGTGAAGTGCCACTTACCTCGATACGCCACGATCGGCCGTGAGCGCCACTTGAGAACGCCTCTTCTTGTGTTGCTAAGTGGGGCCAACTGCTACTTGACCAGTTTCTCCGACACTCCGAGGTGAGAGGGCTGCAACTGCAGTTTCGGCAAATAACACTGGTTAGAATGGCTCTGACGCTTTATATCGGCTTGTACGCACTAAGGCCACTCAAAAAAAAAAAATTGTTTCTCATCACCGCGCGCATCTGAAAAAACGATTTTAGAAGATTTTTTTTTTTTTTTTTTAAATAGATGAACCTTGATAGAAATCATGAAGGGTATGTGTATTTAGTATCAAATTAAAGCTCCTGATGTCAGGGATGCATTAAATGTATAGCCAGTAAAAATCTGGAAACCCCGCATAAGCAGACACCCCGCATAAGCAGCCACTTTGGCCCGGATCGGAGGGTGCCCGCTTATGCAGGGTTTTACTGTATGTCTGCCATCTTTGATAAAGCAAAAAAAAAAAAAAAAAAAAAAAAAAAAGCGCCCTCGTCATATTTTTCATGGCTTGGTGATGAGAAACAATTTTTTTTTTTTTAGTGGCCTATATATATTGCCTAAAGTTTAGAGGGGGTCACATATTGACATCCAGCGTGCTGCAAAAACTATCCCTTTGCTATCAGCGTGCTGTTCACTGTGATATTGGGAAAGAAGCAGGGTGCCAGTGTCTCTGGGTCTTAGAAGTGTGCCCAGCTGCCCATGACCAATCACTCAAGACCAAAATACCTCAAGACCCACGGGTGCTTGATGTGTTTAGATCTTAGATAGGCAGTTGCAGAAATTGCAAGTTGACTGGAAGCAATTGGGTTACAGAAAACTATCCATAGGCTAAATCTAACTTATACCTTTTAATTGTTATTCATCTATAATAGCACGCTCATTCATCTAGGATGAACATAATATTTGCTCCTAGTATTATCCATCCATCCATACAAAACCCCCATTGAAAATTGTACAGGGACTCTGGAAACCACGACCCATTGTATAAAACATTGTAGATGCCATAACTGTGGTATACGGATTTATATCTGTGGTATACGGCCTCAAAACCATGGTATACGGGAAAATAGTCCCTCCGTGATATAGAGCAAAGAAGTAGTCCCTATTGTTATAATCTTTCATATGGCAATTACTTGGTTTAATGAATTCGAAAAGATGGATTTATAAATGCAACAAAAGATGATTTTGTGGACAGGTGGGTCTGTAAACCTCTCGAAGTTGATGAAGTAATACACTCGCTAGCGCTACGCGTCAACCTCTCGTGGTTTACTGCCGCCTGTCCACAAAATCATCGATTGTTGTCTAGATATACATTGCTTAAAGGTTAGAGGCGTCACACATATGGACTTCCAGCGTGCTGCAAAAAAACTATCCCTTAGCTATCAGTGTGCTGTTCACTGTGATATTGTGAAATGGGCAGGGTGCCAGTGTCTCTGGGTCTTAGAGGCGAATACCAGTGAATTCGGTACCGCGACAGGTTCGGTCTGCGAAAAAGGTGAATTCGATACCGCCCGCGGTGCCGGCCGCCACCCGCGGTCAGGGCCAGTCACACGGCTGGTCATACACGGAATATACCCGCAGCCCTGTCAGCCAGTCTGTCTTGTCCTTTTCCTATATTCTTATTTATCGTTGCAAAATGATACTGAAATTTTCTCTCCCCAATTTTGATGTTAATTGAATCCCATAATGAAATATTTATACATTAATCACCTTGTCTGTTTTTTTTGTGGAATTTTAACCTTGATTCTTATTTATCCCTAACCTTAAACTATCCCTAACCATAACCTAGCCCTATCCCTGACCCTAACCCTAACCCTAACCCTATCCCTAACCCTATCCCTAACTTAACCCGAACCCTTACCCTAACTCCAACCCTAACCCTATCCCTAACTTAACCCTAACCCTAACCCTAACCCTATCCCTAACCCTAACCCTAACCCTAACCCCGACATAGTCCGGGAGAGGCCCGGGGGACACGGCCGACCTCACCGCGACATAGGCGGCAGGCCCGGGAACGTAGCGGTATCGAATTCACCGGTACCGAACTTGTAGCGGTAGCGAATTCACCGGTATCGAATTCGCATGTGACCGAATTCACCGTAGACCTTAGAGGCGTGCCCAGCTGACCTTGACCAATCACTCAAGACCAAAATACCTCAGGACACACCCGTGCTTCATATGTTTGGATCCCAGACTCAGGCAGTGACTTTGGCAGTTGTAGAAAAGGCAGGTTGAGTGGGTGCAAGTGGCTTACAGAAACCTATCCAAATATGCTGAATGTAACCAAAACTTTTTAATTGATATTCATTTATAATTGCAGGTTCATTCATCAATGATGAACATACCAATTACTCCTAGTTACTTTTATATCTTATAAATGACAATTTTCCACTTAAACAAGGAAATGCTTATTTTCAGTTTCAAGTTAATGAAATTATCTTATCTTTTATAGAACATATTTAGTATAGATTTAATCTCTTTCAACTATCGAAACAGTGGTTCAAACTTCCAGACACTTCCCAGCCCCATTCCATAGCCAATAATGATGTGTTTTCTATGTTTTCTTAGTCTTTTCCAGGCAGTAAATTCCACATGAAAAATATCTCCCCCTCTTTCTTCATGCCCCCAACTGGCATCCCTGTTAAAAAATGATACGAAAATGATGTGAGTGTGAATCAGCAAAATTCCCGCCATTTTCAAGCAGGAAAGCGGGAAAATGAATTATGGCGGGAAAATGTATTGTGTCTGTTTAATGCAGCCTGTATTATGGCTGGAAAATTCCGTTCCTAAAACAAAAAATCCAATTACGGCTCCCAGACAAATACTAGATCCAGCCGGAATATTTGACAGAGCCTGTCAGGGTAAAAAGATACTGGGGTTAAAATGAACGTTTGTGTAAACATTCAGAGACGTTGGACTTGACAGACATTACAGTGTCCATGTTGCAGTAAAAAGCCAGTCTCCAGAGGGTCAAATACATCAAGTAGGCTGAGGGTGCATCCCTTACATAAGATCTTACACTCTCCAAGTTGTATTCTGTACAAGGTTCTCACTGCGCTCTATGGGAACAGAATTCTTAACGAACAAGGCTTAGAGCCTTGAGAATTCCCGCTAGGTTGCATCATTGAGATTATAAGAATCTTTGGGTTGCATTGATGTACGTCTTTAGCACGGGAGGCAGGCCAGTGGATTCTCAAGGCTCTAAGCCTAGTTCGTTCAGAATTATTCTCCCATAGAGCGTAGTGAGAGTACAGAATACCGCTTAGAGAGTGTGAGATCTTATGAGAGGGGTGCGTTCCCTGCCCCAATGAAATATGGGACAGGTAACGCCCAGCGAGAGCAACTGTGAGTGACCTTGAACTTTCGGTGGTCCCCTGCTGATCTGAAGTGGCAATGAGACCCAGCACAACCTCTAGAGATTCTCCAAATATCTGATTTCTACTTATTTATAACAAAGGATAATGAAAATAAAGTGATGGCAACCTTTCAAAAGATGATTTATTAGAATGCTTCTCTAAAAATCGACAGATTCCGCTGAGCCCTCTAGCGGATGATAGGGGAACTAGCATAGTACTAGCTGAACACTGTTACCCCCGAGGGGGGTTGGGGAGTTAGCTCAGTTGTTAGGGCACTGGACTTGTAACCCTAAGGTTTTAGGACTTTGTTGGTTTGAGTCCCACTGATGGGGTAGATTAACTGCTATATCAAAGCCCAGTCCGTAGGAAATTTTATCTCACCCTTGGTATTTTTATCCCATAGACTTGTCATTGGAAACTCGTACTCAACGCCCATTTAGTATTGTTAAAAAAATACTCAATGAGGGATGATGTCACAAATGTTAGCCAAATAGTCAGTGATAGGGTAGAGATAAAATCTGAACTGCACTCAATTAATAGCTACTGAAAATATGCCATTCATTAATCTCTCTCAGGTTTGCGACGCATTTTCCCAAACTCCTGAGCAGACGACATTTGGATAAAATACTCCCAAACTGTGACAGTCTCGCCTTGCAGCAGAAGTCTATCCATTTCAATCTAGTCCTCTCATTTACCAGAAAATAGCTTTCTGTCAGCGACGCACATTAAACCCGGGACCAGCGACATGTCAATTTGTGACGTCACACTTTCGGTAAATTGTCGTCTGCCACGACTGTAGCTGCGTTTACAAACGCAGACATTGCGCAGACCGGTTCGAGGTGAACTGTAGGGAGAGGTGACAGAAGCATACATGGGTCGGATTTTTTAAACCTGCTAAATTCCGCTTTGATCCTGGGATAAAACACGCAAAAAAATATTTCCGAATAATACTTCTTTTTATCTTTTATGTTAGTCACCTACTATGTACGTTCCAGAAAAACATTATTCCAACAAAATCAGATCAATGGTTTAGATTTGAGAGCCTTTTGAAGTTGTGTATAATACTGCATGTTGTCCAACCCCCTAAATATTTGAAATTTCAAGAAATGTTATAAATGTTTATAACTTAAGAAAGACTAATATTATATGCTGACACACCTTGTATTTGACCCAGAATACCTTTATCATATATTAGATTTAAAAGAAAAGCCCTAAGCCATATTTGGGGTGTTGGGCAACACAGGGGTGTCGGACAACACGAGGGGTGTCGGACAACACGTTAATAGAATTACTCAGAACAATGAGAAAAATAGTATTAGAGGTTATAATCCTTTATATTTTTAATGAAATGATAATAAGCTATATTTCACAAAGCAAACCACTCAATTACTGATAAAAAACAACCCCAAAATCATAACTTATATCACAGCATGTTGTCCGACACCCCAGGGTGTCGGACAACACATTTTCAGTTTTTGAACCATAAAAAGTATATTGTTTTATTTAGAAAAAAACTAACCTGGGTATTCATGAGTGGTAGGGGTACTTAACATAAACAGGGATAGTTGTTATTCTATAATGATTACTAATTCCTTTTATACATCCTTTAGAGGTGTGTGGTCCAACACACCATTTTTTGGAAAAATATCATCATGGAATCATAATGTTCTGATATCAAAGTGGATAATCCGATTGTGTTGAAACTTTCAGGTATCAAAGCCAGAATTCTGGTCAATATTGTACAATAAAGGAGAATTATTTTCTCTCTATATATTTCATTAGTATTGTCCACTGAAAGTCGGGGTGTTGAAGAACATGCTCTATGGGTCTCTATGTTGGAAAATTTGAAGGTCCTGGATAGTTTTTACCATTTTAATATTTTTTCAATCTTTTACCAATTTTCAAAACTGTATTGTCTACACTTCTCATGACATATGCTTTAAACATGTTAATAAATACAATTGGCTCAAAATTATGTCTCCCAGATTTTGAACAAAGTGAAAATCACTTGAAAATCACAGTTTTTGTTGATTTTCGGAGGGAAAAATTCCTCAGAGCCCTGCAAAACCCTTTGTTGGAAAGAAAGACTATCAAAAGCTGCACCAAATAATTTCATTTTTACATTGATGAGATACGTTTATACAGCATAAACCTTGAATAAGCTTATTTTGGCAATTTAGCAGGTTTTAAAAATCCCACCCACATACACAATATTTAGTAGAAACCAAACGAGAGTTCAGTTTCGTACCTATCCTACCCCATCTCACCGATATGCAGAGAAGAATTTGTAACTATCCTTGTAAGTAGCGTGTTGACACTCATCGGAGGATAGCCACGTTTATTAATGCTGCCAGATCTACTTTCATTATCTCGTCCCTGATTGGTCCGGTTTTTTTTATCCACCTCGGTGCATAAATAACACTTTATTCAACGCTCCGTCAAATACAAGGATCAATGTTTAACCTATGGCGTTTTTTTACTAGGGGTAGGAAAATGACTGGTTTCAGTTACAAGCGGTCCATGTTTCGACACTGCAGATTCCAGATAAACTGGGGCCCTTTAAATAACCTAGGCTCACATATGACTCTTTCCTGTATGCCAAGGAGAGATGATGTGGGTCAACTTTATTCAACTCTTACAGTCTTATGGATGGCTAATACTGTCTTAGAGAACGAACCTAGGATTTCTAAAACGATAACCCTTGTACGAGGTACAGAAAAGGGTCTTCATGTACGATCCTAGATTATTCAACGAGCCCCTGGTAGGAAGAGGTGCCGGGAGCATACAATGTCACTCTCTAAGCATAGATTTATTTTATTATTTCTTCTTTTATTTGCTTTATTTAGACTGAAAGAGTGGTCAGCCCAAAGGCCGGTATGATTCACCCTTACAGTATTGTTGTCTGGGTTTGAATTCTGTGCCTTACTTTCTTAAGAGAGCTTTTCATATTTCCTCAATTATGAGCACTTTGAGGGGTATTTTGTGGTCTGCTTGTGGCACATTGATATGGTATTATGCTATACACTAATTCCTGTAATTTGTGATGTTAAATCAGACATATTCTCTGGGATTACCTTCTTCAGTGGAAAGCACCTTATGTTTGGCAGGGTTTTGTCAACATGACACATGTGCTCATTCAAAGAGGCAGTCCAATCATCTGTGGATGCACACTATACAGTGGTTTAGAGCTGAAAAAAGAAACAGCTGCAGTGTCTATGAACCTCATTTATCCTCCTATGTTTGACTTTTATTACCTTTGACCGTTATACATTTTTTTGAATCCCAAATGAAGTTTCTCTATGTGATGTCACTGGGTTGTAGGAGAAATCAGTAAGCACACTCACTACAAAGCCTATGGGAGGAGACTGATAAAATGCAGGTCTGAAGATGTACCTCATAGTTATTCCATATTCACAGACTGCGTTATGTTTTTACCATACTGACATGCTTATATTCGTGCGCACGACTTGAGTCACAGAGAGGAAAGTAAGCAGCGTTGGAGTGGTTCGGTTTTAGGTTCGTGTAAACGCCGCCATTGTTGGCGGGCCTCGTTTTGAGAATAATACGGCCCAGGGCAACCAGGGTGCCATCTGTGAGTGGGAAGTCGAAGTAGGAGCCGCGTCGGTGGCTTTATGGGGCCCCTCATGTATGTAAAAATGTCGTCTGCTAAGTCAACAATAGGCGGCCATCCATAAAGTATACTTGCCAGCAAGTAGAATGAAAGCGACCGGGGTGGGGAGTAGGCTCAGTGGTAAAGAGCACTTGTAATCCCAAGATTGTTTGACGATGTGGTGTGGTGTACAGTCACCTTTGTCCTTCATCCCCAGAATTGGTAGATTTAATGCTATATCAAAGACCAGTCCTTCTCATATCATGTCTATGTGGTGTGGTGTACAGTCACCTTTCTCCGTCATCCCCATCGGTGGTAGATTTACTGCTATATCAAAGACCAGTCCTTCTCATACCATGTCTATGTGGTGTGGTGTACAGTAACCTTTCTCCTTCATCTCCAGCAGTGGAAGATTAACTGTTATATCAAAGGCCATCCTTTTCATACCATGTCTATGTGGTGTGGGAAGCAAAATAACTCTCACCTGGATGAATGTGTAGGGGTGAGATTTCTACCTGATTCATTAATAAAAACTGAACAAGAGGTGGTAATAAGCCATTTTAGCTCCTCCAAGTTGCCAAGTAAGGCCATAGGTCGTCAACATTTCATAGACCGCGTTAGTGTGACGTCCTTCACGTTCTGGCCGCTGATTGGTCAATTTTTGTATTACCCTTGTGCAATGAATAGCACTTTACTGCACGGTTGCCCGAATGCAGGACCCAATATTAAGCCTATGGCGTTTTTATTAGGGGTTGGATAATCGCCTTGTCCCCTGGTGGTATATTACTACACTAGCTGTCGGATCAGGGGGCTGTTGAATAAAGTTCGTTCGTATCTGGTGCTAGTGCTGGACGATACGATAACTGCAACAATAAGGGACATCCTGGACAATGTTTTCCATCCAGTGTTGTACGACAAAAGAGAAGATATTTTATGAATAAATGTATTTGCATATAACACTTTATAAGACCTTTAGTTTACCCTTATAATCAAAACATCTGATGCTTACAGCACATTGTTTTATACAACATAATAGTCCCAAAGACTATTCTAATTGTTTGATTGTTTGGTTTGATTTAACTCCAGTCAACCATTATAGGTCCTTACCAGACTTTCTCAAGGTTCATTTACACCATGGGGGTGGTGATCAAATCTATGTAATGGATTTAGACAGAAATCTCACCCTAAACATTTACCAAGGTGAGACAATTCTGAGATACTTTATTGTCGTTCGTACTTTATTAAACAGCCCCCAGGTCCCGCTATAGGAGGTTGGGCTGAGAGGGTTTAATCACGTTTTGAGACACTTAGCGCGGCATGGCGGGGTGCATGGCGGGACGCGGAGGTGTCACGTGGTGGTGTCACGTGGTGTTGTCACGTGGTGGTGTCACGTGGTGTTGTCACGTGGTGGTGTCACGTGGTGTTGTCACGTGGTGGTGTCACGTGGTGGTGTCACGTGGTGGTGTCACGTGGTGGTGTCACGTGGTGGTGTCACGTGGTGGTGTCACGCGGTGGTGTCACGTGGTGGTGTCACGTGGTGGTGTCACGTGGTGGTGTCACGTGGAGGTGTCACGTGGTGGTGTCACGTGGTGTGTCACGTGACCGTGGCGTACCTCTCCGTACGGGGCCGGTCTTACATCGCAGGCGGCGCTCCCGGCCACACTCTCCCGCCTCTTTACGACACACTGGAGGATCCCTCCACGGTGTGAGCGGCGGGGTCGACATACCACGCGCTCTCCCACGTCATGCCGCCGCCACTTCACCACGGACAGGCGCGTGGTGCTGCCGTACAGTCACCCGCAGACCTATCTGTGTGGGCACGAGAAGGCATACAAATACGTACAGTCACCCGCAAACCTATCTGTGTGGGTACGTGTCACCCGCAAACCTGTGTGGGTACGTGAAGGCTACAAATACGTACAGTCACCCGCAAACCTATCTGTGTGGGCACGAGAAGGCTACAAATACGGACAGTCACCCGCAAACCTATCTGTGTGGGCACGAGAAGGCATACAAATACGTACAGTCACCCGCAACCCTGTGTGTGTGGGTACGTGTAGGCTACAAATACGTACAGTCACCCGCAAACCTATCTGTGTGGGCACGAGAAGGCATACAAATACGTACAGCCACCCGCAAACCTATCTGTGTGGGCACGAGAAGGAATACAAATACGTACAGTCACCCGCAAACCTATCTGTGTGGGCACGAGAAGGCATACAAATACGTACAGTCACCCGCAAACCTATCTGTGTGGGCACGAGAAGGCTACAAATACGTACAGTCACCCGCAGACCTATCTGTGTGGGCACGAGAAGGCATACAAATACGTACAGTATCCCGCAAACCTATCTGTGTGGGTACGTGTAGGCTACAAATACGTACAGTCACCCGCAAACCTATCTGTGTGGGCACGAGAAGGCTACAAATACGGACAGTCACCCGCAAACCTATCTGTGTGGGCACGAGAAGGCATACAAATACGTACAGTCACCCGCAACCCTGTGTGTGTGGGTACGTGTAGGCTACAAATACGTACAGTCACCCGCAAACCTATCTGTGTGGGCACGAGAAGGAATACAAATACGTACAGTCACCCGCAAACCTATCTGTGTGGGCACGAGAAGGCATACAAATACGTACAGTCACCCGCAAACCTATCTGTGTGGGCACGAGAAGGCTACAAATACGTACAGTCACCCGCAAACCTATCTGTGTGGGCACGAGAAGGCATACAAATACGTACAGTCACCCGCAAACCTATCTGTGTGGGTACGAGAAGGAATACAAATACGGACAGCCACCCGCAACCCTGTGTGGGTACAGTTACTGCAACCCTGTCAGTGTGGGTAAAGGCATAACATTCGTGCAGCCACAAGTACCCAAAGACTGCCTAAAGCACTGCAAGACTGCCTCCTCCACGGTACAGTGACCACAACACTGTCTCCTCCATGGTACAGTGACCACAGCACTGTATCCTCCATGGTACAGTCACCACAGCAAGCCACCACAGAAACATACTGCCAAAAGCACTGCAGCCACAAGCCATATTTACAGCCACAAGAACCACAGAACTGCCTTCTCCACGGTACAGTGACCACAGCACTGTCTCCTCCATGGTACAGTGACCACAGCACTGTATCCTCCATGGTACAGTGACCACAGCAAGCCACCACAGAAACATACTGCCAAAAGCACTGCAGCCACAAGCCATATTTACAGCCACAAGAACCACAGAACTGCCTTCCCCATGGTACAGTGACCACAGCACTGTCTCCTCCACGGTACAGTAACCACAGCACTGTCTCCTCCATGGTACAGTAACCACAGCACTGCCTTCTCCATGGTACAGTAACCACAGCACTGCCTTCTCCATGGTACAGTGACCACAGCACTGCCTTCTCCATGGTACAGTGACCACAGCACTGTCTCCTCCATGGTACAGTAACCACAGCACTGCCTTCTCCATGGTACAGTGACCACAGCACTGCATCCTTCATAGTCCAGTGATCACAGCACTGTCTCCTCCATGGTACAGTGACCACAGCAAGCTACACCCACGAGCCATCCATGACACCACCGTATCCTCCAGTACAATCCCCCTCCCCACTGCATAAGCTATACGCTAGACCCTGGATTAAGGCACCAGGAGGACTGTAAAGTGTCGACTCGGACCCTTCCTCCAGTGTCTGAATCTAGGCACCGGGCTGTGGTGCCGTGAAGGGACCCCAGCTCCGTACACACACACACACCCGTTACTCCAGGGTCTGTGGGAGCGCGTAATGCCTACTGGAGGGGCACCGGGGGACAGGGATTACCTCCTAGTGGTGGTGGTGGGGATCATTGCGGTAGGATAATCTTCCCCACGTACATATAACCCCTACACGGAGTTCCTCCAGTGAACGGGAGCGTGCAGTGTTGTTGGAGTACCTCCTGTGTACGGGAGCGTGCAGTGTTGTTAGTATACCTCCAGTGTAGGGGAGCGTGCAGTGTTGTTGATGTACCTCCTGTGTATGGGAGCGTGCAGTGTTGTTAGTATACCTCCAGTGTACCGGAGCGTGCAGTGTTGTTGATGTACCTCCTGTGTACGGGAGCGTGCAGTGTTGTCGGAGTACCTCCTGTGTACGGGAGCGTGCAGTGTTGTCGGAGTACCTCCAGTGTACCAGAGCGTGCAGTGTTGTTAGTATACCTCCAGTGTACGGGAGCGTGCAGTGTTGTTGATGTACCTCCAGTGTACGGGAGCGTGTAGTGTTGTTGATGTACCTCCTGTGTATCGGAGCGTGCAGTGTTGTCGGAGTACCTCTAGTGTACGGGAGCGTGCAGTGTTGTCGGAGTACCTCCAGTGTACCGGAGCGTGCAGTGTTGTTAGTATACCTCCAGTGTAAGGGAGCATGCAGTGTTGTTGGTGTACCTCCAGTGTACCGGAGCGTGCGGTGTTGTCGGAGTTCCTCTAGTGTATCGGAGCGTGCAGTGTTGTCGGAGTACCTCCTGTGTACCGGAGCGTGCAGTGTTGTTGCTGGAGTTGTTTCATATTGGGTGTGTCTCTATCTGCACCTCGCCCACCTGTTTGGCCCCTGTCCCGTGGAGGTATGATGCCTCCAGGGCGGGTCAGGTACAGGTAGGCAGGCTCTGACTCCGTGTCGAGTGTACGCGGTGAGGTGTGTCCACTGCAGGATTTATAAAATATCTGTGCGGAATTCTCCGGTGTGTGGCGCATCTTATAACAGTCAGGGTCAAGTCTGTAGCACTGAAACATACATGCCACCTGGACTCAAGAGGATATCACTATATCAAACCCGTCACACAGGCTCAAGTGGATATCACTGTATTAGACCTGTCACTTAGACTCAAGAGGATATCACTATATCAGACCTGTCACACAGGCTCAAGTGGATATCACTGTGTTACACCTGTCACTTAGACACAAGTGGATATCACTATATTATACCTGTCACCTGGACTCAAGAGGATATCACTATAATATACCTGTCACTTAGACACAAGTGGATATCACTATATTATACCTGTCACCTGGACTCAAGAGGATATCACTATAATATACCTGTCACTTAGACACAAGTGGATATCTCCATATCATACCTGTTACACAAACTCAATTGTTCACTGCAGGATTTATACTCAAAGCGAATAATGTGTTCATCGTTGATGGATGTGCGTGCAATTATAAATGAATAACTGAAACATTTGGGTTACATTCAGTCAATGGATCGTTTTCTGTAAACCACCTGCATCCAGTCAAATTGCCATTTCTGCAACTCCCTGAGACTAGGATTCAAATACATCAGGCACCAGTGGGTCTTGAGGTATTTTGGTCTTGTGTGATTGGTCATGGTCAGCTGGGTATACCTCTAAGACCCGGAGACACTGGCTCCCTGCTACTTTCCCAATAACACAGAGAATAACTTACAGAAAGTAAAGGAATATTATTTTTGAAGTACACTGGAAGCATATATGTGTGACCTTTAGGCAACCTATATAGACCGTGCCAGCACGCTCTAATAATATCTGTGCAGAATTCACCGTTGTTCGGTGCATGTTTAGTCTGTAACACTATATCATACAGCCACCTAGACACAAGTGGATATCACTATATCAAACCTGTCACACAGACACAAGTGGATACCATTATATTATACCTGTCACTTAGACTCAAGAGGATATCACTATATTACACCTGTCACAAGTGGATATCACTGTATTACACCTGTCACAAGTGGATATCACTGTATTACACCTGTCACTTAGACTCAAGTGGATATCTATATATCAAACCTGTAAATCATACTCAAGTGGATATCACTCTATCATACCTGCTGTATGCAAATTTCTGGATTGTCTTGTTTCGTTCACAGGAATGCAAAAGCTCGAGAGGTTTATTACTGGAGCAGGCAGGCTCTGTCATATAAGGATACAAACCCTGTATAATGTGAAGCCCACCTCACCATCTGAGTTCTGGAACATAACATTACTATATCGTATGAAGCATTGAGCCTAGGATTGTAAACAATCGTTATATTGTATAAAATCTAGCATTGTCAGCTACCATAGAAGCTCAGTACTGAAGATTGACCTATCATGTAGTTTGCAGCCTTAAAGCAAAGTCAATCACATTACTGTAGCCAGCATTGAATATGAACTCTTGTGTGTTGTTGAACATAACACTAACACTGTGGTGTTACCTATTGGCAGTCATAACACACAAGCCCAATAGTGTACATAGAACAGAGTGTTCTGTGAGTATATAGACCGAGGAATTCACTGCTCTCCTGCACACCCACCTACCCTAGAGCTAGAAGTACTATTCTGTTCAATAACTTATGCCTACAAAGGTACAGGGTACATGGAGACCTCGTGCGAGGGTTATCGTTTGATGATATTCAAGCTTGTTCGCTAAGACAGTCCTAGCTGACGGAAGGCCGACCATACGCGTTGAATAAAGTTGGCCCATATCATCCCTGGGTCTCGTTGGCATACAGGAAAGGGTTTTCATGTACGAGCCTAGATTATTCAACAGGCCCCTGGCTCCTTGATCATGCCCACAGGAGAATTCTGCCCGCACCCCTAGCGGCGGCTTCTTCCGGAGACATCCTGAACATCCAGCGGCCATTTTGTGGATAATCGGCTGGTTCTGGGCAAGCTGGTCCTCACCACAAGACGCCACCTCGCGGCTAACCCGGATAACACACGGCGATGGGTTCCTAAATCTGCTCCCAAATACGGGTATTTCGTACGGAATGCGGATTTAGGGACTGTGCTTCACGACCAGCCGCGGAATATTGAGCGGCGACAAGAAAGTGCGCTCAAACTTACGAGGGTTAATTTCCCAGGAGGTTTGCTACCGGGGCTGGGTGTTTGGAAAGATTTGAACGGGAAGAGTTGGTTATGTTCCGTGGATGTGCAGAAGGAGGTGTCTATATAGTATTAGAGGGAAGATGAGGTGAACCAAGGTGTGCTTACAGCCAGGATTACCCGTCATCTGATGGTTAACTGGAGTGGTTTGTGGTAGAGAAAGGCGTCATATCTTGGAGAGTATCCTTGATTGTTTATGCTGAAATCTTCAACTTCTGTACACAGCATACACTCTCCAGACACATTCTCCTCACATAGCTACCATATACGTCATACACTCTCCAGACACAATTTCCTCACATAGCTTCTATAAAATCATACACTCTCCAAACACATTCTCATCACATAGCTACCATATACGGTATACACTCTCCAAACATATTCTCATCACACTGCTGCCATATACGTCATACACTCTCCTAACACATTCTTCTCACAGCTTCCATAGACGCCTACACTCCCCAAACACATTCTCATTACAGCTACTATATAAATCATACACTCTCCAGACACATACTCCTCCCACAGCTTCTATACACATCATACACTCTCCAGACATACTCTCTTTTCAAAGTCAACTATCATATACACCCACAGAAACAAGTGAACATTTTACTTTCTGAGGCATGATCCATCTCATTACCAGATGGTAATTGTTTATCAAGATACCCCCATATAAACAACCCTATTTACTAGGGCAACCTCTACCTTGATATTGAACGAATAACCTCATTACTGCAGTTCAGGGAATCCTTCATGACAGCCAGTGTAACTAGGCTACTTGTCCACCCGTCATTCTGCCTGTGATACCCCACTTAGTCTGAGCCCGAGCTCACTCACCAAGCAGTCACCACCCGGCCACACCTCACCCGCACCTCGCTGGGCCTGTACACACCTGGGGCTCCCCTCACACCACTCAGTCGTGAGGTGCTCGTGGGAAGCGGCCACTTCTACCTGCCGCGCGCTGCCAGCTGACATTCACTCTCCAGACACAATCTCCTCACACTGCTACCATATAAACATACTCTCCAAACACATTCTCTTCATTCAGCTACAATATAATCATACACTCTCCAGACACAATCTCCACACACAGCTACCACACACGACATTCACTCTCCAGACACAATCTCCTCACACTGCTTCCACATACGTAATACACTCTCCAGACACAATCTCCTCACTCAACTTCCACAGACGTCACACACTCTCCAGACACAATCTCCTCACACTGCTACCACACACGACATTCACTCTCCAGACACAATCTCCTCACTCAATTTCCACATACGTCACACACTCTCCAGACACAATCTCCTCACACTGCTACCATATAAGCATATTCTCCAAACATATTCTCTTCATTCAGCTACTATATAATCATACACTCTCCAAACACAATCTACTCACGCAGATTCCACATACCTCATACACTCTCCAAACACATTCTGTTCATTCAGCTACCATATATACATCATACACTCTCCAAACAGATTCTCCTCACACAGCTACCAAATACGTCATACACTCTCCAAACACAATCTCCTCACACAGCTACTACATACGTCATATATTCTCCAAACACATTCTTTTCATTCAGCTATTCGATACTTCAGTCACAGCTTTCCATAGACGCCATACACTCTACAAACACACTCTCCCTACACATATTCCGCATACGTAGTACACTCTCCAAACACATTCTGTTCACACAGCTTCCTTATGCGCCATACACTCTCCAAACACATTCTCCTCACTCAACTCGCGGCAGACGACATTTGACCTCACTCTCCACTCACTCTCCACTCAGTGAGTCAGCGCCGAGACGCGCGGGCGGGCGGCGGGCGGCGGGCCACACACACACGTGATTAAAACAAGGCGGGAGATTTCTCCACTTTCGTCTGCCTCCACTCACCTCCGTCCCCGACACACAGTTCACGCGGGGCTCGGTCTCTGAAGGTTCGCTGCTCCACCCAGGATCGTCTGCGATCAGGATTTTACCAGACGTAGGCTGCAGTGGATTTAACATCAAGTTATTGAACCAGATTACAGTAAACAGCATCCAGGAGTGTGGTTTAGGCCAAATCAGTTCAGGTATTATTGGTACCTATACTCTAGAGGCTTATAGATATATATGTATATACTCTAGAGTTATTATAGATTTTTTTTTGTCTTACAATAGTCCATAATCTATGTAGATACTCGAGAGATATTATAGATATCTACATATACTTAAGAGGTATTTCAGGTATCTATGGATATACTCTAGATGTATCATAGCTATCCTTGGATATACTCTCAAATGTGGCCACGTCAATTACACTAGTGGCGCCTCCTGTGATACCAACCCCGAAACAGGATTACTCTCTAGCTTCAGTAATTTCTATTCTGACTGGAGGCTATAGTTTGATCTTGGACGTGCCTATATGAAACTGGTTCCATTGGATTTATTATAAGTGCTGCAGATCTTTACAGAGCTTAACAAGGAGTAGATAGATTCCTGTCGTAGACGGAAAAGCGCAGAACCCTGCTTGTGAGGTGTCACATCTGGTATTGAGTAATCGTTCAGCGGTGGAAACACAATGTGAGATGAAATCTGAGACTCATTTGGTTCATAACTACAGAATCCCCACAGCTGTTTCTACATTATCAAAAGACTTTTACCGCCCTCCATTATCTGTCGTAGGGATGCTCGGAATCCCCCTTACATATATCACTTCGACACCCTCAAGCGGAGAATACAAAATCTGTGTTAAAAACCCACCAGGTTGGTAAACAATGGACACCTTTCCACTGCGTAGTGCCACAAGACGACTCAACACGGAAAGAGAAAAAACGTCCTCCGTCCACTGTCCACCGAATTAAACCGCCATTTTTTACACACACAAAAAACACATCTAATTTGCACAGAATACAAATCTACAAAAACAAAATGGATGCTTCGGATACACTTTAACCGAATGGGCCAACGGCACGGGGGAGGTATTCGCCCTGCAGAGTCCAGAGACCCAGTGGCCGGCCCCATGATAGGGACGTGGTACCAGGAAATGAATGGGCGGACAGGGACCGCAGGGCGGGGGACCAGGAGGAGTCTCTCCTGCCCCAGCCTCAAGGTCAAGGCCATGACCCCACACCAGGGGTCACTGCTGGGAGACGGCTGGGGTGCCGCCACCTGGCGTCAAGACGGGTACGTCGATATGCAGCAGCGCCACCATGCGGATATGCCCGGAACTACCACGAGGTGGCGCCACAGTCACCATGGTCACGTGGACAGCCGAAGGTAAAGTGAACTTCCGGTTTTCAAGTTCCGGTTTAGAACTTAAACTTTTTTCTTCTTTTTTTTCAAACTGTCAAAAGATCGATCTTCCATGAATGATGATACCCACGCGATGGTTGAAGCTTATAGTGATATATTACTATACACCTATATGTATGAAATACCACCTGTTGTTAGGGGTGTAGTATAAATAATGTTCGCGCCCGCCATGACAGTGGGCTGTAGTGAATGGCAGTGGTTTTCGCGGTGCAGAAAAGTTAATAAAACGGCGTTTCTAAACGATTAGGAAGTGTACAGTAATAAGAAAATGTAATTACTGAGCCCGAATAGGTAGCCGTTCTCAGACTTTTGACACAAAAATATGGCCTTCCCACCTGTGGCGTCATACTGTATTTTTGGGTCAAAAGACCGAGAACGGCCATCCCTTTAGGTTCAGTAACCCTGTATTCTCATAAAACAAAGGTTTGGTGAAGAAGATGACTATGATAAGAACGCTCAGACAGAAGGATATTGACATTTGAGTGTTTAGGAACATGAAACAACGTCACTATTGGGTAGCGGCACAAGCTAACAGGTCGAGTTATCCTTTAGTTGTGTGTTTGGAGGCTTTTTGGTGGGTGATTGTGTCAAGATCTTTCCAGAGAGTTACTCCCCTATAAGCAGAGGCTTAGGGGATATATGTGTCTGTGGTGTATTTTTCTTCTTCTAAATGATTGGACTACATGTGTAGTAGGTGTGGGGTATGGTGGCTGGTAGTAAATAATATGGAGAAACCAAACAAGAGTTAGTCGTGTTGTTGTTTATCGCACGACGGCAAGATCGCATATTACTGCACAAGGCAAAGCCGAGAGCAGTAATACGCGATCTTGCCGGAGTGCGATGAACAATAATACGACTAACTCGAGTATGGTTTAGAATTTATCCTACCCTGCCCGTCTAAATTACTTCTACATTAACAAATGACGTCATTTGTCAAGTGTATCCCACTAGAGCAATATTTTTCATTTTTCTGAACTCCAGACCGAATACAGTGACCCAATGTTAAGCCTATGGAGTTTTTATTAGGGGTAGGATAACATGAAGGAACTGGATCAAGATCCCTAGCCACTGAAAAGACGCCATGAGATTTGGTTGTGTAGTAGTCACACAAGACAAAGACATGTAAGATTAGGTAGAAAACCAAAACAAATGGCGGATTATCAGAGGATACAGATTGAGTGCGGTTCGGATTTTATCTTGCCCCTATTATTATATACCGATGCACGAATGTCTCAGGTTTATGCCCCAGTAGTAATGATTTTATTCGTCCACAGTGTGGCGTAATATATATAATACTACCCGCTGTACCACGTGACCACTCATTCTCCTATTTAGTGAGTTGTAGAATGGTATTCTTAATGATTTCTAGGTATATAATAATAAAAAGACATAGTGAGTGTGTCTGAATTCCATCTGTTCCTCGATAATTTGGTCAGAAATACTCACCTCATTATTCGAATTCGGTGAGTATTTCTGACCAAAATATCTCTGAACAGATTCCATTCAGACACACTAACCATGTCTTTCTAAATAATTTGGTTAGTTATCTTTCTATATTACTGACTGATGGGCTAATGTTTGTGACATCATCCCCCAGTGAGTATATTTCTATAATATTTCATAGGCATTGAGTATGGGTTCCAGGTATTATCTATATGTGATAATTGCATAGACCTGCATCGAGAATCGTATAAATAGCCAATAGACAATCGAATGAATAGACAATAGACAAGAGGATTGTTTATTTTACGATTCGAGTGTAGTTCTAGATTTATCTCACCCCTTTCACTGACAAAAGAATACTCTCGCAGTATCAGAATAATTCAAATCACTTTGCAAATCCAGTTAGGAGCATTTAAATCTCCATGTTGATCTCTTGTCCTCTCTATGAAATCCTGGCGGCTGATTGGTCATTCACTCCGCCACAGCCATGGCGTAGTATTGTCACTTTACGGGGGTAACCGTTGAGTATTTTCTGTTAAAGTTATTCCTGTGGCTAAACTTGTACCAGGGATGAGAAAAAAACCAGAGCTGAGATATTGAGGCAGTGTAGACATGCTAAGCATAAGTAAACACCGGATGGTCAATTTGTATAGTTATAAAACATGTGTGTAGACAGCCCAACAGGACTCCGGCAAAAATACATGTACCAAAAAGACTCTTTCTTGAAGGGAAGTATTTTTTGTTTTTTCGCACCATAGTAAAGGAATCTGGGATTGATTCCAAGGGCGGGTGTTGGGTGTGTGCTGGCCACATTTTTCCATAGCATGGATTTGAATTACCAGCCTCCCAATCTGAATCAAACACCAATAGCATTGTGCTTACATGCGTGCCTGCTAAAGCATGTCAACGCAAAGTAGGTGGCTCCAAGCCGAAACTTTGCGACTATGTCTGACCGTGTGTGGAGCAGCAATCTGCTTGGAGAGCGGCATTCAGAGGTGGTTTTTGATTCCATATGTCAACGCTAGGCGGCCACCTGTGCCCCTCTCCAATTCGGAGGCACAAAAAGACGCGGTCGACGCTGTCGCCATGGGGATCGTATGCAAATTAGCCCAGCGTTCACCTGTCACGTGGTTCCGGTTAGTTTTCTACCTCCTTTTCTAGAGAATGGATAATATTTCCATCCTTTCTGACCACATCGGGGGAGAGGAGAGTAGGGGGATTCAAAGATTGCAAGCAGTGTCAGAACTATCGACTAGATAGCTAATAAGATTCTGATGCTTTTAGTTTAAGCTAGAAGTTTAAAATCCCTGTGTGTTCCCTTACATGTCCGGAAACCATGTAGTTATAGACTCAAATACAAACTGAAATTCATGCATATTGTATCTCAGACCGTCAGTGGTGATTTGCAGGGTAAACCAGAGACATTATGGCCCCAAACCATATGTACAGACAAGAACTTTAATGTACTATGATCAACGAGTATAAAGATGTGTCATTTATATAAGCTCAATATTTGTATGACAAGTATAATGCGTTCAGTTAATGTAAGCCTAAATTCTATAAGACAAGTATAACGCATTCACTTGATTTAAGCCTGAATTCTATATGACAAGTACAACACTAGTACTATGAGTTTATATAAGCCTACATTCTGTATGACGAGTAATACGTATTCAGTTAATATAAGCCTAAATTCTATATGACACATACTTATATAGAACGTCCTGACCATGCTGTACAAGTCACAGAACGAGATGCTAATTTACGGTGTGTACGGAATTCGGCATAAACGCCTCAGTCCGTACAAACGGCTAATTAGCATCGAGTTCTGTGACTTGTACAAGCATGGTTGGACGTTATATATTTACTCTATACCCGAAATTGAAAAAAAAAATCAATTTCATTTTTCTTAACAACCAAAATTTTAATAAATGTGTATGGGTAGGTAGTCCGTATTTTGGTGTAAGGACCACTGGTCCGTACAGTATGTTTACGTCATATACCGAAACGGTGCGTATTTACAGTATATACGGCATGGGTATATAGTAAACGGTGCGTATTTACAGTATATACGGCATGGGTATATATATATAGTAAAGTCTCAAGTCTAAGTTCTGCATGACAAGTACAAGAAGTTCAGTTAATGTAAGCCTAAATTTTATATGACAAGTACGAGACGTTCAGTTAATGTAAGCCTAAATTTTATATGACAAGTACAAACGTTCAGTTAATGTAAGTCTAAATTTTATAAGACAAGTACAAAACGTTCAGTTAATGTAAGCCTAAATTTTATTTGAAAAGTACAAGACGTTCAGGGAATGTAAGCCTAAATTTTATATGACAAGTGCAAGATGTTCAGTTAATGTAAGCCTAAATTTTATACGACAAGTACAAGACGTTCAGTTAATGTAAGCTAAACTAGTATATGACAAGTACAAGACGTTCAGTTAATGTAAGCTAAACTTGTATATGACAAGTACAAGATGTTCAGGGAATGTAAGCTAAACTTGTATATGACAAGTACAAGACGTTCAGTTAATGTAAGCTAAACTTGTATATGACAAGTACAAGACGTTCAGTTAATGTAAGCTAAACTTCTATATGACAAGTACAAGACGTTCAGTTAATGTAAGCTAAACTTGTATATGACAAGTACAAGACGTTCAGTTAATGTAAGCTAAACTTGTATATGACAAGTACAAAATGTTCAGGGAATGTAAGCTAAACTTGTATATGACAAGTACAAGACATTCAGGGAATGTAAGCTAAACTTCTATATGACAAGTACAAGACGTTCAGTTAATGTAAGCTAAACTAGTATATGACAAGTACAAGACGTTCAGTTAATGTAAGCTAAACTTGTATATGACAAGTACAAGATGTTCAGTTAATGTAAGCTAAACTAGTATATGACAAGTACAAGACGTTCAGGGAATGTAAGCTAAACTTGTATATGACAAGTACAAGACGTTCAGTTAATGTAAGCTAAACTTCTATATGACAAGTACAAGACGTTCAGTTAATGTACGCTAAACTTGTATATGACAAGTACAAAACGTTCAGGGAATGTAAGCTAAACTTGTATATGACAAGTACAAGACGTTCAGGGAATGTAAGCTAAACTTCTATATGACAAGTACAAGACGTTCAGTTAATGTAAGCTAAACTAGTATATGACAAGTACAAGACGTTCAGTTAATGTAAGCTAAACTTGTATATGACAAGTACAAGACGTTCAGTTAATGTAAGCTAAACTTGTATATGACAAGTACAAGACGTTCAGTTAATGTAAGCTAAACTTGTATATGACAAGTACAAGACGTTCAGTTAATGTAAGCTAAACTAGTATATGACAAGTACAAGACGTTCAGTTAATGTAAGCTAAACTTGTATATGACAAGTACAAGACGTTCAGTTAATGTAAGCTAAACTTGTATATGACAAGTACAAGACGTTCAGTTAATGTAAGCTAAACTTGTATATGACAAGTACAAGACGTTCAGTTAATGTAAGCTAAACTTGTATACGACAAGTACAAGACGTTCAGGGAATGTAAGCTAAACTTGTATATGACAAGTACAAGACGTTCAGTTAATGTAAGCTAAACTTGTATATGACAAGTACAAAACGTTCAGTTAATGTAAGCTAAACTTGTATATGACAAGTACAAGACGTTCAGTTAATGTAAGCTAAACTTGTATATGACAAGTACAAGACGTTCAGTTAATGTAAGCTAAACTTGTATATGACAAGTACAAGACGTTCAGTTAATGTAAGCTAAACTTGTATATGACAAGTACAAGACGTTCAGTTAATGTAAGCTAAACTAGTATATGACAAGTACAAGACGTTCAGTTAATGTAAGCTAAACTTGTATATGACAAGTACAAGACGTTCAGTTAATGTAAGCTAAACTTGTATATGACAAGTACTCCGCATTCTAATGCCTCCCCCGTGTACGTGGTAAATCTAGTCACACACCAGCCACAATCTCAGCTTACCATTGAGCAGAGGCTCATAGAAACTCGTGCAATTCGACTCGGCCGAGGCTCGCATTTCACGCTGCCTTTCAGACGACATACACTTCATTTGGCGCGTATAGGGACGCTCAATATTCACCACTGGGCGTCACAATGAAGTCGTCTGCCGCACCACTCTCCCAGCAGATCCTTAGCAGCACTAGCGCTAATCTCTGCCTCAACCCAGTGACGTCATATGCTGGTACCTGGGTACCCTCTAACGACAGGGGGAACCAGGCAATATTTCGGATTCAAAACAAGGCAAATGTCAAAAGTTATGAAACTCAAACCATTCATATATTTTGAGTTGGGTATCGCCATTTTTTTCAGCTGCATGCTGGGACGGAGGCAGGAATTCCTGACTCAAGATGGCAGCCCCTAACAATCTTAGTTTGAGCAGAGAACTAGAATCCCTGGAAGGCCCACTCGCCGTGCAGCCCTGTTAACTAGTGGCGCGCATTCAGGACTTGCACACTGGCGCCATCTTGTAATGGCCGCCTAAGAAAGTCGATCGAAAACGAGGCGAGCCCTCTCCACTCAGTCCTGAGTCATGATAAAGGCTAGTGTTTTTCTAACTTGAAAGATGGAAATCGCTCTCAGGTCATAACTAATCGGCCGATTTTTAAAAACAATACATTGTTAGAAAGCTGAGACTTAGGCCTATCTGTTTATATACATGTGTTATTGATAAGATTTCCTGTCATAGAATGAACATCGGAATTGTTTAGGTGAAAAAAAACATTAAAACATGTCTCTTCCCGGTTTTCACAGCGATTTTAGGAAAAATCTATCGCGATGACATATAGAAATAAACATCTTATCCTTTTAGCTATATCAAGACGATTAAAATGATACCTGTATTGTCAGGCTGTGACAGATATTTCCTGAGCTGCAGGAGCAGTATCGGAAATGCAATAATAACAGGAAATCAAATTCTTTTGGTGCTCTTTTTGACTCCTTGTCATCTGTCATTATGCTCCATTATCCCAGGAAATATTCATCACAGACTGACAATAAAGGTATCATTTTAATCGTCTTCAACTACCTAAGAAGTTAGAATGGTAATATCTATAGGTCATCGCAATAGATTTTTCATTAAATCAGTGTAAAGACAGGAAGGTAACATGTTTTAGTTTTTTTACCTAAAACAATTCCGATTTTCTATCTATGACAGGAAATGTTACCCATAACAAATGTATATTATAAATAGTACCAACAGATAGGCCTAAATCTCAGCTTTCTAACCATGTTTTTATTATAGAATTCGGCCAGATATTTATGACAGAAGAACGATTTATATTTTAATTATTATAAAGGTATTAGGCACCTGCTACAGTGTTGGCATCACTCTGACAGTGCACGCCTCGTTCTGGAGTGCGGAAATTTCGCTGGTTCCCGGCTGGTACTTTATCAAATACATAGAACCAGCGAAACCCGTTATCACGGCGATCGCCGCGCCACGCTTATGTGCAAGAGGTGAATGCACCCGTTCCTACAGTGGAACAAAACACCCGGTTCACGCTTCTAGCATGGCCGACTAGTGCTGCTGATAACGTACCCTGGTTCCTGGGGTATCCGCTAGTTGTCCTGGCGGCCACTTTTTAAATGTGTCAAATGGGTAACTGGATGTCCACCTCCCCTCTATCTTGAAAACAAGTTCGTCTCATAGGCACAACGTTGAACAGCCGTGAATGGGCTTTCCAGGGATTCTGGTTCTTTGGTTTGAGCTTGTGTGCCCTGGCCCTGGCGACAACAGACTGTACTAGAGTCTAGTGATATTAATGTCTACGGCTCGTGCCGTTGTTGTGACTGGTGGGATGTGTTTACAAGGTATCGATGTGACGTTAACACTGGGCACTAACCCTCAGCCAGCTTCGATCTTCCACGTCCGGCTGTTTGCACGGTACACGGTCATCTCGGCCCCATCGGCATCTCGGACCCCTTTTTGTGCGGTCATCTCGGCCCCCTCGCGACCGCGTTTCGCACTCCCGATTTCGCGGGTTCAGGATAGGGTTAATGTTAGGGATAGGGTTAGGGATAAGGTTAGGGTTAGCGTTAAGGTTTGGGATAGGGTTAGGATAAGGGATAGGGATAGGGTTAAGGTTTGGGATAGGGTCAAGGTTTGGGATAGGGTTAGGGATAGGGTCAAGGTTTGGGATAGGGTTAGGGATAAGGTTAAGGTTTGGGATAGGGATAGGGATAGGGTTAAGGTTTGGGATAGGGTTAGGGATAAGGTTAAGGTTTGGGATAGGGTTATCACACATGTTTTGTAAGATATGCTTTTCTTTTGTAGATTCTTTATTGTGGATAATAGACAAATAATATAATACAGCAAAGCTGGGAATCCATATTTTGGGTAAGTAATTACATCGGAAGACATTCACCGTTTTCGTGCATGAAGGGGTGGAAGCTGTGAATGCGGGGGGCCGAGGTGCCGATGGGTCCGAGGTGCCGTAGGGGGTCCGAGATGCCAAAGGGGCCGAGACATCCGGGAATCGTTTGCACACTGCACTGTGCTATAGGACAAAGAGTGATTGCTAGTTCTGCCATCATCCGCCAGGAAATGGTAATATAGTGGCACTGTAGTGAGGGGACAATAACCATCTTCTGTTGATATAATCTATAGATAATGGAGACGAGGCTAAAACCCCTTAAAAAGCAAAACAAATATCTTAAACAAAATCTATTTATAACTGGCCCCGTCACCTGGTGTTATTTGTAATGTCGGGGGCAAGATGGCCGCCTCCATTACACAATAGCTATGTGCGATATAGGGTGATCATATATCTACGGCTGGAAGGTGGTTTTGTGTACGAGTGGCCGTATCTCCGAGTAGTTGACGCATAGTAAAATCCGAGCAAGTAGCGAGGATATTACGTCGTCAACTACGAGAAGATTACGGTCACTCGTATACAAAAACAGTCGTTATTGTATTTTTTACCCACCTACAAGATTAATGACAGGTTTATTGCAATTAGAATGTTTCTGCAGGACATTTACTTTCAGACACCAAAGCACTGTCAAGCGTGGCAGTAATTCGGTGTAGACTTACACCAATAATAAAGTTTGCCATTAACCTGTGATTTTAGCATGCAAAGTGTGTCATTACACTGATTTCTGATGGTAAGTGAGATTATTATGATTGATTCTAAATAATTAACATTAAATGAACATTCAAGAATCTTATTCTGAAGTACATAATGATTTTACCTCATTATGGACAGGTCTATTTTTCTGGAATATAATGCAGGAGATTCTGACATGCCTGAATCTCCGGGTAGCTGTTTCCAGGTGCCCTATACATTTCCTATGGAGACTCCGTATTAGGTGGGTATAACTAGTTAGAGACATCAAGCTATGTCGCACGTTTTCGCTCTTCCTTCTATCATTCTGCCAATGGCGCCACGTTTCTGATATAAAAACAGGTTTTCTATCCGACAGAAAGTTGGCGACAATGTATAGCGCTTGAAGCAGGAGGGGATTTGTCTGAAATCTTAGTCACAAAGACACTAATATCTCACTTACCTGAACATACGGGGCCCACCACAAACTCGTATTGTCCCGGGAAAATCAGACATAGAAGTTTTATATTGCCTATAACAGTTGGAACAGGTCTGTCTAGCCAAGAGCGGGAGCGTCGGTGTGATTCTAAAACAATGTCTGACATGTAAGGCACATACAGAGGACGAATATTGGAGTTTCCTCGCATTTATTATCCACCTATTACAAAGTGTCCACAGAAAACACACAGGGAGTTTGTACGGATATAGCCGGCGCATACGGTTATGTTGTTTGCTCCAGGTGGCGCATACGGAAAAATAGTGCGTAGGGAAAAATAGTGCATAACTAAAACGAAATGATATTGACATGCAACTTGTCCAGAAAAGTTTGATAATAAATACACAATATTACCACGATTTCGATCTGAGTGGCCGTATTCTCCGCGTAGTTGACGCGAAGTAAAATTCGGAGCGATAGCGAGGAGTATTACGTAGTGTCAACTGCAAGGAGAACACGGCCACACAGATCGAAATCATTGTAATATTGTATTTATTACTCACCTTTCGAGTAAGGGGTGAAAATCTTTAACTGGAAAATGCGCTTTCCCGGTGAGGTGTGCGCTGAAGACATACCAGCAGTCGTTTAAGCGGATCGCTCGTCTTTGAAATCACCTTTCGAGTAAGTATCAGGAAAAAAATCTGTATATTTCACAGACCCAGGACTCTGTGTATTTCACAGACCCAGGGGGCTGTTGAATAAAGTTCAATTTTCTGGTGCTGTGCTGGACGATACGATAGCTCCAACGATAATCGACATTTTTTCTATTCAGTGTTGTACGACAAAACAGAAGATAATTACTTATTTGTATATCAGACCTCATAAAAGGTTTAAGTCACTCTCAACATAAGATACCTTTTTGTCGTTCGTAGATTATTCAACGGCCCCAGGACTCAGGGGCCTGTTTAATAATCTAGGATCGTACATACAGACCCTTTTCTGTAGGGCAAGGAGACCCAGGGACGATGTGGGGCAACTTAATTCAACACGTATAGACGACCTTATGGACGGCTAAGACTGTTTTTGCAAACAAACTTAGAAATTATGAAACGATAACCCTTGTCCGAGGTACAGGAAAAGTGTCTTCGGATACGATCCTAAATTATTAAACAGGCCCCTGTGTATCAGACAGACCCTGTATATTTGACAGACTGTATATTTGACAGGCCTAGTCTCCAGACGAGGTGGGGAGAGTTTCACCGGCTTCAGGCCCGTATTTGTCTACCTCTAGGTAAACGTCAGCCGTGTCAGCCACAATATGCCGGAGAAGTACTCACGTGCCTCACTGGGAGATGTCAAGCTGCATTACTGCGCTGATTCTATAGACTCGTCCACGAGTAGTCACTCGTTACACTCACTCTGCACCTCACACGCCCGCAAGGTGCTGAACATGTACAAAGTGCGTTATGGGTGCTTTACAAATTTATCTTGTATTAACACCCAACAGCCATGGGTGTGGAGTATATTTAAAGGCATATCCTACAATTCCCAGTGGCGCCACCTGCTGATTTTCAAATATTCCCCTTCATCCATTGAAATTGGTGGTTTGTAGCATATTCCAAACTCAAAAGAGCAAAATTTGAGTTTTGTCTAGTTTGACCTATTCCAATAGGCAAAATAGGCTCTTTTTCATATGCTTGATTTATATAGGAAATGTACTGAAAAATGTCGTAGCCTATGATCCATGGGGGCTGCCATGACGCCCCCCCGAGTAGGTGTTCTTCACTAAAGGAGGTGAAAAAGTAGGTGTTCTTCACTAAAGGAGGTGTGAAAGAAGTGAGTGATAATTGGGAAGTGTCACAACTCTAGCCTTGCTGACATATGTACATAGAAAGTGTTCCATGTGAAAAACCTCATGTTCTGGGTTTAATCATTATGTCATCCTGCTCTAGGTGGGTGTAGAGAGTCAAGGGAACCATGGTTTAACATTGAAAGGCAGTTGAATTTCATAAGAACAAAGAGCCAGAATACAGGTTCTGTCCCCCCAAAGGGGCTTGCCATACTGTTGGCCACCTAGTGACTGCTTCATGAACTAACAATGTTCAAGGTTAGACACTATTCTTCCATACAATGACAGTTTAGTGTCTATACATTGATTACCATCCAGATATGCTAGGGTTTATTGAAACACCATGATATTTGTTGTAGATACTAAAATTCACAGAATTAGGAAGATTTCCGTTTTTTTCCCCCACATATCCCACTGGCATTTCTGTACCACGTTCTATAGATCCCCACATTTTAGAGCGTGCATTGATGATGGACCTGTTTCAGCGTTTACTCGGGCGTCTTGATGGAACTTTTTCCCGAGAAATGCTCAAGCAGACGACATTTGTATGGCTTTTGGCGCCAAATTGAGGACGGCTTTGTTTACACAGACGCCGTTTGGTTTACCTTTCGCACGCTCCTAGTCGCCTGCTCAGGAGACAACTGAGGGGTGGGGGGGGGGGAGAAGGACGACTAGACTTGCTCAAGTCTCTGATTAAGAATAAAGTTCATTTAAGTATGTATCCTTCTCTGATTGGCCTATGAATCAAAGACTTGTCCAGTATGAACCAAATCTCCTGTTTATGGCCCCAAGCCGCTTCCTGTAACCCTATACTTTCTCCTACCCCTCCTCCTCCCCTACTTCAGTTCTCTGGCTGCCTGTGTTGTCATAGCACTAAATCTTGCCTGCCCCTGACTGAGACTCGATTGAGATCAAAGTGAGAGGGTATCAATCTCCCAGCAGATATTCTGACCAGTAGCCAGGATATATGTATGGAGAGTGTTGGGAATGCTGGAGTTAAGCAGCGCCAGAGATCAACACCCTTACCGATTGTACCAGTCCCTGTATCCCAACGAGGAGGGTAGCCATAGGATGCAGGGACTGGAGCCAGTATCCCAGTGAGTAGGGTAGTCATAGGATGCAGGGACTGGAGCCAGTATCCCAGTGAGGAGGGTAGTCATAGGATACAGGGACTGGAGCCAGTATCCCAGCGAGGAGGGTAGCCATAGGATGCAGGGACTGGAGCCTGTATCCCAGTGAGGAGGGTAGCCATAGGATGCAGGGACTGGAGCCTGTATCCCAACGAGGAGGGTAGCCATAGGATGCAGGGACTGGAGCCAGTATCCCAGCGAGGAGGGTAGCAATAGGATGCAGGGACTGGAGCCAGTATCCCAACAAGGAGGGTAGTAATAGGATGCAGGGGCTGGAGCCAGTATCCCAGCGAGGAGGGTAGCCATAGGATGCAGGAACTCGAGCCAGTATCCCAGTGAGGAGGGTAGCCATAGGATGCAGGGACTGGAACCTGTATCCAAATGAGGAGGGTAGCCATAGGATGCATAGACTGGAGCCTGTATCACAGCGAGGAGGGTAGCCCTAGGATGCAGGGACTGTAGCCAGCATCCCAGTGAGGAGGGTAGTTATAGGATGCAGGGACTGGAACCAGTATCCCAGCGAGGAGGGTAGCCATAGGATGCAGGGACTGGAACCAGTATCCCAGCGAGGAGGGTAGCAATAGGATACAGGGACTGGAGCCAGTCCTGTATCCCAACAAGGAGGGTAGCCATAGGATGCAGAGACTGGAGCCTGTATCCCAGCGAGGAGGGTAGCAATAGGATGCAGGGACTGGAGCCAGTATCCCAGCGAGGAGGGTAGCAATAGGATACAGGGACTGGAGCCAGTCCTGTATCCCAACAAGGAGGGTAGCCATAGGATGCAGGGACTGGAGCCAGTCTACACCCCACATGACGACATGCATAAAACCAGGCAAGGGGGAGGGGGCACAGGGGGGGGGGGGGGAGCAGGGAGGAGGCATTTTAGTTTCCTCACGCACCCCGACGTTTGTCTGGTGACAGAATTCAATCTCCATACTTCACAATCTCATCTTGATCAGGAGAGCGGTCGCCATTGCTTTAAGTTGATTATCAAATTGTCTTAAGCTCAGATTCCTCAGTGTAAATTTGAATAAATGGAATTTCAAAATGGCTCCAATATTTAAACTAGTTTGGCAAAACAGAGTTCATATCATTTTACACGATTATATTAAGTCTGAAAATGCGTTGCCCATACTTGATCAGTTGTGGATCTAGAAGTAATGGAGAAATCGACTGTTTTGTGAACAGGCGGTTGTAAACCACGAGAGGTTGACGCGTAGTAATACACAGGCGTTAGCGAGTTGTTTTACAAACTCAACCTTCATTGGTTTATAGAGCCGCCTGTCTTCATAATAACCCTTTGTTTTGTGTATTACCCACTATCTCTAGTATAACTGAACCCAGGAATTGTCATATTAAATGGGACTCTTTTATTTCTCTACAGCAGAAAGGGACTATTTCCCCGTATGAAATGGCTGCGTGGCTGCTTATAATGTATTTTTATCCCTGGCGCCCGCGTATTAGGCTTTCTGCGGCCTATTTCTAAGGCTTATTGTTCATTGCCCTTTAAATGTCGCATTATTGTGAAGCTGTAGCAACCTCTGTTTGGAATAGTCGTGGAATTTCATCTTACAATTCATCATAATTGTACCCCGATTCTATACGGAATCATATTACTACAACTTCTCTTTCCATTGCCATTCAAAGCCGAAGTTCCCACTTGCAATTAATTTAAAGCTTTTGATGACTTTAGTTTTAGCACTTCCCAATATGTCCTTACGTCCTCTGAAATATGAATATGTTGTGATAAAATGGAACTCTCTTTCATATCTTTGAGATATTTCATCGACATTTTCAAAAGTTACTGAGAAAGGGTGAATGTAATGTCGAAGCTTAAAGTTCCGCAATTCCACTTGATGATGAAAATACAATCGGCCATTACGGACGGGGACACAGTAGGAACTTTTACTGAGGTTTCTCCTCTTATGCTACATTGCAAGGATGTCTGAGTTCAGGGAAACCCCTGAAATAAGAGTTTTTCTAAAACACAAATATATTGTCCTCACTACTCAAAAACATCTATAAAACCTGTTTATGTCAACCCCATATTGTTTCAGGAACCCCATACACCCAATTTCCCTTGAAATATGTGCATTATTACTTCCATGATTTTCAGGGTTTTCCCTTAGAAGCTGCCCATAGATAACACATGGATGAAAATCCCTGAAATCCCTGAAAACCTTGCAGTGTCTCTCACACCTCCATGAGGAAGAGGGACTCGGAAGATTGGGAAACATTTTTCCAAAACTATGAACTGATAGCACTTTATGTGTTTTGAGGATTTTCAGGATTAACGATAAATAACCTGAAGAAGTAGTTATTGTATTTAAAAGAAAGTGCCTATGATACATTCACCATGTGCCCAAATTGCACTTGATCGGTAACAGGTAACTTTTTATCAATCATTTTTTATTGTAAATAAGTTATATGGGAATCTCGTGAGGGAGAGGAGTTGTGCTGGTTCTACATGGGTTCAAGGCCGCTTCAAATTGTGCGTTACCTGTCCTATTGTTCATAAAGGCAGGGAACCAGGGGCCCGTTTGATAATCTAGGATCGTACCTGTAGACCATTTTCTGTACGTTATACAGACCCTGGATCGATCTGGGTTAACTTTAATCAACATTTATGGACAAACTATTTATAACGGTATTTACAACATTGCATAAACTGGGCAAAATGTTAAATTCAATCATTTATTATTAAAATGAATCACAACGATCAAGTTTTTACTGATAATTGACAATATTTAAAAATCACCAGGTGGCGGCACCGTGAAATGTAGGATATGCCTTTAAAAGCAGGCCCATGCGGAGCCAAAGTGAACCCGCTGAAACCACAGATACCCGTTTACAAAACACCATTTCCGATGGCCAGTAAGAACGAGGCTTAGTGCTAAACCTATGAGGATTTGAGGTTAGGCTTTTATTTTTGGTCTCATTTGTTACTTTTGAAGTGTAGTTTACTACTATCATCTCTGAATAACTCTGTACCGAAGCTACGATGACAGTTGTTAAGTTCATCAAAAATATGGATCTAAAAGATTGGAGAATTGACACGTATAATCTCGAACCTATATAGTCAAAGTACTGAGCGCCTATATCCGGAAATGGTGTTTGGTAAACGGGTATCTGTGGTTTCAGCGGGTTAACTTTGGCCCCCTATGGCCGTCCACCTGTTGGTAAGGTATGTTGCATACTAACAAGGCTTCTGTCTTTATCCTACCCCTAATATAAAATCCCATAGGCTTAACATTGGGTTTTCGTATGCCACGCTGACTGGCATACGGAGTTTTATATGCCACTAGTGGCATACAGTATTGTTATCACGTAATATTCCAAAATCGAGGAGATGGGTAGGATAAAATCAAAACCTGATTCGTTTTAATCTTGGCCAGCATTCCACTCCTGAAGTTTTGGCTCCGGACTTCACTCGGCTTCGCCTCATGAAGTCACTTTGTCAAACTCCAGTCGTGGAATACGGTGGACAAGATTAAACCTCATCCAGTTTTACGATAATACTCTCCTCTGTGTTCATCCTCATCAGTCCTCCTTTGTCTGGTCCCGTTGGTGTCGAGCTGAGTTCTGTGGCCTGCTAACGGTAGACAGGTGGTGAATGATCCTCCCGAGGATCGCTGGAGACAGAAGCCCATTGTGACATTGTTAATCGTGTATAATTAGATCAGAGCATGTCACGTACAACAATGTCCAAACGGGACTGAAAAGGAACTGCACCGGGATCCCTAGCTGAAGATAGGCCACGAGTGCTGGTTATGGTATAATTTCACGAGGTGAAACTGAGTTGGATTACACAGCAAACCAATATGAATGGCGTATTTTTGGTGGCTATGGATTGAGTGAGCTAAAATTAGGGTAGCTCATCACGCTTCTATGATTAAACTACAATGTAGACCGGCATTCTATGATTTGCTCATAAGGAAAAGCTGTGGCCGGATACGCTTGCATGCAAGCATATCTAAAGCGACTGGGTGGGGAGTTAGCTCAGTGGAGCACTTCTCCCTCACCCCCAGCAGTGGTAGTCTTATTGCTATATCAAAGGCCAGTCCTTTTCATACCATGTCTATATGGTGTGGTGTACAGCCACCTTTCTCCTTATTCCCAGCAGTCGTAGATTTACTGCTATATCAATGGCCAGTCCTCCTCATACCATATCTATGTGGTGTGGCTTACAGTCACCTTTCTCCTTCATCCCCAGCAGTGGTAGACTTACTGCTGTATCAAAGGCCAATCCTTCTCATACCATGTCTATGTGGTGTGGTGCACAGTCACCTTTCTCCTTATTCCCCAGCAGTGGTAGACTTACTGCTATATCAAAGTCCAGTCCTTCTCATACCATGTCTATGTGGTGTGGTGTACAGCCACCTTTCTCCTTCATCCCCAGCAGTGGTAGTCTTTCTGCTATATCAAAGGCCAATCCTTCTCATACCATGTCTTTGTGGTGTGGTGTACAGCCACTTTTCTCTTTCATTCCCAGCAGTGGTAGACTTACTGCTATATCAAAGACCAGTCCTTCTCATACCATGTATATGTGGTGTGGTGTGCAGCCACCTTTTTCCTTATTCCCAGCAGTGGTAGACTTACTGCTATATCAAAGGCCAGTCCTTCTCATACCATGTGTATGTGGTATGCAGCCACCTTTCTCCTTATTCCCCAGCAGTGGTAGACTTACTGCTATATCAAAGGCCAGTCCTTCTCATACCATGTCTATGTGGTGTGGTGTACAGTCACCTTTCTCCCTATATCATTCCAAGCAGTGGTAGACTTACTGCTATATCAAAGGCCAGTCCTTCACATACCATATCTATGTGGTGTGGGACGTAAAAGAACGCTCACCTCGGTAAATCTGTAGTGGTGAGATTTCTACCTGAATTCATCACGTACATTCGGTTAAACCCAAAGTAAGTCTAACAGGATCATATTAAACGTTAAAGGACCCAAACAAACAAACTTTCCAATATGTCTATGATTTAGGACTTATATAGAACTGCATCGAGAATCATATAAATAGACAATACTCCACGAGTTTGGATGGGCCGCAATCGTCATCGAGGTGAAGCCGAGTGACGATTACGGCCCATTCAAACAAGTGGAGTTTTGTCTATTTACGATTCGAGTGCGGTTCTGGATTTATCTCACCCCTTTTTATGACATTAAATATCATCAAAATTTCACAATAATTAGGATAGACTTAGCAAATCCATATGACGTCATCTCAAATTCACTACTCCACGGCCGTGGCGTAGTATTGTCACTTTACGGGGGTGATCGTTGAGTATTTTTTCCTAATGTTATTCCTATTGCTACAGTTGTACCAGGGGTGAGATAAATTATTTATCGTAAGGTCCACACGTTGACCTTAGTTCTACTTGATTTACGATGCACCTGAGTCAGTTTCACCTGCATTTTGCATACACAGACTCCATCATCATTCAAAACACACCAGTCGTGGCCAAGCAGACGTTTTGCCACAGGGACTTCAGTAGTCGCCAGCCAAGTAATCACTCTCACAAAATGAAAAAAAAGTCTATAAAGATGACAGTAATGTCCATGTTCTGTGCAGCTTTTACACAACCTCCCACCTACTCGTATGTTTTTTTAGTGCTGGCATACCTTTACAGGTGGAGTTTTTCTCTGAAGGTATGGACAAAACGGACCACTGTGAGGGACGGTGTGAAGCAAGTCTCAGGGGATGTTCCATTGGCCGACAAACAAGGTGTAGAATTTCTGTGGCCAATCCTTCTCATACCATGTCTATGTGGTGTGGTGTACAGCCACCTTTCTCCTTCATCCCCGGCAGTTGTAGATTTACTGCTATATCAAAGGCCAGTCCTTCTCATACCATGTCTATGTGGTGTGATGTACAGCCACCTTTCTCCTTCATCCCCAGCAATGGTCGTCTTACTGCTATACCAAAGGCCAATCCTTCTCATACCATGTCTATGTGGTATGCAGCCACCTTTCTCCTTCATCCCCAGCAGTGGTAGATTTACTGCTATATCAAAGGCCAGTCCTTCTCATACCATGTCTATGTGGTGTGATGTACAGCCACCTTTCTCCTTCATCCCCAGCAATGGTCGTCTTACTGCTATATCAAAGGCCAATCCTTCTCATACCATGTCTATGTGGTATGCAGCCACCTTTCTCCTTCATCCCCAGCAGTGGTAGATTTACTGCTATATCAAAGGCCAATCCTTCTCATACAATGTCTATGTGGTGTGGTGTACAGCCACCTTTCTCCATCATCCCCAGCAGTGGTAGATTTACTGCTATATCAAAGGCCAATCCTTCTCATACCATTTCTATGTGGTGTGGTGTACAGCCACCTTTCTCCTTCCTCCCCAGCAGTGGTAGAATGACTGCTATATCAAAGGCCAGTCCTTCTCATACCATGTCTATGTGGTGTGGTGTACAGCCACCTTTCTCCTTCATCCCCAGCAGTGGTAGACTTACTGCTATATCAAAGGCCAATCCTTCTCATACCATGTCTTTGTGATGTGGTGTACAGCCACCTTTTTCCTTCACCCCCAGCAGTGGTACACTTACTGCTAAATCAAAGGCCAATCCTTCTCATACCATGTTTATGTGGTGTGGGAAGTAAAAGAACTATCACCTCGGTAAATGTCTAGGGGTGAGATTTCTACTTGAATTCATTACATCGATTCGATCACCACCCCTGTGGTGTAAAAGAACCTTGAGAAAGTCTGGTAAGAACTTCTAATGGTTAACTGGACCTTAAATCAAACCAACCAACCAAAACTAAAATACAAATAGACGCATGTTTAAGTTTGAACATCATTCACCCATGTCTTAGCTCCATTCCCTGCAGCAGAGATTAGTGGACCTGTTGCAGAGCGCCGCGGGCATGTCTGGAGTGTCGGGGCAGATTATGTCAGATTAATGGCAGGGATTTACAAGATAAATGGGTGTTCACTTGAGGCCCGGCCCCTGTGCATGCCCCTTAATTAGCGTCGTCTACGGGGGCATGTCACTGCAGGGGTTTAGTGTGAGTGTGAGCAAATCATACAGGCTACAATACACGCAGTCACACATACAGTCACAAAGATACGCATACAGTCACACACATAGTCACTGATACACATACAGTCACACATACAGTAAAATACAAGGGTGTAGTGTGAGTGTTAGGACATCATACAGGCATTAATACACATACAGTTACACATACAGTCACACATAGCCACATACACATACGCAGTAACACACATGGGTTCATACAGGCAGCAATACACACAGTTACACATACATACATACATACATACAGATTCACGCCTACAGTCACACATACACACATACACTTACACACACCCACATACACCTATAGAAACAAAGTCACACACAACCACACACCTACACTCAGTCACACGCACAACCACACACACAGAGGCAGATATAGAGACAGACAGGGGCAGGGATAGAGACAGACAGGGGCAGGGATAGAGACAGACAGGGGCAGGGATAGAGACAGACAGGAGCAGGGATAGAGACAGACTGGGACAGGGATAGAGACAGACAAGGGCAGGGATAGAGACAGACAGGGGACTTATGTGACATGTTCTGCCACTCTCGGGCACTGCTTATGAAATTCATTCTACTAAAATGACCCACTAAAGACTTGAGTGTAGCTTTTCTTTTCTGTTGCAGAATTATGTTGCAAATGCTTCTCTTTGTCTCAGTTTTTAATTTTCTGATCTCTCTCCAGTCCTGACCCTCACAACGAAGAGTATTTCGTATTCTGCGAACAGGAGTACAACCTAATGTTGCAGCTTTTGTCCCATAATTTTTTACTCTGCGGTTTTTTTTTCATGTGCGTAGTTTCCACTTTCCCGAAATCCGGCTCCGAGTATAAAATCCCAACCTGCACCTTATTTGAAGAAACATAATCCCTGGGTTTTTCAATGAGCGAATACTCCAGTTTTCCTATGTGGGTGGGGGCTTTGTAAAATGCAAACGGTGCAGATTTGGGGAACTTGCAAGGTTTTGTTATCATGACAGCATGGTAATTAGATTCATTCAGCTCAGAGCTACTCCATTTACTGGGGATCTTCCTAATCAGCCCTGCAGCGAAGCCGACACATGATTTATTGATACAGGAGAATAGGATGATTAGAGAAACAAGACGGGCTCCTAATAAAATCTGCCGTGAGAGTTTTATCCACGAGGTCCCAGGGTAGATCCTTTCTAGCGTTAAAGACAGATGCGGATAGGTATCGCAGTGCCCTCTATATCTTTATCACCCATTGTATACAAATCCCCCATTGAAAATGTATGGGGACCCAGTAAACCACCACCCATTGTATAAAACCTGTCAGATACCATAACTGTGGTATACGGATTCAAATCTGTGGTATACGGCTTCAAAACCATGGTATACGGGAAAAATAGTCCCTTTTGCTATAGAGCAAAGACATATTTCCTAATGTTATACCTGTTAACATGGCAATTACTGGGTTTAATTTATTCAAAAAGATGGATAATAAATGCAACAAACGATGATTTTGTGGACAGGCGGCTCTGTAAACCACTCGTGGTTGACGTCGTAATACACTAAATTTTAAACAGGTGCTGCCATCTGATTTCATGAAAATATTGCAGTTTCCCAGAGACACTAATACTTAAGCACCTAGATTCTCCAGACGGCCTTCCCATAGAAGTTAGCATCGTGACATAGTATTTTTTTAGCATTTCTCATTTGTATATGTTCCCAACTATCAGACTCCAGGATAATTTGGAGATAGCAATTGAACATTAGTGTCATCTAGCCACGAATTCAAAATATTGCATTTTCCCATAGACACCAATAGTTAAGCACTTATCTTTTCAGATGCCTTCCCATAGAAGTTAGCATGGAGACAAACTTTTTAAATGTATTTTCTATTTGCTGATATACAACATATATTATCCAGAGTTATTTACAAAAATCAATGGAATTTAGAAATCACCCAAGTACCAGCAAAATTGATTCAAGGATGTTGTCCTGAACCGCGACTTGTGAGGATTATCATTAAATTCCTTTGGATATTAATGAGATTACAGGCCATTCCCCTCTATTCTAACCAGCTAATTGTGATTTTTGGAAATATTAGTTGATACAACGAAATATCTTCCGCAGTTTCAGTCATGAAAATGAAATGCTGACGGCTTCGTTTTATTTGGAGATAAATCAGATGGTCTTTTTGTGAAGAATCAGCTTGCTGTTAGAATAGGCCCCCGAGGTAATTTCCTAAAGTGAAATTAATCTGACACGATAGTCAGTATGGCCAGTACTAAATCAGGGGCTGGTAAGATGCCAAGACGCAGCACAACCACTGGAGCCACACAGGGGACCAAGGCAGGAAGGAAATTTAACTTTTTTCGCTGATGAATGTACTGATATTTCGTAATATTTAGCAACGAAATATCCAATAGGTAAGATATTTCGTTATTATATGAGCACCCCTCTCATAAGATCTCACACTCTCTAGTCGTATTCTGTACTCTCCCTACGCTCTATGGAGAAGAATTCTTAACGAACTAGGCTTAGAGCCTTGAGAATCCACTGGCCTGCCTCCCATGCTTAAGATGTACAACAATGCAACCAAAGATTCCTATGATCTCAATGATGCCACCTAGCAGGAATAATATAAGGAGAACAAATTATATCACGTGATAAACCTTCGAAACAGCAGAACACGAGATGAGAAATCTGAAAACTATCAAAGGCTCAAAGGATACCCAGGGAACATGCTTTGGGTTGGGGCAGAGATTAAGCCAGTGCTAGCGCCACGAAAGATCTGGGGGGAGAGTGCCCTGTTGCCCTCTCCGTCTCTCAGAGGGCGGGGAGTTAGCTCAGTGGTTAGAGCACTGGACTTGTAACCCCAAGGTTGTAAGACTTTGTCGGTTCGAGTCCCACCCCCAGCAGTGGTAGATTTACTTCTATAACAAAGGCCAGTCCTTCTCATACCATGTCTATGTGGTGTGGGAAATAAAAGAACTCTCGCCTCAGTAAATGTGTAGGGGTGAGATTTCTACCTGAATTCATCACATAGATTCGATCACCACCCTAGTGGTGTAAAAGAACCTTGAGAAAGTCTCGAAAGGACCTATAATGGTTGACTGGACGTAAAATCAAACAAACAAACAATCTCCGTCTCTCTCTGTGTACTGGAGATGAGATTCTGTGCTGGCCTCACTTCCCTGACCCATGTCATTGTTCTATCTCCATGCCCTTACCATGGCAGCCGCAATTCATCCAATTGCCTCCTGGAAAACGAGCTAACCAGGTCGAGCGCAAAAGGTTAGAATTTCTCTTACGTCTGGATGCAAATAATGTCTATAGGAATATATGCGCAGACAATAACGGTACTGATCCTTATCTATAGGGCACAGAGTGATTGCTAGTTCCTCCATCATCCGGGAAATTGTAATAACCAAGCCCAGTGGCTAAGTGGTAGGGGTGTTCGCCTCGAGCATGGGAGGTCGTGGGTTCAAACTCCGGTCGGGTCATACCAAAGACTTCCAGATAAATGGTACCCACTGCCCATTCGGCTTAACACCCGCCATTAGAATGAGGAGTAGGGGACTAGGGCTCTAGTGGAAGAATGGCCGTATGGCTGAATTCGGTGATTGTGTAACACAATATCCCCTTAAAAATTGCATCCCCCCCAAAAAAAAAAATATAAAAAAAATTGTCTTTTTCTAACCATATCTGAAGTATTACTGAAGCGATATGCATGTAAAGAAGACCAAATCGAAGCTCATTCCACTGGAGCCCACTGAAAATAGGGTCATATATACCCTAATATATATATACCAGTATAAATGAAAGCACTAAAAGAAAAAGCTGAAATACCATAGGATGTGATGCAGTCACTGCACCTTTTATGGAGATAATTTGAACGGGTATCGTAAAGATTCGTATAGTCAGTCCTCTAAAACTAAAGAAAACGTTGCTAGGGGGTTGTTTGTCTGCAGGCATTGCGTAACCAAGTAGATAAGGTGCGAACCAAACCTGTGGAAAAATGTCTATCCGCCTCTATTTGTTTTTTGGCTGATCTTTATTCTGGAGATTTCTATGTAGGTATTTGTGATCCCCTTTTTCAGTAGACTCCAGTTAGGAAATTGGTTGTGGTTGAACAACAGAAAAACAATTTACCAGGCTTTTTTCATATTCATTTCTTTTATTAGTCATATGATTTACAGTGATGTACACAGTATACATAGTGTCTTCAATGGTAGTTGTTATATGACTAAAAAAAGGCTTAAGATCTTAGTCAAGCATGACTGATTTTAATGATCTAGCCTAACCATTAAGTTGTAAAATACACAAAGTCGTTACCGAGAATTATAACATTTTTATTACCGTGGAAATTAGATGGCGCAATAACCTCACTTCCCATTCTTTATAGGCATACATCAGAAAGTGTACAGTGGCGCCATCTGGTGATTTTTGAATAACATCAATTACATGTCTAAAGTGGTTCCTTGGGATTAATTCTAATGCCATATATGTAAATTCAACGTTTTGTCCAATGTATCTAATCATAATAGGTACAAATAGAACAATTCACGTTTCTTGATTTATATTGAAAATGCACTGAAATATGGTTTACATCAATCTTTTCAAAAATAAGGATGGTTACTTTTGTATTTTAGATCCATATATGTAGTACTATGCATCTACTAAATTCTGTGAAAGTTTGGAGAAAATAACATGGGTTTTGCTATGTGAAAATCAACTTTTAAGAATTTCTCAAGATATATTCTTTTGTGATATAATCATAATATCGTTCTCTAAATACAAAAACTAACACGGTGCCCCCCGATTTTTAAGTTTGATATGTGTTCCACAACACTTGGAAATCATTATATTGAATTTTAAGGAAATTGAATGAGTTCTCCATTTCAAGCCAAATTGTCCGATATGCCTTTAAATTTAAATGTGCACAATGAAGACCAAGTCATGCATATCACCAAGGCACATTCTCTGATCACTCTCCGAGCGGAATCTCAGACCACTTCTAACGAGGAGAATTTCATCCAATTAGAAAATAATTTAATGACGTCTATGTCATCACTCAGACGCGTCATTGTATTTATGTCAATTAATTAAGTCCTACCTTTATCTCTTTACGCGGGTGGGTTTTTTTTAATCTCCCGAGGAGGGTATATGGTCGTTAGGAGGGCAGTAGACTTCATAGAACTGTCTGGACGACTGTTAAGACCATTACCCACTGTACGATTCCGGAACATGGATGTTCCTTTGTCTGAGACAAAGGAACAGTCTTAAGTCTCAGGCCAGGCCCCTGGTACAAAATCGCCCAGTGTGGCACCCCCTCCAGTCCCTGGCCTAGGACTAGTCCTAACCCCCTGCAGGGATGTTCTTTTGTCGCCGACAAAGTACAGGTCTATGTTCCGAAATCGGCACCGACAGATTTATCAACATGTTGATAAATTTTGTCGGCGACAACGGAGTTTAAGAAATACCCCCCTGGTGTGTTCCGATATCGGCCCAAATTTGTCTTAAGGGTTGCTGAAAAGAGTATGCCACACACCGAAATGGTCATTCCCGCCGATTTTTACCCCCAGAGGCCGATTACTTCTCTTTTTTTATTGGGAATTGATTCGCTTGTATAAATACAATACGGTCTTCCATCAAACTCTTTTTAAAAAGTGAAATATATATTTGAGACTTGAGAAAAAAAGGAGAAATTTAGGTATTTTTGAATTATATATCTTATATACATATAAATATAAATATTTTCCAATACATATTAACCTTATAGGATTGTTCCCAAATCGGCAGCCAGTCTTTGAGAAAAAAAATCGTATCTCTGTCGTCTAGTCTGTACTGAATTGCTTAAGACAACTCCTACCACCCCCTCTCCCGTATCATGCTGTGTTTATTGCCGTTTGGTGCGGATTTGCCTGAGACAACCTTATGATACGCTTAGGATAAAAGGATTTTGTCCTAAGGAAATGAATCGTACAGTGGGCATTCGGCTTTAGAATGAGCTCAGGACCCGACTGGTAACGCCTCAAAGACACTGCCCTCTTAAGCCCAATGCCCATCTACCGATTTCGGAACATTTATGTACCTTTGTTGGCGACAAAGGGACGGTAATTTGTTTCAGCCAAGGCATCCTAATGGAGTCGGCCGTAGTCGGAAGATGTAGAACAGCTAGGCAAGGGTGAGCCACCGATTAGTAGACTGATCTGCTTAGGACTAATACCCACCACCCAATCTCCTCAATGTCCGCAGATCGAGCGAAGGGTTACGTAATTTGCCTGCGACAGGTTCACCGACTCCTGTACGATTTGCAAACTAATCATGCAACCCTGAATCAGTAGATGGGCATTGGGCTATACCCAGCGCATACCTGGCGGTTCTGGCCGGCGATTCCAGCATTTAGCATCGTCTGACAACTTTCAGCATTGAAATGAAAGAAATCGTCTAATGTAAACGTCAAGCGCGTGGCGACTGCAGATCGTCTGATTACATCAGATTATAGATTCGGCACCACCTGACGACTAATGGTTATGCTCTGACGCCTGCGACTGCTTCAAGTGGGCTTAAATTAGTCATCTAGATAGGTGGAGATTCTGTGAAAACTTAGTCGTCAGTGTAAACACTCGAGTATATTCTGAGGATGAAGACTTTTTCGGTGCACATTGCCACCGCCTAGCGACTATTAGCTTGACGATCTAAAGTCTTCGAGTTTATAGTCGTCCAATGTAAACGCCTCGTATGTATAATAACCTAAAAAGTTGGTGTCCGCCTACTCTGATTTTGTTACGATTCACTCGTCAGTTAGCTCCGCGATGGACAAATTAAAAATTATGGTGGAATCGTAGAGCTTGGCGTCAATTAGTCAGCTATTGTCGCAGAGCTGTATGATGCACGACAACATGCTGTGAAACACTACAATGAAAAAACCTGAATCGTAGAGTGCCTATAAAATTGAAACATTTTTTCAAAGTTTTTCTCTGAGAAGCGCCCTCAACACACCTCCATGAGGAAAGGGAGAGCTCAACTACGGGGGATTAATTTAACATGTTTGAATTCTGTGGCGCTTATAGCCCTTTTGGTGGTCTATCGTTGACATGCGTCGCCAACATCGTAGCATGTCAGGAGGTCTATCGTAGCGCATCGTAGTAGGTGGGAGGCATGAATTATTATCATGTGTTTCTCTTCTGAACTCTATTAACCATTTCAGGACGAATGATGCCTCGAGGCATCATCCAGCCCAGGCCGAATGATGCCTCCAGGCATCATTTCTCTAAAATCAATAAAATTGTTTTTGACAAGGAAATAATTTATTGATCTACATGAAATCTTCAGGAAATGTAGCTATGCCATCAGAATCAATATTAGTTAGCTAAAATAAGTGAAATATTGTTGATTACCAATAAAATAACGTGATAGAAGATCAAATCATGACTTTATCTAAGATGTGTTCGTCCTCTAGAGACATACACTATCACTAGCACCCGTACTTATGGTGACAGCTCTGCCACAGGTGGCCGTCCTTAAAGGGTTAAATATTTCAGAGTACTTTATTTGCTGTTTGGCAGGACATGCCTTCAGCTATTGGCCACATTAAAGTGGTTCATTCAAGCACCTACAAGACGACGAGAGTCCGTGTGGTGTGTCTAAGGTGAAGGTTAGAAGATTACATACGCTCTGGTGACCAGAGTAGCACCTACTTCTACCAGTTCTCCCTAGGGGGCAGCACTGAGAATCCAAACACTCGTCTACAGTCAACGGAGCTTGGCGTCTTCAGGAGCTTGGTTACTGGGTTATGTGTTTCATGCAGAGGAGGTGTGAAGCGCAGCGCCCCCTATACCGACCTGAACCATATATACAATCGCGATGGCCTCAGGGCGCCACTTTCAATCTGACATCGATAGGGAAAGCGCGGCGTGCGGTGGTGGTAGGCAGCAGTAGGAGAGGTGGGTAGGACACAGGGACTGAGGCCAGTCTAGCCCTAGTCAGGAAACCTTGACTGCCTTGCAGACAGCCTTCACAGTCAGAGCCTCTAGGACTAGTCTAGCCCAAGCCTAGCAAAACTTGTGAGAAATAAGGCATTATTCCACAACAAAAAAACAGGCATAAAACATGGAGCTCTATTGAGCTCTATTGTGGTTTGGAATAGATTAGATATAACTCTATCAATATCTGAAAAGATTTTTTATAGAGCTCTAACAGCTTGCATGTAGTAGATGTTACTAGTTAGCCTATTTTTGCTATACTTTAGCATAGGAATCTGTATCAGCTGTCATTTGAGACCATACCAAAACGATAGGGGGCGCTGCGCTTCACACCTCCTCTGTGTTTCATGCTAAGCTAAAGTGTATTGTCTAGAGTTGTATGTCCATGTGTAATTTAACCACACCGACCTCTTAGTCTGAACAGAGTGGAGACAGAGGTGGCGGCCAACCTAGCGTTGGCTCTGGTGGCCAGTGTGTGCGGTGTGGTGGCTATAGTGTTGTGGTTTGACGTTAGGTGGGAGTAGTGAGCCTGTCCTATAAACATTTGTGCCTCAAGTGTCTGATGCTTTCCCATCGGTCGTGAAGAAGTGTTGTTACCGGCTGTAAGGCTGGCTCCATGGGTTTAAGGAGAGAACAAAAACTCAAGGCATTAGTATATCGTGGCTTTTCTTATCCATCGTATACAAAGACCCCATTGAAAATGTATGGGGACTCAGTAAACCATGAACCACTAAATAGAATCTGTCAGATACCATAACTGTGGTATACAGATTCAAATCTGTGGTATACTGCGTCAAAGCCATGGTAAACGAGGAAATAGTCCCTATTGCTGTAGACAAAGAAATAGTCCCGACTTTTATACCCGTGAATATGACAAATATTGGGTTTGATTCATTCGCAAATATGGACAATAGATGCAGTAAACGAGATTTTGTGGCCAGGTGGCTCTGTAGACCACGAGAACGCGTAGTAATACACGAGCGCTAACTCTCTACTTTATCAAGTCTCCTTCTGTTAAATCTGTCACTAACATTTATTGGGCATGTAGAAACCCACCTTCCTTGGACCTACCTGTTTCTGGTCATGGGTATTTGTAACATATCCTACGTTCTCATATAGCGGCATGTTATTCATTGTTTCTCTATCCCCGCAAATCTATATGAGATAGTATATGTAGTATCCCCTCCCAACTGAAGAAAAAATACCTAAAAGAATGACTTTTATAATCTGAAAGAATGAAACAATTAGACTTTTATTATAAACATATCTGATAGGGTTTTCTCAGAAGGCGTCGGATTGGATCGGCTGGATACTTTAAACAAACAGCACAACAGGTTTTGCCAATTCCCTGCCGATTTACAGACCCCCGCCGATTTACAGACCCCCCGCCGATTCACTCAGCGTATAAAGCCTTAAGGCCCGTTTCCATTGGCCGACAAACATGGTGTAGATTTTTTGTTGTTCTCCTAATAACATATTTCCATTGACTATCACCGATATACAGTCAGGAACCACCGATGAACCTTAGCACTGCTGACACAAAGTGGAAATAGGCTATTAGGAGAACATAGACAATCTACACCGTGTTTGTCGGCCGATGGAAAAATGCCTATAAGGCCCGTTTTCATTGGCCGACAAAAACGGCAGAGATTTTCTGGGTTACCCAGAAAGTCTGTTGGTGGTGGCACCGACTTTGTGTCGGTATCGCAAAAATCGGTGAGGGTAGTAGATTTCACTCAGTGACCAAGCTTTTACACAGTGGTTGGTGGTACCACATTGCCTAATCTAAGCAGAAAAAGTCGTGGGTCATTTCACGAGCTGGGTCGTTTCCATTGACCGATTTTGGGTGAGCAGTGCCAAAAGTCTGTTGGCGGTTCCTGACTGTAGATCGGTGACGGGAAATCGGCCAATGGAAACGGGCCTTTAGACGTCTCTATTGCGGGCGGCAGACAGTGCTACATGTATACATGGAGGATTTAATGCTGAACTTCCCAGCCGACTGTGGATTGGTCATGGGGGGTACCGCCCAGCATGGGACAGCCCACGACTTATGGTACTGCCTCTCTCCATAGACCCTATTGAGGTATCCCAGAATTCAGCCTGTTTACAAGTTCTGGTGTTCGCTGGTTGCCGACATTGTATGGTGATAGACCCTTGAACCGTAACCCACAATTATCCAGTTTAACCGTTTTCAGAAATTTTCATATTGAAATTCTGATGCCAGATATCGAAACTTCGGCTACTTCTACTTATAAATCCGAAATTATATTCAGTTTCTCCAATTATAAATAAGGAAACTGTGGTTCAAGCAGTCGTGGTGTGCCCAGTCAGTCGCGAGCGGAACTTGTATTTACCCTGGGCGATAATGGAGAGTTTAGTAACCTCTGGAGGGCGTATGTGGTCAGGACTTCAGTATGACGTCAGCAGTTACCTCAAAGGGAGGGTCACCCGCAAATAGAGAATATCAAACGTTTCAGAATGGTCTGCTGGGGTGGACAGCAATTACCAAGCTGTTCACCGTCTTGGTCGTCTGGCCTCCTCGTGGTGCAGACCGGATGTGTTTGCACGCAATCACAACAAAAGCGATCGAGGTGGGGAGTTAGCTCAGTGGTAAAGAGCACTGGACTTTGTTGAGGCAAGTCCTACTGCAGCCACTTTTCTCCTCCACCCCCAGCAGTGGTAGATTTACTGTTCTATCAAAGGCCAATCCTTCTCGTAATATCCTCACGCTCGCTCGGATATTACTTCGCGTCTAGTACTCGGCGATTACGGTTGCGTGTATCTAAAACCAGTTAATATTATATTTATCTCTAGAGTAATCTCTTTTAATCCCGCCCACACAAGTTCTTTGATACTTTCAGAACGTGAAGATCAGTGTACATTGAGTGGTATATCGCCTCACATCTGACACGGGCTTACTTTGTATGTGGAGATTTTAATGCTTTCATCTCAGCAGAGGGTGTGTTTTATAGAATGATCGTAGAGCAGATAGGTGTGAGCATAATTCCACCGTTCAATAATCAGATGAAGTAAATTGACCAATATATTATAGGAAAGGCATAGCCTTCTTATACTGCTTTTATATATACATATATATATATATATATATATATATATATATATATATATATATATATATATATATATATATATATATATATATATAAAAGCAGTATAAGTGAAATATAAATGAAGTATAAGTGAAGTGTAAATGAAAGATATATGGTCCTGGAGCCTACTGAAAATAGGGTTTCATCTCAGCCCTAGTAGGATATCCAGAATAAAAATCTTATCGAAAAACAAAAACAAACCCTTTTCCTGTTTAGAAAGTTCAGCTATAATGGTTGGTATTCTGGCAGTGATGGCAGAACAAATATGAATAAATGTATAATGTAAAATATACATGTGAAGACAACAGAAAATGTTTAAATTGAACAGGAGAAATGCAACATAATATGGTGACACTCGTAATGCCAATAGATTTAGATTTTCTAGAGAGCTTAAGAATTATATAGGTGATGTAGAATAGACAATAAAGTGCAATCAAGCAAAGTTAAAAAGAAAGATAAAATTCCTGGAATAGGAAAATGCTAGTGCACCCCCATTGGTGATACAGGCATATTATTTCACTCCTTTCCACCCAGGAAAATAATTTGTCCATATTTTATATATAGCTGATATATATTTTTCATTTCTATTAGTATACCCCAGGTGAATTATCTACACATAATAATACTAGAGTGACGGATAAAAAGCCTTACGACTCCACACCAATTTCAGACAGTAACAACATACGGCACAAGTACATTGAAATATTCCGGGTATTTCTTAAAAGCACCTGTTACTCACAAGCATCATGTGAAGTGTTCTTGTAGTCCGAGTAGATCCCGCGGGTCCAGTTCACCACCAGGATACTTTGAGGCCGCCTCTCGGGCATTCCCCGGGCTGGTGGGCGGGGGGTGGGCGGGGGGTGGGGGTCCCAGGCACATGGCCGGCCCCACGCGGAGGTGGAGATGGTCAGGTGGGGTAAGGTGGGCGATAATGGGTGTTCTCAGGTGTTCTCTCCACCCCCACCTTAATGTGCCCCCCCCCCCCCCCACATACACACACATCATCATCCTGCCAACTCTTAGTGTGAGGTGAAGGTAAAAGTGCAATAGGCCTTTTTCCATAGGCTGGTGTCGCACGTTATCTACGTGGTTACGCAATGCTTGTAGCCAAACAACCCCCTGGCAACGTATGCTCTAGCATTGGATCACTGAGTGTATGAAAGTAATACGTTTATAATACCTGTTTATATAATTTTCACAGAAATAATAATGATTGCATCGTATTCTATGGTATTCCAGCTCAAATCTGGTATGTCATACATGTATATTGCCTCAATAATACTTTAGATATAGCATAGATAACATGGGATTACCGAAATTGAATACACCTTAATATATTGGCAGGCCTAGCTATCATGTGCTTATCTTTCTCCAAGTTAAAACCAAAACAATTATCAACTATAAAGTTTTGATAGTCCAGACTCGGTGATACAATGCCTTGAATTGTTCTAGCAGTCCAAACTATCCAAAAACAACACTCCTGCAATCACACCTACCGTTCACACTCTAGGTGTGATTGCTATATGTCTCTATATGAATGCAGTCGGACTCGCAGTGTTTGTCCGAGCGGCCGCGCAACAAGACAGTGGGCCGTTAGGCGGCGCTGAACGGAAAAACCTGTATTAGGTTCGACAGTTGGGAATATAATAAAAACCTGCTTCTGAGATACCCCGCTGAAGGGACCGCTGAAGGGGCACCCCGCGTTAACGGACAAGTTGCTTAGTATGGAATTGTTGAGTTAGACTTGCCTCCCACCTACTGCAGCCACTTTTCTCCTTCACCCCCAGCGGTGGTAGACTTACTGCTATATCAAAGGCCAGTCCTTCTCATACCATGTCTATGTGGCGTGGTGTGTAGCCACCTTTCTCCTTCATCCCCAGCAGTGGTAGATTTACTGCTATATCAAAGGCCAATCCTTCTCACACCATGTCTATGTGGTGTGGTGTACAGCCACCTTTCTCCTTCATCCCCAGCAGTGGTAGATTTACTGCTATATCAAAGGCCAGTCTTTCTCATACCATGTCTATGTGGTGTGGTGTACAGCCACCTTTCTCCTTCACCCCCAGCAGTGGTAGATTTACTGCTGTATCAAAGACCAGTCCTTCTCATACCATGTCTATGTGGTGTGGTGTACAGCCACCTTTCTCCTTCATCCCCAGCAGTGGTAGATTTACTGCTATATCAAAGGCCAGTCTTTCTCATACCATGTCTATGTGGTGTGGTGTACAGCCACCTTTCTCCTTCACCCCCAGCAGTGGTAGATTTACTGCTGTATCAAAGACCAGTCCTTCTCATTCCATGTCTATGTGGTGTGGGAAGTAAAAGAACTCTCAACTTGGTAAATGTGTAAGGGTGAGATTTTTACCGAAATTCATCACATCGATTTAGTCAAACCCAAAGTAAGTCTAATTGAACGAATTGGACATATCGCCGACATCATCGTACATTGGCGATTAGCCACCGAGAGGGCTGCAACACGCTACAAAATTTAAACATGGTTAAATTTCGTAGCCACTCTACGATTCCAGTTCTTGTCGTTGGCGTTTGTCATAGAGCTCGATTACGAAATCTGACTAATTGATGCCAAGCTCCACTATTCCGCCACAATTTTAATTGTGCATCGCCGAGCTTGTCTATGATTGAATCGTAGCAAAATCACAGTAGGTGGACACCCCCTCTTAACCTAACTGACTATGTTATCTGGTTATATCTTGGGTACTTCGTGTATGAACTTTTCCCAGGCAACTGGGGCCAGAAATAACTAGGCTTTGTATGAGCTTACTCAGGCCTCTGGTATCAATGAACTATATAGATAATTGTCTCTAATATCATTTAGGATTATTCATTTTGTCATGGTAGGTATCTGTTAGTTAAGGGGGTGTTCCACTGGACCGACGGTAGCCGATTCCGTAGCCAGACAATCGCCGATTATTATCGGATGCCCTAGAATTTCTCAAATCTTTGAAAATGGTCATTTATTAAACTATTATTATCAGAATTAAAAGAATTACAAAACGTGAGCTTCCTCTCAAGGGCCCAGGAACAATTGATCGGGTGAGAAATCGGCCTGGTGGATTTTGCCCTTTAAGGGTACCAGTAAATTTCTATCAGTAGGTAGGTGCCCGAAATAGGGTCCTTCCTCTTGTACCTCCGCCCACATTGCAGTAATTGATGGTCGCTCAGCACACCCCACACACCCCACACACCCCACACACCCCACACAGCCCACACATCCCACACACCCCACACACCCCACACACCGCACACACCCCACACACCCCACACATCCTACACACCCCACACACCCTACACACCCCACACACCCTACACACCCCACACACCCCACACACCCCACACACCCCACACAGCCCTGAACCCGCCCACAACCCTCACAGACACCTGTCATTATCTACCGCTTCAGTCAATGGTGGCCCTTCCTCCTAATCGAGACACACTTTAACACCAACCTCCAACTCCACCGATTGAATTTGGGGAATTTGTGATTACTACATATATATGTATATGATGTATAGATAGTGTATTTCTATATTAAAGTCAGGCACTATACATGTAGTTATTATCTGAAACTTCATGAAGGTATAAAAATCATCATTTTACAGATTTTATCTTTTTAGTTTTAAAACATCATCGTTAAGTTAATCATAGAACGGTGACCGTTGTTGAAGGTCGTACATTTCATGTACGTTACTGAAGACACTATTTAGAATATAGGTATAATTTTTTCGTTCCGTTTGCGCCTGTCGGTGCTACAGTAGGAAAAAAGCAAAGCGTTGGGTGAGGAAGTGAGTTTTTACTGCTACGCCTCGTCCGCCTACACTATTTAGAATATCCTAGGAATGACCAAATCCCATCGATATATATAAGGCACAGAGTGGTTGCTAGTTCCGCCATTATCTACCTGGAAATTGTAAGATAGCACCACTGTAGTCAGGAGGCCACGACTACTTTCTACTGTCATAATCCGTAGATAATCGTAAGACGAGGCTAAAACCCTTTTATGACAAATAAAAGAAATATAGTTTAAAAAAATCAATTGAGAATTGGACCCTGTTTTGTTAAGAATCGGGGGGGGGGGGGCAAGATTGCCGCCTTTATAACCCAATAGCTATGTGCCCTATATCCTTACTCCATACCTTGGTCATTTTAAAACACCATGCTATAAGAGCCTATAACGTAAAGGTTGAAGGTGCTCAATTAAGAGCCGTATGCGTGGGCGTGTGGCTGGCATGGCACTGTGGCGCATTCCCTAAATGAATACCCAATACCAATACCTCCACCGGTCAATATCATTTAGGTTCCGCTTTTAGGTGCCTAAATAAGCACTCCATGCTAAGAGGCGCAGTTGGGAGCTTGGCGAGTGTTTAAGTAGGGAGTGAGAGTGGCACTACACTGGACGCCAGAGCTACATTACGTTATTAGCTCTGGAAGGGTTAAATCCGTTGCGCCTCGACTCAATACAATAGACTGGCCTTGGCCCCTGTCACATATATATATATATATATATATAATGATGTGTCCCTGTGTTCTACCTACCTCTCCCTCCCTGCCTGCTGCCACCGCAACGTCTTAAAAGAAATTCAATGAATGTTCATAATCAAAGACTTGAGAAAGTCTACTAGTACAGGGAATTGTCTGTTGCCCTCCTCCCAGACCTTTTGTACTCTGCTTGGAGAGGTTTGAGGCGAAGACAGAGGGATACAGTATGGGATTTAAGCCGACCAACCCCTATATCGTAGCTCAGTGCCTACAGGGGTTGGTTGCTAATCTAAAGTGGCACCTAATTTCCAGCTGGTGTATATACACAATAATGACTGGTTTTGTGTACGAGTGGCCGTAATCTCCGAGTAGTTGGCGCGTAGTAATATCCGAGCGATTAGCGTGGATATTACGTCGTCAACTACGAGGAGATTACGGTCATTCGTATTCAAAACCAGTTGTTATTGTATTTATTACGCACCTACAAGATAATAACAAATCTATTGCAACAAAAATGTTTCTGTAATACATTTAGTTCCAGACACCACAGCACTGTTAAGCGTGGCAGTAATTCGGTGTAGACACTAATAATATAGTTCGCCATTAACCTCTACTTTTAGCATGGAAAGTACATGATGATTTGACCTCATTATGGACAGGACTATTTTTCCGGAATCTCCTGCAGGAGATTCTGACATGCCAGAATCTCCGGGTAGTTGTTTCCAGGTGCCCTATACATTTCCTATGGAAACTCCGTAATCGGTGGGTAATAAAGTCCATGAGCCAGACGACTTTTGACTTTCAAATGGAGGTAGAAATTTTCATTATGATTTTCAGTTAGCTATATATCCAGAGTTTATGAAAAAGTGAGGCGACAATTCCTGATGTCCAGCTTAGCGACACAGGAAAGTCCAACCCCTATTGTAGGCCTCTGGCTCATGGATTTGTACCTGGGCAGGTTGATTAATGACCCCCCGGTCAGGTGTGTGGGCGGAGTGTGGACACTTCCCAGGACAGGTGACACAAAACCAATACAGAGCCTAGATCCAGCAGGAAAACACACCTGACAAGTGTCAACACCCGCACACCCTCACAGGATCCAAAGGGACTCCAATAAAAAAGACGTTACATTGTAGAGGGAACCTGAAACCATATCAAAGGGAAACCTCTTTGTAGGTGTGGACAAAGCAGGTGGTCAGAGGTGAGGCTGCGAATCAATGAGGATAGAAATCCGATCCTCGCCTGGATCCAATAGGCTTTACAGACATGGTTTGAGGGTGTCTAGAGTTTCCCTCACATCTTTGTACGCAGCAGTAGACGTAGACTTGCTCAAGTCTTTGATTATTAGCATTCATTAAATGATTAAACACAATCACAATAAATTATGATATGTAGCCTTCTCTGACTGGCCCATGAATCAAATTTTATCCTACCCTTGATAAAAAAACTCCATAGGCTTAACATTGGGTCACTGTATTCGGTCTGGAGTTCAGAAAAATGAAAAATATCGCTCTAGTGGGATACACTTGAGAAATGACGTCATTTGTTTATGTAGAAGTAATTTAGACGGGCGGGGTAGGATAAATTCTAAACCAAACAAGAGTTAGTCGTGTTGTTGTTTATCGCACGACGGCAAGATCGCGTATTACTGCTCTCAGCTTCGCTTCGCGCAGTAATATCGTGATCTTGCCGTTGTGCGATAAACAACAAAACGACTAACTCTTGTTTGGTTTCTCCATAAGATCCCAGCGAGGAGGGTAGCCAAAGTATGCAGGGACTGGAGCCAGTGTACAGTAGACTCACAATGGATGGGTAGTGAGGTGTGCATACACGAGGCAGAGTTTGCCATATATGGTCTTATGCAAAATCGTTTGGCACTTTGAAAGTCTATTTCTGTAAAAAATTGGCAAACCCACTTTGTAGCCATTGCATGACATTTTATGCAGAGCAGTACAGAATTTCACATCCAAGTCCATGAGCTCAGAATTTGCATCTTGTTTGATGAGATACAGATGCTGCAGGCTGTGGTGTGGCGTTAGATGCAGCCACCTTTCTCCTTCACCACAAGCAGTCTTAGACTTACTGCTGTATCAAAGGCGAGTCCTTCTCAATCATCAATCTGAAACCCAGTGACTAAAGAGCATTTGCAAAAATTATTGCCAACCAAATTGGAACAATGCCAGAGATTATAGATTTAAGGGGGGCGTCCACCAACCACGACAAGGCTACGACAATGGCTTTCCGACGATTGGAAGCCTTGTCGTAGCCTTGTCGTGGTTGGTGGACCCCAGTTCCCGACAAGAGGCTACGGCAAGGCTACGACAGGCTGCGACATGAAGCTTGTCGGGGGCCTGTCAGGGGTCTTCCAACAAGGCTACGACAATATCGAACATGTTCGATTTTTGCTATGACTGGACCTTTGTCGTGGAGTGTTGTGGTTTCCTCGATATCATTGTCGTAGTGTGTCGGAACCATGGGCGCCTTTTTACGGCAACCAGCAACGTCTACAACACGCCCCGACACCGCTGTCCCGACACTGCTCTTCTTACGACAAGGCTGCGACAAGGCTGCGATTGGAACTCTAATGTCGGCACTTGTCGTAGCCTTGTCGTGGTTGGTAGACGCCCGCCCTTTAAGACTATTGTACGGGCCATCTGCCATAATTTCAGAAAAGAGAACCTGACGAGATCAGAACAGGTGAAACTGACCCGTATGCGGAGTGGTCACATCAATCTGACACATGTCATGCGACATAAATCTGAGCATAGCCTGGAAGCCTGGCCTAGTTATACTAAAGGCCAGGTAACGGGTTCCAGTTTCGTGGTGCATTATTGGTAACGCCTCCATTTTTCTGTTGCATTGTGGGATTGCGCCACCTTGGCAGACCACCAGATACGCTAGTGGTTCCTGGCGTATCCGCTAGTGGGCTCGGCGGAGATATATGCGCTTTGAAAGCATGAACGCCCTGGCCCTAGCAACAACGGGACGTACTACGGCCTAGTTGAAGGACGTAGGAACCTGTTACCTGTCCCTTATTTCATTAGGGCAGGGAACCAGTCTAATCTGAGCATTGAACCTGACGTTAAATCAAACCAACCAAAACAAACCGAACTGCAGACCACCATAGTGCCCTTCCATGACTTGTACCTGAGCGGGCAGGTCCCAGTGGTTTGTTGACATACACCTGTTACCTGACTCAGTCCTAGCCTGACCTCCGGCCCGTATGGCAAATTCCCATGAAAGAAACTGATGAGTGTTTGATCTGTTTCCATTGTTATTTGGAGTGCTCAGGAATATGAACGAGGCGAGTGAATATTCTGAAGCGCTTCAAACGAGATGGCTATCTGGGATACAGATGAAACATGCATATGTTTCTGATTTTATCTTAGCCTGGAAATTTATTTATTGATTTATCACCCATTGAGTACGAGTTACCGTACTCACATGCCTGTTGAATACCAGTTCCTAATGTTAAGCCTATGTACATTTATTAAATCATTTTATACCAGGCTAAGATAACATGGGAAACCAAAGAATCATGTTCATCTGCATTTTATCTCAATTCCCGAAAGAAAAGAGAGTATTATGAAAGTATATCTGTTCAATAAATGCTGGTTATTTCTTGAGTCTAGAATCTGACAAGCTGTTCAGAAAAAAAAACTTGATGGAAAACTCACGTATTTTACCAACTTGTCTGTATTATACTTGGAACAAATGGTATGTTGATCATTGATGAATAAGAGTGGGACTAAAAATAAATAACAATTAAAAGGTTTCGGTTATATTCTGTCTATGGGCCATTTTCTGTAACGCACTTGCACCAAGTCAAGTAACCTAGGCAATGTGTATGAAGCCGGAGACCAATCGAGAAACGCAGCGAATTCCGGAATCGCTAACACAAAATGGTGCTATGTGAGCTATTTTTTTTCATATTTTCCCTGATTATTGCTTCCTAGACCCTAGATTATAGGTGTGAGATATTACTATGAAATAATGTTTCACATACATGCTATTTTGAGTTGGCAATTCCAGAGATCGCTGTTTTGATTCGCTTGGTGTGTCCCCGGTATCATACTGGAGACTCACCAAGCGAGTGACGCGGCTATTTCCGGAATCGCCAACACAAAATGGCCTATATGTGAGCTATTATTTCATATTTCACCTGATTATTGCTTCCAAGATGCTAAATTATAGGCAGGAGATATTACTATGAAATAATATCGCACATACACGCAAATTTGTGTTGGCGATTCCAGAGATCGCTGCCGTTACTCGCTTGGTGTGTCCCCGGTATTAGCGTGTGGCCCACACTCAACTTGCAGATATTCGTCATATGAAAACACCACAGGGTGCACTCAGTACAAACCCCGCACCCACTGCCGCTTATTCACCACGATGGAGCTCCTAATAGACTACGATTAGAAATGTTTAATTAAACCCTTTGAACGTTAAACTACACAAACAAACAAACAAATAAACCTAACACTATGGCCAATGAATCCAATGTTTTCACTTCAATGAGGATGTCAATCGCAAGGCCTATCGGCGTGTATCGGCAGCGCAGTGGGTGCACGGTTTTAGGAAACTGGCGGCAACTAGGAGCAAATGGTATGTTCATCGTTGATGAATGAATTATAAATGAATAATAAAAAAATAAAAAAATTGGGTTACATTCAGTCAATGGATAGTTTTCTGTAAACCCACTTGCACCTACTAAACCTACCCTTTCTGCAACTGCCCATATTGGATCCAAACATTTCAAGCACTAGTGGGTCTCTAAGTATTTTGGCCTTAAGTGATTGGTCATGGTCAGCTGGGCACACCTCTAAGACCCTGAGATACTGGCTTCCAGCTCTGTTCTCACTATCACAGTGAATGGCATGCAGAAAGTGAAGGGATAGTTTTTTTGAACCACGCTGGAAGTTCAATGTGACCACTCTAACCTCTAGGCAATGTATATACAAAGTGTGCAAGCACGCTCTAATAAATTAAAGCCCAATACACTTCTACCGATTCAGGATTGAACGATTAGTTCCCAAATTGTATAAGAGTCGGTGAACTTGTCCTAGGCGTACTACGTAATACCTCGGCCCTTGTCGGCCACCCAATCAAGCGCCATTTACTAATGTCCTCCTGTCAGCGACTAGATTTATCAACATGTTGATCAACTTTTGGCCGCCGATTTAGGAACATAGAGACCACAATTTGACAGCGACAAAATAACATCTCAAGGAGGGGGGATCGCTAATCGTTGCCTGACTCTTGCCTGAGACAAATTAACCATCCGTTTGTCGCCGACAAAGGTACATTAATGTTCCGAAATCGGTAGATGTGTATTGGGCTTTATCTCACCCCTGGAATAAATGTCCATAGGCTTAACATTGGGATCTCGTTCTCCATGCCCCTTCAAGTATTCCAGTCCGTTCTCCATGGTCTATATTCTGTTTGTTCCCCATTATTTTAGTGTGTACAGCGGTGAGATGAATACAGAAAGCAACTCGTTTAGGACAAAGAGGTCATTCTCCAACTCGTTTGAATGCTATGTAACATTCACTCGGCTGTCGCCTTGTTCATATCACTCCGCATCAAACTCGTGGAGAATGACGACTTTGACCAAAACTTGTTGGTTTCTTCTTTATAAAACGCGATTGGCACTCCACCGCAGCTCCTCAAATAGACGAGAGAACCCGTGCTGGGTTGAATCTGGAGGGTCCATGTGGTAAGACACTCGTATTGTGTTGGGATCTGCCGTGTTATTACAAACCGAACACTTTTAATTCCCCAAATTCTGGCGTACCCCTTGAGGCGCGGTGACTTTGAAGTGGGTGACTTGGAGTCTGGGGCGGACTGGCTGTATACTGGTGGGGGTGGGAAGGGGGAGGGTGGGATAGGACTTACCCAACCCCCCGGGCGACAGTCAGCCCCCCTCAGCATCACAACACACACTACCCCGTAAAGCCTGAAATGATCACAAACCGCAAAGTATTCGCAGAATTTCACAGACTGAATTAGAATTAGATGGATGAGGAGTTTTGTTCGGTTCGTACCTAAAGCCGAAGACACACCAAGCGAGAAACGCGGCGATTTGCGGAATCGCCAACACAAAATGGCATGTATGTGAGATATTATTTCATAGGAATATCTCCTGCCTATAACTTAGCATCTTGGAAACAATAATTACGTGAAATGTAAAATAATAGCTCACATATAGGCCATTTTGTGTTGGCGATTACGAAACTTGAGGCGTTTCTCGATTGGTGTGTCTCCGGCTTAAAGCGCGAGACACACCAAACGAGAAACGCGGCGATTTGCGGAATCACCAACACAAACTGGCATGTATGTGAGATATTATTTCATAGGAATATATATGCTGCCCATAGTTTAGCACCTTGGAAGCAATCATCAGATAAGATATGAAATAATAGCTCTCATATAGGCCATTTTGTGTTGGCGATTACGAAAATCGCTGTCTCTGGTATAATACCGGGGACACACCAAGCAAGTCAAGGCAGCAATCTCCGAAATCGCCGACACAAACTGGCGTGTATGTGAGATTTAGTAGAAACCGAACGAGAGTTCGACTTGACAATGTTTATGCCACGATTTGCAGGTCTTGTATTACTACACAAGGCGTAGCCGAGTGTAGTGAGGAACAACCCTGACCAGAGTGGCATAGACACTGACAAGTCTACCTCGAGTTCCGTTTCGTATTTATCCTACCCCGTCTTTGCTTTTGTATTACTAAAAGATAAATATTGACTCAACGACCAACAGAACTTTTTATCATAGTAGCTGACATCCTGCTCTCTGATTGGTCAATAATGTTATTACTCTAGTGGCGTAAAAAACACTTTATGTAACGGCCTGCCACATAAAATTTGCCTATGTTAAGTCTATGGCGTTTTTTTTTATTAGGGGTAGGATAAAGGAATATCACCCACCGATAATGTAGCCTGCGTCGCAGAAGCAATAATCAGGTGAAATATGAAATACGTCATTTTGTGTTGGTTTTTCATGCCCCCGTTTAATAATCTAGAATTGTACATGAAAACCCTTTTCGGTACCTTCTACAAGGTTATCATTTAATGATATTTAAGGCCGTTTGCTAAGACAGTATTAGATGAATGACCAAATCTAACCCAAGATCTCTGCCCCATTAGCCTCATTCTACAACAGGCTGTTCTGATTCAAAGTGAGACCTGTATAGGGAAAAGGCTTCTTAAAAACAATCCCTGATAAGCTTTGATTTTACAATATCCAAATGATTGATCATGGAGTTTTACGGTGTTCACATGATAGATGTTTTAGTTTTACGGTATTCACATGATGGGTGTTGGAGTTTTACGGTATTCACATGATAGGTGTTTGAGTTTTACGGTATTCACATTACGGTATTGGAGTTTTACGGTATTAACATGATGAATCTTGGATTTTTACGGTATTCACATCATAGATGTTTGAGCATTACGGTATTCACATAATGGGTGTTGGAGTTTTACGGTATCAATATGATGGATGTTGTTTGTATACAAAGTGGCCGTTGTTTGCTGACAGACTTCAGACAAGCCTGAAGCATTAGTTTACCATCAATGATGGGCAGTCATTAGGAATCCGGGGAATTCCGATGTTCCACCCTGCCCTGTGGGCGGTGATTGTGTATTTAACTCTTTCAGTCCTGAAGATGCCTCCGGGCATTCTTCTGATGGGTACTTAACATGGTTTCAGGCATTTGGCTGGAGTTTGGCATAGTGACTTCATGAGACGAAGCCGAGTGAAGTCCGCAGCCAAAACTCCAGGAGTGGAATGCGGTGGCCAAGATAAAAACGAATCAAGTTTTGATTTTATCCTACCCTGTCTCCTCGATTTTTGAATATTACGTGATAACAATTATGTATGCCACTAGTGGCATATAAAACTCCGTTTGCCAGTCAGCGTGGCATACGGAAACTCAATGTTAAGTCTATGGGATTTTATATTAGGGGTAGGATAAATATATGTATTATATTCATATAGATGTAGGCATCTAGCAGAGTGCTTCAAGATTATACCAAGGACTTGTGCATGACACACGTTAAATTTGTCCCCGGACAAATCAAACCAGTCCCGATTCCCATCTGGGGAATTCCAATCAGAGATCATCGTGTAAGCGTGTGGGCACGTGGTTCAGACCCGCCCCACCAGGGGGCCCGCTGTGCATACCCCCTAGCGGGCCCTCGGGGCAGAGCGTGTCAGAGCGTCGTGGGTGTGTGCACTCTCCCCCCAGATCTTTCGCGGCGCTAGCGCTGGCTTAGTCTCTGCCCCAACCCAGAGCCTGTTCCCTAGTTATCCACTCCAATACAGAGGAGACCAGCGAACTTTTCAGATTCAAAACAAGGCAACTGTGAAAAGTTATACAAGTCAAACAACTCACATATTACGAGTATGGAAATATGGGGATTGTTAAAGGAGCTTCACAGAAAATCAAGCTGTTTCTATTTCAGACTTAAACCATCTTATAATGGGAATCCACAGTTGATTAGACTGCCCCTTCATAGGAGCACATGGGCATTGTTGAGAAAAAAAAACCTGCAACACATGAGGTGCTTTCCACTGAAGAAAGTAATCCCTATGACTGTGTCTGATTTGACATAACAAATAACAGAAATGAGAGTATACTATTTATCATATAAATCGTACATCTATATTTACAAGTAAACCACAAAATACTCCCCAGAGCGCTAACAATTTAGGATATTTTAGAAACTGGCGTAGGGGCCAGATTTGAGCCCAAACAGGCAGGTTGGGGCAGAGATATAAGCGGCCACAGGAAGTAAAGCGCAAGATCTCTGCTGGGAGAGTGGGGTGTGTGTGGGAGGTTCATAAAGGACGTCGAGTTCACTGAAGAAACACCAGTCTACACTGGACTCTGTGCATACAACGGAGTGCTACGGAGCCACTTGACGTTAAACTCCGCAGTCACGTTACAATAACACAACCTTAAACCTGAAACATAGGCGTTTAACACTGACTGCGGCAGGATTAATTCAACCCACACCAGATCATACACCAGAGGACACTGAAGTTATGGTTTAAGTGGAATATAAACCAGGAGGGATTATTTGAGATGAAGGAGAAGATCTCTACCGATCCCTGGTGAATGGATACCATCTCCTTTGTCGAATACTCACCACTATGTTCCTGTGTTGACTGAGTGAGCCACAGGGGCAGGTTGGACGTTTGGAGGACTGTACAGCCACACAGTCTCAGTCCCCAGGAGAGATTCATTCATTGACTGGAGTTAAAATACCCGCCAGGATGAAGTGGGAACGGAATCAGTTTTATGGCACGATAGCTATGATCCAGGGGTAAGATGAATTTTTAGTTTCACTGAGGTACGTGTAGGTATGGTCCTACTGTATACATTATCTCACCCCTGGTATTTTTGTACCATAGGCTGGACATTGGGAACTCGTTCTCCATGCCCATACGAGTATTGCAGTCCGTTCTCCATGGTCTATATCCTGTGTGTCATCCATTCTCATACAAGAGTGCGATAAATACAGACCAAAGGAACCGGTTTTGGTCAAAGAAGTCATTCTCCAACTCGTTTGAATGCTATGTGATATTCAGTCAGCTGTTGCCTCGTTCATATCTCTCCATATCAAACTCGTGATCAAAACATGTTGGTTTCTGCTTTATTATTTGGATCCTTACTGAAACCTCAGCAGAGAAATATGATAAGTTGCTCTATCTGACACATAGTATGACGACTGACTGATATTTAACTCACCCCTAGTTTTTCGTCCCTATTAAAAACTTAACATTGGGATTTCATACTCCATGATCGTGAAGTATTGTAATATAGTATCCAATGGAAGATGTCGTCACAAACGTTAGCCAATTGAAATATAGATATTACTTATACAACACATACTATTGTTTACAATAAGATACACAAGCTTATCTCACCCTTAGAGTATTGCAAAAGAAATTCCTAATGGGGGATGATGTCGTAAACGTTAGTCAATTAGTCAGTGATAGGGTATGAGATAAAATCTGAACCGCACTCGATCCATGACCGCTGAAAATAAGCGTTCCATTTTGATTTTACTTAATCTCATTTGGATCTGCCTCGTGAGATTACTCCACAACCAAATCTCGTGGCAAATTGCAGTTCCTAGTTATTATCAAACACTTAATAGCAGTCGTTAAAAGGTTAGCCTGACTGATATGTATCACCAAGTATCTCATTATCATCTTTGAAGAAAGGGAGGTTGTTTAGGACGCAGCCACTGAACACATTATTGTCCATCGTAGAACTATAAAGCTCCACATTTAGGAGGACATCAATAAAAGACTGAGTCATGACCTATTTGTGGTTACATACAAGGTGTATATCTTTTGTTTATTTATTCAGGGTAGAAAGTCTTGGCGTACGGCTATCACCAAGCAAAGCATCCTGGGTGACATCGAAAGCCAAGGAATTTGATCATTTTGAAGAACAATTCAAAAGAATAAGAGATCTTTTAAAAATTCCGTCATCATCTTAAAGAAAATAGATATTATGATTTACCATGAAGGTGCATACACAATAATCGATTATATTGTATATAAATGATCTTTTGACGAGGGGTAATACGAGAGTGCATAAACTATTAGTTCGTGCACAGTGTGCAAGATGAAAATCCGTACAGCTGATACTTATAAGTGTGAGACATTTATGCATAGGTATATAGTAAAGAATGCACAAAGTATGGTTGAGACTTTTTTCCAGGTTGTGTTTTTCAGATATAACTCCTGATGTCTGTTAAGGGGATACTTTAAGACAGTTTCTTGATTGTGATACCCTGGTATTTGTCAATGCGGTATTTTAAGACGGTTTTCTAGGTTGTGTTTTTAAGATATAATAATTCTGTTTTTTGTTAATGCGGTATTTTATGAAGGTTTCTTGATTGTGTTTTTCAGATATGATTCCCTGTTTTTTTGTTGTTAAGGCTTTCTTTAAGACGGTTTCTCGGTTGTGTTATGACTTCTGTTTTTTGTTAACTTGGTATTTAAAGACGGTTTCCTGATTATGTTTATTCAGATATGACGGGTTTCTGTTAAGGCGTTATTTTAAGACGGTTTCTTTATTGTGTTTTTCAGATATAATACCCTGGTATTTGTAAAGCCATTATTTTAAGACAATTTCTCGGTTGTGTTTTTCAGATATGATACCCTAGTATTTATTAAGGTGTTATTTTAAGACGGTTTCTCGATTGTGTTTTTCAGATATAATACCCTGGTATTTGTTAAGGTGTTATTTTAAGACGGTTTCTCGGTTGTGTTTTTCAGGTATGACTCGCTCCGTAAGATAGACGGAGGGCCGCTGGAGGACGAGGAGTCGCTCAAACAACACACCTGGTATCAGGCCGGTATTCCCCGGTGAGTTAAGCTCTTACTACTCATATCACATACCCGTGACGTATATACCGTAAACAACACACCTGGTATCAGGCCGGTATTCCCCGGTGGGTCCATACAGCTCTTACTACTCATATCACATACCCGTGACGTATATACCGTAAACAACACACCTGGTATCAGGCCGGTATTCCCCGGTGGGTCCATACGGCTCTTACTACTCATATCACATACCCATGACGTATATACCGTAAACAACACACCTGGTAACAGGCCGGTATTCCCCGGTGAGTGCATATGGCTCTTACTACTCATATCACATACCCGTGACGTATATACCGTAAACAACACACCTGGTAACAGGCCGGTATTCCCCGGTGAGTCCATACGGCTCTTACTACTCATACCACATACCCGTGACGTATATACCGTAAACAACACACCTGGTATCAGGCCGGTATTCCCCGGTGAGTTAAGCTCTTATCACATACCCGTGACATATATACCGTAAACAACACACCTGGTATCAGGCTGGTATTCCCCGGTGAGTTAAGCTCTTACTACTCATATCACATACCCGTGACGTATATACCGTAAACAACACACCTGGTATCAGGCCGGTTTTCCCCGGTGAGTGCATACGGCTCTTACTACTCATATCACATACCCGTGACATATATACCGTAAACAACACACCTGGTATCAGGCCGGTATTCCCCGGTGAGTTAAGCTCTTACTACTCATATCACATACCCGTGACGTATATACCGTAAACAACACACCTGGTATCAGGCATGTATTCCCCGGTGAGTGCATACGGCTCTTACTACTCATATCACATACCCGTGACGTATATACTGTAAACAACACACCTGGTATCAGGCCGGTATTCCCCGGTGAGTCCATACGGCTCTTACTACTCATATCACATACCCGTGACATATACCGTAAACAACACACCTGGTATCAGGCCGGTATTCCCCGGTGAGTTAAGCTCTTACTACTCATATCACATACCCGTGACGTATATACCGTAAACAACACACCTGGTATCAGGCCAGTATTCCCCGGTGAGTGCATACGGCTCTTACTACTCATATCACATACCCGTGACGTATATACCGTAAACAACACACCTGGTATCAGGCCGGTATTCCCCGGTGAGTTAAGCTCTTATTACATACCGGTGACATATATACCGTAAACAACACACCTGGTATCAGGCCTGTATTCCCCGGTGAGTCCATACGGCTCTTACTACTCATACCACATACCGGTGACGTATATACCGTAAACAACACACCTGGTATCAGGCCGGTATTCCCCGGTGAGTGCATACGGCTCTTACTACTCATATCACATACCCATGAAGTATATACCGTAAACAACACACCTGGTATCAGGCCGGTATTCCCCGGTGAGTGCATACGGCTCTTACTACTCATATCACATACCCGTGACGTATATACCGTAAACAACACACCTGGTATCAGGCCGGTATTCCCCGGTGAGTTAAGCTGTTATCACATACCCGTGACATATATACCGTAAACAACACACCTGGTATCAGGCCGGTATTCCCCGGTGAGTTAAGCTCTTACTACTCATATCACATACCCGTGACGTATATACCGTAAACAACACACCTGGTATCAGGCCGGTATTCCCCGGTCAGTGCATATGGCTCTTACTACTCATACCACATACCCGTGACGTATATACCGTAAACAACACACCTGGTATCAGGCCGGTATTCCCCGGTGAGTCCGTACGGCTCTTACTACTCATATCACATACCCGTGACATATATATACCGTAAACAACACACCTGGTATCAGGCCGGTATTCCCCGGTGAGTTAAGCTCTTACTACTCAAATCACATACCCATGACGTATATACCGTAAACAACACACCTGGTATCAGGCCGGTATTCCCCGGTGAGTCCATACGGCTCTTACTACTCATACCACATACCCGTGACGTATATACCGTAAACAACACACCTGGTATCAGGCCGGTATTCCCCGGTGAGTCCATACGGCTCTTACTACTCATACCACATACCCGTGACGTATATACCGTAAACAACACACCTGGTATCAGGCCGGTATTCCCCAGTGAGTGCATATGGCTCTTACTACTCATACCACATACCCGTGACGTATATACCGTAAACAACACACCTGGTATCAGGCCGGTATTCCCCGGTGAGTCCGTACGGCTCTTACTACTCATATCACATACCCGTGACATATATATACCGTTAACAACAAACCTGGTATCAGGCCGGTATTCCCCGGTGAGTTAAGCTCTTACTATATACCCATGCTGTATATACTGTAAATACGCACCGTTTTGGCATATGACGTAAAAATACTGTACGGACCGCCGGTCCGTACACTAAAATACGGACCACCTAGGCATACACATTTATTAACATTTTGGTTGTTAAGAAAAATGAAATTGATTTTTCTTTTTTAATTTCGGGTATATAGTAAATATATAACGTCCAACCATGCTTGTACAAGTCACAGAACTCGATGCTAATTTACCGTTTGTACGGAACTCGGCATAAATGCCTCGGTCCATATAAACGGTAAATTAGCATCTCGTTCTGTGACTTGTACAGCATGGTCAGGACGTTCTATATAATTACTACTCAAATCACATACCAATGACGTATATACCGTAAACAACACACCTGGTACTAGGCCGGTATTCCCCGGTGAGTCCATACGGCTCTTACTACTCATACCACATACCCGTGACGTATATACCGTAAATACTCACCCCTTCACCATATAACGTAAAAATAATGTATGTGTGACTAAAACATGGTAGATCAGCCAAATTAGGCAATTTCTTTTATTAATTTCAGGTATATGATAATATATTGAACAACCTATCATGCTTATACAAGCTACATAACCCAATGGCAATTTATGGTTCGCACGGATTGCTAGTTCCGCCATCATCCGCCAGAAAATCGTTAGAGAGCGCCACTGTAGTCAGGGGACAACCACGATTTTCTGCTGTCATGATATATCGATTTATGTGAGACAAGACTAAAATCCTTTTATGGTGAACCAACAATTTTTTTTTAATAGAATTTATTGATAACTTGACCCGCCACCTTGTGTTATGTTTAGTATCATGAGGTGGGGCAAGATGGCTGCTTCTATAATGCAATAGCTATATGCCCTATACCAAGACGCTACCTTCACACAGCCCTCTGTAAACTGACTTAGTCAGGTGACTCTCAGTTCTGTGTATAGGGTACATAGCCATTGTGTTATGGAAGCAGCCATCTTACCCCTTGACTCCATCTAAAACACCAGGTGGCGAGACCAATTGTCAATGGGATTTTATCAGAAATTTTGTTGATCTTGCCATGGAGGAATTTTAGCTTCATCTCATGATTATCTATAGATTATAACAATTGATAACAGTGGTTGCCCCCCCCCCCCCCGACTACAGTAGCACTATCTTACAATTTCCTGGTGGATGTTGGCAGAACTAGCAATCACGCTGTGCCCTATATTTTGCAAGGCACCTGAAGAAAACCAGCAAAACCCTTGCTGACAGGTTGCCATCCCTACTGGTCTATAAAATCTAAAAATCTAAAATCTATAAAATTATTTTGACTAGGCAATGGTTCATCAATATACATGAAATCGTCAGAAAAATGTAGCTATAACATCAAAATTAATATAAGTAAGCTAAAAATAAGTGAAAATTAATAAATTAATAATTGATTACCAATAATATCACGTGATGGAATATAGAATTATGACTTTATCCAAAATGTGTTCGTCATCTAGAGATATGCACTATCTCTCGCACCCGTCCTTGTGGTAACAGTTTTGCCAAAGGTGGCCGTCCTTAAAGGGTTAAGGCTTTGTGAATGATTATTTTACCAATCAAGGAAGCTGAAAAAAGACCCCCCCCCCCCAAAAAAAAAAAAAATAAATAAAAAAAAATAAAAATAAAATAAAATAAAATAAAATAAACCACGTTCCTCCACCAGTACCCTGATCGAGTCAGGTACCTCACAGTCCCCTGTACATAATGAGCACTAATCAGGGCCGTCTGGGATTAACGGCCGCGGGGGGCCGGGTCCCCGGGGAGGGGGTTAACTCGGGCCGGGAAATCCCCGGTGGGGGATTTAGTGGTGGGTCTTTCCGTGGTGATTTAGTACCGGGGTAGACCCCCCACCGCTACCGCCACAACATCCTGAGACTAGACTGGCCTCAGTCCCTGTATCCTACCCCTCCACCCCTTCTGAGTGACACAGGGACTGGTCTCATCCTAGACTGGCCTCAGTCCCTGTATCCTACCCCTCCACCCCTTCTGAGTGACACAGGGACTGGTCTCATCCTAGACTGGCCTCAGTCCCTGTATCCTACCCCTCCACCCCTTCTGAGTGACACAGGGACTGGTCTCATCCTAGACTGGCCTCAGTCCCTGTATCCTACCCCTCCACCCCTTCTGAGTGACACAGGGACTGGTCTCGTCCTAGACTGGCCTCAGTGCCTGTATCCTACCCCTCCACCCCTTCTGAGTGACACAGGGACTGGTCTCATCCTAGACTGGCCTCAGTCCCTGTATCCTACCCCTCCACCCCTTCTGAGTGACACAGGGACTGGTCTCATCCTAGACTGGCCTCAGTCCCTGTATCCTACCCCTCCACCCCTTCTGAGTGATACAGGGACTGGTCTCATCCTAGACTGGCCTCAGTCCCTGTATCCTACCCCTCCACCCCTTCTGAGTGACACATGACCATTTCAGAATGATTCATGGGCCAGTCAGATAATGACATCATCATTTAAACATACTATCATTTAATGAATGTTCATAATTAAAGACTTGAGCAAGTCTATCCTGAACCCCGCTATGACACCATTGCCAGCCCTTAGACAGGCTTCAGTTCTTGTACCCCTCCACCTACACCACCCCTCCCCTCCAAGATACCATAGAGGAAACCTATGAAAGTTTAGTGTCTGAGCTTGTAACCCATCGAGTTTGAATCACGCAATAAGTCACAAGGCGAAGAATTACGCAACGATTCAAATGAGATGGGATCGAGTTCTGAACCTAAACTTGAATATGTCTCTGAATCTATCTTACCCCTCACATTGACTAATGGGCTAACATTTGTGACATAATCCCCCGTTGTATATTTATCCTAAATGCCTCGTGGGCGTTAGATACAAGTTCCCTTTCTTAGGTCTATGGAGGAGAAATACCAGGGGTGAGATAAATGGAGAGGAGAGAGGATAGGAGGTGGTGTAGGAAGCGGCTAGGTTTACACTTTACGGGAGGTTTCGTTCCTATTGGACAAGTCTTTGAATCCTTGACCATTCAATGAAATGTTTATTTTTTGTTGAATTTTGTTGAATGATTTAATGAATGTATATAATGAAAGACTTGAGCAAGTCTAGTCAGCCCTGAGTGTGTTGAGGGTAGGAGGTAGACTTGCTAAAGTCTTTGATTATGAACATTTATTAAATGATTAATCAAAATCAGAATAAAGTTCATTATAGTATGCATCCTTCTCTGACTGGCCCATGAATCATGTATCCCAGCGAGGAGGGTAGTCATATGATGCAGGGACTGGAGCCAGTCTAGGTAGGAGGGGGGGGGGGGGGGTAGGAGGGTGTGTGTGTGTGTGTGTGGGGGGGGGGGGGGTTATTCGGACGTCACTCGGCAGGTTTAAGTCTAAGTAATCCGATGGTAATCCAGGAAATCGGGTCTTTCTGAGGAGAGACTTACACGAAGACCTGATCTCACTCCTCCGGATCTGCCGGGTGCAGGGAGAGCGGAAACAGTCATATTCTGATTATATTCAGAGATTTGAGTGACGCTTTGGGGTCCAGTGTGGTTTTAATTGTTGGGATATCTCCGTCACGGATACGGTTATCTGAATCAGCAGTGTCATTATATGAGCCCGGTAAGGTATTAAATAAATGGACAATAATCGATGGTTTTGTGGATGTTAGGGCACATCTAGGACAGGGGGGTTGAAAGCCTTAGTCGCATCTCGGCCGCACCGCGATGCCGCGGTCACACCTGTGGCGCCGGGAGGGAGAAATAGCATAAATTGACGTTAGGGCCCACCTTATTTTGCAGAATTGGTTAATGTTCGTTAGCTTGTTATCACTAAAAACAGAAATAACATTGCTTTTGCAAATTTCATGAAATGTAAGCAATTAATTGATATGACTGCATATTTCAATGATATATATATCGATGTTATGATAGGTGGGCCCTAACATCCCGATAAGTGGGCTCTAGCGTCCTGACCTTCGGGTGGTGGGCCCTAACGTCTACATACTAAGAGGGTCTTCCACCGGGCCATGTTTTGTATTCATGGATGCTCTCAGACGTTGTATTGACAACTACCATTCCGTTTGCCAAACAAGGATCGCGTTTCACCACTAAACTAGCTTAATCTCTTAGACTCATAGAGAATGCAAACGAAACGGAACACATCGCCACCCCTCGAGAAACATACCGCACATTCCATCTTTTGTGGGACCCGAACAAGCAACAGTCTACTCTCCTAGCAGATATTGTGTAATATATCTATGCATTAGCTTGCACAGTGGTATGCTTGGAGAGTGTTGTGGTGGTAAGTTAAAATAGTTGCCTTTTTGAGTACGAGAATACTTATTCTAATTGATTCAATATTTAGCAGTTAGAATAGCTCGCTCTATAAACATTCTGGTCTCACATATAGGAATTTATTCACTCATGATCCACAGCAATAACTAATACCCATTAAATAAGATGACAGTTCTCCTATTTCCCAAGAATATCCTTGTTTTTATTTTCAAAATAACGATATTTTTTCCATGTTTTCTCAGTCTCTCTAAGGCAGGAATTTACACATGAAAAATATTTCCTCATGACCCCATCTGACATCCCTTTTATATATCTTTATGATATAAAGATAATCTAGTTGGATATAGGCCCTTTTTCTTTATTTTGTAAAATCAGTGAGGTGGCCTAAATTCCACATGAAAAATATTTCCTATTTTCTCATGACTCCAACTGACATCCCTGTTAAAAACCCTAGAAAGATAATCTATTTGAGTATAGATTCAGTTTTTTTCCCTTTCTCAAAAACCTTTCCTTTGTACTAAAAGAAAATCAGCCTTTTTAGACAGAAAATGGCGTCTTTGTGTGACCTTGGGCTAATCCTCAACAGCGGAATGCCCTTAACAAGTTAATCATTTTTGTGGTTTTGCGGTTCCTGCCTTGGTCAATATGAAAGTAACAGGTTTAAACGTGCAGTAAGGGGTCTAAAAGTGCAGTAACAGCCTCCCCACGATCAGAATGTGGATCAACATTGACGTCAGCTCACTGGTGACGTCACACTCGTGACGTCACACTCGTATGTGGAGTCAGGTAGGTTCTCCATGAAGTACCATGTCGCCCTCATCATCCATCGCAATGTTGTATTTATTATCCAACAGAAAAAAAACAAACCAGGAATTGTCATACTAGAGGGTATATCAATAGTGACTAGATTTGTTTGCTCTATAGCACAAGGGGACTTTGTACCTGTATATACAATGGCTTTGAGGCCGTGTACATTATATTTGAATCCGTACACAGTTGTAATTGTATCTGACGGTTTTTATTATCCATCATATACAAAGTCGCCTTTGAAAATGTATAGGGACTCAGGAAACCACGACCCATTGTATAAAATCTATCAGATACCATAACTGTGGTGTACGGATTCAAATCTGTGGTAGATGGCTTCAAATCCATGGTATGCGGCCTCAAAGCCATTGTATACAGAAAAATAGTCCCATTGTGGAACAGAATAAAGAAAGTTCCTGTTGATATTAATATGGTAATTCCTGTGTTTCGTGTTTTGGAGAAGATGGATAATAAATGCAACAAACGATGGATTATGGACAGGCGGCTCTGTAAACCACTTGAGGTTTCGCTATCGTGTATTACGACGCGTCAACCTCTCGTGGTTTACGGCCGCCTGTCCATAAAAAAACATCGATTATTGTCTATTTCTAAGGAAATGGAAGGAAACTGATTTCAGTTGTCAGAATTCCGAATTTCCGAGTTGAGGATGCCGGAATTTACAAACTGAGTCCTTGGCCGAGGTGTGAAAGTTCTGAAACTATCTCTCACTGGGACTCTTACTGTTGTGGTCATTTTCGGAGAGATACCAAATTTCCATTTTTTTCCTCATGTTTTTCAACTTTTTGGTTGTGTATCAAATCTTCATCAATTAGAGATAAAAAAAGGAAAATACTTAGGCTTTTGAAAATGTGCACTGGCATCTCTGACTTTAAGTCGTTTGTGTTTATTTTACTAAAATCATTCGGTATAACACATGTAGATAAACTGTTATGATAAATAGCCAAAAATGGTCAGAAAACCACACGAAATGAGAAAAAAGCGGAACAGCAAACCCCAACATGAACACAAAAGGGATGATAATTGAATTAAAGAAAATCCAACACAATATACATTTTTTGAAATACCACAATAGTATTGAAAAAGCTTATGGAACACAAATACCGACCAAAAACCACGAATAGGTATTATCAAGTAGGAACTGCATCGAGATCTGTAGCCACTGAAAATATACCATGAATTTTATTTGCACAGTAATCTCACGAAGCAAAGCCGAATGCGATTACGTAGAATACCAAAATGAATGGCATATTTTCAGTGACTATTCATCAAGTGCGTTTCAGATTTTATCTCGCTCTGGTCTCTGACTAATTGGCAAACGTTTATGACATCATCCCTCATTGTTTTTTTATTACAATACTCCATGGGTGTTGAGTAACAGTTCGCAACGTTATGTCTATGAGGGAAAAAATACCAGGGATGAGATAATGGCTCATCAGTAGCCCTCTAGCTATATACAAACAAAACCCTGACGACTCCCTTTATAACACTAATCCACAACTCAGTGCAGTAGGCCCATTAAAACCCCCATTCCTCTGCGGTACATCATCAAATCCGTACCTGAGGTGATTGCCTACTTATCTTAGACTGGCCTCAGTCCCTGTATCCTACCCCTCCACCCCTTCTGAATGACACAGGGACTGGTCTCATCCGTAATCAGCCCTGTAGACTGGTGCGATTTTGCACCACACTCCCCAAGCAGAGGTCTGGCTACTGGTCAGGATATCTGCTGTGAAATTGATACCCTCTCACTTTGATCTCAATTGAGACATAGTCAAGAGTAGGCGAAATATATTGCTATGACAACACAGGCGGCCAGGGAACTGGAGGAGGGGAGGGGGAGGGGTAGAGGGAGGTATAGGGTTACAGGGGGTGGCTTGGGCTCATAAACAGGAAATTCTAGTCAGAGTGGACAAGTCTTTGATTCATGGCCCAGTCAGAGAAGGACACATGCTATAATGAATTGTATTCCGATTTTCTTTAATCATTTAATGAATGTTCATAATCAAAGACTCGAGCAAGTCTATACTTATCTGTACTGATGGGCGGGAAGTTCAAAGGATAAAACACCACAAAGATCTGCCTGACAGTAACTAGGTGGATATATCTGTATGCTCCGGGTATGGTAATGCACACTCCCAATGTGTTTTCTAAGGACACTTTGTATTAGGTGGATATATGTGCATGCTTCGGGTATGGTAAAACACACTCCCTATGTTTTCTGTGGACACTTTGTATTAGGTGGATATATCTGTATGCTCCGGGTATGTCCATACACACTACCTATGTGTTTTCTATGGACACTTTGTATTAGGTGGATATATCTGTATGCTCCGGGTATGGTGATACACACTCCCTATGTGTTTTCTATGGACACTTTGTATTAGGTGGATATATCTGTATGCTCCGGGTATGTCCATACACACTCCCTATGTGTTTCTATGGACACTTTGTATTAGGTGGATATATCTGTATGCTCTGGGTATGGTGATACACACTCCCTATGTGTTTTCTATGGACACTTTGTATTAGGTGGATATATCTGTATGCTCCGGGTATGGTGATACGCACTCCCTATGTGTTTTCTATGGACACTTTGTATTAGGTGGATATATCTGTATGCTCCGGGTATGTCCATACACACTCCCTATGTGTTTCTATGGACACTTTGTATTAGGTGGATATATATACAATATTGACTGGTTTCAGATACAAGTGGCTGTATGCTCCGAGGAGTTGACGAGCAGTAATATCTGAGCGTATGCGAGGATGTTGCACAGAGGCAACTCCGAGGAGCATACAACCGCTTTTATCTGGAACCAGTCTATATTGTATTTATTATCCACCTTTTCCTGACAAGTGGTGTACTGATATTAGTTAATTTAGGTGCGCACTATTTTTTCATATGCACTATTTTCTGTATGCGCCGGATTTTGCAACTCGGAGCATACAACATATCTGTATGCTCCGGGTATGTCCATACACACTCCCTATGTGTTTTCTATGTACACTTTGTATGAGGTGGATATATCTGTATGCTCTGGGTATGGTGATACACACTCCCTATGTATTTTCTATGGACACTATCTATTAGTTTGATATACCTGTATGCTCCGGGTATGGTGATACACACTCCCTATGTGTTTTCTATGGACACTTTGTATTAGGTGGATATATCTGTATGCTCCGGGTATGGTGATACACACTCCCTATGTATTTTCTATGGACACTCTGTATCAGGTGCATAATAAACCACCCCTAGTAACTCCCACACGGCTCCCCAGGTGAGATATGCGGGGTATGGAGACACCTGCCCACATCAAAGTTCACCTGAGAGGCCAGTGACAAGGCGGAGGGAGCACTAAGTCACCCCGCTGACCCATGACAGATCTAAATCTGTCCCGATCCTGTCTCCCGTGGTCCTGTCCATTCACGTAGCGGAGTGAGAAGTGGGCCCACACTACCGTTATAACGTACTCATACTGATCCAAGGCGCCCCACACTTACTCCACACAATGCATCCATTAGAGGGCTTTATGAGTGGTTGACGATGATTGGTTACTCTTAGGTCGTCATGGGGGCTTTGACATCATGGTTAGACCATCCTTATTCTGTTGGCGTGCTAAAACCAGATTCTGATAGACAGAGGGAGGATGGAGTCAGTAAACACAGGGAGAATTAGAAGGTCAACGTTCTGCTTCTAAAAACACAACGATGTCTTTATGTCAGACGGGTAACGGATTTATTATCAATGATAAAATGGTGGTCAAGAGACCCTGATCATGTACTACTTTACCCTCTCTTGCACTTGGGGAGACATCAAATTTTTGTCATTGAGTATCTTCGATTTTTTGTCTGAATTTTTTAACTTTGAATCCTCATATAACATACCTTACCTTCTAGGTACAGTTTCAGAACACACTGGAATGTATGGTATTAAAATGTTCAGGATAGCGTTATATTTTGTTCACGACTGGAATTCCACAAATACAACGTCAAATCAATAGGAACTCGTTCTCCTTTTGTTTTCCTTCTCATTGACCGTGTTGACTTCTTGACCTTATTGACCTACTTGACCTAATTCAACTTGACCTCCGCAACTGCATTGAGCATTTTTACCTCACTGTTGACCTCAAGATATTGACACATAGTGATTATTGATCATTTAACCTCTTTGACCTTAATGACTACAATTAGACGATTGACCTTGCTGACCACATTGCCCTTATTGAAGAGTTTGACCTTATTGACCTCACCTTGATCTTATCGACCTCTCATTGACCTTCCTGACCTAACCTTGACCTCATTGCCCTCACCTTGACCTTTTTGACCTCACCCTGAGCTTATCGCCTCACCTTGACCTTTCTGACCTCACCTTGACCTAATTGACCTCACCTTGACCTAATTGACCTCACATTGACCTAATTTCCCTCACCTCGACCTTTTTGACCTCACCCTGACCTAATTTCCCTCACCTCGACCTTTTTGACCTCACCTTGACCTCATTTCCCTCGCCTTGACCTTTTTGACCTCACCCTGACCTGATTGACCTCGCCTTGACCTTGCAGGGAGATTGCGCTGGAGATTCTGATGCAACAGGAGATAGGATCCTTCATTGTCCGCGACTCGACCACCCACGCGGGGTGCTTCGCGCTGTCCGTCAAGGTGCCCAAGTTCGAGAACCCGGCGGGCATCTCGCACTACTTGATACACCGCACACGTAACGGCGTCAAGTTAAAGGTAATCATCCCCTCTCTGTGCTCAGCTGTACAACACTCAGCAACTCTCCTATCTGAAGTGGGGGGGTGGGGAGTTAGCTCAGTGGTTAGAGCACCAGACTCTAACCCCAAGGTTGTAAAAGGGGTATCCCACTATCACGATTTGAGCCTCCGACACACTACGATAGCCTTACGACAAGCGTTCCGATGAAAAAATGAAATTTTTATCGGAAGGAACGGGTCTATCATGAAAGCTAGAGTCGTTCCTTCCGATAATTTTTTTTTTTCATCGGAACGCTTGTCGTAAGGCTATCGTAGTGTGTCGGAGGCTCAAATCGTGATAGTGGGATACCCCTTTAAGACTTTGTGGGTTCGAGTCCCACCCCCCGCAGTGGTAGATTTACTGCTATAACAAAGGCCATCCTTCTCATGCCATGTCTATATGGTGTGGGAAGTAAAGAACTCTCACCTCGGTAAATGTGTAGGGGTGAGATTTCTACCTGAATTCATCACATAGATTCGATCACCACCCTAGGGGTGTAAAAGAACCTTGAGAAAGTCTGGAAAGGACCTATAATGGTTGACTGGACGTAAAATCAAACCAAACAAAATCCTATCTGAAATAATGAAGTTGAGGTTAAATACACAAAAAAACAAACGAGATGATTTTAATTCATTTGTTGGTTTATTTGGGGTTTGTGTCACATCGAAATAAGGTGGGGGGGGGGGGGGGCATATTATCGGTCTTGGTTGCAACGTTTCGTCCTATTTTATAGGACTTCTTCAGGCAGTATTGTCTGAAAAATGGTAAAGGCATATTGGACAATATGGCTTGAAAATTAAAACCCATGTCAATTTCATGAAAATTTGATATGATGGTCTTTATGTGTTGTAGAAGACATATCTAACTTAAAAATCGGGGGTCACCGTGCTTGTTTCTGATATAGAGATCAATATTATCATTACAATAGAATATATAGAAATTCTAAATAGTTGATTTTCACACAGTAAAACCCATGTTATATTCTCCAAACTTTCACATAATATAGTAGATGCATGGTACTACATATATATTTATGCATTTTAAAATACATGACCTTATTTTTGAAAGAATTGAAGAAAATCATATTGTGCAGTACATTTCCAATGTATATTAAGCAAATGTAAATTGCTCTATTTTACCTATTAAAATTGGATAAACTGAGAAAAACGTTGACTTTACACATTTGGCATTAAAATGAAACACAAGAACCAGTTTTGTCTGGTAATTGACAATATTTATAAATCACCAGGTGGCGCCACAGTAAATTGTCCGATATGTATGTATGATCTATACTTAGGTTTCTAAGGTTCTGAATTAGGAATTATCAAGCAAATAAGAAAAACAAGAAAAAAAAACAGTGTTGAAATTACCAAAAATAAAGAATTATAAATGTCAGCGTACTACCAATGCAAATGCTAAAATGTAGACCAAGTATTATCCGAACGGATTAATTCTCATATTGTACAACAATTTAGGATTAATGAAATAAACGCTGCTTTAAATTGTTTTGAATCTATAAGGTCCGGAAGCGGCTTGGGAGAAAACAGACAAGCAGTCCTTGTCTTAATCGACATAAATTTAATGGATATTATAATAATAGTAACAGAATAATACACATTAAGAAATATTCTAGGATGATATAGAATACAACTTCCCAAGAGACCTTGTTATCTGTAGGCGTTTATTGTAAACGAGCCACGTTTCGACTGTCACAGATGTTTATCAAGGCTCATAAAAAATTGAATTAAAGATCTTATAAGAAGTCGCACTACTAATATGGAGAGGTGGGGGTAGGTGTGTTTGTTGATGCGGTGAGCGGCTCGAACGTTGAACACTGTGGCGCCCCCTTACATTAACAACCAGTTCTAACCAATGCAGTTCTTAACCTCAACTATAGCTACACACAATTAGCTCTGGTCGGGTTAAATAAGCGGCCGCCTTGGCCCAGTAGCGGGACCGTTTTGTTACTCTCCAATCATATTTGTTTTACTGCTTGGAGAGTGTTTTAAACTCGAAGCCAATTTACATTTTATTATTTCCTTTTGTGTGCATTTTCAGAATATGACCACCATAAAGCTAAATTTCATTATCAATTTGTTAAGCTACGAATTCTACCTATTATGTATGTCTGCTTTTAGAGTATACGTATATATTTCATACATATTTCTCGTACTTCTCACGTCTCATACATATTTCTTATTGTATTTCTCATATCTCATACATATTTTTCAGTGTTTCTCACATCTCATACATATTTGTCATTGTGTTTCTCACATCTCATACATATTTCTTATTGTATTTCTCAGTATCTCATACATATTACCCATTGTATTTCTCACACCTCATACATATTTCCCATTGTATTTCTCAGTATCTCATACATATTACTCATTGTATTTCTCACATCTCATACATATTTCTCATGTCTCATACATATTTATCATTGTGTTGAGAACTAGTTTGAGGAAATTGGTGTGCCGATTTCCGTAAATCGGGCCCCGATTTCTTTGAAGAAATTTATCATTGTGTTTCTCATGTCTCGTCTGTATTTATCATTGCATTTCTCATGTCTCATACATATTTCTCATTGTATCTCTCAGTATCTCATACATATTTCTAATATTTCTCAAGTCTCATACATATTTCTCTTTGAATTTCTCACGTCTCATACATATTTCTCATTCTATTTCTCAGTATCTCATACATATTTCTCATTGTATGTCTCAGTATCTCATACATATTTCTCATTGTATCTCTCACGTCTTATACATATTTCTCATTCTATTTCTCAGTATCTCATACACATTTCCCATTCTATTTCTCAGTATCTCATACATATTTCTCATTGTATGTCTCAGTATCTCATACATATTTCTCATTGTATCTCTCACGTCTTATACATATTTCTCATTCTATTTCTCAGTATCTCATACACATTTCCCATTCTATTTCTCAGTATCTCATACATATTTCTCATTGTATGTTTCAGTATCTCATACATATTTCTCATTCTATCTCTCACGTCTTATACATATTTCTCATTCTATCTCTCACCTCTAATACATATTTCCCATTGTATTTCTCAGTATCTCACACACATTTCTCCTTGTCGTTTCTCAGGGCCTGGACAAGGAGTGGCCGTGTCTCACCGCTCTCGTAACTCACCACACCGTGATGCCGGAGATGTTACCCTGCACGTTACGACTACCGCGGACCGCCGCCAACCCCGCCTTCAACGAGACGGAGCGAGAGGACAAAGAGGAGGATGAGGACTATCAAAAGTTGTCAGACTTTAGCACAATGATGGCCGAGCTCAAGAAGTTATAGTAGCGACAGACGTCTAGTGACCACAGTGTATTATGTGCGGGCACCCCTCCCGCCCGGCGCGTTTATTATCAAGAATATTCGTTTATATTAGGGGAGGATTGGATGAAAGGGAACACAAGGGTGAGAATGTGGAGGACCCTTTTGACCTCTAGGTGACCTTTCATGCTTTGCTCCATGGTGGAGAACCCTTTGGATTTAAATAATATGGTGGACACCCCTTTGGATTAACACAATATTGGTGCTTTGCTACACCAAAGGAAGAATACATATTGCTATGAATTTCAAGGATTTCCAACTGGTTGCTATCTTTTTATTTCGATTTTTTTTTCGGTGGATGAGGTGCCCCCCTGAATGGTTCCTCTGCTAAACGTAATTATGTATGCATTTCCTGCATACCTTAACATCGACCTTGATCATTGGATGATTTTTAATACAGGTATTGGAGCTAGTTACCGCGAAGGAAATAGAGACATCGCTGACACAATTAGAACTGTTTATAGGAGTTTTTAACGGTGAGCAATGGAAAGGGAATGGAGGAATATGAGTCATAGTGATGCCATGTTTTATGTATGGAGCATTTAAGCAAATGCTATAGTGTGTATGGCAAAGGTGCACAAGATTCTTCAACTCTGAGTTTCCACCAATGGAGCTACGTTAGACAAAGGAGGTGCTTCCATACAAAGTTTAAAAGACCTGGTGTTATTTTGGTGAAGAAGCAAGAAACCACACGGATATTTCTACACAAATAGAAGTGTTTCTGTTCCGCTTGCGAACCATGGTTGTTTACGATTGTCGTTCATTATGCAAATGAAGTTGTATTTATAGCTGCCGAGAAAAGAATGAACAGAGTAGGCCCGTTGCCAGGAATGGTGATAATTTGTGATATTTGATTTAGATGGGTTAAAGTCACGGGAACCCATGGTGGTTGTGTAAGATAGCTATAACGCATTTGTGTACACCTGAAGGAAGAGTGTTTTGGTAATAATCATTTATGTTTTATTATAATTAACATGTCATTTACAATTTTAATTAACATGAGATTTATTTTGTTTTCGGACATTAACGAATCTTTAAAGATTCTGGAGTCAGTCTGAAATGGCATAGGTTTGGATGTCTTATTATTTTTAGTTGGTTTTAAACCTCTTTTAAGTGTGATCTTAAAAGAAAAGAAATGAGAAATGTTACCGGGGATGATATGTGAGGATGTTTCTTTTTCAGGAGCACGATTTTATTCATATTCATGTAACGAACATGATAATTCCCCAGTTAAAGGGTTTCCACAGACAGGTTCAAATTCAAAAATGTTTCCTTTATAATGTGGCCCGATTTCGTACTTATCTATTTCGAGTGCGAAAGGAAATCATTTCGAATTCTCCTATATGTAAAATTTCTATTTTTGTTTGTTTCCAAACTCCAAGCCTACATGCCTTGCTTGGTTTAGATACTACAAATAGATTTTACCAAATTAAAACTGCCGAAAAATAAAATTGATTGCTGTATTGTATTAATAAAGAAGTATGAATGTGCTCACAGTGAAAGGGACAGGTTAACTGTTAAACGCCTTAGCCTAGGTCTATGTTACTGCCAATCAGTGCATTACCTTCCTCATATTAAAATGTTGATTGGTTTTTAGAAATTGATAAACTTGATAACGCAGGTAAAATAAGGTAACCGTACGTTCCTTCACAACGATTGCAGTATACTCATATTCTAGATGTGCTCAGTTAAAGGGTGAAGAGATCGGCTGAGGACTGTTTTATCGTAGGAAAAGGTTATTTTATTTATGAGACATGCTCCTACTATTTTAATGCGTGTTTTTAGGGATGCACAGCGCCCTCTATAGGTGCACGGGTGGTGGGGGGAGCCTGGGGTCTGTTACATAAATTCTGAAAGATCATTTAAAAGATCGTATAATGGTCGTAGGGCGCGTATCGTTACATGAATGGGTTTGGTCGTACACGTACGACCTCTGTACGATACGATCAAATAAGAATGGCAAATATCGTTACATAAACATTGACCTAGATCGTACAAACGGTCTTATATCGTCCAAAATCATCCTAACGTACGACACCTCTAGAGGGTGTCATGGGTGTCGATTTATGTATTAATTTCATTTATTCAGATTTAAAATTAAAATGTATAATTCCATAAAGCACTTAAGACCATTGGTGACATAATAAATAAACAAGATATAAGAAATACAAGCTATATATATCATATTATACATATATGGGTTGAATACCAATAGGCTGAATGATCGTTAACACTGGAACCCAATACGTCATAAGCAGTGTGTGTGGATGGAAGGTGGGACTTCCACATAGTAGACCTATGATCCCTTACGATCTATGTCAACGATAAAATAATTTGTACAACGATTCATGCATCTCCCTACGATCTATTTTATGTAAACAAATTGGACGAGGATCGTCCACGAGGTCGTATATCGTTTGATAGATCGTATCGTACAATGGTCGTATCGTTCAAAATTTATGTAACAGACCCCTGTGGTCAGAATACACACACTTTATAGGAGCTATATATTCAATAACGATCATATACTCATGAGCATTTAAGAAAATCCAGGCTACAGAAATATCCCAATACCGGATTACATTCATCGACCCAAGCTTTGCCTCTCTTCTGAAAAAAAATATACCCTGCTGTAAGAAAGCGAAGAGAAGGTACCGATGTGGAAAAATGTTATTTCTATGCTGAATCTTCAGTGCGTAGCCAATATAACTAGAGGAATATTTAAACATAAAGAAATATTTGTAATAAATGCTGTAATATGGAATAAAAAGGAACAAAAATTCGTTGGCAAGGATGCGATAAAAAGTGGAAAATAATGATGTGGTTACAGATATATATATTTGATAAAGAGAGAAAATGTCATTTGGAATACACTCAGTATAGGTATAAGGGCATTGTATGATTCCTGAGATCTTGTTTTGATTCTCTACAGAACACTTATAGTAGAAACCCGTCCCCCCTAAGGTGAACAACCCTGACACCTAGTGTCACACATAGCAACTAATCTGTGCATGTTCATGACCTCCTGTTGAAGAATTGTTTTTAAACTGAGAACTATTCATTTTTATGTTGTGTTTTTCTTATCAAGGATGATATGTATGTAAATATGAATGATGGAATATACACTCAAATACGTATTGCGTATTCATTGAGTTGACGCATGCTGACGCGTGTTTCCGTCGGATTGCCCACCCTCGGCCTGGGATGGGTGTGTATTATTGTATAAGACAACCTCATAGCTTTCCTTGAGGAGAAAAGATGATAATTGTTCCTCATGTTTCTGCAATAAAGAATCCTAGATCTTCTCTTTATTGTTATTCATTTAATTTACCCAGCTGGGTTTGTCATAATCAGAGATGTCAGCTTTCCCGTTTTCCAAGGAAATCCTTGTTTTATTTCCGGTTTATTAAATATTCGTGTAACACAAAAATGAAAGAATTGAGTTTCACTCACCTCACAGGGTTCGTACAGAGCCTGGAAAACCTGGAAAAGCCTGGAATTATGCTTTTAGGTTTTCCAGGCCTGAAATTCTCACATAGGGCCTGGCAAAACCTGGAAGAGCCTGGAAAATTTAGTTTTGCATAAAAGACAACTTTTTATTCTATGAAATTTCAGTCGTTATTAACTCTCCTTCGCTATGGTACCTGACTGCCTATGAAATATAGAATGGATGTGATTATTTGTCTTCATATTTAAAAGTGGCAAAAAAAAAGAAGAATTTTTAACATATCTATCCAAAAACCACTGAAATTCCACAAGTAGTAAGGAAGATAAAGAAAATTTCAACGAAATTTGGTGATGTATCTGACATGGTTTTAAAACCAGTGACCTGGAAAAAAATATATTAAAGCCTGGAAAAGGCCTGGAATCTTATTGGGCTGTGTATGTACGAACCCTGACCTCAATGAACAGTAGATCAAACCACCCCGAACATCCAGCCTCATTTCACTGTAGATAACAATGTGTTTTTACATGTTTTTCTCAGTCTCCCTAAGGCAGTAAATTTCACATGAAAAAAACATTTCCTGTCTTTATCATAACTCCAACTGACATTCCTGCATATAGGAAATGATAAAAAGTGTGAAATTGGAATATGTTTACTGCTGCGGGTACTGTGGATTTCCTCAAGAGGGCGACACTAACAGCACTGTGTGAAAACCACCAGTTTATTCATATATATACGCCATCTCGTAAGTGCATGTAACGGCTGTATATTGACACATCTCTTCTATGCGCCAGTGTAATGGCTGTATTTGCAGCAAAGCGTATATATATGCAGAGAAATAAAGTGCGCAGGACATATATGCTTAGGTCGTATACATTTTACACGTCTATAGATGAGGCATTACACAATGGAAAATAGGACTACCTTGTATATGCAAAATCATACCTATATACGCCGAGTGTATACATATATAAACTGGTGGTTTTCCCGCAGTGCCATCTCTTATATTGACATTAGTGGTGTCTAGATCTGGGGCCTGTTAAATAATTTATACCAAATTTTACCATAATTGGATCTGCTCGGTCATATTATCCGCATATTTGATACGGAGTATGGCGCTTTGTCAACTACAAGGAGAATACTGCCACACAGATCGTAATCATAGTAATGTTGTTTTCGTTACTCGCGTTTCGACTAATTATTGGGAACATATCTTTTAAATAATTAGAAATTTGATGCAAACGCAGTGCATTGTTTATATAAAATAGTTCCTATAATGTCCGTCAGGTGGCAGAAAAAGCCGTCCTCCTATCCATGTAATCTTGCTTATCTGAAATTTAAATGGTGACTCCTTTCTCGTGATAATAATTTCATGCTCATTCATCGATGATGAATATAGTATTTGCTTCTAGTTCATCCTTCACAACTTGGAGTTTTACATGGGCTCTTTCCTGATTTACATGTGATCGTCCATCGATGACAATAATACATAAAGTAGGATTCACATGGTGGAATTCATGTACGTCACAGAGTTTTTGTCTGAGACAAGTCCTGCTGAGATTCATGTACCTCAAAGGTTGTTTGTCTGAGACAAATCCTGCTGAGATTCATGTACCTCACAGGGTGTTTGTCTGAGACAAATCCTGCTGAGATTCATGTACCTCACAGGGTGTTTGTCTGAGGAAAATTCTTCTGAGATTCATGTACCTCTCGGGGTGTTTGTCCAAGACAAATCCTGCTGAGATTCATACATCTCACTGGGTGTTTGTCTGAGGTAAATCCTACTGAGAGTCATGTACCTCACAGGGTGTTTGTCTTGAACAAATCCTGTTGAGATTCATGTACCTCACAGGGTGTTTGTGTGAGACAAATCCTGCTGAGATTCATGTACCTCACAGGGTGTTTGTCTGAGACAAATCAGACTGAGATTCATGTACCTCACAGGGTGTTTGTCTGAGACAAATCCTGCTGAGATCCATGTACCTCACAGGGTGTTTGACTGAGATGTCCCTGCTGAGATTTATGTACATCGCAGGGTGTTTGTCTGAGTCACACCCTGCTGAGATTCACATGCCTCACAGGGTGTTTGTCTGGGCCAAGCCCTGCTAAACCCTGCTGGGATTCATGTACCTCACAGGGAGTTAGTCAGAAACAAATCCTGCTGAGATTCATGTAGCTCAAAGGGTGTTGGTCTAAGACAAATCCAGCTGAGATTTATGTACCTCACATTTTGTTCGTCTGAGGCGAAGCCTACTGAGAGTTACGTACCTCACAGGGTGTTTGTCTGAAGCAAATCCTGCTGAGATTCATGCACCTTACAGGGTTTTTGCAATAGACAAATCCTACTAAGAGTTACATACCTCATAGTGTGTTCGTGTCACTTAAATCTTGCTGAGATTCATGTACCTCACAGGATGTTTCTTTGAGATAATTCCTGCTTAGATTCACATACTTCAAAGAGTGTTTGGCTGAGGCATTGCCTGATGACACTTACGTTCCTCATAGGGTGTTTGTACGAGGCAAATCCTGCTGAAATACACATACCACATTCACATTGACTGAGACAAATCCTGCTGTGATTTATGCACCTCTTATGCTCTTTGTCTAAGAATTTGCAGAGACAAATCCTGATGAGATTCATGTACCTCACAGGGTGTTCGTCAGAGGCAAAGCAAGCTGAGATTCATGTACCTCACAGTGTGTTTGTCTGAGACAAATCCTGCTGAGATTCATGTACCTCACAGGGTGTTCGTCTGAGGCAAAGCCAGCTGAGATTCATGTACCTCACAGTGTGCTTGTCTGATATAGATCCAGCTGAGATTCACATACTTCACAGGGTCTTGGTCTGAGGCAAATCCTGCCGAGATTTTTTTTTATTATTTTTTTTTTATCGATTTCTTTATTGGATCCAGATGTTACAAGAGATAATTCAATATATATATATATATATATTCCAAAATTGTCTTCTAGACCCTCAAAAGGGGCAGTAGCCTCAGTTGGCACAGCAACTGGTTTTCATGGCTTTGCCTTTTAACTCGTGATTATACACTTTCTATAAATATGCAATCAAATACGTATCCGTGATAAACATAGTATATAACGTTTCTTTTTACAAGTAGCAGTAGAAACAGGGTTCACATGAGCCTAGGTCTTCAACTCCATAGGATAACGGTTACAAATTAATAAGAAAAAGGTGATTATGAGTATCTCAGCAATGACCATACAAAGGGGTAACCCGGCATGTACCTCACAAGATGTTTGTCTAAGGCAAATCCTGCTGAAGTTCATGTACCTCACAGTATGTTTGTATAAGGCAAATCCTGCTGAGATTCACAAACCTGAAAGGGTTTTTGTCTGAGACAAATCCTGCTGAGATTCATGCACCTCACCGGGTGTTTATCTGAGCCAAACACTGCTAGGATTTGCATCTCACAGGATGTTTTTCTCATAAAAGTCGTGCTGTAGATTGATGTACCTCAGAGGGTGTTTGTCTGAGGAAAATCCTGCTGAGATTCATGCAGGTCACAGGGTGTTTGTCTAAGACAACTCTTCCTGAGATTCATTAACCTAACAGGGTGTTTGTATGAGACAAATCCAACTAAGATTCATGCACCTTATAGGGTATTTGCCTGAGATGTCCCTGCTGAGATTTATGTACCTCACAGGGTGTTGTCTGAGACAAACCCTGCTTGAAGGGTGTTTGTATGCTGCTGAAAATTCATGCACCTCACAGGGTGTTTGTCTGAGACAAATCCTGCTGAGATTCATGTACCTCACAGAGTGATTGTCTAAGACAAATCCTGCTGAGATTCACATACCTCACAGGGTGTTTGTCTGAGATATATCTTGCTGAGATTCATGTACCTCGCAGAGTGTTTTTCCGAGACAAATCATGTTGAGTTTTTTTACTCGAACACAATCTCCTACTCTGAATTGTATGGTTCCATTTCCATGAGACAAGTTTTTTCCCTGCAATTATTGGTGACAATTATAAGGTACAGAATCCCATGAGATTTCGATTATAAACATCTTCAAAATCTACAGTGTCATTTTGGTGGGACAAATGGACCTTCTGCATAGTCGCCGACTAAGGACCTGCCCTAGCCAATAGAAGGGCAGCAGGCATGATCACATGTTTCTCACACCTCTCACCTCCTAGCCACTTGAGTCCCAGGGTGAGTGTTTACTATGACTATGTCTAACATTATGTACAATGTAAGTCCTTCCATGAGAGTCAGATTCGCCATTTATTTCCCAGAGACTGCCATTAGGAATTTGTACCGAAGGAGAGTTGTCAGACACTAGGGGAAAAGGTGTGAAATACATCCGTCTCAGGTATATTAGTCTATATGTGTGAATAGCACTTATAGTGCTCCTCGGATTTTACAAACATTTATCTTCACCACAAAGAGGAATACGATTCACAAATGTAGGTTATGTTCATTTTGTGACACAGTTAGGTGAACTTTGAGTCGTGGAGTGTACAAAGTGTTGTATCATTATCTGTAGCTTTCTCATTTCCAGTGATCTACAACGTTGACATGGAGATCGACAACATTGGCATTGACAAGTGTATGTACATGTTCCAAAGACTCAAGCAAAGCTCGACGTGGTTATACTCAGTGCCGACAGAGGGCACCACCCCTGAACCTCTCCATTAAACAGATCCTTGATGGATTTGCTTGTGTTGTGTATTATTTCATAGCTCGTGGTCAAAGGTCCAAGAATATGGACTCGCTATGTTCGTAGGACAATATGCCATAAGGCATCGAATCTCATTGTCTCAATCTCAACTCTCATTGACTCAATAAAATATGTTTTGACTACATAAAAAGGTTTTACGAAAATTGTGATTCTTCTTAAAGACCTTTATTTCTCTTAATGAGTTAATATTATTCTTCCATCAAACTTCGATCGAAGTACATGAACATAATGTAACCTGTCGTTATTGAATGAATGGACACGAAAGCAAGTTTGGCGGAAATAAATAAAACAGGGCAGAAACCCACCAAACACAATTGAGTTCACTTCAAGTTAGTTAAAAAATCTGAAGCTTTCTTATCTGATGAGGCTACGGACTGAGAGGTTTCATGTTAATACCTGTGGACTATAGACGATGTCCAATTCCCCCGAGATTTAATATCGGAAATATCTAAACCAATGTCCTTGAGAAAAGTTCCTCCCCCTTGCTGTAAAGAGTGGCAGGAGACGCGATTACTCCAGAAACCACAACTGACAGCCAGCGATTCTAATTTATTATTAACATGTTGATATGTAAGTGGTAGAGGAACTTTGCCCGAAGGAGACTTCAATAGATAATCGCCTGGCTCAGGTGACTGTTTTGTGAGTAGTATATTCAAGTAATGAACAATACAGAAAATAGAATTGGGAATTACATCAAATATTTCTACCTGTGGTTTCATACCGAATTGCTGACTTTAGGGGTGACTACAGTCAAGTCAATGTGGTCATGGGACAGAGACACATGACTCCTTTTTAATATGTGATTTGAAAGAATACTAGCGACTTCGTCGAGTCGGAGTCCGAAAAATATAGAAAATGAAAAGTCGGACTGCCAATGCTCGAAGGTTGCATCCCCAGCCAAACGCTCTTCGGACTGCACCACAAAGACAGATGCTAGATTTGGGCCAAATACTTAGGCTGTTGGTGTGAGGGGGGAATCAGCGGAGTTTTGAAAGGGCTACCAGCGAAAGTTGACATCTCATTGGGTTCTCACGAGAAAAGTAGATCAGAAAACTACAGTACTAAACTTTGATTTCGGCATGGCTCAAAATGAATCCTAAGAGAAAACGCATGTCTACATATAGAAATACAAAAAAGAGTAGCTGCTTACAGTTTAAAACTGCACGAGAATCTCACTCTCGTGGCCCTTCAATCTCCAGGCCCAGGTCGGGTTCACTATGTCTCTATGTACGGGAGCAACTTCAAGCGGATTAGACGGAATTCTAACGTTTTAAATATGGTAGGTAAAAATGACATTTACATAACAGCCCCCTGAAACCCAACAGGAAGGCTAACCATAAAACCAAGTCATTCTCTTGATCCATTGTTAATTTACTGTACATGGACCTCATATCTGAAATGGTCATAGGATATCTAGTAACTTGTGCAGATACATCTATTCTAGTTATACCTTTGATTGTCATTTTAACGAGAAAATTCGAAGAAAAATCCTTAAATCCTCTTAATTTGTTTTCCAAGTTAATACCAGAAATATGATTTTTAACAGAGACTGGTTTCATAAATATTGAGAAATGTACAATATATAGAGAACATTGCGAGATTATAGCAGGAAAATGAGACCTTTTTCGAGCATCACAAAATCTGGAATAATAATTTATTTGTTTTTCTCTAACTCTTGCACATGTAGGCATTACATAGGCGGTCATCAGGCTCAACTTTTACCATGTAGAATTCATAAATATCTTGAACTAGATCATAAAAAAGTGAAAAAGAATTAGTTTGTAATAGTATCAAAAAATGGGTTTGATATCGTTGATAAAGATATCATTACAAGTGATAATTGTTCTAATCATAATTCAATTCTTGAAGAACCATGGTATACGGAAATGTCGGATATTGTAACTAGAGAACTTGATGAAGGCAAAGTAACCTATGCTAAGGTTGAGCCTAAATGTATTCACGCATTAGGGCCTGTACATAATTAAAAGAAATGGGAAATTGAGACCAATTACTGACTGTTCTTCACCAGATGATTACAGTAAACACAGATGTTTTCTTCTTTTTTTTGATTTATTGCTAGCCATGTCAAAATAAAATATCATGCTGTAGTTTTCTGATCTCCTCACCCTAAGACAAGCCTCTGACAACCTCCGCCATTGTATAATGGTGCAAGGTTCGCTGGTCCCTAAATTGGGACTGCATTGCAATCTGATACGGGCAATCAGCTAAGTGCGGCTAATTTCCACTAGATGGGGTATTCGTAGGCTATATTGTGACTAGCCTTGAAGCCTATGTACTCACTCACATATTAGGCCAGGTAGCACCCACCAATTTGTCTGATGCATCATGGGTAACGGCCACCTTGAGCCGTAAACACGCCATCTGGTGAATGTTGGCGGCACTACAGGCTAATTGAGCTGGTTCTCCCCTCCGTTGTGAATAAGCAGGGAGCCAGCATAAGATTAAGGTCATTTCGATTGTGCGTTACCTGTCCTATTGTTCAATTTGGGCAGGGAAGGAGTCTATATCGAGACTCTGCAACTGAACTCTATAACTGGTTACTTTAATAGCAAATAAACAATGATATAAAAAAACTGGGAGAGACAAATACAAAGAAGAAGAACAGGCTGTCCCCAAGAGCTGAAACGTGGGCGTTTGTTGGACACTGAATTGAATGTGAAATTGAAGGTCAAGGTCACTTAGTGCACTTCCAATTTTTATGCAAGAATCATGCTCATTGGTTCCCACGGTGTAAGAATCATACTGATTGGTTCCCATAAACATGCTAGTTCCCATGGTGCCCCTGTGCTGGTATTTAACCCGGATGTGCTTTCATTAGTGTCAGCGTCATTAGTTACTGCGGTCACCGCTAGGTGTGCCTCACACGGTAGTTTCACTACCCGGCGGTAGGTGGCAGGACCGTGTGACAGTGGGACCGTCCTGAAGCGAGGTTCCATGGCTCTGATCCTGCCTGTAGACAAATTGTCGGAGTGAGTGAATGTGGCTTGTAGCCCCTGTATGCGTGTTGCCCACGGTTTGTGGTAGGCTTAGGAATTAACCCTTTAGGGACGTGTACCTGTTACAGAGCTACTCCCATAAGGATGGGTGCTGGTGGCACTTAAACCCGCTGGAGGACGGCTGTATAATTGACAACACTCATAATTCGAGATTGTAATCACATGATATGATAACCTACTATATCTAAAAAACTATGATTCTGGTAGAATCCGTTTGGAGTGTCTCTCGCACATAGAGACAGAGTGAACCCGATCTAGGGTTGGAGACTGAAGGGCCACGAGAGTGAGATTCTCCTGTTGTACTTAACTGAAACCTGTCACTCTTTTTTGTATTTCTTTACACAGATATATTTCTATCCTTGGGATTTGTTTTTCGCCATACTAATACAAAAATTTAGAACTGTAGTTCTCTGATCTCCTTTGCTTGAGAGAAAGAGATGAGTTTACACCCCTTTGCTGGTGTCAATCCATACTGTTCTGATCGCTGATGATCAACTCAAGCACCTGTGTCATACGAAATGATGACCACAAGTTTACGATGGTTTTCCGTTCACCCACAAGGGGGCAGGACGGCAGTAAACGTTTACACGGGGGTTCGGGGGGGGGGGGGGGGGTAGCCAAATAGGAATCGACGAAGTCGCTAGTACATTATTCTAAATATTTCATCTCTTTTGAACTGGAACGAATTATGATATCAAATTTGCATTTTGTGAAGTTTTCATGAATATTGCTCTGTTATTTCTTTTATAAAACATTTTTGTAAATATTTGAACAATGATGCCTCCAGGCATCATGCGTCTTTAGTGCGGTGATGCCTCCAGGCATCATGCGTCTTTAGTGTGGTGATGCCTCCAGGCATCATGCGTCTTTAGTGTGGTGATGCCTCCAGGCATCTTGCGTCTTTAGTGTGGTGATGCCTCTGGGCATCATGCGTCTTTAGTGCGATGATGCCCCCAGGCATCATGCGTCTTTAAAGGGTTAAGGCTCTTGATTTCAGGGCCACTGTTTCACTGACCATGGTCGACCGAGGACAAGAGGCCTTTGATGATGCACTGCTATAGTCCAGTTTCCATTTCCCAACGAAAACGCCACCGATTATTTGAGTTACCCAAAATCTTGGGACATGAGATGTTTAGAAAATATAGATTATTAGTGATCATATATAACGTGAATCGCGATCCTACCTCTCCTTTTCCTATAGCCAAACTGTCGATCTACTAGAAGCTCATTTTGTTAAAATACTGTACGTTACTTGTTCGGCTATTTTAGCTGAGGCTGGTAGTTGCGATATTGGTCGACAGTTGTTCCGATCTTTCTTATTTCCCGATTTCGGGAGTGGTGTAACATTGGCTGTTGTCCATAAATCAGGAATGATTTCCTCAAAGGCGACTATCATGAAGTCTTTTAAGACAGAACTTCCTATGTTTTCGAGACCAGGGACCTGTTTCACTAGTTTCGTGACATGTCTGTGACACCATACAGACATTGGGGGTAGTTTCGTGACAACACAAGTAGCTGCCCTTAGGAAAAGACAGACCCAAAACATAAGGATTAGACAAATCTACACACCATGGACCTATTTCACTAGTTTCGTGACAAAAGTGTTAGACAGACATGAAAAGAGGCATCAACAGTGCAAGCAAGAACGGACAAAACAAGGTCTAATGTCTAGTTCTTATGAAACCGGACACACCATCTAGACACCATCTAGACACCATCACGAAACTAGTGAATCAGGTCCCTGTAGATATACTGTTAATTACGTGTACTAGTTTATAAAGTTAATCTGTGTTTATTTCATCTTCAGATATGTTTTGTTTATCCTGATATGGGAGACGATACCTCTTTCATGGATCATTTCTCAGCTTCATGTACGTATGGGGCAATAAAAGTCCAACTAATCCACAATCCTGTCAAGCAAATATGGCCACAGGCTCTCGGGATCTTCAATCTCATAATGATTCTGTAATGGTAAATTTATTTTTCTGGTTGCCTTTATTCCTTGAACTTGATACGCAGCTATTTTACAGGGATGGCAGTTTTCTCAGGAAATCCTTATTTACATTTCTCTAACCTCTATAACTCTTTTTTCTTGTGAAGAACAAAGGTAGTATGACCGAGCCTCATTCACACCAATAAACATTGGTTCAAACCTCCAAAAAAAATTGTCAGCCCTATTCCATGGACAGTAACGATGTGTTTTCAATGTTTTCTCAGTCTTTCTATACGGCAGTAAATTCTACATGAAAAATATGTTCATAATTGCAAAAATTTCAGGTGAGAACCAGAGTGAAAACACTCAATTTAAATTTCTACAAGAAATACAGGCCCTCCATGAACCCGATTTTATGGTCTCTCATACCAAGTACAGAATCTTGTATCTGAATAATAAACCCCCATTCATCAATAAATCAGTTTAAATCCGGCACCTTCTTCCCGTGCTTACACATTGTAGATTACAACTCAGGATGGTGTTTGTCTGCGAGGGTCTGACCTCTGTCTCTCACACGCTGCCCGCTGTCAGGAGGACGACCCTAAAGTCCGCACCTCCCGGCGATAAACAGCCACACGCCCCCTATTATCACTCACACAGAGGATGGCGCAGGGGCCAGTGTAGACTGGCTTCAGTCCCTGTACCCCGCCACCCACCCCACCCCTCCTCACCGTGATACTGGCTTCAGTCCCTGTACCCCTCCACCTACCCTAACCCTCCTCACTGTGATATAAGCTTCAGTCCCTGTACTCCTCCACCTACCCCACCCCTCCTCACCGTGATACAGGCTTCAGTCCCTGTACCCCTCCACCTACCTCACCCCTCCTCACCGTGATACAGGCTTCAGTCCCTGTACCCTTCCACCTACCCCACCCCTCCTCACCGTGATACAGGCTTCAGTCCCTGTACCCCTCCACCTACCACACCCCTCCTTACAGTGAAACAGCCTTCAGTCCCTGTACCCCTCCACCTACCACACCCCTCCTCACAGTGAAACAGCCTTCAGTCCCTGTACCCCTCCACCTACCACACCCCTCCTCACCGTGATACAGGCTTTAGTCCCTGTACCCCTCCACCTACCCCACCCCTCCTCACCATGATACAGGCTTCAGTCCCTGTACCCCTCCACCTACTCCACCCCTCCTCACCATGATACAGGCTTCAGTCCCTGTACCCCTCCACCTACCCCACCCCTCCTTCCATGATACAGGCTTCAGTCCCTGTACCCCTCCACCTACCCTATCCCTCCTCTCTGTGATACAGGCTGCAGTCCCTGTATCTCTCCACTTACCCCACCCCTCCTCACCATGATACAGGCTTCAGTCCCTGTACCCCTCCACATACCCCACCCCTCCTCACTGTGATACAGGCTTCAGTCCCTGTATCTCTCCACTTACCCCACCCCTTCTCACTGTGATTCAGGCTTCAGTCCCTGTATCTCTCCACTTACCCCACCCCTTCTCACTGTGATACAGGCTTCAGTCCTTGTACCCCTCCACCTACCCAACCCCTCCTTACCATGATACAGGCTTCAGTTCCTGTACCCCTCCACCTGTCCCACCCCTCTTCACCATGATACAGGCTTCAGTCCCTGTACCCCTCAACCTACCCCATCCCTCCTCACTGTGATACAGGCTTCAGTCCCTGTACCCCTCCACCTACCCAACCCCTCCTCACTGTGATACAGGCTTCAGACCCTGTACCTCTCCACTTACCCAACCCCTCCTCACCCTGATACAGGCTTCAGTCCCTGTACTCCTCTACCTACCCCACCCCTCCTTAGAGTAATACAAGCCTTAGTCCCTGTACGCTTATACCTACCCCACACCTTCTGACTGTGATACAGGCTTCAGTCCCTGTACTCCTCCACCTACCCCACCCCTCCTCACCATGATACAGGCTTCAGTTTCTGTACCCCTCCATCTACCCAACCCCTCCTCACCATAATGCAGCCTTTAGTCCCTGTACCTCTCCACTTACCCCGCCCCTCCTCACTGTGATACAGGCTTCAGTCCCTGTACTCCTCCACCTACCCCACCCCCTCACCGTGATACAGGCTTCAGTCCCTGTCCCCCTCCACCTACCCCACCCCTCCTTCCATGATACAGGCTTCAGTCCCTGTACCCCTCCACCTACCCCACCCCTCCTCACCGTGATACAGGCTTCAGTCCCTGTACCCCTCCACCTACCCCACCCCCTCACCGTGATACAGGCTTCAGTCCCTGTCCCCCTCCACCTACCCCACCACTCCTCACCGTGATACAAGCTTCGGTCCCTGTACCCCTCCACCTACCCCAACCCTCCTCACTGTGATACAGGCTTCAGTCCCTGTACCCCTCCACCTACCCCACCCCTCCTCACCATGATACAGGCTTCAGTTCCTGTACCCCTCCATCTACCCCACCCCTCCTCACCATGATACAGCCTTCAGTCCCTGTACCCCTCGACCTACCCCGCCTCTCCTCACTGTGATACAGGCTTCAGTCCCTGTACCCCTCCACCTACCCAACCCCTCCTCACCCTGATACAAGCTTTAGTCCCTGTACCCCTCCACCTACCCCACCCCTCCTCACTGTGATACAGGCTTCAGTCCCTGTACCCCTCCACCTACCACACCCTCCTCACTGTGATACAGGCTTCAGTCCCTGTATCCCTCAACCTACCTCATCCCTCCTCACTTTGCTACTGGCTTCAGTCCCTGTTCCCCTCTGGCTACCGCACCCCTCCTCACCCTGATACAGGCTTCAGTCCTTGTACCCCTCCACCTACCCCAACCCTCCTCACTGTGATACAGGCTTCAGTCCCTTTATACCCCTCCACCTACCCCACCCTTCCTTACTGCGATACAGGCTTCAGTCCCTGTTCACCTCCACCTACCCCACCCCTCCTCACTGTGATACAGGCTTCAGTCCCTGTACCCCTCCACCTACACTTCCACTCCTTACTGTGATACAGGCTTCAGTCCCTGTACCCCTCTGCTTACCGCACCCCTCCTCACTGTGATACAGGCTTCAGTCCCTGTACCCTTCCACCTACCCCATCCCTCCTCTCTGTGATAGAGGCTGCAGTCCCTTTACCCTCCACCTATCCCACCCCTCCTCACTGTGATACTGGCTTCAGTCCCTGTATACCCCTCCACCTACCCCACCTCTCCTCACTGTGATACAGGCTTCAGTCCCTGTACCCCTCCACCTACCCCACCCCTCCTCACATGTGATACAGGCTTCAATCCCTGTACCCCTCCAACTACCCAACCCCTCATCACTGTGATACTGGCTTCAGTCCCTGTACCCCTGCAGCCACCCCACCCCTCCTCACCATGATACATGCTTCAGACCCTGTACCCCTCCACCTACCCCACCCCCTCACCGTGATACAGGCTTCAGTCCCTGTCCCCCTCCACCTACCCCACCACTCCTCACCGTGATACAAGCTTCGGTCCCTGTACCCCTCCACCTACCCCAACCCTCCTCACTGTGATACAGGCTTCAGTCACTGTACCCCTCCACCTACCCCGCCCCTCCTCACCCTGATACAGGCTTTAGTCCCTGTACCCCTCCATCTACCCTATCCCTCCTCACTGTGCTACAGGCTTCAGACCCTGTACCCCTCCACCTACCCCACCCTTCCTTACTGCGATACAGGCTTCAGTCCCTGTACCCCTCAACCTACCCCACCTCTCCTCACTGTAATACAGGCTTCAGTCCCTGTACCCCTCCACCTTCTCCACCCCTCCTCACTGTGATACAGGCTTCAGTCCCTGTACCCCTAGACCTACCCTTCCACTCCTTACTGAGATACAGGCTTCAGTCCCTGTACCCCTCTGCCTACCCCACCCCTCCTCACTGTGATACAGGCTTCAGTCCCTGTATCCCTCCACCTACCCCATCCCTCCTCTCTGTGATACAGGCTGCAGTCCCTTTATCCTCCACCTACCCCAACCCTCCTCACTGTGATACTGGCTTCAGTCCTTGTACCCATTCACCTACCCTACCCCTCCTCACCGTGATACAGGCTTCAGTCCCTGTACCCCTCCACCTATCCCACCCCTCCTCACTGTGATACAGGCTTCAGTCCCTGTACCCCTCCACCTACCCCACCCCGCCTCACCGTGATACAAGCTTCAGTACCTGTACCTCTCCACCTACCCCACCCCTCCTCACTGTGATACCGGCTTCAGTCCCTGTATACCCCTCCACCTACCCCGCCTCTCCTCACTGTGATACAGGCTTCAGTCCCTGTACCCCTCCACCTACCCCACCCCTCCTCACATGTGATACAGGCTTCAATCCCTGTACCCCTCCACCTACCCAACCCCTCCTCACTGTGATACTGGATTTAGTCCCTGTACCCCTCCACCTACCCTACCCCTTCTCACCATGATACAGGCTTTAGTCCCTGTACCCCTCCACATACCTCAGCCCTCCTCACCATGATACAGGCTTCAGTCCCTGTACTCTTATACCTATCCCACCCCTCCTCACTGTGATACAGGCTTCAGTCCCTGTACCCCTCCACCTACCCCACCCCGCCTCACCGTGATACAAGCTTCAGTACCTGTACCTCTCCACCTACCCCACCCCTCCTCACTGTGATACTGGCTTCAGTCCCTGTATACCCCTCCACCTACCCCGCCTCTCCTCACTGTGATACAGGCTTCAGTCCCTGTACCCCTCCACCTACCCAACCCCTCCTCACATGTGATACAGGCTTCAATCCCTGTACCCCTCCACCTACCCAACCCCTCCTCACTGTGATACTGGATTTAGTCCCTGTACCCCTCCACCTACCCTACCCCTTCTCACCATGATACAGGCTTTAGTCCCTGTACCCCTCCACATACCTCAGCCCTCCTCACCATGATACAGGCTTCAGTCCCTGTACCCCTCCACATACCTCGGCCCTCCTCACCATGATACAGGCTTCAGTCCCTGTACCCCTCCACCTACTCCACCCCTCCTCACCATGATACAGGCTTCAGTCCCTGTACCCCTCCACTTACTCCCCCACTCTTCACTGTGTTATAGGCTTCAGTCCCTGTACCCCTCCACCTACCCCACCCCTCCTAACTGTGATACAGGCTTCAGTCCCTGTATCCCTCCACCTACCCCACCCCTTCTCACCATGATACAGGCTTCAGTCCCTGTACCCCTCCACATACCTCAGCCCTCCTCACCATGATACAGGCTTCAGTCCCTGTACCCCTCCACCTACTCCACCTCTCCTCACCATGATACAGGCTTCAGTCCCTGTACCCCTCCACTTACTCCACCCCTCTTCACTGTGTTATAGGCTTCAGTCTCTGTACCCCTCCACCTACCCCACCCCTCCTAACTGTGATACAGGCTTCAGTCCCTGTATCCCTCCACCTACCCAACCCCTCCTCACTGTGATACTGGCTTTAGTCCCTGTACCCCTCCGGCTACCGCACCCCTCCTCACCCTGATACAGGCTTCAGTCTTTGTACCCCTCCACCTACCCCACCCCTCCTCACTGTGATACAGGCTTCAGTCCTTGTATACCCCTCCATCTACCCTACCCCTCCTGACTGTGATACAGGCTTCAGTCCCTGTACCCCTCCACCTACTCCACCCCTTCTCACTGTGATACAGGCTTCAGTCCCTGTACCCCTCCACCTACCCCACCCCTCCTCACCATGATACAGGCTTTAGTACCTGTACCCCTCCATCTTCCCCAACCCTCCTCACTGTGATATTGGCTTCAGTCCCTGTATCCCATACTACCCCACCCCTCTTTACTGTGTTATAGGCTTCAGTCCCTGTACCCCTCCACCTACCCCACCCCTCCTCACCATGATACAGGCTTTAGTCCCTGTACTCCTCCACCTACCCTATCCCCTCACTGTGATACAGGCTTCAGTCCCTGTACCCCTCCACCTACCCCACCCCTCCTCATCATGATACAGGCTTTAGTACCTGTACCCCTCCACCTACACCACCCCTTCTCACCATGATACAGGCTTCAGTCCCTGTACTCTTATACCTACCCCACCCCTTCTCACTGTGATACAGGCTTTAGTCCCTGTACCCCTCCACCTACCCCATCCCTCCTCATCATGAAACAGGCTTCACTTCCTGTACTCTTATACCTACACCACCCCTTCTCACCATGATACAGGCTTCAGTCCCTGTACTCTTATACCTACCCCACCCCTTCTCACTGTGATACAGGCTTTAGTCCCTGTACCCCTCCATCTACCCCACCCCTCCTCACCATGATACAGCCTTCAGTCCCTGTACCCCTCCACCTACCCTGACCCTCTTCACTGTGATACAGGCTTCAGTCCCTGTACCGCTCCACTTACCCTGCCCCTCCTCACTGTGATACTGGCTTCAATCCTTGTATACCCCTCCACATACCTTATCCCTCCTCACTGTGATACATGTTTCAGTCCCTGTACCCCTCCACCTACCCCGACCCTCCTCACTGTGATACAGGCTTCAGTTCCTGTATCCCTCGAGCCACCCCACCCCTCCTCACCATGATACATGCTTCAGACCCTGTACCTCTACACCTACCCTGCCCCTCCTCACCGTGATACAGACTTCAGTCCCTGTATCTCTCTACTTACCCCACCCCTCCTCACTGTGATACAGGCTTCAGTCCCTGTACCCCTCCACCTACCCTACCCCTCCTCACCCTGATACAGGCTTTAGTCCCTGTACCCCTCCACCTACCCCACCCCTCCTCACCGTGATACAGGCTTCAGTCCCTGTACCCCTCCACCTACCCCACCCCTTCTCACCGTAATACAGGCTTCAGTCCCTGTATCCCTCCACCTACCCCACCCCTCCTCACTGTAATACTGGATTCAGTTCCTGTATACCCCTCCACCTACCCCACCTCTCCTCACTGTGATACAGGCTTCAGTCCCTGTACCCCTCCACCTACCCCATCCCTCCTCACATGTGATACAGGCTTCAGTCCCTGTACCCCTCAACCTACCCAACCCCTCCTCACTGTGATACAGGCTTCAGTGCCTGTACCCCTCCACCTACTCCCGCCCTCCTCACTGTGACACAGGCTTCAGTGTTGTACCCTTCCACCTACCCCACCCCTCCTCACCATGATACAGGCTTTAGTACCTGTACCCCTCCAGCTACCCCACCCCTTCTCACCATGATACAGGCTTCGATCCCTGTATCCCTCCACCTATCCCACCCCTCTTTACTGTGTTATAGGCTTCAGTCCCTGTACCTCTCCACCTACCCCACCCCTCCTCACCCTGATACAGGCTTCAGTCCCTGTACCCCTCCACCTACCCCGCCCCTTCTCACCATGATACAAGCTTCAGTCCCTGTACCCCTCCACCTACCCCATCCCTCCTCACTGTGATACATGTTTCAGTCATTGTACCCCTCCACCTACCCCGACCCTCCTCACTGTGATACAGGCTTCAGTTCCTGTATCCCTCCAGCCACCCCACCCCTCCTCACTGTGATACAGACTTCAGTCCCTGTATCTCTCCACCTACCCCACCCCTCCTCACCGTGATACAGACTTCAGTCCCTGTACCCCTCCACCTACCCCACCCTCTCACCGTGATACAGGCTTCAGTCCCTGTACCCCTCCACCTACCCCACCCTTCCTCACTGTGATACTGGCTTCAGTCCCTGTACCCCTCCACCTACACCACCCCTCCTCACCATGATACAAGCTTCAGTCCCTGTACCCGTCCGCCTACCTCACCCCTCCTCACTGTGATACAGGCTTCAGTCCCTGTACCCCTTCACCTACCCCACCCCTCCTCACCGTGATACAGGCTTCAGTCCCTGTACTCCTCCACCTACCCACCCCTCCTCACTGTGATACAGGCTTCAGTGCCTGTACCCCTCCACCTACCCCACCCCTCCTCACCGTGATACAGGCTTCAGTCCCTGTACCCCTCAACCTACCCCACCCCTCCTCACCGTGATACAGGCTTCAGTCCCTGTACCCTCCACCTACCCCACCCTTCCTCACTGTGATACTGGCTTCAGTCCCTGTACCCCTCCACCTACACCACCCCTCCTCACCATGATACAAGCTTCAGTCCCTGTACCCGTCCGCCTACCTCACCCCTCCTCACTGTGATACAGGCTTCAGTCCCTGTACCCCTTCACCTACCCCACCCCTCCTCACCGTGATACAGGCTTCAGTCCCTGTACTCCTCCACCTACCCACCCCTCCTCACTGTGATACAGGCTTCAGTGCCTGTACCCCTCCACCTACCCCACCCCTCCTCACCGTGATACAGGCTTCAGTCCCTGTACCCCTCAACCTACCCCACCCCTCCTCACCGTGATACAGGCTTCAGTCCCTGTACCCTCTACCTACCCCACCCCTCCTCTCCTTGATACATGCTTTAGTCCATGTACCCCTTCACCTACACAACCCCTCATCACCGTGTTACAAGAAGGTGCTTTTAAAAGTAAGAGAGACGAAAAAAAGATGTAATCAGAGACTTGAGCAAGTCTAGGCTGAATCTGTCACTGAAGGTGCAGATCCTAAACGTGTGAATCTCTATAGTGAGACATTTCTGTAGCACTTATTTAGGACTACCAGGCGGTACCTGACCCTTAGTGTTGTGGTGCTTCCTACACTCCATTACGGGAACGTGAAGGGGACGGATTTACCTCAAATAGGACTTTACGCCCGCCGCCGAGTGCCGGGACATAAAGACACAGGTGTGACATTCACTTAAATCTTCTCCCAGGGGCGTCGGCAAATGGTGTTCGGGGCATGACTCCTGTAACCCTCTTCAGAGGCACGTCCTTAGCTTTGTCCTTAAGCCGACCTTCTGTATGGCCCTACCCGCTTCTCTAAGGCCCTATCCGCTTCTGTATGGCCCCACCCCTTTCTGTGTGGCTGTACCCGCTTCTGTATGGCCTTACCTGCTTCTCTATACCCTATCCCTTTCTATGGCCCTATCCACTTCTGCATGGCCCTACCCGCTTCTGTTTGGCCCTACTCCCTTTCTGTATGGCCCTACCCTCTTCTATATGGCCTTATCCCCATCTTTATGGCCCTACCTCCTTCTCTATAGCCCTACCCCTTTCTCTATGACCCTTACACTTTTCTCTATGGCCCTACCCTCTTCTCTATGACCCTACCCTCTTCTCTATGGGCCTATCCCCATCTTTATGGCCCTACCTCCTTCTCTCATGCCCTACCCCTTTTAGTATGGCCCTACCCCCTTCTGTATGGCCCTACTGCCTTCTCTATGGCCCTACCCACTTTTGAATTGGCAGTACCCCCTTCTGGCCATACCCCCTTCTCTATGGCCCTTCCCCTTCTTTATAGCCCTTACCCCTTCTCTATGGCCCTATCTTCAATATGTCACATGTGTATGGCCCTACCCTCTTCTGTATGGCCCTACCTTTTCTGTATGGCCCTACCCCCTGCTCTATGGCCCTACCCTTCTCTGGCCCTATCCCCTTCTCTATGGCCCTACCTGCTTTTCTGTGGCGCTACCCCTTCTCTATGGCTCTACCCAAATGTCTATGGCCCTATCCCCTTCTCTATGGCCCTACCCCCTTCTCTATGGCCCTACCCCTTCTCTATGGCGCTACCTGCCTCTATATGGCCCCACCCCCTTCCCTATGGCCCTTCTTCCTTCTTTATGGCCCTATCCCTTTCTCTATGGTTCTACCCCTTTTTTCTATGGCCCTTCCTCCTTTTCTATGGCCCTTCCTTCTTCTCTATGGCCCTACCCTCTTTCCTTCAGCCCTACCCCCTTCTCTATGGCCCCACCTGCTTCAATATGGCCCTACCACCTTCTCTATGGCTATACCCAATTGTCTATGGCCCTTTCCCCTTCTTTATAGCCCTATCCCCTTCTATATGGCCATACCCCCTGCTCTACGGCCCTACCCACTTTTTTAAGGTCGTACCCCCTTCTGAATGGCCTGTGTCTACTAAATTTAACACTGGTGCTGCCATCTGGTTTCATGAAAATATAGCAATTTTCCATAGACACCGATACCTTCTTCAGATGACCCTCCCTAAAAACCAACATGTTGACATAGTATTTTCTTAAGCATTTCTCATTTGTGCATGTTCCCAACTATCATAATTCAGAATTATTTGAAGATAGCAAAAGAACATCAGTGTCATTGAGCAACGGAGTCAAAATATTGCATTTTCCAGAGACAACAATAGATAAGCACTTACTTTCTTTAGATGGCCTTTCCATAGAAACTAGCTATTCCAATGGAGACTCCGTAATAGGTGGGTAATAAATTAGTATTTTGGGTTTAAGGTGTCTGTGGCTTAAGTGTCTGTGGTAGGAGGGTTGCTCTGCCTACAGTGGGTGCAGGGGAATTGGGTGTTGCAAGGAAATGGTCAATGCTAGCTTCGGTATTTATCAGCATCCTCCTATAGTTTTACATTGCAGGGAGAATACATTAAATGCAATCTTGATATACTGCACCAGGGCCCTGTTTCTTTAGTCACAACCATGGTTATGGGCGACATGTTTTTGCTTTCAGTGTGCTATAGTCGCGACATTTTAGGGGGTAGGCTGACCATCGCCGCTCTAAGAGACTTAGGGTGGTCTGAGGTGTGCTATAGTCACGACAATCACGTGGTCACGTGGTTCAAAATGTCTTACAAACTGTCTTAGACCTAAGACATCTAGGGACATGTCGTACCGAATGCGCAACTTCACTTCCCGTAGGAATTAAGCGATTTAATTTTAACAAGAGTAAGGGATACATATAACCCATAATCGTACCAAATATGAAGAAAATCGGCCGCATCGTTCCGAAGATATCGGCGTTTTCCATGGTGTTAAAATTTCATCGCTTAATATCGTCGGGAAGTGGAAAAATCCTCTATATATACGCACAGTGAGTTAGACTTTTACTGTCTAAGTATGACACTTTTAGCGGCGATCTCCCGTGGCGCACTACGGCACCGTCTATAGCACACCGGCCATCTTGTATCGTCCAAACTGTCGTGATATCGCTGGTAGATCGTGGGGCGATTTGACCTCACAATGGTCGTGACTAAAAACAGGGGCCGTTTCATAACCCAGGATCGTACATGTAGACCCTTTTCTGTACGCCATAGAGACCCAGGGACGATGAGGGTCAATTTCATTCAACACTTATGGACGACCTTATGAACGGCCAATATTGTCTTAGCCAACAAAGTTCGATATTAATAGACGATAACCCTTGTACGAGGGACAGAAAAGGTTTTTCATGTACGATCCTAGATTGTGAAACTGCCCCCTGGGTAGTACCAGAATTCTTCATATTTATCCTTGGACCACCAGTCGTTAAATCACAAGGCATTTGCTACCTTTTTCTAGTTTTCCACACATTATCCTGCTCTATTTGGCCACCCTCAGAATTCATCTTCATCTGACCCCTGTCTTTCCTGCTTATTTATCAACACTATCTTCTGCTCCAGGGATGCATTTGTCCAGCCTTCAAGCAGATTCTCGCTCTATTATTGGATCCAATCATGTGCTTAGGTCGCCCTAACCAGAATGTGCTTGGAGAGTGAGGAGGTGGCGGGTCAGAGGATGTCTCTCACTCTCCTATCAGAGTCTCTCGGGAGTCACCTTTGACTGGGTTCTGCCATGCTACATAAATATCCGACACGCCTCATTTTGCCCAACCACAGGTCAATTCGAAAATAGATAAAAAGACCAGAAAGATGGATCGAAGGAACTTCGGTCGTGCTTGTAAAAGTATCTACCGAAAGTAGTAAGAATTTTATTCTGAAACTGCAATGAATGATAATGTTGGCGGCGTTAGTATGTAAACTGAAAAAGAAACCAACGGGTTTTGGTCTGAGTCGTGGTTTTCCACGTGTTTGATGCAAAGTGAATACCACGTAGTTGAAAGGAATTGGAGAAAAATGACTGACCAAAACGAGGTACTTTCTGTATTTATCTCACCCCTGTACATACTAAAAGAACGGACAACACACAGGATAGAGACCATGGAGAACGGACTGCAATAATCGTAGGGGCATGGAGAACGAGTTCCCAATGTTAAATCTATGGGGCAGAAATACCAGGGGTGAGATAAAGGCTTCAGTGATATGCATTTCCAACACCCATGGGTATACCAGTACATGTATAACACATACATCCTATTTTCTGACAACGGTATTCTTCTCTAAAAGCTTAACATTAGGATCTCAATACTCCATATCCATGCAAATAATGTACCCGGCAATCAGTGGCTACTTGGATGAGTTATTTTATTGATTGATAATGTCCCTGATCATGTACATATGGTAAGATAAAATCAGAGACCCAATCGATGAAAATAACTCGATCTGTACTCCACCGATTTTGACTGCGGAGTAATTCATCAATCAAAGCTGAATTATGAAACAATCTCGTAAATTATGTAATATTTCGTGAGTTTCCTTCAGAATATTGGTCAGCGCTTTATCCTACCCCTAATAAAAAACGCCTTAGGCTTAACATGGGATTTGTTAATGTCACGGGTGTGACATAAAGTGTTGTTTATGACACTACCTTCTGATACTGAAAAATATGGAAACGGGGTAGGATAAAATCTAGACGCCACTCGTTTGAGTTTGAGCTTATTTATGCCACTCATTTTGTTGGCTCCGTAATGTCACTCGACTTCGACTCGTGAAATTATGGAGCCAACAAAATGGGTGGCATGAATAAACTCAGACTCAAACTCGTGACGTCTCTTGATAGTATTATTTGCTATCGTATATCTTATACAAAGACTACACTGAAAATGTATTGGGCTACACCCATTGTTTCTAGGTAGTCAGAAAATATAGATTACGGATGTCAAACCCATTCATAACGGCCACAAAGTCAATGATTACGGGAAATTAGTCCCTTTGTGATGGATACTAAAGAAATAGTCCCTACTGATAGTCCATATGATAAGGCAATTCCTTTTTTTTTCTTTTATTTGGTGCAATTGCATAATTGGAGCTGTAAATCAATATATATTGAACTCACATTATCAACATAATACAGCATTTGAGATATTTGTTGACGTGGCGTAACGAGTTGAGACTCCAACTGCCCTGCGCTGCTGCGACCACGGATAGAGAGAAAAGGGGAGGCGGACCGCGGAGGTTCCCGCGGCCTCATCTGCATACCCAGTTTCGGCGTTGCTGATTAGTCCACTCGTCACATGAGCATCATGAGACCGGTGTTGTTGTTTTTACGGCCAAACGCGTTCGACATGGCCGTGTGGCCCGTCGATGTGTAGAAGTGTGTGCTGTGTGTCTGTCCACACAGTTCCTATGGAGTTTAAACCAGTTAAACTCTCTCTGTTGAGGTTGTCTGATTAGCCCCCACGCCTGGTTCTGTCTGAATCAAGAGGAAAAACCACTGTTATTCTGTTTAGCCTTGCTGAGGGACCTCAGCCCGGTGTGACAGGTAAGGTTGATAGTGTCAAGCTACACTGTCAAGTTTACAGCACTTGAGTCCAAAAAAGGGGCAAAAGCCTCAAATGGCACAGCAATCGATCTTCATGCCTATGTTTTGATGAATACTGTCATCCACTTTGCTTTGTTACAAGACATTTCTACAAGTCATGGTACATATTTTACGGTATAAGCAATACAAGGTCTAAATAGAGAAAACTAAAACTGTAATAATTAAATGAAACTGCAAAAATATGTAATAATTACAAAAACTGCATTATGCAGACACAGGGTTTAATTGATTTGAGAAAGGTTGATTTTGAAATACACCTGTCCAGAAAACCATTGGTCTTGTGTATATCTACACAATGAGGAAATGACAACCACTGCTAAGAAATGAATAGATTTGTCTCCAATTTCATTTTTGTTTGATGCTGCTTGTGAAATAAATCACAAAATGAGTACAAGTACCTGGTAACTGTGACCATTGACCTTCAAGTAAGAAACTTACAATAATCGCGAATATAATGGCAGAATGAATAATTTTTTTTGTCAATTCGGACACAACTCTTTTCCCACTGACAGAAACACGTGACCTTATGAGATAATGGGAAAATGGTTTTGCTGACCCTAATCTTTCAGGGTACAACTCCCGACCGACATGAGGCTTTTTGACGAACATCAAACTGCATTAAACGACAAGTATAAGAAGCTATGAGAGGGCTTTCATCACAAAGTTGCCTTTTTCTAACTTAGCAGATACTTCTGGAAGTTGTTCCTGGCAATTAAACTTATTGCACAGATGCAAACTTGAACTTTAGCTCTTCATGACTATGGATTATTGGGCAAATTCATATAGTTAGAATCATGGTGAACAATAAAAAAACTCTCAGTATCGTGCGTAAAAACAAATCATAATCAATTTCTGATTATCGCATTGGACTTTTGACTCTCAGAAACCCTGATATAAAGGTGTTACACTTAAGCCTGGCGTCCACCTACTACGATAGAACCGTAGACCTCCCGATACGGCACCGATACAAAATGTCAAAATCGGTGCCATATCGGGAAGGTGCAAAATCATAGACATATGTTTAGACAAGTCAATCCACCACACATTGTTTGGGTCTTTTATCGGTGTCTAATCGCAGAAAGGTGGTCAACTGCCCTGACCTTCCGACGCGATTTTTATTTTTTATCGGGAGGTGCATTGTAGACCATATCGGAGCCATGTCGTAGTAGGTGGACGCCGGGCCTAAAAGTTGAGATGATAAACAGCTTGTTACTGCGCATAGGTTTTCTGACTGATATACTAAATAAATCAATTTCAACAACTTCAGTCTCCACCGCTTTGTGACTTCGGAGATGTTTTACAAACTTCACGTAATGAACTAGAATGCGTAATAATTAGAATTCGAAGTATCAGACGTGGGGCGTCCACGTAATACAGTTTGAATAACCTAATATGTGAAATCGATCGATAAAATTGCATGTTGTACATGGAATATCCGCATTGTGCATCGAGGAGGGGACACTTGTAATCGACGGAACCTTGATAAACATAAACCTACGTTTGATATAAAATAATGAACAAAAAACATCAAACAATGAGCTTAATGAGTTTATAAAGAAACACTTTGCGGAACACCGTCATTTATGATGATACATCCCTAATTTCTGAAAGCTGTTTGTTTGTTTTTGTTTTTTTGTTTTTCCCTTACATTTCTTTTTTTTTGTAGAGAAGTGTTTATTGACATTTAGATTCATCTTTGACACAGACGATCCTCCATCTAGATGTCCTGTGGACTAGCACATATAAGACAACATACATACAATAAGGCAGGAGGGTAAGCGAAAAGATAAATATTGAAAAAAGATTGTACTAGCTACATACTTTAAGTGCTAGAAGCACTTAAATGTCCTCCTGGCCTTATACTGGAACAGTAGGCATGCAAGTACAGGACCAACTTTATGACAGGACAGGAAAAAACATGGTTCCAGCTTTGTTATTATTATTAGTTTAGTTTACCATTCCATTCCTAAATTGCTATTTCGAATAAAAGTCCCGATAATAAATAAGGGGATGGTAGACAAGGACGAGGTAAATGAGGAAGACAAGGACATATTGAAAAACTCAACAGCTGCCCAATTCGTGTTTTAGGTGATGGCTTTATTGGTGTAAACAACTATGTACAACGTTTCGGCAAAAGTAGCCTTTTTCAAGTAATCGAAAAAAAATCAAGGGAAGACAAGTGGGGGGACTTAGGGGGTCAGTATATAAGTCATATATCTTTCAGCGGAAGTTCCGTACGGGCTTCTAAGAGTAGAGCAACTTATACAGTAATAAAGGGAAACGTATATAGTGAGCCTGCAGTGATTGCCATTAATGGTATTTTGTCCCATAAAATACGTCCCGATTCCAGTAACAGAGGTACATGTTTTATGGGACAAAAGGCTGGGAACGGAATCTCAACTTGTTCAAGCATAACCTTTTCTTATTATTTCTTTTGTTTTTTTAGATGTCTTTATTGCCTTCAATAATACATTATCATTATACACCTGGAATAACGAGAAAAATGTAGTATGATGTACTTGCAAAGGACATTATTGGCACAGTGCGCCCGAACATACGTCTCAGTGAGCCCGAACATTATTTATACTACACCCTCAGCAGTGGGTAGTATTTCATAGACGTTCGGCCAAAGGTGTATAATAAATACACAATATTACCATGATTTTGATCTGAGTGGCCGTATTCTCCGCGTAGTTGACGCGTAGTATTGCGTAGCGTCAACTACAAGGAGAATACGGCCACACAGATCGAAATCATGGTAATGTTGTATTTATTACTCACTTATTTTTAGATTTAAGCAATAAATATGATCGTTAGAAAACTTTTCAACATAGTTAAGAAGTTATGCTTGGGACTACTTTCATCTCAAGGGAGTACTTTCATCTCAAAAATCCGTGTCCTCCTAGGAGGGTACGCAGCTCCGTATCCTACTCAGTAGCGATCTGTAAGCTACATAGGCTTAGTATGGAGACTCCGTATCAGGTGGGTAATAAAAAGAATTCCTGACACAGAAGTTTCATAAGAACTCTTGGTGTGACCAAAGCCTGCTAACTTTCGCTATTTACGCGGAATATTCGATTGTCTAGTATGTGCGTCCTGAGCCGATGGTTGTATTCTGAACAAGACTCAATACAGTAACCAGAGAATCCTAACATTCTTTACCACCGCTAATCGCAATAAGGAACAACATTTGCCATTTATCTATGCCGAGCCAAGGCAATGCCTCCACAGCTCTAAGTAGCCATTATGCAGAACCCTACCCCCTCTAGCGGAGATGGATGTCATAAATCCTTTCACCAGTCAGCGTTAGGTGGAGCTGCCAGTCCCAGCCAAGCATCGCCATTTGCATATGATATGAATAATTCACGAGGTGAGTGATTCGCCGAGTCAAAGACCAATGCCACGTGGGAGTGTTTAGAGGCCGGTCGTCCAGACAGTCCCTGAAACACGACCCAGCTCTGCTAAACCCCGTCAGGGGGTTTTCACACATGCCCCCTCAGTGTTGACGCTACAAGACGCCTGTCCCTGAAACCCGGCTTTGCCCTGTTGAACCCGTCAGGGGTATTTCACACATGCTTCCTCAGTGTTGACGCCTGTCCCTGAAACCCGTCTTTTCCCTACTCATGGGGCTTTTCACACATGTTGCCTCAGTGTTGACGCTATAAGATGCCTGTCCCTGTAACACAACTATTCCCTGCTAAACCCTGTCAGGGGGGTTTCACACATGTTCCCTCAGTGTTGATGCTATAAGACACCAGTCCCCGAAACACAACCAGGCCCTGCTAAACCCTGTCAGGGGGGTTTCACACATGTTCCCTCAGTGTTGACGCTATAAGACACCAGTCCCCGAAACACAACCAGGCCCTGCTGAACACGTCAGGGGGGTTTTACACATCTTCCCTCAGTGTTGACGCTATGAGACACCTGTCCCTGGAACACAACTTTTCCCTGCTGAGCCTGTCAGGGGAATTTCCACACATGCTACTTCAGTGTTGACGCTATAAGACGCCTGTCCCTGAAACCCAACTTTTCTCTGCTAAACCCCGTCAGGGGATTTTCACACATGCTTCTTCAGTGTTGACACTATAAGACACCTGTCCCTGAAACCTGACTATTCCCTGCTAAACCCCGTGAGGGGTATTTAACACATGTTCCCTCAGTATTGACGAGTATTATCCATGAGTATAAGACGCCTGTCCCTGAAACAAGACCTGGCCCTGCTAAACCCCGTCAGGGGGGTTTCACACATGTTCCCTCAGTGTTGATGCTATAAGACGCCTGTCCCTGAAACGCAACTTTTCCCTGCTGAACGCGATGGGGGTTTGTGTTTCATACATGCTCCCTTTGAGTTGACATTATTAGGTGTCTGTACCTAAAATAGGATTGTTCTGCTAAACACCGTCAGGGTTGGAGGGGAGGGGTTCACACACTCCCTTTGTGTTGACGCTACAAGACGCCTGTCCCCGAAACACGACCAGACCCTACCGAACCCTGTCAGGGGGGTTTCACACATGCTCTCTGAGTTGATGCTATGAGACACATGTCCCTATTCCCTACTGAACACATCAGGTGAGTTTCACAAATGTTCCCTCTGTGTTGACACTACAAGATGCCTGTCCCTGAAACATGACCAGGCCCTCCTAAACTCAGTGAAGGGGGTTTTCACACATGTTCCCTCTGAGTTTACGCTATAAGACGCCTGTATCTGAAACACGACCAGGCACAAGCTAAGGTCCAAGGAGTAGCAATAAACAACCCGTTTGTTTATTAAAGTTGTGGAGTTCTGTTCTGTGCGACTAGGTTAGCTCATACCTGCCAAAAATACCGAACCGACCTACGTAATAGTGCATAGGGTGGGTTATCGCCGGGAACAAGATTTTCCGAAAGTATACCTGCCATGCAGCGAGGCCGGCGACCACCACACACTTATCCAAAATACAGTGCAATAGGCCCATTAAAACTCCGCCATTGAGTATTTTTCTATAAGGCCCGGCGTCCACCTACTACGATATGGCACCAATATGGTCTACGATGCACCTCCCGATACAAAATCAAAATCGCGTCGGAAGGTCACCTAATATCGGGGCAGTTGACCAGATTTCTGCGATTAGACACCGATATAAACCCCATACAATGCGTGGTGGATTGGCATGTCTAGACATGTGTCTACGATTTTCCACCTTCCCGATATGTCTCCGATATTTGCTTTTTGTATCGGTGCCATATCGGTAGGTCTAAATGTATATCGTAGTAGGTGGACGCCAGGCCTTATACTCCATAAGCGTTTAGTATGAGTTCCCAATGTTAATTCTACGGGGAGAAAGACACCTGGGTTGGGATGATAATGCATTCCTCTGTCTTCTCCTTTTCTCTGTCATGGTTCCAGGTAAAGAAAGCTTTACGATCGGGTCATATTTGATTGGCCTGCTCTTTTAAATGCGACCAATTCTCAATCAATCTTTCATGAGAAATAAAGAGAAGAGAAAGTCGGTCGCCTGAGCATGACAACCGGAAGTGACGCTGAGAGCCTGATTGCGCATGCGACAGGTGTGCTTGAAAATTGGCCGCTAGGGGTCAGCAAGTGACCTGTGACGTCACAGGGGCCGTGACCAATCAGTGAAGAGAGCGACTTGTAAACGCACCTCAGAACCTTTTTTTCAATTTTTTTTTTCTAAGCACCATTTTTCTCTTCACACTCAAAAATTGGTGATTTTTTACCTTGCATTGAGGCAGATTCATAGGTCAAAGGTGTCCCGCCTACGGAATGAAACGGCTTGCCACGCAAACAAACAAGCAACCGGGCAAGCAGGAGCAACTTGATTTTCCTACCACATTGAGTATGCTTGGAAAATTATCTCACCAAAAGAAATCAGTCCCAGAGTAAGAGGACATTGGAAAAGTAAATAAGCTTATTTATCCTACCCCTAATAAAAAAAAACGCCATAGACTTAACATAGGACTAGCGCATTCGCCGACAGTGCAGCCGGGTCGCTAGGCTACGAGAAGCGCAGCCGAGAGCGCATTCCGCACAACCAATGAGAGAAGACGACACACACGGAATGAACCAATAGCGTGAGGGGACGGGAATAGGCACAAAGCCAACAGCCGGGTTGAAAAAATAACCGGGAGTTCACTCGTGGTCCCAAACTCGAGCTATATCCACGTCTTCCACAACATAGACTTAACATAGGGCAATTTTATGTGGCAGACCGTGACATAAAATGTTTTTTATGCCACTAGAGTAATAACAATATTGACCAATCAGAGAGCAGGATGTCAGCTACTATGAAAAAAAGTTCTGTTGGTCTTTGACTCAATATTTATCTTTTAGTAATACAAAAGCATAGACGAGGTAGGATAAATACAAAACCGAACTCGAGTTAGACTTGTCAATGTCTATGCCACTCTGGTCAGGTCTGCTCCTCACTACACTCGGCTACGCCTGGTGTAGTAATACGCGACCTTCCCGTCGTGGCATAAACATTGTCAAGTCTAACTCTCGTTTGGTTTCTACTAATTCTTATATTTTCAGAATATTCACACTGTATTTTGTTCGATTACATTAAAAAAAAGACTTGTCTTGTGTACGAGTGGCCGTAAACTCTGAGTAGTTGATGCATAGTAATATTGTGGCGTTTAGCAAGATATTACGTCGTCAACTACAAGGAGATTACGGTCACTCGTATACAAAACCAGTCATTATTGTATTTATTACCCACCTACAAGATTCATAACAAGTCTATTGCAAGACATTTGGTTCCAGACACCACAGCACTGTTATAGTAATTTGGTGTAGGCCTACACCAACAATATAGTTGCCCATTAACCTGTACTTTCAGCATGCAAAGTGTGTTATTACAATGATTTCTGATGGTAAATGAGATTATTATGATTGATTCTAAATAATTAACATTGAATGAACATTCAAGAAACCTATTTCGAAGTACATGATGATTCAACCTCATTATGGACAGGACTATTTTTTCCGGAATCTCTTGCAGGAGATTCTAACATGGCAGAATTTCCGGGTAGCTTTTTCTTATGGAGACTCCATATTCGATGGGTAATAAACAATGATTTCCATTTCCATTACAGTTTGTCTGGTTCGTAAACAAAATCAAAATTAACAAAAACATCAATCTTCGAAGTATCAAATTATGTCCACCTACATTACTGATGTAATTTAAATCATACTCATTTTCGTCCCTAGCATTAGGCAAAGGAGACATAATCGTGAGACGAGGCCAAAAACCCTTGCAAACAATAAACATTAATTTTCAAATAAAATCCATCGATAAAATCCATCGATTAGCCATCGATGCCAAAAACCCTTGCAAACAAAAAAAACTTCAAATAAAATCCATCTATAACTGGACCCACCATCTGGTAGTATCTTATCCAAGGTTGGGGCCAAGACGGGTGCCTTCATAACACAATAGCTATGTGCCCTAAAACTTCCCTACTAAGTCTCACGGGTGTCATTTTCCATCTCCCATCAATCTTATCTCATCTTATCTGCGCAAATCCTGCTCGGGAAATACAAGCATCAAGTGAAATGGCTCTCTACGAAATCCAATATTCAGCTTGGCTTGATATAGTCTCCTCATAGATGCAAGAAACCCAACCTTTCCCATTTCTTCAACCCACGCTAGTCCCAAGGTGGCTGTCTCCAATATAATAGGAGCAATTTGCTGTTAAAGGCATATCCTTCGTCTCGCAGTGGCGCCACCTGGTGATTCTTAAATATTCGCATGTATCCATTTAGTTTGGTTCTTTGTGGCATAATTCAAAAACAAAGGGAGCAAAATCTAGGTTTTATCAAGTTTAACATAATCCAATGAGGGAAATGGGGCGATATTCATCAATTTTTGTAACTTTTCGTTCTGTTGAAGTTTGGGAAACTCATGTTCGGCAAAAATATCCTCTCTCCTGAAGCAACTTAGGGGAGGAAGATCACAAAACACCCCCCACAGCAAATTGACCTGACGAGACTGGATAAACAGTCGAAACCAAGATAAAACAAAAATAGACATAAACATTCTCCGCAAATATCGACACTGCAACACAAAAATAGTGTCAGATACATGAAAATTTAGAATAGAGAAGGCTGTACCATCACCTACAATATCCCAGTGGAGGATCACATACATTTGGAGCTCCATAACAAACTGTACAATACACACAACGCCCCATAGTATGAAATACACCGCCGTGCACGTCACACAACGACGTCAGGAAGTCAGCCAATCACAGGAGACCTAACAGAGAGCTCTGGACTTCTCAGCTAATCAGAACAGCCTAAACTATAGGTCAGGAAGGCATATTAGGGACTATGGTGGGATCTACATTCAAATAGTGTTTCCCTAGCACATGTGCTGCATATCTAATTAGTTTAAGGAAGCATTTGTTTGTAAATAATAACTAAAGGAAAAACATTGTCTGAAATTATAATGTAAAAATATTGCATCATCTCCAACCAAGCCTTTAGTTCTTAAACAGTCCATTTTGACTTCTACTATGAGTACAATAAAAGTTAAGGTATCAAAATGATCCTCAAACAAATCTCTACTTGATGAAACTTGATGATTTTTCTTCCATATGGAATTCTATGTAATCTTCACTCATATTCTAGAAAGTCAACATTTTGCCTAACTTTTAGCATGATTTCAATAAAGCCCATAAATAATAGTCTCTGGTTTAATATGGTACCATTTGTAAATCTGTATCCTTTTATAGCCCAAGTTATGAGAACTTTTGTATAGCATGTCAAAAATAACAAGTTTTCAGTCCCCAATAGTTGCGAGGCCAATAGCCATGTCACAATACTAGTGTAACAGGTCCCAGAATCCTTGAGGCAACTATCTTCTGTCTCTCAGGTGAAGACCTTGCAGGGAATGTCATTGAAAGGATGTTCCTCAGAAGGAATTCCTGTACAGCCCTGGGAATAATCCAAATCACCTTTCCCACTCTGGGTGTCAGCAAGAAAACATTACATATAATGAGAACACAACAGCAGTCATGCAGGAATGTATAGCATGTCAAAAATAACTAGTTTTCAGTCCCCAATATGGTTGCGAGGCCTATAGGATCTGCAGATGCCACTCTCCTAGCACCACAGAAACCTTCGTATTCACGGGGCACTGGTTATACTACGCTAGTTCCGGGGAAATCCGCCAGGGGGCTCGGCAGTTAGTCGATCGACACAGGCGTGTATCAGCCAATGGTTGTACAGGATAAAATGGAAGGTGAAGGTCACTCTGGGCACTTCCAGTTTTTGTACAAGAATCATACTGATTGGTTCCCACAGTTCCTGTTTTGTGAAAGAATCATGCTGATTGATTCCCACAGTTCCTGTTTTGTGAAAGAATCATGCTGATTGGTTCCCACAGTTCCTGTTTTGTGAAAGAATCATGCTGATTGGTTCCCACAGTTCCTGTTTTGTGAAAGAATCATGCTGATTGGTTCCCACAGTTCCTGTTTTGTGAAAAAATCATGCTGATTGGTTCCCACAGTTCCTGTTTTGTGAAAGAATCATGCTGATTGGTTCCCACAGTTCCTGTTTTGTGAAAGAATCATGCTGATTGGTTCCCACAGTTCCTTATTTGTGAAAGAATCATGCTGATTAGTTCCCACAGTTCCTTATTTGTGAAAGAATCATGCTGATTGGTTCCCACAGTTCCTGTTTTGTGAAAGAATCATGCTGATTGGTTCCCACAGTTCCTATTTTGTGAAAGAATCATGCTGATTGGTTCCCACAGTTCCTGTTTTGTGAAAGAATCATGCTGATTGGTTCCCACAGTTCCTGTTTTGTGAAAGAATCATGCTGATTGGTTCCCACAGTTCCTGTTTTGTGAAAGAATCATGCTGATTGTTTCCCATGAAGTTCTCAGGCTCTCCTCGCATATTCTCCGATCTGTCCAGGAAGTAGGTGGCGCTACGAACCCCCTGGGCGGCCATTTTGGAGAATCTCCTACGCAATGCTAATCCTATGGAAACGTTCGGACGTCCATTTATCATACTAATTTAATGTGTGAGGATGTTTTAAGTACTTCTGAAGAATTCTCTTGGTCAAAATTAGACTTCCCTGCAATTTCATATCAAATGAGTATGTGGTAGCAATAGTTTCGACTATAAACGCGATTTTAACAAATCGTCGAAACAACCGTTTTTCTTCGAGCAGGCACATTTGAATTATGTCTGAATAATGTAAATAATCCCATTTAAACTATTTCATGTACAACATTCACAGGAGAAGGTCGATTAGTATAGTTTTTCGCCATTTTAGACTCTGACAGCGCTTTGTATTCACCAGCAAAGATGGCGGATCGATCTGTTGTCAGGGGATTTGCATAATTTGGAGGGTATTTTGAACCGGAAGTGTCCAGCCGGATCGGAGAATATCCTGTACTTTCTGCGGCCGCTTGTATCTCCACCCCGACCTGTCTGTTTGGGGCAAAATCTACCCCATATGCCGGTTTTTAATATATCCTAAATGATGAATACTTTGAGGAGTATTTTGTGTTTCAATTGTAAATAGAGATGCTTATGTCTATATGGTAAATAATATACACTCATTTCTGTTAATTGTTATGTCAAATCAGACATAGTCTTAGGGATTACTTTTTTCAGTGAAAAGAACCTCATGTGTTGCAGGAAATTGTTTGTAAACATGACACATGAGCTCATCTGAAGCGGCAGTCTAATCAACCGTGAATTAAAAATTACATTAAAAGGTGGTTTAGAGCTGGAAGAGAAATAGCTGGATTGTTTGTGAAGCTCATCTAAGAATAACAGTTTTTCACAACTTATAACATATGAGATGTTTGAGTTTCAAAACTTTGGACAGTTGCCTTGTTTTGAACCAGAAATGTTGGCTGGTTCCCCCTGTCTTTAGTGGATACCCAGGGAACAAGCGTTGAGTTTAGGCAGAGATTAATAGGCACAGGCGCAACGAAATATCTGCTGGGAGAGTGCATATCTCCCTGTTCTCTCTATCGTCGTCTGAAAGTGGTGGGTACAGATTATTGGAATTACTGCCTGGTTACAACCAAGATTTACATTTGTTTTATGTATATGGGAAATGTTTTGAAGGACATAGATTTCTTCTAAACTTTAAAAAAACAACGACGGTGACCTATTTTTTTAATTCTATTAAAATTTGAATGTTTGATATTAATATATTTACTACATCCTGTGAAATTTTCAAAAAAAGAAAAAGAAAAAAGAGATAACATGGGTTTTGCTCTGTACAAATAAACATTACAGAATTCCTATATCGTCCAGTATAATAGCCTCGTAATATTATCTCTAAATAAAAAAAAACATGGTGATCCCCGAATGATAAATTAGATATGTCTGCCATAACACTTTAAGATCATCAAATTAAATTTACAGGAGACTGACAAGGGATTTAATGTTCTAGTCAAATTATCCGATATGCCTTTAAAGGTGGGATTCTGTATCATAGATAGTTGGCGATTGTCGATGACAAGAGCCAGCTAGGAGGCTGGGGGAAATTGAAGGCCTCTTTTAGCGGTAATAAGATTCCACAGTCCATAAACACTCTCTGACGTCACATGGTGGCGCCACTGTCGAAAGATCAAGAGAGGCTGCCGGGAAATAATCCGTCATGGAAAACTGTCAGTAGCGAGTCTCTCAAAAGACAAAAACAAGCTCTTGGGGACCTCTCAGGTGGTGTTCTTTATCGCGTATTTTTATTCACATTCGCATGCAGACTAAAACACAAACCAGGGAAGGGGAGTAATGTAGAAGTCTCTGCATCCTTTCTACTGCAGCTGATCTGGTAGTGTTACATGGCTCGGCATTAAAAAGCTGGCCTTGCTCTTAGAGTGTGTCGTATACAGTGACGGAATAAGTGACAAATACAAGGTGGTCTTTTTAACGCCGTCTGGTTTGATGGCAGTGTGGGACCAGAGAGTGAAGGACTATTCTACACCCACACACCATATCTACTAGACTGGCTCCAGTCCCTGCATCCTATCCCAGCGTTTACACTAGGCGACTAAATACGTGGCGACTGTAGATCGTCAGCCAATAGTCGCCAGGCAGTGGTAATTTCCACCGCAAAAGTCGTCTACGTCAGAATTTATCCGAGCGTTTACACTGACGACTATGAGATTTCACAGAATCGCCACCCGTATAGACGACTCATTCAAGGCGGCTTGAAATAGTCGCCGGGGTCGGAGCCTGTCTAATAGTCGTGAGGTGGTGCTTTATTGCGTAATCAGACGATCTGAGGTTGCCACGCACTTGGCGTTTATATTAGACGATTTCTAGACTTTGACTGCTGAAAGTTGTCAGGTTCAAGAATCGCCGCCTATAATCGTCTAGTGTAAAATGCAGGGTTAGAGTGTGTCGTATACAGTGACAGAATAAGTGACAAATACAAGGTGGTCTTTTTAATGCTGTCTGATTTGATGGCAGTGTGGGACCCAAGAGTGAAGGACTTCACTACACCCACACACCATATCTACTAGACTCCAGTCCCTGCATCCTATAAGCCCGTTTCCATTGGCCGATTTCCCGTCACCGATCTACAGTCAAGAACCACCGACGGACTTTTGGCACTGCTGACCCAATATCGGTCAATGGAAACAAACAACGTCGTGAAATGCCCCACGACTTTTTCTGCTTATATTATGCAATGTGGCACACCCCACCACTGAGTGAAAGCTTGGTCACTGAGTGAAATCTACTACTCTCAGTGATTTTCCTACACCGACGCACAGTGAGTGGCACCACCGACAGACTTTCTGTGTAACTCAAAACGTCTAAGCAATCTTCGTAGGCCAATAGAAACGGGCCTTATAGGCCCGTTTCCATTGGTTGACAAACTTTGTGTAGATTTTTTGTGTTGCACAAAGTCTGTCGGTGGTGCCACTCACTGTGCTTCGATCTCGAAGGGTAGTAGATTTCACTCAGTGACCAAGCTTTCACTCAGTGGTGGGTGGTACCACATTGCATAATCTAAGCAGAAAACGTTGTGGGTCATTTCACAAGCTGGGTCATTTCCATTGACCGATTTTGTGTCAGCAGTGCCAAAAGTCTGTCGGTGGTTCCTGACTGTAGATCGGTGACGGCAAATCGGCCAATGGAAACGGGCCTTATCGCAGCATTTACACTAGACGACTAAATATGTGGCAACTGTAGATCGTCAGCAAATAGTCGCCAGGCGGTGGCAATGTCCACCGCAAAAGTCGTCAGGGTTAGAATACACCCGAGCGTTCACACTGACGACTATGATTTTTCAGAGAATCGCCGCTCCTGTAGACGACTTATTCAAGGCGGCATGAAATAGTCGCGGGCATCAGAGGGTGTCCAATAGTCGTGAGGTGGTGCTTTATTGCGTAATCAGACATAATCAGACGATCTGCAGTCGCCACGCTCTTGGCGTTTATATTAGCTATTTCTAGAAATTTACGGCTGAAAGTCGTCAGGTTCAAGAATCGCCGCCTATAATCGTCTAGTGTAAATGGTAGGTTAGGCTACCCTCCTCGCTGGGATACAGGGATTGGTACAATCTGGCGCTGTTCAGCTCCAGTATTCACAATACTCTCCATACAGATATCCTGGCTACTGGTCAGGATATCTGCTGGGAGATTGATACCCTCCCATTTTGATCTCAATTGTGTCACAGTCAGGAGCAGGCAAAATTGATTACTTTGACAACACAGATGGCCAGGGAACTGACGGAGGGGGAGGGGGAAGGGTAGGAGGAGGTGTAGGGTTACAGGGAAAGACTGGGGGGACATACACAGGAGGTTCTATTCTTATTGGACAAGTCTTTGATTCATGGGCCAGTAAGGGAAGGTATTATATACTATAATGAAGTTTATTCTGATTATGTTTAGTAATAAAACGATGTTCCTGTAAACGTACAACGAGCTGTAAACGGCCCGGGGCCCAAGTGAGGATCGAAATTTGTACTTTTACAGGCACAACGTTTTATTTTTACTATATACCTTCAAAACATTAATATAGTTACCTTATTTAAGTTGTAGGATCCATTTTAAATCCAATTTGGGCACAGAACGGGCGACATGAACCCTAGCTTTCGCTTAGATCGTGGAATGCGGATGTGACATTGTCGCATAGCAACACACATAGCAACCTGCATAGCAACACTTGTTGTCACTTGCAAACCAGCGGGGAACCAGCGGGAAAATGTCGGGAAGAATACATAGCAGTTGTTCTCTCATTGCACTCTTGTTTTTAAGGTGCTTACCATGTTTATTCAGGTTTTTATTACTGTACTCCGAAGTTTTTCTGTAATTCATATATGTATTTTTTAGATTTTACAGTATTTCAGTAAGTCTTCTTTATATACTCTAACGTTAACGTTACCGATGTTGAAGCGGAGACACCGTCAGCCATTTTTAAATATCGACGTCGTAACTATATCCGTTACGACCGTGAAATGAACCCTGATATACTGCACAGCTGTGCAGTACATCATGGGGAGTAGCGTGTAGTAATTACGTCAATTACGGCCGTAGGTATACAGTAAAGACATTTAATGAATGTTCCTAATCAAAGACTTGAGCAAGTCTACATATCTACGTATAATGTGCCTCACGTGTATGGCTTGACCCTACACGTAGCGAATATCTTCTAGACTTACTGCAGCATCTGCAAGCGATAATCATCAGGTATTTGGTTCGCTTGTAATGGGAAAGTATCGCTCACTATCACTATCGAGACTGGAAAGCTGTTGTCAGTCTTCATAGGGGATACGATAACCTGGTATGTATCTGGTATTTTTCCTCACTTAACATTGGAAACTTATACTCAACGCCCATGGAGTATTGTAAAAAAACACACTAAATGGGGGATTATGTCACCAATTAGCCAGTGAAAGGGGTAAGATGAAATATGAACCGCACTCGATCCATAGCTACTGAAAATAAGCCATCCATTTTGGTTTATTACAAAGTCTCACTTAGCTTTGCTTCGTGGGAATACTCTGTAACCAAAACTCATGGTGTATTTTTAGGCACCATGCAGTTCATTCTTAGTACGAAGAGGAAACATAGATACTGAGCCCGTAGGGATGGCTGTTCAAGGTGGGATGCATTCATGTTACAAAAGTCCAAGAACGGCGTCCCTACAGGCTCAGCCACTACATCTACTTATCATCATTTACCTAATTAATATGGAAAAACACCATTTTATTTACTTTCGAATTCGTCAATTCATATTCTCTTGCCCGAATTCATTTTATCTCACCAATATCTTCTTTCCTTTCTTATTTGTAATGTAATATCTTGCCAAGTGGTTTTAGACTTTGTAACCATGGACTGTAAACCCACTTGCAGTGGAAGATCTAACCTTGTGTTGTGTTACGGCTGCCGTAATTTGACGTAATAAAAACAAAATGTTGGTGCTCATTCACTACGGGAACAGAACATTATTTATACTGCACCTTTAGCAGCGGGTATTATTTCATAGACATTCAGCCATAGGTATATATATAGTCGGGCAGATACAGCAAATGATTGTGCATTTACAAACTTATATGAACTCCAGGATGGCCACTTCCCACAAATGGTAAATGGCAAACTTATTAAAGAATGGTCATTTACACATTTGAGGTGACTCATATGCACAACATTAGGGAAATTTGTTAACCTAATTGGGACAGCTTATCGTAACCTGTTACTTTCGATATAATTATCGCACGAGAAAGTGCGATAATTCTATTGAAAGTAACAAGTTACGATAAGCTGTTCCAATTAGGTCAACAAGTTTCACTTGTGCTATACACCTCTTAATATCCGTAAATATCTAAAAACAAAATCCGTAACAATTTAGAAACAAAAAAAATGTGTACATGTCAAAGCGATAATCAAAGTAGTCTTTGCAGGCGGAAGTCACTTTCTGCTATGAAATACGCGCACGCGCGATCTGCCACATTAGACACACTGCGCCGCTCTGGTTTAAAGTTCTGTAGGTTGCTCGAGCGATGCAGTCTTCAAAGTATGATGGTACGGCGCCATACCGGCACAGTATGGTGGTACGGCTCAACTATCAATTGCACAGCAAAGGTCGGTATTTGGAGTATTTTAGGGCAAAGGTGTATAGTAAACTGCTAAAATCTATAAAAAAAAGCTGCCCGTAAAAAACCCGAAAGGGGCGAACACGGCCAGAAATCTCTTACAAAAATATCGCTGCTAAAGTCTAAGCTATATCTGCTCCACTAATGATAATAAGTGGAGTGCACCTTCAGGAGTAAAGGGATAGTAGTGGTAGGGGTAAAGTAGGGGGGGGGGGGGGGGCTCCCCGGGGGCCGATCAGGTTAACACCACAACCCCAGCGGCGTATATTCTAATCAGAGTAAAAGTCATCAACACCACTCCCGCAAACCGCACTCCAATTATGCAAATTTAATCCATTCTGCCCTCTCTACGACGCTAAACCCATCACGTGGCAGCATCAGGGAAAGGAGCACGGCAAAGGGGATGCGTGCTTTTTAGCAAAGCTCCTTTTTTATTGGAGATATGGCATCTTTTCCATGCATGTGGAGAGCTGAGCTAGGCTCCACATGGACAAACCGTTGAATAAAACATTATTTTAAAACAAATCATATTTCTTATATTGTCAGTTTTGGGCCAGGTGAAATTCCGCTTTGCATTTTTGAGTTTGATTTCCCCTTTGGAAGTCTGGCAAAGGATATTGTTACTCAGGACCAACTGACTTCTGAGGAAAACAACTTTGAGAACGATGTTCACCCGGCGTTTACATTAGACGATTTAAAACGTGATGACTGTAGATCATCCAGCCAATCGTCGTCAGGTGGTGTTCTAACTCGGTGTTTACACTAAATGAATAAAAACATGGCGACTGTAGATCGTCTAGTCAATAGTCGTCAGGTGGTGCCCTAACCTGGCGTTTACACTACATGACTAAAAATGTGACGACTGTAACTGGCCTAGCCAATAGTTGTCAGGTGGTGCTCTAACCTGGCGTTTACACTAGATGACTAAAAACCTGACGGCTGTAGATCATCCAGCCAATCGTCGGCAGGTGGTGCTCTAACCCGGCGTTTACACTGGACGACTAAAAACCTGACGACTGTAGATTGTCTAGCCAATAGTTGTCAGGTGGTGCCCTAACCCGGCGTTTACACTAGATGACTAAAAACCTGACTACTGTAGATTGTCTAGCCAATAGTTGTCAGGTGGTGCCCTAACCCGGCGTTTACACTAGACGACTAAAAACCTGACTACTGTAGATTGTCTAGGTAATAGTCGTCAGGTGGTGCCCTAACCCAGCGTTGACACTAGACGACTAAAACGTGACGACTGTAGATCATCTAGCCAATAGTCGTCAGGTGGTGCCCTAACCTGGCGTTGACACTAGACAACTAAAACGTGACGACTGTAGATCATCTAGCCAATAGTCGTCAGGTGGTGCCCTAACCCGGCTTTTACACTAGACGACTAAAACCTGACTACTGTAGATCGTCTAGCCAATCGTCTTCAGGTGGTGCTCTAACCCGGCGTTTACACTAGACGACTAAAAACCTGACTACTTTAGATTGTCTAGGTAATAGTTGTCAGGTGGTGCTCTAACCCAGCATTTACACTAGACGACTAAAAACCTGACGACTGTAGATCGTCAGGCCAATAGTCGTCAGGTGGTGCCCTAACCCGGCGTTGACACTAGACGACTAAAAACCTGACGACTGTAGATCGTCAGGCCAATAGTTGTCAGGTGGTGCCATAACCCGACGTTTACATAAGACGATTCTGGCCGTCGATTCTGGCATTCTGACGACTTTCAGCAGTAAAAAGCTATAAATTAAGAAGTAGCTGCATCGACATCCATAGCCAATGAAAATATGTCATGAATTTTGGTTGTGCAGCAAACTCACTCGGCTTAACAAAAAACACAATTCACTGTTCAGGGGCGTCAGAACGTTTTGAAAGTGGGGGGGCGAACTGAAAAATTGCTGACTTTTTTCTTAGTATGAAGACAGCCTTCGACATTCGCCTGGGGGTCGTTGCATAAACCGGGAACATTTTGGTGAAGAACGAAAGTACAACAGGGAACAGGGCCGGGCCGCGAACCGGGCCGGGCTGCAAACCGGGCTCGGGATCAAACCGGGTCCATGCCTGGTGCGGGATCAAACGGGGCCCAGGATCAAACGGGGCCTGGGATCAAATGGGGCCCGGGATCAAACGGGGCCCGGGATCAAACCGGGGCCGGGTGCGGCCGGGCCGGGGATCGAACTGGGCCGGGGATTGAACTGGGCCGGGGTTCGTACTGGGCCAGGGATCGAACCGGGCCGGGGATCGAACCGGGCCGGGGATCGAACCGCGCCCGGGATCGTACCGCGCCCAGGATCGAACCGGGCCCGGGATCAAACCGGGCCCGGGATCAAACCGGGCCCGGGATCAAACCGGGCCCGGGATCAAACGGGGCCCGGGATCAAACCGGGCCTGGGATCAAACCGGGTCCGTGCCTGGTGCAGGATCAAACGGGGCCCGGGATCAAACGGGGCCCGGGATCAAACGGGGCCCGGGATCAAACCGGGGCCCGGGATCAAACCGGGGATCGAACTGGGCCGTGGATCGAACTGGGCCGTGGATCGAACCGGGCCGGGGATCGAACCGGACCGAGGTCGAACCGGGCCGGGGATCGAACCGGGCCGGGGATCGAACCGGGCCGGGGATCGAACCGGGCCCGGGATCGAACCGGGCCCGGGATCGAACCGGGCCGGGGATCGAACCGGGCCCGGGATCGAACGTTTTTGATTTGATGCCTTGAGGCATCATTCGGCCTGGGCCGGTTGATGCCTCAAGGCATCATTGGGCCTAGGCCGATCGCCCCAACGGGACGATCAACCAATAGGACGATCGGTCAACGGGACAATCGGTCGATGGGACAATCAGTCAATGGGACGATCAACCAATGGAACAATCAACCAATGGGACGATCAGTCAATGGGACAATCAGTCAATTGGACGATTGGTCAATGGGATGATCTGTCAATGGGACGATCAGTCAATGGGACGATCGGTCAATGGGACGATCAGTCAATGGGACAATCGGTCAATGGGACGATCGGTCAATGGGATGATTGGTCAATGGGTCGATCAGTCAATGGGACAAACCGGACGGCTGCGGCCCGGACGGCTGCGGCCCGGACGGCTGCGGCCCGGACGGCTGCGGCCCAGCCCAGGATCAAACCGGGCCCGGGATCAAACCGGGCCCGGGATCAAACCGGATGTGCAGGTAGGCATGCAGGCAAGCAGGCAGGCAGTCAGGTAGGCAGGCAGGCAGGCAGGGGCGGTGGGGGCGGGGGGGGGGGGGGCGGCTGGTACACGCTGGGCACGTGATTGGATAAGTTTTGGGGGTTCGTTTGAAAAAAATTCAAACTACGACAACTCCTGACTTGTCTGGGGTTATCGTTCTTTGTTGCCACTTTCGGTCACATTTGGAAGGGTCAAATTGTTTAAATGCAACACAAATTGTCTTATGAATTTCCGAATTAACGAACGATAAATGTTTGGGGGTCGACTTGTCCTTATGCAACGCGACACTACGAAAGTTAACAACGAAACCACAACGTACGATAAAACAAGGAAAGGTTTTTATGCACCTCAATTTTTTGCGTTTTGAAGATTAACGTTCGTTGTTGGTATATGACATTACAATTCGTTCTTTGTTCATCACCAATGTTCGTTATACACTTTCGTTATGGTTTTATCGATCGTTCCCGGTTTATGCAACACCCCCCAGCTGTTCCTCTAGATTTACCGTGTATCTGCGAAAGGTCAGACGTTGACACGGTGAAAAGTCAGGGGTTAGTTAAAAAGTCAGACTTTGACACTTTTCCACAGTGAAAAATCAGGGTTTAGCCATCATTGCACACTAAAGAGTCAGATTTTGCCACTTTTCAATGGTGAAAAGTCAGGGTTTAGCCATCATTGCACACTAAAGCGTCAGACTTTGACACTTTTCCACGGTGAAAAGTGAGGGCTTAGCCATCATTGCATGCTAAGGAGTCAGACTTTGACACTTTTCCATGGTGAAAAGTCAGGACTTAGCCATCATTGCATGCTAAAATGTCAGACTTTGACACTTTTCACGGTGAAAAGTCAGGGCTTAGCCATCATTGCATGCTAATAAGTCTGGCTTTGACAATTTTCCATGGTGAAAAGTCAAGGCTTAGCCACTGTTGCAAGACAGGTTTTACACACGTTTGAGTAAAATTTGAAGCTGCTGACTTTTTTTGGCTGGCAAAAAAGTGGGGGGGGCAGTCGCCCCCCCCTGCCCCCCCTATTCTGGCGCCACTGCTGTTAAATGAATTCACTCCCACTGAAAACCGTCTCATGAAAACCTCATATTTCAAAGCAAGAGTTTCACATTCGCTTCGACATTTTGTTTCCAAACTCCTTGTTTTTTATTGTTCAATCATTTTGGGATTATTTTTACCACACTACAGTGAGCTGACCTCTGTGACCTAGTTTAATGGTCCCTGATTGGTCACTTAAAATGTAGTTCCGGCAGGATATGCGAAAAAGAGAGGGCATTCGGAATAGGAGACCTCTCTCGTTTAATGGAGTCGCCTGTTTTCATTACTGATGTTTTCTTTTACCATATTTAATACTCTTTTAAAGGTAACTAACATTTGTAATCCTACCCCTAGTAAGAAACAGTCATTGATTTAAGAAAGGCAAATTTTATGTGGCATGCCATGACATAAAATAAAATCTATGTACCTAGAAAAATAAAACAATTGACCAAATAGCGATCAGCAATTATTCACCTGTGTAAATAGTTCTGGCTTCAGAGCAGAAATTCTGACAGCTGTCAAACATGGACAGAATCGAGTCAGACTTTCCTAATATCATAAAATCGTGGAGATGGGGTACGATAGATATGAAACCGATCTCGAGTTCGACTTGTCAGTGTCTATGCCACTCTGGTCAGGTCTGTTCCTCACGTAGTAATACACACCATGACATGAACACTTACAAGTCTAATTCTTGAGTGGTGAAGAACGACGAACTCCGAGAGGGCTCAATGAAGAAGACTACTCCAAGCGATTCAATGACAATAACTTTTATTCTAATAAAGGGTCAACATTTCGGTCCTTACGGACCTTCTTCAGGACCAAGAATGGAAACACATTAAAAAAACAGCTCTTTTATACTCCATTTTTCGATGGTCGAATCAGATCATCATCACAAATTCAACCCTCAGAATTCAAACAACATACTCATTTCAATCATCATAAACAGTTTCAGGTGATCAAACATCATAAAATTTGTTGGTCATCATAATAAATACAGTCATTTGGAGCCTCATAAATATTAACGTTGAATAAATCAAATGCCATACAGTATATCACGTAATATGTGGGGAGAAAACCGTTAAAAATTTTTTGAGTAACACAGTTACTAAAAATGGATCAGTGTCTATTAAGTGTTCATTCCTCGGTAAATACCAATGCCAGGCAGATGCGCATGAGTTTTTCCTTGTGGGGGGCCTTCTCTCTCACAATCTTCAGTATGGCATTAACGACCTCAGAGGTTCCTGTCAGGGAACTCTTAGTGGAGGTCGACAGGTCATCTAACATGTCGGTCGCCTGAGAGGGAGTCTCTGTGTGTAGGTCCTTTTCTAAGTATTGTAGCACCTTGTCATCTGGGAGGATTGAAATACTAGGTGGGACTTGATTGTAGTTATTCATTTCACAGGCTATGGTACAGTCATTCTGGATGGTGGTAGGTATGTAGGGAGGCGTGTTCAATGACAGCGTTCTTGTGGAGGAGGTCCCCCCCTGTTTGACTAGGTGGTCGATGTCAACCAGGTTGGGTAAAGAACTGTCATCCGAGATAATAGAAGAGTCTGTACTTACAGTTGTTACTCCCGTATTCACAGTTTTATACAACGCTGACCAATCGATAGTGATCAAACCGTCCGTTGCCCCACGTATATCCGCCTGGTCGAGTACACGGGGAACGTCACTGCCCGTGTCAGCTGCGCTGTCAGATCGAACACTGTCACATGTTGTCGGTGAAGCGATGTGGTCTGTCTGGGTCTCCGTCGGCGGGTGCCGGTGCGTATTCGCATCTTCATTATCTGGTTGCGGACTTCCATTCACAGACATGAATCCGTTGATTAGGGAAAGTATGTCCGAATTAGATGAGATGGAGATCGGTGTATCTCCTAAGAGTTCCCCTATCAGAATGTCACTATCTTCGTTGTCCGTATTCGGAGGTGTCGACTGTGGGTGGCTGCTTCGATGGTGGCGTCGTAGGCTTGAGGACGTGGTGAAGGCCCGTTGGCAATAAGTGCATTGAAACCTCTTTAAGTAGGTCAAGTGAGTCATGGTTTCATGTCTTCGGAGGGCTGTAACTGTCTTGCAAACCAGACCGCAGTGGGAACATTCCTTGCTGCTTTCGGCCATGTTTACATCGTCAGTAGGTCAAGTTCAAACCATGTGGGTGGCGTATTGAGGTCACGTGCTCCGTCTACCCCACAAACGATGACGTCATCCGCAGAATGTCCGCGGCTGTTGAAGTGAGTAGCGACCGGTTTTCCCTCCAGGTTTAGACGTATGTCCCGTTTGTGTTGTTGGAATCTAATGTTGATGCTGTTCGACGTTTGTCCTATGTATTGAATGCCACAAATACGGCATTGTAATAGATACACTACACACGTAGATAGACATGTGGTGTTGTGCGGTATCGGGAGTGTTCGTTTCGTGACGTTGCTCGTAACTACCGTTACCTCGTTGACATGGCGACAAGTTTGACAACGCGGGTTCCCGCATTTACAGCTGCCGCGTTTTGGTTTTGAAGTCCGGGTTAGGTTCGAATGAACTAGATCGTCACGTAAGTTTTTGCATCTTTTGAATGTTACGACGACTTTATGTCGGTCCGTCATTGGGGGTCTCGTGTTGTCGAGTAAGAACGTGCTGTTGTTGATGATGCTTGAGATTTGTTGATGGTCGGGGTCGAAGGTGATAATCATCGGAATATTTTCGATGTTATTACCGACTCGGACCGGGTTTAGCAGTTCACTGCGGTTGAGGTTGGCCGCCTTCGATTGTGCCTGTAGTAGCAGTTTCATGGGGTAACCTCGGTTGTTGAAGTGTGTTATCATGTTATCAGTGTGATTGATAAAGTCCCGTTTATGACTGCAGATACGACGCACCCTGACAAATTGACTGTAGGGGATTGATTTCTTCTGGTGGGTAGGGTGGAATGAATTATAGTGGAGGTAGTTGAAAGTGTCAGTAGGTTTCTTGTTCGGTTTCTACTATTTATCTTGTTGTAGACATTAAGTTATGATTAAATGGTTATATTGAAATTACAGGAATATTTGTGATAACATAATGGTTTGTAGCACATAATAAAGTTAGCATCAACAAAGAGGCATACGCTTCAGCTTTACAGTCAAAGCCCAATACACATCTACCAATTCAGGATTGAACATTTAGTTCCCAAATCGTATAGGAGTCAGTTAAATTTTCCCAGGCAAATTACATAATACCTCAGTCCGTGTAGGCCACCCAATCAGGGTCCATTTACCAACGTTTCGTTGTCGGCAACCAGATTTATCAATATGTTGATAAACTTTGGCCACAGATTTAGGAACAAAAAAAACACAACTTTTTGGCGACAAAATAACATCTGAAGGAGGTGGTTCACTAATCGTTACCTGATCCTTGCCTAGCTGTGCTACATCTACCGACTATGGCCGACTCCGTTAGGATGCCTCGCCTGAGACAAATTACTGTCCATTTGTTGCCGAAAAAGGTACACAAATGTTCTGAAATCGGTAGATGTGTGTTGGGCTTTTATGCCGATTTTCATCACCAGGCCATCCCTATATCATGATATGACAAAATTTCTGTCCGATACAACAATTTCCAGGCCGCAGCCTACAATTAGACCAGGAATGACTTATCCTCAGTCATTTCTACAGACACAGTTTATACAGGCGATCAAAACTGATCATTCCCATAATTTATCACATAACATGTCAGTAAAGCGTTCATCAAACGGTACCTTGTTTGGTCATACTTTAACCATATTTATGTAGAGGGTGGGGGTGTTGAGTGATGGTTTGTTCTTTCTTCACTACAGAACCTGGCAGTCTCGCCCCTTTTGTTGGGTAGTTTGGAGAAACCATGCACAAAAGTATCAAAGCTTAAGTCTAATGCACACCAACCGATTCAAGATTGAACGATTAGTTCCCAAATTGTATAGTAATTGGTTAACTTGTCGAAGGTAAATTATGCATTCCGTCCAATTTTCTGTTGTCAACAAATGGATTTATCAACATGTTGATAAACTATTGACGAGCAATTTAGGAACATTGACCGACAACTCGCCGGAGACAAAAGAACATCTCAGCTGAAGACATTCACTTCAATGGCTCACCCTTGCCTAGCCTGGAAGCCTGGCCTAGGTAGACTATAGGCCAGGTAACGGGTTCCATTTTTATGGTGCATTATTGGTAACGCCTCCTAGTTCCCTGCTCATCCGCTAGAGGGGTCCGCGGAATTAGGTGTCTGCACAGAGTAAAATATCTCTCTACTTTGCCTTGTCTGACAGGTGGATACCAGCCAAACCACAACGCTGGTTCCCGGGGTATCCGCTAGTCACAGGCGGTCACCAGCCAAACTTGAAGCACAGAGTAGCGTGGTTGAAAGTCGTGCCTGTGGAACCGATACCTGCCCCTTATTCATATGGGCAGGGAACCAGTCTAACCCTTGCCTAGCTGCCCCACATCTACTGACTAGGGCCAACTGCGTTAGGAATACTTGCCTATGATAAAGTACCGTTCCTTTGTCGCCACAATCCTTTGATGGGAATTGGCCTTTAGCACCGATTTATTGAGTTCTCCTAAAAGTCGGTCCATGGTGGCCGACGACTACACGCTTGTGTCTAAAAATCAGTGGGGGTGCAGTGCATGCCTTGTTTCTGCTTCATCTGACAGGTCCAAATTGACTGACATCCTTTGGTGGTAGCCTCATTGCATAATCTATGCACAATTAATTGGTGAGCTTTGCTCTGCATGTCTGTTTCCATTCACCGATCTGGCGTCGGTGGTTCCTGACAGATCAATGACGATCTATAGTCAGCCAATAGAAACGGGCTTTTATTATATACCCATGCAGTATATTTGATAATCACGTACTGCTGCTCCCTATGCAGTATATATTGTACATACTGAACCCTGTGCAGTACGCTGTTATACTGCACACGTTGAAACCTCAGCAGTGTGTGGGTTTTCTAATGTCAACATGTCTTCTATGCCAATGAATGGCAAGATTTTATCAATTTTGGGTATATAATAAATTCATAATGACCCAACATACTTGTAAATGCTATAAAACTTGATGGGACGATGTTACCTATGGAACGAGGCCCCAGGCCGAGTTACGAAAAGAAAAAATACCCATTTCCCCATCTCGTTCTGAAGTATATGTAGCATGGTCAGGGCGTTCTATACAAATACACTGCACCCTCACCGATTTCTTTATACCAAAGTGCAATCTGTGGCACCACCGACAGACTTTTAGGAGAATTAAAAAATGTCCGCTGTTTTGTCGGCCAATGGAAAAAGGCTTTACCTCATAACACAATATAGTTCAGCAGCCACCCAGTAGGGGACACTACTGCAGGGTTGTCACTCTATTATCTCACGAAGTGAAGACCAAGGGCCTTCTAAACCAGAATGACAGGGACAATACTACACCGATACATGCCCAATATGAGTGAATCATGGGGACAATACTACACCGATACATGCTCAATATGAGTGAATCATGGGGACAATATTACACCGATACATGCTCAATATGAGTGAATCATGGGGACAATACTACACTGATACATGCTCAATATGAGTGAATCATGGGGACAATATTACACCGATACATGCTCAATATGAGTGAATCATGGGGACAATATTACACCGATACATTCTTTCTATGAGTGAATCATGGGGACAATATTACACCGATACATGCTCAATATGAGTGAATCATGGGGACAATACTACACCGATACATGCTCAATATGAGTGAATCATGGGGACAATATTACACCGATACATGCTCAATATGAGTGAATCATGGGGACAATATTACACCGATACATTCTTTCTATGAGTGAATCATGGGGACAATATTACACCGATACATGCTCACTATGAGTGAATCATGGGGACAATATTACACCGATACATTCTTTCTATGAGTGAATCACGGTGACAATATTACACTGATACATGCTCAATATGTGTGAATCATGGGGACAATACTACACCGATACATGCTCAATATGAGTGAAGCATGGGGACAATATTACACCGATACATGCTCAATATGAGTGAAGCATGGGGACAATATTACACTGATACATGCTCAATATGAGTGAAGCATGGGGACAATATTACACTGATACATGCTCAATATGAGTGAATCATGGGGACAATATTACACTGATACATGCTCAATATGAATGAATCATGGGGACAATATTACACCGATACACGCCCAATATGAGTGAATCATGGGGACAATATTACACCGATACATGCTCAATATGAGTGAATCATGGGGACAATATTACACCGATACATGCTCAATATGAGTGAATCATGGGGACAATATTACACTGATACATGCTCAATATGAATGAATCATGGGGACAATATTACACCGATACATGCTTACTATGAGTGAATCATGGGGACAATATTACACCGATACATGCTTAATATGAGTGAATCATGGGGACAATATTACACTGATACATGCTCAATATGAGTGAATCATGGGGACAATATTACACTGATACATGCTCACTATGAGTGAATCATGGGGACAATATTACACTGATACATGCTCAATATGAATGAATCATGGGGACAATATTACACCGATACATGCTTACTATGAGTGAATCATGGGGACAATATTACACCGATACATGCTTAATATGAGTGAATCATGGGGACAATATTACACTGATACATGCTCAATATGAGTGAATCATGGGGACAATATTACACTGATACATGCTCACTATGAGTGAATCATGGGGACAATATTACACCGATACATGCTCACTATGAGTGAATCATGGGGACAATATTACACCGATACATGCTCACTATGAGTGAATCATGGGGACAATACTACACTGATACATGCTCAATATGAGTGAATCATGGGGACAATACTACACTGATACATGCTCAATATGAGTGAATCATGGGGACAATACTACACTGATACATGCTCAATATGAGTGAATCACAGGACAATATTACACTGATACATGCCCAATATGAGTGAATCATGGGGACAATATTACACCGATACATGCTCACTATGAGTGAATCATGGGGACAATATTACACCGATACATGCTTAATATGAGTGAATCATGGGGACAATATTACACCGATACATGCTTACTATGAGTGAATCACAGGACAATATTAGACCGATACATGCCCAATATGAGTGAATCATGTTGACAATATTATACCGATACATGCCCAATATGAGTGAATCATGTTGACAATACTACACCGATACATGCCCAATAAGAGTGAATCACAGGACAATATTAGACCGATACATGCCCAATATGAGTGAATCATGGGGACAATATTACACTGATACATGCTCCATATGAGTGAATCATGGGGACAATATTACACTGATACATGCTCAATATGAGTAAATCATGGGGACAATATTACACTGATACATGCTCAATATAAGTGAATCACGGTGACAATATTACACCGATACATGCTCAATATGAGTGAATCATGGGGACAATACTACACTGATACATGCTCAATATGAGTGAATCATGGGGACAATACTACACTGATACATGCTCAATATGAGTGAATCATGGGGACAATACTACACTGATACATGCTCAATATGAGTGAATCACAGGACAATATTACACTGATACATGCCCAATATGAGTGAATCATGGGGACAATATTACACCGATACATGCTCACTATGAGTGAATCATGGGGACAATATTACACCGATACATGCTTAATATGAGTGAATCATGGGGACAATATTACACCGATACATGCCCAATATGAGTGAAGCCTTTTCACGTATACAGAGGAACAATGCAATGGAATTGATCAGGAAACAAAGAAATATAGGGGGGGAAAGTTAATCAAGCAAAATAAATTATGGGATGTACCAGTTTATAAAGTAGAAAAATCAACCACACCTAGCCAAACGTGGCACCCCCATTTCTTCTCACCCAACGACTAATTCATGTTAATTAATAATGGGCCGACATTGATACGCACCATGGGGGTAAGGTTTTTCCCCCCTAATGTTCTGTTGTTTCCGACTCAACATAATGATAACATCATGGCGAACAATTTAGGTACATCGACCGACAATTCGTCAGCAACAAAAGAACATTTGAAGGGGGGGGGGGTGTCACTAATCGTTTGCTGACCCTTGCCTGGCTGCCAAACATCTACTGACTAGGGCCGACTCCGTTAGGATGGCTCGCCTGAGAAAAATTACCGTTTTTTTGTCGCCGATAAAGGAATATCCGAAATCGGTAAATGTGCATTGGACTTTATGTAGTGATTCCACCTACCGACGAAAACCCCACTGAGCATGTGAACCCTTAATAAGAAATACTGAAACCTTGAAAGAGTTTAAGTCACTAACAAAGAAAGCTTTAGCAGAAAAAGTACCTAATCAGCTTTATCCAAAAAAAAATCCTACAAAAATGTCACGTGGTAACTCAACTACATTACTATACAGACTATTGAAATCCTTGTAGTTATAACTGATTATATATTTGTGGTTATATCTTATTATATAGTCAACTGATTATGCAATACAATGTTGATCTGGTCAGGTATGATATAAAAAACACGCCCTCTGCATGCAGTACATGGTAGGCATGACTTGTAGTTCACATATTTGTATGATACAACAAAAATGACAAATGCGAAAAAGGATATGCGCAACAAACTCTATTTTCTATGATTATTATGCGTGATGTCGAAGAAAACCAGCCGACCAGGGCTGACGACATTTCGCTTTTATTGGATTGTTATATGTGAGACCAAGTAAAAAGCAACATTTATGTAAACAAAACGAACCAATAAAAGAATGTAAAACAAACAAACAAAACCTGTAGACATCAAAGTTACGACAGGGTTGCGGATCGCAGAATAGCGATCCGAGGAGCTAAACGTTGCTCCTGAAATGTTGTGGAATGCTTCGTAATCGCATAGGCGCATCGCCGCGTAAAATACGGCTTTTTGCGATACTTTTTACGCGGACCGTCACATTAGTGCGGATCGTCTGCGGATCGCATTACTTTGGTTAGATATGGCCTTGTCTGAAATTCTGAATAACGATACATGGTGGCACTACGATCCCCCGCCCCTTGTTCTTCTACCTATAGAAAATGGCGATCCACACCAACAGGTGTTTTAACTCTGGTGCCATCTGTATTCATTTTTAAAAAACTAATGAATCTTTCCCTGTCTCATTCAATATGTGCCCCTGAATTGTTGTATCGCTATCGCATCGCAAAAAATAGCGATACAGCGGGAATATAGGAATACGATCCGATATTACAGGAGCAACGGTTTTTTAGTCGGATCGTTTAAGTAATCGTAAAAATAAAATTGCTATCCGATTATAGCTAGCGATACCACAAAGACAGGAGCAACAGGGCCCTGGGCAGTTGATTAGGGGATAACCAGACCGATGGCACCACGGAGCGATGGTACCTGGACTGATGGCACCTCTTCGGACCGATGGCAACAATTTTCCTAGACCGATGGCACCACTACCCAAACTGATGGCACCACTCACTGAGACTGATGGTTATTGCCAGGTTATACTGTCTACACCATTTTTCAAATACTGTGTATATCATATTCACTTATAGGAGAATTTATGTGATGATTAAAGAAAAGGAAAAAAACCCTGGCTCCAGCCCCCTCAGCCGCGGCCACCTCGGTGCCGGCCGCGGTAGCAGCGGTAGTCTCTCCGTGGCCATGTGATCATGAAGTGTGTTTTTTTTCAGAAATCAGAAAAAAAATCACCTGAAAACTAATCTGGCAACCCTGTTATTACATGACTATTGCATATCACATACTATGTATATCAAGTGGTGCCCATGTTCAGGTAAAAAGTAGGTGGTGCCATCAGTCTATAGGCAGGTGGTGCCATCAGTCCAGGCACGGGTGCCATCAGTCCAGATGAAACTGAAAAGAGGTGCCATCAGTCCAGGTGCCATCGGTCCGTGGTGCCATCGGTCCGTGGTGCCATCGGTCCAGTTACCGTGCGTCGCAATGCCTATCGTAGAGCATCGGGAGCTCAGTGGATGTCGGGCATTACATAGATATATGTAATGCCGCCACCTCTATCTCCACTCTGCTCCAACTAGGAGGTTGGTCTAGTTCAGCATTGGGAAATACTCATAGCTCACATAACTGATAATAAAGTCATCCGTTGTGGTAATTTTATTCAAAATACACACAAAAGGAAAGAAGATCATGGAAAAATAGCTCTATGGGGAGGAGATGACACACTCTCCAAACACAGGTCTAAGTCAGATGAAAGATCTGCAGGGAGAGTGTCAAACACGTATAGCGAGTGGGTCAAAGACAAATGCGGGTAGATATCGCAGTGCCTTTTGTGTTTACACTCAGAACTTAATTCGACAATGGTGCTGCCATTTAGTTTCATGAAAACATTGCAGATTCCCATAGACACCAATAGTTAAGCACTTACCTTCTCCAGATGGCCTTCCCATAGAAGTTAGCACCATGATATGATATTCTTTTATCATTTTCTATTTGCTGATATATAAAACTATTTAAAAAGTTATTTGCAAAAATCAACAAAATTTAGTAAACGGCCACTGAGCGTCTATTATTCAAAATAAAACCTATATTAAATCGAATTGGTCAGCAATTGAGTTATACTTGTCTTACTACCATCGAATTTAGAAATCACCCAAGAACCATCCTTTGTCTTTAACCCAACCAGAGCTAAAGTGGGATTCACACGATGGGACAAATGGACCTGAGACTGGTGTACTTCACACCTTTGCACCAGCCGGCTACTATTTCCAGCTGGGTATAAAGGTTTCACAGATCGGGGTGTCCTACAGTCTCAGGGTAACATGGCGGATTCAATTCACATGGGAAGACTTAACAGGTACATAGTCTCACCCCTACACCCCTACACAGGGTACATAGGATACACAGGGTACACAGTTCCCGACTCAGGGTACTTCCCCGTGTGAATAGGTGTTATTTGAGACCACTGAGACTCACAGATTGGGGGAGAACATGTGAAATAAATTTGTCTCACAAAAATGCCCCTACAGATTTTAAACCTGTTCAAGGTCAAAATCTCATGAGATTCTGCTCCTTGTTAGGGGTGATTGTAGCCGACAATTCCAAGGGAAAAAACTTGTCTCAGCAAAATGGAACCATACAATTCAGACGAGGAGATTGTGTTCCAGTACTGAATCTCAACAGGATTTGTCTCAGACAAAAACTTTGCGTGGTACATGAATGCCATCGTGTGAATCCCACTTTACGTTGTGTAGCTCTGGTGGCCAGTGTAGACTTATCACTTCTACCTCTAGTGATAAAAGAACTTCGGTTAATATGAGCGGGCAGTTTCTTCTACCTACATGCAGAAATAGATCCTGAAAAACCCAGACTACCTCTTATCCTAGTAATGTGTCTCCTCGCTAAAAAAACACCCCGGCGGCGTGGATTGATTGGGGGTCTTTCCTCCCTAGCTGTAGATGCAAATGACTTCTTCACCTTTTTCTGTCCATTCTAATAACATAGACGAATGGCGTGCCACTTAACTACTCAATAATGAGGTTTTAACATGCTGTCCCTACTCTGTCTATGCGGGGTATAGTTAGACATGTAATCTATATTCATGATACTGGCCATTCAAGTCAGTCCTCTATATTTTTTTATTATATACCTGTGCCAGTATGTTACACAAATACCAACCTCTGCTAGGGTATTGGTATTAAATATATACCGGCACAGTATGTGGTATAAAATGACGTACCACCCTACTTTGAATACAAATTCTGATTGGCTGAAAAAAATTGCTTTGACCTACTTATGAAATGCTGGCAGTAACTTGCAGCACTCCGCTAATTTATGTGTGCAAAGGATCACAGGAGTTGAAGGGAAAAAAAGAGTAAAAAATGTGCTTAGAGCATATTCTGTGCTTGACTTTCACTAAGATGTCAACAGATATACCAGCACACTTTGAATCCAGCTTGGACAGCAGATTTCCTTATGTAATTCATCAAATACTTATACTTGAAGGTATATAATAAAATAAAAATGTATTACCTTACTGGTACATACTCACATACCTTGTTTCTTTTGATAAAAATATTCCACTCGCTCTGCGAGCTCATGGAATATTTTTATCAAAAGAAACGCGGTATGTGAGCTTGTACCAGTAAGGTATATACATTTTATCTTAATACCGTATAGTCTACTTATCCCAGAAATGTTAGAGAACACATCCTCCGATGTAGTATATATACACATTATCAAAATTGCAGCATCGGTTCGTAGTATTGTCAATCTTACCGCGTATTTATCACGTATAGGCACAGTAACCCTGTTTCCGTATATTATTATGTATGTAATTGCCTGTAATTGTCTGTAATCTGCCAGGTTAAAAATCATTTATTACCCACCGAATACGGAGTCTCCATACTAAGCCTATGAAGCCTACAGATCGCTACTGAGTAGAATACGGACCTCCGGAATCTCCTAGGAGAATACAGGCTTTTCGGCCACCTGACAGGCATTATAGGAACTAATTTATAGAAACAATGCACGGCGCTTGCATCAAATTAACAATTTTTTTTTCCTAATAATATCTCGAAAGGTGAGTAATTAATACATTGTTTTGACACTATGTAATACTCCTCGATATCGCTCGGAGTTTTACTTCGCATCAACTACGCGGAGAATACGGCCATTCAGATTAAAATCATGGTAATATTGAGTATATATTTCACAAGTGTTACTATCAGGTGTGAATAGTAAGCTGAATGAATAACTCCAATGCTTCGTCCTATTACAAGCTTTATTGGTGGTGTTACTGCAATGCGCTATACTAGTCGAACTGATGAAAATACATTGAGATCAGGATTACATGCTGGCTCTTTGTTTACAGCATGGGGGCGACAGCGTTGAACGTAACCAAGGGGTCACCTCCAGCGGCATGTTACATAGAGCCAGCTTGGCCAGTTAGGCCAGGGGATAGAATCTGTATGTTTCATATACCGATACTTTGGAGTGTAACACTATGCTCCTAGGACGCATAGTAATATCAGAGCATACGCGAGGACATTTAGTCAACTCCGAAGAGCATACAAGCACTTTTATCTGAAACCAGTCCATATTGTATTTATTATCCACGTTTTCCTGACAAGTGGCGTACCGATATTAGTTCATTTAAGTATGCACTATTTTTTCACATGTACTATTTTTTGTATGCACTAGCTTTTGGAGCCTAGAACATACAATATATCTGTTCTATGAACACTATGTATTAGGTGGATATACGCCAAAAGATCTTAACTCTAAACAAAAACTACACCAGCCTGCCTTGGCAATAGAAGTGAAGTGATGGGCAATCGCCTCACCTTCCTACATCACTGCAACACAGAGGTCAAACGATCCACTCACAAGGTCATTGTCATCCGCCCTCGGCCCAATTTATTTTTCATAAAAAAATTCTTTGGAAGCTGACAAATTTTACAGCTCTCCCTACAGCCACTTTCACGCGGTGCGAAATGCGGCCTTTCCTGGGAGTTTAAAAGCTGAATGTAGTGAAGGCATAAACCTTCAGAACACCCCAGGCAAGTCTGCCACGACTTGGGCTTTATCGCGGAATTGCTTGATGTAAAAACCATTAGAAAAAGTCTGTTTGAAGTGAAGCAGAGTGGAATCACTAAAGGGATTTAATCCTAATTCCTATTACGTTCCGAAGCAATACAGTTGAATTGCAGCACACTTGATATGAATTAACATAAGCGTAGGTGGTTTCATGAAATATAGAAAGTCACCATTGTTTATTGGGGAGAAAGTCTGGAATATGCTAAAAATGGAGACTCAGGAGTAGACCGAGACCGAGAAGTAATACATTTAAAGCAAGGGTTAAAGAAGAATTATTGGCAATAGATATTTACAACATTATTAACTAGTAACTGTATATCTGAATGATTTTCGGAGTAGACTGAGCAGAAGCTTAGAAAGTAGAAAAAAAAAAGAAAAAAAAAAGAAGAAATTTCTAGAATGATCAAAAGATCACCCATTACATGATAATTTGTCTGATAAAATGGTCATAAGATCATTAAGTATTAGTGATAAAAAATCAAATAATGGGTTACTCATGGGCTAAGCTCAGGGGTAGTCATTGCCACCCCGGTGTCCCCCTCTATCGCGCACCACAGGCGCCCCTCCTGCCCTCTAGCGGCTTTCGCACCTACTGCGCAGTCACGAGCGCCACCCCGGTCCGGGCCCCGGTCTCACTTCTTCTCCACCCGTCCTGCAGTACACACATACTCCAGTACTTCATTCGTCTCTTTGGCCACGTGCTCGCAGCCCAATACTCCCCGAGTATAGGCCAGCACACCAAACACCTACGATAGAGTACGATAAAGACGATAGAGAAGATATGGGACCCACCACCAGGAATACCCCCGTGCCTAGCACGTCTCAGGCACCGGAGGCGGACCCCGGATCGGAAGCCACGCTCAAAGCATCGACCCAGGCATCAAGCGAGCAGGTTGACTCGGTCTCCGACCACGGTTCGTCGGTCAAGACCTCGAGGATAACTGCCCTGGAGGGCAACGTAGCTCAGATACTGGAGGCGATAAAGGGTCTACAACGGTCGAAGTCACCGTCGAGATCTTCCCAGCAGCCGACCGTACGGGAGGTACGGTCCGTCGCCGAGGACCGGACGAGGGATTGGGCCCACGACCAAGCATCCCGTCTCCCGGCACCAAGACAACTTCGCGACTGCTACCTCCCAGAGGAACACCTGCAAAGAGAAATCGACCGTGAGGGACTACGCCATGACCGTACGGCCGGTAGGTTTACTTCAGATCTCAATGCCTTTAAGATACTCTCTAAACCGTACATGTTTGTGGAGCGCGAGGGCCTGTATACTGTGAACCAAAGGCCCGAGGTCAGGGGTACGCTTGGCCCCATGGAATACGTCAGTGCGTTTCTTGTGATGATGGAGGACCACCGAGCTGTCCTCGAGGAGGATAGGAGGGACATGTACCGCCACCTGTCCCAGGTCTCCATCGAACCCCAGACACGGCCGTGGGCCGGGGTTAGGCGTTGGTCGCAGTATATCTTTGACCAAGTGGAGGCCGGCCGCATCTATTGGTCCGACCATGTCCAGATTCAAGACGAGCGGGTCTGGCTCGCCATGACAGTGACCACAACGTCACATGACGGCCAAGACGCGAGCAAGTCCGGGGGGCGGGAACTACCGTGCCGGGCTTATAATTCGGAGAGGGGATGGCGGAATCAAATGGCTCCACGTGTGCTCCTTTTGTGACTCGGTCGGCAGGATGTGCACGCACTCCATACATGCGTGCAACAGGAAGCTGTTGTATGGTGGCGGGTATGAGAGTGCTGCACCAACATCCGCACCTGCCCCACACCGGACGCCGCACGCCGGGCACACGGTGCGCCCCACCGAGATGGGAGTTCAGAAACAACAACTCCCAACGGCTTAAAAAAACGGACCGGACGCGCCCCGTGACTGAGTGTGACGCGTGATGTCCCCCTCGCACTTAGTACGAGTGCACTCAGCGAGGGACCACCGGTCACGGAGTGCACGACGTGTGACGCAACCCCCCACGTGACAACAACACCGCATGCCGAGCACGTGGGGGCTTCAGCTGAACAACAAACCCCGCCCACCGAGGAATACACTCCCGTGTATACGGTTACTGGCGAGGACGGGGAGCAATTGCCTCGGCAATTGCCCCGGGAGGATGGCAGCGAATCAATTCAGATCAACTTCGCTGCTGTTAGGGAGTTCTGTGAGACCGGAATTCCCTCCCCCGGAGTCCGGACGGATCCCGGAACATTCGCCGGACTCAGGCGGGCCCACTGGCCGCAATTCTCCGCCCCCGGGCCGCCGGGACACGCCCACATATATGATCAGGTGCGGCGCATGGGCATGCCAAAGCCCTGGGGGCCCGTATTGAGATACCCAGCGACCTCAATATACCGGCCTGGATCTGCTACCTCTCGGACATCCCCAGCAAGGAGGAACTCATCGACTTCGTGAGGTTCGGGTTCCCTCTGGGGTACGCCGGCCCGGTCAGCGATATGCGGGGAGTGCCCAATCACCCCAGCGCCACGGGATACCCGGACCAGGTAGCGAGGTTCATCGAAAAGGAGAAGGGGTATAGCAACCTCATGGGACCATTCGAGGACCCCCCTTCTTACCGTGGTGCCACGTGTCGCCCATAATGACACGCGAGAAGAGGGGTACGTCGGACCGCCGCGTGATCACGGATATGACGTACCCCAAGGAATCCAGTGTCAACGGCTATATCATTAAGAATTCGGTGTACGGGGAAGAGAGAGAACACGGCCTCCCGACCGTCGACGGGTTCGTCGGCCGTCTCGTGGCATCGGGGCCCGGGAGCTACATGTGTACCATCGACATCGCCCGGGCCTACAAGAACTTCCAGTGCGACCCCCTCGACTGGCCCCTCCTCTGTTTCGCGTGGGAGGGCGGATACTTCTGCGATACGGCGATGCCGTTCGGTGCCCGCGCCTCCTCCTACCACATGCAGTGCGTAGCAGATGCGATAGTGAAAATTCTCAGCGGCAAGGGGGTCGACGCCGCGATGTACTTGGACGACCTCATCATTCTCTCCCCTACGGCCGAGAAGGCAGCCGTCGACTTTGACATAGCCCGAGCCCTTTTCGAGGAATTGGGCCTCCCTGAAGCCAGGGAAAAAGCACAACCCCCGAGCCGGGCCGTGACGTGGCTCGGGATCGTTATTAACTCGGTGGATATGTTACTCAGTATCCCAACAGACAAGCTACGGGACGTGTGGGACCATGTTCGGGCCGTAGCCGCCAAACGTTCACTCACCAAAAGACAGCTCCAGTCGGTCCTCGGTCGGGTACTGCACGTCGCCAAGTGCATCCGACCGGCGCGGCCATTTGTGAGCAAGCTACTCGAGGCCCTCCGAGGCATGGCCGGCTACTACCTCAATATCAACTCCGAGATGCGACATGACCTCCACTGGTTCCTGCGCTTCGCCGAGGGTTGGAACGGCCATGCCTTGAAACCTAGAGGGCCCCCGACCAAGTGCCTCATTGTGGATGCGTGCCTGACTGGGATCGGGGGCACCGACGGCAGGTACTCCTACTCCGGACGAGTCTGCCCCGTGGAGGACCCCGTCTGCAACATAGCGGAGCTCGAGGCAATGAACACCGTGTACGCCATGTGCACGTTCCTGACGGATCGCGACCGTGGCACCCGCGTCGAGGTCTACTGTGACAACATGGGGACCGTCCAGGCACTCAGGGCGGGGCGGGCCAGGAACCCCGTCCTGGCCGAGTGTGCCCGCCAAGCCTAGATGGTCCAGTCCAAACTCCAGGTGGACTTCGTTTACACACACGTGCCTGGGGCACTCAACATCGTGGCGGATGCCCTCAGCCGAGCCCACCTGACCTCGAGTGACTATGCCACGGCCACGAATCTCATGATATTTCATTCCCTCGTTGAAGTAATACCATGTACCCATGTTTCCTTCAACCCTGTTCTCCGTCTCGCCTGCAGATCCGCCGCTACGATCACTCCAGACGAGGGCATCTGCACGGCAATGCGAGGCGCGTGCCCCCGGAACGGTCGCGAACCAGCGGAGTGCCGTCGCGACCTACCTAGCCTTCTGCAGGCGGATGGAGACGGATCCACAAACACCTACCGTCAGCTTTACCACGGCGTACCTAGAGTACGTCACGGCACACGCCCCCTCCCCGGCGACGGTCGCGAACCAGCTGTCGCTCTAAGCCTAGTTTGTTTTGAATTATTCTCCCATAGAGTGTAGTGAGAGTACAGAATACCGCTTAGAGAATGTGAGATCTTATGAGAGTGGCGCACATAAAGTACCCTGTGTTCTGAAGTCGCATACTGTTTAAAACTCGGCCCTGATACCTAGACTCCTTGATGGCCATCAAAAGTGTGATGATAGAGGGAAACTATGTTCCGGAGAGAGAAAGTCAAAGTTACGAGGTAAGGCTTGGAAACATTACGTGGTTTCCCTATTAATATATACCTTTAAATATCGATAAAGGAATGGTTATTTCTTTAAATACCATAATCCAAGAAGCAATGCCCACACTTATCGAATAATTACAACCGCTATGTTTTCGTCCAGCCCATTTCCCGCCCGTTTCCTAGTAACCATGCAGGTTGCTATGTCTGTTGTAATACGTCATAGCCGAACCGATTATCATGATAACGTCAGCCTCAGACGAAAACGTCAGCCTCGCTACATAACTCATAATGACTGTACCCCAGTAGCAGTATGTAACTATAGAGTGTTCGGAAATGGGTATATCGGAATAAGTATTCCAAGTGATTGTTAACTTGTCGATACATTATTCACTTCGTCATGCAATATACCTGGAAGCTGATATTACAACACACTAAAAGTAGCTCAAAGTGTTACCCACAGGGATGCCACAATATAGTTACATAGCATATGAAAAGATTCTACTATGTCTCTATATAAACTCGCTCTACAAGCTCGTACTTTCATAGACAGGAACACGGTATGAGAGGACGTTCCAACATGGTGAAAACGTTTCCTTATAGTACTATTTTCCTTTAAGGCACTATGTCATTGGAACTAGCTGTCGACAAATGTCACATGATGGTAAAGGTGGTGATAGGAAAATTGGATAAATAACCAGATGCTGAGATCACAGAACTCTAAACAAAATCTAAAAATGTGTCTATGGGATGCCAGAACATGGCAACATAGCAAAGAACTGCAAATAAAAAGATTCTGTTGTCTTTAGATATTATATGTCTTTATTCCTGGTGCTTAGATATGTCAAACTGCATGAGCGGCAGGGTTAGCAAAATCTGTAATATACCTGGAACCTGATATCACAAAACATTAAGGATGATTCAAAATGCTTCTATGGGATGCCACAATATGGCCTCATAGCAAAACACTGCATATGAAAAGATTTTATAGTCTTTCAATTATTTAAGAAACAAATACGTGGAATATCGGGACCGTGGTCGCCTGTATTTTTCTTTACAGAAGAACCCCTCACGCTACGTGGTAAAGTGGGTTGTCTAGACATTTGCCTACGATTTTGCTCCTTCCCGATATGTCTCCGATGTTTGCTTTTTGTATCGGTGCCATATCAGGTCCAAATTTCTATCGTAGTAGGTGGACGCCAGGACTTATACTCAATTATTTAGAGTATTTACATTTTTTTTCTAAATGATTAGTAATAAAGGTCGGTACAAATCCTCCCGCTGTCATAGGTTACAGCTCTTAGGCCCGGCGTCCACCTACTACGATATGGCTCCGATACGGTCTACAATGCACCTCCCGATACAAAATCTAAATCGCGTCGGAAAGTCACCTAATATCGGGGCAGTTGACCACGTTTCTGCGATTAGGCACCGAAAAATAACCCTTATGATGCGTGGTGAATTGGCATGTCTAAACATTTGTCTACGATTTTGCACCTTCCCGATATGGCTCCGATATTTGCTTTTTGTATCAGTGCCATATCGGTAGGTCTAAATTTCTATCGTAGTAGGTGGACGCCAGACCTTATCACATGTTTTAATCTTTTACTGGAAGCTAGAAATAAATACTCTATACAAACTCCTATTTCCAATCCATGAATCACCGAATATTGGTCAGGAATGAAAACCATATGAAACAGACAGAGATTTTCAGAAATGAAATGGAATTGTAAAATGAACTGTAAAAGAAAGACGTAAATGAGCACTTGGCGAGTTGTAATTACGCCAACATTTTAGAAAATGAAGGTGTTCTCCTGGCGGGATGTGATGAAATTACTCACTTGATATAAACTCGTTTCCATGGGCCGACGAAAACGGCAGCGATGTTTTTTAGGCACTCATAGCCGTTTTTTTTAGAATACATGACTAGACGTGTGGCGACTGTAGATCGTAAGGACCAGCGTCCACCTACTACGATATGGCTCCTATATGGTCTACGATGCACCTTCCGATGCAAAATCAAAATCGCGTCGGAAGGTTACCTAATATCGGGGCAGTTGGCCACATTTCTGCGATCAGACACCGATAAAAACCCCATACAATGCGTGGTGGATTGGCATGTCTAGACATATGTCTACGATTTTGCACCTTCCCGATATGGCACCGATTTTGACATTTTACATCGGTGCCGTATCGGGAGGTCTACAATTCTATCGTAGTAGGTGGACGCCGGGCCTTAGGCTAATACTAGTCGTCAGCTGGTGCTTTTTCCGCTGCAAAAGTTGTTGACCCCAGAATTTCCTGTCCATCTAGGTGCACCCCTCTCAAGGTTCTCACTGCATGGGAGAAGAATTCTTAACGAACTAAGCTTAGAGTCTTGAGAATACACTGGAACACAGTATTCCTGCTAGGAGGCATCATTATTATAGGAATCTTTGTGTCTTTAGCAAGGGAGGCAGTGGATTCTGACGGCTGTAAGCCTAGTTCGTTAAGAATTCTTCTTCATAGAGCGTAGTGAGAGTACAGAATACCACTTAGAGAGTGTGAAATCTGCTGAGAGGGGTGCACCACGACTAATTCAAGGCGGCTGGTGTCAGAGCATGTCCAATATATAGTCGTCAGGTGGTGCCTAATTCTATAATCTGGCATAATCAGATAATCTGCAGTCACCACATGTTTGTGTTTACATGCTTGGCGTTAGACAATTGCTTTCATTTTACTGCTGAAAGTCGTCAGGCTGGGCGAAATGCCAGAATCGCCGGCAGGAAATGTCTAGTGTAAATCGGCGAGGGTGCAATGTATACACTGTTTCTATTGAATCTCAAAAGTTCAAACATATTTTCTCTGAGAAAATCCATTGGTGGTGGTCTCGTTACATAAACTATAGTCGTGAGCATTTAATATGGGACAAAAAACTAGTTTTTTCTAACTTGAAAAGGGCAAATCGCTGTTGCATCGTGAATAACGGGGAGATTTTTATAAACAAAAAATTGTTAGAAAGCTAAGACTTGGGCCTATTTTTTGGTATATATCTGATATACCTGTGATAAAGTTACGATTCCCTGTCGTAGATTGAACATCAGAAATTGTTAGGTAAAAAACACCAAAACATGTCACCTTCCTGTCTTCACAGTGATTTAATGAAAAATCTATCTCGATGACCTATAGAAATAAACATTCTATCTTCTGAGCTATTTCAAGACAATTAGAATGATCCCTATATTATCAGTCTGTGATAGGTATTACCTGAGATACAGGAGCATTATCACAGATGACAAAGAGTCCAAAAGAGCTCTAAAACGCGATTTTCTGATATCATTGCATTTTGGGCATATGGCATAGCTAGAAACTGCCAATGATTACCTCTAGAAAACAGTTTATCAAAAAGATAACCTGCCAGTTCTATTCTGTGGTAGTCCATCTACAAATCACTCTTTATTTGAAGTATCTATGCTGATTATTGACTGAGATAGGACTGATGGAAAATCAAGTTTTTCTTGCTTATTAATAATGTTAGTGATTTAAGCAAAAATATGACCTCAGGCCTAAATTCTTTGATAAAATGACAGGTGTCACCACAATTCTTGAATCTTGGGCTTGAAAAGTTCTGTTATATACTCTTTATGCAATTCTCTTGATTTCTATCTTCTTAATTTTCGAAAATATTATCTTTTACAAATGCTGCATTTGATTGTACTAGATATTGTCATTTTACCCATATTAAACGCTCAGGACTATAGACAAAATTAATCTTTGAGTATTGTCTGAAAATCTCGTTTCCATTAACTGATCTGGCATTGTATACCCAAAAAATCTATCAGTTGTTCCCGACTGTATAGATCGGTGCAAAATAGTCGGCCAATGGAAACGAGGTTTATTTGTAGTTGTCATCCGACACCTCCTACCGAGCAACCTCTATGAATTTTAAAGACACATGCGGGTAGGTATCAGACTGCCCCCTGTGTCCATTGAATTTGACACTGGTGCTGCCATCTGGTTTCATGAAAATATTGCAGTTTCACATAGACACCAATAGATGCACTAACCTTCTTCAGCTGGCCTTCCCATAGAAACTAACATGGTGACCTAGTATTTTTTTAGCATGTCTCATTTGTATATGTTCCCAACAATCGGAATCCAGAATTATTTGAAGATAGCAATAGAACATCAGTGTCATTTAGCAACAAAGTCAAAATATTGCAGTTATCCATAGTTAAGAATAGTTAAGCATTTACATTTCAGATGGCCTTCCCATAGAAGTCAGGATGGTGACATGCCATTTTCTTGCATTTGCTATTTGCTGATATATGAAACTTAACCTTCTTCAGCTGGCCTTCCCATAGAAGTCAGGATGGTGACATGCCATTTTCTTGCATTTGCTATTTGCTGATATATGAAACTTATATTATCCTGAGTTATTTGCAAAGATCAATAGAATTTAGAAATCACCAAACTACCAGCATTTGTCTCTTCTAAGGCCATTTTCCATTGGCCAAAGAAAACGGCGCCTATTCATTGAGGTCTCCTCAAAGTCTGTCGGTGGTGCCACCGACTGCACGTTGGCATGAAATAGTCAGTGAGGGTGCAGTTTATAGCCTCGTTATACAGCGTTTACATTAGACGATTCTTGGCAATGATATTTAAATGTTGCACCACTTGACGACTTTCAACAGTAAAAAGGTAGAAATCGTCTAATGCAAACGCAAAATAAGTCACAAGAGCAGGTCAGCTGATTGCGTCAGATTACTCAATTTGACATCACCTGACGATTATGCAGAAAATTTGACACCGACGACTATTGCAAGGCGGTACATTTCTATAAAGAATGTCACGCGTAGACAAAAGGTGGACGACTATTCAGGCCAATGTTGCGGAACCTTGATGATCACCAACAAAGTTAAAGCATTTTGATTCAGTCAGTCTTTAACAAACCGTCGGGGGGTCCTCATTGCATAATCTTGACAAAATTAATCGGCGACCATTTCAAAATCAAATGGCTGTCTTCCAACAACGAATTCACCGATTTTGAGTTACCCAGAAAGTCTGTGTGTCGGTATCTAATCGTCGGTGAGGGAAGTAGATTTCACCGATTCTGGGTCAGCAGTGGCAAAAGTCCGTCGGTGGTTCTTGACTGTAGATCGGTGACGGGAAATCGGCCAATGGAAACAGGCCTCATCTTGCGGCATTGATTCCCGACTGCAGATCGGTGGCAAATAATCGACCAGTGGAAAATGACCTAAACACTGCTTGAGAAAATGATAATGGCAAGTCCCGAAAAAGAGATTCTCACGAAGTGATTGATAAATCATTTCTCATTCATTATCATCTTTCTGTCTTCTACTAAAACAAAGTTGAAGCCTTCAACATAATTTTCAGCGTCTCGGGAGTTTTGCTGAAAACGGAGCGTCATTGATTCAGACAGCTGTCCTAAGTTTTATATTCAATAAGAAACCTTTAGGAGCTTCTTGTCTCGTGATAACTTGCGAACGATTAAAGTGAAGGAGGGGATGATTAGTTCAAGGTTTCAATTTAATGAAAATTCATTCAGGAATGTTGTTTTTCCCAATTCAGAGTATTTCGTAATTTGTAACCACGGGAAGAGTTAGTGAGAAGTGCTGAGGTAGGTTTCTTACCTAAAGATGTTATGGTGGATTAAACAGAACCCAATCTGTGGATGTGAACCTGATGCATTTTGACCAGAATATAATTTCCTACAGCTTTTTTTTATATTTTTTTTAATGCATTTATGGGGTCTTTACGTTAATACAAATAACAGCCAGACTCTTCCGTCTGGGCCCTTGTTGAGAAGCATTACAAGTAATATTCGGAAAAATACATGGTTGTCCTTCAGCTAACAAAATCCACCATCAGACACGTCCATCTAATACTAATTCAAAATATACTTATTATACCTTGTAGTTTCTTACCCGTGGTGCACCAAAAAATAATGAGGTGAGGTTGATTCGGTATCACAACGGGAGTAGGTTGAGTTTTTTTGTTTTAATTCAGTGTCGATATATACCTATACTTTAGGATGAGCTAAGTTACACATCTTTATATTTCTATACATTTTATGAGCAACATTTAGAGGTCGAATAGCTTTATAAACTATTTCTTCTCAAATGAGTACAACTCACTTTATTTTATTAACCACCGATTACAGAGTCACCATAGGAATAACCTTGGGTGTGAGTGATTTGCAAGTAGGAGATTACTGAGGCCCGTAATCTCCTGATTTTACTGGATATAACTGGAAATAGTTCCCAAAATTTCATCACGCCCCTCACGAGCGAAACACGAACTAGTACATGCAGTGACAGCAACAGACAACATTGCAATCACAATCAGTGTGAACTACAGAATAGTTCAAGTTTGCTAAATTCATTTGTGGCAGTGTCTCCTAAACTCTTTATAGTTGGCCGATCCAAGGGCCGATTATTTAACACCGATCTGCAGTCGGTCAGTACCGATTAATAGGCATTTTTTCATAGGCTTGGCTCGTATCTTATATACTTGGTTACGAAATGACAGCAGCCAAAGAAGAACACCTGGCAAAGTATTCCTTAGCATTGAATCACTGAGCGTATAAGCGTAATTGGTTTGTAATACCAGTGTATAATATTTCTAGAGAAGGTGCAGAGATTGCATCGTATGCTATGGTATTCCAGATGCTTATCTTTATCCAAATTAAAATCCAGACAGTCATTAACTATGAAGTTTAGATAGCCCTGACTCGTTAATACGATGTGAGAATTTGCTCTAGTAGTTTTATCTGCACGCTCCCAACACGCCATGACACTCCACGACAAGGGTCCAGTCGTGGGAAAAATCGAACATGCTCGATGTAAAGGCGGGCGTCCACCAACCACGACAAGGCTATGACAAGAGCCGACAAGAAAGCTTGGCGCAGCCTTGTCGTGAGAAGGGGGCTTTACGACGCATTGTCGGGGCGTGTCATAGACGTTGCTGGGTCCCGTAAAAGAAGGCGTCCATGGTTCCCACACACTGCGACAGTGATATCGAGGAAACCACAACACTCCATGACAAAGGTCCAGTCATGGCAAACATGTTCGATTTTGTCATAACCTTGTCGGAAGGCCCCCGACAGGCCCCTGACAAGCTTCCAGTCGCAGCCTGTCATGGCTTTGTTGTAGACTCTTGTCGGGAACTAGGGTCCACCAATCACGACAAGGCTATGACAAGCCTTCCAATCATAGGCCTGTTGTGGACCTTGTCGGAAAGCCATTGTCGTAGCCTTGTCATGGTTGGTGGACACCCCCCTTTATCGTAGCCTTGTTGGAAGGTTCCCGACAAGCTTCTAATCGTGGCCTTGTCATAGACTCTTGTCAGGAACTGGGGTCCACCAACCCCCACAAGGCCTCCAATCGTAGGCCAATCGTGGACCTTGTCGGGAAGCCATTGTCGTAACCTTGTCGTGGTTGCCGGACGCCCCCCTTTACACCTATAAGACATCGACAGGCAAACTATTCCCGATCACACCTCCTCCTTTTATAACCCAGTAAAGGTGAGATCAAAGAAAGCAGCCGGGAGCCGGACCCGACTTAGGGATAGGTACTCTCGCTATTTAAACTGCCCGCTCAGAATCGGGAAAAGTCGTTGAATGTGCGTACATCGAAATATTAAGGTCGGGTAGATTCGGTCACATCTGACATGGTAGTAATGCCCGACGCGTCGGGAAAAACAATAAAATCGGGTCGCCGAAGTGCATACATTGACCCAATTGACGCAGATTCTCACCGACCCGACGGATTCGTCGGCCAAATGTAGAATCGGGCACAGCTTCAGGGTTCACCCTGCAGCAGAATGGATGTATTTTTGTAGAATCTGCTATTATTTTCGGTTATATTTGAGACAGAAAGTACTATGGCGCCATTTCTAATTACAGCATCCACATGAGTCAGTTTATTATTACTCATAACTTTTACACTCCACATAGAAACTTTTGATGAGGCATCGTAAAAATGCATATAACATTTATATGCAGTTATTTTAGAAGTACAGACTCAAATACTCAGATACCAAACTAAATATGAAACGCCAGTCACATATCCCGGACGTTCCAAGATGGCCGACACGTCTGGAAGTTCGCCTGTCAACCTGAATCAACAATTTTCCATTAGGAAATAACAGATAAAAAGGGTAGGTACAACATTGTGATGATTGACGCATAAGGCCTGGCGTCCACCTACTACGATATGGCACCGATATGGTCTACGATGCACCTCCCGATAAAATATCAAAATCGCGTCGGAAGGTTACCTTATATCGGGGCAGTTGACCACGTTTCTGCAATTAGACACCCATAAAAACCCTTTACAATGCATGGTGGATTGGCATGTCTAGACATATGTCTATGATTTTGCACCTTCCCGATATGGCACCGATTTTGACATTTTGTGTCGGTGCCATATCGGGAGGTCTACGATTCTATCGTAGTAGGTGGACGCGGGGCCTAACACATGTTTTTGACCAGTAAGGAAGGTAGTTGATGACTCAGCCCCTACAGAATCGTCAGGTCTCTCAATGATTAATTCAGGCCGCATTGAAATAGTCTGAATCAGCCTAAAATCGTCAGCACAATCGTCATGTGGTGCCAAATTGCGTAATTTATGGTTGTCAATCGTTTGGTTTTTACACAAGACAATTTTTAGCCATTGCTAGTTGAAAGTCGTCAGGTGGTGCTAAATTCAAATCTTTGCCTCTAACCGTAAACACCAGGATAGCCTTCACCTTCAGTGTCACATCGCTGGACACGAGTTCTTTGTGGTATGACTGGTATGTAGACGTTGGGCCCACCCCCCGAAAGTCGGGACGTTACGGCCCACTCATCGGGACGTTAGGACCCACCTTAAGCCAACCTAGGGTTAGGGTTGGGGTAAGGGTTAGGGTAAGGGTTAGGGTTAGGGTAAGGGTTAGGGATAGGGATAGGGTTAGGGCTAGGGTAAGGGTTGGAGATAGGGTTAGGGATAGGGTTAGGGATAGGGTTAGGGATAGGGTTAGGGATAGGGTTAGAGTTAGGGATAGGGTTAGGGATAGGGTTAGGGATAGGGTTAGGGATAGGGTTAGGGATAGGGTTAGGGATAGGGTTAGGGTTAGGATAAGGGCTAGGGTTAGGGATAGGGTTAGGGATAGGGTTAGGGATAGGGTTAGGGATAGGGTTAGGGATAGGGTTAGGGTTAGGATAAGGGCTAGGGTTAGGGATAGGGTTACTTACTTATACTTGGCTGGCGATTCTGACATTTTGCACCTCCTGACGACTTTCAGCAGTAAAATGATAAGAAATTGTCTGAAGTAAACGCCAAGCGTGCGGTAATGCAGATCATTTGATTATGTCAGATTCTTCAATTTGGCACCACCTCACGACTATTGGACATGCTCTGATGTGTGCGGCTACTTTAAGCCGCCTTGAATTAGTTGTCTACATGGCAGCGATTCTCTAAAAACTTAGTTGTCAGTGTAAATGCTCGAGTACATTCTGAGGTTGACCTTTGCGGTGGACATCTGACGACCACTGACGACTACTGGCTTGACGATCTACAGTTGCCATGTATTTTGTTGTCCAATGTAAACAAGGGGTCTGTTGACTCCAAAAGGCATACTTCACAAGATTATGCAACTAGAAACGTCCCCGAATATCTAATCAGTTTTAATCATTCCCATACCTTAATGGCCGTCGAACTCCAAAGGCACCCCTCTCATAAGATCTCACACTTTCTAAGTCGTATTCTGTACACGATTCTCAGTGTGCTCTATGGGAGAAGAATTTCTAACGAACTAGGCTTAAAGCCTTGAGAATCCACTGCTAGGTGGCATCATTGAGATAATAGGAATCTTTGGGTTGCATTGATGTACGTCTTTAGCACGGGAGGCAGGCCAGTGGATTCTCAAGGCTCTAAGCTTAGATCGTTAAGAATTCTTCTTCCATAGAACATAGTGAGGGTACAGAATACGACTTAGAGAGTGTGTGATCTTATGAGAGGGGTGCCTGAATATCTAATCAGTTTTAATCAATCCCATACCTCAATGGCCACCAAACTCCAAAGCTGTATGTGAAATATCACACTCAAATATTATACTCATTATCTCAAAGTGGAAAATTCATTTCCGTCAGGAAATGAGCCTCCAGGTCCGTCGATGCTCGGGCGTCGGATTAGTGAAAGTTCCATATCAATGTAAACACGGGTTTTCGATTTCGATATGTTTACTGAGACTTCTAACTGTGTTTGGTTCTAGAGATCAAGCCTGCTAATATCCACACCACACATCCTCAGCTCCGGTGTTATATTGGGCGCCTGTGGGGAAATCTCTTTTTATTGTTTTAATATGCGACAATGCTACATTCGATATTCCGTATTTGAACAGATTCGGTGATTTCATTATGAAGAAGGGCTTTCCCTGTCCTATCAGCTAAAGTGGAATGGTCAACACTGGTGGTCCGAACTAGCACAGGCAGAGGTAGAGGCAGATCTACCATTTACAAGACATCCTGCAAGCTAGAGCAGTTGTTCCTATAAATCTGACGGAGTAGTCACAACGTTAGGCCTCTGCTACGTCTGCTTCAGCCAGGAAATATCACCATGATGATTAAAGGGTGGCGTCCACCAACCACGACAAGGCTACGACAAGCGCAGACAAGAAAGTTCCAATCGGCGCTTGTCGCAGCCTTGTCATAAGAAGGGGGGCTTTACGACAGCGTTGTCGGGGTGTGTCGGGAAGTGCACGCTCCACCAAAATTTGCTATAGTAGACCATTGCAACGCACTCCTGACATGCCATGACACACCACAACAAGGGTGCAGTCGTGGGAAAAATCGAATATGTTCAATATTATCGTAGTCTTGTCGGAAGGCTCCCGACAAGTTTCCAATCATGGCCTTGTTGTGGCCTTGTTGTAGACTATTGTCGGGAACTGGGGTCCACCAACCATGACAGGGCCCTGCTGTTTTAGTCCAATCGTAGACCTTGTCGGGAAGCCATTGTCGTTGCCTTGTCGTGGTTGGTGGACGCCCCGTTTAAGTGTTACTGTCGAAGCTAATGATATCAGCAAAATTATAATGTCACACTAATTTAGTCGCATGTAGTCCATATATTTCAATGAAAGTAATAATCTATTTAGGATTGGTCTCCTGTATTAAGTAACGGCATCTCTGATACATTGTGTATACTATCTTTTAAAAGATCTGACAAAAATCTTTCTCTTATAAGCAGCAATCTTTAATTGTTCAATTCCAATATACAGCACGAAGATATGTATCTGTAGTGGGATGGGAATCCAGCAGTGTTCGGACGTTCTACGGAAGGTGGCGTTAAGAGCCGATCCTTACTGTGTAGTGGTTCCGGGCAACGCCGCACACGAGAGTGGCGCGGCGGAGGCTGGGTATATATACTCAGCGTTCACAGTAGGTCGACAGGCTGTCCCTGTGCGTCTCTTCTTCGGAACGGACCCTTGGGCCCTCACTTGGCAGGCGGGTTCTTTTAACCTTCCTGGTGGTTAGGCAAGTCTTTTTAGATAAGCCTCTCCAGCGCTACCCGGCACCCTGTGGTGGGGTACTGTACTTCCAGATCCTTCCGGGAAGTAATTGTTAATAAACATTCCTGTTTATTAAACTCGTGAGTTGTGTTTTGTGTGACTAGGCTCGTGCAAACTTGCCGAAAACTGAACCGACCTACGTAATAGCTCGAACGGTGGGATCCTGCCTGGGACTAGCATTCCGGAACAGGGGTCTTCCATTCTGCTAGACAGGTGGCGACCACCACATATCCAAGGTAATTTGTGTGAATACCTTACACCTTACATGTCCCCACCCCTTCCCCTGTTGACATCTTGTAGTTTTGCTCATTTTCTTTTTTAAATCTATTTATTTTATCTATTTCATTACTTATCTATTTTTTTCAATTTATTTTTTTGGTGGGTTACTAAACTCCCTATTATCACCCCGGGTCTATCTACCTAGGTCTATCTACTACTTGGTGGCCCGTTGGTGCCAGCCTAGTCGTATGTCCGAAGAAATCAATTTCAGATATCAGTTTCTGAAGGTCCATAGAGTGCATTTAACAAGTGTTCTGTGTTTCAACACATCAACCGACAAGTAGGATTTTTGATTTTTAAAAAGCTCAGTTGGCAGTTTTGTTCTGATTGTAAATAATCACAAAAACTCGATGTATATCATCTAGCTCTTGTTATAACTTACAATCTTTAAAAACAAAGACCCTCCAGAGGTTACTCATCTCCCTATTATCGCCCCGGGTAAGTACAGTTTCCGCTCCCGACTGGCTGGCCAAACTACGACCGCATAAACCACAGTTTTCCAATCCATAATTGAAAAATCTGAATATAATTTCGGATTCACAAGTAGCTGAAATTTCCATTTCTGGCATCGGATTTCTAATTTGGAGATTAGTGAAAACCTTTAAACTGCAATAATTGTGGGTTATGCGTCAAGGGTCTATAACCATCCAACGACGGCAACTAGCAAACATCGGATCCTGTCAACAGACTGAATTATGGGATACCTCAATAGGGACTATTGTATATGAAAAACGAACGACTATTGAAACGCCACATTAGCCACTACTACGAAGCGCTTGGTGCACCCCTCTCTTACTCTCTAAGTCGTATTCTGTACTCTCACTAAGCTCTATAGAGAAGACTTCTTGACGAACTAGGCTTAGAGCCTTGAGAATTATCTGGCCTGCCTCCCGTGCTAAAGACGTACATAAATGCAACCCAAAGATTCCTATAATCTCAATGATGCCACCTAGCGGGAATACAGTGTGCCAGTAGATTCTCAAGGCTCTAAGCCCAGTTCGTTAAGAATTCTTCTCCCATAGAGTGCATGAGAACCCTGTTGAGAATACGACTTAGAGAGTGTGAGATCTTAGGATAGGGGTGCTTCTAAAACGTGTCCTTCGGCTCTGGGCGTGGATGAACATATAAGACGTGTAGCGCTGGTTGAGAAAACCTCCACTCTACGCACCAGAGGACATCAAAGCAGTAACACGGCATGGCCGCCCGTTTGAGTCGGAGTGATTTCGACAGGCCATTTCAACATCTGCATATTGAGATGGATTCTGGCGTCAGGCGGTGTGCGCATGCGTTAACCCAGCCTCGTCTTCAAACAGGAGCCCGCGGGCAGGGTTCTCCACCAGTGTTAAGATCAGATTTCTTTTTTATTATCATTCAAAGAAAGTTTCACGATAATAACATTCGTCCAGTATTTGACGATCTTCATGTTAGGTATAGAATAACCCGTATAAGTCTGAGGGAAGGAAATCCATGAAGAGATACAGACGGGCGGGCGTCCACCAACCACGACAAGGCTACGACAATGGCTTTCCGACATGGTCCACGACAGGCCTACGATTGGAAGGCTTGTCATGTGGTTGTCATGTGGCCTTGTTGTGGTTGGTGTACCCCAGTTACCGACAAGAGTCTACGACAAGGCCATGACAGGCTGCGACTGGAAGCTTGTTGGGAGCCTTCCGACAAGGTTACGACAAAATCAAACATGTTTGATTTTTCCTACGACTGGACCTTTGTCGTGGAGTGTCATGGCGTGTCGCAGAGGTCTACGATAGTAAATTTTGGTAAATCGTGCCATTCCCGACACCCTTCGATAACGCTGTCGTAAAGGCCCCCTTTTTACGACAAGGCCGTGACAAGCGGTGATTGGAACTTTCTTGTCGGCGCTTGTCGTAGCCTTGTCGTGGATGGTGGACGCCCGCCTTTAAGTTACCACCTCACCACTATTGGAGATACTCTGATGCCGGCAAGAGTAGAAAATTCAACAAAGCTGAAACCACATTGACAGATTTTGCTAAATCATTTACTTTTTATTTTGACAGTTATTTTTAGAAAACCAGCGAACAACAAAAAAATTGAATAAAATACAATTCAGAACCAAGAGAAAGCAGGTTGCTAGTTTCTTTATTCAGTCCTCTGAAGTTTGTACTATCAACTTTATTCTCTCAATAACTAACAATAATAGACCAAAAAATGTGGGATGACTGCGAAAGGCATTTTTCATTGAGTGGGATTCACACGATGGGACAAATGGACCTGAGACTGGTGTACTTCACACCTTTGCACCAGTCGGCTACTATTTCCAGCTGGGTACAATTTCTCCCAGATTGGGGTGTTCTACAGTCTCAGGGTAACATGGCGGATTCAATTCACATGGGAAGAATTAACAGTTACATAGTCTCACCCCTATACCCCTACACAGGGTACACAGGGTACACAGTCGCTGACTCAGGGTACTTCCCAATGTGAATAGGTATTATTTGAGACCACTGAGACTCACAGATTGGGGTAGAACATGTGAAATACATTTGTCTCACCAAATTGCCCCTCTAAATTTTAAACCTGTGTAATGTGGGATTCACACGATGGGATTCATGTACCTCACAGGGTGTTTTTCTGAGACAAATCCTGCTGATATTCTGTACTCGAACACAATTTCTTCGTCTAATTTATAGGGTTTCATTTCCCTGAGACATCTTTTCTCCCCTGTAATTGTAAAAGACATTTCCCCCTAAAAAGGAAAAAAATCGCATGAGACTCTGTTCCTTGCAAAAGAATAAAGTTGTCTCAGCAAAATGGAACCCTGTCATTCACACGAGGAGATTGTGTTCCAGTACCAAATCTCAACAGGATTTGTCTCAGACAAACGGCCTGTGAGGTACGCGAATTGCACCGTGGGCATCCCACTTCAGCCTCCGGACATTATTAATTTAGTCCCTCTGAACGTCTGTCGGTGGCACCACCGACTGTACGTCGGTATCAAATAATCAGTTAGGGTGCCGTGGATGCCTTGATTCTACTGCATCATGTACATCAATACCGATTTAGATTTCTACCTAAAACCTTGAACTTCGACGATGAAATCAAAACTTTTGCATTCTGTCGGTCGTTGACTAAGTCAGTCGGTGGTGGGCTTATTGCGTTTGTTTTCCAATTTATAATTGAAAAATCTGAATATAATTTCGGATTTACATGTAGAAATAGCTGAAATTTCCATTTCTGGTATCTAATTTGGAGATTTATGAAAACCTTTAAGCTGCAATAATTGTGGGTAATGCGTCAATAACGACGGCGATCTATCCACAATTAATCATTGAGCATTTCTTTACATCTCTTGTTTCCATTCACCGATCTTACGCCGGTGTAGGCAAACAAATCGATCGTGGCTCCCGACTGCAGATCGGTGCCGAATAATCGGCCAGTGGTAAATGGCCTAAAATGAGAATATTATACTAGTTTTAATCAAGATCCCGTATTTCATCATTTCTTCGGGGTATGATGCGAGAGGGAAATTTACTACAGAATTGGAGAGGATTGCTTAGGAAACGACATACCATCTCAACTAGATCACGTAGATTTGAATCAACTCTAAATAAATGAAATCAATATTATCTCATGAGTTGCTCAGTATCCTATGAGGGTACACGATATCAATCAAACCTTGCTTTAAATCTGTTTGAAAAGAAGAAATAATAATTTTATACAAAACTAGCGACTTCGTCGATTCGGATTTGGCTACCACCTACCCCTTCCCCTATGATTGTTAACTGCCGTTGGGCCCCCTAGCGGGTGAACGGGAAACCATCGTAAACTTATGGTTATCATTTCGCATGACACAAGTGCTTGAGTTGATCATCGGCGATCAGAACTCTATGGATTGACACCAGCAAAAGGGCGAGATCTCATTGCTTTCTCTCAAGGAAAGGAGATCAGAGAACTATAGTTAAAAATCATGTTTTCAGAATGAAAGAAAGAAATCCTAAGAATAGAAGTACATTTGAATAGATAGATACAAAAAAGAATATTTGGTTTGAGTTTATTACTTCAAAAGAATTCCACTCTCATGGCCCTTCAGTCTCCATGCCTAGGTCTGGTTCACTCTGTCTCTATGTGCGGGAGAAACTCCAAGCGGATCCTACCAGAATCATATTTTTTTAGGTATGGTACATAATAATTAGATATAATTCCCGAGGAAGTCCGAGGTATTCTAAAAAAGGAAAAGATCATGAGGAAATCATCTATCAAGAGTCCATTAGCAAATCGAATTATTCTGGGAACTACATAAAATTGGGAGGTATATTGAGTATGCGGAAGTCCTGTTTACATTGGAATGTAATTACATGGAATCATGGTAACAGATCAGATTTGCAGACCTAAAAACAAAATCTCCATCTTTTCGGGTTCTAATAGGGTTTGCTTAATGCCAAAAGTTGGGTACAACATGTTATCTGGGACAAAATTGCATTTCAGTTTTCTTGAATTGACTCTCCAAAGTAGAAAACCGTGGGGAATTGGCGGTAATGGGAGCACGGTTTTAGGTAAGTGTGTGATGATTGAAGCGTGGCAAACAAGTTATAATTTGCACCAAATTTATTAACCATGTAGAACGGACTGCAAGACTCGTAGGGGCATGGAGAACAAGTTCCCAATGTTAAGGCCTGGCGTCCACCTACTACGATAGAAATCTGGCGTCCACCTACTACGATAGAAATTTAGACCTACCGATATGGCACCGATACAAAAATACAAATATCGGAGACATATCGGGAAGGTGCAAAATCGTAGACATATGTCTAGACATGCCAATCCGCCACGCATTGTATGGGGTTTTTATCGGTGTCTAATCGCAGAAACGTGGTCAGCTGCCCCGATATTAAGGGACCTGCCGACGCGATTTTGTTTTTTCATCGGGAGATGCATCGTAGACCATATCGGAGCTATATCGTAGTAGGTGGACGCCGGGGACAAATATACCATGGGTGAGATAATACTGTATTCCCACCAGAGTTTTCCCTGGAAGGAATTCTCTGGCAGATCCATGCTTTTTCCTTTACTAGATTTCATCTTATCAAGATTTGGCCGTGCTATGGCAAACGTAAATCCATACTCTTGGGTTTCTCAGTTCCCCCGAGGAACCCAACCAACCTCCGATTCACCAGATTGCGTGTTGGTGGCACTATGACCCTGAGGCACCCTCTTATCCAATAGGAATCTCCGACACTAAAGGTCATGGCATGACTGCATGTTTATGCTATCCTGTCATGATATCCCAACGTCTCATCTGTTGGGAAATGCGATTGGTTCACCTCTGATGCACCCATAGTTTTATGTGTAATAGGAAAAATTGTGTTTGATAGCTGAAGTAGGCCTGAGACATGTGTTACGGCGGAAGGGTTGTCGGGAGTCAGAGAGGGCCCAGATTGCTTGACCTGCAGGGTTAAGGGTTTTATCTCAACCCTGGAATAAATCTCCATAGGCTTAACATTGGGAAATCGTTCTCCATGCCCGTACAAGTATTGCATTACGTTCTCCATGGTTTATATCCTGTGTGTCGTCCATTCTATAGATTTGTAGGTGCATCCCTCTCATAAGATCCCACACTCTCTAAGTGGTATTCTGTACTCTCACTACGCTCTATGAAGAACAATTCTTAAAGAACTAGGCTTAGAGCCTTGAGAATCCACTGTCCTGCTTCCCGTGCATAAGACGTACATCAATGCAACCCAAAGATTTCTATAATCTCAATGATGCCACTTAGCGGGAATAATGTGTGCCAGTGGATTCTCAATGCTCTAAGCCTAGTTCGTTAAGAATTCTTCTCCCATAGAGTGCAGTGAGAACCTTGTACAGAATACCACTTATAGGGCGTGAGATCTCATGAGAGGGGTGGACCTAGGGCGGGAGGGTTGGTCAGGAGTCACAGAGGGCTCAGATTGCTTAACCTGCAGGGTTAGGCCCGGCGTCCACCTACTACGATAGAATCGTAGACCTCCCGATATGGCACCGATACAAAATGTCAAAATCGGTGCCATATCGGGAAGGTGCAAAATCGTAGACATATGTCTAGACATGCAAATCCATCATGCATTGTATGGGGTTTTATCGGTGTCTAATCGCAGAAACGTGGTCAACTGCCCCAATATCAGGTGACCTTCCGACGCGATTTTAATTTTTTATTGGGAGGTGCATCATAGACCATATTGGTGCCATATCGTAGTAGGTGGACGCCGGGCCTTAAGGGATTTATCTCACCCAGGGTTGGAATAAATGTTCCATAGGCTTAACATTGGGAACTCGTTCTCCATCCCCTTACAAGTATTGCATTCATTCTCCGTGGTTTATATGTTTTTGTTTTTTTTTAAGACATTTATTTTACCTGGGTCTCACTCAACTCCGAAAGAGCTGGTCTCAACGTGAGCCCAGTGAAAAATTTACATTTAGTATTCATTCATTTTGTAGTAACATGCAAACTTTGCAACATATGTACATTACAGTGGTGTTGGGATTATTTGATATACAGGTATCACCTTTCGCATGAGATAACTAACACTTTGAGGTGATGCATTCCCTTGGCATTTCTGCACCTATGCCTAACATAGTAGTTAATTTATCACTATAGGATTGATAGACATTTTGAGTTATGGGATTCTTGATTTCAGTATAAGTTTTTGGTCCTGCTTAAAGGCTTTGGTCGTTTCTATAAGTCTTTGTGTAGGTGCCAATTTGTTCCATGAGGTAGCCCCTCTGTATTCAACACTTTTTTTGTATTGTTCAGTTTTTGGCAACTTTGTTATAAATAGTGGAGCTGTTTGGGCTCTGGTGCTGGCTGTCCTCCGTTGTACCAGTTCATTTGTTTGTAGTTGTTTAAATATATGGACAAGCAGATGCGAGAGCCTTCTATCTTGCAGTAAAGGTAGTTGTACTGCTCTATGGAGAGTTGTTACACTTGATCTATTACCACTTCTTGTTCCTATGCGTATAGCGTTGTTTTGAATCACTTGCAGTTTGTATTTGTCCTGATCTGAACTAGCATCATATAAGATGTCGCCATAATCAATTACTGGCAGTAACATGGTTTTATATATAATATTACAAGCATATTCATTTACATAAGGTCTAATTTTGGCTAACAAATACAATTTGTGTGATAGTGTCTTTACTAAATCATTAACATGTTTTTTATAATTTAAGTTCTGATCTAGTGTTATGCCCAGGTATCTGTATGTGCTCACCCTTTGCAGGGCAACCCCATCCAAGTCAATATGCACTGGTCTGTTTAGGATATCTTTGTTTCTCTTTGCTGTGGTGAAGTACATAAATTTAGTTTTGTTGACGTTAATAGTTAATTTATTTCTAGTGCACCATTTGCTGACTTGGTTAAGGTCCGTTTGCAAAGCACCAGCCACCGCATACTGATCCTTTCCAGAGTTGTATAACACTGTGTCATCAGCGTAAAGTAGACTACTGGTGTGGTATTCTGAGTTATCGTCTAACATTTTGATAAGGTCATTTACATATACTATGTATAACAGCGGCCCTAATATGGATCCTTGTGGGACTCCGCAGACTACCTTCTCGTGATCTGATTTAATACCATTTGCTATGGTAGCCTGAGACCTGTCTTGTAGATAGTTTGTGTACCATTTCAGTAATTTTTCATTAATTCCTAATTTATTTAGTTTTGTTAAGAGAATTTCGTGGTTTATGGTGTCGAAAGCCTTTTTAAAATCTATGAAAATTCCGTTTGTGTACTTTTGCTCGTCTAATGCGTTATAAATATAGTTGGTAAGTTTTGTTACTGTTTCTATTGTGGAATAACCTTTTCTAAATCCATTTTGGGCTTTGTGCAGTATTTCGCTATTGTCGAGAAATTTTATAGTGGCAGTATGAACTATTTTTTCTAAAATTTTCCCAGGTACTGGTAGTAAAGAGACAGGTCTCAGGCTACTTACGTCAGGATTGTTTCCTTCTTTTTTAAGAGGTACAATGGTCGCATGTTTCCACTCTGTTGGGAAAATACCCTGTGTTAAGGATGAGTTTAATAAATAAGTAAATTGATCACATAGAATGGTTAGTGCGTCTTTCAGGTATTTCGAGGTTAGTCCTTCTATGGCTGATGATTTCGCGCAATTTATTTCCCTTATCAGTTTTCTCACTTCGTCCCTGTCTGTGTGAAGATTTCCAAGTTTATTTTTATTTGTTATGCCGTCGTAATACCAGTTTTGGGTGTGTTTCTTAGCTAGGTTTGGTCCTTTGCTAGAGAAATAGCTATTACTGTGTGTGGATGTGTGTTCAGGCGGTATCCAATCTCCGTTTTCAGATTTCAGTTTGAATACATCATGTTTATTTGAGTTCTTCTTTGTGAACTTGGATAGGATATTCCAAAATTTTTTTGTGTCATTTTTATTTTCTTCTAATGCTTCTCTGATGTAGTCTCCTTTGGCCTTTTTTAGTAGTTTATTGACAAGATTTCTCTGTTTCTTTGCATTTAACCAATCAACATCTTTATTACTCTTCCTAGCTTTCTTAAATAGGCGGTCTTTATCCTTTATATGTTCTAACATCTCATTATTTAACCAATCTTCCCTTATTGTAGTGTTTCATAGGGCATATTTTGTCTAGTTGTTTTATTATGTTATCTTTAAACATCTTCCATAGTAGGTTTGGATTTTCTAGCTGATAGTAAGGTGTCCAGTCAATTTTACTCAGTAATGTACTAAATTTATCGAATGTATAGTTCCTGTTAGATCTGCCATAGAAGGACGTTTTACCTCTGATAACCTTGTTTTTTGATCTTATAACAAATACTCCTTCGTGGTCACTAACACCATCCCCAAACAACCCCGCATTTGTATATTCATGATTATTCACAAGTACATAATCAAGACAGCTGTGTTTGACTCCATGCCTAGTAGCCTCTTTTACCAATTGTTTCAATCCGAGTACAGTTTCTAATAATTTAATTTCTTTATAGTCTATTTCGTTTTTTAATAAGTAGTCTACGTTAAAATCCCCTAACATAAATAGGTCTTTCGTTTTGTTTTCTAATATATCTATCACTTCGTTTTTCAGCTCCAAGCAGAACTCTTTACAACCTTTCCCTGGGGGTCTGTAAACTGTGCCTATGATTATCTCTCTTGTCTCAGGTAAAGTTATGTTAACCCATAGTGTCTCTTTAGTTGAGGTGCTGGTATTGAATTTATTTAACTTTCCCTGGTCGAAATCTAGATCTTCACGAATATATATTCCAACCCCTCCCCCTGTTTTAATTTTATCTTTATCAGGTTCCTTCCAGTTTCTGTCGTTTCTAATAAAAATATAGCCTGGGAGGTCTACTAGGTATGTCGGCATTTTTTCAGTGAGCCATGTCTCTGTTATACATAAACAGTCAATATCTGAGTCCACTAATATTGTGTGCACTGTATCGAGTTTTGACCATAAACTGCACACGTTTAAGTGCACAATCTTCAAACCTTTGCAGTTTAGTTTTCCATTTTTACTCATGTCTATATAACAGTTTCACATGTTTTGGCATAAATACATCAATGTAACGGGTAATGCAAGTCAAAAATGCAGTGAGCATGCTTTCACCTTGAACATATAAGTAATTCTTAGATATAAACCAACACAAATATATTATCATAATAACTTGATAGCACTCTATCCGTCTCGGCGCTTTTAGCCACGGAAAAAATGTGCTTGACCTTAGGTCTACTATCCTTCTGTATGTACAAATATGCTATAGCATAGTTAGGAGCAATTATAATATAAATGATTATTATTTAACAGCAGTACGATTTCATATTTAAGTACAAGATCGGTTTTTTTACGTGCCATCAGGGAGTCTGATCTCCTCTCTAGGATGGATCATTCGCCCGTCAAGCCCCGCATCTTGGTTCCAAACAAATATTTTGTAAACCATGATTTGAACAGAACATCAGTCATATATAACTTCTAGAGAAAAAGAAAAGTGTTACATTCAATATTCGATTTGTTGATTTACTGAAAGATTATGAAAGTCAAGTTTTTTGCCTTAATCCTGTTTGTTGTTGGTCTCCCCTCTGGGATGGGCCAATGTTCAAGTCTAGGCTATTCAGTCAGGTTTTGGTTGATGATAAACTCATAGTAGGGTCATACTCCGGAGTGTCGATATTATGCATTTGGCCCAGATGTCCACTGTTTATCTGTGGGGTGAAGTCCGTCATAGAAACGTCTGTATGCGTTCAGTTCATTTTTCCCTAGTTTGTAGTGTATTTTCGCCTGTAATCTGGGTCCATTTACTCCCTGTTCTTTATTTAATAGTGTGATTACGTGGTTGACTTGTTTGATAATGTCGTTCATCATTTCTTGGTCGCGGTGGATATGCTCATATATAGGCGCTTTCTTGAAGGTATTATAAGTTCTAAAATGTACCCCTGTAAGGTGTGCAATAATGACCCTTTCTGAGTAGCATTGAAGCGCGTCACGTGCGGTCACTAGGTCATCTGTTATGGAGTCAACTGCGCTACTTATATTTTCAAACGCCAACCTTACGGTTCTATTCGTGTCTCGTTGGGTTAGGTTATTTATACCACACATCAAGATTACATTTCCCTGTATTGGGCCACTGCGTGTTGAAATGAACCTGTTGACTGACCTTGCAATTGTTGCCCCGCCGGTAGTATGAACCTCTACCTGATTACCATCCGTGATCTCCGGAAAAAGGCTTTCCAGCCTTTTTTGTAGACGCCAACCTCTCGAGTCTGTAATAATATCCAGTTTCATCGTGGGTTAGTTCATAGGGTGGTGTCGTCCCGGATTTCTTGGAGAAGTTTACCCAGTATGTTGTTTCCTTTGATTGAGTCCTGTTTGATCTCCGTCTTCCTGCGTAGTGGAGTGCCGCAGCCGTAGTACTGGTCCCCGGTCGCTTCATACAGGAAACCGTCACAGTCCCTAAGTTGTTCTAGTAGGTATCGATTTTGTGTGAATTTGGCGATCAGGATTTTTTTCATTTTTTTGGCTTTACTTTCTTTCCATTCGTCTGTGATCTTGAGTTTTTTCCCTATTTGTTTGGCTTGATAAGCATCAGCACATTTTTTCAGTTGCGGGATTACATTTGCTTGCCCTACACTGTGTGCGTGTTCAGCTACATAGGCCGCTTCCGCAGATCTGAATGTACCGTGCTCTGTTTCAACTTTTGCCTCGTATAAGTTCGACAAGAACGAATGCTCGCCCTGGAAGGCAAATCCGTCCTCTGTTTTACAGGTTTTAATCCTGGATAGGCGGAGGTTTTCTGGTAGTAGGTGTAGTTTTGAGCTGGCGAAGCGTTCCCCGTCTAGGATTAGACTGGATCCTTTCACAGTGCATTTGCGGTTGTTGTTTCTTGCTTCACTTGCGATTTCTCGCATGTCTCTCCGGATTCTTATTTCTTCCTGGGGTAAGTCGTCGTTTAGAAACACATTTTCATATTTTTCGTTCCCTTTCAGGTTTTTTACCTTGCCGTAGATTTCCCCTTTCTGTGATGGGAAACGGAGTTTCATCATGATTGGGCGTGGCCTAACTTGTTTGTTTACGTTTTTTTTTCAGGTGGCGGTGGACCCAGTCTATATGTGGCTTCAATATCCTCAGTGTCAAAGGAAACACCGATTGCTTCAAGTAGTTCGTTACAATCCACGCGGACGTGATTTTTTGTTTCAGGTATGCCACTGACCAGCATGTTAAGTTTTTTCTTTTCTTCTTTGAGCATTTTGATTTCATCTTTCAGCTCGCTGATCTCGGTGTCGTGCTGCGTGATCGACTCGGTATTATCGTCCACCTGCCTGGCTATATTTTCCATTTCTTTCTTTGTTTCAGCATTGAGTTCTTTGATGTCTCCCATCTGCGATTTTAGCTCATCCAATGCTACTAATGATGTGTCTTTGTGTTCTTTCAGATCCCCAACCAGCTGTTGTAGTAGGTCCCAGATTTCGTCGTTCGTTTTGGGTTTTTTCTTCGCCTCCGGTTTCGTCGCCATCTTGGATACCTCAACTGTTTTCGCGGTCTCTTCTGATTTTGTTTCTTTTTTTTGGTGAATCTGGGCGACTCCCTGACCATCTCCCCTATTCAGTGTATTCCGCGTTCACTTAAACGTGCATTTGTTCAGACATTAACTGCGATTTTGTCCATTTGATAAGTAATCCCGGGTTATTATTGCTCCGCTATACACAAGCGTGTTGCCAGTCACATGGTTAACTGTGCTAGTCCATTCTATTAGTGTGTACAGATTGTGAGATAAATACAAACTCTTTTTGGTCAAAGATACATAAATACAAATTCGTTTTGGTCAAAGAAGTCATTCCCTAACTCGTTTGAATCGCTGACACAAAATGGAGTGTATTAATATGTGACCTATTATTTCATATTTCACTTGATTATTGCTTCTGAGATACTAAATCATCATTATCTCACATACATGCCATTTCTATTGGCATTTTCGGAGATCGCTGCCGTTTCTCGCTTAGTTTGTCTTCGTTTCATTGTACCAGGTCTGAGTGACAGTGGTACGAATTGACGTTTAGGCTTGTTCAGACCTTGCACGTCAAAATTAAGTTGACAACGTAATATCCTCCCTAATCGCTCAGATATTACTACGCGTCAACTACTCAGAGATTACGATCAATATCCACAATCAAAGAAACCCTATACGATTGATCTTTCTCCTTTACATAAATCTCCAATTTCTGCTTTTCATATCAGTGCTAGGGATTAAGGTACATCTATAAATTCGAGTTCCAATACGTTGTGAGTGATGACCTTGGAGTGACCTTGGCAGCTCATTTACCGGAAGTTGCTCGCGTGAAGCACCCTGGGAGGCGTCTCAGAGCTCCTCCTACTTCCGGTTAACAGCTCGGTCAACCTCGGAGCTGCGTCTCCTCCGCCGACGACGCCCGAGTAAAAATCCCCGACGCCGTCTACAACATCAAATACACGTCGGAATGAGTTTGTTTCGGATGAAGAAATGTTTAATGAAAGAACTTCTGCCGCCGTGTGTGTGTGTGTGTGTGTGTGTGTGTGTGTGTGTGTGAGAGAGAGAGAGAGAGAGAGAGAGAGAGAGAGAGAGAGGGGGGAGAGTTCCCGACGTAGTCACAAAGACCTGGAGTCTTAAGAAGCAAATTAGACTTGCTCAAGTCTTTGATTATGAACATTCATTAAATGATTAATCAAAATCAGAATTAAGTTCATTATATTATCCTACCCCTAATATAAAATCCCATTGGCTTAATATTGTGTTTCCGTATGCCATGCTGACTGGCATACAGAGTTTTATATGCCACTAGTGGCATATAGAATTGTTGTCATGTAATATTCCAAAATCGAGGAGACGGGGAAGGATAAAATCAAAACCTGATTCATTTTAATCGTGGCCACCGCATTCCACTCCTGAAGTTTTGGCTCTGGACTTCACTCGGCTTCCCCTCATAAAATCACTATGCCAAACTCCAGTCCTGGCATAAGGTGGCCAAGATTAAAACTCATCCAGTTTCATGATAGTATGTGTCCTTCTCTGACTGGCCCATGAATCAAAGACCTGTCCAGTAGGAACAGAACCTCCTGTGTATGTCCCCTAGTCACTCCCTGTAACCCTACACCTCCTGCTATCCCTCCCCTCTCCCCCTCCCCCAGTTTCCTGGCCACCTGTGTTGTCATAGCAATAAATTTTGCCTGCTCCTAACTGTGACCCGATTGAGATCAAAGTGAGAGGGTATCAATTTCCAAGCAGATATCCTGACAAGTAGCTAGGATACCTGTATGGAGAGTGTTGGGAATACTTGAGCTATACAGCGCCAGAAATCCAACACCATTACCGACTGTACTAGTCCTGTATCCCAGCATAGAGGGTAGCCATAGGATGCAGGGACTGGAGCAAGTCTAGAAACAAATCAATACAACATGGTTCCCCCTCAGAGAGTCGCCCACGGGAATAAGACTCCATTTTGGATTGAGTTTGTGCAGATCCAGAATTAACATTTGTGAATTTACTTTGATTACGTCAGCAAATGATTTTCTGGAGGATGAAATCGGATCTACGATTCATTTTCCAGAAGTTATAAGCCGTTCGGGTCACAGGTGAGTGAGATTATAGAAAAATTTTAAAAACCATGAAAATAAGTAGATAATTATGTGTTGATGTAAAGAAAATATCTGTAAACAAATCAGTCACGTGATCGAGAAGAACGACATGTGCTCCAAACTTATTGGACCTGGCCAGGGTACTGCTTCTGCGTTTGTCACAGTGACAACGTAAACAAGAAAAGTTTTAACTTGACAGATTTTCATTGCCCAGAAACTTATTTGCTGACGTAATCAAAGTGAACTCAGAGGTCTCATTTCTGCATCTGTATAAACTTAATCTAAATAGAGTCTGAATGTTTTGGAAAGTTATTTGATTAAAACTTTGAGGAAAATTTGGAGGCTAAATTTACTAAACATTTTTCTGAGGAATGGTTACCAAGAAAAGGAGTTATGCCAAAGGGCATAAAGATAAAGTTCTACAAAGTAAAAAAATTGTCGACTGGTATGGGTCTTGAGATCATTGAAATCAAACCAAATAGGGGGAATCTGTTTTGGGTTGCTGCAGCTAAGATGTTTCACCAGAGTTAAACTAGACTTTCGCTTATGCAAGGAACAGGGCCCTGTTTTTTTAGTCCTATATGGAAGACATTTTACAGCTGTCAGTGTACTATAGATAAAATATCTTTGTGGATCGGCCAACGATTGTCCCTCAAGGACACTTAGGTTGCAGCCAGGTGTACTATAGACAAGACATCCTTAGGGTCCATGGTTCAAAATGTCTTCCAAGTGTCTTAGATCTATGACAACTATGGACATGTCGTACAGAATGCGCAACTTCACTTCCCTAAAGAATTAAGCAATGAAATTTTAAAACCAGTAAGGGATACATATAACCTATAATCGTACCAAATATGAAGAAGATCGGCCGCACCGTTCCGCCGTTATTTGCGTTTCATCGCTAAATTCGTATGGGAGGCACGGGAAATCCTCAGTGAGGTTTGATAGAGCCTAAGACAATTCTATACTTGTCTTAGACCTTTAGCGGCGATCGAACGACCCTCGCTGAGACACTGTCTATAGCACACAAGCCATTTTGTATCTTCCAAACAGTCTTCCAGTCGCAGAGATGTCTTAGGGTATCGTTGGCCGATTATGTCGTGACTGAAAAACAGGGCCCAGGTTTTACTATCAACAAATGCTTCAGTAGAATGTCCCATGTTCAGCCATGAACGAGAAGTAAAACGGCTGCTCATTGGTTGTCGTCTCGCACGAGGAGGAAAACAGATTCTCATTGGTTGTCGTCTCGCACAAGTTCCATTACAACTTCTTTTTCTGTTTGTAGTTGGTTCATCGAAGGAAGCTGTCGCTTCCTTTTAAGGTCCAATGAAAGGGAATGACTGTTTTATTCTTAACAAGCATTTCTCGTGCGATATTTTAGAAAGGTTCCATTTTGCCATCCTTGCACGAGGCACAAGTTGACATTGTGTCACGGAGTGAAAGCACTGCGTCCCACACACCGATATGAAAGGTAAAATGTTTTTTGTGTAAATAAATATCTCACCACTTAGTTTTATTTAAAGACCCAATCTCTAGCGTCTTGTGGTAGTTCAATAACTCACCATGGTTATTGACAAAATGTAGATTGGTCAATCGAAACGTTGTTAATTCTTTTGACTAGACATATTTCTGTTGTTGGATAATTTACAGAATCTGATTAATTCACTATGTATTTTTTATATACCGTGATGCTGCTGTAAGGATAAATCATAACGGCCGTTAGGCTAAATAACCTTAAGGCCCGGCGTCCACCTTCTAGGATATGGCTCTGATATGGTCTACGATGCACCTCCCGATAGAAAATAAAAATCGCGTCGGAAGGTCACCTAATATCGGGGCAGTTGTCCACGTCTCTGCGATTAGGCACCGAAAAACCCCATTACAATGCTGGTGGATTGGCATGTCTAGACATATGTCTACGATTTTGCACCTTCCTGATATGTCTCCGCTATTTGGTTTCTATATCGGTGCCATATCGGTAGGTCTAAATCTCTATCGTAGTAGGTGGACGCCAGACCTTACCCTGCGTTTACACTAGACGATTTATCACTCCGTATATAGCCTATCCAACGGCGAGCTATACAAGAAATTATCCTACCCCTAATAAAAACCTGCCATAGACTTAACATAGGCAAATTTTATGTGGCAGGCCATGACATAAAGTGTTTATTATGCCACTAGAGTAATAACATTATTGACCAATCAGAGAGCAGGATGTCAGCTACTATGAAAAAAGTTCTGTTAGTCGTTGAGTCAATATTTATCTTTTAGTAATACAAAAGCAGAGACGGGGTAGGATAAATACGAAACCAAACTCGAGTTAAACTTTTCAGTGTCTATGCCACTCTGGTCAGGTCTGCTCCTCACTACACTCGGCTACACCTCGTGTAGAAACACACGACCTGCCCATCATGGCATAAACATTGTTAAGTTTAACTCTCGTTCGGTTTCTACTAATTATGGAGTACCTTGGTTGTATGATAAAAGTACTAGACCAATAGCAGCAGTCCGTATTCGCTAGTAAGTTTGTGCATATATATACTAAAATCCTCTCTGTTGCTCGGATAGTACGACGCGTTAACTACTCGGAGATTACAGCCACTCATACACGAAACAGGTCATTATTGTGTATATAAATGTACCGCTATAAACTGTACAAATGATGATGTACGGCAGAAGTGGTGTGAGGTGAGATGAACTTCTTTCACAGGGTGCTACCCTAAAGCCCAGAGGAGGTGTGAAGCGCAGCGCCCCCTATACCGACTTAGTTCATATATACGATCGCGGCTGCCTCACGGTGCCACTCTCAAACATGCCAGCAAGGGGGAAGGAGCTCTGAGAAGAACCCTCACCAGAACATGAAAGATGCAAATAGCTCTTGTGTCAGGCCGATTTTGATAAACAAAACATTGTTAGAAACCTAAGACATGGACCTATTTAGTGATATGCATGTCATTTACCTGTGGTATGGCTAAGGTTTCCTGTCGTAGGTTGAACCTTGGAATTTGTGAGAAAAAAGGCTGTATTCCACAATACAAAACAACCATAAAACGTGGAGCTCTATTGCGCTCTAGTGTGGTTTGGAATAAATTAGATGCCACTCTATCAATATCTGAAAAGATTTTTGATAGAGCTCTAACAGTTTGTATGTAGTAGCTGTTACTATTTAGCCCATTTTTGCTATACTTTAGCATAGGAATCTGCATCAGCTGTCATTTGAGTCCATGCCAAAACGATAGGGGGCGCTGCGCTTCACACCTCCTCTGCCTAAAACCATAAAGACTTCACGATGAACATATTCATAACTTCTAAAGGTAACTTTTATTTAAATGAAAACTGGAACCTCTTTACCTCATCAAAGATATTCATACAACCTCCTTCACTGGACTAATATTAAATGCAGTAGCCATTTCCAGTGGATGTCCTCCAACCAGCCATTAAGAGAATATGCTGCATGCAATGTATAAAATGTTGTAAGTGAATCTGCTTTTAACATGGAAAGTGTGACCTCGAACGACTGAGAGGTGGGACTCTCATGTCTGTCGTAGAAATGCACATATGGAAGTGACTGTTTCAGATGTAGCAAGTTCTACCTTTGATCTTTTCCTGCACCTCTTGCAGAGTCAGTCAGGTGAATACATTTACACCTTTCTCTCAACTGTTATCTCAAGTCACGCACTATTCTCCTTCTGGGAGATAAGGGAGGATGAAATAAAGAAGTAAGGATTACAGTTGACGTCAGGAACATGATCTGACCAGTGTTTTGTTGTCGCCACACAGGGCCAACAAAATAAAAACGGAAAAAATAATTTTCTTTTACAATACTTATTGTTAATGGTTACCATCATATAAACAAGGTGATTACATCTTAGTACTGGACCATGATATACCCTGAGAAACCACATTATCATAAACTAGCATACAGTTAAAGATGAAAAAAGAAATTCTATTTAATATAGTAACATGAAAGATATATTATGAAACAATACAGTGGAAGATCTGCAGAACTTTTTTTGTTGTTGTAAACATATGAAGATCATATACGAAGGTTAGAGAAAGTGTAGCACAGCATGGAGCTCTTTAGCCCTTTCCCATGTGGTCATGGACCAGTGGGCCGTTTAATAATCCAGGGACCTGTTTCAAAAGTTGAAAATCCTCTCGCTGTTGGTCTCTGTGGTACTACAATGGCAGTATCCGTTTCAATACTTGGTGGACGCAACAGTGAACGGCACTTTGAGTGTGAGTGGCACCAACAGTGGCAGTAACCTTTTACCCACATCTCGATTTTCGTGTTTCTCTAGTGGTCAACTACTTTGTGAGAACCACTATACTATCTGAACCAAGAACTGCAGTAACTACACTACTCAGTTAGTTTCCTACTGTACTGCTCGACCCAACGCTATCACTTGCATGTCTCACAAGCGAGACCTACAGTATGGGCTCTGTAACTAAGCCAAAAATACACATAGAAACGTAAAAGAACCCCTGATATGTGGGGAAAAACACAGGGAATAATTTGGTATTTTTGAATTATTCATTATATATAGATTTATTAAATGTCTCGCTATGCTGGCATAGTAAACGGCACCAGGATCTCAACAGCGACACCATTTATGAAACGGGACTTTATAGTTTCCACTGTTAGTGCCGCTGATTGCTCTCGCTGTTGGAGTTGCTATTTCCTTTTACTCCCAAAACTATTGAAACAGGTCCCTGGATAAATCATAGAAATTGTCCTCTGATCGTCCTAGGGCCAATGTCGTTGTATAAGCCATTAGGTCTTAGAGCTAGGAGAGTTCAAGGATACGATCTCATGCAGCCTTTGAAATGTTGTTGTATAAATGTATCGTACAACTCTCTTTTGTTCTCCAAATTATTCTAAGTCGTCTAAAATGCTCCTACACCAAGGACACATATAGGGCTGTTGTATATCTACCCTGTTTTTAGAATACAGTATAATAAGTTGGGATTCTGATTGTATTTGGCTTTTTTCAAACAAAATATCTGGTCATGGTGGAAGAGAAAGGAATGTGCATCATTTAAAGGAAGAAATGAGGCTCTGGAGGAGCTAAGATAATCATAGGTTTATTCAGCACTTCCTAGAACATGGCCTGTTGAATAATCCAGGATATATTGTAGAAATTGTCCCACGTCCATGGGGCCTCAGACTTAGGTTTGACGGACTTATCCTTAAGAGACTTCTGCTACATAATTTCCAAGAGGGATTTTACTGTCCACCAGCGATCTCATTTATGATACGATATTTGGTGTGGATCGTCCCAGACCTTCATCTTGAGTTAGATCTTATCGTCCAGCCCTACGATACATCCTGGATTATAAATCGAGCCACAGGAGTTTTAAACTAATACGGGCTTTCCAACTGCCGTGCAATAGGCTGTAGAGTATTTTGGTATGACTCTACAATATGCCATGATTGGATACCGATAGGATATGATTGGAAACGCCAATCATAGCGCTCCAAATAGGATCCAACATGTTGGATTTTACGTAGCCTATCGTAGGCTACTGTAGCCTATCGGTAGCTAATCATAGCCATGGAGCATTATTTACCGATTGGATCATAGCAGATCTCTGAGATTCAAAGCCTCTTTCAAATGCCTCCCAATAAGCTACGATTTTACCATTTCCGATCATAGCATATCGAGAGGTCTATACCGGTGTTTACACTAGATAATTATGGCCGGCGATTCATGGTGCCCGTTTATTAATCTAGGATCGTTCATAAACACCCTTTTCTGTATGCTATAGAGACCCAGGGACGATGTGGGTCAGCTTTATTCAACACTTATGGACGACTTTATGGACGGCTAATACTGACTTAGCAAACAGACTTAAATGTTATCAAACGATAACCCTTGCACAAGGTACCAAAAAAGGGTATTCATGCACGATCCCAGATTATTGAATGTTAGAAATCGTCTTAATGCCAACTGTCTGATGATGTCAGATAACACAATTCGGCACAACCTGACAACTATTGGGCTCTCTCTGAGGCCAACGACTATTTCTAGAAAGCTGGCGATTCTGTGAAAACTTACCCACCATTTATACTAGATGATTCTGACTTTCAGCAGTAAAATGATAGAATTCGTCTAATCTAAACGCCAAGCGTGTGGCAACTGCAAATTGTCTGATTACGCAATTTGGCATCACCTCAGGACTATTGAACATGCTCTGACACCGGCAACTATTTCACGCTGCCTTGAATTTATTGTCTAGATGGGTGGCTACTCTATGTCATCAGTGTAAACGCTCAGGGAAATTCTGAGCTCGACGATTTTTGCGGTGGACATTGCCACCACCTGCCGACTATTGGACTGACGATCTACAGTTGCCACGCATTTAGTCGTCTAGTGTAAACGCCGGGTTAGGGCACCACCTGATCTCTTTTGGCCAGACGACCTACAGTCGCCACATTTTTGGTCGTCTAGTGTAAAGCCCAATGACTTAAGGCCAATGCCCATCTACCGATTTCGGAACATTCATGTACCTTTGTCGGTGACAAACGGATGGAAATCTGTCTCAGCCAAGGCATTCTAACGGAGTCAGCCGTAGTCGGTAGATGTAGGACAGCTAGGCAAGTGTCAGCCAACGATTAGTGAACCACCTCCTTCAGATATCCTAATACTAATAGCCACCACCCACTCTCCTCGATGTCTGCCGGTGGAGTGAAGGGCTACATAATTTGCCTGCGACATGTTCACTGACTCCTATACGATTTGCGAACTAATCGTTCAACCCTTTAAGCCTGATGCCCATCTACCGATTTAGGGTTGAACATTTAGTTCCCGAATCTTTTAGGAGTTGGTCACCTTGTCGCAGGCAACTTATGTAACCCCTTGCTCAACCCGCACACTGATAAAATCGGTGTATGGTCCACTAATTGCTGGGGGAGGGCAAAAACCAAAGAAACCGTGGTCGGCACCCCCTACAAGCCTCACCAAGCGATTACTGTATTTACTGTGTTGGCCTGTGCCAGGCAACCTATCAACCCTCCTTTCCCAACGTTCCGTTGTCGCCGCCTACATTTATCAACATGTTGATAAACTGATCCCCACTGATTTTGAAACATTGAAATCACAACTTGTCAGCGACAAAAGGATGTCTGAGGGAAGTGGTTCACTAATCGCTGGGTAGCCTTGCCTAGCTGTCCTACATCTACCGACTCTTTTAGGATGGCTCGGCTGAGACAAGTTACCCTCCGTTTGTCGCCGACAAACGTACATAAATGTTCCAAAATCGGTAGATGGGCATTGGGCTTTAATTGGTAGATGGGCATTGGGGTTAAATGTCGGGTAACGTAGACCATCTGCGTTGGTGGGTGCAGAGCCATATAAAGCTTGATTTTTGGTCTTCCCTCGGCTAGGCCATTAATCCACATGGTCTGAATATCACAGCCTTAGCATACGGTACCACAGTACATCATCGATTAGCATTAGCTCATGCTGCATTAGGACTAGACTTGCTCAAGTCTTTGATTATGAGCTTTCATTAAATGATTAAACACAATGAAAATAAAGGTCATAATAGTATGAATCCTTCTCTGACTGCCCCATGAATCAAAGACTTGTCCACTCTGACCAGAATCTCCTGTTTATGACCCCAATCTGCTCCCTGTAACCCTATACTTCCTCATACCCCTCCCTCTCCCTTCCTCCAGTTCTCTGGACGCCTGTGTTGTCATAGCAATACTTTTCGACTGCTGCTGACTGTGACCCGATCGAGATAAAAGTGATATCAATCTCCAAGCAGATATCCTGACCAGTAGCCAGGATATCTGAATGGAGAGTGTTAGGAATGCTGGCGTTAAACAGCGCCAGAAATCGGACACCATTACCGATTTGACAAGTCCCTGCGTCGAGGAGAGGAGGGTTGGGGTAGGCGGAGGGAAACAGGGACTGGGGCCAGTCCCTGTATCGAGGAGAGGAGGGTTGGGGTAGGTGGAGGGATACAGGGACTGGGGCCAGTCTACATTAGAACCCTCCTTACGTGACACAGGAAGTGCTCTGACCCCGGAAATTACGCCTGTGAATGACGACTACAGGTGATGCAGGTCATCTGCACCATAACCTATGTAATTGCCTATGAATAGATATGAAAGGGGTTTCTTGTAAATTACCGTTCCAGCCTGCCCTGTGTCATGGTGCCAACCCATAAGAAGGGCCCCTCTAAAGGGGCGCAAGAAACCTGGAGTCATTCCCATCACAAGGCCGAGTGATGGAAAGGGGCTTATTTAGCATTATTAGCATTCCGTGCACATTTTAAGGTCTGGGACCTGTTTCAGTTGTTTCGTGACATTAGGCCTAGGCAGACATCAACAGCGGCACCAACAGTGCAAACAACAGCGGAAAAAGTCTAGCAAATATCAGAAGGTCGGAGCAGCCAATCTTCTTCATATTTGGAACGATTATAGGTTATATGTATCCCCTACTCATGTTAAAGTGTCATCGCTTAATTCCTAGGGGAAGTGAGTGAAATTCCGTATGTCATCGATTGCAGTCTTGTGATCTGTCCGTATGGTGTCACAGACGCCATCTAGACATGTCACGAAACTACTGAAACAGGTCCCAGGTGTGCTGCAACAGCCAGAAAACTTAAAGACAGATGCTGACCAGTATTTGGGTGATTTCTAAATTCTATTGAATTTTGCAAATAACTCTGGATATTATAAGTTTCATATATTAGCAAATAGAAAATGCAAAAAAATATAAAGCATGTGACGGTGCTAACTTCTATTTTATTATCCATCGTATACAAATCCCCCATTGAAAATGCATAGGGACTCAGTAAACCACTCCCCATTGTATACAACCTGTCAGATACCATAACTGTGGTATACGGATTCAAACCTGTGGTATACAGCCTGAAAACCATGGTATACGCGAAAAATAGTCCCTTTTGCTATAGAGCAAAGAAATAGTCCCTATTGTTATACCTTTTGATATGGCAATAACTGGGTTTAATTTATTCGAAAATATGGATAATAAATACAACAAACGATGATTTTGTGGACAGGCGGCTCTGTAAACCACTCGAGATTGATGTCGTAATACACTCGCTAGCGCTCGTGTATTACTACACATCAACCACTCGTGGTTTACGGCCGCCTGTCCACAAAACCATCGATTATTGTCTATGGAAGGCCATCTGAAGAAGGTATGTGCTTAAGTATTTGTGTCTACTTGAAGGTATGTAGACGTTAGGGCCCACCACCCGAAAGTAGGGACATTAGGGCCCACTCATCTGGACGTTAGGGCCAACCTATCATAACATCGACAAATAATTCTAAATTATGATATAGTTTGGAACTTATACATATGAAAAATGCTAAAAAATACTAAGTCACATAGGAGGGCCATTCAAAGGAGGTGAGTGCTTAACTGTTGGTGTCTATGGAAAACTGCAATATTTTCAAGATACATGTGTGGTGTGATCCAAATTATGGGAACATTTGGATCACACCACACAACAAATTGTAACAAAAGGGGAGTTCAAAACGGTTGTAAAGAAAAAATTTTCAGTATATGAATGGTAACTACCTGCTCATGAAATGTGATTTTTGAAACATGTACTATAGAGGAAACCCATAAAAGTTTAGGGTCTGAGCCTGTATCCCATCGAGTTTGAATCACATAGTAATTCACAAGGCAAAGCCGGGTGAATTACTATGTGATTCAAATGAGATGGGATCGAGCTCTGACCAAAAACTTGAATGGGTTTCTGAATTTATCTCACCCTTAACATTGACTAATGAGCTAACATTTGTGACATTATCCCCCATTAGATATTTTTCCTAAATATCTAATGGGCGTTAGATACGAGTTCCCAATGTTAAGTCTATGGAGAAAAAATATCTGGGGTGAGATAAAGTGTAGTAACGTGAGTCCAATATTCACTCTCATCTCATCCTGTATTCCAGGCTGACTTGACGAATATCAAATGTGTACCTGTAGCTTGTGTTACAACTACAGCCGAAGCTACTATCAATATATAACAAACTACTAGTGTGCTTATTATTAGTAGTAGTAATAGAAGTAGAAGTTGGCCACGTTGCTGCGATTAGACACCGATCAAAACCCCATACAATGCATGTTGGATTGGCATGTCTAGACACATATGTCTATGATTTTGCACCTTCCCGATATGTCTCCGATATTGACTTTTTGTATCGGAGCCATATCGGTGGGTGTAATTTTCTATCATAGTAGGTGGACGCCGGGCTTTAAGTGCATCAAATATGAACACGTACGTGTGGAAGCTAATTTATTAACCACCTAATACGGAGTCTCCATAGGAATAGCACTGGGTGTGAGTATTTGGCTACCAGGAGATTACTGAAGCCCGTAACCTCCTGCAGGATATTACTGGAAATAGTTCCCCAAACGACATCGGGCGCCTAGCGAGCGTTGTTTTGAGTTTGACACAATATGACAGCAGCAGACGATACTACGATCACAAGATGGCAATCGACAGTGTTTACAGTTAAAGTTTGGTGAAATCATCCTTGGCAGTGTCTTATAATCGGTCTATAATCGGTCCGATTACAGTTATCAGCAAATTCCTACCTTGTTTTGTCCCATATTTTATGGTTAAGTCCCTCCTCCGATGACAATATGACACCAACATGGTGAAGGGATACATGACTGCCACCTCCGGCAATTTAGGAACGATATTAGTATTAACGATAGGAGGCGCATCGGTCAAGTTTCAGAAGAGCATCGTAATTATTAGCAAGGAATGGTGGTTAATAAATACAATATTAACTGGTTTCAGATAAAACCGACTGAAATCTCCTCGGACTAGACTCTTCTTAATCACCTCACTATCGTTCGGAGATTACTACGCATCTTGTCCTCGGAGATTACTGCCGCTTGTATCTGAAACCAGTTAATATTGTGTATATATCGGATCAAGAACTTAATGATCTTTTTATATGAAACTGCTGCAGAAGTTTCTCCCCGAAATACATATAATCTCTTATTGTGGACTTAATTACGCTAGAACGCTTTGCAGAAAAAAACGTCTATCACTGGCCCTTGACAAATGAGTTAGGTAGATCAGAGGGCCGCCGTTTTTACGTTTTCCTCCCCACCCCCTCCCGATTCTCCTTCCTTCAGTAATCGTGGCATCGGGGCCGAGTCTCTCACTCTTTTGTGTTGGTGTTTTTCGGTCTCGATGAACAACAATGGACTCTTATTTGGGTGCCAACTGATCCATCAAATTAGAACTCTGCAGCATCGCATATTTTGTAAAGGTTGTAAAAAGATCTTTTCCTGGTTGTTTTGGTAATTGATCACGGATTAAGGAGTGGTTGGAGAACTTAAAGACGTTCGAGTAAATGATCATTTTAATTTTTAATTTTTTTTTATCAGGGTCTAGTCATACATTGCAGCCTCTGGGCTTGGAGCAGAGCTTTAGATGCCTAAAAAAGTACATTGCTGGTCTATGTGACCTAGCAAACATTATTGATGCGATAATTTCTGAATAATAGTGTATCCTTTATCTAAAAATGAAGATGACACTTCAAGATATGCACTTTAGCCCTGCCAATATCGTGGTTCATATCGGGACCATGGTCACAATTTTTTACCAGTCAACCCCTTATAACGATGGTGGTGAAGTGGTTTATCTGGACATTTGTCTACGATTTTGCACCTTCCCGATATGTCTCCGATATTTGATTTTTGTATTTGAGCCCAGTCGGCAGGTCTAAATTTTTGTCGTAGTGGGTGGACGCCGGGCCTTACTTATTATGCCTTAGAAAGTACAGGGTATAAGAAGACCCCCTGCTAGGTTTAAAAATAGTCAAACTTGTTCACTAATTCAGACCTAGACGATGGAAGGTCGAACATAAGTCCACGAACAAACTTTTTAATAAAAAAGCCTTATAGATATCGAGGAATGGACACTTGGAATGGACTACCGAAAGACATACAAGATGGTTCTTTGTATAGTTATAAAAGATATATTAAAGCTAAACTTTTATCTGAATCAGAGCAGTAGAGATAAAGCTATATGGCTTAGTAGTATTATCAAATTTCTTGATTGTATAGTTTTTGCCCATCATTACTTCATTATTATTGTACATATAATTGTGGAAATAAGTTACGAGGTAAATTACTGCCCGCGGTTACGCCTTGGGCAGTAATTTTGCCAAGCCTCATGCCCCAGTCACACTGGCGTAAAAAACGCCGTTTTCCCGTGTACGCACCTCTACGTTCTTCTACGCATTTTGAAATTTACAAATGCGCGGTGATGCGCGGGAAAACGCGGCGATACGTAAATGAAAGTCGGAATGCGTACACAAACGTAGAAGATACGTACCAAATACGCGGTTTCAGAATAGCTTTTAAAAATTTTAAACTTTTCTCTACACATTTTTTTCCGTAAAAGAACGTGCAAATAAGTCAAGATGCGTAGAGAAGCGTACAGCAGCGTACAAGAAATGTACTCGAATGTGAATCCGTACTAAATACGCGGAAATGGCGTCCTTAAAATACATAGAAGAAACGCCGTTTTTTACGCCAGCCTCGTAACTTTGACTTGTTCCCACCGAAACATAGTTTCCCTCTATTCCTTACATTCAGTGTTGTATGACAAGACAAGATATTTTCTAAATGAGCATATTTGTATAAAACATATTATAAAAGCTTTAAGTTGCTCTTGTCATCAAATTATCTTATGCTTGCAGCACATTATTTCATACACCAACATGGCCCCAAAGACGATTCTAAGATACCTTTTTGTCGTTCATGGTTTATTCAACGACCCCCAGGTTCTGAGGGACGCCACCCGACCACCATGACCTCCCAGATATCCACAGACCGGAAACGGGGTCTCTCAGCGTCTGCGGAAACGGAAGTGAAGGATAAACTACCCGGATGTTGGTCTGTAGAGGGCAGCACTGTGCTGCTCCAAGGGGCATAGAGGAAGTGAGACACTCGTGTGGTAGGATACTAGGGTTGCCCCCCCCCCCCCCATAAAAAAAAAACAAACAAAAAAAACCCCCCAAAAACACAATAAAACATGTTTCCATTTTGATCAAATCTATTTGTCTCGTAACCGTGCTGTTTTAAAAGGACAAAATAACCAAACTAACAGAGTTAGACCAAGTCAATACCGGCCGCTGGTCGAGTTATTGGCACTTCACGTGGGTGAGCGTTGTGTACTTAGTAGAAACCGAACGAGAGTTAGCTTTGTCAGTGTTTATGCCACGACGGGAATTAGTAGAAATCGAATAAGAATTAGCTTTGTCAGTGTTTATGCCACAATGGGAATTAGTAGAAACCGAAAAAAGTTAGCTTTGTCAGTGTTTATGCCACGACAGGAATTAGCTGAGTGTAGTGAGGAACAGACCTGCCCAGAGTGGCATAGACACTGACAAGTCTAACTCAAGTTTGGTTTCGTATTTATCCTACTCCGTCTCCACGACTTTATGATATTAGGAAAGTCCGACTCAGTTCCATCCATGTTTGACAGCTGTCAAAATTTCTGCTCTGCAGCCGGAACTATTTACACAGGTGAATAATTTCTGATCGCTGATGGGTCATTTAGGTACATGAATTTTACTTTATGTCACACTTTCACGCCACATAAATTTCGCCTATGTTAAATCAATGACTGTTTTTATTAGGGGTAGGGTAATGTCAAATCTGTCTTTCTAGGAGCAATGCTTCCCAGCTTCTGTTGTCAACGATTGTAGGACGTTAGGGCCCACCCAAGACGGGAGGTGAGAAAGCCTCAGTTGTTCCTCGGCCGCACCGCGATGCTGCGGTCACACCTGTGGTGCCGGGAGCGAGAAATAGCATAAATGGACTTTAGGGCCCACCTAATTTTGCATAATTGGTTAATGTTTGAATACAGGAGAACTGGACCAATAAAAAACTCGACCCGCAACGAACTCGACCCATTTTAAATCTTCCCTACTCAGGCATCTCAACTGTGAATAAATATGTTATTTAGTAGTAAGTATAAGTAAGTAAGTAACCTTATCCCTAACCCTAACCCTAACCCTTACCCTAACCCTTACCCTAACCCTTACCCTAACCCTTACCCTAACCCTATCCCTAACCCTTACCATAACCCTCACCCTAACCCTTACCCTAAGCCTATCCCTAAGCCTATCCCTAACCCTTACCCTAACCCTATCCCTAACTCTAATCCTAACCCTTACCCTAACCCTTACCCTAACCCTAACCCTAACTCTATCCCCAACCCTTACCCTAACCCTTACCCTAACCCTAACTCTAATCCTAACCCTAACCCTAACCCTAACCCTAGGTTGGCTTTAGGCGGGCCCTAACGTCCCGATGAGTGGGCCCTAACGTCCCGACTTTCGGGTGGTGGGCCCTAACGTCTACATACCCTCACAACGGACCCTGAAATCATAATATCTGTCAAACGATTCATAGGGAATCCCTTGTCTTGCATGTCGCAAGGGAAAGAGAGGTGCGTTTGCCAAGACAGTAATCACCCTGGGTTTATTTTTCCTGATTGTTTTCCATTTTTTTACAGGATTAATTACTTGGCAGTAAGCGGCATCCCACCGCAACATCGATGGCTGTTCACAAACACGAGCTGTGGTTCCTCTCCTAAATCAGAATCCCACACCTCCTCTTCTATGTTGAGGCTAAATTTAGGGGCTCTGATCGGAAGGCCAAAGCTGCGGACGTTCCCACTAAGCCTCGTAAATGGCGTTTTCCGAGTTAAATCTGACGCAATTTCTTCAATCCTGCGATTTATTATTATTTATTTTGATTTAATGGAATGTGTCGGTGATGCTTTGGGAAACCAGGCTGAAGATTGTCCTCGTTTGGACGTTGAGACTTGCTTTAAGAAGTGACAGAAGTGTGGGTTCGCTATTAGGCTTGGCGTCCACCTACTACGGTAGAAATTTAGATCTACCGATATGGCACCGATACATAAAGCAAATATCGGAAACATATCGGGAAGGTGCAAAATCGTAGACATATGTCTAGACATGACAATCCACCACGCATTGTATGGAGTTTTTATCGGTGTCTAATCGCAGAAACGTGGACAACTGCCCCGATATTAGATGACCTTCCGACGCGATTTCGAATTTATATCGGGAGGTGCATCGTAGACCATATCGGTGCCATATTGTATTGAATTGTATTGTAACAAATGCGACAAACGACGATTTGGATGCTCTTTAAACCAATCGAGGTTGACGTCGTAACACACTCGCTAGCGCTTGTGTATTACTACGCGTCAACCTCTCGTGGTTTACAGCCGCCTGTCCACAAAATCATCGTCTATTGACTATACACATACTGGTGACGTCATACCTGTGTACCACGTCATCATTTCATATCCTCTCACACTTTCCCAACTGCCGCTTCGCAAATTCTACCCTTATCAACCTTTCTTTATAATTTCTTTATAATTCAACAAACTTTAAGGCCCGGCGTCCACCTACTACGATAGAAATTTAGACCTTACGATATGGCTCCGATACATAAGGTAAATATCGGAGACATATCGGGAAGGTGCAAAATCGTAGACACATGTCTAGACATGCCAATCCACCATGCATTGTATGGGTTTTTTATCGGTGTCTAATCGCAGAAACGTGGTCAACTGCCTCGACATTAGGTGACCTTCCGACGCGATTTTGATTTTGAATCGGGAGGTGCATCATAGACCATATCGAAGCCATATCGTAGTAGGTGGACGCCGGGCCTAACACTCTTCTGTGCTGTAGCACAAGAAAGTTTTTTGTTTTTGTTACCTCCGCTACACAAATTCTACCCATATCAACCATATATCCTTTCATTATAATTTCTTTATAATCTTTATAATGCTATAGCATAAGAGAGTTTTTTGGTTACTTCTGCTACACAAATTCTACCCTTATCAATTATATCCTTTCATTATAATTTCTGTATAATCTTTAACACTTTCCTGTGCTATGGCAGAAACAAGTTTTGATGTTTAATTCCGTGGGAACGATGCACGCTTCACAAATAACAAAAAAACCCACATAATTTCTGAACACGAAACCTTAAATTCAAGGAGTATTGAAGCATTTCTCATTACAATATGGCGTAGTCCCTTTTCCTCCCCAACAAAAGAAAATGTGGCGACTTAATGCAATCCCGACTCTGGAAACAAGAATAACAGTTCTCTTTGTTTTCTTTTAATTCCCCAGGAATTGATTTGGATTTATCCTCCATTGAAAATGAATTTAGTTGTGTCAATGACATCGCGTTTCCCACCAAAGAAAGTATTTTCCAATTGATTTTGATGGTAACCCAAGCTGTTTTAGTGGGATTAATAAATTTTGGATTTGGCATGACATTTAAAACGAACAACTTGCATGCAAGTCCTTCAAGAGATATTTGATATCAGCGGCGGACATGAAAATAGAAATTATGGAAATTTGATCGCACTCTTTTCAGCGAATTTCTGCCTGAATCTTGCTTTTTTCTCCCATAAAATTAAAAATGCGGAAAAATATAAAAATCTTGGATTCGGTAGTAACATTCAAGGAGCCTTCAATAATCTAAATTGTTAGGTAGCAGATGGCTTGGTTCTGATTTTAATCAACAATCAAAGAAAGTTCCCATACATTGTGCTGGGGTGAACCTAGGGGTGCTCCATGAAATAAAAAAAAAAAATTAAAAAAAATTAAATGAAACACACGAAAGTTGACTGGGGGATTTTTTTTTTTTATAAAATCATTTTGCTTCCTAAAATCAATCCTGGAAACGTTAGGCCACTGAGAATGGAGAAAAGTGACATCCGATCTCTTTGTAATCTAGGAGAATTCCTCTCGCTATCTGAGTGGGGTTTACTCTGGGACTGTGCCCATGACCGGCCCCTCGGCTGCCACTGATTGCATCTCCATCGTCCCAGATGTTTTAATGGCCCATCGACGCCCCATCAGTGGTGTTTTATGGCCCTTAAAACCCTTTCCCTGCAACACCCAGTTCCCCTGCTTACCATTACACAGCAGGTATCGTCTGCATAAACGACCCTGCTGCGGCAGGCACCTTTTTTGGAAAATAGCAATGTCACATGATGTGTCATGTGATTTGAGTAATTTACATTGGTAGCTGATGATATTTTGTTATACCAAATCAAAGGTCAATATGGCATTTTAACTATGTCAAAATTCAATTCAAACAATTATTTTTTCATTTCTTGAAATTTGTATATAAGTATCAATGATGCCTCTATGATGCCTGGAGGCATCATGCTGCGGTAGCCAGGGGAATGCCTGGAGGCATCATGCTGCTGTAGCCAGGGGAATGCCTGGGGGTATCATGCTGCAGTTAAAGGGCTAACTGTGATAAGGCCTGTTTCCATTGGGCCATTTTCCGTCACCGATCTACAGTCAGGAACCACCAACAGACTTTTGGCACCGTCAATGGAAACAACCCAGCTCGTGAAATGACCCACAACTTTTTCTGCTTAGATTATACAATCTGGCACCACCGACCACTGAGTGAAAGCTAGGTCACTGAGAGAAAGCTACTACCTTCACCAATTTTTCAATACCGATGCACAGTTAGTGGCACCACCGACAGACCAAAAAAATCTCCTCCGTTTTCGTCGGCCGAAGGAAACAAGCTTATCGACCAGTTGCTGTCAGTTGTAGTGGCTTCAATATAGGAAACTTTGCCAGCATCTTTACCGTTAAATCGACTGTATGTCGCCGGTAGCTATAATCTGCTTGGTGGAAGAGCTCATAACATTGAATAACTTCTGCATGGCCTGTGCCGCCCAACACCTGCCCATCGCTGACCAATCACCGTGCCTCCGAAACCAAGTCGCCGGCAAGCGTTGGCTGCCCTGTTGGTGGTCGGCTATGTAGACGTGAGGGCCCACCACCCGAAAGTCGGAACGTTAGGGCCCACTCATCGGGACGTTAGGGCCCGCCTAAAGCCAACCAGGCGGCCCAGCGATCATATATAAGATCGACTTAGATCATCTAAATATCCATATTTTTCAAATATTTTAAATAATGAATAAAGTATAAGAAAATCTTTAAACAATATTATTTCCGTAATGCCACACAGGTTAGGGATAGGAATAGGGATAGGGTAAGGGTTAGGATTAGGGTTAGGGTTAGGGATAGGGATAGGGTTAGGGTTAGGGTTAGGGTTAGGGATAGGGTTAGGGTTAGGATTAGGGTTAGGATTAACCAATTATGCAAAATTAGGTGGGCCCTAACGTCTATCTATGCCACTTCTCCCTCCCGGCACCACAGGTGTGATCGCGGCATCGCGGTGCGGCCGAGGCGCGACTGAGACTTTCACACTTCCGGTGTGAAGCTGTTCCACCGAACCCGCTGCTAGTCTATAGCCCCACCCAGGCTTGCTGGCCATGGCGCTTGATGGAGCCGCTCTCGGGCTGCCTACCGGGCAGTGTGCATGTGCCTGTTGGTCGTCGGCGGGTTGGTTTGGTGGAACAGCTGGGAGAATTTAGAGAGTTTAGAGAGGAGCTGCCGGCCTTAGCGGCAAACGTTGGCTGGAGGGTAAAAATATGCCTACGGAGAGACTTTTTGGTGGAATAAACGCTCAAAATTGCCAGAATAAACTATACGCTCATCTGAGGTAAGACCAGGGCTTCTCAAGGAAAATGTTCAACATTGTGACTTTACTTCAGGGAGTAGCGTAGATTAGTTAGCTATTCAATAAATTATCATCATTTGTATCACATCATAGCAAGGTACTCTTCAATAAACAGAATTATAGTTCTCCTTACAGACTTAATACAGGGAGACGTATTTTATATAACCTCTTCCCTTGGGCGGATCAAGTTGAAGGTAAAATGAATAATAGGGAAATTATAAATTGTGTCTCCTTTAGCTTCAGTGCCCGACTCCAGAGAAACATTTAAATGCCGTTTGGGGAGGACTGTGGCGATGGCAGGTCGGATCTGGTTTTATCTAAGTGAAAATCTCCTACTGAATATTCATCAGGCAGCTCTCTGATGTCCTGCTGGGGACAGTAAACTTCTTACCTGATAACCGTACATTGGTGATTGACTTTAATCCGGTTAAGTACACACATCAGACGAAAATAAACCTGACATAAAATAAGACATAAAAGGTTTGTACATCAGACGAAAGAAAACCCTGACATGAAATAAGTCATAAAAGGTACGCACATCAGACGAAAGGAAACCCTGACACGAAATATGTCGTAAAAGGTTTATACATCAGACGAAAGAAAACCCTGACATGATATATGTCATAAAAGGTATGTACATCAGACGAAAAAAACTGACATTAAATAAGTCATAAAAGGTTTGTACATCAGACAGAATAAAAACTGACATAAAATATGTCATAAAAGGTAGTACATCAGACAAAAAAACTTAGATAAAATATGCCATAAAAGGTATGCACGTGGGACAAAAAAAACTGACATAAAATATATCATAAAAGGTACGTACATCAGACGAAAGGAAACCTGACATAAAATATGTCATAAAAGGTTTGTACATCAGACGAAAATAAACCTGACATAAAATAAGACATAAAAGGTTTGTACATCAGACGAAAGAAAACCCTGACATAAAATATGTCTTAAAAGGTACACACATCAGACAGAAGAAAACCCTTACATAAAATATGTCTTATAAGGTACGCACATCAGACGAAAGAAAACCCTGACACGAAATATGGCATAAAAGGTACATACATCAGAAGAATAAAAAACCTGACATAAAATGTCATAAAAGGTAGTAAATGTACATCAGACGAAAAAAACTTAGATAAAATATGTCATAAAAGGTACTCATGTGGGACGAAAAAAAAACCTGACACAAAATATATCATAAAAGCAACGTACATCAGACGAAAGGAAACCTGACAAAAAATATGTCATAAAAGAATGTGCAATAATGCCCAGATGGCTATAAAAAGGTTTATGTTATCAAAATGACATTTTTGGGAATAAGGGAGAGCTTATGCTCTTTTTTAAATTTTAAATTTTCTTTTTCTTTGAACTGGAGGTAAACGGTTAACTACGGAAACCTATTTCTACAATGCTCCAGACCACACATAGTCCAGGCAACAATCAGTACTTATGCTAGGTTTACACCGTCACCCCAATAGTCCCAAAAGTGACTTTTTACAAATCAACATGCAAGTCGACATGGAACTTTTATGAAATTTTTATGTTTTTTCTTGGCTGAGCATAAAATAGGCTATATAAGTCTTAAGGTACACAGCGTCGAGTTGAGGCTGTAGTGGGTCAACATGGTTTTGGATACAAAAGGGAAATAGGTGCTTGGCATACTGTGGTGCCACTAAATGATATGTTCTTCCTACCAAGAATTAGGAAAGGTGCTATGATCACAGTTCATAATTAGTGTTGAAGTATTGGTTTCCTATGTGAATGGAATATCTTTCTCAAGAATGAAAAAACGCATGTACACTATGGAAGGATTCTATGTTAGAATATGAGTTTCAAAGTGAAATAAAGAAAGAGCTTGTTCTCATAGAGCACAACTTCAAGAACATTCAATACGCGATCTACAGTCGTCACGTTTTCAGTTGTCTAGTGTAAACACCAGATTTGATGATCTACAGTCGCCGCATTTTTAGTCGTCTACTGTAAACACCAGGTTTGACGATCCACAGTTGCCACATTTTCAGTCGTCTAGTGTAAATGCCAGGTTTGATGATCTACAGTCGCCACATTTTTAGTCGTCTACTGTAAACACCAGGTTTGACGATCCACAGTTGCCACATTTTCAGTTGTCTAGTGTAAACACCAGATTTGATGATCTACAGTCGCCACATCTTTAGTCGTCTACTGTAAACACCAGGTTTGACGATCCACAGTTGCCACATTTTCAGTCGTCTAGTGTAAATGCCAGGTTTGAAGATCTACAGTTGCCACGTTTTCAGTTGTCTACTGTAAACGCCAGGTTTGACGATCTGCAGTTGCCACGTTTTCAGTCGTCTAGTGTAAACGCCAGGTTTGACGATTTGCAGTTGCCACGTCTTTAGTTGTCTAGTGTAAATGCCAGGTTTGAAGATCTACAGTTGCCACGTTTTCAGTTGTCTGCTGTAAACGCCAGGTTTGAAGATCCACAGTTGCCACGTTTTCAGTCGTCTAGTGTAAACGCCAGGTTTGACGATCTGCAGTTGCCACATTTTCAGTTGTCTAGTGTAAACACCAGATTTGCCGATCTACAGTCGTCACGTTTTTAGTCGTCTGGTGTAAACGCCAGGTTTGTTGATCTATACAGTCGTCACGTTTTTAGTCGTCTAGTGTAAACGCCAGGTTTGTTGATCTACAGTCGTCACATTTTTAGTCGTCTAGTGTAAACACCAGGTTTGATGATCTACAGTCGTCACATTTTTAGTTGTCTAGTGTAAACGCCAGGTTTGTTGATCTACAATCATCACGTTTTTAGTCGTCTAGTGTAAACGCCAGGTTTGTTGATCTACAGTCGTCACATTTTTAGTTGTCTAGTGTAAACGCCAGGTTTGTTGATCTACAATCATCACGTTTTTAGTCGTCTAGTGTAAACGCCAGGTTTGTTGATCTACAGTCGTCACATTTTTAGTCGTCTAGTGTAAACACCAGGTTTGTTGATCTACAGTCGTCACGTTTTTAGTCGTCTAGTGTAAACGCCAGGTTTGTTGATCTACAGTCGTCACATTTTTAGTCGTCTAGTGTAAACACCAGGTTTGATGATCTACAGTCGTCACATTTTTAGTCGTCTAGTGTAAACACCAGGTTTGATGATCTACAGTCGTCACATTTTTATTTGTCTAGTGTAAACGCCAGGTTTGTTGATCTACAATCATCACGTTTTTAGTTGTCTAGTGTAAACGCCAGGTTTGTTGATCTACAGTCGTCACATTTTTAGTCGTCTAGTGTAAACACCAGGTTTGTTGATCTACAGTCGTCACGTTTTTAGTCGTCTAGTGTAAACGCCAGGTTTGTTGATCTACAGTCATCACGTTTTTAGTCGTCTAGTGTAAACGCCAGGTTTGTTGATCTACAGTCATCACGTTTTTAGTCGTCTAGTGTAAACGCTTGGTTTGTTGATCTACAGTCATCACGTTTTTAGTCGTCTAGTGTAAACGCTGGGTGAGAGTACCAACTAAACCCAACCGCTGAGATCGCCTTTTAGGGGAGCACACCATTTAAGGAGATGGGTGTTTTATTTGTGGTCTCTCCTCTTGGTATCACAAGTAATCCACATAAACCAATCCCCATTCCAGGGCCACAATATCAAACGTGCATGATGTTATTAAGATGCAGCACATGTCGACAGGATTTACAACGTCTTTTCTCGCTATCAAAATGATAAAAAAAAGCCTGTTAAAACATGAGCATGAAACCCTCGGGGGCCATCCATAAAGTATGTACCAACTGAGTGGCAGTGGAGAGGGGGATGGGGATGGGGGTCAAAGATTTAGGAAATTCTGCGTATGCCCCTTCTTTGTTTTATTGCGTACAAGATTGGGGATTGGGTTTGGTGGCTAAATGATTTTGAGGATATTAGATGGCCCCATTGTGACCACAACGCGGGAGATGCTTCTTAGGGCTGGTCTTAAATGAAATGAGCCCCGGGTCCGAGGACCCTGACTTAAATTGTCTCAGGGTTCTGTTATAAGTGAGCTCATCCTTACTAAGCTTCATGCAAATTCCGGCGGATAAAGTGTAGGACAATGACTGCCTAATCTTGCCTGTTGGGGACTAAATCTGACCCATACGCTAGTTTAGTGTAGTGAAAACGCTGGATTTCACGATGTACAGTCGTCACGTTTTTAGTCGTCTCATGTAAACGCTGGGTTAGGGCACCACCTGACGACTATTGGCTAGACGATCTACAGTCGTCACATTTCTAATGTAAACGCCGGTTTTGATGATATACAGTCGTCACTATTTTAGTCGTATTGTGTAAACACCGGGATAAAACACCACCTGACGACTATTCGCTAGACAAACTATAGTCGTCACATTTTTAGTCGTCTAGTGTAAACACTGGGTTAGGGCACCACCTGACGACTAATGGCTAAACAATTTACAGTCATGTTTTTAGTCATCTAGTGTAAACCCCGAGTTAGGGCACCACCTGATGACTATTGGCTGATGATCTACAGAAATCACATTTTTAGACGTCTAGTGTAAACGCCGGGTTAGACCACCACCTGACAACTATTGACTAGACGATCTACAGTCATCATGTTTTTAGCCGTCTAGTGTAAACTCTGGTTTAGAGCACCACCTGGCGACTACTGGCTGACGATCTACAGTCGTCACGTTTTCAGTCGTCTAGTGTAAACGCCAGGTTTGATGATCTACAGTCATTACGTTTTTAGTCGTCTAGTGTAAACGCTCGGTGAGAGTACCAACTGAATCCAACCGCTGAGATCGCCTTTTAGGGGAACACACCATTTAAGAAGATGGGTGTTTTATTTGTGGGCTCTCCTCTTGGTATCACGAAGTAATCCACATAAACCAAACCCCATTCCAGGGCCACAATATCAAACGTGCATGATGTTATTAAGATGCAGCACATGTCAACAGGATTTACAACGTCTTTTCTCGCTATCAAAATGATAAAAAAAAGCCTGTTAAAACATGAGCATGAAACCCTCGGGGGCCATCCATAAAGCATGTACCCACTGATTGGCAGTGGAGAGGGGGATGGGGACGGGGTAACAGATTTAGGAAATTCTGCGTATGCCCCTTCTTTGTTTTATTGCGTACAAGATTGGGGATTGGGTTTGGTGGCTAAATGATTTTGAGGATATTAGATGGCCCCATTGTGACCACAACGCGGGAGATGCTTCTTAGGACTGGTCTTAAATGAGATGAGTCGGAGAACCCTGACTTAAATTGTCTCAGGATTCTGGGATAAGTGAGCTCATCCTTACTCAGCTTAAATGCAAATTCCGGCGTATATTGTGTAGGGCATGGGTGGTTAATCTTGCCTGTTGGAGACTAAATCTGCCGCATACGCTAGTTTAGTGTAGTGAAAACGCTGGATTTCACGATGTACAGTTGTCATGTTTTCAGTCGTCTAGTGTAAACATCGGGTTAGGGCACCTCCTGATGACTAATGGCTAAACGATCTACAGTCATCACATTTTAAGTCATATAGTGTAAACGCCGGGTTAGGGCACCACCTGACGACTATTTGCTAGATAATCTACAGTCGCCACGTTTTAAGACGTCTAGTGTAAACGCCTGGTTTGATGATCTACAGTCATCAGCCTATTAGCTATCATTTAGGACTAGCTCCAGTGTATAAATTCCCTTCACACACATACCACATAATCAACAAATTACAATCGATCGAATGACAATTTAATCTTCCTATATCCACCTCCTTCCCAATCCAGGGTACAAATCCCTCTTTCCATCCCGTTCATTGAAATGTTAAGTGCCAATGGCATCCTGGCAGAAAAATCCCATAAGGAGTGACAGAAAAACGAAAAACCACAAGAAGCCCTGAAAAGGATTGCTTGTTAAAATGCATCCAACATGTTTCCACCATCAGTGTTTCGCCGCCAACACATAGGCCGGGAAGTAGGCAATTACATGGGAATAATTGTTCGCATAAAACAAACCAGACTTTTCAAAAGCTTGACGTAAACAGAAATCGGCGACAACTTCCTGTTACGAGCGACTTCGGCATTTCCGACAATGTCTGGAACGTTTCTTGATTACTACTTTGGAAGGGTGTTTCTTGTTTTGTTTGCTTTTGTTTCGGCTACTGTTTCTATAGAATAACAATAAAAACGTATTATTAACTGGGAATCGATTTTATTTTTCTGGTTTTTTTTTTAATGATTTAGCTCCTCTACATCATGATGTTTCCAGGCATTGTTATTGGCCATTTCAATAAGAACACAGATAATCGAAGAATCCAATGAAATCTGGACAGGTCCACTTTTTCTCTATCATTTTGTATTTCACGAAAGAGTTTTAGGACACATGATTTGTACAACATTCAATTTTGGAGCAAGCCCAATTTGGGAGGTGGCAGGTGGCGGGTCAGTGTTGGTGCATCCTCTACCAACACCCACAGGACGGGGCGGGCCGCGGGTCGCAACTTTATTTATTTTTTGGTATCATATCTACGCCTGGCGTATATATATCGCACAGAGCAAGTTTTATCTTTGATACGCCAGGCATGAAATACAACCAAGTCGCGCGCGTCTACATATGAAAACCGTCTCTTTGGGCCGGGAGAGCTCCTGAAAAGTGTCCTGCAGCTCTCCTGGCGGGCGACACGTCTAGGGGTATCATGGGTGGTTCAAAATAACAAATAAAAGCTTTTTAATTCATTTGAACTATCGGAAATATATCTATTATGATTTTGATAAAAACTGGAGATCTCAGATGGAGAATTACTGTGATATTTAATTTGATTTACATGCATTCATAAATGATGAAATTAGTTCCCCAAAATAACACTATGTGCCACCACCTGCAGTATACACAGCCTCTCTTTCAAGTCTCCTCAAAAGTGTCCTACAGGTTTATTTTGTCCTGGGGCTCTCTCAAAGGAGACTACGGCCGAGGATTTCTCTTCCTCCCGAGGACAGGGTAAATCGAACGAGATTGAGGAGATCTCCTCAAAAATATCCTCAATGGAGCTATCCCTCGTGGGGACTCTCCTCGCCCAGGAGAGTTGAAAAGAAAACAGGGCCCTGGGAGGTGTTTTTAAAACTAAGAACGATATTAACTGAACGACTACGATTAGGACTCACTAAAGCGATACTGACTAGGATATCCGTGTCAGTCCGTATTCTAAACATGGTCCTACAGAAATGATCAAATCTTGATCGTTCAAGCCTTTCTGGTCGTAGTTGAAGACATGTCCTAGTGGACAACCAATCAGATTGAGTTTTAGAGTCACATAACATAGACTTGTCCTCCACTAGTTTGTCTTTAGTAAATGATCAAAGATAATCCTCATGGAGGAAAGGTCTTGCTGGAGGACAATGAAATACCACTTTACAAATAAGCATTCTTTGTACCTGTACAATAGCTTTATCCATAGGTAAATATAATTATGTAATCAAATTACACTTTAAGCTGCTATTTTCAGCTGAGAATAGCTAAGTTGCTTAATTCTGGTAATCCAAGTACTGGTACAACACCCCCTGGGGTTGTCTTCCAATAAGACCGATAATTGAGGTAGGACAGGCCTATGGACGATGTGGATCACGATTAAGATTTTGTAAAACACTCAAAATAAACATATTTTCCTGATCGTTGTGTAGGAATATCCTCCATAAATACGGACCACTTTAGGTAATGAGAATGCATCAAGGACCACGATAGGACCAATTCTTTTATCGTTCTTAGTTTTAAAAACAGGTCCCTGATCCTATATGAACTGATGTCACTCAGTTTACAAGTATGACCAGGGAACCTAGGGTTTCCTGAGACACAATATTCTAACCCATAGTGAACTAGGATGATAATTTGTTTTCTATATATGGTAAAAATATCATGGAAATATATAAATACTTTCCTATTTCAATGTGTACCAATTTTCTATTTGAAATAGCATGTAAAGAGAAATACCTATACGACAACGCCTGGAGGCATCTTCAGGCCTACAAGGCAATGGCCGAGGACATCTTTAGGTCCTACACAACAATGCCTGAAGACAACTTTAGGTCCTACATGGCAATGCCTTGAGGCATCTTCAGGCCCTATATGGCAATGCCTAGAGGCATCTTCAGGCCCTATATGGCAATGCCTGGAGGCATCTTATGATCCTACACAGTAATGCCTTAAGGCATCTTCAGGCCCAATACAGTAATGGCTGGAGGCATCTTCAGGCCCTATACGGCAATGCCAAGAGGCATCTTCAGGCCCAATACAGCAATGCCTAGAGGCATCTTCAGGCCCTATAAGGCAATGCCTAGATGCATCTTCAGGCCCTATACGGCAATGTCTAGAGGTATCTTCAGGCCCTATACTGCAATGCCTAGAGGTATCTTCAGGCCCTATATGGCAATGCCTAGAGGTATCTTCAGGCCCTATACTGCAATGCCTAGGTATCTTCAGGCCCTATACAGTCGGTCGGCTTAACTCCGCACTGCTCTCACGAACGTTGCGATGAATTTCGTTAGCGAGCCAAACGTTGGTCACGGCGGGCGCGAACATTATTTATACTACACCCCTATTAGCAGGCAGTCTTTCAGACACTCGCACACAGCACAGGTATAAATACATTGTAGTAGTATTTCTTAGTCGTGCACACACAGGTATATAATAATAATCATAGCCGTTCGCACACAGGTATATAGTAATAATCATAGCTGTTTGCACACAGGTATATAGTAATAATCATAGCCATTCACACACAGGTATATAGTAATAATCATAGTCGTGCGCACACAGGTATATAGTAATAATCATAGCCATTCGCACACAGGTATATAGTGATAACTTGGCCTTTTCAGATCAAGCGGAGGCTCTGGGGATCATGACCGTTGACAAATGAATACATACTGCAAAGCCTGTGGACCTGCCATACCATTGCCCCATCCTCCTGAGTGACATACCGGTGACTCTGGCGACTGAGTGGATCAGCAGCAGTAAGACTGAGTCCCTGACCTTTGACCTCGCCTCTCCTCAGTTTACCTAATCTGTCCACTAGGTGGGGCGCCGGTGCATACAGTGCCACCTCCGTCTCCACTCTATTCTGACTAAGAGGTTGGTGTGGTTGAATCCCAAAAGTGTGGTGGAACGTGGCCAACAGCTTTAGCAAATTCTGGTAAGATAAATAAAAAAAGAAAAAAATAATTTTCACTGAAAGCGGTACAAAGATCCCACGACCACACATGGTAGAAAAGATTTTACTAAAATGAATACCATATCTTAGGTCTACGCCTCAAACCAATTGGTAATACCTGATAAAAAAAATTCATAGCATAACAAATTGATCAAGGAGCCTAGCTTTATATTCAAGCCCGCCGTCCACCTATATGACAACTCAGCACCCCTCTCATAAGATCTCACAGTCTCTAAGTGGTATTCTGTACTCCCACTACGCCCTATGAGAGAAGAATTCTTAAAACTAGGCTTATAGCCTTGAGAATCCACTGGCCTGCCTCCCGTGCTAAAGACGTACATCAATGCAACCCAAAGATTCCTACAATCTCAATGATGCCACCTAGCGGGAATACTGTGTACTTGGCGCCCTAGTGTCTTTATTTGGATTGGAATACAGAATACCACTTGTGTGAGATCTTATGAGAGGGGTGAAAATAACCCCTATACACAATGTTTCTTCACATGAAAGACAACACCTTCTTTCAATTAGACACTGAGTGAACATTGCGATAGGTCAAGATCACAGTTCTTAGTTCTAGGCATCAGACACCAGATCACACCACCAGTAAAAAGTCCTTGTGGATTACGCTTTAAGATTATTGGCGTACATTGAACATATGGAACAAGGCACCTGACAGCGGCTGACGGTGGCCGACGGTGGCCGACGGTGGCCGACTGCACCGATCTCACCAGGTTATGGTATTCCAATACACCGATGGTATCGGAATACATACAGCCCCTAACCTCTGATATACAGCACTGATGTTCACAAGACACTGTCAGAATCATATCTCGGCTGAGAATTCGGCCAGATAGCACAGCCCCTTTACACCGATGTTACCCGAATAGTAAATCAGACACTGTAAGAATCATATTTCGGCTGAGAATTCGGCCAGATGGAATGGCCCCTTTACACCGATGTTACCCGAATAATATAGAGAAACAGGCTGACTGTCTCCGTACGGATTAAATACGCGGTAAAAATTTACCAAGTATTTTATCCGTACAGAGACAGTCAGCCTGTTTCTCTATTATTATATACCTTAAAATATCCAATTTTTAACCCTGCTTCTGGGTGAGTTTTTGGATTTCGCTGCCGTACATGCCCTGTACGCCACATACATACCCCGTACGTCACCTAGGTGTCGGACGGATATAGATACGACATGGGTAGGAGCGGGCCGTATGTATAGGATATACTACCACAGGTATATAATAATAAATTAAACACTGTTAGAATCATATTTCGGCTGAGAATTCGGCCCCTTTACACTGATGTTACCCGAATAGTAAATCAGACCCTATCAGAATCACATCTTGTCTGGGAACTCAGCCAAATGGAACCGCCTCTTTACTGAGAACATCATCTCAGACAGAACCGTCGGCCATTATCACGTCCTAGTCTGTTGATAAATGACAGCACCCGCCCTGAAATACAGCCCTGACGTTCAGTCTTCACAGTGAAACAAACCAAATGCTCTGCTGGTGATTGCTGGTGACAAGGTGTGTCTTTGGTTCGTCAGATGGCTTCACGTTATTGATTGTGCTCCCCCTGTGCAGTGTCAAGCAGACCGACCTGCGATGAATCGTATCTTTCTATTAATTGAAAAAGGTCGAAACTAAAAGCAAGAAATATAATTGAGGTGAGCGATGCACAGAGAAGCTTGTGTATAGAAAGTTTTTCTATTAGTCTCAAGGAGAATACTTTTTGGTAATACACTTTGTCTATTTCATAGACGTTGATTGGAATGACTGTCAGAAGATGAGAGTATGACCTTGGAAATGGTTGAGGAAATGATATTCAGGTGGTTGTGCTTGTTTCAGCCAAATGACAGAAATCTGATGTTAATGAGGTAGGTGAGCCTCTCTGACAAATATCACTAAAATTATTCTGTCGATGATCTAATTTTATAGTTAATAGACATAAAAGTGCAAAATATGAGCGTTCCCCAGGGTATAGGGGCAGAAAGTTATGGGATACTCTTGATACGAAAATACAAAAACAAGATACAGTAGCATCCTTTAAAAAATGTATCAAAGATACAAAATTAGAAATTCTACGTGCCTAAGTTGCTAGTTGGTTGGTATTGAGTTTTATATCATAACATTAAGCCATCCTCATCAAATCTATCATCTTACTTATCACCAGGAAACATTTTGTAAGGGATCACTTTTGCTACGTGGTTATTACCCACAGATCCCAACACGAAGACACGATACTGTATCAGATGTTGAGATAAAAAAAAAAAAAAAAAAATTCACAGGACAGAGACGAGAAGCAATGGGCTAAAACAAATATATGTCTAAGTGGAACCGTTTTATTTGATGTCCTTTTTGAACTGCTTAGTAATTTCTTTTGACATACGGAACTTCGTTAGTTTGAGTCTAGCTTCCCTAGATGCAAGTTATTTTCCCATATTGTCAAAAAATACCCCCCCCCCCAAAAAAAAAAAAAAGAGAAACCAAAAAAAAACCAAACCCCAACCAGCGTTAAACTCTTTGAACATTCAGTTATTGAGAATATGAGTGAGAAATAGAAGAGGAAACCACCAAGTTTTGATCGAAGTTGTCGTTTCCCACGAGTTTGATTGATAGTTGGAGTAATATGAACGAGGCGACAGCCGAGTGAATATTATTTAGCGTTTAAACGAATTGGAGGCCAACGACTTTATCACAACGAGTTGTTTTCTGCATTTCTCTCACCCCTGTATACACTAATGAAGATGAAACCAACATCTGTTGGTCAAAGTCGTCGTTCTTCACGAGTGTGATGTGGAGTGAATATAACATAGCATTCAAACGAGTTGGAGAATGACTTCTTTGACCAGAGCGAGTTGCTTTCTGTATTTATCTCACCCCATAATTAACAAATTTGTGGCAGTGGACCACGTGTCTAAATTTGACTTAAAGATTGCCCGTGATTGGACACAGACAGGCAACGATTGGAAATGCCAAACATAGAGCTCCCAATAAGGTTGGATTTTTCGGAGCCTATCATAGCCTATTGCAGCCTATCGGGAGCTCATCGTATCCATGGAGCATGATTCACCGATTGAATCACGACAGAGCTCTACAATTCAAGGCCTCTTTCAAATACCTCGCAATAGGATATAATTTTGTCATTTCCAATCGAAGACTTTCGGTAGCCCTATCATAGACCATTGGCATTGGTGGGTCTATTGGTAATCAATGCCTGACAAGTAGTTATCTTGGTAAAAAAAAATAGCGCGTCGTGTTAGAACAATGTGGATATGTCAATCCTAATCTTGTCTCTCGTGGTTAACTTAGGACAGCCAACTTGTTTCTCTTGCATATGAAGCCACTCTGAGGTAAACTTTGCTCATAGGGTTATGTTACGGTGGAGACGAGGCACAGCTTCGAGAGTTCTCAAACCCACCCCTAGACTGGCCTCAGTCCCTGTATCCTACCCCTCCACCCCTTCTGAGTGACACAGGGACTGGTCTCATCCTAGACTGGCCTCAGTCCCTGTATCCTACCCCTCCACCCCTTCTGAGTGACACAGGGACTGGTCTCATCCGTAAACGGCCGTGTAGACTGGCGTGATTTTGCGTCACACTCCCCAAGCAGAGGTCTGGCTACTGGTCAGGATATCTGTTGGGAGATTGATACCCTCTCACTTTGATCTCAATCAAGACAGAGTCAGCGGCAGGCGAGATTTATTGCTATGACAACATAGGTGGGCAGGGAACTGGAGGAGGGGAGGGGGGAGGGGTAGTTGGAGGTATAGGGTTACAGGGAGTGTCTTGGGGTCATAAACAGGAGATTCAGGTCAGAGTGGACAAGTCTTTGATTCATGGGCCAATCAGAGAAGGACACATACTATGATGAATTGTATTCGGATTTTCTCTAATCATTTGATGAATGTTCATAATCAAAGACTTGAGCAAATCTAACCCACCCCTTGCGACCACGTAATAGAGATTTTTTCCAACCTCGGAGTTCCGAACGAACTCTACAGGAACAAAGAAATGGTACCATACTTGCTCATAGGGGTTGTTATTGGTTTTATCTATTTTATAAGAGCTATAAGAAAAAGGACACTGAAAAATTAACGATGTAATACAGATTAATACTATGAGAAAACTGTATTTGATACGAGGTTGTAGAACGAGGTTTAAATGTTTGTTGAAAAGGGGTGGGGTAAAGTTATAATTCAAATACATGTATACGGTGTTCTTCTTCTTCTTCTTCTTCTTCTTCTTCTTCTTCTTCTTCTTCTTATTATTATTATTATATACCTCGAAATAATTACAATAATGTAACTACAACAACGCCATGTCTGTTTTCCTTTTATCATACCCCCTTAAATGTTAGGATTAATCAAAAACTTCAAGGACAAATTGGAGAGAAAACTTTTGTCTATTAAAGATTATCTTTTAGACACACGGGTCTGAGATGTTGGAAAATACCGAAGGGCATAATGAAGAAGGCCCTGGAGGTGTGGGTCGGGTGGGTACAATTTTGTCGTGAGCATCCATGCAGCTGACGATGCGCCCTCTAGGGGCCTTTACATAAATAATGACAACTATGAAAGTGTACTTTAGCCATTCGGATCGTTTCAATAAGTAGATTTGGCGACAAATTTTCATTGATTTTCCTGCATCGCTGGCAATCACCAAAGAAAATGTGGAGACAAAATTTAGCGACTACAAGCATCACAAAAGGACACTTTTGATCGTTGACTTTATCGCTGGAGGTCATTAGCTATGAAAAACCGGACCCGACCCAAAGGTTGGGTCTTGAATTAGCGATTCCCAACAAAAGCTATATTTAACCATATCATCGTTTTATGTTTTTTTCCTAAAATCACACTGTTACATTCCTCAAGATGTTGTTTATTATACCAAATAAAGAAATTATGAAAAATTTGGTGAAATACCTTTTTTTCCCCCTCTGCATTATGTAGTCAATTAAGACCATTTTTCATGGTTTAGCGACATCGACATTTTTTTGCGATGGTCTTTAACCTTGTAACAAGTTACACAGATAAAACATAGACCCGCCCCTTATACAGTGAGAGAACGGGTCTGTGTGTGTATAAAATAGAAAACAATAAATAGAATTTTAAAAGAAAGAAAATATCGCTGCGAGCGATAATTGTGACTGAAAACAGGCCAGATAGCGATCGTTGAGAAACAGGTTCTGGAGCAGTTAATTTAGGTAATTTTTGGTAATACCAACTGGTATGTCTAGGGATAACAATAGTTGCATTAAAAGGGAAGACAAATCTATGTTTAGTGAATTATTATCTACAAAGGAGGCCCTTCCTATACATTTTCCTGATACCTACGAAACGTGGACATCGGGACATGTACACAGCTTAATTTTTCCTGAAGGCCATACATTAAGACTCATGATTTACATCGGTCATGGAAGAATATTCACACCGCCCACACTTCTTGAAAGAGAAATATATTTCATAGAATATATCATACCTGTCTCAGGAGAGGAATGCGCCTTACAAATAAACTCCATCCTGGCCAGGATTTATGTGGTCATTTGTAAGCAGGGAAAGTGTGAAATAAATATTCGTAAAAAGGTAATATATTACGCACACAAGATAATTAGTTGCTTTCGATGTTCTTCTAAGTTGTGCTTTTAAAGGCATAACGGGCAATTTGGTGTGAAAAATAAAACCCATGTCATTTTTTTGAAAATTGAATACAATGATATCAAAGTCTTGGCGAGCACATATTTGACTTAGAAATCGGGGGTCACCATGCTAGATTTTGATTTATAGATCAATATTATGATCATTTTACATTAGAATATATAGAGATTCTAAATAGTTGTTTTTCACCTAGTAAAACCCATGTCATTTTCCTCAAACTTTCACAGAATATAATATATTTAGGTTTTAAAAATCATAGGTCACCATCCTTGTTTTTGAAAGAATTGAAGAAAACTATATTTTCAGTACATTTCCTATTTAAATCAAGCAAATGAAAAAGGGCTTGTTTTACCTATTTGATTAGGTCAAACTAGACAAAACTCAAATTTTGCTCTTTTGAGTTTGGAATATGCCACAAATTACCAATTTTAATGGATGAATGGGATTATTTAAAAATCACCAGGTGGCGCCACCGTTAAATGTAGGATATGCCTTTAAGGATATTCTCTCGGTCTTTGCAAAAACAAATCTCTGATCCAATCCCCGTTACCCTTTATCCCTGGATAAAGAGAGGAGGCCTGTTTTTCTAATTTCTTAATTTCCCTGTGCTCGACATAACACATTGACTTCACTGGAAGAACTGTAACTGTATAAATAATGTGAAATAAATATTTAAAAAAAACATTTTCTGTTAATATATAGAGACATATTATCGTAAAACTGGATGAGTTTTAATCTTAGCCACCGTATGCCACGACTGGAGTTTGGCATAGTGACTTCATGAGGCGAAGCCGAGTGGAGTCCAGAGCTAAAACTCCAGGAGTGGCATGCGGTGGCCAAGATTAAAACGACTCAGGTTTTGATTTTATCCTACCCCATCTCCTCGATTTTGGAATATTACGTGATAACAATTCTGCATGCCACTAGTGGCATATAAAACTCTGTATGCCAGTCAGCGTGGCATACGCTGTCACCCAATATGCAGCGATAATGGACGAAATAAACCAAACAATAGAAAACCTGAACCCCCAAACAGAGAACCAACCAAACGCACCAAAATGCCTACTATGGGTAGACGACGTAGCAATAATAACAAACAACATAAACCAACACCAACAGCTACTGAACATAACAAACGAGATAGCAAACAGATACAGGATCGAATTCGGGGAAGAAAAATCAAAAACGCTCCTAATCGGAAAAGGGAACAAAACACAAATGAAGCTGGGAAACAATAACCTACAATACACAACACAATACAAATACCTAGGAGAAATAATCAACGAGAAAGGAAACATAGACGACCAAATAATAGAAATAAGAAAAAAAACAGAAGCAGCATACCAAACCATAATATACTTAGCAAAGGACGATAACTTCAAGGGAATACAAATGGAGACCATATGGAAACTGATAGAGACATGCATTATCCCAATAATCACCTATGGATCTGAAACCTGGCAACTAAACAAACAACAAACCAAACAAATTAACTCAATACTAGACAACATAATCAGAAGAACACTAAAAACACCCCACACAACCCCCAGAGAAAACCTATATATAGAAACAAAACTAAAAGACCCAGAAACACACATGAAAACTAAACGCCTTATGCACTACTGGAAAACCCAAAACAAGAAAACCATAACCCCAATAACAGACACCAGCCATTGGAAAAAACACACAGAGGAAATCCTAACAGAAATCAACACCGACCCAAAACAAGCCACCCAACTAACAAAAACCCAATGGAGAAGAAAAATAGAACAAGCAATGGAACACCAATGGAGAGAGAATATAACCAAAATCACAGAAACAAAATCAAAGACAAGATACCTTACAAACAGAACAGACTGGACCAGAAAACAAAGACCAAGCTACATAACAAGCCTAACAAGAAACCAAGCCAGCACAATCTTCAAATTAAGAAACTGAATGTACAACTCCAAGGATAACTTCAAGGCAGCACATCCGACATTGAACTGCAGGGGGTGTGGCCAGAAACAGGAAACAATCCACCACATACTAAACCAATGCAAGACAATACACCAATCAGACCAAACCAGAATATACATAAACCAAACATTCGAAGAAAATATAGACTGCCTGAAACAAACAGCAAAAAAAGCCAAGACAATAGAACAACAAATAATAGACAGTGAAAACCAAAACAAAGAACAACCAGAACAACAACAACCAAAAACAACCAAGAAACGAAACAACAAAACCCAAGAACCCCGAAACACAGACACGACAGAAAAAGAAACAACCCCAAACAACAACCAACAACAAGACACAAACAATAAACAAAAAAAACCAAGAAACACAAAAACAAAACAGCACAGCTCGCGGAGACATCAAGTCCAAGCTTGAGCGACCTGGAAATCCAGGAAAGTGCACGAGAGAATTAAAAAAAAAAAACGGAAACTCAATGTTAAGCCTATGGGATTTTATATTAGGGGTAGGATAATTATTGTGACTGAATGGAATCTGAATTGAATCTGTTCAGAGATATTTTGATCAGAAATACTCACCGAGGTCGAAGAACGAGGTGAGAATTTCTGACCAAAATATCGAGGAACTGATGCAATTCAGTAACACCCACTGTGTCTCTTTGTTATTACATACATAGAAATCATTAAAAATCCCATTCTATAACTCACTAAATAGTAGAATGAGGGGTCACGTGGTGCGGAGGGACGTATGGATATTCTTTCGTCACTCAGTGACGAACGGAATCTGTACTCTTGGTCAGTGAGGGTGAGACACACGCCTATAGGTATATAGTAATATGGATATAGGAAATCTCAGTTTAATCAACTACATTTATATATCTTTAACCTGTTCCATCCCAGCTTTCTCCCATACTCCTGTAGGTTGCTCTTCTTTATTTTGATTAACATAGGATTTCCTTTATCGTCTCTACATCTTCTCTAGGTGGTTCATAATATAGTTTATCCTATAGACCCTCCAGACGTTACTAAACTCCTTAATATCGCCCGGGGTAAGAACAGTTTCCGCTCCCGACTGGCTGGCCGCACCTCGGCCCCCTATTTTCTGATGAACAATCATTTTCTGATTTCTAACTGGAGAAAATTTGAAATGTATACATAAAAATGACAGAAATTTCCGTTTTTGGCATCCGATTTCCAATTTGAAGATTTATAAAACCCGTTAAAAAGCAATAATTGTGGGTTTTGGGTCAAGGGTCTATCATCATACAACGCCGGCAACCAGCAAACACCGAATCCTGTAAACAGACTGAATTATGGGATACCCCAATAGGGTCTATGATTCTGAGATTCAAATGAATGCAGAGATTAATATCCCTATCTGTGTCAAACACAATAGGAATAGAATCAGAAATAGAATAGAAAGAAAATGGGAAGGTGGTAGACCGCAACTATTACTCTATGCGAACTGACCCAAATAAAAAAAAAATTATAAAAAATTATAGATAATATGAATTCCAATAATTAATATCAACATGGTAACAACAGCTGAGGAACATTGCCATACAATCACATGGTAGACAGAACCAGAGAATTCTCACAAGCCAAGATAACTTTATCAGAGACAATCAGGAAACTTCCCAATCTATCCCTTCTACTTATTGGCTGATTTCCCCTCATATTTATGAGAGTTCGTGTAGCGATGTACCTTGCTCGGCCTAGTTACCACTGTGCCTGTAACAGCATCGTGATGCTATTTTCCCCTCCACTATTGCGTGTTATCGAATCACGGTCTTGCTGGCGTTATGAATGCTTTATCAGCTCACACAGAACGCATGCCACGCCATCTACTGCCACCGAGCAGAACTGAGAAAACTTACACTCAGGGAAACACTATTAAGGCTCGTTTCCACTGGCCGACGAAAATGGCAGAGATTTTTTGGGTTACCCAGAAAGTCTGTCGTTGGTGCCACTGACTGTGCGTCTGTATTGAAAAATTAGTAAGGGTAGTAGCTTTCACTCAGTGTCAAAGCTTTCGTTCAGTGGTCAGTGGTGCCACATTGCATAATCTAAGCAGAAAAAGTTGTGGGTCATTTCACAAACTGGGTCGTTTCCATTGACCAATTTTGGGTCAAAAGTACCAAAAGTCTGTCTGTGGTTCCCATTTCCATTGGCCGATTTCCTGTCAAACTTACACTCAGGGAAATACTCTTAATGCCCATTTCCATTGCGAAACGGAAATGGTGACGATTTTTTGAGTTACCCAGAGGGTCTGTTGGTGGTGGCACCAACGGTGTGTCGGTATCACAAAATCGGTAAGGGTAGTAGTTTTCACTCAGTGACAAAGCTTTCACTTAGTGGTCTGTGGTTGTACATTTCATAATCTTAGCAGAAAAGGTCATGAGTCATGTCATGAGCCGGGTCGTTCCCATTGACCAATTTGGGTCAGTAGTCCCAAAAGTCTGTCAGTCATCTCCATTTCCATTGGCCGATTTCACATTCCTGATATACAGTCATGAACCATGAATGGACTTTTGACACTACTGACGCACAATCGGTCAATGAATACAACTCGGCTAGGAAATGACTAACAAATTTTTCTGTTTAGATTATGAAATTTCACACCCCAGACATATTTCTTTCGGGTGCGACAGAATCAAAACCCATCAATTTTGTCGGGTAACCTAATGAAAACTATTACCCTCACCAATAATTTGAATCTGACACATAGTTGGTGGCACCAACGACAGACTTTCTGGAGCACTCAAAAAATCTCCACCATTTTCATCAGCCAATGGAAACAAGCCTTTTGAACACGTCAAATGAATTGTAACCGATATGTATATATTAACCGACAACTCGTCAATCTGCGAGCCACTAATGAGTGTTGTGCCTCATTACGAGTGTCAGGTGAGGGATGCATTAAGACCTCACTGTCACGTGACACCCGTCTGCAGATCACATGACAATCACGTATTATTGAGGGCCAGCACTGCGCATGGGCAATCATTTATTCAGCAGGGAATGCAAATGAGCGAACACTCGGTGCTGTGGTGTGAGGGGACGCCCCTGATCTGATTTACGTTATCTGTTGCGGAGATTATTGTGTTCGCATCTCATTCATCACACAATATGAGCACATCGTGAGTGATTAGTGATAAAAAGGTTTACTCTGGTTTGCTTTCCCTTCCTCGTCTTTGGATCAAGGTATGGTTATTTCAGAAGAAAAGGAAAAGGAAGTTTATCCTAAAAATTGATTTTTCAACAGTATATTGATGTTTTATCCTACCCCTCATATAAATCTCCATAGACTCAACATGGTGGGCCTGTATGCCACGGTTATGTCATAAAATATTTATATGCCACTGGTGACATATGAAGTTAAAAACATGTGACAGGGTAGGATAAAATCAAAACATCACTCAATTTCATATAATTGTTGATATGCCATTCGTTGTCTTCCGCTATAGATATCACTCAGCTCCCCTTTGTGATATCATTCCGCAAAGACAACTATAAACAATCATATGAAATTTCGTGATGTTTCATGATATTATATTATTTTGTGGAGTTTCCGATCATAAATCGCCTAAAGCAAGATGATAGATGACCCACAGGTCTATCGTCAAATAAATGTATGAAGCAAGAAAAGATGACTGGTGACTGCTTCAATAGCATCTCTAAATATACACAACACCAACAGGGACCTGTTTCACTAGTTTCGTGACATGTCTAGATGGCGTCTAGATGGTGTGTCCGGTTTCATAAGAACTAGACATTAGACTTTGTTTTGTCCATTCTTGATTGAACTGTTGGTGCAGCTTTTCATGTCTGTCTAACACTTTTGTCACGAAACTAGTGAAACAGGTCCATGACATGTAGATTTGTCTAGTTCTTATGTTTGGGGTCTGTCTTTTCCTAAGGGCAGCTACTTGTGTTGTCACAAAACCAGACAATCCAATCTGTTTGTATGGTGTCACAGACATGTCTCAAAAGTGGTGAAACAGGTCCATGATGTGTCTAGATTTGTCTAATTCTTATATTTGGGGTCTGTCTTTTCTTTAGGGCAGCTACTTGTGTTGTCACGAAACTAGACAAACCCAATGTCTGTATGGTGTCACATACATGTCACGAAATTAATGAAACAGGTCCCTGGTTTCAGATACAAGCGGCCATGATTACGACCACTTTCATCTGAAATAAGTTTATATTCTATATATCATGCAGCATCACAAATATAGATTATGCAAAAAAAAAGGGTTGCCATTCATCCATTTCATATACAAGGGACTTTTTCCCATAATGTCCATTATGTGTAGCTGGAGATCATGGCAGTGCTAAAGGTCCGTCGGTGGTTCTTGACTGTAGATCAGTAATGGAATTTTAGGAGAACAAAAAGAATCTACACCGTTTTTGTCGGCCAATGGAAAAGAGCCTATTCACAGCACCCTCACCTATTTTTTTTACAGACATACAGCCTGTGGCATCACCGGTAGACCTTAAGGAGAACTAAAAAGATCTCCGCCGGTTTCGTCGTCCAATGAAGACTGGCAGTTTTAGGTGGGTAATACAAAATGAGCACAGACAAAGGTGGTGTGCAGTTCTCCTTGATATTACTGCACCTCATCACAACAGCTATTAACTGCAGGAAATATTGACCACACCTTTATTACCATTTTCAATTTAGACTGTCAATCAGCCAAACGTGAATAGGGGAAGGGAGAATGAATAGAGAGCGGAATTATTACGTGGACGGGATTTATGGAGCATCATCAACTCCAGTCAGAAGCTGTGAGAACTCAGCCCTCAGTCATTAGCAAACCTGGCAATAAGCGGTGACCACAGTGGACTTTATTAGAGCGTGCTGGCACGCCCTTTGTACATTGCCTAAGGGTTAGAGGGGTTCTCCAGCGTACTGCAAAAGAGATATCCCTTCACTATATGGGTCGGATTTTTGAAACCTGCTAAATTGCCAAAATAAGGTTATTCAAGGTTCATGTTGTATGAACGTATCTCATCGATGTAAAAATGAAATTATTTGGTGTATCTTTTGATAATCTTTCTTTCCAACTTAGGGTTTTGTAGAGCTCTGAGGAATTTTTCCTTCCGAAAATCAACAAAAACTGTGATTTTCTAGCGATTTTTGCTTTGTTCAAAATCTGGGAGACACAATTTTGAGCCAATTGTATTTATCAACATGTTTAAAGCATATATCATGAGAAGTGTAGACAATATAATTTTGAAAATTGGTAAAAGATTGAAAAAATACTAAAATAGTAAAAACTATCCAGGACCTTCAAATTTTCCAACATAGAGACTCATAGAGCATGTTGTTCAAAACCCTAACTTTCAGAGGAAAATACAAATGAAATATATACTGAGAAATTATTTTTCCTTAATTGTACAATGTTGACCAGAATCCTGGCTGTGATACCTGAAAGTTTCAGCACAATCGGATTATCCATTCTGATATCAGAACATAATGAATACATGATGATATTTTTCCAAAAAAATTGGTTGTTGGACAACACACCTCTAAAGGATGTATAAAAGAAATAATAATTATAATAGAGTAACAAATATCCCTGGTTATGTTAAGTACCCCTACCACTCATGAATACTCAGGTTGGTTTGTTTTCTAAATAAAAGAATATACTTTTTATTGTTCAAAAACTGAACATGTGTTGTCCGACACCCCGGGGTGTCGGACAACATGCTATTTCACAAGTTATGATTTTGGGGTCGCTTTATATCAATAATTGAGTGGTTTACTTTGTGAAATATAGCTTATTATCATTTCATTTAAAATATAAAGGATTATAGCCTCAAATATTATTTTTCTCATTGTTCTGAGTAATTCTATTAACGTGTTGTCCGACACCCCTCGTGTTGTCCGACACCCCTGTGTTGCCCAACACCCCAAATATGGTTTAGAGCTTATCTTTTAAATCTAATATATGGAAAAGGTATTCTGGATAAAATATTATGTGTGTCACCATATGATATTAGTCTTTCTAAAGTTATCAGCATTTATAACATTTCTAGAAATTTCAAATATTTAGGGGGTTGGACAACATGCAGTATTATACACAACTTCAAAAGGCTCTCAAATCTAAACCATTCATCTGATTTTGTTGGAATAATGTTTTTCTGGAAGGTACTTAGTAGGTGACTAACATAGAATATAAAAAGAAGTATTATTCTAAATACAATTTTTGGGTGTCTGATCCCAGGATCAAAACGGAATTTAGCAGGTTTCAAAAATCCGACCCATATGTGTGCTATTCACTGTGATATTTCGTTTCCACCAATTAACTCCTTTAGTTGTATACTCGTCTTAACGTGTCTCAGGCTAATTTGCACCTGATGTTGACCATAATTATAAATTATCCTATACAATGATTGTGGGTGCTAAAGCCGGATGCCCATCTACCGATTTAGGGTTGAACGATTAGTTCCCAAATCGTATAGGAGTCGGTCACTTTGTCGCAGGCAAATTACGTAACCCCTTGCTCGACCTGCACACTGATAAAATCAGTGTATGGTCCACTAATCGCTAGGGGAGGGCAAAAACCAAGGTGTTCACTAATCGCTGGGTAGCCTTGCCTAGCTGTCCTACATCTACCAACTCCATTAGGATGGCTCGGCTGAGACAAAATACCCTACGTTTGTCGCCGACAAACGTACATAAATGTTCCGAAATCGGTAGATGGGCATTGGGCTTAAACAATCAAAGTTTGGAATTGACCAAAGCTATTCCGACCTATTTTCGCATTTTCAATCAAACTACTCCATTCCCTACAAATTCAACCAACTGGAAAAGTATGTATACCTACATACCCATCAGGAAATGCGGGGCATCATATACTGGAAATACATTATTTCTTAATGAGCATCATATACTCATTAAACAATTGAGATTAACTAAATTCATAAACTAGGAGCAAATGATATGTTCATCATAGATGAAGGAGCATGCAATTATAAATGAATAAGGCCCTGCGTCCACCTACTACGATATGGCTCCTATATGGTCTACGATGCACCTCCCGATAAAAAATCAAAATCGCGTCGGATGGTAACCTAATATCGGGGCAGTTGACCACATTTCTGCAATTAGACACTGATAAAAAACCCATACAATGCGTGGTGGATTGGCATGGCTAGACATATGTCTACGATTTTGCACCTTCCCGATATGTCTCCGATATTTGCTTTTTGTATCGGTGCCATATCGGTAGGTCTAAATTTCTATCGTAGTAGGTGGACACCAGGCCAAACAATAAGGTTTAGGTTGTGCTTAATATATGGATCATTTTCTGTAACCTACTCACACCCAGTCAACTTTCCCTTTCTGCAACTGCCTGACTTTAGAATCCAAACTTATCAAGCACCAGTTGGTCAATGAATGATTGTTAATGGTCAGCTGTGAACACCTCTTTCGTAATATCACTGTGAATAGCACTCAGATAGTGAAGGGATAGTTGTTTGCAGCAAGCTGGAAGTCTATATGTGAGCACTCTAACCTATAGTGCGTACAAACACTCTCTAAAATGAAGAAAATAGAAAATTAATCATATGCAATATCTCCCAACCCTGCCCGAACAAGATTGATAGGGGAATCGGCCATTTTCTATCTCGTAGACACATTAATCCGTGTGGATATTCTCATTTAGATGGGCTAGGTCTGGTCGTGCTGTAATTACCGATTCCCTTTGTATTGTCTATGTGAGTATTCTATTGCCTTGCATACTATGCCAATATAAGCGGTTGAGATTGGTCTGAAAGCTGCAGTAATAAGATTGTAGATCACTTCTATCTCTGTGTCTGGGAAGGTCAATAGAACCATCCTGATGCCTCGGTTATTTATGGTAGTTTAATGTAGGATCCCTTTGCAGTCTAGCTATAGTACTAGGAACAAATGGTGTGCTCATTATTGATAGATGGGCTTGGAATTATGGATAAACTAGGAGCAAATGGTATCTTCATCATTGATGAATGAGCGTGCAGTTTTAGATGAATATCAACTAAAAGGTTTAGGTTACATTCGGTTAAATGGATCATTTTCTGTAACTTACTTGCACCCTTATTACTCTAGCTGCCTGACTTTAGGATTAAGACATATCAGGCAGGTGGTTTTGAGGTATTTTGCGTCTTCAGTGATTGGTCATGGTCAGCTGGGCACGCCTCTAAGACCCTGAGACACTGGCACCCTGCTCCTTATGAGAAGGCACAGCGAAAAGCACTGAGATAGTGAAGGGATAGATTTTTTTCAGCACGCTGAAAGTGAATATGACCACTCTTACCTTTTATGGGCAACGTACATGGAGCATGCAAGCACGCTCCAATAAAAACTAAAAGGCGTGGGATATAGTCAGTCTATGGATCATTTTCTGCAACCCACCTGTACCCATTCTAGTCTAGGATCCAAACATATCAATGACCAATAGGTCAATGAGGTATTTTGGACTCAAGTGATTGGTCATAGTCATCTGGGCACACCTCTGAAACCCTGGCACTCTGCTCCTTTCACAAGATCAACCTGCATCGGAGCTAGACTGATTCCCTGTCCAGATAAATACCAGAACAGAAGGTCCGATTCAGGAGACGGAAGCATCGCACCTCGTCTTATGAACGGTCACCGATCTATAGAGGCCTTAGTTGCTGGGACTCGCTACCATACGAGACCCAAAAAGCAGATTCAGTTGCCTCGTTCAAGCGGATGATCAAAGCCCGTGAGTAAGGTATAAAGCATATATCTGGATGGCACTATTAGGAAAGCTCTGTAGAAGTGCTGTGACTTTGCATACTATATTCTCCGCCCCACCCCCCACCACCCCTTTTTGTTTCTTTTTTCACCCCGCTCATCCCATCAACTTCACCCTCTCCTTCTTTGCACCAGAAGTATACTCTAATTTGAAATGTGTACCTGTTGTTCGTGTATACTCCACCACACACTACAAATGGAAGAACTGTTCAACAGAATTTGGATCGAATAATACAAAAAATATATATATATATATTCTGAGTGAATTTGAACTTTACATATCAGGCCTCTCTCCCTAATGAGATTCCTTAATAACTTATCTAAGTTGGTTTAAAATGAAGAACAATACAAAATAAACTGATGCAAACCTTTCACAATGTAACAAATAACCATTTAAAATGGCATATGGAGAAGTTTACAAAATAGCTTAATTTATTTATCAATTGATAATTGTTCATAATCAAAGACTAGAGCAAGTCTACTAAGTGCCTTGTATTCTAGTAAAGTGGAATTCACCACTACAGGGGTGGCAACCATGTAATAAGTACAGGACACTCATGAGATGAGAGGTTTAGTTCCAGAATAGCCTAAATGGTGTTCTATTCAGGTAGTTTTGGTTTTATATAGTTAACTGGTATTTTTTTTAAAAGGGAGCAATGGAAATGACCACAAGGTAACAATGACTGTACGAGAATTGTTTGGTAAAGCTGAAAGTTGTAAGCTGTATGATAATGTCCAGAGATTAATAAAAGACTTGCTCAAAAAAAAAAAAGTGGAATTCACAAGGTAGGATTTAAATACCTCACAAGGCACTGACTCCCTTCTAGAATATAGTCTCCTCTTCTGAATGGTAGGGTTCCATTTCACACCCATTATCACAAGGGTATGTGAGTCTCAGGGTGAGTGTTTACTGGGACTGTGTCTGAGACTTTGTAGCAGGTGTGCCTTTCCATGTGAATCCAATTAGCAATTTTTCCTTGAGATTATGAAAAGCAAAAACCGGGACTTTCTGCTGAGATTTGTCTACTTCTGGAAGATTGGCTGAATCGGGGTATACAGATAATTCATAAAATTTACCTGAGGCGTAATTCATGCCTTTTTTCCTGGTCTCAAGCTCTTCTTCTTTTGTACAAAACTCTCATGGCAAAGTGCTTTAATAAGTTTCAAGGTAAAATTGCGAATTTGATTCACAGGGAAGGACATATCTGGTACATAATCTCAGACATAGTCACGGTGAACATTCACCCTACACTGTAAAAAATTTCCTGTGAATTTTACGGTATTTCCCAGGCAACTGGGGTGCCAGGGAAATACCATAAATCGTACGGGTGACCGTAATATATTTTTGACCGTAAATTATAACTGTCCTAGACTGTATTTTCCTAACGGTTTAAACCTGTAATATATTTCAGACCATGAATTTTCACTGTAATAAACTGTATTTTTAAAATGGTTCAGACCTGTAAATACAGAGGAGCAAAGCTATATGAAATATACTATATGCACAGCCCTTCGTTATATATATACCAGAAATCTTGTTATTGAGGTTCTTGAGAATTGTTATATGTAGAGGGCCACCTATAGAGTATGTATACAGAATTTCTGAAATTTCAAACCTCCAACCCCTCCTCCCAAACTCTTATGCAATTGATCAAAGAAAGAGCATATGCAGAATTTCCTAAATCCTTGACCCTCCAATCCCCCCCTCCCCCTCAGTGCACATGGCATTTTATAGTTGACAACTGAGAATAAGTGTGCTTTAAATGGCAGAACTTCACAGGAGATCGATGAATATCTATTACACATTTTGATGAAGTTTACTCTTGCATTTTATTCTCCACTTTGATTTGTTGCTGATATTGGAGTTAATTTAAGTGTATCTAATATGTCCATATTTACAGATTTATACTGTAAACTGACCGTAGATTGGGTGGATTACAGTCCTGAATATTTTTACAGTTGAATACCGTTTTTTGGTATCAGATATATGGTATGGAACTGTGAGTAAGATTACAGTGATATACCATCCATGTTTACGGTAGTATATTTTACAGAAATATTTTACAGGGTAGCACTCAAGTACCTTTGAAGTGAGGGGAGTGACAAACATGCAATCTTTCTTGCCGGCCTCCTATTAAAGGTACTTATCTCAGGGAAATGGAACTTTGCTACTCAAATGAGAAGATTGTGTTCCAGTACAGAATCTCAGCAGGATTTGTCTCAGAAAAAAACACTTTGATGTACTTAATTCAACCATGGGAATCCCACTTCAGGTACATTACTCTCTGTTCTTAAATCCCACCTAAAGCTACAGGAAGGTAGATAGCTGGAGGCGATACAGGGTTCAGCACCACCTGCTGGGGTTGATATGATTGCCTCATGTGATATGTATAGGCACTTTGTACTGGTCGGTAATAACATATCACCTGCAATCCCCGCCCAAAGCCTGCAGGGTGATGATATATAGACTTTACAGTCCACGGAAAGAATCATCACATTCACTCTGTGAAATAAACTATCAATAAAGCAAGCGCGATGACGATATCACTGCTTTGTTGACAATTCTATAGAGCATTGAAGTATCATGAGTCTTGATGGGGCTGAAGAGCAGGTAGCGGAGGTGATAATTCCGGTCCAGTTTGACCGCGCAGCCATAAAGTATTATCTACATGATATACGGTTGTAGCAGTGGCAATGCCAAAGTGTAGTCAATGAAGGGAGTTTTAGTGCAACATTGGAATGATTTTATTTGAAAATCTTTCACATTTACAAATGATTTTCAGCGGCATGCCAGTGACATTGACATTAATAGATGATTTTATCTGGTGGACATACCTCATGCCGGATAAGGGTTTTCCTTTCAGATACCAGTGGATCAATTATTGCAGCAACTCCAGATGGATTTTATACAAAGGTGTCTTTAAGGTCTATAGTATAAAAGAAACCTTGCGATTCCACAATATTTACAAATCCACATCTTTAATGTAACAATAGAGAATGATTCCTTTAAATCACTAGTTCATATAATGTGTACAAGAGAGTAGCCACATTCATGTGTGATGCATCCTTTCTGTAAATGTTTAAAGTCCTTATCTTTTTGAAGTTAGTAATAATCAGAATTGTCTAATTTATCTAGTTTATACAATGAATGCATTTAGAAGTCACTCTATCTTACCTCCCTGATGTTTTCTTTTTAGCTGCCATATGCAGAATGACATAGCCTTCTCTATCATTGCTCTCATTAGTTCATAATATTTCCACTTGGTGGCAGGCCAGTGTTTGGCTCTGTCAGTTTGAGCTGTACAGAGTGTGAGCATGTGGGACACACTGAAACAAGCCTGCAGCAATTATCACCTTTCACCTGAATTTAAAGGCACGCTTATGTGTGAATTGAATTTCCCATGGCTTCTTAATTTATTTATTTTTCAATTGCTTTTATTAGACCTAGTTTGCCTTGTGTTCAAGCAGCCTTCCACTATACCTATTGACCTTAAGTTTACTTACCATATCGGGATGAGCGTAATAAACAAACAATCGATTAAACGAGCTATTGTGTTATTCACAGTTTTTGTTTGATAACTACAGTTTTAAATGATTCTTTTGAGCCACACCGTCTCGTATCCTCGGGTAATTCATGGTTGATGATCTTGGGGACTTTTCTTTATGCATTGAGTTTTCAGTCTCGGCATGTCGAATACTGGTTATAACATGCTTCTACGCCCTATATACCTTGCTTAAAGGCTAGAGTGGTCACATGTAGGCCACCAGCATACTGCAAAGAAACTATCCTTCACTTTCTGTGCTTCTTAAGCCCAATGCCCATCTACCGCTTTCGGAACATTTATGTACGTTTGTCGACGACAAACGGAGGGTTATTTGTCTCAGCCAAGCCATCCTAACAGAGTCGGTAGATGTAGGACAGCTAGGCAAGGCTACCCAGCGATTAGTGAACACTTGGTTTCTTTGGTTTTTGCCCTCCCCCAGCGATTAGTGGACCATACATCGATTTTATTAGTGTGCGGGTCGAGCGAGGGGTTATGTAATTTGCCTGCGACGAGGTGACCGACTCCTATACGATTTAGGAACTAATCGTTCAACCCTAAATTGATGGGCATCCGGCTTTACTGTGATACTAGGAATGGAGCAGGGTGCCAGTGTCTCAGGTTTCAGCTGATGGCGGTTTACAATCGTCTGAATATGGATGATTGTTCTTTATCCTTTTTTTCCCGAATAAAAAAAAAGTTCATTTGGGCGCAGGACAAAAACGATCTTAAAAAAGTACTTTAAAGACGGTAGATTAAGGAGCAATTTCCACTGAGCTCCCGATACCCTACGGTAGACCCTACAATGCGTGCATTTGAGTGCTTCCTCGGGTGTATCGGCTACAGATTAAAGTTGACTTTCCAATGCGATATTTTGTGTCTGGAGATGCATTGAGATTATCTATAATTGAACTTGGACAAATTATACGCCCCCTAGCGAGTTTTTAACCTTTCAGAACTGAGACTGGTTCCCTGCCCAAATGAAATAAAGGACTGGCAACTACTTCTTACATAATTGACCTTGAACTGAGAGTCATACCACCTCTCTTGGCTCTACTAGACTACAAAATGATGACTGTCAAAGTCATTCAATTCCCTCCTAATAAAATACGGACTATTTTGATGAAGAATTTCTTCGGATATAAACCAATATAACTGGTCACGATAGAGATGCTGATACCCGGACTTTACAGTGTTCAAGATGTTTCAAGCCCCTGGATGGAATTACCCGGGGATATTACACACGGGATAAAACACACAACTAAGTAATGACTCCAAAATAGGCAGCAATTTGCCATTCATCTCTCCCCACACAATTATCCTCTCGCTGGGCCTATTTCTTTTATATCCGACCTATCTGTGCTTTCTATCCCGGTTATTTCATCCTTGATGCTGTCTGTTGGTCTTATTAGATGCAGCACATGAAACCCTGGACACTCCTGTATCCGTGCGTTAAACTGTGTTGCGTTTACTGATTGTAAGATGACAGGACAATTTACCTTCCATTAGATCCAATTCCCACCGGTATCAATACGCGGATCTACTTTCTGTGTCTACGCCAGAGGTCCCCAGTCGAACTACTTTTTATCTTGTTGTGAATTTTTTTTTTTTTTTTTCGTCTCATACTGCTACTTATTATTTTGTCTCGGAGTGGTTTCGGGAAGGTTTTTCTCCTCTGGGATGTATGTATTTTTTTATTTACTCCGCCGTATTCGTTACGGATCCAGATGGGTCGACTCCCATGGTTAACGTCACGCTATGTTGTATTTATGTTCCTCAGTTACAAAGTTCAGGGATTCCGCCATGTGGCCAAGGACAAGGTCAACCGCTGGTAATAAAGGTTGACTGACCCGCAGAAGGGCAGCACGCCGGAGCTCAGCGTCAGGGGATGGAGCTGGTTCCCCGTGGCCCTCTGTTGTATGTAGTTGCTGATGCGCGCTGGTTTCATCGTTTTGGGAGTTTTATTGTTTTTTTGTTTTTGTTTTGGCTGGCAGCAGATCGATGGTCATGTCATATCAAGATGTGACCCTGCGGGATTAGAGACGGCACGGAAGAAACCGCACACATACTAAAAAGGGGGGCGTCCACCAACCACGACAAGGCTACAACAATGGGTTCCCGACAAGGTCCATGATTGGCCTACGATTGGAGGCCTTGTCGTGGTTGATGGACCCCAGTTCCTGACAAGAGTCTATGACAAGGCCACGATGGTAGCTTGTTGGTAGCCTTCCTACAAGGCTATGACAAAATCAAGCATGTTCGATTCTTACCACGACAGGACCCTGGTCGTGGAGTGTCATGGCATGTTGGGAGCGTGTCGCAGAGGTCTACAATCGGAAATTTTGGTGGAGCGTGCACTTCCCGACACGCCTTGACTACTCTGTTGTAAAGCCCCCCTTCTTACGACAAGGCTGCGACAAGTGCCAATTGGAACTTTCATGTTGGCGCTTGTCGTAGCCTTGTCGTAGTTGGTGGACCCGTTTATCACCTGTTGAGTATGAGTTACCGTATCCGCGAGCCTGTTGAGAACGAGTTCCTAATATTAATGTTACCACTGCTGGGGGTAGGACTCGAACTCACAAAGTACTACAATCTAGGGGCTACAAATAACCACCGAGCTAACTCCTAACCCCAATGTAGTAGGTAATAATACATATTTCATCAAGCTCATTAGCTGGGATGTCTAATTAAGAAAGTATCTTTATACGTCCCAATTTTGGTCGGATTAGACGAGATAATTGCAAAGCTATAAAATTAATCTAGTAGAAAGATGAACCACTGCAGATTACGACCTGAGATTAAGTCAGGTCCGAGCTATCCTCGTGAGGTTAGTGTCAGAGGGCTCCGCTGGGCGGCGTGGTAGCTGGTCTCTTCCTTATAAGGAGGTGAGGTTTGAATGCAGCCCGCCGAACCACCACGCCTCCTACCGGCGGGCACAGTATCCACTTCCGGTACATTTTTGAGCTAAAACACAGTGGGAAACAAAGATGGCGAGTTGGGATAATATTAAAGTTTGATACTTTTTGTTATTGATAAATTTGATAACTTTTATTTTATTAGAGCGTGCTCAACCGCTCTATATACATCACCTAAAGGTCAGAGTGGTCACAAAGGCTTCCACCTTACTGCAAAAAAGACCATATCCCTTCACTATCTGTGTGCTATCACTGTGAGTGGGAAAAGAGAAGAGGGCCAGTGTCGCAGGCTCTGAGAGGCATGCCCAGATGACCATGACCAATTTCTCAAGACCAAAATACCTCATTAATTCACAGGTGCTTGATATGTTTGGATCCTAGGCTCAGCCAGTTGCAGAAATTGTAAGTTGCGAATGGGTTACAGAAAACGATACATAGACTGAATGTAACCCAAACCTCTTAATTGTTTTTCTATCTATAACTGCACCCTCATTCGTCAATGATGAACATAACATTTGCTCCTAGTCATTAGAAAGGACGATATCTCACCATTTTCCAAAGAAACTATCGACAATTCATCAATTTAGTTACATTTCCAACAAATAATCATTAATTTGTTCTCCTTTTTTTTGGGAAGCAATTTTTATTTCCTTATAAGGTGTTTACATAGTTATGCATCCTCATTTTCCTTTAAGGTTTGTTACATTCAACACTACAAAATAGCTCATTACAAGGTTTCACAATTGCAGTTTTCTTGCTCCCGTATATATTTTTTTGAGAGTTTTTCTTAATAACAAGTTAAACGTAGTTCTTATTAACTTTGCAAACATAAATCCTATTCTTTTGCGAGCAATTTCAGCAAGTATAATCTTCCGTTAATGTACTTAAATGCACCCTGTTTTCCACAGATAACAACAACTATGTTGTTTAGCACTTCATCTGGAATTGCAGATAGGGCTGTGTAGTCGTCCAGCATCAATTAGCGACTGCAAATTGCCATGCACCGGTTTACCTTATTAGGGGGCAGAACCCATGTTAGACAGGCAGAGGTAGACTTGCTCAAGTCTTTGATTATGAACATTCATTAAATGATTAAAGAAAAGCAATTATATTCATTATAGCATGTGTTCTTGTCTGACTGGCCCATGAATCAAAGACTTGTCCTCTCTGACCAGAATCTCCTGTTTATGACCCCAAGCAACTCCCTGTAACCCTGTACCTCCCTCTACCCCTCCCCCTCCCCTCCTCCAGTTCCCTGGCTGCCTGTGTTGTCATAGCAATATATTTCGCCTACTCCTGACTATGTCTCAATTGAGATCAAAGTGAGAGGGTATCAATCTCACAGCAGATATCCTGACCAGTAGCCAGACCTCTGCTTGGAGAGTGTGGCTTAAAATCGCGCCAGTCTTCACGGCCGATTACGGATGAGACCAGTCCCTGTGTCACTCAGAAGGGGTGGAGGGGTAGGATACAGGGACTGAGGCCAGTCTAACTCACTCCTACAACGCAGCCTGTTTACGTGACACTGATTCTATCTTTTTATCATATCTGGGGATGGTTAGATCAGAATAGCACACTCAGCCTGTAGATACAGCCGTATGAGCAAATACACGTTTTGTGGTCAGGAAAAAAATCACAATTATTTCAGTAACACGAAATGTAAATTAAATCTCGCCGAAGAAATGCATTTATCAGAGGTTAATGTCAATAATCAGTGTACCATGGGCTTAGCTGACCTATAGGGCACAGAGTGATTGCTAGTTCTGCCATTATCAGCCAGGATACAGGGACTGAGGCCAGTCTAAGGCAGAGGTACAGTGTTAGTTTGATCATCTGGGCCCTGATTGCTTGGCCAAGTCCCTGGGTCTCTCTCTATATTGGTGACTATTGGGCAGATTCTTATTTTGATTAGCAGCCTCCTAAGGTGGTCACTAATGAACCATCTGTTAATGTTCGTGGGTATTCCGAGCAGGTTTTGATGATGAATATGCAAATGGGGAATTTGTCCAGCGTCAAAAACAAATTATCATTCTTAAATAGATGCGAACAAGCAGAATGTCTATGATGGTCCACCAGGGTTGTCAAGTTCTCTTTCGTTTTGTTTAGCAAAGGCGATGAAGTCACAAGACTTATTTGACGTATCAAGGATATTTCTTTATTATGTTTATTATCCATCGTATTCTTCATGATGTTTATTATCCATCGTATACAAAGCCCCCATTGAAAATGTGTGGGGACTCAGTAAACCACGACCCATTGTATAAAACCTGTCAGATACCATAACTGTGGTATACGGATTCAAACCTGTGGTATACGGCCTCAAAACCATGGTATACAGGAAAAATAGTCCCTTTCTCTATTGAGCAAAGAAATAGTTCCTTGTGTTATACCCGTTAACATGGCAAATAATTGGTTTAATTTATTCGAAAAGATGGATAATAAATGCAACAAACGATGATTTTGTAGACAGGCGGCTCTCGCGGTTGACGTCGTAAAACACTCGCTAGTGCTCGTGTATTACCACGTGTGAACCTCTCATGGCTTACGGCCGCCTGCCCACAAAACCATCGATTATTGTCTATTTATTATACGCCTGTGCACATTGTTTATATACTCACTGGCCTCTACTTTAAATATTGTATTTATCATGTACAGCTTACTAGGCGTTTTACGGCCTAAAATTGTGTTTAATATTCTATGAATGTTACAATGGTTTTTAAGATGTTCTAGGGTGGGTCTCGTTTAATAAAGGTTCATATCGTCCTCCCAATATACATTGAAGACAAATGCGGGTAGTGCCCTCTATATCTATACTCAGAACTAAATTTTGCTGCCATCTGTTTTCATGAAAATGTTCCCACAGACACCAATACTTAACCACTTAGCTTCTCCAGATAACCTTGCCATAGAAGTTAGCATGGTGACATAGTATTTCTTAACATTTATCATTTTTACATGTTCAGGACTATCAGAATCCAGAACTATTTGGAGATGAAATCGAACACCAGTGTCATCTAGCCACAAAGTCATATTTTCCCATGTACGGGGTATGTATGTGGCATACGGGGCATGTACGGCAGCGAAATCCAAAAACTAGCCCAGAAGAAAAGTTAAAAATTGGATATTTTAAGGTATATAATGATACGATAACAGGGATACAGTATTTGTATGTGATAAATACTTGGTAAAATTGACGATAAAACGAACCTCTGCCTTCGGCATCGATTCGTTTTATTGTCAATTTTACCAAGTATTTATCACGTACCACAGTACCCTCTTTCCGTAGATTACGGAGTCTCCATAGGAAATATATAGGGCACCTGGAATCAGCTACCTGGAGATTCTGGCATGTCAGAATCTCCTGCAGGAGATTCCGGAAAAAAAGTCCCAGCCAAAATGAGATTAAGTCATCATGTACTTCAAAATAAGTTTCTTGAATGTTCATTCAAATGTTAATTATTTAGAATCAGTCATAATAATCTCATTTACCATCAGAAATCACTGTCCAAACAAGCTTTGCAATCTAAAATCACAGGGAAATGGCGAACTATATTATTGGCGTAAGTCTACACCAAATTACTGCCACTCTTGGCAGTGCTGTTGTGTCTGGAACTAAATGTATTGCAGAAACGTTTTTATTGCAATAGACTGTTATTAATACTCTAGGTGGGTAATAAATACAATAACGACTGGTTTTGTATACGAATAGCCGTAATCTCCTCGTAGTTGACGACGTAATATCCTCGCTAATCTCTCGGATATTACTACGCGTCAACTACTCGGAGATTACGGCCACTCGTACTCAAAACCAGTCACTATTGTGTATGTATTGAGTTTGGAAAGACGGTGGAAGATCTGCCCTAGTGCAGAACTGTCATGATGCAAATAAAAAATAAAGGTTCACTCCACTGATTTCCACTTAGTTGTTTATCCTTAATATCTAGTGGTTTACATTAACCTTAATCTTATAAATAATTATTACCCTGATCTTAGTTAAGTTACAGTCAACCTTATCTCAACTTTGTATGAACTCATATTTGCGCTGCCCATGCCCTTCTAGTGTTAATAAACCTTGTTTATCTCCAATTTCTGTCTCCTTATTTGAAATAACAAATTCTCTAATGTCAACAAACAACTATATTACAAAGGAAGGTCCTTCCTAACCAATAACATTAAACTTCCTTGTTTCTTTATTATTACCCACCTATTATGGAGTCTCCATAGGAAACTTATATATAGGGCACCTGGAATTAGCTACCCGGAAATTCTGGCATGTCAGAATCTCCTGCAGGAGATTCCGGAAGAAAAGTCCCTGCCAAAATGAGGTCAATTCATAATCTACTTCAAAATAAGTTTATTTAATGTACATTCAAAATCATTTAGTTATAATTAGTCACAATAATCTCATTTACCCTCAGAAATCACTGTCAGAAAAAGTCTTGTAGACCAAAAACCCAGAAAAATAGCGAACTATATTACAGGCATAAGCATACACCGAATTACCACCATGATTTACAGTGCTGTGGTGTTATGGCGTAATCTGGAACTTTATGTACTTATTAGGCAATTAACATGTTATTGATCTTGTAGGTGGGTAATAAATACAATAATGACTGGTTTTCTGTACGAGTGTCCGCAATCTCCTTGTAGTTGACAATGCAATATCCTCGCTAATCGCTCAGATATTACTACGCGTCAACTATTCAGAGATTACGGTCACTTGTACACAAAACCAGTCATTATTGTGTATATATTCAGATGATTAGCCTTGGAATAGCAACAATCCTCCCACCTTCCAGTTTTCTGCTGTAGATAAACATGCATCGCCATTGTTCCAATCAATTATCTCACGCCTGGTATTTCCCGACATAGATTTAACTTTGGGAACTCTTACCTGATGCCCATGAAGAATCGTAAAATAAAATAAATGGCAGCCAATCACTGATAGAGGTGAGATAAAAATATGAACTGTACTTGATGCACAGCAGCTGAAAATATGTCATTCATTTTTGCTGACATGGAATATTACTGCACAACCAAAACTGATGGCAAATTTTCTGTGGCTGCAGATATTGATGCAGTTGGTTCTTAACTCTTAACTGTGCACATTATCCTTATACTTGCTGACCTCTACTCCCTATATTGTATTTATTATACACCTGTGGACATTGTTCTTATACTTACTGACCTCTGGTCCCTATATCGTATTTATTATACACCTGTGGACATTGTTCTTATACTTACTGACCTCTACTCCCTATATCGTATTTATTATACCCCTGTGCACATTGTTCTTGTACTTACTGACCTCTGCTCCCTATATTGTATTTATTATACACTTGTGCACATTATTCTTATACTTGCTGACCTCTGCTCCCTATATTACATTTATTATACACCTGTGCACATTATTCTTACACTTGCTGACCTCTGCTCCCTATATCTTATTTATTATACACCTGTACACATTATTCTTATACTTGCTGACCTCTGCTCCCTATATTGTATTTATTATACACCTGTACACATTATTCTTATACTTGCTGACCTCTGCTCCCTATATTGTATTTATTATACACCTGTGTACATTGCTCTTATACTGACTGACCTCTGCTTCCTATATCTTATTTATTATACACTTGTGTACATTGCTCTTATACTGACTGACCTCTGCTCCCTATATCATATTTATTATACACCTGTGCACATTGTTCTTATACTGACTGACCTCTGCTCCCTATATTGTATTTATTATACACCTGTACACATTATTCTTATACTTGCTGACCTCTGCACCCTATATTGTATTTATTATACACCTGTACACATTGTTCTTATACTGACTGACCTCTGTTCTCTATATCTTATTTATTATACACCTGTGCACATTATTCTTATACTGACTGACCTCTACTCCCTATATCGTAAAGAATCAAGTACGGCCTACTGTGCAGTAAACTATTCTATGAACTAGGTCTGCATTCCCAAATCAGACTTCAAATGGCGATTTAATGTTAATCCTTATGAATCAAAACTAATCCGATTCGTATAATAAAGGGAAAACAGACCAGGTGTTTAATCTGTAGAATATTGCCCAGTCACTTGCTTTGTAAATACGTCCCTCCCGCCTCACAGCATCGGGACAAGTATTTGTCAGTCTCTGACTTCGTTACAATTCACAAATTAAACACACAGTCTGTTTTCCCACTGTATTGCTCCAGTCGCTGTTGTTAGAACAAGGATTAGTCTCAGCTCTGTAAAATAAAGACTGATCTGCGCATGTGCAGTAGAAACTCCCATTGAGCATGCGCCATGGGAAGTGTACTTTGAGTTGCTCAAAGGTCATGGGGAGTTATGAAGGTCAACAGAAGGTCACGCCACAATTCAAAACCTAGACTGAGACAGCGTCAAAACAGATGAAAAAAAACGATGTGAATTGTATGTGGTCACCGACGGGCTGCCGGCATGTGGTCTTCACCATTACAGAATAACACCTCGGGAAAGGTTTTCAGCAGCTACTATTATTAGGAAACAGTGTCTCCAGTGCTACTTTAACTGGCAAGCCCAAGGAAGTGTAGGCACGATAATGATTGAGACCCATGACCCATCACTGCGCGAAAACCCCTCTTATTTAATATATTTACGCCATTGCGTAAATGCAAGTATTTGGTGTATATTGACGTGTTTTGATATGTATACGTCCACTTTTCACGCCAGCCTATGCGGTGTATACAAATGTTTTTTTCCATGTATACTGAAGTGTAATGGCGGTATGTGCCACCAAGCGTATATGAGAAGATATGTCCTGTGCGCAACATGTATACGCTGGTCATATAGGGGACAGAGCCATTGTTAGTTCACGAAGCAGTCGCCAGGTGGTCAGGGGACAAACCTGTATTCTGGCTCTTTGTTCTTACAAAATTCAACTGCCTTTCAATATTTTACTATGGTTCCCTTGACTCTCTACACCCATCCCAAAGCAGGATGACATAATGATTAAACTCAAGACATGATATTTTCCATATGGAACACTATATATAATTATGTGAGCAAGGCTAAAGTTGTGACAGTGGCGGTGGCGGAGGTTGTGAAGCGGCAGTTGCGGCAGTAGGGTGATATCTGATGAGCCCTTGTGTTATATATACAGTTTCAGAATTATAATCACAGAGGAATGGTGTTTTCAAAGTAAAATCTATCAGAACATGGCAACGAAAGACAAGAATGCCAGTTTTACTATTTGTATTTATTCAATTGATACCCATTTAGGTTGTATAACGGTTTTATAAAATAAGTTGGTAATAATTGAAAACTGCATCCAAAACACTCCCTAGAGATGTCACCTTGTTAAGTCTAGAGCCTTACCTGTGCAAGTGGTAGACCTTAAGAAGAAGGGAGTAAAAACTCAAACACAAATGTACTATATACTACTATGAGTTAAGAACTGGTTTATTGACAAGAGGGGTTCTTCTTTTATACACATAGCAGGAGGCTGATATGATAGGCTTGGCATCTGTGAGCTCTGTGCTCTCATTGGCTATTCAATCAACAGCCATTAGCAGATGACCAAATCGTTCCGGTTGAGTGCCCGTTCCGATCTATCGCACATGTCAGGAGGCCGCTCATGACACTGAACAACTTGAGGTGTCATTGGTAAAGCACCCTACTCTCCCTAAATTAAGTCAATGGAGATTTATATGAAGGGTGGGATAATTAGTTTTATCAAACGATACCTATGAGACTCTTCTTTTCACCTTTCGGAGAATATTAAACGGCTCCAACGAGCGCCTTGAATAAAAAGGACGAATAAGACTTAAAAGTCTTACTATGCTCGTACGAGGGGTGTCCTTTTATGAAATTGCAGATTGTCCAATATAAAAGCAATAGCCAAAGATCAAGGAAAGGTCGTCCAAAACATCGTGGCCTATATCATCCCTGTGGCGCTTATTTTTCGCTGGACTACAAACTGGCAGTATTAGATGGAGAATGTCATTGGGGTCACTTAAACCGTCAAAAGAGATTTCACCTTTCACACAGGACTAAGTTTATACATACACAATGTTGACTGTTTTCTGATGAAAGCAATCTTATATTCCCACGAGTTGACTCATAGTAATATCCGAACGCATGCGAGGATATTGCGCAGAGGAACTCAAAGGAGCATACAGTAGCTTTTATCTGAAACCAGTCTATATTGTATTCATCATCTACCTTTTCCTGACAAGTGGCATGCAGATATTAGTTCATTTAGCTTCGCATTATTTTTCTGTATGCGCCTGCTTTTTATTTTATTTTTATTCTTTATTTTACCCAGAATCAATTCCTTAAACAGGTATACGCTGGTTCCCGGGGTATCTGCTAGAGGGAGTGTCAACATATGCTGCCACCTGGTGACTTCCCCTCACACCATACCACTGCACGAAACCAACCACTTTATTCATACATACGCCATCGCGGCAGCGCACGTAACGGCTGTAAATCGACTTGTTTTCATTTGTATCCGCCCATATTTCACACCAACGTATGAGGTGTATACAAGACTGTTTCATTTTGTATTTGGATGTGTTTTGGCTGTATTTCACACCTGGCGTATACAAGAGGAAATATCCTCTGTGCGATTTATATACGCCGGGCGTATATGTATACCAATAGAAAATAAAAAAGGTTTGTCCCCAGTGCCTCGGTGTTGGTAGAGGTACAGGTGTCCTCAGTGGGAAACCAAGGCCTATTATCATGTGAGAATGCGGCCGCCCATCTGTAGGCAGGGGTTAGGCCGGGGTTAGGTGGGGCTTAGGCGGGGGTTAGGCGGGGGTTGGGCAGGGGTGGTGTGGTATAGACTCAATGTCTCTAATCAAAACTTTTTAAAGGCTTATATATGGGAATACCCAGAACCCTACAGAAAAGAGATGTTTTCAAGGTAAAATCTATTCGAAAAATGGTAAAAACCCAACATAATGCAGGATTTATTATATGTAATTAATAAATGTATACTCAATCAGGTTTTATAACGGTTTTATGAGATAAATCAGTAATATAAGATATCATTTAATACAGACTTGGATGGTTAATGGCAAATGAGATACATTACAGTAGCGTCCCCAAGTGGCAGAGATCGGAATTAATGGATAGTGGTGTAAATACAACAGAATCAGGTGTATATACGACGTATATATGACCACAACATGTACGCTTATATACGCCTACAGATGAGGCGTATACACACAGGGAATAGGATGACCATGTATACGCAATAACATACCTATATACACTGAGCGCATTCATATGTGAAATGGTGGTGTTCGTGCAGTGTACCTCACTTCTGCCCTCCGCACCAAATCTTCTTCTTCTCCCTGAATGACAATTCACATTTTTTTCATGGATAGCTACAACCAATTATTTGATGCCCAGAAAATCTGCACACGGTTGAAAAGCTTACCCATGGCGAAAAGTCACACATGATTATATATCATATTTGATCAATTATCAATATTTCTTATTTGATTAATCATAATTCTTCAATATGTATCAGCATACCTTCAAATACATAACATGTTTTTGTTTTGATTTTTATTTAGTATAGTGCATCTCTCAAGTACAATTGGAGTCGTTCTGATACAACAGAGCAATGGAATTTAGTCTACACAATAAACTTAAATTAAAATTATATTTTCCCAAAGCTGCCGTTCCTATTATCATTCCACAGGTATGGGATAATGATTTATGTAATTCCTTTGTTTAAATTTGAGCTTAGCTCCCTTCATTTTCATTTTTTTCCACAAAATGCATTTTGCATGTGACTTTCCCTCGGAGTTTACATGTGTCAATCCCACATGGTTCTATTTTAATATTTTCCATTAAAGATTTAAATATTTCTTAGTTTTTCAGTTCAAATAGAAAGTCTACCTGAGATTTCAATATGCTGATATTGCATATTATCATCGTTTTGGTTATCAATACTTTGACTGGTATTTGATGTGGATCACATGATTACCCTGCATTTATTGCACCAGCATAGTTCACCTGTGCACTGTTATTTAACCCTTTTAGAGCAGGAGGATGCCTTAAGGCATTACCGTTGTATGGCAGGAGGATGCCTTAAGGCATTACCACTGTACGGCAGGAAGATGCCCTAAGGCATTACCACTGTACGGCAGGAGGATGCTTTAAGGCATTACCACTGTACGGCAGGAAGATGCCCTAAGGCATTACCACTGTACGGCAGGAAGATGCCTTAAGGCATTACCACTCTACGGCATGAAGATGCTTTAAGGCATTTTTTTTTTCCAAAATCATTGTTTTCAAAATATATAAGATGAATTCGCAAAATTCCTTCAGGTTATCAAAATTATTAATGTATTTAAGGGGTTCAATATTGTTAAGAAATATGGAGAAATAAATTTAATAAATCATCAATTTGTGGAGAAAATGGCGAAAATCATGGCAAAACATGCCTGCCGTTCACACGTTCCCTATGTAACGTCTCCTGCCTCTAGTATAGGCGAATGTCGATGGTGGCGCTGCCTCTGCTTTCCCGCCCGTGTGAGGCGTGCGGCTGTTAAAGGGTTAAGCTAAACTGAGAGACCTTCACATATACCACAGCGTGAGAAGCAATTGGATATGTGCTCTCAGGCAATAGGAGAGGACATGCACTGTGGGGGGAACTCAATGTTAGATGAACAGGGAGAAAAATGATACTCCATAGTTCAATAATTAATACGCCCTTTCCATCAGCCAGATAATGTCAATATAATTAGCTGAAGGGTATGTTGTTGGTAATGTATTATACATATTCTTGCTACCTGAGATGATAATACAGTAAATTAAATAAAGTGTGTCCGAGCCCATCTTCCGTTACAAGCTTTATTGCTGATGTTACTGGAATGCTGGCTAGCTGCGGACTTAGGCCGGATGCCCATCTACCGATTAGTTGCCAAATCGTATAGGAGTCGGTCGCCTTGTCGCAGGCAAATTACGAATCCCCTTGCTTGATCCCCACAGTGCTAAAATCGGTGTATGGTCCACTAATCGCTGGGGGAGGGCAAAAACCAAAGATACTGAGTGTTCACTAATCACTGGGTAGCCTTGCCTAGCTGTCCTACATCTACCGACTCCGTTAGGATGGCTCGGCTGAGACAAATTACCCTCCGTTTGTCTACGACAAACGTACATTAATGTTCCAAAATCGGTAGATGGGCATTGGGCTTAACTTGTACATTGAGATGCACCGCTATATGATTACTTGGTGTTTACTAATGGGGGCAACCACATTGTTTGTAATTAAGGTTTATTTTACAGTCATTTAAGATTGAAGCATAGTTCTAGGCCTCTGTATTGCAATAGACTATCAGTTAAGCGACCAACCCGCTATAGTTGTTTCTGTTGACACGCCCACATGGCTCTCGTGATAGGACGTTATGCTGGGGACACATCAAGCGAGTAACGGCAGCGATCTCCAGAATCGCAAACAAAATTTGCGTGTATGTGCAATATTATTTCATAGTAATATCTCCCACTGATAATCTAGTGTCTCTGAAGCAATAATCCGATTGACATGAAATATTAGCTCACATAGACGCCATTTTGTGTTGGCGATTCTGGAAATCGCCGCGTTTCTCGCCTGGAATGTCTCCGGCTTAGAATTTCATTAGTGAGCCAGACGTGCCAAAGTATTTGTGTCCCATAGGTTTAACATTAGGAACCGTTCTCTATACCTCTATGAGTATTGCGGTCCATTTTTCATGGTCTATATCCTGTATATCCTACATTCCGTTAGTGTGTACAGATAAATTCAGAAAGCAACTCGTTTTGGTCAAAGAAGTCATTCTCCAACCTTATCGAATTCTATGTGATATTCACTCAGCTGTTGCCTCGTTCATATTACTCCGCATCAAATCTGTGGAGAACGACGAGTTTGACCAAAACTTGTTGGTTTCTTATTCAATGTTCGACCATAGATATAAGATATTATCATATTCCGGTGCACGAATGTCCCTTGTATATGCCCTAGTAGTATTGATGTAATTCGTCCACGCACGTGGCGTATATTGTATATTATCCAACCCCGGTATTTTCACCATAGGCTTAACATTAGGAACTCGTACTCCCCAGTTGTGAAGTTTGTGTACCCAATACTTAATGGCTAGTTGGGTGATTCATTTTATCAATAAATAATGTTATATGTGGTGAGATAAAATCAGAAACCCACTCAATGAAATAACTTGGTCTTCACTCCACCTCGTTTGACCACAAACTCAGCTTCGCTTTGTGAATTACTCTGCAGTCAAACTCGGTGGAGTACGGACCAAGCTATTTTTATGGAGTGGGTTTCCTATTTAATATTACCCTGGTGTTATATATCAGGAAACATAACGTTGTGTCTTGTAGAAGACATTCCACAATAAGGCCTGGCGTCCACCTACTACGATAGAAATTTTGACCTACTGATATGGCACCGATACAAAAAGCAAATATCTGAGACATATCGGGAAGGTGCAAAATCGTAGACATATGTCTAGACATGCCAATCTACCACGCAGTGTATGGGTTTTTTATCGGTGTCTAATCGCAGAAACGTGGTTAACTGCCCCGATATTAGGTGACCTTCCGACGCGATTTTGATTTTTGTATCGGGAGGTGCATCGTAGACCATATCGTAGTAGGTGGACGCCGAGCCTTAGAGACTACATAGACTTATCTTTAGAGTTTCTGTAAACTTTCCATACTAACTGGAGTCGGTCCTAATGCTGAGTGGGTAATATTCATGTGGTCTAATCCACTAATAATCGGCTGCACACTGACGACTGTCGAGCTACCAGACACTGAGGTGGCTCTGGTTTCTTTTCTCAGTGAGACATTAACATCAACAATGCATGGGATTTCCTTACTGTCTCCGCTGCAATGTCTGGGCTCGTGGAAAGGGTGACAGAAACAAATGATTTCTATGAATTCTTGAGAACAGTCTAGTGTTAGATGACAAGAGAGGTGAAGATTCGGAGGCAACTTCCAGTAGCAGTCTGGAGACCGATGAATTTGTTTAATGCAGATTTTTTTTGTTATTCTTTATCTTAGGCCCGGCGTCCACCTACTACGATAGAATCGTAGACCTCCCGATATGGCACCGATACAAAATGTCAAAATCGGTGCAAAATCGTAGACATATGTCTAGACATGCCAATTCACCACGCGTTGTATGGGGTTTTTATTGGTGTCTAATTGCAGAAACGTGGTCAACTGCCCCGATATCAGGTAACCTTCCGACGCGATTTTGATTTTTTATCGGGAGGTGCATCGTAGACCATATCGGTGACATATCGTAGTAGGTGGACGCCGGGCCTAAGACGCAAGGATGTTAGCCAATATACCAGTATGTGATGCCCCTACCGCACTTTCATGGTACAACACATACGACTTCTACCTTTTGTATACAGATAACACGAAAAGAAGAATCAACAGAGTACGGGAGTGGTTTCTGCCGCCATAGGCCCGGCGTCTACCTACTACGACATGGCTCCGATATGGTCTACGATGCACCTCCCGATAAAAAATCAAAATCGTGTCGGAAGGTCACCTAATATCGGGGCAGTTGACCATGTTTCTACGATTAGGCACCGGGAAAAAAACCTTACAATGCATAGTGGATTGGTATGTCTAGACATATGACTACAATTTTGCACCTTCCCGACATGTCTCCAATATTGACATGTATCGGTGCCACATCGGTAGGGCTAAATTTCTATCTTAGTAGGTGGACACCAGGCCAGCCTGTAAGTTGATAGGGTCGGCCATGGTCATTCATTGCTAAATTGCAAATAATTGAGTCCACCAAAGACTTGATACCACCTGGAATTTCTTAGGTGATATGCCACCAAATGAAAAAATTATGACTAATTTCCTGGAAAGATCTTTGATAAACTCACTAAGATGAGTGGGCACGATGTTTCCTCATTGGAGAACTGTTCCCTCCCACTGTGGAATGTGGAATGAATATCATCAAAAGCAATCTATTGAAACGAAGAACATATTTTTGCTAATTCTGGGAGGTGAATATCTGCGAGTAGCTCATTGGCTGTAATTTATAGTTATATTTACATTAGCGGAATTATATCAATGTATAATTGACATAACTAATATATATATATATATAATTAGGCCCCCATTTGCTAAGCGCGAAACTATAGCATTGCCACTCGGGGGCGTGGTCTATTGTCGCATACGTCAATAGTCCGATTGATGCGCGACGGTTGGGGATATCACTCACTCTGCCTTAGAGAATCGGACCTATGATTTTAAGGTATAATATTTGAGCTACCCAGTTTTGTATACTTGTAATACTGGGGTTATCTTCATCCTGTATTCACGTAATAAATGGCCATAGGGTCTGGTGTTTATTCTCGCCAAACTATATTCACTCGTGTGTTTATCTATTACCTAAATGTATAGACCTAGCTTATATGATAATATATATATATATATATATATATATATATATATATGACGCACGAAGAAGACAAATACCACGTGCATGGGAGAATCCTTGTTTGTAATTTGTTAAATTCGCTTCTGTAAACTTATATTTTGCACAATCATTAGCGAGATACGACATTTTGTATTTAGCATAAATAAATATTCCGAGCGGCACTACGCATTGCCAACATGTTGTATAACTACAAAATCCCTATGAAAATACAATTCTGAAAAAAGGAAAACGTACATGTATATAAGAGCGAACTTTTCTAATTCGTGAAAAATATTTTCGTGTGCATTAGATTTCGATTTCAATTGTATTAAACTTTGTCAACATTTCTAAATTTAACACTCAATTATGCCGATTCATGTCCAACTAAAACCGCATTTCAATCATTGGTATTTTAATTAGTACTCTTATCAGATAATTTATTTTCCTTCATTTGGAGAAAAAAGATGTTCTTGACCTAATTGGTCTCTTTTGTTCTGTAATTCCTTCTAAGTGGAAAACCCTTTTAATTTGGGATCAAAGTGTTTGCCCCTCAGCAAATCAGCTGTCAAGATGGTTCCCCGTCCCCAAGGATCTGCAGATAGGAGGTAGGCACAAGGCTACGATTGGTGATTTTTCGTTAATCGTGCATACTGCAGAACGGCCAATAAGAATAAGTGTTAGGCCTGGCGTCCACCTACTATGATAGAAATTTAGACCTACCGATATGGCACCGATACAAAAAGTCAATATCGGAGACATATCGGGAAGGTGCAAAATCGTAGACATATGTCTAGACCTGCCAATCCACCACGCATTGTATAGGGTTTTATCAGTGTCTAATCGCAGAGACGTGGTCAACTGCCCCGATATTAGGTGACCTTCCGACGCGATTTTGAATTTTTATCAGGAGGTCCATCGTAGACCATAACGGAGCTGTATCGTAGTAGGTGGACGCCAGGCCTTAATTTACAATGCCTAATATTTACTAACATTGATAATAATGTCATGGTAGACTGGTTAACTAAATTCTGAAAAAAATGTAAATTGGAATTTAAACGATGTTTGTCTGAGACAAATCCTGCTGAGATTCTGTATTGGAACGAAATATCTATATATGAATTGTATGGATCCATTTCCCTATAATTTCCCCTGCAATTGTCGGGGACAATCACACATAGGAACAGAATCCCATGACATTTAGATTTTAAACAGGTTTATAATGTACAGGGCATACGGAGCACTTCTGTAAACGTTTATTAAAATATTATTTGTTAAGCCAAATGAAATGAATGATTTCTCTTAATTTCGGGTATATACAGTAAAACCCCGCTTACGGGACACCTCGCTTAAGGGGACATTATATGAGAATGGAGCTTCAGCCTTGGTTGATTTCATTGGTGGCCTCTGAAGTCGGTCAGTGGTTCTATTACAAAACGTCGGAAAGAAGAAATTGTTGACCGTTTTTGTTTCCATATGATGATTATTGCATCAAAAGTATCTATCACATAGTTTGTCTGCGGGGCGAAATGCCATAATCCTCTAGTCTGATTATGAGTCAGAAACCAAGGATTGCAGTGAAGAGGAATTCACACGATGGGATTTATGTACCTCACAGGGTTCAAAATCTCATCAGATTTTGTTCCTTGTTAAGTGGAATTCACACGATAGGATTCATGTACCTCACAGGACTCAAAATCTCATGCGATTCTGTTCCTTCTTAAGTGAAATTCACACGATGGGATTTATGTACCTCACAGGGTTCAAAATCTCATGTGATTCTGTTCCTTGTTAAGTGGAATTCAAACGATAGGACTCATGTACTTTACAGGACTCAAAATCTCATAAGATTCTGTTCCTTTTTAGAGGTGAATGTCGCCAACAATTTCAGTGGGGAAATCATGTCTCAGGTAAATGGAACCCTAAAATTTAGACTAAGAGATTGCCTTCGAGAACAGAATCTCGGCAGGATTTGTCTCATGCAAACACCATGTGAGGTACATGAATCCAATCGTGTGAATCCCACTCTACCGATTTTTGTCGGGAACTTACAGGTATCGGTCAGAGGTCCCAGATTCTTGAATCTGTGGACAAATCCGAATATCTGGAATGTAAATTCCACCTCAGAATCTGTTCTACATACAGAAATAGCTACACTGCGATAATTTCCTATAGTAACCTTGATGGAATGTGTCGTAAGCGATGGCGTGGGGCCCTATTATTCCGAGAAAAAAAAACACATTTAGAACCCTTATTATTCTGAAAGAACACATTTAAAACCCAGGTTTTAAATCTAGCATATCCCTAGAAGGTAAATACATTAGTTCTAAATGCGATATTCAAAGCTTTAGAATGGCAGGGGAAGGCTGAGCCTATAAAATAAAAAACTTTAGACCTTTATCACGGCCACTAAAAGCATCCGGCATTGCCCATTAGGCATTGTTACAATACAATGGGTATAAGAGATATTCATCAAAATCTTTGTCACATTTCTACGGACAGTTCAATCTAAGACTTTCCAGTAGGCATACACGCTAACATGAGACTCTACAGAAATACAGGCATCTGTAAAAGGGCGCCCGAGAAGTAAGAACAAAAGCGCCTCGATTTCCTCAACACAATACTTTCACTGATTTTTGTTTCTGAAATAGAAACACTTTGTTAAGTCTAGGGCAAAGCGTATGCAAGGGTATACCTCACAGGGTTCAGAATCTCATGAGAATTTGATCCCTGGTAAGTGGAATGACACGGTGGGATTCATGTACCTCACAGGGCTCAAAATCTGATGAGATTCTGTTCCTTGTTAAGTGGAATTCACACGGTGGGATTCATGTACCTCACAGGGTTCAAAATCTCATCAGATTCTATTCCTTGTTAAGTGGAATTCACACGGTGGGATTCATGTACCTCACATGGTTCAAAATCTCATTAGATTCTGTTTCTTGTTAAGTGGAATTCACATGATGGGATTCATGTACATCACAGCGTTCAAAGATTTCATGAGATTCTGTTCCTTGTTAAGTGGAATTAACATGATGGGATTCATGTACCTCGCAGGGTTCAGAATCTCATGAGATTCTGTTCCTTGTAAAGTGGAATTCACACGGTGGGATTCATGTACCTCACAGGGTTCAAAATATCATGAGATTCTGTTCCTTTCTAGGCGTAAATGTCGCCAATAATTGCAAAGGAAAAAAAGACATGTCTCAAGGAAATTAAACTTTATGATTTAGATGAAGAAATTGTGTTCGAGTAGAGAATCACAGCAAAAATTTGTCCGAGAAAAACATCCTGTGAGGCAAATGAATCGCATCGTATGAAGCCTGCTTGAGATGAAGAGAACTTTTTTGGGGTATTCGTGGTACGGGACCTTTGTTTGGTATTGCCATGGGTGAACTTATCTTTTTTTATGCCATAAAAATTTTAATAACTTATAGTAAAGATGAAACCAACAAGTTTTGGTGAAAGTCGTCATTCGCCACGAGTTTGATGCAGAGTGATATGAGCGAGGCGACAGCCGAGTGAATAACACATGTCATTCAAACGAGTTTGAGAATGTCTTCTTTGACCAAAACGAGTTGCTTTCTGTATTCATCTCACCCCTGTACACAGTAACAGAATGGATGATACACAGGATATAGACCATGGAGAACGGACTGCAATACTGACAGGGGCCTAGAGAATGAGTTCCCAATGTTAAGCCTATGGGACTTTGACCAAAACGAATTACTTTCTGTATTTATCACACCCCTGTATACACTAAAAGAATAGACAACATACAGGATACTAACCATGTCGAACGGACTGCAATATTCAGAGGGGCATAGAGAACAAGTTCCGAATGTTAAGCCTACGGGACAAAATACCAGTGGTGAGATAATGAATGCTGCCTTGGAGGTAGGAGACTCTTACAGTAAAAGGCTTAGAGTCAGTGAGAACTTATGAGAAGGATTCAGCCAGTATCTCTAAATGACGACGAACCGGTAAATTAGTGTGCCGCCTAGCGGAGACCCCTGACACTAACCTCACGGCGATAGCTCGGACCTGACTTAATCTTAGGTCATAATCTACGGCGGTTTATCTTTCTACTGGATTATTTTCGTATCTATGCAATTAACTGGTATAATCCGGCCGATATAGCGATGTCCAAAGAATCTTTTTTTAAGTGTTTATTTATACCAAAATCTGGGGAAGCCCAGTTCTTCCATCTGGCAAGATAATGCTAGCAACCTGGACAAATCGTACACCAAGTGACTCGGAAAAAACACCCATATGTACACCCTGACTCCCAACCCAATAATAATCCTACATCAGTCAAAGATAGTCTGGGGGCGAGAGGGGTATACCCTGCTCTAGCGTCCAGACAATGGTTGATAGATTTGATTTCATATCTCCAGGATCTTGTGATTTCAAATCTGCCGGGTGGAACGCTGAAATGTTTGGGTAACTCGAGTTATGAGCGTTTGAAAATAGAAAGTTTAAAAATCATTGTAAACTCAAGAAATAAATATGGTTAGGACGGTTGATGGTATGGGTGATGCACTCCGAACCAAACACTCTAAGTTAAATAAAAATGTTAGAAAATAAACTTTTGTCACAGGTGAGTGATTTGAGGGGAAGGCCTTGTCTTATTTTCTTATCGATGCGGAGTGCACAGATTAACATGACCTTTACCTGACAAGCATTTAGCTGAGAGCAACGTCAACGGGCAGACGTTTACCCTGTCTCTATTATAACCCTTCCACCATAGAAAGTTACAGGTGACTCTATATAGAGGCATGATTACCTTGTCTCTATTATAACCCTTACACCATAGAAAGTTACAGGTAAATCTATATAGAGGCATGATAACCCTATTTCTATTACACCCCTTACACCACAGAAAGTTAGAGGTTAATCTATATAGAGGCATGATAACCATATCCCTATTACAACTCTTACACCACAGAAAGTTAGAGGTAAATCTATATAGAGGCATGGTTACCTTGTCTCTATTACACCCCTTACACCACAGAAAGTTGGAGGTATCTCTACATATAGTGATGGTTACTATATCTCCATAACACCCCTTACACCACAGAAAGCTACAGGTAAATCTATATAGAGGCATGGTTACCTTGTCTCTATTACAGCCCTTACACCACAGAAAGTTAGAGGTAACTCTATATAGAGGCATGATAACCCGGTCACTATTACACCCCCTACACCACAGAAAGTTAGAGGTAAATCTATATAGAGGCATGGTTACCTTGTCTCTATTACACCCCTTACACCACAGAAAGTTGGAGGTATCTCTATATATAGGGATGGTTACCATATCTCCATAACACCCCTTACACCACAGAAAGCTACAGGTAAATCTATATAGAGGCATGGTTACCTTGTCTCTATTAACCCCTTACACCACAGAAAGTTAGAGGTAACTCTATATAGAGGCATGGTTACCTTGTCTCTATTACAGCCCTTACACCACAGAAAGTTAGAGGTAACTCTATATAGAGGCATGATAACCCTGTCACTATTACACCCCCTACACCACAGAAAGTTAGAGGTAAATCTATATAGAGGCACGATAACCCTATTTCTATTACACCTCTTACACCACAGAAAGTTAGAGGTAACTCTATATAGAGGCATGGTTACCTTCTCTCTATTACACCTCTTACACCACAGAAAGTTAGAGGTAACTCTATATAGAGGCATGGTTTTTTTTAGTTTTTTTTTTAGAGTTTTATTTATCCTGGAGTGAATAACCGTAGGGAGTAAATATTCCCTATCTTCCCGGTGCTCCAGCGTAAGTGATCCGTGCCTTAATACCCACTGAGTAGGTTTACAATGTGAGGCAGGCTGGTCTTGTGCATTCTTAACTCTAGAGTAACATAACAATTATTGTAGGTTCGAGAAGCTTTTAGACAGTGTAGGGCGTCCACCCAAGTTAGTTTCAAGAAAAATTTCTTACAGGCAGTTTACATTTCTATGCCTGTTTATGTAATACACAAAGTTGGTGTATAAAAAGTAAAGAAAATCACAGGCAATATCTCAATAAATGGTGTTCATGTATAGGAATTTTGGGAAGAGGGGTCGCAGAGCAGGTCACTTGCCTACTACATTGGTCTTGATTACTAGCTTTTACTGTTTGTTTAATTTTAGTTTTAGTGCAAGCGATTTTTTAGCCTAGTTTTCAATATTTTGGTCATGTCATCCTGATTATTTATACGTCTAGTCTCGGCGGAAAGTTTGTTCCATAGGTCGGCTGTTTTGAATTTGACGGAGTGTTGGAATTTTGTACAATTTATCTGTCTCGGCACAGCCAGGACGGGGCCTGTGAACAATCTTGTTTCTCTCGTTTGAGTTTCTAAGAATCTTTCATCGTTTGCCCTTAGGTAGGCCAGTTTTAGTAGTTGGTACTCTCGCCTGTCTGATAGATAGGTTATGTTGAAATTTTTGTGTAGTAGGTGAGTAGGTACAAGTGCTTTGGATTTGTAGCATATTCTGAGTGCTCGATTTTGACACCTCTGAAGTTCGGTGGTTAGTGTTGAGTGTGTGTTGTGGATCAGAGCCCCACCGTATTCTAGAAAAGGTAGTACTTTGGTCTTATATATTATGGCAGCTTGATTTTTTGACAAGTATTTGCGAATGTGCGAGAGTATATACATTTTGTGGTTGGCCTTGCTTATCATTGAGTTTATATGTTTCGTGTAAGTTAGGGATGGGTCCAGTGTTATCCCAAGGTAGTTAAAGCTTGTTACTTGTTCAAGTGCCTGATTATTGACATTTAGATTAACATTCCTTAGTTTGGAAAGATTGTTTTTGCTTCCAAAAACCATAATTTTAGTTTTCTTTGTGTTTAAGGTTAGTCTGTTTTTGTTGCACCAACTTAGTAAGGTTGTCAGATCAAGTTGCATTTTTGTTTCCATGTTTTCCATTGATTTATCAGATAGGTAAAGGACAGCATCGTCAGCATACAATTTTAGTTGGCTATTTGGGATAGCCTTTTCAAGGCTGTTTATATATGTCAAAAAAAGAAGTGGCCCGAGGATGGAACCTTGCGGGACACCTGTGGTTATTAGTTGAGGTTGGGAGGTGCTATTGTTTGCCTTTGTTACTTGCGTGCGTTCTGTTAGGTAGTCTTTTATCCAGTTATGTGTATTGTGATCTATACCCAGGTTAGTTAGTTTCTTAAGGAGAATGTTATGGTTTACAGTGTCAAAAGCTTTGCACATGTCTATGAAGATAGCGAGTGTAGGTAGTTTATTGTTAACATTGTTTAGGATATCGTCTGTGAAGTCTGCTGCTGTTTGAGATGTAGAATGGTTTTTCCTGAAGCCTCCTTGGTTGACTGAGAGTAGGTTATTGTATTCAAGGTGAGTTATTATACGTGAGTGGATTATTTTGTCTAGAATTTTACCGGGTAATGGGAGTAGTGATATGGGACGTAGGCTGCCAGCTGTTTTGTCAAAGTTTGGTTTGGGTATGGGGATGACTATTGCATTTTTCCAGTCACTGGGGAAGGTAGAGGTTGAGAGAGTGAGGTTGAAGATGTAAGTTAGTTCATTAGATAGATAGAGGAAGCAGTGTTTCAACACTTTGGTGTTTAAGCCATCAATGGCAGATGATTTAGTGATGTCTATGTTTTTCACGAGATCAACCACTTCCTCGTTTGTAATCGTTATTTGGTTCATTTCAGGTGGCATTACAAAGTTTTCATCGTCCCAGTCTCCAGTAAAGTTATCAGCCAATCTAGCCCCTATACTCGTGAAAAAATTGTTGACATGATCAGCCATGTCAGATTCACCAATTCGCTCACCAGTTTCGTTATTTATTAACTTGATTTTATCTGGTCCCTTACTCTCGGGCAGTAGCAGGCCAATCTTCTTCCAAAATTTGTTAACATCATCATTATTGTGTTGTTGAATAAAGTTTTTTTTTGCTCTAAAGATGATATCTTTGGTTTGATTTCGTAGCTGTTTTGCATGCTGCCAGTCAGTGTCTAGCTTTGTAGTTTGTGCGTGTCTCCAAGCTCGGTTTTTTTCGGTTATTGCCTCTATGACTTCTTCGTTTAACCAGGGTTCGTCACGATGACGTATCTGTTGGAATTTTTTAGGGCAAAGACGATCGAGTATAGTCTCAATTTGTTTTTTCATAAATTGCCAAGCTACGTTAGGGTCTTCTAGTTCATATATTCTATCCCAATTTATTTGTGATAGGTTTTCAATCATTTCCGTTTCAGTGTACTTTCTGTACGATCTGGCAAAAAATTGTTTGGTGTGGAATATGTCCTTATCTTTCTTTTTCGTAATGTATATTGCTGAGTGGTCACTCAGGCTAATGTCAAGCAACCCGGAAGATTTTATGTGCCCAATGTTGGTGAATAACAAGTCAATCATGTTATTAAAGCGTGTCGGTTCGGTAATTTGTTGTTTCAGGCCAAGTTCTGCTTCTAGTGCCTTGAGTTTTTTGGTTTCTTCACATCTATTGGCTAGGTAATTTATATTGAAGTCGCCTAGTATTGTCATTTCTGCTTTATACTTCGCTTTTAGAATACTCGCTTGCTCAAATAGGGTATCAACAAAATTGTCAACACTACCATGGTTGGGTCTGTAGACCACGCAGATCAGGTGATCCGCTTGCTGCTCAATCTTAATAAGTGCCCAGAGTAACTCATTATCCTTTGTACTGTGGTTGTGTTCATGTAGTACCTCTACTTCTAGACTATTTTTGACAAACATACCAACTCCCCCGCCAATCTTAATTTTCCCGTCGGGGTTTTCCCAGTGTCTATCGTTTCGGAATAATCGGTATCCATCGATGGAAAACAGGTTTGAGTCATTTGCCTTCGTAAGCCAGGTCTCTGACATAGTAAAAATTTGTACCCCTGTGTTCTTAATATTTAGGCTAGTTAAGTCACTCTTATTTTTCAGACTCTGTAGATTGGCGTGGGCCAGATGGAGACCCTTTCCCAGGCTTCCCAGTTTCCTATCCATCCTGTATTATATGATTATGTGTCATCATGTAGAACGTACCTATCACTTGAAGTTGTGCATTGGGCACTTGCCCAGGTGTGTGCGAGCCCATCTCAATTTCCCCTGAGAGTCAGGAGTGTTGGGATAGACAGTAGTTCCCTCCAACGGTATCTGACTATTTTGATCAATAAATGTAGTGTAAAAGGTAACTTACAGTTTTGGCGATCAATGAGTCAGGTATGCTTCAGGTCTAATTTGTGCGTTTTCTCCAGTGCGTCATAGCAGGGAGTGTGGTGCGTGCAAAGCGAGTATGTACAGTTAACCACGTGCTGCGTAGTGCGTTCTGCGTGTTCAGGTACTTCGGGTCTGTGATAGGGATAAGACATATAGGCATGAATTCACAGAAGCATGATACATTTGAAACAAGTCCAAAGTTTAATTACTGGGACAGTGAGCATGATTTACCACATTCATTTACTGTCGGCTCCAGTTCTCGTGTCTACCACAAGAGGGTTTGGCATTAGGGACTAGTACTCAGAACTTCCTACATGGTTCAACAATTCTCAAATTTTTAAGGGAGAGGGTTAAAGGGGGGGGGGGTCATACTTGCGAAGTGATCATGTTGTACACTGTCAGTGATAGTTAATTTTATTTTTAATTTACAGGCGATATAATTGGGGCAATTCATGGAGTATCTAGACTCGTAGTTTCAGGGTTCAACTTGGTAATGAGTAGATATGTTATATGTTACAAGATAATTTATGGCAGTGAAGGTCAGTACATGGGTAAGTCATTCGGAATGGTCTTGGATCGTCAAGGATTGTTTTTGTCGAGTGAGGTCATGGTCTCGTAGGTGTGACTCACTAGGGTCATGATTAACCACGTCCCCAGTGAGGCACCCACGGCCATCCCCAAGTTTATGCAAGCACGGTTGCTGACAGTAGGTCTCAGTTGCATGTCAGGTGGATGTTGTCTGGAATAGTATGGACAATATTGCGGGCAAATTTATCTTTTGTCGTTGCTGTGTAGTGAATACCATCGGTAGTTGTCCCACTATATCTATGTCCCATTTTACCGTGCCTTGACTTATGCACCTGCTGGTGCATATGAGGGGTGAAAATGTTCTCAAGTCGGTTCAGAGATTGGATGGCTTCATTTGTCTGTATTGCAGCTGTGTTCAGTGCCTTCTGGTCGTCTAGGTAAGGTTCACCCTGGGTGTTGTATAGCTTGTATGAAAGCCCAATAAACTCACAGATGACTACAAGTTTTGCATACTTTTGAAGAGTTAGCTTTGCCCCACCCAGTTCAGACATAAGGTGATTTACAATGTCAGTAGTCGATTCGTAATTGGGTACTATGTTGCGTGCTGCTAGTTTTGTTGAACAGTTGTTAACTCCTGCAGACAGATAAATGATATCATATTTATGCCTTCGTTGTAGGGTGGGTATAGCTTTGCATGTCACATCGTCTATTTTGGCTCCTCTAAAGCACAGTACATCCATGGTAACGTTTGTGATATTTTGGCACTCCAGCTGGTAGTCCAGTCTAGTCTTAAAGCCAGCGATCCGTGAATCACCAAGCAGCAAAACTCTAAACATTTTAAGTGGGTGTCGCGGCTTGGGATAGAAATGGGGTCAATAAGCCTATACACATCAGCAAGTTCAGTCTGTACTTACAAGGTGTCCTTGATTTCTTTTAGTATTTCACCCATAACGTTACTATAGCCAGTTTTGGTCACTTTCGGCGTGTCCATGTGGCGGAGGTCGAACAGCGTGTAGCCGCACCCGTAGACGGGGTCGCGGGTGGCTTCGTAGAACTTCGTTGCTCCGGTCTGCAGTATGCGATCACGTATCCACTCGTTCTGTTCCAGCTTGAGGTTTATAACCTCTTTCAGTTGTGCTCTTTCAATCGTTTTCCAAGATTGCTCCCTGCGTATACGTCTTGTGATATTTTTGATCGTGTACGGGTTGTGCGTGTCTTGAATCAGTTTGAAACTCGCCTTGTCATTATGATGCCAGGCCATGCGCAGCGCAAATACTTGTTCTGCGCTGGTGCCGCTTATATCATTGACAACATCTTTAACGTTGCTCGGGTACAAGTTTGACAGTGGGCTTAGATGATCCTGGAAAAAGATTGAGTCGCTTATCAGCACTGTGGCAGCTCTCTCTGGTGTGATGTCTCATGGTAGGTCTTGGAAGTTGTCTGGGCTATATAATTTTCCGTCGATGGCGACCGATCGTCCGCGGATCTTGACATCGAGTAGGCCGCACCTTCTCGCGGCTTCGGCGATCAACTGTGCCTCTTTCTTGTCTTTCAGCTCGTCATCGGTTAGATCTTCGTAGATAGTGACCTTGTCGTATCGGGTTCCCTTCAGGTTCTTTTTCAATCCGAAGATTTCTGAAATCTGCTGTTTACATAGCATCTTTACCTTGATGGGTCTAGGCCACGTTGGTTTGTTGACATTTGCAGCTTGTTGTTGTTTTGGTTTGCCGACACGAAAGGCCCCTCCTGTCATTGTAAATGAGAAACTTACTTTGAGTTCACGAAACAAACTAGACATAATCTCATGCATCTGCTCTCCAAAAGTTTCATCAACTCCTTTGAATATCAGATTTAGGTGTCTTGTTTGCTTATGAGTTTGATCGATGTGTGTTTTAACTTCCGTGACCTCAGTTTTGACTTCTTCACATAGGCTCTCTATGTGTGCTATCCTGGCTACGTTACCCGTGCATTCGCTAACATGGGTTGACAGTTTAGTGTCTAGGGCTTCGATCTTTCCTTTATTCGCTTGCGTGTCTTGGATTATTTTGTCTACCTTGGCGGAGAGGCCGTCATTGCTGATTTTCATATAGCCCAGCTGCTGTCGCATCTCCGTGATTTGGACCTTGATCCAATCGAGGGAGGATGCAATCGAGCCAGGTTGGTCGGGCTTGTCAAGTTGGCCTGTTGCCATGGCTGGTGTTGTTTGTGTATAGTCAATGTGCGCTTGGTTACTCAATGTATTATCGCCCTTCTGCCCAAATGAGTTTTTCCTGGCTGCTCTCTCACTTGTTAAGCGTAGTTCCATGTGATCTGACATAAGTTATCAGTCCAGGTAGGTTAATGATCCTTTACGTCACTTATTTAGTTGAAAACATGGTTTAGATCCGTGCAAAAGTCAGGTCGTTGTCGGAGCTCTCAGTCCCCCCGTGCGTCAACCAGCCATGTAACCAGCCTTGTCCATACAACACTGGTTACCCTCTCCCTATTACACCTCTTACCCACAGGAAGCTAGACAATACTCCTTTGGTACAAAATTCTCATCGCTAAGTGCCTTTAAAAGTATCAAGGAAAAACAGCGAATTTGATTCACATGGAAGGACGCACCTGGTCTATAATTCCAGATAAGATCAATCATCTTTGTTTTGAAAAACCTCCCTTGTTTAAAAAAAGCAACCAGGGACTGCATCTACCTAAAGACGTCACACGTAATCGAACGCGATCAACGAGCTCTCGTTAAATGTGTCGTCCGTGGAGGTCTCCTTCGTTGGGACTGTTGTCCCTAAGGAGAGTTACAAATGAAACGAGCCCCAGGGGGCTGTTGAATAAAGTTCATTCGTTTCTGTTGCTGCTCTGAACGATACGATAACTAACGATAAACGACATCTTGGACGATGTTTTCCATTCAGTGTTGTATGGACAAAAGAGAAGATATTCCTCAAATGAAAGTATTTGTATATAACACCGTCTAAGACCTTTAGGTTACTCTTATTATCAATACATCTTATGCTTACAGCACATTATTTTATACAACACTAAGACCCCAAAGACAATTCTAGGATATTTTTGGTCGTTTGTAGTTTATTCAACGGCCTCCAGTATCCTATGTAAATGTTCTGTGCTCTGGCAGGGGGATGTTGAATAAAGTTTGTTCATTTCTGATGCTGGTCTGAACGATACGATAACTCCAACGATATACGACATCCTGGACGATGATTTCCATTCAGTGATGTATGACAAAAGAAAAGATATTCTTCAAATAAAAGTCTTTGTATATAGCACCTTATAAGACCTTTAGGTTGTTCTTATGGCCAATACATCTGGGGCCTGTTTAATAATCTAGGATCGTACATGTAGACCCTTTTCTGTATGCCATAGAGACCAAGGATCAATATGGGTCAACTTTATTCAACACTTATGGACGGCCTTATAGATGGCTAATACTGCGAACAGGCTTCAAAAATACTAAACGATAACCCTTGTTCGAGGTACAGAGAAGAGTCTCTATGTATGAGCCTAGATCATTAAACGGGCTCCTGATGCTTACAGCACATTATTTTATTACAACACTATGGCAACAAAGACAATTCTAAGAAAAAAAAAAGTGTCGTTCGTAGTTTTTTTCGGCGGCCCACTGGTAGATATCAGTAAACTTAGCTATGATACTCAACATCTAGGTGTCACAGACAGGTTCATAATGTGCACGAAGGAAGAGATAGCCAGAATTGTTGATACTTGATTTAAACACAGCAAGGGTAAATGGCTGTTAAGGGCCAAGCCTTACTGAGAGGTGTATAGGAACACAAGTGAATATATATGTATCATTGAGAGGCACTTAGAAATAACTATGATAGGTTAAAAGACTGTATTTGTGCACCTGGGACCTGTTTCACTAGTCTCGTGACATGTCTGTGACACCATACAGACATTGGGGTTGTCTAGTTTTGTGACAACACAAGTAGCTGCCCCTAGGAAAAGACAGACCCCAAACATAAGAATTAAACAAATCTACACATCATGGACCTGTTTCACTAGTTTCGTGACAAAAGTGTTAGACAGACATGAAAAGTGGCACCAACAGTGCATGCAAGAACGGACAAAATGAAGTCTCATGTTTAGTTTGTATGAAACCGGACACACCATCTAGACGCCATCTAGACATGTCACAGAACTAGTGAAACAGGTCCCTGATATGAAAGTGTTGTTAATTTATGCTTGTCTGTATTTTTATATAGCGTCCATTTCTGTTGTTGACGCCAGCGTTGAAGATCGTCCGGAAACGGATGAACTTTTGTAACGTCCAAAAAACATACCTGAATTTAAAAAAAAGAAAAAAAGTGGTCACTGACCATGCCAGGGACTGCCTCCCCTGAGGATGATCTCGGAGGAGATTGATCACCAGCTCAGAGGAGTGTGAACCCTGTCATTTATCGCCCCACCGTGGCATGGACCTTGGTATTACCCGGCCCTAGCTTCTCTAATTAACGCCATCCCAATTTACTAGCTCTGTGCTGTAATGTGTCCTTTATTACCACCCACCCACCCCCACCACCACTGTGCTGTGACAGGCGAGTGTATTAAGTGACCAGGGGGCTGTTGAATAAAGTTCGCTCGTTTCTGGTGCTGGTGTAAACACTCCCTATGTGTTTTCTGTGGACACTTTGTATGAGGTGGATATGTCTGTATGCTCCGTGTATGGTGATACACACTCCCTATGAGTTTTCTATGGACACTTTGTATTAGATGGATATATCTGTATGTGCCAGGTATGGTGATACACACTCCCTATGTGTTTTCTATGGACATTTTGTATCAGGTGGATATATCTGTATGCTCGGGGTATGGTGATACACACTCCCTATGTTTTTCTATGGACATTTTGTATCAGGTGGGTAATAAAAAGAAAGCAATATTTGAGGCTGCATCTGGACCCTCCCTCTGGATAAACACATAATGTTGCTGTCAGTTAAAATAACTGAGGCTCTTTGGTGATGAAATACGAGAAAACTGAATCTGACAACTCAGAATCGGAGACTGCTCGACCCTGGTCAGATTCATTTCCGTTTAAGGACACAACCACTGCAAGGTCAAGGTCATAGATCTGCCAATGTCAATGATTCACCTTGAAAGGTCACAGGTCATGAGCTCAGGGGGCCATCTATCGGATAAAGATGGAATTAGAGATTTATTGGTTCTGAATGCAGGGAGAGTTAAAGACAAATGCGGGTACGTATTGCACTGTCCCCTGTGTAACACTGGTGCTGCCATCTGGTTTCATGAAAATATCGCAGTTTCCCATAGACACCACTAGATAAGCACTTACATTTTCAGATGGCCTTCACATAGAAATAAGCATGGTGACATGGTATTTTTTTAGCATTTCTCATTTGTATATGTTCTCAACTATCATAATCCAGAATCATTTGAAGATAGCAATAGAACATCAGTGTCATCTAAAAGGAAAGTCTAAATATAGCAGTTACCATAGACATCAATAGTTAAGCACATGTATACATTTTCAGATGGCCTTCCCACAGAAGTTAGCATGATGACATGCAAATTTTGTTGCATTTTCTCTTTCATGATATATGGAACTTATATTATCCTCAGTTATTTGCAAAAATCAATAGAATTTAGAAATCACCCAACTACCAGCATTTGTCTTTAAGTTTCTTTTGTGACTGGATCAAGCAACAGAGTACCATAGATACCCAGGGACGATGTGGGTCAACTTTATTCAACACTTATTGAAGACAAATGGATGGCTAATACTGTCCTAGCAAACAGACTTAAATGTCAATAAAGGATAACCCTTGTATGGCGTACAGTAAAGGGTCTTCATGTGCGATCCTAAAGACAGGACTTCTCGCGGTGCCTCTGTACAGAGTGAACGCCTGGAGCCTCACGTGTTGGTAAGGTTGTGTTGTAGCACCTTTCAACGTTGAAGAGACCAGTATCTCTTCCCGCACTAGTTGGTGCCCCGAAGTACCAACAAATTGTAACTGGAAATACCGTAATAAAAGTTTGGTATATAGAAACAGTCCGGAGTCTGGTTTTGTCTTCGTAGTTAAGCGGTAGGTAGTAGATTCTGCATATCCCTGCCCTTTCCAGCAGGTAAAGCCGAACCCACCTGTACTGGCACAGTAAGTACAGGGTAGCGACTGAAGTCTCGGAACCTCTGGTCGGCTGACGATCATGGGAAGTGGTAATACACTCCCAGTGACTAGAGGATACGCTACATTATTAAACATTATCCCAGTACTTGTGAGGTGAATACTCTACTATGTGTAACCTTTGTACCTCCGCCCATACATAAACCTTCACTTATCATTTGCATTCACTCATCTGTACCAAGGTTACTTAAATTTTTCTGAAAACCCCTTTTTGACAAACTGTGACACAGCCAAGTTGACAGGACAAAGATTTGAAAATACATCTCCTAGCCTTATCAATATTCTGCAGTTTATGTTGTTCAGTTTTTCCTGGAAGAGGTTTTGTTGTGAACCATCGGACCAACGGACAGGCCGACCTAAAAAAGTGTAAAAATTCTGACCTTCTATAAACTCAAGAACAAAGATATGTTCCTTATAGTCAGGTTCATTATCTAGATAATTTAGGTTTGTTGGGGTTTGACGGGGATTTTGAAACATTTTCGGAAAGCTTAGAACCCCTAGATTTCAAAAATCGATGTTTAAAAATTTTCACGCCAATTTTTTGCAGCCATCTTGGATTTTTCAAGATGGCCGACATTTTTTACTGGTTTCAACCAAATAGACCTGCTTTTTCATTATATATTTACTAAAATGACATGAAATTAACATTTATGACTGAAAACCATCTGAACTACTCAGCCATTTGCATTATGTCATATATCGGCCATTTTGGATTCCAAGATGGCTGCCAAAATGCCATGGGGGATCTAAAAACCCTATATTTCTACAATTATTGCCTGATTTGCAAGTGTAATACCTCTACTTAAGGGTTTTATTATATGAGGCAGATAAACTATAAGACCGGGCACCCAATGCTTGCGGCACATTCTGAGCTTTTGATCTGTCAAGTACATGCTACTAAGTTGGAGAATAATTGACACATATATATATATTAAAAAAAGTGATAAAAAGTTCAAGAATCTCTGAACACAGCTCCAGTAAACGCAGCTTATCACTACCAATCTTATCCAAGTCCAAAGACTGTACTTAATGAATGAGAATTTTAAGTGTCCCACTTATTGACTTTTGACCTTTGAACTCAGATATGACTAATGTGACTTTATGTGCTCATCTATGGACCTTAATGGATTAATAATTTAAACTTTACTTGAAAAAGGCTACTCTTGCCAAAACGTTGTACATAGTTGTTTACACCAAATAAAGCCATCACCTAAAAACCGAATTGGGCAGCTGAGTTGTATTTGTTTAAAACCATCTGGAAAAATTTACAGATATTTATTAATTCTGGGTTGTGAATCTCACCCAATATGACGTTATTAATAAATGAAATAAATCACCAAATTATCCATTCTACCTTCACGGCCGTGGAGTATGGGTTCTTAACGTTAAACCTATGGAGAAAACTTTAACTAAAGACTAAACATCCGCATAACACTCAGGGGGATAATAGTGTAGGTTAAAATGGAGGTTAAAATTCCATCTGTGATACAACACTAGTCCAGCCAAAGGGCACGCAGGTAAGAACCCAGAATCATTACTGCAATTAGGGCAGGCAGGTAAATGTCAATACGCATGCGTAATAAGCCCTGAGGTCCCTGCAATTACAGTAATGGCCGAACGGAACAGCATTCACCTCTACCTGTACTGACAATAACAAATGTATGCCAACCCGACGTTTACACTCGACGACTAAATATGTGGAGACTGTAGATCATCTAGCCAATAGTCGTCAGGTGGTGCCCTAACCCGGCGTTTAGGGGGTGCGTCCACCAACCACGACAAGGCTGCGACAACGGCTTTCCGACAAGGTCCACGACAGCTCTACGATTGGAAAGCCTGTCGTAGCCTTGTCGTGGTTGGTGGAACATAGTTCCCGACAAGAGGCTACGACAAGGCCCCGACAGGCTGCGACACGAAGCTTGTCGGGGGCCTGTCGGAGGCCCTCCGACAAGGCCACAACAATATCGAACATGTTCGATTTTCGCTACGACTGGACCTTTGTCGTAGAGTGTTGTGGTGTCCTCGATATCACTGTCGTAGTGTGTCGGAACCATGGGCGCTTTTTTTACGGAAACCGGCAACGTCTACGACACGCCCCGACACCGCTGTCCCGACAATGCTCTTCTCACGACAAGGCTGCGACAAGGCTGCGATTGGAACTTTCATGTCGGCACTTGTCGTAGCCTTGTTGTGGTTGGTGGACGCACCCTCTAACACTAGAACACTAGACGACTAAATATGTGGCGACTGTAGATCATCTAGCCAATAGTCGTCAGGTGGTTTCAGTAGTTTCAGGACCTGTTTCAGTAGTTTCGTGGCATTAGGCCTAGACAGACATCAACAGCGGCACCAACAGTGCAAGCAACAGGTTTGATGTCAAATATCAGCGGATCAGAGCAGCCAATTTTCTTCATATTTGAAACGATTATAGGTTATATGTATCCCTTACTCATGTTAAATGTCATTGCTTGAAATTGTCTAATACTTTTGAAACCGGACACACCATGTTTGGGTCCTGCCTTGCCCTAAGTGCCGTGACTTGTATTGACATGTCTGTATGGTGTCACAGACATGTCATGAAACTACTGAAACAGGTCCCTGGTGTTTGCACAAGACAACTTAAAACGTGACGACTGTAGATCATCTAGCCAATAGTCGTCAGGTGGTACCCTAACCTGAAGTTTACCCTAGACAACTAAAAATGTGACGACTGTAGATCGTCAGCCAATAGTCGTCAGGTGGTGCCCTAACCTGGTGTTTGCAGTAGATGACTAAATATGTGGAGACTGTAGATCATCAGCCAATAGTCGTCAGGTGGTGCCCTAACCCGGTGTTTGCACAAGACAACTTAAAACGTGACGACTGTAGATCATCTAGCCAATAGTCGTCAGGTGGTACCCTAACCCGGTGTTAACACTAGATGACTAAAAACATGACGACTGTAGATCATCAGCCAATAGTCGTCAGGTGGTACCCTAACCCAGTGTTTATACTAGATGACTAAATATGTGGAGACTGTAGATCATCAGCCAGTAGTCGTCACATGGTGGCATGACCCGGCGTTTACACTAGACGACTTAAAACATGACGACTGTAGATCGTCAGTTGGTGCCCTAACCTGGTGCTTGCAGTAGATGACTAAATATGTGGAGACTGTAGATTGTCAGCCAATAGTCGTCAGGTGTACCCTAAACCCAGTGTTAATACTAGATGACCAAATATGTGGAGACTGTAGATTGTCAGCCAATAGTCGTCAGGTGGTGGCATGACCCAGCGTTTCCACTAGACGACTAAATATGTGACAACTGTAGATCATCTAGCCAATAGTCGTCAGGGCCCTGTTGCTCCTGTTTTTGTGGTATCGCTAGCTGTAATCGGGTCACAATTTTATTTTTACGATTACTTTAACGGTCCGACTGAAAAAGCGTTGCTCATGTTATATCTGATCGTATCCTTATATTCCCGCGGTATCGCAATTTTGTACCTTGCGATAGCGATACAACAATTCAGGGGCACATATTGGATGAGACAGGGGAAAATTAATTAGTTCTTTAATTAAATACAGATGGCATCACAGTTAAAACTGATCTGACACCTGGTGGTGAGGATCGCTATTTCCTATAGGTAGAAGAACAAGTGGCGGGGGTCAGTGGTGCGACCATGGATCGTTATTTGAAATATCAGATAAGGCTGTATTTAACCCATAGCGATATGATCCGCAGTGCTGTGAAGGTCCGCGTAAAAAGTATCACAAAAAGCATTATTTTACGCGACGATGCGCCTATGCGATTACGACGCGATCCGCAAAATCATGGGAGCAACGTTCAGGCCCTCGGATCGCTATTCTGCGATCCGCAGCTCTGTCGTAATCCTGGAGCAACGGGGCCCTGTTGATGGCTTAACCCTGCATTTACACCAGATGACTAAATGAGTAACAACTGTAGATCATCAGCCAATAGTCATCAGGTGGTGGCAATGTCCACTGCAAAAGTCGTCGACCTTTAAGTACAACCGAGCATTTACAGTGACGACTATGAGTTTTCACAGAATCACCGCCCATGTAGACGACTTATTCAAGGCGGCTTGAAATAGTTACCGGTGTCAGAGCATGTCCAATAGTCGTGATGTGGTGCAGAATTGAGTAATATGATATAATCGGACGATCTGCAGTCGCCATGCACTTGGCATTAATATTAGACGACCATTTTACTTCTGAAAGTCGTTAAGTTGTACTAAATTCAAGAATCGCCGCCTATCATTTTACAGCTGAATGTTGTCAGGAGGTGCAAAATGTCAGAATCGTCTAGTGTAAACAGCGGGTCTGGGGTTTTCAAATGATCTCTGCCGTTTCTGTTGGCCAATGGAAACAAGGTTATATCAAAATGAATAGCATATATTCAATGGCTATGGATCGAGTGCAGTTTTGATTTTATCTCACTGATCATTGGCTGACGATTGTGGCATCATCCCCCATTGAGTATTTTCCCAATACTCCACTGGCGTTGAGTACGGGTTCCAAGTGTTAACTCTATGAGAAAAATACCAGAGGTGAGAAAATGACAAAGACTACAACGGTCATTGTCTCTAAACCTTCGTCATAATGAAAAATGTCCAGTTTCAGGTAAAACAGGAAGTAGAAATGTCACCTAAGCAATCTAATTGCCTCGTTTATCAAATGTCAGATATTGGGACAAGTTTTCATTAAAATAAAAATCCCATATTTCATCTGTTATCAATGTTAGTATTTCTACCTGTTTTGTTAACATGGCTTCAAGTGAATGAACTATGATGAGCCTAAATATTAGAGCCATAACCTTTACAACATGCATACATGGAGTAATCAGGAGTGTGATAAAAGCACATATGAGACAATTATTCTACTCCTAATAAAAAACCATCATTGATTTAACAAAGGCAAATTTTATGTGGCATGCCATGACATAAAGTAAAATTTATGTGCCTCGAGAAATAAAAAAAATTGATCAATCAGTGATCAGGAATTATTCACCTGTGTAAATAGTTCCGGCCGCAGAGCAGAAATTCTGACAGCTGTAAAACATGGACGGAATCGAGTCAGTCCTTCCTGATATCATAAAGTCATGGAGACGGGGTAGGATAAATATGAAACCGACCTCGAGTTGGATGTGTCAGTGTCTATGCCACTCTGGTCAGGTCTGTTCCTCACTATGCTCAGCTCACGCTTCGCGTTGTAATACACGACCTTCCCGTTGTGACGTAAACACTGACAAGTTTAACTCTCGTTCGGTTTCTACTAATTATGAGATCCACGACCATGAATCCTCTTTCCTAAGAATGTAATTTTGTTTCCTGTTGATATGAATTTTTTTGTTTTTGATAAATTTCTTTATTGACATAAGTAGTTTACAACTTCTGAAGAATTTGAGAGTTTTAGAGCGTTGTGCCAATGAAGTGACCACGACATCAGCTGCTAGCATGGCAACTGGTTTTCATTACCAGGCCTACCCTTTCAAAAATAAGGCATCACTACATTATGAATGAAGGCATCACTACATTATGAATATCATATATTGAGAAACGATGTAAAATCGGTATTGTTGTAGGATGAACCTTCCCACTTCAGAATGGAAAAGGATGAGGAATTCTGTACGAGGTGGAGACTTAGAGATGAGGAGTATGCTCTTCCCATCTCCTAAAGCTCATTACACATCTACCGATTTTGGAACATTCATATACCTTTGTCGAATATACCTGAGTGTTTGAGCATGACCAGTAGTGGCCAGGTGGTGCCAAATTGCATAATCAGACTTAATCAGACGTTCTGCAGTCACCATGCGCTTGGCGTTTACATCAGACGACTTTTAGACTTTTATGGCTAAAAGTTGTCAGGTTCAAGAATTGCCACGTATAATCGCCAGGAAAGTCGCCAGGATAGATGGTTGCCAATCTATGTGGTCAGTGGACTGTAATATGGTCACAGGCAGTCATTGGTCAGTTAGTACTGTATCGTGATTGGTCAGTGAGTGAGCCAATGGCTGCGTAGTAGGGCCAAGGTTACTGTTTGTACCGCCCCCTCCTATCTGTATATATGTGGAGGCTTTATATGTGATTAAACAATCTGTTCTAGACCTTGTAACTATACCTCGTGTGTTCTAGTTGATTATTTTTTCAGGTTCTAAACAAGGCTATTATAGCCTCAGGACTTTACAGTGGGATTCACAAGTATGGACTAATGTACCTAAAGCCTGATGCCCATCTACCGATTCAGGGTTGAGCAATTAGTTCCCAAATCGTATAGGAGTCGGTGAACTTGTCGCAGGCAAATTATGTAACCCTTCTCTCGACCGGCGGACATTGAGGAGATGGGGTGGTGGATATTAGCCCTAAGCAAATCGGTCTACTAATCGTTGGCTCACCCTTGCCTAGCTGTCCTACATCTACCGACTACTGCCGACTCTGTTAGGATGTCTTGGGTGAGACCAATTACCGTCCGTTTGTCACCGACAAAGGTACATGAATGTTCCGAAATCGGTAGATGGGCATTGGGCTTTAGACGGGTGTATTTCACACCTTTCCCCTAGTCTCAGACAATTCTCTTTTGGTACAAAATTCTCACCAGAAAGTTATTTTACCAATCTCAAGGAAGAATGGCGAATTTGATACAAATGGAAGGACACACATTGTACAGACTGGACGCACATTGAAACCAGCCTTTCAGGCTGAGTACGTTACTCCCCAATATAAATAAATGTTTAAAAAAATTAAAATCTTAGACAAAGTAACAGTAAACACTCACCCTGGGTCTCAAGTAATTTTGATGTGCAGGGTGTGAAAAATATGTAACCCTACTTGCAGGCTACCTATTGGCTCGGTGGGGTACTTAGCTGGTGACTCAGCAGTGGGTCCATTTGTCTCACGGAAATGACCCTGTGAAGCCGAATGCCCATCTACAGATTTAGGGTTGAACGATTAGTTCCCAAATCGTATAGGAATCGGTCACCTTGTCGCAGGCAAATTACGTAACCTTTGCTCGACCCGCGGCCCTCGAGGAGAGGGGCTGGTCGGTATTAGTCCTAAAGAAATCAGTCTTCACCTACCGACATATATACGCACACTGATAAAATCGGTGTATGGTCCACTAATCGCTGGGGAGGGCAAAAACCACAACATGTCGGCGACAAAAGGAGGTGGTTCACTAATCGCTGGTTAGCCTTGCCTAGCTGTCCTACATCTACCGACTCCGTTAGGATACCTCGCCTGAGACAAATTACCCTTCGTTTGTCGCCGACAAAGGTACATAAATGTTCCGAAATCGGTAGATGGGCATTGGCCTTAAATGAGGATTCACATGGAGGGATTCATGTACCTCACAGGATATTTGCCTGAGACAAATCCTGCTGAGATGCTGTACTCTAACACAATCTCTTCGTCTGAATTTTAGGGTTCCATGTCACTAAGACATGTTTTTTCCCCTGCAATTGTTGGCGACATTTACCCCTAAAAGGAACAGAATCTCATGAGGTTTAGAACCAGTGAGGTACATAAATCTCACCGTCTGGATTCCACTTAGATTTCAAACGTGTTTCAAATAGAAATCTCATGGAATTCTGTACCTTGTTAGGGATAATTGTCGCTGACAATTACATGAGGAAAAGGCTTGTCTCAGGGAAATCACAAGGAGATTCTGGACCATAAGAGAATCTCAGCAGGATTTGTCTCAGAAAAAAAACACTTTAAGGCTTTACAAACGACTGGTTCATTCCAACTTCAATCATATTCTGAGAGACGCTCTTCTAGATTGCATACTCGGTCGGCAGTGGGCTTATATCGGATTCACCAAATGACCAGATAAATTTTAGACCTGTTTAAAATCAAAATCTCTTACCATTCTGTTAGGTTTAATTGGCACCCCTCTCATAAGATCTCACACTCTCTAAGTCGTAATCTGTACAAGGTTCTCACTGCGCACTATGGGAGAAGAATTCTTAACGAACTATGCTTAGAGCCTTGAGAATCCACTGGCACACAGTATTCCCGCTAGGCAGGCCAGTGGATTCTCAAGGCTCTAAGCCTAGTTCTTTAAGAATTCTTCTTCATAGAGCGTAGTGACAGTACAGAATACCACTTAAAGAGTGTGAGATCTTATCAGAGGGGTGCAATTGTCGCCGTTAATTGCAGGAAAAGGTTTTGAGAAATGGAGCCCTGCCATTACGGAATCTCAGTAGGATTTGTCTTAGAAAAAATACCCTCTGCGATACATGAATCCCACCCTCGACTTTATATTCTCCTTTGCCTGTGACACAAAGGAGTGCGTGTATTCTTTGGCAGTATTGTAGCAATAAGCTGATTGCTATTTTCAAAAGATTAATGTTTTTTAATACCTTTACAATAAATGCTCATCCAAATGAACAGAAAATGTCTGACAAAACATTGCATGGATTTTTGTCCCTTTTCTTATTCAGATGAACAGCTGGTTTTTCATTTCATAACGTATCATTTTTAATCTCTGCACATTTCACAAACAATAAGGCGTAGAGTTACCACTTACGATGCAAAGCTGGGTATTAAAATATTTACCACAAAGACACAAACTAATGGCCAAGGCAAAAGTATTTCTCTCGGATTTAGATTTTTGTTGTAAAATCTGTTTTGTGTTTCAAATCCTTTATCTGTTCTGTACAAAATACGGGTTTTCCAAGAATAATCCACCTTCTGGATTTTTTGAACTAGCTCCAGTGTCTGACAGCATCGCTCTATGACTGTTTTCCACGAAGAAATATGTAAATTCTCCCTAAAACCGTGAGCTTCAAAGATGAAATCAAAGCATGTTGATTCTGTCGGTCGTTGACCGAGTCGGTCGACCACCGGCTTTTTTGCATAATTCACACTATGTTTATATTTTGTTCATTCCCCTGAGGTTTGCGCGAAACTTCGCGGTTTTAATTTTCTTTACTTCTTTCTTTATGTTTCTGATGATGTTTATGATGTTCATGTTGATCCTGTGAAAGACTAATGTAACCCTTAGGGGGTGCGTCCACCAACCACAACAGGGCTGCGACACACGCCGACAAGAAAGTTCCAATTGCAACCTTGTCGCAGCCTTGTCGTGAGAAGGGGGGCTGTCGTGACCCCTTGTCGCAGCCTGTCGGGAAGTGCACGCTCCACCTAAATATTCTATCCTAGATCTCTGCGACAACCTCCCGACATGCCACGACACGCCACGACACGGCTCCAAAATCGAACATGTTCGATTTTGTCGTAACCTTGTCGGAAGGCCCCCAACAGGCCCCCGACAAGCTTCATGTCGCAGTCTGTCGTGACCTTGTCGTAGCCTCTTGTCGGGAATTGTGGTCCACCAACCACGACAAGGCTACGACAAGGCTTCCAATCGTAGAGCTGTCGTGGACCCTGTCGGAAAGCCGTTGTCGCAGCCCTGTCGTGGTTGGTGGACGCACCCCCTTAAGCAGAACACACACATTACCTGCTACCACAGAATTTCTTATAAATCAAAAATAATCTATGTACAACTAATCAGTGAGCATTTCTCAACAGGTCTTGTTTCTATTCACAGATCTTGCGTCGGAATTGGTCATTGCCACCACCTGACCATATATTTGCTGGACGATATACTGTCGCCACGTATTTAGTCATTTAATTTATTAACCACCTAATAAGGAGTCTCCATAGGAATAGCACTGGGTGTGAGTATTTTGCTACCAGGAGATTACTGAGGCCCGTAACCTCCTGCTTCTGAAATCAGGAGGTTACTGGAAATAGTTCCCAAAATGTCATTGGGCCCCTAGCGAGCGAAATACGAACAAAAACATACAGTGACAGCAGCAGAAAATCACACAACGCCACAATCAATGTGAACTACAGAATAGTTTAAGTTTAGTGAATCAATCTGTCCCAGTGTCACCCAAACTCCATAATCTGTCAGATTACAGTTTTCAACAAGTTCCTACCTTGTTTTGTCCTATATTTCAGCGTATAATCCATCCTCCGATGACACCATGAAACCAACATGGCCAAATGATGCAAATAAACCTCACGGGCAATTTAGGAACTATATTTTTATTAACAATAAAAGGTGCATCGGTCAAGTTTCAGAAGAGCATTGAAATTATTAGCAAGGAATGGTGGTTAATAAATATAATATAAACTGGTTTCAGATAAAAGGGACCGCAATCTCCTCGGACTAGACTCTATGTAATCACCCCTCTATTGTTCGGAGATTACAACGCGTCTTGTCCTCAGAGATTACTGCCGCTTGTATCTGAAACCAGTTAATATTGTGTATGTAAACGCCAAGTATCTCTGTTTCCCTATATGTTGGAGTCCATCCGAGTCTCAGTGCCTTCTGAAAACCACCAAGTCAAATCACACAAAAGAATTCCATCTGTTTTTCTCGTGTTCTGAAGGTGGAAAGACTTGTGTTATCCGATTAGCAGTTCATACTACGTTTCCCTCGTGGTTGAACACCCACCGTATGGTTTCCCGTATCGGATTAGGTTAGCGTGCAGCAAAGGCTTCAGGCTGTTTCACTCTCTTTTTGTCTGGGAATTTTAACTCCTTGGTTTTCATCTCAAGTTTTATGCAGAGTAATATAAAACGTCAATACAAATCTGAGTTTTGGTATGGTTTTTGGATTGTCCGACATGCCGTCAAACACTTACTTTATTGTAGTTGAAATGCGCCTGGCATGTTACACATTTTTGACTTAAAGCCACAATTTACAGTGGCGCCACCTGGTGATTTTTAAATAATGTCAATCATTAGTTAAAACCGATTTATAGGGATTCATTATAATTCTACATCAGAAAATTTGATATTTTGTCCAGTTTATCAAATCTTGATAGCTAAAATAGGCCAATTTAAATTTGCTTCATTTACATTACAAATATGGTTTTCTACAATTCTTTCAAAAACAAAAAAGGTGACAAGAAATATTCTAAAATAAAATTATCATGATATTGATCTATAAATCAAAAATGTCAAAATCGGTGCCATATCGGGAAGGTGCAAAATCTTAGACATACGTCTAGACAAGGCAATTCACCACACATTGTATTGGATTTTTATCGGTGTCTAATCGCAGAAACGTGGTCAACTGCCCCGATATTAGGTGACCTTCCGACGCAATTTAGATTTTTGATCGGGAGGTGCATCGTAGACTATATCCGAGCCATATCGTAGTAGGTGGACGCCGGACCTTAGGGACAGAGAAGTGGACAAGGCAGCATTAACCCTTTAAGGACCCATGATGCCTGGAGGCATCACCACACTAAAGACCCATGATGCCTTGAGACATCATTGTCCCAATATTAACAAAAATGTTTTAACAAAGAAATAATAGAGCAATATTCATGAAATCTTCAGAAAATGTAGATATAACATCATATTTAGTATTTCTATTAAAAAGAAATAAAATATTTATGATTATGTATCATATTGCATGATTGCAAACTTGGATATCAGTTTTAACTATCATGTGCCCGTCCTGTAGCCAAACAGACTGCCACCAGCACCTGTCCTCATGTGAATATCTAGGCCCCAGGCAGCCGTCCTTAAAGGGTTAAGATAAATACATTCCAATATCATTAAGAACGATCAGATGACTAAGATAAATGATTAATAACAACCGAATGATAATTAAATGATAACTTTATTTGCTGTAAGCTGTTGTAGTAATTGTTAATATAATTGGTTTGATTAAAAGAAGTTGGTAGATATATATTAGATACACTGTTATGAATATATATTTTATATTTATAGAAGAAATAGACAGGTGGCAAAACTGATATGGAATGACATGTTGCCAGACTGGAAACCAGAATGAGCGATAACGAGGGTAAACATGCCATTCACAGCATGACTGCCATTGCATTCATTTATTGCATTCGTTGATGTACATTGTGGTACTCATGATGATAAGGTTGAAATACATCGAGATTTTATCTTTATACACACAAAAAAGAGAATTTTTTTTCATTGAAGTCATTGATGAAATTGCCACCACAGTCATGATGCTGAGAAAATAACGAGTAACATCAATAAATGTAACATGAAATTGTGATCTGTCACTCCTGGAAATGTTTGGTTGAATCTAGATATAATGTTCAACAACGTTCTGTCCTGTAAACTTTGGGGGAAGTTGCTTCCACAGTGTAAAGATTTCTAGCACAACCTCTCATGAGTTCGGTGTAGGTTCTGGATTACGAAAGGGTTTTCTCCTTTTACCCACGTTAAAACTTTCCCATATTCTATGTATGTCTTTTCCAAAAAAAAACAAGCAGCTATGAAATTCCTTATGTTGTGCACGGATAATTTTCTGGTGTTTTGAATGTTAGTTCTATGTACGTTTGAGATGTGCCAATAAACTGCTTAGAAAAGTGAAGTCAGTGTAATTCTTCATTATTGTAAGATGCCCTTTGTAAATACACATAATGTGGTGCCAACTGATTATGTGCATTCTATACAAAAGTCGGTCGGTGGTCCTCCTTGAGAATTCATCTGTGCTAACAATCATTAACCCGAGAGCATATTAATAGGGAACTGCATCGAGATATTAACCACTGACAATTTGCCATGAGTTTTGGCTGCGGAGTAATTTCACGAGGAGGGTGGTTGTGGCCAATTAGGTTTTAGGTCAACTATAGACTGTAAAACCGTCCCAATGCGCTGTAAATATCATGTAAGGAGGTCAGGGTGAAGGTCGTGGTTTGCTCCGAATGCAGTCATTGGCTACTGTTCCTACTCTATTCCTTATATGGTAGTTAATACAAGGGGACAACTCCATGCTGCGAGGCAAAGACGAGTGAGATTATGTAGCAAATCAAAATGAATGGCATATTATCAGTGGCTGTGGATCGAGTGCGGTTCAGATTTTATCTCACCCCTATATCACTGACTAATTTGCTAGAATGTGGAACATCCCCCCTGATTTTTTTTCTACAATACTCCACGGGTGTTGAGTAAAAGTTTCCAGTGGGAAGTCTATGGGGAAAAAATACCAGGGGTAAGATAAATTCAAGGCTGATGTTTACTACGCAAGGTTGGCGTTTAGACGAATCAGATTGTCTTATACAAAATTTATATGAAAAGCGCAGTGGGGAGAAATCATCGTCAAGTTACTCGATAAGGTTGGATCTATATAGCTTTAGGTTTGATGGCGGGTAAGCAATTAATGCTATTTACCATTATTAAATCGCATTTGAAGATATATGAAAATAGGGGATCCAATTTTCCGGAGAGAGAAACAAATATAGTATAGTCGAGTCATAATTACTTGGTAAGGCCTTGGATAGTAATTTTTGCACGCCTTACCGAGTATCTTTGACCTTTTCTCACTGGAACCCAGTTTCCCTCTAGTACAAAGCTTGTGAGTAAGAATCCTTAGGGTGCCCTCTATGAGCATTTCTTAGAATTAAGTGACAGTTACTTAGGGCATGCGCATCGTACATTGCTCTCTCCACCAATCAGGGTCAAGCGCTCATTTCAGGACAGGGAAGGGTTGTGTTGTGATGTCGCCATGACAACCGTATCAGAGAGCGTTGCAGAAGCAGCAATGGCTGACAGTGTGACGTCATCCGAGACCTGCCACGCATGCGTTAAACAGCCATGGCATGAAGGGCACCCCTCTCTTGAGAATCCACTGGCACTCACTCCCGCTAGGTGGCATCATTGCTTTTGGGTTGCATTGATGTATGTCTTTAGCACGGGAGGCAAGCCAGTGGATTCTCAATGCTCTAAGCCTAGTTGGTTAAGAATTTCCTTCATAGAGCGTAGGGAGAGTACATAATACGACTTAGAGGGTGTGAGATCTTATGAGAGGGGTGCGAAGCTAACTCTCCAAACAGATCTTTAGCATGTTGACATGAACGTAGACGTTAGTTAGGTGACACGTTGGAGAGTGTGGCTGTTCCGTTGACTTGAACATAATTCCTACAGAGGCTTGGTACCAGATTGGCACTTGACACTTGGGGTGGGATTCTTAAAAGAGGGTTTTTCCTTCCGGAGTGCAAATTTTCATTTCATTCACATTTTTCAAATACAGTGTTCAGTTTTCCTACAATTTTTCTTAGTACATTAACTGAGTACGTTGTTTCAGACACCAACACATCATATTTAGAGTATTGTGGTCTATTCCCATTTTTTAAAATTGGGAGCAAAGCTTTATCCTATTCTCCCCCCCCCCTCATAAATTGCAACTACAAGGTGAAAATAATGTCATCAAGTGAAGAATTCCATCTTGAGACAAAACCTGTCAGTCTGTGGATTGGGTTGACAACATGGAAGAGGCAGAGGTTTCTGATCTTGGAAGGAAACCCATGAGAAGAAAATAACTTTGTCTGCACTCTGAAACAGACAAAAACAGGACGGCAACATCCTCTAGTGAAGAATGGCTATAGCACTTTACACATATACTAGCGACTTCGTTGAGTTCCCCACCCCCACCTGTCCTGTTCAGCGTTTATCTCAGCGTTAATATTTCATGTGACACAGATACACTGTGGGCCTCTAGCGGGAAACCATCGTAAACTTGTGGTTATCATTTCGCATGACACAGGTGTTTGAGCTGATCATCGGCGGTCAGAACTCTATGGATTGAAACCAGCGAAAGTTGGGATCTCATTGGTTTCTCACGAGAAAAGTAGATCAGAAAACTACAGTACTAAACTTTGATTTCGGCATGGCTCAAAATGAATCATAAGAGAAAACTTGTGTCTGCATATAGAAATACAAAAAAGAGTAGCTGCTTACAGTTTAGAACTGCACGAGAATCTCACTCTCGTGGCCCTTCAATCTCCAGGCCCAGGTCGGGTTCACTATGTCTCTATGTACGGGAGCAACTTCAAGCGGATATCACAAAATTCTAACGTTTTATGTGTGGTAGGTAACCACTACAAACCTATATACAGTAGAACCCTACGTAAACGGCCACCCTGTGTAAGTGGACATCCTGCGTTAACAGACACCTTTGCTCGGAACGGATCCCTCTTTAAGATGTTGGTTTTAACCCTATGTAACCGGCCACCCCACGTTAGCAGACACTTTAGCCTGGAACGGAGGGTGACCGCTTACGCAGGTTTTTACTGTACCTGCAATGATTCATATGGATGAAGTTTCTAGACTCCTTTATTGGATAATACAGCTGTCATTCCCAATTTTCTGAATCAATGATATTTCATTTTCATTATTCAGCATAACAGTTACTTTATTGACGGAATGAATGCAAAACTGATTTATAAGTAAGATCATTAATAACGTCAAAGGGTTGATATCAATGGAAAAGTCAGAGAAATACCGTCGGGAAAAATTTTAATTCGGTATTGTAGAGTTCTACTAAAGGATCTTGAAGCTTCCAATATCTATATAAACATATACAATGCATCGCTAGTGCAATGGGGACATGCTATAGGCAATATAAAAGAAGGTAACCTGAAACCGTTGTACTGAAGCTGCCTTTTAGGTCGTGCACTACCTTTTGAATACTCACAAGCCCACGAGCACACCTCCTGTCTGTGCCTTTTACAGTTTTCTCTTGTGAGTTGCCTCTGAGAGTCTCTCACTGTATCTTCCGATAAGGAAACACAATACCTTTTCCAATCAGTTTTCTCTCTTCTTGGCAAAGCGTGGAGACCCTTTACACAAACATAAAACAGTGAGTCTTTTTATAGCAGAAAAATGAACTCGGCAGCCGAGGTTTTCATGAGATGGAGCCATGCAAGAGTTAAATTTATCAAGAAAATCTGAGTTCCTTGAATGCTTTTATCCAAGTTGAACCGAGCGTCTTTTATACATTGCGTATGAAGTCACCATTTGCAATTTCAAAATATTTAATTTGTCAGGAACTGTAACCTGGTGTTTACACTGGACGATTCTGGAATTTTGCACCTCCTGATGACTTTCAGCAGTAAAATGATAGAAATTGTCTAATGTAAACGCCAAGTGCTTGGCAGCTGCAGATTGTCTGATTATGTCAGATTATGTAATTCGGCACCACCTGATAACTAGTGGACATGCTCTAACGCCAGTGATTATTTCAAGATGGATTGAATTAGTTGTCTAGATGGGCAGCGATTCTGTAAAAACCTAGTTGTCTGTTTAAACGCTAGAGTATATTCTGGGATTGACAACTTTTGTGCAGGACACTTCCAAAACCTGTCGACTATTTTGGCTTGATGATCTACAGTTGCCACGTATTTAGTTGTCTAATGTAAACACTGGGTTAGGGCACCACTTGACTACTATTGGCTAGACGATCTACAGTCGCCACATATTTAGTTGTCTAATGTAAACGCCGGATTAAGGCACCCCCTGATGACTATTGGCTAAACAATCTACCGTCATCACATTTTTAGTGATCTAGTGTAAACACTGAGTTATGCTACCACCTGACAACTATTGGCATGACGATCTACAGTAACCATGTTGTGACCACCTAACGACTACTGACTATACGATGTACAGTTGTCATGGTTTTAGTTGTCTAGTGTAAACGCTTGGTTAGGGCACCACCTGATGACTATTGACTAGATGATCTACAGTCGTCACATTTTAGTCATCTAGTGTAAGCTCTGAGTTATGGCACCACCTGACGACTATTGGCTTGAAGATTTACAGTGGTCACGGTTTTAGTTGTCTAGTGTATACGCCTGGTTAGGGACCACCTGGCGACTATTGGCTAGACGATCTACAGTCATCATGGTTTTAGTTGTCTAATGTTAATGCCAGGTTAGGGCACCACCTGACGCCTATTGGCTGGATAATCTTCAGTCATCACGTTTTTAGCCATCTAGTGTATACGCTTGGTTAGGGCACCACCTGGCGACTACTGACTAGACAATCTACAGTCGTCTCGTTTATAGTCATCTAATGTAAACGCCGGGTTAGGGCACTACCTGATGACTATTGGCTAACGATCTACAGTCGTCACGTTTTTAGACGTCTACTGTAAACACCAGGTTAGAACACCACCTGACGACTATTGACTGACGATCTACAGTCGTCACGTTTTTAGACGTCTACTGTAAACGCCGGGTTTGACGATCTACAGTCATCAGCCTATTAGCTATCATTTAGGACAAGCTCCAGTGCATAAATTCCATTCACACACATACCCCATAATCAGGTAATTATCAGCTAGGGCACTACCTGACGACTACTGGCTAGACAATCTACAGCCGCCACATATTTAGAGGGGGCGTCCACCAACCACGACAGGGCTGCAACACGCGCCGACAAGAAAGTTCCAATCGGTGCCTTGTCGCAGTATTGTTGTGAGGAGGGGAGCTGTCGTGACCCCTTGTCGCAGCCTGTCGGGAAGTGCACACTCCACCTAAATATTCTATCGTAGACCTCTGCAACAACCTCCCGACACACCACGACACGGCTCCAAAATCGAACATGTTCGATTTTGTCGTAACCTTGTCAGAAGGCCCCCGACAAGCTTCATGTCGCAGCCTGTCGTGGCCTTGTCGTAGCCTCTTGTCGGGAACTGTGGTCCACCAACCACGACAAGGCTATGACAAGGCTTCCAATCGTAGAGCTGTTGTGGACCTTGTCGGAAAGCCGTTGTCGCAGCCTTGTCGTGGTTGGTGGATGCCCCCTCTTAATCGTCTACTGTAAACGCCGGGTAATTCGTTTAGAAGTCATATTCTTCATCCTGTAAGTTGATGCTATCTCTGCTGTGTCACTGAAGAGAGAAATGTGGACCAGTGTGAGACGTTCTGTATTTGACACGAGAGTCCCGGATGTAGCAGTGTCACGTGACCTCCCTAGAGTGATGGCCGCCCTCTGACGTCATCTTACAGTAATAATAGAAGGGACCTCAGACTCGTGTAGTATAGTCGAGATGCCAGCGATTCAGTTTACTTCTACTTCCATGCACGGGGTATTTATACATGGACGTTTTTTCCCTTCTATTTTTCCTCATTTTATCTATACATAAAATGTCTTCTGCTAAATACAGAATTAGTTTTAAGACCACTTTGGGTGTCAAGGTTAATGTTTAGAGGCATTCTGTTTCATACATGGTCTTAGCTTTCTGGCCCTTGGCCTTGAGAAATCCTATTCGAGGGTATTTTGGTGTTTATTCTTGTAAGATGTATCTGTAATTTGGAGGGGTAGTTATCATTCTCATCGTTGGGAAGTCACATGTTGTCACATGGATATACAATTGTTCGGCGGTGGAATGGCCGCATTCAGAGTATAGTCCGAGAACTTTGACTGCCTAGCGGACAGTCAGAGAGCACAACCGCTTATTCCCGTAGTACAAAATATCAGGTCCTTGGTTCTCTGTAATACTGTCAAAGTAAGTGCATGTTTATGCTCCCTTACCTTCAGAAATGTATAATAATTCCTTTTTGATGATATAACTCCTGTTTTGTTCCTTTGTGTTACTTTCGAGAGTCTTTTTATACAACTCATTTAACCACATTTCAACAGTTCCAACTCATGTCGGCCATATTTGATAACCTGGTTCCTGGCAATCCCCTATGAAGGATTTCCTGCACTTTTGAAACCAGTTTTTGTTATTTTTGGCTGTTCTATTACTTAGAACTAATGCAAAGGTAGGAAATTACTGTCATTTTGCCTCAGGAAACTGTCTATCACAAAATCAGAAAGATTCAACCTATATTTGTAGGGAAAACGGCTGCTGAGCTGAGATGTACATTTTTGGTCGACCTTTTAGCCTAGACATCTATGGGCGTGCTCTCTGACTGTCTGCACCGCTTGATAGTCAGAGCCTATCGGACTAACCTCACTACAGACAAGAAAATAATAGGACTATTATAATAATAGGAGCTAACGGAAACCAGCAATTCTTGCTGACCCTCTTTATTGTATGTATGGAATACTAAGAGTTTGCGAAGTATTGTAATAACTGAAATGCAAATAAAGAAAGTTCTTAAAGAAATCTTTTTTTATTCATCTCAGGGCTACGATTAGTAAAAAAAAAAACACAAAGGGAAGTTTGCATTAAAAGAAAAGCCATTTGTCCTTTTACATATCTGATGACACGGACTTTTACAGACAAACGTCTGAAGGCATCAGCAAATGATATTGAAAGTAATTAGAAATTGCAATGTAATTCACAAGAACTCAGTACTACACCATACTCCTCATCACTACCCCCACGCCACCTGGCGATTGGTGTCGTGACTAACCTCCGGGCCCTTCAGCTGAAAGACGGGAACATTTTTTACTCGCCCACACCTGTCTTTGAAAAGACAGGGACTCTGTAGAAAAAAATTACTTCCCTCGGCCAAGGTCTCGGGAAGTAATCTTTTTCGATCCTTAACAATTAACTTTGACTTTCTTTTACCAGGACATAGTTTCCCTCTATTGCTCCTAGGGGTACAGACATTGTAGTCATACCGCTCACTATGCCGTATTTATAAGGCGGGCGTCCACCAACCACGACAAGGCTACGACAAGAGTCGACAAGAAAGTTCCAATCGGCGCCTTGTGGCAGCCTTGTCGTAAGATTTGGTGCTCTGCGACAGCGTTGTCGGGGCGTGTCCCGTAAAAAAGACATCTATCGGCGCCTTGTCTCAGCCTTGTCGTGAGAAGAGCAGTGTCGGGACAGCGGTGTCAGGGCGTGTCGTAGACGTTGCTGGTTCCCGTAAAAAAGGCGTCCATGGTTCCGACACACTACGACAGTGATATCGAGGAAACCACCACACTCCACGACAAGGGTCCAGTCGTGGGAAAAATCGAAGATGTTCGATTTTGTTTTAACCTTGTCGGAAGGCTCCCGACAAGCTTCCAATCGTGTTCTTGTCATGGCCTTGTCGTAGACTCTTGTCAGGAGCTGGGGTCCACTAACCACGACAAGGCTACGGCAAGGCTTCCAATTGTAGGCCTGTCGTGGACCTTGTCGGGAAGGCATTGTCGTAGCCTTGTCGTGGTTGGTGGACGCCTGCCTTTACCCATATGATTACTGCACACCTTGGACCACATCCTGCATGCTTTGAATGACTTACTGTGTGCTTAGAAAAATAACACAATCTGATTGGCTAACCTGCCGTAGGACTCATCTGAGGGGCAAATTTTAAAATGGCGGACAGCTGCCGCTTCAGACGATCAGAGATGGTTTAGAAAACTCCTGTTATGGCAAAGAGTGCGCAACGGCTAACTTTGAAGGTATTCAACATTGGACATTATTAAACATATACCTGATTAAGGATCAACAAGCATCCGAAACGTTGTGAATCTAAGTGAGCAATAAATGATATCCTGTTATCCAACTTTATTTCTTTGTCTCTGGTTGTGCCTTCTTTCAATTTATTATTAAACTTAATTAAACCGTTTGTGATTCATTCTAATTCTTAATGAGTATCACTGCACGAAAACCACCATTTTATTCATATATATGCCATCGTGGAAGTGCATGTATTGGCTGAATATTGACTTCTTTTCATGTATATACACCCAGGGTTTATATATGGACGCGTCTTGGCTGTATTTCACACCCGGCGTATATGAGAGGAAATATCCTCTCCCCCCACTGCCTCCTGCCCGTTTGTGTTGGTAGAAGTATAGGTGTCCTCCATTGGGAAACCCTCCCCCGCCGCCCCCCCCCCCCCTCTTCACTGGACGCTTATATCCGCCTACAGATGAGGCGTATATTTACACGGGGAATAGGACGCCGGGCACATTCATATGTAAAATGGTGGTTTTCGTGCAGTGTATATCTATCATTTTGACCAGTTTGTGCAATCTAAATAGGATAAAAGTTCCAATTAGCAATTACTTGATTTACATGGGAAAATGAAAAATATAGTTTTCTTCAATTTTTTCAAAAACCTAAATGCATAGTACTATAAATGTACTATATTCTCTGAAAGTTTAGGAAAATGGCATACTAAGGTTATACTATGTGAAATCTTTTTAAAAGAATTCCTCTATATTCTATTATAAAATCACCATAATATTGATCTCTAAGTCCAAAACTAGCACGGTAACCCCTGATTTTTAAGTTAGATGTATATCATGTAACACTCAAATATCATCATATTCAAATCTCAGGAAAATGACATGGGTTTTAATCTTCAAGCCAAATTATGCCTTTAATCCTAACCTCCCTACCTCGTTCAGGTCGGTACCCACCCAGTTCTCATTTCCTGCGTTAATTACGAGGAAATGTAATAAAATTCATTTCCGTAAATTCGTTGAATTAAAGGGACTAAGGAGACCTTTTCTTATGAGTAACGCGTCCCTACCTTCGTAAACTGAATCCTAATTGTATTTCCCGACCAACAATTTATCTCACCCCTGGTATTTGTGTCCGAACAAGTTTTGGTCAAAGTTGTCATTCTCCACAATTTCTTTTTGGTTTAATGGCTTTTATTTCACTTCTGCTGTAGTAACTGTTCTTTCGGTGAATATATTACATTGTACATCAGTAATATATTCTCATATAAGTTGAATTGTTTTAGTTATATAAAAAATGTTTTCCTCCTACGCTTTCGCTTTTTTTTCTTCTTTTTTTGTTGTTGTTGTTGAATAAGTTGAATAGTTAGTAGAAACCAAACAAGAGCTAACCTTGTCAATGTTTAGCCGAGTGTAGTGAGTAGCAGACCTGACCAGAGTGCTGTAAATATTGACAAGGCTAACTCGAGATCGGTTTCGTATTTATCCTACCCCATCTCACCGATATACAGAGAAAATTTTGTAATTATCCATGTTAGTAGCGTGTTGACACTCATCAGAGGATGGCCACATTTATCAATGCAGCCGGATCTACTTTCGTTATCTCATCCCTGATTGGTCCGTTTTGTTATTCACCTCTGTGCATAAATAACACTTTATTCAACGCTCTGTCAAATACATTGAGTCAATATTAAGCCTATGGCGTTTTTTATTAGGGGTAGGATAATATCAAGAGACGTCACAAGTTTGAGTCTGAGTTTATTTATGCCACGCAATTTGTTGGCTCCATAATTTTACGAGTCGAAGACGAGTCACATTACGGAGCCAACAAAATGTGTGGCATAAATAAGCTCAAACTCAAACGAGTGGCGTCTAGATTTTATCCTACCCTGTTTCCATATTTTTTCAGTATCAGAAAGTAGTGGCATAAATAACACTTTATGTCACACCCGTGAAATAAACTAATCCCATGTTAAGCCTATGGCGATTTTTATTAGGGGTAGTATGATAAACAGGATGAACTTAATGATGGGTGTTAGTAATTCTTCCAGTGACTGTCTGGATAGTCTCTGCTCTTCTTTTAATGAGTCCTGACTCTCTGCTCATTGTACATGCCCCTCTCATGAGATCTCACACACTCATGTCAATTTGCGAAATGCACTATCAAGCTTACATTTAGTTGGTGAAGACTTCATCTCAATCTTCCAGACTATCCTCACAGTATTGTACTTCCACTCTGTGCTCTAAGAGGATCCCTTTTCTACTCACTCTGTGTATACTATTAACCACTCATCAAATTCAAATGTAATGTTTATGGTTAACTACCCATACTTATTGTTTATTATCCATGTCATGTAACCTTTTTTGTGTGACTTGGACAACCGTCTTGAAACTCTGCGTATTTGCCCGGCTTTGTAATCTTATAATGGAAGACCACCTCCTTCTTGGTGAATTATATGTGAATTAAAAAAAAAAAAAAAAAAGTTGTAATCAACTACGCTCTATGCTCTACTCTACTATGCTCTACACGCCAGCTCTATGGAGAAGAATTCTTAACGAACTAGGCTTAGAGCCTTGAGAATCCACTGGCCTGCCTCCGTGCTAAAGACGTACATCAATGCAACCAAAGATTCCTATAATCTCAATGATGCCACCTAGTGGGAATACTGTGTGCCATTGGATTTTCAAGACTCTAAGCCCAGTTCGTTAAGAATTATTCTCCCATAGGGCACAGTGAGAACCTTGTACAGATTACGACTAAGAGAGTGTGAGATCTTATGAGAGGGGTGTGTAGTGAGAACCTTGTACAGATTACGACATAGAGAGTGTGAGATCTTATGAGAGGGGTGCGCAGTGAGAACCTTGTACAGAATACGACTTAGAGAGTGTGAGATCTTGTGAGAGGGGTGCACAGTGAGAACCTTGTACAGATTACGACTTAGAGAGTGTGAGATCTTATGAGAGGGGTGCGTAGTGGGAACCTTGTACAGAATACCACTTAGAGAGTGTGAGATCTTATGAGAGGGGTGTGTAGTGAGAGTACAGAATACCACTTAGAGAGTGTGAGATCTTATGAGAGGGGTGTGTAGTGAGAGTACAGAATACCACTTAGAGAGTGTGAGATCTTATGAGAGGGGTGCGTAGTGAGAACCTTGTACAGAATACCACTTAGAGAGTGTGAGATCTTATGAGAGGGGTGCACAGTGAGAACCTTGTACAGAATACCACTTAGAGAGTGTGCGATCTTATGAGAGGGGTGCCCTGGGAGCTTGTTCCGCAATACTAGCCCTCTCTGTAATGGACTCCTTTTATAAGAACTCCTTTTAACCCTTTAAGGAGGGCTGCCTGGAGCCCAGCTACTCCCATAAGGATGGGTGCTAGTGGCAGTCTGTCTGACTAGAGGACGGCCTGATAATAGTTAAAACTGGCATCCAAGTTTATAATTATGCAATATCATACAGTCATAAATATGTTATTTCTTTTTAATAGAAATACTAAACAGGATGTTATATCTACATTTATTGAAGATTTCATGAATATTACTCTAATATTTCTTTGCTAAAACAATTTTGTTAATATTGGGACAAGGATGCATCTTTAGTATGGTGATGCCTCCAGGCATCATGCGTCTTTAGTGCGGTGATGCCTCCAGGCATCATGCGTCTTTAGTATGGTGATGCCTCCAGGCATCATGCGTCTTTGGCATGGTGATGCCTCCAGGCATCATGTATGCTTAAGGGGTTAAAGGCCCGTTCCTTAAACCTTATCTTAGAGTCGGATCTAGTCCGCACTCCTCTTTCATCTAACATTTCTCATCTAACAATATGAGGTATCGTTCTCTATATCCTATGAGTCGTCCGTTCTTTTAGAGTGTACAGGGGGTGAGATAAATACAGAAAGCAACTCGTTTTGGTCAAAGAAGTCGTTCATATCACTCCGCATCAATCTCCAACTCGTTTGAATGCTATCAAGAGACGTCACGAGTTTGAGTCTGAGTTTATTTATGCCACGCATTTTGTTGGCTCCATAATTTCACGAGTCGAAGACGAGTGACATTACGGAGCTAACAAAATGCGTGGCATAAATAAGCTCAAACTCAAACGAGTGGCGTCTAGATTTTATCCTACCCCGTTTCCATATTATTGCAGTATCAGAAAGTAGTGGCATAAACAACACTTTATGTCACGCCCTTGAAATAAACAAATCCCATGTTAAGCCTATGGCGTTTTTTATTAGGGGTAGGATAATACATGATATTCACTCGGCTGTCGCCTTGTTCGTTTCACTCTGCATCAAACTCGTGAAGAATGACGACTTTAACCAAAACTTGATGGTTTCTATGTAACTATAGAGTGTTCAGTCAGAGGCATACATATCTATACTCATTTCTGTATTTAATGATTTGTTTTAATTTCATTTGGTGATGGTGATTGCTGGTTAGATATACTTTCCTTTGTTGCTCCAAAATTCTACATGTAAAGTTAATAGAAAGTTTCCTATCAAAGAATGAAGAGGTGCAGCTTTGATCACAAATCACAGAAGATTCATGAGAATAAGAACATATTTACTACACCGTCTGTACGTTTACTTAAATCCATATGTGATCGAAATTTAATTTGAAGGCATTTGAAGTTTTACTAATTATTAATGCCTTATAGAAGATGATCTTCAGTCCTGTATTAAAGGGATCTGAGAGATTTCCTGTTGCTTTATCAGTTGATTATAGGTCATAGATGTATTTACTCTGTGCTCATAATACAATATTCAACAGTCACGATCTCACATTTACCAGATTACACGTAGTAATCATAAATATATTACACAGGGTTTGTTTTATGGTGTAGGGTAAGCCTAGACAACAGCCTGTGTTCAGCAAAATCTGTGGACGGAGGGGTACAGTGACGATCTGCTGACCCGGCGTTTACACTAGACGATTATAGGCGGTGATTCTTGAATTTAGCACCACCTGACGATTTACTCGACGTTTATACTAGGCGATTATATGCTTCGATTATTAAATTAAGCACCACCTGACGACTTACCCAATGTTTACACTAGATGATTATAGGCAGTGATTCTTGAATTTAGCACCACCTGATGACTTACCTGGCCTTTACAAAAAACGATTATATGCGGTGATTCTTAAATCAAGCACCACCTGATGACTTACCCAATGTTTACATGATACGATTAAAGGCAGTGATTCTTGAATTTAACAAAACCTGATGATTCACCCTGCATATAAACGAAATGATTTTAGATGGCGATTCATGAATTTAGCACCACCTTGCGACTAACCCAACGTTTACACTAGACGATTATAGGCGGCGATTCTTGAATTTAGCACCACCTGGCGACTAACCCAACGTTTACACTAGACGATTATAGGCGGCGATTCTTAAATGTAGCACCACCTGGCGACTAACCTAGCATTTACACTAGACGATTATAGGCGGTGATTCTTGAATTTAGCACCACCTGGCGACTAACCCAGCGTTTACACTAGACGATTATAGGCGGTGATTCTTGAATTTAGCACCACGTGATGACAATTTTCTGACGGTCTTTTCTCTTAACCAGGATACAACTTCAGAGCTTCCTTTGCTGCTCCGTCTGCCTCTTCATTTCCATCATTAGGATTCTCAGCTGTCCCCAAGCTGGCGAATAAAAACATGGACCCCTTGAAGACGTGTAATCGTCTGGATTTATCAGAGATTGGTGTTTTTATTTATGTTGATGGTTTTTTTAAACCAGACAGTCCTTACTGGATATGAGTGAACACATTGTTATGTAAACGAACAAACTATGGTGTATACATTCTGAAAATAAAAGAGCTAAGCTCATTTAGTTGAAAAAAAGGCTGAGACTTCTCCATCATTTTCTCTCTCTTGTTTTCTACCTTTTTTTGTTGAGCAGTTCCTTTATTTCACTTCCTATCTTACAATTGATTCAGTTCCGTGGCTTCCCTTTACAATGTCTAACATTGTTTTTCACCTTACAGTCATTCGATTTGTTTATGGTCTCTAAGGTCCATTCTCTCATATTTTCTAATTCAGAAGACATTGGCCTCTCCAATGCATAACTGACACTTAGTCTTACACAAGTTGCCATCCTTTTAATTTATCCCATCATGGTCTTCATCGTTAAAGAGTTCTTTCTTTCTCGAGTTTATTAATTTTGATATTTAGACATTTGCCATATCACATCTGAGGTCCCTGTACAAAGGGCACATCGAGTTCAAATTTAAACATGAAATTCTAAGGTGTTGTAAAGGTTAAGGCTATTCCTATATACCCGTACACTCTATGCTTACATTAAGTTCTGGGGGGTGGAGTTACTTATGTATACTTCACAAGGTTGCCGTGTACTATGCAAGGTTGACATTTAGATCAATTGGATTGTCTCTTACAAAATTCATATGAAAAGCGTAGTAGGGAGACAACATAGAGTGTTAAGTTATCCGATAAGGTTGGATCTGGCTTCGGGTTTGATGGTGGGTGAGCAAATAACGCATAAACCATATTTGAAGGTATATAGGAATAGGGAAACTAAGTTTCCGGAGAGAGAAAGTCAAAGTTACTTCGTAAGGTTTGGAAAAATTACTGCCCAAGGCCAAGACTTGGTAAGGCTTGGAAAAATTACTGTCCAAGGCCAAGGCCTTGGGCAGTAATTTTTCCAAGCCTTACCTTGTAACTTTGACTTTCTCTCACCGGAACATAGTTTCCCTCTATTCCTATACACCTTTTGGCGAACACTATCGTTACATCCCGCTGCTGGGGGTGTAGTAACTTGCGTTTACGGCCCAAGGCTGACGTTTACTACCCGAGATTGTCACGTGACCCAAAGCTACGATCGGTGAATTTAAAAATGGCGGACAGTACCATATCAGATATTCGGAGATGCTTTAGAAACTCCCTGAAATGGCAAAGAGTGTCTAACCGCTAAGTATGCACGTATCATATGTTAGTCATTAATGTAAAAGAATTTAGATCGTAGGAATAATCGTCGAATGACTTCGAAGCCTGCAAAATGTGAATATGTATACCACATCGATACAGCTATGACATCATCGTGGCATCGTCGACTTGCAGCATGCATTGTAACATTCATAGTTGCTAGAAAAACATACGCGTTGGAGGTACTCGATAAGGTTGGACATGGCTTCACGTTTAATTGGTGGTAAGCAAATCGGCGATGTTCATCGATGTGTGAAGGTATATAGCTTCAGGGAAACCAAGTTTCTGGAGAAAGACAATTTTGTGAGCTAATAAACAAAAACCTGTTACTCGCTAAGGACCAGAGAAATTACTGCACTCGGCTGACCCCGAGGGGAGTAATTTCTCCAGTCCTTACCTCGTAACTTTGATTAACTTTTACCGGGACACAGTTTCCCTTCATTCCTTTATATCATAAATCACAGTGAACTAAACCACTTCAGACTAACATTGGACCTTTACATTATACTCCATACAATCATAATATGTTTAAAACTAGACAGGACAAAACAATGGTGCTACATCTTGATTCTTTTGCCATGAAACTCTTTTCACTTCCACACTATGTTACCTGCTTCCAAACGATATTCATGGGTAGCCCATGGCCGTAGGGTCAGGGGCGGTCATTGCTCCACCTAGCGCACTCCCTCTGTACTCGCGCTCCCTGTGCGCCCCCTCGTGCGAACCACGTGACCTATTAGGTCACGTGGTGAAGCACGCTCTCACAGTCTCTCTCACTCTCTTCTCGCGCTTCACTCCGTTCAGACGCACTCCAATTTTCTCCGCTATTTTTGGCCCAACATCGCTCGCGGCACCGGATACTCCACGAGTATCGGCCCGAGGTCGTTAAGGTTTAAAAGTACGGGTAATTGACCGCCAGAACAACGTGAGGATGCCGAAGACACGAGCAGGCCCCAGCACATCGCACGCCGATGCGGAGGCTGAAGTAACGTCGGAATCGACCCAACGACCGTCGGAGGACCACGTGGACTCGGCCTCCGAGGTAGGCAGTGTGAAGACGGTCAGGCTCGTGGCCGTTGAGAAAGGCCTCGCCGACTTCAAGAATGACGTGAAAGATCAGATCGGGGGAGTCCTGGCAGCGATCAACCGGCTGGCGGAACAGAGGACCAACGACCGGGCCTCACCGCCACCAACCGTCCAGTCGGCCGAGGACCAGGCCTCACGGGTCCTGCCTGCGCCACGTCAGCTGAGGGAGCGGTATGCGGCCGACTCCTACATCCAACGCGAGCTGGACAGTGAGGCCATCAGACACGACAGGACTACGGGTAAGCTCCATTCGGACTTAAACATCTCTAGGTTGACCTCGAAGCCTTTTATGTTTGTTGACCGCGAGGGCGTATTTACATTGTCTCAGAAACTGGAGGTGCGGGGGTCCCTAGGGCCGATGGAGTACGTTAGCGCGTTCCTCGGTCTGCTAGGGGACGACCGAGCCGTGGAGCCAGCCGATCGTGAACACATGTTCAAGCATCTCCACCAAGTCTCCATCGATGCCCAATCTCGGCCGTGGGCGGGAGTTAGGCGGTGGAGCCAGTTTGTGTTCGACCAAATCGAGGCCGGGAGGCTTAGCTGGTCCAACTACGGATTGATACAGTAGGAGCGAGTCCGGCTCGCTATAACGACCTCGACCCAGTCGGCCGGACCGGACAACACAGGGAAGAACAAGGCAAGGGAGCTGCCATGCCGGCAGTTTAATTCGGAGAGAGGGTGCAGGCATAGGAGCGGGCACGAGGACGGGCCCGTGAAATGGGTTCACATTTGCTCATTCTGTGATTCGGTCGGGAAACAGTGCGGGCACTCGCTCCATGCCTGCAATCGTAAGCTGGGGTACACCATGGGGTACAAGTCTCAGCCGGTAGCCCCTCAACCAACACGCCGCGGGCAGCAGGCCGGATACACCCCGCAGGCCAGATACACGATGAGGGCGGCCGACCCTGGACCGGATGCCCTCTACCAACACGGACTTCCGCAGCCGGCAAAAAACGGGCACGGTGCGCCCCGAGAGTAACCGGAGCGCACCCGACTACAGGATGTCAGGGGCTCCCGGGGTCAGAGGGTGCGCGGCACGTGAGATCACAGAGCAGCCCACTGCTGAAACAACACGGGACAGGAAACCGCCCCCGGCCACGTGGGCACAGGTGGTCAGCGGCCGACTCCTGGTCAGGACTTCCCCACGTGAGGCCGCCCGGACACGTGACGTCACAGAGGGAGTGAGGATTCCCCCACGTGACAGGGAGGCAGTCCAAAACAACAATAACAACACGACTCCGCGGGACCACATGGCCGTGCCGGTGGGCGTCCCCCACCCGGGCACGACCGGCCACGAGACCGAGGACGGGGCCCCTCCTGGCACGCCCCCGGACTTCGCTAAGCTGGAGGAAGTGTGTCGGACCGGGATTGTTGCCGCCGGGACTCGTACGGACCCGGAGGCGTTCAGAGCACATCGGCGCGCGGAATGGCCGTGGATGCAGGACGGTGCCCCGCCGGCGCACGGCCACATCTACGAGGCAGTGCGGGCCTCGGGCCTGCCCAACGCGATGTGCAGCAAGATTACTCTCCCCACGGACCTACGGCTACGGGCGTGGGAGAAATACTTTATGGGCATGAGGGGGAAGCAGGAGCTACTGGGCTTCATACGATACGGCTTCCCCCTAGGATACCTCGGTCCCGCGACGGATACCCGAGGGGTGCCTAACCACCCCAGTGCCACCGGGTACCCGACCGAGGTGGGGCAGTTTGTGAAAAAGGAGCTGTCGTTCTCCAACCTGCTCGGTCCGTTCTCCGACGCCCCGTTCAGCCCGTGGTGCCACGTGTCTCCCCTGATGTCGCGGGAGAAGTGGGACTCCGAGGCCCGGAGAGTAATAACGGACATGACGTTCCCGCGGCAACAGAGCGTCAATGCCTTCGTGATGAAGAACTCGGTCTACGGGGAGGAAAGGGAGCACAGCCTCCCTACCATCGACGGGTTCGTCTCCCGCCTCCTGAGATCGGGCCCCGGGGCCTACATGGCCTCGATCGACATCGCGAGGGCATACAAGAACTTTCGCTGCGACCCCCTAGACTGGCCCCTCCTATGCTTCATGTGGGACGGCGGGTATTATTGTGATACGGCCATGCCGTTCGGTGCCCGCGCGTCCTCCTACCACATGCAGTGCGTAGCGGATACTATAGTGGAGATTCTGGCTGGCAAGGGGGTCGAGGGGGCGATGTACCTCGACTTCCTAATCATCATCTCGCCGTCGAAGGAGAAAGCCGCGGCGGACTTCGCGACCGCCCGGGAGCTCTTCCGCGAGCTGGGCCTCCCCGAGGCCCGGGACAAAGCTCAGGAGCCGTCGCAGGTGGTCCGCTGGCTGGGGATTGACATCGATGCCGCGAACATGACGCTGTCAATCCCGGAAGACAAACTGCAGGATGTGCGGCAACACGTCGCGGCCGTCTCCCGGAAGCGGTCCCTCACGAAGCGGCAGCTGCAGTCGGTACTGGGGAAAATACTGCACGTCGCGAAGTGCATCTGGCCGGCAAGGGCATTCGTCAGCAAGCTCCTCGAGGCCCTGCGAGGCATGTCCGGATTCTACATCAACATCTCGTCAGACATGCGGCAGGACCTTGACTGGTTCTCGAGATTCGCTGACGGGTGGAATGGACGTGCCTTGATCCCCAGGGGCCCCCGACGAAGTGTATCACCGTGGACGCCTGCCTCACCGGCGTAGGGGGCACCGACGGCCGCCTAGCGTACTCCGGTCAGGTCTGCCCGGTCGGGGACCCGGTGGAGTGTATCTCGGAGCTGGAAGCCCTCAATACCATCTACGCCCTCAACACGTTCCTGACGGACCGCGACCGGGGCACGAGGGTGGAGGTGTTCTGCGACAATATGGGAACTGTCCAGGCACTCACGTCGGGGTGGGCACGCAACCGGGTCCTGGATGGTGCAGGTGCAGGCGAAATTACAAGTGGACCTCCTGTACACCCATATCCCGGGGGTCCTCAACTCAGTCGCGGACGCCCTCAGCCGGTCGCACCTCACCTCCAGGGACAATGCTAAAGCTGAACATTACATGTCACTTCATAACCTCATGTCTGTCATGCCTTGTAACCACGCCTCATTTGTGCCTGTCCTCCGGCTCTCCTGCAGATCCGGCGCTACGTTGTCTCCAGCAGAGGGCATCTGCGTGGCAAGCCGCGGCACGTGCCCCCGGAGTACGTCCGGTACCACGCCCCCTCGCCCGCGACCGTGGCCAACCACTTGTCGCACCTACGGTCGCACCTGCGCCTGTCCGGGGGCAAAGTCGCGGCGACCAAGGACGCGAGAGTAAAGAGGGCCATCGACGCGATGAAGAGAGACAAGTCCTACACGCCGAACATCAAACCGCCCATCCCGATGCAGGCCCTCAGGGGCGTCCTCGGTGGACTAACGGCCACGCCCCTCGACCGGTCCACAAGAGCGGCCTGCCTGCTGATGTTCTTCGCGGCCCTGCGGCAGAGCGAGGTCGCCCCACCATCTGTCCGAGGATTCGATCCGGACAGGCACCTAACTCGCGGGGACGTGAAAGTCACGTCAGGTCACGTCACCGTCCGGGTAAAAGCGGCGAAAAACCTCCAGTGTGTTGGAGAGGAGAAGCACGTGACACTCCAGCCTTCTCCCGACCCGAGGTCGTGCCTGCTGCAAGCCGTGAGAGGGATGATTGAGGCCGTACCCACGTCTAGCGACTGAGACCCATTCCTGATGAATGCCTATCGGTCTCCAATAACGACCAGGTCGCTGACCAAGGAATGGGACAGACTAACGGCGCTGGCGGGGATCCCGGCGAAAACGTATACGTTGCACAGCCTGAGAAAGGCCGCGGCCACTCAGGCCTTCCAGGCCGGGGTCCCCGAACTCTCCATCCAGAGATACGGGGGGTGGCGCTCGAACGCTCACAGGAGCTACATCCGAGTGTTGAGTGCCACTCAAGTTAATGACTCTCTAATCAAGTCTATTAACAAGTGACTCAAACTTTTCTCCCACCCTCCACGCCACTTCCTTTCATGGATTTTTGGCTATTTTATACACACTGTATATTCATATATACCATTATACTTTATACATGTATATCCATATGTATTATACTATTACATATCAACATATGTAATACCTTATACCTTATCACGTATAACATATACCATATTACCAAATATGTATCATATCTACCAATATGTTATCATATAACATAACGTATCTTCCATATGTATATTGTTATCTTTAAGATATTACTATCACGTATTAATATCTTCTCTTATCGCTCATAAAATTAAAATAAATTTTATTTGCCCAACTTCTGCTTTCTACTTTTGTGTTGCGGGATTAAGGGGTAATGGGTAGCCCATGGCCGTAGGGTCAGGGGCGGTCATTGCTCCACCTAGCGCACTCCCTCTGTACTCGCGCTCCCTGCGCACCCCCTCGTGTGAACCACGTGAACTATTAGGTCACGTGGTGAAGCACGCTCTCACAGTCTCTCTCACTCTCTTCTCACGCTTCACTCCGTTCAGACGCACTCCAATTTTCTCCCACCCACCCTCACCTATATCTTCCTACTCTCGTAGGGCTATTTTATACACACTGTATATTCATATATACCATTATACTTTATACATGTATATCCATATGTATTATACTATTACATATCAACATATGTAATACCTTATACCTTATCACGTATAACATATACCATATTACCAAATATGTATCATATCTACCAATATGTTATCATATAACATAACATATCTTCCATATGTATATTGTTATCTTTAAGATATTACTATCACGTATTAATATCTTCTCTTATCGCTCATAAAATTAAAATAAATTTTATTTGCCCAACTTCTGCTTTCTACTTTTGTGTTGCGGGATTAAGGGGTAATGATATATCATTTCCCCTACCACCTGTTGCCTGTCTGTAATTAAGAAGCACGAGTCCCGGCAGTTTAGGAAAGTAGAATCATTTTAACAAATTGATATAGAAAATCGTAGACAAGCTTTCAAAATAGAGTGGCTAAGTCCATGTAAGTAAAAATCAGTCATCTGTGCATAATTGAGGGCGGGAAATCGCGCTCATATACGTCATCTAGAGAGGTTAGAATGCTCACACAGGATTTCAGCTTGCTGCAGAGAATCTAACACTTTGCTATCGATGTCACAACTATAAAGGCCTGGGTAAATGAGCAGGGGTCCAGTATCCCAGTCTGACCATACCCATGCCCCACTAATGACTTGGTTCCTAAAAATATAATTTTTATTTTAGTCATTTCGGGGACAAAATATTAACTATATCAATCCTGTCATTAAATAACAGACACTAAGTTATGGATACTGTCATCTGCTACTAGAAAAGGAAACTATTAGATGATAATAATGACTAAATACGTATATGCATGTTCAAATCTGATGGGACACACCAACCCCCTCCCCTGCCCACTCCCACCCCAGTTATTCACCCTTGTGCTTTTGGTGACTACAGACCAACCCCCTCCCCCTGCCCACTCCCATCCCCACCCCCACACCTACTCACTGACTTCTACCACCCCCACACCTACTCACTGACTTCTTCTACTAACAATCAGAAACTGATGGAACAGATTCCCCTACATGGCACAGCGCCAGCAAACCTGTTTGACCAGTTATTCACCCTTGTGCTTTTGGTGACTACAGACCAACCCCCGCCCCTGCCCACTTCGACCCCCACCCCCACACCTACTCACTGACTTCTTTTACTAACAATCAGAAACTGATGGGACAGATTCCCCTACATGGCACAGCGCCAGCAAACCTGTTTGACCAGTTATTCACCCTTGTGCTTTTGGTGACTACAGACCAACCCCCTCCCCCTGCCCACTCCCACCCCCACCCCCACACTGACTCGCTGACCTCTTCTACTCACAATCAGAAACTACATCATTTATGTATAATAGAAACAATGTTTGCAAATAGTTGTATTATCAAGGTTTTTATTATGTGAGAGTTTATTGTACTTAAGAAGTATCGCGCTCATCCATTGTAAATGGAAATATCATTAGCTCCTAGTCTAAGATAGTACTCTGGTATAAATCATACCATTCTTGAGGCCAACGCCCCTGGGACCTATTTCACTAGTTTCGTGACATGTCTAGATGGCGTTAGATGGTGTGTCCGGTTTCATAAAAACTAGACATTGGACTTTGTCTTGTCCGTACCTGCTTGCAATGTTGGTGCAAGTTTCCATGTCTGTCTAACAGTGACTTTTGTCACGAAACTAGTGAAACAGGTCCATGATGTGTAGATTTGTCTAATTCTTATGTTTGGGGTCTGTCTTTACCTAAGGGCAGCTACTTGTGTTGTCACAAAACTAGACAACCCAAATGGCTGTATAATGTCACAGACATGTTACGAAACTAGTGAAACAGGTCCCTGCAGTATTTATATAAGAACGTTCTAACCATGCTGTACAAGGTACAAAACAAGATGAAAATTAATGGCAAAATACGGAACGAGTTTTGTACGTTCCTCAAGCATGGTAGGGCATTCTATATTTATCATATATAATATATGTTGAAATCTAACCCAAACTTACCATAATATTCATAATTATGTCGATGTTGACGCTCCGTCAATAATGCACATTATCAATACACTGTGATTCTGGTATTTCAATGTGTTGAATACACATAGCACTGTTTGGCCAACTTGTTTAAAATATATAGAAACATGTGCTCAACATGTACAGTAAACATAGCAACATGTGGCAAAATGTGCAGTACACAAAGCAACATGTGGCAACAGGTGCAGTACACATGGCAACATGTGTCAACATGTGCAGTACACATAGCAACATATAGTCAACATGTGCAGTACACATAGCAACATGTGGCAACATGTGCAATACACATAGCAACATGTGGTCGACATGTGCAGTACACATAGCAACATTTGGCAACATGTGAAGTACACATAGCAACATATGATCAAAGTGTTCAGTACAATGTGATACTGAACCCTGTCCGGTATAATACTTTTACTTTATACGGCGATACGGTGCGTATTTACGATACATATACGTCATGGGTATATAAGAAAGATAAGGAACCTAAAAAAGATTAAAAATGTATTTTGTAATGATATTTCCTTTCGTAGTATGTTTTTACTCTTTGATTACACAGTCACTTTTGTCTACACTCGCTGTGGGGACTGTGACTTTATAATCAGCTTCCTCGTATCAATTACAAGACACCAGTTGTATCCACACTGGATAGCGCCAGGGTAATTAGGTTTTAATCGGAGATTAATTATCAGCACTGGGAACAATTAACGCTCACACAAATAAGTCCCAGCAATAAATACCAGACTGAAGTGATTTCTAATTATCTAAACAAAGCTTCCCTCAAAGCTGCCCTAATGAAATCTAATTAAATCTATTAGCAAGGTGTGGGTTAGAGCCTCATACATCTGTTGGATCTAAGTAAATTAGGTCAATTGGTATGGTGCTCTAAGTGTTTATATCGCCGACAAAAATAAATAAAATAATAATAAAAGCTTTGGAGTATTGATTAAGGACATTTTATTTTGGTGTCGGACTGCAATCATGGCAGCGTAAAGATTATTGGCTTAATTTTTTTTTTCTGGCGGGAAATTACTTTTCAATTGCTTTAATAATATTCCTTGACGTAAAAATTCCCCCTGACCCGGTGCACCGCATAGATAAAGAGGCAATTCTGGCGAGAGAGAGACAGACAAAAAACCACACTGAAAGCCCTTGGTTCCAGGCTGAAGGAGATTGTTTTGGTATGGAATCCCAGCCTTTTTATACGCCACAAGGGCTCTCGCTGGAACAACGACTGTCTTGCTTAAATGGAGTAACAGTTCAAAAAACACGGCCGTGGCTTTGGACAATCGATTAGCTGGGGGCTGGGAGGCCGAGTGGTGCTCAGACTGCCCCCGGTCTGTATGCGCCAGCTCCCCTGGCGGCAGGGGTGCAGTCTGTGGAGGTAATTATTGTCCAGACCAGGACAGCGGGACGGTGGAGGGAGGAGGGTGTCCTCCAGGAGTTGAGGTCCAATCTGCAGTAAAGTTGAACAGTGTTGGTCTGAGTGGTTCATCTCAGGAAAACCGAGCACCAACTGTCACCGATTCACAAAGTTACACTTTCCGATACACTATAAGAAATACCTAAAACCGAGCACCAACTGTCACCGATTCACCAAGTTACACTTCCGATACACTATTAGAAATACCTAAAACCGAGCACCAACTGTCACCAAATCAGCAAGTGACACCTTCCGATACATTATTAGAAATACCTAAACCCGTGCAACCACTGCTGCCAATTCACCAAGGTACACTTCCCGATACACTATAAGAAATACCTAAAACCGTGCACCAACTGTCACCAAATCAGCAAGTGACACCTTCCGATATACTATAAGAAATACCTAAAACCGAGCACCAACTGTCACCGATTCACCGAGTTACACTTCCCGATACACTATTAGAAATACCTAGAACCATGCACCAACTGTCACCGATTCACCAAGTCACACTTTCCGATACACTATAAGAAATACCTAAAACCGAGCACCAACTATCACCGATTCACCAAGTCACACTTTCCGAATACACTATAAGAAATACCTAAAACCGAGCACCAACTGTCACCGATTCACCAAGTTACACTTCCCGATACACTATAAGAAATACCTAAAACCGAGCACCAACTGTCACCGATTCACCAAGTTACACTTCCCGATACACTATAAGAATTACCTAAAACCGAGCACCAACTGTCACCGATTCACCAAGTTATGCCTTCTCGATACACTATAAGAAATACCTAAAACCGAGCACCAACTGTTACCGATTCACCAAGTTACACCTTCCTGATACACTGTAAGAAATACCTAAAACCGAGCACCAACTGTCACCGATTCACCAAGTTACACTTCCCATACACTATAAGAAATACCTAAAACCGAGCACCAACTGTCACCGATTCACCAAGTTACACCTTCCGATATGCTATAAGAAATACCTAAAACCGAGCACCAACTGTCACAAATTCAGCAAGTTACACTTCCCGATATACTATAAGAAATACCTAAAACCGTGAACCCACTGCCGCCAATTCATCAAGATAGACCTCCCGATACACTATAAGAAATACCTAAAACCGTGAACCAACTGTCACCGATTCACCAAGTTACACTTCCCGATACACTATAAGAAATACCTAAAACTGAGCACCAACTGTCACCGATTCACCAAGTTGCACTTCCCAATACACTATAAGAAATACCTAAAACCGTGCACACACTGTCACCGATTCACCAAGTTAAACTTCCCGATACACTATAAGAAACACCTAAAACCGTGCACACACTGTCACCGATTCACCAAGTTAAACTTCCCGATACACTATAAGAAATACCTAAAACTGAGCACCAACTGTCACCGATTCACCAAGTTACACTTCCCGATATGCTAAAAGAAATACCTTAAACCGAGCACCAACTGTCACCGATTCACCAAGTTACACTTCTCGATACACTATAAGAAATACCTAAAACCGAGCACCAACTGTCAGCGATTTTACCAAGTTACACTTCCTAATGTATACACTATTAGAAATACCTAAAACCGAGCACCAACTGTCACAAATTCAGCAAGTTACACCTTCCGATATACCATAAGAAATACCTAAAACCGAGCACCAACTGTTACCAAATCAGCAAGTGACACCATCCGATATACTATAAGAAATACCTAAAACCGAGCACCAACTGTCACCGATCCACCAAGTTACGCCTTCTCGATACACTATAAGAAATACCTAAAACCGAGCACCAACTGTCACAAATTCAGCAAGTTACACTTCCCGATACACCATTAGAAATACCTAAAACTGAGCACCAACTGTCACCGATTCACCAAGTTACACCTTTCGATACACTATAAGAAATACCTAAAACTGAGCACCAACTGTCAGCGATTTACCAAGTTACACCTTCGCGAAACACTATAAGAAATACCTAAAACCGTGCACACACTGTCAGCGATTCACCAAGTTACACTTCCCGATACACTATAAGAAATACCTAAAACCGAGCACCAACTGTCTGCGATTCACCAATTTACACTTCCCGATACACTATTAGAAATACCTAAAACCAAGCACCAACTGTCTGCGATTCACCAAGTTACACTTCCCGATACACTATAAGAAATACCTAAAACCGAGCACCAACTGTCACTGATTCACCAAGTTACACTTCCCGATACACTATAAGAAATACTTAAAACCAAGCACCAACTGTCTGCGATTCACCAAGTTACACTTCCCGATACACTATAAGAAATACCTAAAACCGAGCACCAACTGTCTGCGATTCACCAATTTACACCTTCCGATATACTTTAAGAAATACTTAAAACCAAGCACCAACTGTCACCGATTCACCAAGTTACACTTCCCGATACACTATAAGAAATACCTAAAACCGAGCACCAACTGTCACCGATTTACCAAGATACACCTTCCGATACACTATTAGAAATACCTAAAACCGAGCACCAACTGTCACCGATTCACCAAGTTACACTTCCCGATACACTATTGGAAATACCTAAAACCATGTCCATACTGTTACTGATTCACCAAGTTACACTTCCTGATACACTATAAGAAACACCTAAAACCGTGCAACCACTGCCGCCAATTCACCTTGATAGACCAACCCGATACACTACAATTAGAAAGCCACCGATAGACCATGATAGACCTCCCAATATCCTACGATTAGACCTCCCGATACACTATGATGAGAAATACCTTAAACCATGCACTCATTGTTGCCGATACACCATGATAGACCTCCTGATACCCTACAGTTGGAAATACCTAAAACCGTGCATCCACTGCCAAGGATTCACCATAAAAGTTCGCCTAGTGCACTACGATTAGAAAAAAACCTAAAACCGTGAACCCACTGCCACGGATTCCCCACGAGAAAACTCCAGATACATAACAATTAGAAATACCAAAAACCGTGCACAAACCGTCACTGATTCACCACGGTAGACCTTCCGATACGCTACGATTAGACGTTGCGATACACTACAATTAGAAATACTTAAAACTGTGCTCCCACTGCCGCCGATTCACCATGAGAGGCCTCAATACCGAAAACAGTCAAGATGCCCCCTGGGCCCCGTTGCTCCAGGTTTCCGACAGAAATGCGGATCGCAGAATAGCGATCCGAGGGCCTAAACGTTGCTCCTGAAATTTTGCGGATCGCGTCGTAATCGCATGGGCGCATCGCCGCGTAAAATACTGCTTTTTGCGATACTTTTTACGGGGACCTGCACAGCACTGCAGATCGTATCGCTGTGGGTTTACAGCCTTTTTGGTATTTCAAATAACGACCAATGGTGGCACCACCGACCCCCGCCACTTGTTCTTCTACCTATAGGAAATAGCGATCCACACCACCAGGTGTCAGATCAGTTTTAACTGCGATGCCATCTGTATTTAATTAAAGAACTAATATATTTCCCCCTATCTCATTCAATATGTGCCCCTGAATTGTTGTATCGTAATCGCATCGTAGAAATTAGCGATACCGCGGAAATATAGCGATACGATCCGATATTACATGAGTAACGCTTTTTCAGTGGGATCGTTAAAGTAATTGTAAAAATAAAATTGCGATCCGATTATAACTAGCGATACTACAAAAACAGGAGCAATAGGGCCCTGATAAATCATGATTAGAAATATCCAAAATTGTGCTCCCACTGCCGCCGATTCACCATGAGAGGCCTCAATCGGGAAGACAGTCGAGATGCCCCCTGGTGTGTATCTTAAGCGCAGTGGTTGTAGAGCCTGAGTTGCTGACACACTACGACAAGTGTTCTGACACGCTTCCGACACATTACGACAAATTCTTCAACCCTCCGACAAAATGATAAAGCAGTAATTTAGTTTTGATCTCTGGTATACAATGCATGAATTTTTATTTGTAGCCATGTTGTAGCCATGTCGGAAGCAGTGGTTGCCCAGATTACCCAGTGCTTAGAATGTAAATTCAATGGAAAAACGCAGGTGATACGGCGTTTACACGAGACGACTAAAAATGTAACGACTGTAGATCGGCTAGCCAATAGTCGTCAGGTGGTGTCCTAACACGGCGTTTACACCAGACGACTAAAAACATTAAGACTGTAGATCGGCTAGCCAATAGTCGTCAGGTGGTGTCCTAACACGGCGTTTACACCAGACGACTAAAAACATTAAGACTTTAGATCGTCAGCCAGTTGTCGTCAGGTGGTGTCCTAACACGGCGTTTACACTAGATGACTAAAAACGTGTTGACTGTAGATCGGCTAGCCAATAGTCGTCAGGTGGTGTCCTAACACAGCGTTTACACTAGATGACTAAAAACGTGACGACTGTAGATCGTCAGCCAATAGTCGTCAGGTGGTGTTCTAACACGGCGTTTACACCAGACGACTAAAAACATTAAGACTGTAGATCGTCTGGCCAATAGTCGTCAGGTGGTGTTCTAACACGGCGTTTACACCAGACGACTAAAAACATTAAGACTGTAGATCGGCTAGCCAATAGTCGTCAGGTGGTGTCCTAACACAGCGTTTACACTAGATGACTAAAAATGTGGCGACTGTAGATCGTCAGCCAGTAGTCGTCAGGTGGTGTCCTAACACGGCGTTTACACCAGACGACTAAAAACATTAAGACTGTAGATCGTCTAGCCAATAGTCGTCAGGTGGTGTTCTAACACGGCGTTTACACTAGATGACTAAAAACGTGTTGACTGTAGATCGGCTAGCCAATAGTCGTCAGGTGGTGTCCTAACACAGCGTTTACACTAGATGACTAAAAATGTGGCGACTGTAGATCGTCAGCCAGTAGTCGTCAGGTGGTGTCCTAACACGGCGTTTACACTAGATGACTAAAAACGTGTTGACCGTAGATCGGCTAGCCAATAGTCGTCAGGTGGTGTCCTAACACAGCGTTTACACTAGATGACTAAAAATGTGGCGACTGTAGATCGTCAGCCAGTAGTCGTCAGGTGGTGTCCTAACACGGCGTTTACACTAGATGACTAAAAACGTGTTGACCGTAGATCGGCTAGCCAATAGTCGTCAGGTGGTGTCCTAACACAGCGTTTACACTAGATGACTAAAAATGTGGCGACTGTAGATCGTCAGCCAGTAGTCGTCAGGTGGTGTCCTAACACGGCGTTTACACTAGATGACTAAAAACGTGTTGACCGTAGATCGGCTAGCCAATAGACGTCAGGTGGTACCCTAACCTAACCTTTACACGAGACAACTAAAAATGTGATAACTGAAGATCATCTAGCCAAGAGTCGTCAGGTGGTTCCCTAACCCGGTGTTTACACAAGACGACTAAAAACGTGACGACTGTAGATCGTCTTGCCAAGAGTTGTCAGATGGTGCTTGATAACGCAATATCTGCTGCAATAATTACAAACCCAAGAATTTTCTCAAGCAAATGTCGGGTAAGTCGTCAGATGGTGCTCAATTCAAGAATCGTCGCCTATGATTGTCTAGTGTAAACGCCGGGTTTGGCCTACCTGACGGTTTTTTACTATATTTGCTAATGGACGTATGCAGCTTAATGGCAAAGGGCCATCCCTAACATAAATGTTATCGTTCCATTTCTGTCTTTTATGTAACCACTTCCTTGATGGTAATTATGTTATAACTGTCCATTAATACTAATCAAGTTGTTGGAAACAATATCCGGTAAAACATCTTCTCATTGCTTCCCTTGACTTTGAAAAAGAAAGAAAAATAATCAAAGCCAAGCCATCACTAGCTAAATAACTACACTTCATACTACACCAACTGACGCCTAAGAATGTGTCTCCTAAATGGGATAGAATCTGCTCCTTGAGATTTCTTCTTGACACTTTATATTTTGATGGCTCTTCTGTATTTTAGCGAACTTTTAGTACAACATTATTGAAAAAAAAATTAGGAAGCACTTCTTTGTCTACTTAAATGTTAACTTAATAAGCGACCGCTCTTATCTCGATCTACCGTTTATTTTAGAGATAAAAATCATTATACAGAAGCCTAGACTAAGTTATTTAAACTGATTAAAAATGATTTTATGGCATACAATTATCATGAAATTGAATTCTCAGAAGAATCTGGATTTTCCCCCCTACTACCCACATCTGTTCATATGTGCCGTGTAAAAAGTCCTTTTGATCTGTTTTTATTTGTAAAGCAAATATTTTTGCTTGGAAGAACGAATGTATTTTCAAAGGCAGAAATGACAAATCCAACCATCTGGTGTCATCCTAAACAGGTTGATAACAGGTATGAATCAGTTCTGAATAACTATGATATACAGTGTGAAGTCCTTTCACATAAGCATTAAGTACATCAGGGCCCCGTTGCTCCTGTTTTTGTGGTATCGATAGCTATAATCGGATCGCAATTTAATTTTTACGATTACTTTAACGATCCGACTGAAAAAGCGTTGCTCCCGTAATCTCGGATCGTATCTCTATATTCCCGCGGTATCGCTATATTTTACGATGCGATAGCGATACAACAATTCAGGGGCACATATTGAATGAGACAGGGGAAAATTAATTAGTTCTTTAATTAAATACAGATGGCATTACCATTAAAACTGATCTGACACCTGGCGATTTGGATCGCTATTTCCTATAGGTAAAAGAACAAGTGGCAGGGGTCGATGGTGCCACCATGGATCGTTATTTGAAATATCAGACAAGGGTGGTTTTAACCTACAGCGATACGATCCGCAGTGCTGTGAAGGTCCGCGTAAAAAGTATCGGTAAAAGCCGTATTTTACGCAGCGATGCGCCTATGCGATAACGACACGATCCGCAAAATTTCTGGAGCAACGTTTAGGCCCTCGGATCGCTATTCTGCGATCCACAACTCTGTCGTAATCCTGGAGCAACGGGGCCCTGGGCCTGTTTCAGTAGTTTCGTGACATTAGGCCTAGACAGACATCAACAGCGGCACCAACAGTGCAAGCAACAGTGGAAAAAGTCTAGCAAATATCAGCAAATCGGAGAGACCAATCTTCTTCATATTTAGAACGATTATAGTTTATATGTATCTTCTACTCATGTTAAAGTGTCATTGCTTGTATCCTACGGGAAGTGAGTGAAATTTCGCGTCATCCATTGCAATGTTGTGATCTGTCCGTATGGTGTCACAGACGCCATCTAGACATGTCACGAAACTAGTGAAACAGGTCCCTGTTGTTGTATTCTTTGTATAAAATGATGTTTGTGTCAAAAAGTGATCTCATCAATTTACATCTAAGTCACTTCTTGGAGGGCGTTACAAATAAACCGAATTTCATTATTGTTTTTTATTGAAACACTTTGATTTATGATTTATTTTCACACATTCCGCGCAATAATCGTCATGTGGAAACAGAAATGGTCAATGATTTGTCTCTCCTCCTTTTGCAATATGGCACCACTGATCAACTTTTGAGCCTACCAACGAAATCAAACCGGCTTGGATTAATCGGTGGCGGACTGCAGTCTACAACCAAAAGCCATATAATTCATGACTATCATGATTTTTTTTTTTGATTTTTTTTATTTCAGTAATAAATAGTACAGGTCAGTTCTACTCATTGGTAGGTCTTCCACCGAGGCTGTTTCGTATACCGCGTGTGAAGCCGACAGTGAACATACGGATATAAAGGAGTAAGGCCCGGCGTCCACCTACTACGATATGGCACCGATATCGTCTACGATGCACCTCCCGATACAAAATCAAAATCGCGTCGGAAGGTTTCCTGATATCGGGGCAGTTGACCACGTTTCTGCGATTAGACACCGATAAAACCCCCATACAACGCGTGGTGGATTGGCATGTCTAGACATATGTCTACGATTTTGCACCTTCCCGATATGGCACCGATTTTGACATTTTATATCGGTGCCATATCGGGAGGTCTACGATTCTATCGTAGTAGGTGGACGCCGGGCCTAACAGTGTATGTACATATTTACAGGGATGACAGTGATGACATGTATACCAAGAGGGTTACCAGTTGGACCATACATTAGCCCGATTACCAGTCGTATATGGACATTTGTGATTTTGTAGCACATTTAAACTCTTTATCTGTACTCAGACACTACGTGGTTTCACTCAATCTATCCCATAACTGGATACCTCTGTATAACGCTGATTTTTTTAAACGACTTGTTCTTGCTCTCTTACACTTGAGTTTTATTTTTGCAGAACCTCGTGTAACTCTAGTAATAGCAAGTGGGAACCGTAAGTGCAGGTCACCAATTATGAGTTTTCAAATGGCGAACCGACCATTGTACATTGTGAACATTATCGGTGGGGTTTTCTTCGGCAGGTGGAAAAGCCAAATTCTCATAACCACCAACCCACCTCTAACAGATTATCAAGACAATCATTATGTGGGGATATGATGATGCCACAACGCATGAGAACTGCAGAGAGTTTCAGAATATGCAATAGAACATCGGTATTGCATTTCCACATTAGAGGAACTTATGGTTCGCTAAAGCACTTTCCATGTCACGAGGTAACATAGATGAACAGCCACTCGGATTCCATTACTTAAGTTTACTGTCAAAGACAATGGAACCCTTTTCCCTCGCAAGGCCTAAATAGAGCTCTTTGAACCCTTTACCTGGCGTTTACACTAGACGATTCTGGGCCCCGTTGCTCCAGGATTACGACAGAGTTGCGGATCGCAGAATAGCAATCCGAGGGCCAAAACGTTGCTCCAGAAATTTTGTGGATCGTGTTGCAATCGCATGGGCACATCGCCGCGTAAAATACGGCTTTTGGATAACGATCCATGGTGGCACCACCAACTCCTGCCCCTTGTTCTTTTACCTATAGGAAATAGCGATCCACACCACCAGGTGTAAGATCAGTTTTAACTATTGTGCCATCTGTATTTAATTAAAGAACTAATATATTTTCCCCTGTCTCATTCAATATGTGCCCCTGAATTGTTGAATCGTAATCGCATCGTAAAAATTAGCGATATCGCGGATATATAGCGATACGATCCGATATTACTGGAGCAACACTTTTTTAGTCGGAACACTAAAGTAATCGTAAAAATAAAATTGCGATCCGATTATAGCTATCGATACCACAAAAACAGGAGCAACGGGGCCCTGGGGGCTGCGGAATAAAGTTTGTTCGTTTCTAGTGCTGGTCTGAACGATACGATAACTCGAACGATAAACAACATCCTGGACGATTTTCTTTCATTTAGTGTTGTATGATGAAACAGAAGATATTATCTAGATGAACGTATTTGTATGCAACACCTTGTAAGAGGTTTAGATTACTCTTATTGTCAAAATATCCTCTATTTAAAGCATATTATTCTATACACACTATGGCCCCAATGACGATTCTGGGAGACTTTTTCCTCGTTCGTAGTTTATTCAAAAGCCACCTGGTCGGCGATTCTTGCATTTTGCACCTCCTGACGACTTTCAGCAGTAAAATGATAGAAATTGTATAATGTAAACCCAAGCACATGGCGACTGCAGATCGTCTGATTAAGTCTGATTACACAATTTGGCACCACTTCACGACTATTGAACATGCTCTGACACCGGAGACTATTTCAAGCCGCCTTGAATTAGTCATCTGGATGGACGGCGACTCTCTGTCATCAGTATTAACGATTAAGGCTCATATGGTTACATCAACTTATACGATTCAGCACCACCTGACGACTACTGGTCTTACTCTGATGCGCACGACCATTTCAAGCAGGCTTAGATTAGTCGTCTAGATAGCCAGTGATTCTGTGAAACCTTGTAGTCATCAGTGTAAACGCTCCGGTACATTCTGAGCTCTACGACTTTTGCAGTGGACATTGCCACCACCTGAGGTTATTGGCTTGACGATCTACAGTCGCAACATATTCAGTCGTCTAATGTAAACACAGGGTAAGAATATGGTAGCTCTTAATATTTGATCTTCATTCGGAGCACATCTGATGAAGCGCCTCTTCTGGGAGCTTTGAAAGGAAAACTCTTCGTGAATAGATGTCCTTTGACAGCCGAACCTTAACCCTTTGGCGCGGGGTGATGCTGCGCGTTACAGGATGATGCCTTAAGTCATCGCCGTGTGTGGCCGGATAATGCCTTAAGGCATCATTTTCTAAGACTTACAAAATCATAGTTTATGTGTAAATAATTGATCAATAATGATAAAATTTTCACAGAATGTTGGTATGACATTACACTTAAGATTCCGAAATATTCATAAAATAATATTAAAGATCACGTGTTTTATCACGTGATCAATCAGTGTAATTATCATAATTGGCCTGAAAAGACCCGTCCCCTGGGGGTATACTAACTTCCTACCCGGCATTAAAGGCAAAACCCAGTGTGCGATTTTTCTCCCTGCCATTTGGGGACTCCCCAAATGGCAGGGAGGGAGAGTTTATCGTCGACCTCCACAGTGGGGTGCGCGCAGTGGGGGGGGGGGGGGGGGGGGGGGGGTACAAGAATCGCACACGTTTTCTGGTCCACTGTGCGATGTTCACCCTTCGATAAATCCCCCTCCCCTAGTCCCCAAGAAACGTTCCTTGCGGGAATAGGAAGCTGAAACAAAGAGAAATGGAGGATCTATCGTACCTGGCATTTACTTCTGTACCTGAGCTTTCTCCCATTGCATTCTGCTTTGGTAGTGAAGTAATAAGGAAATCGCAAAATTGCCAGAGGAATTTACGTGGGAAAAAAAGATTCCACCCACTACGCTCAAAGTGTGGGTGTGTTTTGGGCACGTGGTGGTGTTGTTGTTGACACCACGTGACCAAATCCAGTAGCCTGATTGGACCATCGACCCACTAGGGCCCGGAATCGCAGCAAAACCTTTTTTCCTCGTTGGTCAGGGCCCCCCTGCGATTTGGGGACGGGCGACCGACGACCCTCTCCACGGGTCTAGGAACAGAATCACAGGGAAAATTTCAGACATGTTTGAAATTTACCGCATGCGATTCTGGGTCCGCCCGATGTACAATTTGTCGGCGACAAAATGTACCCTCCACGGGGGGTGATACCAGAATCGCAGTGCTGGAAATCGCAAGGCTGAACCCACTGTGCGATGCGATTTGGAGGTACCATATATCGCATGAAAAGGAACAAGAATCGCACGGTGGGTTCAGGCCTTGACAGAGGGGCCCGACGTGAAAGGGTTAATCGATAATTCGACGCGATCCCAGCGGATGACGTTAAAATGTCACACGATGACGTCATTAACGTCATTCTAATGTTCCCTGTGACGTCACCCACAAAGGCTCATCTTTCTAGCTTCTTGTTAATTGCTTTACCCCAATTTTTGTAACAAATATGGGTTTAATTTGGCTGCCAGAATGGGGTTAATGATTCTGATGCAATTCATTAAGGCAGAAATCTAGTTTCGGATTACGATTCCTGCTTTCTTTTTCCCACCAAACCGCAATTCCCATAAATATAATGAGGATAAGATGCATTAGCTTACAGAAGGTAGGTTTTTAATTGGTGCGTTATTAAATCACGTGAAGAATTCAGCAAATTTGATATGATTCAAGTTTTGTAACCCCGCATAACATAACATGATCTCAATGATATTTATCTTAATCATTTGGTTTTTAAATCTCCCTCTATTCCTGTATATGACGGAGTACTCTATGGTGACATCACGCTGCTAGGGATGAAGAAATTTGCATTTACTGTCCATTGCTGACTCTTACTACCCAAGGTTAACGTTTACTACCCAAGGTTGAGGTGTACTACCTGAGGTTGAGGTGTACTACTCAAGGTTAACGTTTACTACCCAAGGTTGAGATATACTACCCAAGGTTAACGTTTACTACCCAAGGTTAACGTTTACTACCTGAGGTTGAGGTGTACTACCTGAGGTTGAGGTTTACTACCCAAGGTTAACGTTTACTACCCAAGGTCGAGGTATACTACCCAAGGTTAACGTTTACTACCCAAGGTTAACGTTTACTATCCGAGCTTGAGGTATACTACCCAATTGTCGTCAGGCAGTGGTAATGTCCACTGCAAAAGTTGTCATCCTCAGAATATAACAGAGCATTTACACTGACGACTATAGGTTTTCACAGAAGCGCCCCTGTAGACGACTAATTCAAGCCCGCTTGAAATAGTTGCGAGCATCAGAATGTGTCCAATAGTCGTGAAGCAGTGCCAGATTGTGTAATGTGATAAAATCAGACGATCTACGGTCACCAGCTTGGCATTTACACTTTTTATTGCTAAAATCATCAGGGGGTGGAAAATGCCAGAATCGTTGGCCAGAATCGTCTATTGTAAACGCAGGGTAATTGTGTAATCTGATGATCTGCAGTCGCCACACACTTGGCATTTTCATTGGATGAGTTCTATCATTTTACTGCTCAAAGTCTTCAGGCGGTGCTAAATGCCAGAATCGTCAGCCAGAATCGTCTTGTATAAACGCCAGGTTTAGGCCCAATGCCCATCTACCGATTTCAGAACATTTATGTACCTTTGTCGGCGACAAACGGCGGGTAATTTGTCTCGGAGTCGGTAGATGTAGGACAGCTAGCCCTCCCCCCGCGATTAGTGGACTATACACCGATTTTATCAGTGTGCGGGTCGAGAGAGGGGTTACGTAATTTGCCTGCGACAAAGTGACCGACTCCTATACGATTTAGGAACTAATCGTTCAACCCTGAATCGGTAGATGGGCATCAGGCTTAAGACGACTGCAGGCGAAGATATTTGAATTTCACGGCTTGGTGCACTCGGTGCACTCCAAAAACGGTTTTCTCACCCTCACCCGGAAGTACATCACTAAACATGTCAACTGTCGGTAATACACTCTCTTTTACGACACTGAGAATCGATTCAACAAGAATAGCGGACGCCATGACGTCACGCCAAGCTGTTCGCTGGTACCTCGTGAGGCGCGTATCTTAACCAGCGGGGCTCGCGGGCAATCAGCGTAAACGTTTGGAAAGCTGCGGCTGGTTTCCGGCAACACACGCAAATGGCGGGCGTGAAAATGGCGGGAAGGAGGAACGCTAGCAGACGACTTTCAGCTCATCCGGGAACTTAGTCAATCCACACGCCTCACTCTCCCAGCAGAGATTCTGAGCCCTGGACTTCTCTCTCTGCAACAACCTGGGAAGTGTTTTCAAAAGAAAGAACGTTAGAGAAATTGATCTTATCAGAGTCTTTGTTGCATTCTCGTTACCTAAAGTGATCTGTCCTTAGAGAGGACAAGACAACAACTTAAAAATCTTTTTAACGTTTTATTGATCCCATGCTATGTAAAATTGATCGTACATAACAAAATATCCTCCCATACAAAAAGAGAAATAAAAACGTAAAAAACTTTGAAAAATGATTTTGATTTCTGGGGACCACGTTTAAAATACGGCTTAGATGAATATCTTAGTTGGTATCGCTGTTGTAGATCTTAACAGTCATTATCGTTCTTAGTTTTAAAACACCTCCCTGGGTGCCGTTTATTAATACAGGATTTTTCGTAGAAATTGTCCTTCAATCAGCCTAGGTCCACTGTCGTTGTATAAATAAGCCTTTTGGTCTTAGAGCTAGGATGGTTCAAGGATATGATCTCCTCTAGGCTGCGAAATATCGTTGTGTAAATTTATCGTTCAACTCTCCTCCAAATTGTCCTAAAGCGCCAGATCCACTAAGGCGACCAAGCAAATGCGTCTGCGATCCATGCAACTGTGCGAATCCCATGCGATGATATTCAATATATTGAATATTGTCGCAAGGCATTCGCATGTCCATGCGAACGTTTGCGAACGTCTGCGAACCCAAATTCGCATGGAAAATCGCCTTAGTGGATCTGGCACTTTAGTCTTAAGTCATCTAAAAGTCTCCTAAGTCTAGGCCACCTAAAGGGGTATCACAGCTTTTGCTTACTGTGCAAATGGAGTTTAATTCTGTATCAATATTGTAATAATCAGAAGTCTTGTGTTAAATTCGCTGGTTCGGGTTATTGAGAAATGACTGAGTATCACTTTGTTCACAGGAAGAACATTTCCCATGAGCCAGGGAGGTGTTTTTAAAACTAAGAACGATAAAGGATTCAATCTTATCGTGGTCTTTGTTGCATTCTCGTTACCTAACCGGATCTGTCTTTATGAAGGACTGTCTTACAAGACGATCGGTAAAATATCTTTATTCTTAGTATTTTGAAAGATAACAAATTTTACCTTTTTTCAGGTCCGTTGCTAAGTGGGTTCGAATCTTCATAACATAAGATAATCTCCCTTAAGAAGGGAAATAGTATAGATAAAAACTGCAAAAGATTTCCTGGATTTCTGAGGGCCACATTTAAAAAACGGACTGACACTTCGATCGTTGTCACTATCGCCTGAGGTTAGTCCTAATCGTAATTGTTCAACAAATATCGTTCTTAGTTTTAAAAACACCTCCCAGATGATCGTAGGTTTATTCAACGATAAAGGAATCCGTCCTGACTCAAGGGACAGTCTCTGAGTAATGTCCTGGGACATGTCCTGATGCATGATCTGTGTCACATTTACGATATATCTCACCAAGGATCGGACACACCACCCAGGACAAGATTTATGAAACGAATTCTATGATCATGAGTTATATCTTATCGTAAAACTAGGATATGTCCTTCAGATTATTAAACGGCAACTGAAAACGTGCAGGTCGTCTAGCAAATAGCTCTCAGATGGTGACCGACGGGAAAATATCTTTTTATAATGAAAAATGTGATGCCATGTGAGTATCACATCAAGACCTCGTTTAAAAAACGCCTTAAGGCCCTACCTATCATCTCAAGATAATATCCAATGAACTGTATTGAATGTAATGAAATCACATAAATAATATAACAATATAGAATATGCTACTTACAGGCAATAGTATCTGTGGACAAGGTGTGTTGCGTATATTCTTTGATGAAGATTGATGGTTAAACCACTTGACCTTCTCATACAATTTGGCAACAACCTGTTTTTGACTCATATGTATCATCTATTATATAATATACATCTCATATTCCTATTTCCTAACCAATCCACGGATTGTGAAAACGAAATGTAGAACATTGTTATGATATAGTGGTGGTCACACTTTAAAACCGACTACATTGTCGAAATGTGTCCAATAAATAATCTAAAAAATAGCATTCAAACGAGATGGAGAACAACGAAAACGAGTTGCTTTATCTCACCCCTGTGCACACTACCAGAATGTATGATACACAGAATATAGACCGTGGGGAACAGACTGCAATACTTGTAGGGGCATGGAGAACCAGTTCCCAATGTTAAGCCTATGAGACAAAAATACCAGGGGTGAGATACTAACGAAGAAACAACAAGTTTTGGTCAAAGTCATCGAAAGCTGAGAGATTATCACATAGTGCTTAACCAAGTTGAAGAATGATGGTTTGGACCAAATTGATCAACTTACTGTATTCATCTCAACCCTGTACACACTAAAAGAATGGACGACACTTCAAAGTGCTAAAAATGTGTTTCACTAGTTTCGTGACAAAGGTCTTCGACAGACACCAACAGTGCAAGCAAGAATGGACCAAACGAAATCACGTTTCATAAGATTGTTATATCTTTTGTCACATGTTGTGTCACAATGTCGGTGTTGCGAACAGTGACACTACAGCGCCAGCGCTTCTTGTGTTGTCATGAAACTAGTCAACTCCAATATGTCCGTATGGTGTCACAGACGCCATCTAGACATGTCACGAAACTACTGAAACAGGTCCCATGATATCAGAAAAATGGCGGATGAGACAGGTTTGGTCCCAAAAAAGGCAGATTGGCGCAGAGATACAAGCAGGGCGCAGGATCTATGCTAGAAGAGTGCGCATCCCCAACACTTCCGCCGTCAAATATCCACTTGACGCCATTATCCAAGCAGATTTCGGTTGCTCCCTTTCAGTTGGGTGGAAAATCTAGAATATGAGAGACATGGAGCGAAAGTAAACCTCAGCTTGGGGAGTGTGTAAACATGTCCTCTGACCATGCTCTCCATACAGATACCACATCTCCAAGGTTAACCAAGGGCGTATTTCGACATTCCTATATCGCATCAGACATTGCTTTATGGATTCGCAACATCTTTCTGTGAGGGAACGATGAGTCTATGTGCAGGTTTATTGAGAACTCCGGCGCTGTTTTTGAGTCGGTAACTTTGGCGTCATGCCATATTCTAAGCTTTTAGAAATGCAACATACGCATGTATATGTTTTTGTATTGTCTAAAAAAAAATCTAAGGTTTTTATTATACTTGAGTGCCATGTAAGGCTTAAGCAGCCTATCTGCCACAGTCTCCACTTTCTAAGATCCTTGGTATCCACATATCCAGTATACATATGGACGTTCCGCCACTGTTTTTGAGTCAGTAACTTTGGCATCATGCTATATTCTAAGCTTTCAAAGATGCAATATATGTGGTTCTTTTGTCATTTTTAGATATTTTCTAAGGTTTTTATTATACTTGAGTGTCATGTAAGGCTTGGGCAGCCTATCTTCCACAATCTCCACTTTCTAAGATCCTTGGTATCCACATATCCAGTATATATATGGACGTTCAAGTGGTATTAATATGGGTATACATCTTGTGGTTACATTGTGACAGCTTCCCATGGTTACATGGTTGTAGGTAATATGTTAACAGCTAGTGGTTACATTGTTAATACATACATGTTTATAGGTATTTAAGGGAAACTAGTTAACCTAATTGGGACGGCTCCTCATACCGCGTTACTTTCGCTAAAACTACCGCATGGGCTCAGAGAGCGAATGTGGTAGTTTTAGCGAAAGTAACAAGGTACGAGGAGCTATCCCAATAAGGTTAACTAGTTTCACTTGTACTATACACCTATAGATTTCTGTAAATATTCAGAAACTCACCAAAATAAGACCAAAATCAAACTCGCTTGGGAGGGCAGAACTTGTTTTCTGCTACACACCACGCGCGATGTTTATAGCCGCAATTTCGTAAATATAATTCAAACTGTTCGAAAATAGTTATCTTTGGTATCAATATTTTCATAATATTATCGTTAATTCCCTGTTTGATTTTTTGGTCCATATTTTGGTTGTTTATCATTTATTTACATATTTCTGACTTAACCAATGAGATCGAGCTTTCAAAGTATGGTGGTACGGCGCCATACCGGCACAGTATGGTGGTACGGCTCAACTACCACTTGCATAGCAGAGGTTGGTATTTGAAGTATTTTTAGGCACAGGTGTATAGTACTATTGGCTTCCAAATTAACTTAGAAGGACTGCTGGGGTAATCTATATTCGTAATCTATCCCGGCTAAGGATTCACTGCCGTTATCTACACATTATCTATGTCAGCTTTTCGGATTGACATATTTCTCCTCAGTGACTATTTCCAACATCAGAATTGATTGACTTGACCTCTCAAGACTTTTACTAGACTTGGACTTTTAATTTTTTTCAAGCTGACTTGTAATTGAGTTCGGTTGAGATGGACCACCTTGCATAAATCATTCGCAACATTATGAATTAAGAAAAACATATGAATGACCGCTAAAGTGGGATTCACATGAAGAGACTCATGTGCCTGAGACTGGTGTATTTCACACCTTTTCTCTAGTCTCAGACAATTCTTGTTTGGTAAAAAATTCTCATGGCTAAGTACTTTTATCAGTCTCAAGGAAAAATGGCGAATTTGATTCACATGGGAGGACACACCTGGTACATAATCTCAGACATAGTCACAGTGACCACTGACCTTGGGACTCAATTATCCTTGATGTGAAGGGTGTTACAAACATGTAATTATGCTTGCTGGCCTCCTATTGGCTAGGGCAGGTACATGGTCGCAGCAGGTCCATTTGTCTCACCAAAATGCCTCTATAGATTTTAAACCTGTTTAAAGTCAAAATCTCATGAGATTCTGTTCTTTGTTAGGGGTGATTGTCGCCGACAATTGCAAGGGAAAAAAGTTGTCTCAGCAAAATGGAACCCTGTCATTCACACAGGAGATTGTGTTCCAGTACCAAATCTCAACAGGATTTGTCTCAGACAAACACTTTTTGAGGTACATGGATCCCACCCTGTGAATCCCATTTAAGAATGCAACCGGAACTTTTTTCATAGAAGCTCAAGTTCTGGTCACTACTATGGTCACGTGATAACGATTTCATATTCCACAGTGGCATATAAAACTCTGTATGGCAGTCAGCGTGGCATATGAAAAATCAATGTTAAGGCTATTGGGTTTTTTAGGTGTAGGATAATATCAAGAAACTTCACGAAATTGACATTGCTTTTTGCAGAATAATATCACGAAGCAAAACTGAGTGATATCTGTAGCAGAAGAAAACGAACGGCATGTGAACAATCATATGAAACTGAGTGATGTTCAGATTTGATCCTACCCCTCCACATGTTTTTAATTGCATATGTAAACCATGGCATATAAATATCATATGCCATAACCGTGGCATACAGTCACACAGTGATAAGTCTATGGAGATTTATATTACGGGTAGGATAAACTCCAGTACGCATGCTTGACACAAACATACTGATATCCCAACGGTAAAAATGGTTATTATCTGGTGTATTATCGTAAAACTGGATGAGTTTTAATCTTGACCACCGTATGCCACGACTGGAGTTTGGCATAGTGACTCTATGAGGCAAAGCCGAGTGAAGTCCGGAGCCAAAACTTCAGGAGTGGCATGCGGTGGCCAAGATCAAAACGAATCAGGTTTTGATTTTGGAATATTATGTGATAACAATTCTGTATGCCCCTAGTGGCATATAAAACTCTGTATGCCAGTCAGCGTGGCATATGGAAACTCAATGTTAAGCCTATGGGATTTTATAATAGGCCTAGGATAAAATAATGCGAAAACCGGCATACTGTGTCTGTATGTGATTAATAATTGGTAAAAGTGACGATGTAATTGGATCACCTGATGGAGTATTGTTGCGTGGGCAATGATTCTTATCTATCAGAGATAAATGTCAGGCAATAAAGTTTAGAATTACGCTGAAGTCTAGTACCTCACCAGGAAAGGATTAAATTGGAGTTCCTGATACTTCGTAAAATGTGTAAGATAAAATGACAAAATACTCCAGGGAGATTAGTATGAGAGGCCAGAGACACATACAAAACTGTATTGCAACTGTAGCAGTGGGCGGCTTTGGCCTTATGGAGGACTCTTAGAAGGAAACCCACGAGGTGAAAATAGCTTGGTCCGTACTCCACCGAGTTTGACTGCAGAGTAATTCACGAAGCGAAGCTGAGTGAATTACTCTGTGGTCAAACGAAGTGGAGTGCAGACCAAGTTATTTTCATCGAGTGGGTTTCTGATTTTATCTCACTCCGTATAACATTGTTTATTAATGAAATGAATCACCAGATTAGCCATTGAGTATTGGTTACACGAACCTCACGGCCGTGGAGTACGATTTCCTAATGTTAAGCCTATGGAGAAAAATACTGGGGTGAGATAATATCCTCTGACAGATTGGAAACTCCCTTCCGGGCAATATGCCACCCTATGCGCTATTACATAGGTCGGTTCGGTATTTTTGGAGTGTATGGACAAACTTAATCACACATAACCAGACTTTATGAGTTTAATAAACAATGGATGTTTATTAACAACTTCCCAAAGTGATCCCTGGCAGATCACTTTCAAAGTACAGTACCTTTTCACAGGCGTGCCGAGAAAAGCCAGAGACACTAATCCAGATACCAGAAATCATTTAATTGGGATGAAACAATTAAAGTGGATGATTTCATCTTTAAAGGCATATAGGACAATTTATAGGTTGACGTAATCTGGTGATTTTGAAATTCTTTTTTTTTTTTTAATAGAGCACAGCATTTATTTTCCAGTATACAGCATACAGTACATTGCATTATTTCTTTGTTGTCTTGTTCTCATATCTATCTGACTGTACACTTGTAGCAGTCTCTTACACACATCTTTCGTCTTGCTCCTTTTTTTATATTTTAACTTTATAATTACATGGTTACCTGGTATACCTGTACCCCTTACTGGACTACAACCTTCAGGTCTTCCTATTCTAGATTGCCACCATTTTTCCAATCTACTACACTGCTGATTCTCCATATATTTATCAGTCATTCAATATTTGATTTTCAGGAATATTCTATCTGTTCTCGTTAGTCTCCTTCTCCTTGGGTGACATCGTCTGTTTTCCTCTTCTTCATGCTTTTCCACCTCCTGCTCTCTTCAATATAGGCATATTATTCCATAGATTATCTTAATTCTTGTCAGTCCCTTCCTCTGGCTCTTAGATACTATGTCACACAATCAAAAAGTGCTCCCGATTTTGAAATATTGACAATTAAGGACAGTGTTATCTGCGAAATTCATATGTGTAGTATTATGTATCCATTATATTATGTGAAAGTTTGGAGAAAATAACATGGCTTTTACGAGGTGAAAATTAACTTGTTGGAATTTCTATATATTCTATTATAACATCATCATAATATTTATCTCTAATTAAAAAAGAAAAACATGGTGACCCCCAATTTTTATAGTAGGTATGTGTCCCACAATATTTTAATTTGTTCCATTCCGCTGGAGTGTGTTCTCCCACAATACTTTGATATTATCATATCCAACTGTGAGGAAAGTGACATGGATTTAAATTTTCAAAGCAAATTGTCCAATATGCCTGTAAAGATCGCATACCATATTGTTGATAGCAAGAATAAGATGGTTCGATCGACCCAAGTCCTCACAGTATACAAACTACCCCCAGAACCTTGTTTCTTCTAGTAATTGTCCTTTGAGGTTTTCCAAAACCTTGTATTTTTCTCTTTTCTATGTCTGTCTTTCTTCACATTTACCGTAGGGCGTGTTCATGTCACTCAGCTCAATGCAATCCCACAAAACATCGGAAAAATGGCAGCCACTCTCCAGGATGCACCAGAAAATGGTGGGCGTTACCTGGCCTAATGTGTGGGTGCACACATATGCCGGGCTTCCAGGATACAGCCACTACAGGGACCTGTTTCACTCGTTTCGTGACAAAAGTGTGAAGTCAGGCATGAAAAGCGGTAGCAACATTGCAAGCAAGAATAGACAAAACGAAGTCACTTTTCATAACGAATAGTATCGGTAGATCCGCTTAAACGTTATGTAAAAGTTAATCTCAAAAACTGCAGACCTAATGTGACAATATCATAAACCCGAAATGATGTATGAATCCTGTGATGTGTAGATTTGTCTAATTCTTATGATGTGTAGATTTGTCTAATTCTTATGTTTGGGGTCTGTCTTTACCTAAGGGGTATGTCTTTTCCTAAGGGCAGCTACTTATGTTGTTACGAAACTAGACAGCCCCAATGTATGTATGGCGTCACAAACATGTCACAAAACTAGTGAAACAGGTCCCTGCTCTCCCAACACAGCGGGTCTTACATAATGGGATGACTCGATACATATGAATTATCATACAGAAAATCTATGAAACAAAAGAAAGGTGGAGGTTTCTTGAGTTTCTTGAGGGAATTTCGATGGATCAAAGGGGGGATTCTAGACTGGTACCCTGCCCCAATGAAAGATGGGCCAGGTATGATACAATGATACAAAATAAAATAAAAGCAACCTTTCAAAAGATAGAAGAATTTTTCTCCAGAAAGATAACAGATTTCGTCTCACACTCTAACAGTTGAATCGGCGTAAAATCCAACAAGTATCAATCAGGTAACAGCTGAATGCAGTCCTGACATCTAGTAGATAGTTATTTGCTGAAGTTACAGTATTTGGGGTTGAGGGCCATAGTGCCACCATCCATCGGCAGACCGAACTGTGCCTCATATATTAGATCTCTCAAATACCATGGGGGTTTCGGCTTGGAACAGTCTCACTCCCCAAATACGAAGGACAGAATCTTATGTCGGCTTTAAATCACTGACTAAAAACAAGCTCAGAGCCAGTGTTTGGGAATTGTAACTCTTTGTAAAAGCACAATTCTGCTAGATGTTGAACAAACTCCTCAAATTTGTCCCTGTACCTGATCTTTATCTTAAAGCTTGGAGGCGATTCTATAAAATTATGTCTGATCCTAGACACATTTTACCTGTTCTATGTTAGGATACATGTCCTTGCTTGACAGCAAACAAATTTGGCAAGGTGTTGAATTAACTTTACAGGTTTGTCTCTGTACCTAAGCTCTATCTTATAACCTGGAGACGATTTGTTGTTCTATAAAGTCATGTCTGAACAGGATGTTATGTTTACTTGGCTGAGGTCTCATCCCCTTTATTAGGTCGAACTTTGTGATATGTACAACTTTCATCATGGATGTAACTACTTAGACCCAATAAAGAAATTAAAAAAATATATATTCGTTTGTGAGAACATCACACTACAGAGGAAACCTATGAGAGGGTCTGATCTCGTATCCCATCGCGTTTGAATCACGTAGTAATTCACAAGGTGAAGCCGCATGAATTACGTAGTGATTCAAACAAGATGGGATTGAGCTCTACCACTAAACGTGAATGGGTTTCTGAATGTATCTCACCCTTAATATTGACTAAGGGTTATCAGTTGTGACATAGTCCACATTGAATATTTTTCCTAAATATCTCATGGGAGTTAGATACAAGTCTCCAATGTTAAGTCTATTGAGAAGAATTACCAGGGGTGAGATAAAAGGCAATATCTGACCAAACAGCCCGAGGTCCATTTCATAATCTAGGCTCGTACATGAAGTACCCTTTCTGCACCTCATACAAAGGCTATGTTTAATAATATTTAAGTTTGTTCACTAAGACAGTCTTAGCCGTCCATATGGTCGTCCATAGGTGTTAAATAAAGTTGACCCCCATCGTCCCTTGTTCTCTATGGCATACACAAAAGGGTCTACATGTACGATCCAAGATTATTAAATGGCTCCATGAGGTGATACGATCTGTAGACGATACACCATGCTGTGATAGTCAGCGTAAAATGATCGCTATCAAAATGACACATTTTCTGAAGCAAGATTTCGGCCCTCTGATTGCTTTTCTGCGACCTGCAATCTTGTCACAAACGTGAAGCATGAGATTTGATATGCTACTTTGAAGCTCTTGCTCCGGTGAATGTGCACCCCTCTCATAAGATCTCACGCTCTCTAATTCGTATTCTGTACTCTCGAAACGCTCTATGGAGATCAATTCTTAACGAACTAGGCTTAGAGCCTTGAGAATCCACTGGCCTGCCTCCCGTGCTAAAGACGTACATCAATGCAACCCAAAGATTCCTATAATCTCAATGATGCCACCTAGTGGATTCTCAAGGCTCTAAGCCTAGTTCACCGAATTCGGCTATAGGGCTGTTCTTCCACTGGGGCCCTTGTCCCCTTCTTCTTATTCTAATGGCAGGTGTCAAACCAAATGAACAGTGGGTATCATTTTTGTGTAAGGCCCAGCGTCCATCTACTAAGATATGGCTCCGATATGGTCTACGATGCACCTCTTGATAAAAATAAACAAAATTGCGTCGGAAGGTGACCTAATATCGGGGCAGTTGACCACGTTTCTGCGATTAGGCACCAAAAAATACCCCTTCCGATGCATGGTGGATTGGCATGTCTAGACATATGTGTACGATTTTGCACCTTCACAATATGTCTCTGAAATTTGCTTTTTGTATCGGTGCCATATCGGTAGGTCTAAATTTCTACCGTTGTAGGTGGACACCAGGGGGCTGTTGAATAAAGTTCGTTCGTTTATGGCGAAGTGCTGGACGATTCCATAACTCAAACGACAAACGTCATGTTGGATGTTTTTTTACATTCAGTGTTGTATGACAGAAGAGGAAATATTTTCTAAATGAACGTCTTTGTATACAACACCTTGTAAGAGGTTTAGATTACTCTTATTGTCAAGATATCTTCTGTTTACAGCACATTATTTTATACAACACTATGGCCCCAAAAGACAATTCTTGGAGACTTTTTTCTCGTTCGTAGTTTGTTCAACAGCCCCCAGGTTTAAGTCTTTGGTATGACACGACCAGGGTTTGAACCCACGACCTCCCATGTTCAAGGCGAATACCTTTTCCTCTTAGCCACTTGGTACTTGGTAAGGGAAACTAGTCAACCTAATTGGGATGGGTCCTCATCCCGCGTTACTTTCATTAAACCTAGGTTTATCGAAAGTAACAAGGGACGAGGACCTATCCCTATTAGGTTAATAAGTTTCACTTGTACTATACACCTCTAAATATCTGTAAATATTTAAACATTCGCCAAAATGTGTCAATGTTTAAGTGCTAAACAAAGTCGTCTGGGCAGGCGGAAGTGACTTTCTGCTATGCGACTGTCTCACAATGTTCATAGCCATGATTTCGTAAATGAAATTCAAACTATTAGAAAATTCTTTTCTTTGGGAATAATAGTGTCATAATATTATTCATAAATTTCCTGCATATTTTGTTCTCCAGATATGGTATTTCCGATAATACACATACTCACGTTTCAGATTAAGTGTTCAAAGTGTGGTGGTATGGCGCCATACCGGCACAGTATAGTGGTATGCCTCAGCTACCACTTGGATAGCAGAGGTTGGTATTTGGAGTATTTTGGGGCATAGGTGAATAGTACTACAGAGAGCTACATGAAAGGGGTGTCTATGGAGTCAGGGGTGGCAGTATTACTGTGAGTCAGTGGTGAGTGCGTGAGGATAAGGCAGGGTCCCGATACCGCTCTAAATCGTCTTCCCCGGAGCCCCCCCCCCCTCACAGCTCCCACCCAACCCCCACCCACCCAAAGATCACGTGGGCGGGCTCAGCCAATCAGCGCCGGCCGCTGTCCGCGCATGCCTACAAGTACCAATCGGCATTCAAGCGGGACTCGCCTACGTCAGAGAGTGACGAGAATCGCCGAGATTCGGCGAGAAAGTGCGTGATTTGTGAAGGATCCCGTCAGGGGTCACGTGAATTGACGAGACTGGGACTGGCGCGAGACTTGCGGCGAGAGTTTGCGGTCTAAAAGCGGTCTTTGGTATTCACCTGCGGCGCCATCTGTCGGAGAGAGGAAGAAGTGGCCCAATCAACTCGATTGCACTTGTTCAGAAGTTTGTACCGGTTAAAGGCATATCGGACAATTTGTCTTGAAAATTAAATCCCATGTCAATTTCCTGGAAATTAAATATGAGGATCCCCAGGTGTACTAGTACATGTATCTAAATTCAAATCTGGGGGTCAGCCTGCTAGTTTTTTTTTGTTTTTTGACTCGCTCTTTTTTATTGATCAGTTTCAACATCGTGGTAATGTTTCATTCCATGTGTTCAATCCCTCGTCGAACAATGGTGTATCCAACAGGCTACATGTGATAATCCAACGGAGTCGTCCCTAAGTTATGCTTAATATAGTAATTTATCAAATATTAGTTATTGTATGTTACCCCTATCAGCTTTTCTGGACATCTTTGGTAAAACCTCAGCACAAAATAAAACAGAGCATAGTTCTGGTGACTGGGTTTTTGATTTAGAGATCAGAATTATGATTGTGCAGTAATTGAAAATAACCTATAATTTACTGCCGTGCTGCTCTATAATTTTCACATAATCAAATAATCAAACTATAACCTGGGTGGTTGATCAAACACTTTATAATTTGTGCATCTGGTCACATGACCACCACCAGACACTCATTCCGTTCTTAGCACTCACCACTGGTGCACGGGATTTTTGTTACCCACCCACCCACACCTTTTCTGTTTTATTCTTCACTGCCCGTAGGGCTCGTAACGGATAATCTTGTATATTATTATATACCTGTGTGTGAATATCTATGAAATACTGCCCGCTGCTAGGGGTGCAGTAATAATAATGTTCGTGCCCGCTGTGAGATTGACTTAATAAGTCATTAAAATGTCGTTTTTTCATCAATTTAAGGTATATAATAATAAGCAAACGTCCTCACTGTGGAAAAAAACGCTACTCGTTCTCGGTCAGTCTTCGATTTCATACTGCCTTCCGCCTATGGCGTCAGGCAGTATAAAATCGAAGACTGACCTCGAACATGAACCGTTTCGTCCACAGTAAGGACGTTTCCTAATAATCTTATCGTTTTATCGTTTTTATGAAATGTATTTATATCGCATTTAACATACAATGTTCTTATACTTGATGTGCAACAAATACATTTTATCTGCAGCAGGGCGTTAGTCAATTATATTACAATACGATATATAGAAATTCTAAAGAGTTTATATTTACATAGTAGAACCCATGTCATTTTCTCCAAACATTCAAAGAATATACTAAATTTTTAGTACTACATGTTCAGATTTTAAAAATCATAGGTCACCGTCCTTGTTTTGGAGATAATTAAAAAAATCATATTTTTCAAAACATTTCCTATGTAAACCAGTCGAATATAAATGGGTCTAATTCATCTATTTGGTTCCAAACTCCATAAAATATGTTATAATTCACTCATTTTGGTATTAGAATAAGTCAGAGAAACTAGTTTGAATTGACGATTGTCAGTATTTGAAAAACACTTGGTGGCGCCAAAGTGAATTTTAGGATATACCTCTAAGACTCAATGCATAAAGAAAATCAGTGAACAATATATACGGTTTGCTTCATTTCTAGGTAAAAAATCCTCTGAAATTTGTATAAATAATTGATGCATAATTCAACAAAGTTTTGCCAATTGAGATATGATTTTACTTTGCTACCAAAATCATAGATAATTAGTGTGATTACTCGAAATCTTCACGAAATTCTTCTAACATCTTTCTGTTCTTTATTGATTCATGATGATCCTATACGAAGCAGTAGAGGAAGTACATAAAGGGCAATTGCCCCGTCTATCGATGGAGTCCATCCTTTGCATTCAAATCTAATTTATCATTGTCAGGTAATTAAAAATTGCATATAATTTACTGCCGTGCTGCTCTACTTACTTTTACTATAGTCAATTGACCGAACTCACTACGGTGGATAATCGAACACTGTACTCATTTATTCAACTGGTCACATGACCACCATCGAACACTCATTCCTGCTGTCGCACTCCCTGCTGGTTCACGGGAATTTTTCTTTACCCACCCACCCACACCTATTTCTTTTATCTCCTATCGCCCCTAGGGCTCATAATGTGTAATTTTCATGTTTTATCAATTATATTTTTATCGAAATATATTTATATCATGAAATCATATTTTATACTCATGTGTAATAAATACATTTTATCTGCAGCACGGGGTTAGTCAATTATTAAGAAGAAGTGAAGAATTTCCAACTCCTTACAATCTGTAAAATTCCTTTGAATCGATGTGACAGTCAGCTCTCGGTCCCGACTCATCAAAACCTAATCCATTACAAATGTTCTGATTGCTCAGATCAGAATAAATAATATTTCAGGCCATAATGAACAATAAAAAGTGGTATTAGTTTTGAAAATTATTAGTTTTCATTTCTGGCTGTATGAATGCAAACGATGGAGAAGTGATCGATTTGAATTTTTTACAATGACTTTGAAATTTAAAAAACAACGATAATTTCGGGATTATTTGTGTCTATAGAAAATGGGTTATTTTGAATCTATATCCTATATTTCAATATCTAAAGTATTTAATCTTAGGTACTTATGTATTTAAAAAAAGGTCCTGGTATGCTTCACTTTTTATCCACATATTATATACGTCTTGTACTATTGCATGTAGTTAAGTTCCAAGAACATAAATCTCCTTTGATATCATTCCCTTTCCCTTTCTATTACATCGCCTTTTGAAAAATAAACAATTAAAAACCACGCCATTATTTAAATCCATTTCCAGCCACAAGTCGGCAATCATTATTAAAAGCTTCCCCTTCTTTCTCCATGCTTTCTTTAACCTCTTTTTTTCTCCTTACTTCGCTACTCCATTAATTTTCGGTTCAGAAGCAGTTGGAGAAAGGAGGCCCGATTCGGCTCCGATATCGGGGCAGCGCCTGTCCTTGAAGACTCTCCAGACAAATGGGTGTAATTGGGAAATGTTTTTTGTGGCTTCAGAAGTAGTGCGTTTAACTGAGGGGGGCACGACACAGCCATTGTTTTAATAAAGGCTCATGGTTCCCCTGACGTCGGCCACCCGCCAGCTGCCAAGTCGTGGCTCAGTTTATCTTAATTTTCCCGCCGCCGCCATTTATTTGAATTACACGTGTTAAAGTGGCGACACCTGGTGTGTATATCTACGTTGATGACACGTGGCTCTCCCTGGTGGGCGCCAGGGAAACGTTACGGCTCTAGCTATCAACTACACTGGCCGCCAGAGCTACACAAAATTAGCTCTGGTCGGGTTAATGGTGGCGTCCACCAACCACGACAAGGCTGTGACAATGGATTCCCGACAAGGTCCATGATTGGCCTACGATTGGAGGCCTTGTTGTGGTTGGTGGACCCCAGTTCCTGACAAGAGTCTATGACAAGGCCACGACAAGGCCATGATTGGCCTACGATTGGAGGCCTTGTTGTGGTTGGTGGACCCCAGTTCCTGACAAGAGTCTATGACAAGGCCACGACAAGGCCATGATTGGCCTACGATTAGAGGCCTTGTTGTGGTTGACGGACCCCAGTTCCCAACAAGAGTCTATGACACGAAGGCCACGATTGGGCTGCGATTAAAAGCTTGTTGGGAGCCTTCCGACAAGGCTACAACAACATTGAACATGTTCGATTCTCCCACAACTGGACCCTTGTCATGGAGTGTCTTGGTTTCCTTGATATTACTGTTGTAGTGTGTCGATACCATAGACGTCTTTTTTATGGAAACCAGCGAAGTCTACGACAAGCCCCGACAACGCTGTCGCAGAGCCCCCCTTCATACGACAAGGTTGCGAGAAGGCGCCGATTGGAGCTTTCTTGTCGGCACTTGTTGTAGCCTTGTCATGGTTGTTGGACGCCCGCCTTTAGATAGGTGGCCACCTTGACCCAGTAGCAGGACCAGTTTGGTACTCTCCAACCAGATCTTTAGTACTGCTTGGAGAGTGTGTTATGTCATAACCTCGAAGCCAATTTTCCGTTTTCTTATTTCTTTCCTGTGTATTTTTTCAAAACATAATGAACACGAATCTGGGTGCCTTTATCAACTTGTTAGCTATAAGTATTTCATATGAAGTATGTCTGCTTTCAGAGTACACATAGAACAAAGGTATTTAGTTTGAGGCGAACACAGAAGGATACCGTATTCAATTTAACTAGCAACTAGATTGGCCACCCATAGTTTGCCATCCCATCCCTGTCTACAATAAAGGGGTTGGTCGGGTTAAATCCAACATGGGATCACTCGGGGTGCGCCTCAAACCAAGTACTTTTGTTCTATGTAGGCTATTAATGAAAAAACACTTGGTGAGAAATATTCATACTAGAACAAATTGATAATAAAACCTAGGTTTATGTTCATTGTATTTAAGAAATATACACAAAAGGAAATACGAAAATTGAAAATTGGCTTCGAGAAAATCACATAACACTTGATCTGGTAGGATCATGGTCTATCCTGTGCATCCTACATTCTGTAATGTGTACAACGGTGAGATAAAGCAACCTGTTCGGTCAAAGTTGTTGTTCCCCTTCGCGTTTGAATGCTACATGATATTCACTTGGCTGTTGCCTCATTCATATTACTCCGCATTAAACTTGTGGAGAACGACGATTATGACCAGAACTTGTTGGTTTCTACTTTAGTCAGTTGTACTTCCAGGAATGGCCATGACAGATCAGACAAAGCAACCTTTAAATGTTCTACTATAAAACTGACATCTATTTAGGATACTCCCTCCTCAAAATATCTCAGCTTATGAAGTTAATCAAGAAACATATTCCATAAATACATTACAAGTAAAATCTCTGATGAAACTAAATTTCTGCTGGCACAATTTGTCTTTCCGCGGACGATTGGCAATGATAAATAGTGCTCAGTAACAGTTATTAGCATCAGTCACCTTTGTTCCGATTTAAATCGTTAACTTTTAGCTTTGGAGACTTGAGTCAATACATGCCAATTCCACTTTTTTTCATTTCGATCGACGTCAAGGGTCCTCGCAGCATAAAACCGGCGCGCAATAAGGATGTCGTCAAGCCGGCTGGAGCTGGACATGATAAGGAGGCATTTCTACCTGCCGACTGAAAACCTACCGATAATGTGGCATTTCTACCTGCCGACTGAAAACCTACCGATAATGTGGTGTTTCTACCTGCCAACTGAAAACCTACCGATAATGTAGTGTTTCTACCTGCCAACTGAAAACCTACCGATAATGTGGCATTTCTACCTGCCGACTGAAAACCTACCGATAATGTGGCGCTTCCATCTTCTGACTGAAAACCTACCGATAATGTGGTGTTTCCACCTGCCAAATGAAAACTTACCGATAATGTGGTATTTCTACCTGCCGACCGAAAACCTACCGATAATGTGGCATTTCTACCTGCCGACTGAAAACCTACCGATAATGTGGCGTTTCCAACTGCCGATTGAAAACCTACCGATAATGTGGCATTTCTACCTGCCGACTGAAAACCTACCGATAATGTGGCGTTTCCAACTGCCGACTGAAAACCTACCGATAATGTGGCATTTCTACCTGACGACTGAAAACCTACCGATAATGTGGCATTTCTACCTGCCGACTGAAAACCTACCAATAATGTGGCATTTCTACCTGCCGACTGAAAACCTACTGATGATGGGGCATTTCTACCTGCCGACTGAAAACCTACCGATAATGTGGCATTTCTACCTGCCAACTGAAAACCTACAAATAATTTAGTGTTCTCACCTGCCTACTGAAAACCTACCGATAATGTGGGGTTTCCACCTGCTGACAGAAAACCTACCAATAATGTGGCACTTCGATCTGCCAACTGAAAACCTACTGATAATGTGCACCCTATATTAAAGTCAGTCGGTGGTTCTCCCCGTGAACTGTCTGTGGTGCACAATCGGTGACCTGGAATGCATAAATACAATGTGTCCCAGTGGTTGTCATAGTATGTCGGCTGGTCAGTTGGTTTCTTGCTTTATAGCATGCAGAATCCTGCGTCGTAGTGTGTCGGAACACCATAGTGTATCGGGAGCTCAGGGGGATCCTGGCCTTAAAACATGCAGAATTCTGCATGATAGCGTGTCAGAATGCTTCTCATAATGTATCGGGAACTCAGTGGGTTCCTGGCCTTACAGCCTGCAAAAATGCTGTGTCGTAGCATGTTGGAACACCATAGTGTATCGGGAGCTCAGTGGGCTGGGCCATTTAAAGCTGGTGACAAAATACAAATGTCACATATCGGGGGATCATCTGAGTCGTAGCTTATCGTAACGATTGTGGTAGTGTATTGGGAGCTCAGTGGGTTCCTGGCCTTAAGCCATGCAGAATCCTGCATCGTACTGTGTCGGAACACCATAGTGTATCGGGAGCTCAGTCGGCTGGGCCTTTTAAAGCTGGTGACAAAATACAAATGTCACATGTTGGGGGATGAACATAATGTATCGGAAGCTCAGTGGGTTCCTGGCCTTAAGCCATACAGAATCCTGAGTCGTAGTGCATCGTAACGATTGTGGTAGTGTATCGGGAGCTCAGTGGGCTGGGCCTTTTAAAGCTGGTGACAAAATACAAATGTCACATGTCGAGGGATCATTTTAATATATCGGGAGCTCAGTGGATTCCTGGCCTTAAGCCATACAGAATCCTGAGTCGTAGTGCATCGTAACGATTGTGGTAGTGTATCGGGAGCTCAGTGGGCTGGGCCTTTTAAAGCTGGTAACAAAATACAAATGTCACATGTCCAGGGATCATTTTAATATATCGGGAGCTCAGTTGGTTTCTGGCCTTAAAACATGCAGAATCCTGAGTCGTAGTGTGTCGGAACACCATAGTGTATCGGGAGCTCAGTGGGCTGGGCCTTTTAAAGCTGGTGACAAAATACAAATGTCACATGTCCGTCACGCTGCGCTCATTAGTAAGTCGGGGGACGGACTCACGGCCGTTTTAACCTCCACAAGGCGGATGTCACAACGCCGCCAAAACCAGCCGTGAAAGCAGTGAAAAGAAGCAGCCATGGAGCACGAACGGCTACGAGCGGGCCATCCGCTTGTTTTTGTAGCTAATTAGTGGCACCACCTTTAATTGTGTTCCAGCCGATGCCCTCCCCTCCCTCCCCGACCCAGCCACGCCTCTCTTTATTTCCCCTCAATGGGGACTCTCATGGCAACTCCCAAAACATCATTTTATTGTCCGCTAAAAATAATCGGTATTGTTGGCATTGGTGTCTGTATTCTGAGCGGCTTCGGGAGTGTTTTAAAAAAAAAAATCAAATCGATGTTGATTCTAATTTTGACAGAAATGATCCGCCACATAAACCGTTAAAAAGCATGTCTAGTCAGCTGCCAACCGACCAACGAATCCTCTTTGGCCAATCCGAAAGGCGATCACCAAATATTACTCCCCTGAAGGAAAAATCAAATATTGGTCATGGCTCGGCGCAAGCAAAGTGGGGTGAAACTTTTGAAGTGATGTTGTTTTAAACTGAGTTCTTGCCATGCTGGTATTTGAGAACATCGTAAATAAATCCATTCCGGGCAGGAGTGGTCTTTAGAATGGTGAGAGGTTGGCCAGTGATTTTTATCTCTGTAAATACATCTTGATATTTGCGCAGCCAGGTTTTGTTCGGTTTGGAACTGGACGAACTAATAGACTGTGTCGATTTATTGTTTCCTTATCAAACAGCAAACATCTGAGCTCTTGGATTGCCTTTCGTTATCTCCGACAGAATCCACTGTGACGAGGACAGTTGCAGGTTCATTAAACTTGTGGATGAATTATCTTGTACTCTATTACAAAAATACGTCAAATTCTGCTAAATTGTGTAAACTAGGTACAAATAGTATGTCCATCATTGATGAATGAGAGTGCAATTATAAACGAATAACAATTAAAAGGTTCGGGTTGCATTCAGTATATCCATGGATCGTTTTCTTGTAATCCACTTGCACCCAGTCAACTTGCCATTTTTTCAACTGCCTGAGTCTAGGATCCAAATATGTCAAGCATCAGTAGGTCTTGAGGTATTTCAGTATAGAATGATTGGTCTTGGTCAGTTGGGCAGCTTTTATGACCCTGAGACACTGGCACCCTGCCCCTTTCCCAATATTGCAGTGAATTGCACGCTAATAGTGAAGGGACAGTGTCTTTGCAGTACTCTGGAAGCCTATATGTGAGCACTCTTATATTTAGGCAACGTATATAGAACGTGCAAACACGCCCTAAAATCAAGCAACAACAAGTTCTCAAAAATGATGAAAATTGGAATACAACTTATTATAATTCTAGAATCCTGATAATATATATGTATTAGAATTATAAACAGAAGAATTTGTGTCAATATTTCTGTTAGTGGATAGGTAACTAATTTCGATAAGTATACCCATAATTTCTCCTGAAACATTACCATAGAAACATAACTGAAAGGGAAGCAAATAACTGCGACTACAAATTATAGAGATAATGGCATTGCTAGTTTATCTTTACAAGGAAGTGAAAGGATAACATTCATCATGTATAAGATATTCAAGAACCAGGTGCCCGTTTAACAGTCTAGGATCATACACGAAGACCCTTTTCTGTAACAAGTACAAGGGTTTATCATTTAATGATATGTAAGTCTCTTTTTTTTCTAAATCGTTTATTCAATTGAATAATGCTCAGCTTCTTGTGAGGCTGGTTTTCTTCATGCACTGCCAGTATGGTTCAAGTGCTTTAATACATTTCATTTTCATTTTGTGTGACTAATAAACATAGTATAACAACAATATACAGACGAGATACAATTGGGGTCAATCAATCCATGCCACTATCGAGAAGTAAGGCACCAGACAACAGAAACTGGGTACATAGCAAGTGAGTTCATATGATACAGATTTCGTTATTTGATTAACATGTGGTTTAAAAGATAAATCTTTATCTAGAAATACATCTAAATAATTATACATAGAAACATTTTGTAATCTTGTCTGTCCGCTAAGACAATAGTAGTCGTCCATAAAGTCGTCCACAAGTGTTGAATAAAGTTGACCCCCATCGTTCCTGGGTCTCTATGGCGTACAGAAAAGGGTCTTCATGTAGGATCCTAGATTATTAAACGGACCCCAGACTCCAAAAATAGATTCACAGATAAAAAACTTAATATAATTCTTAAGGAAATAGGCAGTGTGAGTTACGTGTGGCGTATGTCCCATTACACAATACCTGTTAGGCCCCGTGTCCACCTTCTACTACAGAAACCGTATACCAATATGGCTCCGATACAAAAATGTAAGAATCATAGACCAATGGGGAGGTACATATCGTAGACATTATCGTAAAACTGGATGAGTTTTGATATTGGCTCCCGTATTCGACTCCTGGAGTTTTGGCTCCGGATTTCACTCGGCTCCGCCTCATGAATTCACTACGCCAAACTCCAGTCGTTGAATACGCGAGCCAATATCAAAACGAATAAGGTTTTGATTTTATCCTACCCCCCCTGAACGTAAAAATGATTAAATTAAACTCTAACAAGTAGGCATGAGTTTGTGTAGATGTCGATATCTCGTCACTGTCACTGTCCTAACAATAACAAACGCACGCGAGGGCCCCACGAAACTGCTGGAACTACTTTCGCAGATGCTGGGGTGCTGCTCTATGATTGGTCCATATTTTACTCACGTGATTAAAATACTGTAATACACTAGTGGGTTACGAAACTCCATATCCAGTTCATAGTTGAATACGGATTCACAATGTTGACCCTATGGGCTTTTATATTAGGGGCTAGGATAAATGTCTAGACAAGCGACTTTGCCATGCATCTTTGATTTCAAAGAGGTGATCAACCGTACTGATGAGAGCTGACCTTCTGATGGGATTTTGATTTTTTATTTCGCGGTACATCGCAGGGCATATTGTAGCATATCGGGAGCTCAGTGGACACCAGCCCTTAGGGCCTTTTTCCATTGGCCGACAAAAAGGATGAAGATTTTTTGAGTTACTCGGAAAGTCTGTTGGTGGTGCCACCGACTGTGCTCTATATAAAAGGGTAGTAGATTTCACTCGGTGATCAAGCTTTCACTCAGTGGTGGGTGGTGCCACATTGCATAATCTAAGCAGAAAAAGTTGTGGGTGATTTCATGAGCTGGGCCGCTTCCATTGACCAATATTGTGTCAGCAGCGCCAAAATTCCGTCGGTGGTTCCTGACTGTAGATCGGTGACGGGAAATAGTGCAATGGGAATGGGCCTTACTTGATAACATACGACACCAGATCGGTGAATGTATTTTTCCTCTCCCTCTAATGCTAGTCGAATTAGTTTCATCTCGTGAGTTTCCTTCTAAAGAACTTTAATAAACCCACTATGATCAGACATATTGCTTCCCTCCATACCTCACCTCACATCCTTAGCAACCAACACTCTTCAAGCACATTCTCAAGCGTTTTCGCCGTACCTCTTCACGAGGATGAATCAGCTTGGAGAGTGGACACTTATCTCTCCTGGTCAAACATGGAGGCGTCAGCAGGCGCTGTAGTGGCATAGTCAGAAAACAAGATGGCGTCGCCCATTGACCCGGAGTTTGCACTAGACGATTAAAACGTGACGACTGTAGATCATATATCAAATAGACGACTAAAAACGTGACGATTGTAGATTGTCAAGCCAATAGTCGTCAGGTGGTGCCCTAACCCGGTGTTTACACTAGACGACTAAAAAACATGACAAATGTAGATTGTCTAGCCAGTTGTCGTCAGGTAGTGCACTAAATTGGTTTTACACTAGACAACTAAATATGTGACGACTGTAGATCATCCAGCCAATAGTCATCAGGTAGTGCCCTAACCTGGCGTTTACACTAGACGACTAAAAACGTGAAGACTGTAGATCATCAAGCCAATAGTCGTCAGGTGGTGCCCTAACCCGGTGTCTACACTATACGACTAAGAATGTGACGACTGTAGATCATCTAGCCAGTAATCGTCAGGTGGTCGCAATATCCACCCCAAAAATCGTCAACCTGAGAATATACTTGAGTGTGTACATGGACAACTAAGTTTTCACATAATCGCTACCATGTAGACAACTTATTCAAACAGGCTTGAAATAGAAATGGGCGTCAGAGTTGTCCAATAGTCGTCAGGTGCTGCCAAATTGTGTAAGATGACATAACCAGACGATCTGCAGTCGCCACGCGTTTGGTGTTTACACTAGACGACTTCTATCATCAGGAGGTGCAAAATGCCAGAATCACCGGCCAGAATCGTCTAGTGTTAAGCTGGAGACACATCAAGCGAGTAACGGCAGCTATTTACGGAATCGCCAACACAAAATGGACTATATATGAGCTATTATTTAACTTTTTACCTGATTATTTCTTCTGGTATGCTAAATCATGGGCGGGAGATATTCCTATGAAGTAATATCTCACATACATGCTATTTTGTATTGGCGATTCCAGAGATCGCCGCCTTGACTCGTCTGGTGTGTCTCCGGCTTAAACGCCGGGTGAAAGCCCGTTTCAATTGGCCGTCGAAGATTGCTTAGACTTTTTGTGTTACACAGAAAGTCTGCGGTGGTGCCACTGACTGTGCGTCGGTAAAAAAAAATCGCTGAGGGTAGTAGATTTCACTCAGTGACCAAGCTTTCACTCAGTGGTGGGTGGTGCCACATTGCATAATATAAGCAGAAAAAGTCATGGGGCATTTCACGACCTTGGTTGTTTCCAGTGACCCATATTGAGTCCACAGTGCCAAAAGTCTGTCGGTGGTCCCTGACTGTAGATCGGTGACGGGAAATCGGCCAATGGAAACGGGCCTTATGACTACAACAGCGGCGCGGTGATACAGGCGACGGTCGTCAAGGAAGTGATGCTGGACCTTCAGTCGTTAGGAGGAACTCTTCCGTGGCGGAGGTGGAATGTGAGTACATCCGCCCACCTGGCTTCCGGGGGAGCACTGACGCATCAGCTTCAACACCTTACGTGGCGTGTTTTTTGTTATGGTTCCATTTCTTCCTTGTTTCTGTCGTAAATACCATTTTGTAATACAAAGATACACACAAATACAATTGAATAAAGGTGATTTTAAGCCTGTTTTTCTTGGTCATGCCAGACAGGTGTGTTTTGGTTTATGAAAAAAGAAACAGATGTAATCTTGTGGAAATTCACAGAAAATCTCGCTTTAAACCAGCAATGGTGTAATCAAGTTAAAATGAAATAAGGCAGTACATTTGATACCGATAATATAATCATATCAAATAAACAGTGTCCACTGCGCCAATTTTGTCACATACAAATTTTTTTCTTTCATTATTGTTTTTGTCAACCTTTTAAAATATTTAAGGTTATCTGTATTCCTGACCAGCAGACTAAAGTACTGATTCCACCAACACATAAGATTAATCTCGAATTGGTTGTCTTGCTAGGTCTTGCAAGGGTTTAAATAATTGCGTGCATATCTACCGCGATGTGTCTTGAGGTGTTTGGGTGGTGGAGAACCAAAACATTTATTATCCACCTAATACAAAGTGTCCACAGAAAACACATAGGGAGTGTGTATAAACAAACCCGGCGCATACGGATATGTTGTATGCTCCGGGTGGCGCATACGGAAAAACGTGCGCACGGAAAATAGTGCATAACTAAAATGAACTGATATCAACATGCCACTTGTCCAGAAAAGGTGGATAATAAATACAATATAAATTGGTTTCAGATAAAAGCAGTTGTATTCTCCTCGGAGTTGATTCTGCGCAATATCCTCGCATACACTCGGATAATACTGTGCGTCAACTCCTCGGAGCATAAGGCCGTTTGTATCTGAAACCAGTCAATATTGTGTACATATATATGCACGACATCGCGAAAAAAACCGCATATATATCATCGCACGCTACGTATTACGACAAAGGAAGCACGACTTTTCGGGACACTGTAAGATGTAACAAGATATACCACGGCAAATTCATCATGTAGGTGGAACCAGCCCTTAAAGGCATATCCTACAATCCACGGTGGCGCCACCTGGTGATTATTAGATATTCCCATTAATCCATTGTAATTTGTTATTTGTGGCATATTCCAAACTTTAAAGAGCAAAATTTAAGTTTTGTCTAGTTGGACCTTTTCTTATAAGTAAAATAGGTCCTTTTTCGTTTGCCTGATTTATATAGGAAATGTACTGAAAAATATGGTTTTCTTTAATTCTTTCAAAAACAAGTATGGTGACCTATGATTTTTAAAAACTACATAGGTAGTACTATACATTGACTATATTTTGTGAAAGTTTGAAGAAAATTACATGGGTTTTACTATGTGAAAAACAACTTTTTAGAATCTCTATATATTCTTAAATGAAATGATCATAATATTGATCTATAAATCAAAATCTAGCATGGTGACCCCCCATTTTTAAGTCAGATATGTGCTCTACAATACTTAGAGATCATTGTATTCAATTTTCAGAAAAATGACATGGGTTTCAATGATCACACCAAATTGTAGGATATGCCTTTAAGACTTAAGGGAGGGTCATGGTATCTAGTATATGCAGAACATTTCGGTTTCCTAGTAAACATAAAGGGGCATCAAATAATCTAGTGTGTCTCAATCGATTCCCTAAGTTTGGACGAATTCGTGATCTTTCGTGCATACAATTAAGTGCTTCCCGTTTCTACCTCCCGATTTTGACCACCGATTATGACACGCCGACCAATCATTGGACACTTGTGGTACAACAATTGTTAGTTGGAAACAAAAAAAGGTTAATATATTTTTTTCTCTCCAACAATGGGTAATATGGCACGGCCAACCAACTACTACAAAATCAAACCAGGGACCCGTTTCAATAGTCTGTAGGACGTCCGGTATTGGGTCTAGTGGCACAATAGCGGCACTTCGCTTTTCAGTAGTTAAGGAACAACTGATTCCGTGACATAGGGTAACAGACAGGCGCAAATAGTGGCTTGTACCATTTCAAAAGAGACATGTTCGGTCACTATTGCTGCCACTGTTGTGTCTATCATAGCGAAGGGTATACCCTCTCGCTTCTATTGTCACAAATGCGTAACTTTACTTCCTGTAAGAATTAAGCTATGAAACTTTAACCCTAGTTAGGGACACATACAACATAGAAACATGCCAAATATGAAGGAGATCGGCTCATGCAATCCAACAATATTCACATTTGAATTCTGTCATAGCAAATGCTGCTCTGGTGGTCAGTGTAGAATTATTCAAGCGCTGTCACTAATTTATGCAGTGACCTTCACCTTGAGGGCACTTGTTCCTGGTATGACATGAGTATGTGAGATGGGGTACCCCACATGTTTTTCCACTATGCTGTCCCAAACTAGGGACACATCCACAACAGGGAACTGACACACCACCCCAACAGTGACATGCCTTATGAAACGAGACCTAACTTTTTCTGTTATTCATGTCACTATTGGGGTCACAAATCATGTCACTAACTGGATAGTGACGCCCTTTCTATTGAAACGGGTCCCAGGTTGAATGAAAAGGTGACCAAAAATCCGTCAAGCGCATGGCGACTGCAGATCGTCTGATTATGTCAGCTCCCTCAATTTGGCACCACCCGACGACTATTCGACATTCTCTGGCGCTCGCGACTATTTCTGGCCAGCTTTGATCGTCTATATAGACAGCAAAAGATTCTGTGAAAAGTAGTCTAGTGTAAATGCTCGAGTACATTCTGAGGTCGATGACGTTTGCGGTTGAGATTGTGAAATCGAGCACCACCTGACGACTATTTTATTGACTTTTTATGCTCTATATTCATTTCTCTACCCCATTTTATCAATTTCTTCCTCATCACCTAATTTAATCATATTACTCAGTAATGAATAGAATTAAGTTAAAAATAAAAAAACATCTACAATTATAATCAATAATCTATATTTATCTAAATTCCTCTTCTTTTGTCATTCACTCGGTGGGAATGGCAGACATTTCCATTGTTTACTTTGTCATTATTCATTAAAATTGTTATTATGTCTTTCATGCAAAACTTTAGCAAAACGGAATAACCTTAATCAACCGTTTCCTGACCTGAGCGTGATTATTTCATAATCGCCATTTGAGGAGGTTTATATAAGACTGCAAACATCCGCACAGTTGGGGGCATGTTGTTATTCTCAGTTCTATACCATCAAGGTTATTTGTAAATATAAGTTTCCTTGATTGTCAGAGGAGGTGTGAAGCGCTACGCCCCCATCGTTTTGGCATGGACTCAAATGACAGCTGATGCAGACTCCTATGCTAAAGTATAGCAAAAATAGGCTAAATAGTAACAGCTACTACATACAAACTGTTAGAGCTCTATCAATAATCTTTTCAGATATTGATAGAGGGACATCTAATGTACTCCAAACCACAATAGAGCTCAATAGAGCTCCACGTTTTGTGCCTGTTTTTGACACACAGGTGAACCTTATTTTTCACAAATTCCAATGTTCAACCTACGACAGGAAACCTTAGCCATAGCACAGGTATATGACATGTGTATGACTAAATAGGCCCATGTCCTAGGTTTCTAACAATGTTTTGTTTATCAAAATCGGCCTATTATTCATGACACAAGAGCTATTTGTATGTTTCATGTTTTGGTGGGGGTTCTTCTCAGAGCTCCTTCCCTCATGCTGGCATGTTTGAGAGTGGTGCCTTGAACGCTGTCGCGATCGCATATATGAACCAAGTCAGTATAGGGGGCGCTGCGCTTCACACCTCCTCTGCTTGATTGTATAGACGAGGCGTAAATTTTTTTCGGCCACAGGGGGCGTCATAGGTCCCATCCGACCACCGACCGTCCACGGCAGAAAGAATTTTACCACAAATATAAGTTTCCTTCCCCAATTACCGGTTTCATTTCTATCAGCATGTCTTACAGCAGATGGTACACAAGACCTGTATACTTTTAGGAAATGAATCGGAATTAGTTTTGGAACACCTTTAGGGAGTCGGATATGACTGACTATAATAAGAAATAATTATCAATAAGCCTAACCAATGCTGTGCTTGCAGATTTAGAAAATATTATCAATATCTCTAGGCAGAAGTAACATCCAAATTTGATATAGGAAATGATGAAAATGTCTGGGTTTCCTCATTCTCAAAATAACGTACACAAAATGTCGAAATGAGTTTTAAAATTAATCTCAAACTGAAACTCCTGCTTGATCAGAAGTAGTAGTTTAATTATGTCAGGTGCACATTTCCTGAGAGTTTAGACCCAAAGTAAATAAGACAAAAAATTAAATGAATAAAATAAATATAAATAAAATAATAATCAAATTAATCCATAATTATGACGACAGGCGGCTGTTAACAATGAAGGTTGATGCGTAGTAATACACGAGCGTTAGCCTCGAATGGTTTACAGAGCCACCTGTCCACAAAAACCATCGTTTGTTGTATTCATTATTCATCTTCTCAAGAAAACTAAATCAACGAATTGCCATACTAAATCAAATTGTATATCATGGACATAAAACTCTATTTATGTCTTGACGACTGTAGATTATTAAGCAAATAGTCGTCAAGTGGTGGCAATGTCCACCGCAAAAGTCGTAGACTTCAAAATGTTCCCGAGCATTTATACTCCCAAGAATTTATGACTCCTAACCCGGGCGGCGGCCGGGGTTAGGCGGGGAATAGGCTGGGGTAAGATGATTTTAGGATTCAACTATAAGTCTTGACAGGGTTATTATATAGTAGACCTGACTGACCACACAATAGAAATGGTGTTTTAAAGTAAAATCTATTAGAAAAACGGTAAAAAAACCCCACATAATGCTGGGTTTGTTATGTGTAATTAATCAATTTATACTCAAGCTACCAGTAGTGTCCCCAAGTGGCAAAGATCGGAACTATCGGATAGTGGTATACGCTTACAGATGAGGCATATGCACATGGGGAATAGGAGAAACCTTGTATATGCAAAAGCATACCTATATACGACTGGTGCATTCATATATAAAGTGGTCAGTTTCGCGCAGTGTTGAGGACTAATTTAAGCCAAATACACATCTATCTATTTCGGAACATTGATGTACCTTTGTCAGCAACAAAGGAACAGTAATTAGTCTCAGGTGAGCCATCCTAATAGAGTCGGCCCTAGTCGGGAGATGCAAGGCAAGGGTCAGCCAACATTTAGTGAAACCACCCGCTTGAAATATTCTTTTGTCGCCAATGAGTTATCCCTCAATGTTCCTAAAGTTGAGTCGCCAAAAGTTTATCAACATTTTGATCATTCCAGTAGCCGACAATTGAACATTGGTAAATGGCCTTTAATTGGGTGGCCAACACGGGCCGAGGGGTTACATAATTTACCTGGGTCAAGTTCACCGACTCCTATACGAACTAATCGTTCAACCCTTAATCAGTCGTTGTTTATCAGGCTTTAAGCCCGATTCCCATCTACCAATTAAGGGTTGAATGATTGGTTCACCAATCGTATAGGAGTCGGTGAACTTGTCGCAGGCAAATTACTTAACCCAATCAAGCCCCATTTTCCAACGTTCCATTGTCAGTGACTAGATTTATCAACATGTTGATATATTTTCGCCACCGATTTTGGAACATAAAAACCACAACTTGTCCGCGACAAAAGGACATCTGAAGGAGGTGGTTCACTAATGGGTGGCTCACCTTTGCCTAGCTGTCCTACATCTACCGACTACGGCCGACTCCGTTAGGATGCCTCGCCTGAGACAAATTACCGTTCGTTTGTCGCAGACAAAGGTACATAAATGTTCCGAAATCGGTAGATGGGCGTTGGGCTTTAAGCCAAATGCCCATCTGCCGATTCAGGATTGAACGATTAGTTCTTAAATTGTATAGGAGTCGGTGAACTTGTCGTAGGCAAATTACGTAACCCTTCGCTCGACGGGCAGACATTGAGGAGAGGGGTTGGTGGGTATTAGTTCGAAGCAAATCAGTCTACTAGTCAGTGGCTCACCCTTGCCTAGCTGTCCTACATCTACTGACTACTGCCGACTCCGTTAGGATGCCTCGCCTGAGACAAATTACCGTTCGCTTGTCACCGACAAAGGTACATAAATGTTCCGAAATCGGTAGGTGGGTATTGGGCTTTAGTGAAACATTGATGCGCAACACGCCCCATGACTGAGGACTGTTTTTACCACTTCTCTCCGGTTCTCTATTAGACCTCCATTCTAAACCGACCTCCTTCTGACTGTGTGTTTATAGAGGAGGCAGGTGGTCCCTACTCCCACCTGTCATACACTGCACTCTCACCTCTCGTCCACGATGGATGGCCGCACCTTTATTTTACTAAACCAACTCACCTGACGTCACCTGATCGACCCACCATCCAGCAAAAAAGTCATTATCTGAAGAACTGCCGAGGACGGGACTGAACATGCAAAGCAGATCCAAACTGAGAACTTCTGCACAGACAAATGCGGGTAGTTGGGTGATTTCTAAATTCTATTGAGTTTTGCAAATAACTCCGGATAAAATAAGTTTCCTATATCAAGAAATAGAAAATGCTAAAAAAATGACATGTCGCCATACTATAACTTCTATTGGAAGGCCATCTGAAAATGTAAGTGCTTAACTACAGGTGTCTATGGGAAAATGCAATCTTTTTACTTCGTGGCTAGATGATGCTGATGTTCTATTGCTATATTTAAATAATTCTGGATTCTGATAGTTGGGAACATATACAAATGAGAAATGCTAAAAAAATACCATGTCACCATGCTAACTTCTATGGGAAGGCCATCTGAAAAGATAAGTGCTTAACTATTGGTGTCTATTGGAAACTGCTATATTTTCATGATACCAAATGGCAGCACTAGTGTAAACTGAGTAGGAACAGGGGGAGCAGCGATACCTACCCGCATTTGTCTTTAAATAGCTGTGCTGTTAATTGAAGGTCGTTGGCCATTCTCTAATTCTGACTGGCATCATTTAAAGCGAGGTTTAAAAAAGGGAAGGAGGACAAATTATCCTGTTCTTAAATTATAGACCTTGAGGTGTTTTTACTTTTATCCCATGTGCAAATTTCAATCTGATTAAAGGAATTGAGATAAGATTAGTTCCCAGAAGACATCGCTTGTAATCATGGACTACTTTAGGTGCAGTTCTTTATCGAGCGCAGGAAAACACGCTCATGTACGTCATCTAGAGTTAGAATGCTCACTCAGGCTTTCAGCTTACTGCAGAGAATCTAACACTTCACTATCAATGTCCCAACTATAAAGGCCTGGTTAGATGAGCAGACTTGGTTCCTAAAAATAAATATTTTTATTTCTTTTTGTCTTTTTGAAGACAAAAGATTCACTAAATCAATCCATTCATGAAATAATTAACACTTAGTTATGGCTACTGTAATCTGCTACTAGAAAATATTAGCTGATAGTATTGTCTAAATGTGGTATTTATATTTCAAATCTGATGGGACAGATCTAAATACACTGTATTCAGACCCACTTTGTACAGACCTGACAAACCAGTTTTATTCCCTTCAACCCTGTCATGAAGCCTTGCACCTGAGATTTGACCATAGACTTGCTGAAAGCTTGATCATTGATTTTCGTGAAAACAGGGAGGGAGACACAGAGAGACAGATAATGATGCAGATGATGAGAGAGACTTAGTAGAAACCAAACGAGAGTCAGCCTTGTCAATGTTTATGCCACGATGGGCAGGTTGTGTATTACTACACGAGGCGTTAGCCGAGTGTAGTGAGTAGCAGACCTGACCAGAGAAGGCTAACTCGAGTTTGGTTTTGTATTTATCCTACCCCATCTCAACGATAAACAGAGAAAATTCTGTAATTATCCATGATAGTAGCGTGTTGACACTGCCGGATCTACTTTCGTTATCGGGTCCCTGATATGTCAGTTTTTTTATTTACCTCGGTGCATAAATAACACTTTATTCAACGCTCCTTTAAATACATTGAGTCAGTGTTAAACCTATGGCGTTTTTATTAGGGGTAGGATAAAGATGGGAGACTCACTCCGCAATACTAATATCAGCCGCGATAGTCATCAACCCAAGAATTTCCTCAAGCGTTAAAGGTTACTTGTACGCCCTATATATACGTTGCCTAAAGGTTAGAGTGGTCCCATTTAGAGTGGTGACATGTAGGCTTCTAATTTTTTTTATTTTTTTTATTTATACTTGATTTTTATTAATACTGGAGTGCACGCTAATTCATTCACGATGAACATACTATTTGCTCCTAGTGATATGCACCGATGCCTAGCCATATACAGCTCAAAGTCCTCAGATAGTGCAAAATCAAGAATCGCCGCCTATAATCGTCAAGTGTTAATGCCGGGTAAGTGGACAGTTTATTGGAAACGGAGGATATCCCCTTAAGCGGGGTTCCACTGTATTTGAGTAGGAGTCCTTGGCCCGTTGTCTTGCCGTGGTTTAAGTGCTTTTATTATCCATCTATACAAAGACCTCATTGAAAATGTATGGGGACTCGGTAAACCACGACCCATTATATAAAACCTGTCAGATACCATGACTGTGGTATACGGATTTAAACCTGTGGTATACGGCCTCAAAACCATGGTATACGGGGAAAATAGCCCTTTCATGCTGTAGAGCTAAGAAATAGTCCTTATTGTTATACCCATTAATATGGCAATAACTGGGTTTAATTTATTCGAAAAGATGGATAATAAATACACCAAACGATGGTTATGTGGACAGGCGGCTCTGTAAACCACTTGAGGTTGACGTCGTAATTCACTCGCTAGCGCTCGTGTATTACTACGCGTCAACCTCTCGTGGTTTACGGCCGGCCGTCCACAAAACCATCGATCATTGTCTATTTAATGCCTCTTTTTTTCAGCTTATCTCAGCAATAGCACTCTACACCGAGAGTATCGAGTACATCATGCCATTATCTCACCCCTGGTATATTTTCTCCATTGAATTAACATTGGGAACTTGTGTCCAACGACCATGAATCTTTTTTAGAAAAATACTCAATGGGGGATTATGTCAAAAAGGTTAGCCCATTAGTCAATATCAAGGGTGAGATAAATTCAATTCAATCCGAAGGGTGAGATTAATACAGATTCATTTGAATTGCTACGTTATTCACATGGTTTTTCTTTGTGAATTACTACATAATTCAAACTCGATGAGATACGAGCTCTGACCCTAAATTTTCATACGTTTTTAGAGCATGCTCGCACGCACTGTATACATTGGCTGTAATAGGTTCGAGTGGCCACATACACTTTCAGCATGCTGAGAAAAATCTAGCCCTGCACTATCTGCGTGCTATTCTCTGTGTTATTGGATAAGGGGCAGGGTGCCAGTGTCACAGTCTCTTAGAGGCGTGCCCAGCTGACCATGACCAACCACTCAAGACCAAAATACTTCAAGACCCACTGCTGCTTGATATATTTTGATCCCAGACTCAGGCTGTTAGAGAAACGGCAAGTTGACTGGGTTCAAGTGGTTACAGAAAACGATCCATAGACAGAATGTAACCCCAACCTGTTAGTTTTTATTCATTTAAAATTGCACGCTCATTCATCAATGATGAACATTCTAGTTACTTCTAGTTAGAGCATGCTTGCACACCCTAAATACATCATCTAGAGTTTAGAGGGGTCCATATAGACTTTCAGGGTCCTGCATATAAACTATCCCTTCACTATCTCTGTGCTATTCACTGTGATATTGAGAACAGAGCAGGGATCCAGAGTCACAGTCTCCTAGAGACCAATCACTCAAGACCAAAATACCTCAAGACCCATTGGTGCTTGATTTGTTTAGATCCTAGATAGGCAGTTGACTGGGTACAATTGGGTTACAGAACACTATCCATAGGCTAAACCTAACTTATACCTTTTAATTGTTATTCATTTATAATAGCACGCTCATTCATCTAGGATGAATATACTATTTGCTCCTAGTTAGAGCGTGCTTGCACGCCTAAATACATCATCTAGAGGTTAGAGTCAGGGTTAAAGTGGTCACATTGAACTTTCAGTGTGCTTCCAGAAAACTATCCCTTTACTATCTGCATGCTCTTCACTGTGATAGTGAGAACACAGCAGGGAGCCAGTGTCTCAGGGTCTTAGAGGTGTGCCCAGCTGACCATGACCAATCACTCAAGACCGAAATACCTCATTGACCCACTGTTTTTGATATGTTTTGATCCTAGACTCAGGCAGTTAGAGAAATGGCAAGTTGACTGGGTGCAAGTGGGTTACAGAACACTATCCATAGGCTAAATCTAACTTATACCTTTTAATTATTATTCATTTATAATAGCACGCTCATTCATCTAGGATGAACATACTATTTGCTCCTAGTCTCTATAGTATATGGCCGCTGAAGCTATTCGGGAGTACCGCCCTAATGCCCCAGTCACACTGGCATAAAAAACGGCGTTTCTTCTACGTATTTTAAAGGACGCAATTTCCGCATATTTAGTACATATTTCCAACGGATTCACATTCGAGTACGTTTCTTGTACACTTCTCTACGCTTCTCTATGCATCTTGACTTATATGCCGTTCTTTTACGGAAAAAAAATGCGTAGAGAAAAGTTTAAAATTTTTAAAACCTATTCTGACACCGCATATTTGGTACGTTTCTTCTACCTTTTTGTGTACGGATTCCGACTCTCATTTACGTATCTCCGTGTTTTCCCGCGCATTTGTCAATTTCAAAATGCGTAGAAGAACGTAGAGGTGCGTACACGGGAAAACGGCGTTTTTTACGCCAGTGTGACTGGGGCATTAGATAGGATTCATTGATGGTCAAATTAAGGCTGGGGAGGAGGGGAGTGGAGAACAAGTTGGTGAATTGGATCATTTACAGATGCTACAGGCACCAGACCCTGCTGAGACAACAGGTGGGAGAACCCTACCTGGTCTTTAATGACCCTTCAGCATGAACATAACCTCCACCATGAGTACAGTGACATGGTGCCGTATTTGTAGTACACACACAGTGTCAGTTCTGTGAGAGTGTATTAAGTTGTGTGCTACTTCTCAATACCCTACTCTTAACAAGGTCGTTTCTGTTTTACTACACTGTGAATGGGATGTTTATTGGCCTCTGACACTGCTTGCCACTCATTGGCACTGACTAAGGATAATTGAAAGCTGATATCTATATCATTAGGAAACGTCCTTACTGTGGACGAAACGGTTCTTGTTCGAGGTCAGTCTTTGATTTCATACTGCCTGACGCCATAGGTGGAAGGCAGTATGAAAACGAAAACTGACCGAGAACGAGAACCATTTTGTCTACAGTGAGGACGTTTGCTTATTATCATATACCTTTATTTGGTGAAGAAACGCCATTTTAATGACATTCAAAGTCGCAGTCACAGCGGGCACGAACATTTGTATTACTGCACCCCTAGCAGCGGGCAGTATTTAATAGACATTCAGTCACAGGTATGTAATAATTTATTTTATCATATATACCCATGCAGTATCTTTGATAATTACGTACTGCTGCTCCCTGTGCAGTATGAATTGTATACTGAACCCTGTGCAGTACACTGTTATACTGAACACGTTGAAACCTTATCAGTGTGTGGGCTTTCGCAAAGACATGTCTTTTATGCTAATATATGGTAAGATTTGATTAATTTGGGGTATATAATTAATATAGAACGACCTACCATGCTTGTACATGCTACAAAAGCTCGATGGGAATTGATGTTTTTATAGAACTCGACCTGGGGCCTCGTTCCGTAAAAAGCAACAATTCGCCATCTTATTTTGTAGCATGGACAGCATGGTCAGGGACCTGTTTCACTAGTTTCGTGACATGTCTAGACAGCGTGGTGTCTCCGGTTTCATAAGAACTAGACATAAGACTTCATTTTGTCTGTTCTTGCTTGCACTGTTGGTACCGCTTTTCATATCTATCTAACACTTTTGTCACAAAACTAGTGAAACAGGGACCTGTTTCGCTAGTTTTGTGACATGTCTAGATGGCGTCTAGATGGTGTGTCCGGTTTCATAAGAACTAGACATTAGACTTTGTTTTGTTCGTTCTTGCTTGCACTTTTGGTGCCGCTTTTCTTGTCTGTCTAACACTTTGTCATGAAACTAGTGAAACAGGTCCATGATGTGTAGATTTGTCTAATTCCTATGTTGGGGTCTGTCTTTTCCTAAGGGAAGCTACTTGTGTTGTCACGAAACTAGACAACCCCAATCTGTCTGTATGGTGTCTAAAAGAATGGACAACACACAGGATATAGACCATGAAAAGCGGACTGCAATACTCGTAGGGGCATGGAGAATGAATTCTCAATGTTTTTTTTGTTAATTTTATTCATTCAACAAATTAACGACATTACACGTTCACCAGTTTTCTGGCGATCCTCCACGCGATAGTCACATATAGAGAAAAAACAAGTCGAAAATACAGAATATATACAATACAAACTAAATCACGTGGACAGGACTATACAAAAATGCCACAATCATTCATAAGGCCCGTTTCCATTGACCGACGAAGATTGGTTAGACTTTTTGAGTTACACAGAAACAGTGCCACATTGCATAATCTAAGCAGAAAAAGTCGTGGGGCATTTCAAGACCTTGGTTCTTTCCATTGACCTATATTGGGGCCAAAAGTCTGTCGGTGGTTCGTGACTGTAGATTGCTAACGGGAAGTAGGCCAATGGAAACGGGCCTACACAGATAACATGTAGATCATTTGATAAGCCACCTTATTTGTACAGTACTGTCTATAAGTTAAATACCCATTTATACACTTCAGCAGGTTTTAGGTCTTTAGACCCTTTTTAAATTTCAACTATATTATGTATCTCAGTTCTAACTTTATTCTTAAACCCAAAACTATTTTCTATTCTTTGTGTTTCGTTTTTTAATCCATTCCAGACATATTCCCTGACATACAATGGGGAAGTCTATGGGGCAAAACTACCAGGGGTGAGATAAAACGGGGGCACAGAGGGAGGGTCAGACAAAGTAAGCAGTATCTGGATTTCGGCCGACATTAAGCAGTAATCGGGAGTATTTATCTTTAATGGTGTGGCTGGGAGGGATCCATTAGTTACAAATTCTCTCAAGTTTTGAGCGCTGAAAGTCATCCCCTGCTTCAGAAAAATCTGACCGGGTGCACACTGCGCTCACATCAGCATGAATTAAAGAGGTGAAAATACGAACCTGGAGTAAGTTTGTAATTTCCCTCAACGGATTTTAGGTAGGTTTGATTTTAAGTCCGGTCAACTTTTGAATTCTCTTTCCAGACTTTGAAAACAACTACACTCAAACTGGAAACTTTTAGTAACAAGTAGTTTGGGTTCTCTGTGGTACGGGACCTTTAAAATCAAATGCACTCCGGAAGAACTAGGAGCAAATGGTATGTTCATCATTGATGAATTTAATAAGCGTGGATTGAATTTTGTTTTAATACATGTTTTGGAGTGTATATTCAGTCTATAGGTAACTTTCTGTAAAGCAGTTGCACCCACTCAATTAACTTCCCCAACAACAAAAGTAAAGTAGGTGTCTCTGAGCCATGATTTAAAATGCAGCTTCCGGTTGACCTACTTGCAGAACGGAAGCGGTGCGATGTCACGGAAATGGAACGCTCTGATTGGTCGAGATACCGGAAGTAATATTATCTAGGTCAAGTTAAATGTGTATACATTAACATCCTTATAGGGGATGAATACATAAGAAATACACAATATTACCACGATTTCGATCTGAGTGGCCGTATTCTCCGCGTAGTTGACGCTAAGTAAAACTCCGAGCGATAGCGAGGAGTATTATGTAGTGCCAACTATAAAAATGTTGTATTTATTACTCACCTTTCAAGTAATTATTTGAAAAAAAAACCTAATTTATTAGTAGAAATTCGACCCTAGCGTTGTGCTTTGTTTATTTGAGTTAGTTCCTATAACGCCCGTCAGGTGGCCGAAAAAGCCGTATTCTCCTAGGAGATTCCGGAGGTCCGTATTCTACTCAGTAGCGATCTGTAAGCTCCATAGGCTTAGCATAGAGACTCCGTACGATGTGGGTAATAAATTGCATATATTGCAACATCACTAATATGGAGCGTTCTAATTGGTCGAGAGACCAGAACTATTATTATCTAGGTCGACATACATTAATTTTGCACACATTAACCTAGAAAGGGGCCATGGTCAAAATTAATATGACCTATTTGGAAATCCAAGATGGCGACATGGAAATGGATCGTTCTGATTGGTTGAGAGATTGACCTTGAACTTGATCTACTTTTAAAACTTTGCTGGTGCATGCCTCGAAGCATGTCCAATACTCGTCAGTTGGTGCTCAATTGTATAATATGACAAAATCAGATGATCTGCAGTCGCCACACACTTGGCGTTTACATTAGACATTATCTAGCTTTTTTCTGCTGAAAGTTGTCAAGTTTTGCTGAATTCAAGAATCGCTGCTCAAAATCATCTCGTGTAATTGCCAGGTAAGTTTTCAGGTGATGCAAAATACAAGAATCGCTGCCTATAATCATTTCCTGTAAAGGCCAGGAAAACTGCAGGTCTTGATAAATTCAAGAATCGTAGCCAATGATCATCTTGTGTAAAAAATGGTTAAGTCATCAGGTGGTGCTAAATCAAAAAATCACCGCCTACAACCGTCTAGTATAAACGCCAGATAGGTCATCAGGTGGTGCTAAATTCAAGAATCGCCGTCTATAATCATCTAGTGTAAACACTGGGTAAGTCGTAAATTCAAGAATCTTCGCCAATAATCATCTTGTATAAACGCCGGGTTACCTGAGCACTACTTTGATGTGACGCCCACGCACCATGAGTCATCGTCATCTGACACAAACCAAGTATCATTAGTGTCCCACCCTTTACCTGTGATTCGTCGTTAACAGTCCTTTGGGAGTGTCAACTTCTGATCTGAAGAAATTGCGGCCTATAATCATCTAGTATGAATGCCGGCTAAGTTGTCAGGTGTTGCTAAACTCAAGAATCGCCACCAACAATCATCTTGTGAAAAAGCCAGGTAAGTCGTCAGGTGGTTTTAAATTCAAGAATCGCCACCAATAATCATCTTGTGTAAACGATGGGTCAGTCATCAGGCGGTTTTCAATTCAAGAATCGCTGCCAATAACCATCTAGTGTAAAAGATGGTAAAGTCATCAGGTGGTGCTAAATTCAAGAATTGCCGCATATAACCATCTAGTGTAAACGATTTGTAAGTTATCAGGTGGTACTAAATTAAAAAATCTCTGCCTATAAACTTCTAGTGTAAACACTGGGTAAGTCATCAGGTGGTGCCAAATTCAAGAATCGCAGCCATAATTATCTTGTAAAGGCCGGGTAAGTCGTCAGGTGATGCCAAATTCAAGAATCTTCGCCTATGATTATCTTATATAAACGCCGGGTTACCTGAATACTACTTTGATGTGACGCCCACGCATTATGAGTCATCGTCATCTGACACAAACCTAGTATCATTAGTGTCAGTATAACTCAGTGTCCCATCCTTTACCTGTGATTCGTCGATAACGATCCTTTAGGAGTGTCAACTTCTGATCTGAACGCTGTCTGAACTCACTCGTACTCGTCACACCTGGCAAAATAAACCTGAGAGTGCCGCTAACAAGAAGAAAACATCACTGTAGCATTTTATTCCCCGGACGTCAGGTAGAAAGTCAAGAAACTTCTGTCAGCGTCATCTCGCTGGTAAAACCGAATCCCTCACAGTTTTAAGAGAGTAAGAATACTAGCGCACTAATGAGCCAGGGCAGGGACTGAAGTGACAATTAAATTCTGCTCCCAATGGATGAACATAATCTTTTTGGTCTAATCATGATTGGAAATACAAACTTGGCTGACAATGGTTACAGAAGATTGTGTAGGTGGCAACCTTGGCATAAGTCATAGAAATATCTTGATTTAACCCCGTGGGAGTGCCACCTGGTGTGATAATAGGGCATCAAGTTAATATTTTCTTAGATCAGAAACTCACCTTAAAGGGTATTTCTTTGGAGTCGTCTTAAAGTAACACTCCAGTGTAAATGATGACAATTAATCAATTACTTCATCATACCACCCATGGCTTTTTAATTAGTTTATATTCTCTTCATTATTCTAATTCTTCATTTTCTTTATTTTAGGTTGTCGTTTATTGGAACAAACCCACAGTTTCAGATCATATGAATCTATGCTTTCGTAGTACTCTATCATATAGTATAGAGTCCGTTTACCTTCACCTGAACTGGTGTCTCCCTGAGGAGAAAGTTTCTTTAATGGAATTTATGCATTACATCTATTAGATTTCGTAAAATTAAAAGAAAGGTATAGGTACAGAGGAGGTGTGAAGCGCAGCGCCCCTATCGTTTTGGCATGGACTCAAATGACAGCTGATGCAGATTCCTATACTAAAGTATAGCAAAAATAGGCTAACTAGTAACAGCTACTACATACAAACTGTTAGAGCTCTATCAAAAATCTTTTCAGATATTGATAGACTGACATCTAATGTATTCCAAACCACAATAGAGCTCAATAGAGCTCCACATTTTATGCCTGTTCTGTGCTTTGGAATACAGCCTTATTTCTCATAGGCTAGGGCTTGATGTAGCCAGACACAGTCCATTGTCTAGAGCTCCTTCCCCTCTGCTGTCATGTTTGAAAGTGGTGCTCAAAGCCTGCCACGACCGCATATATGAGTCGGCTCGGTATAGGGGGTGCTGCGCTTCACACCTCCTCTGGTATAGGTATAGGAACCGCATGTAACCTATGAAGCACCATACTTAGAATTTCCAAACGTATTTAATTCACATATACAAATACTAGGAGCAAATAGAATGTTTATCATTGATGATTCATATTAATGTTACAAAAGGCCGAGAATGGAATCTCTACGGGCTCAGTCACTACATTTACATGTTAGCACACCTAAATAACGCGATTTTTATTTACTTAGGTAAATATTACGGGTATAGTACTTCATAAAGCCATTTTCCACTGGACGATTATTGGCTTCCGATCTGCAGTCGGGAACCAACGATCAATTTTATTGGTACACCGACGCCAGATCGGTGAATGGAAACAAGCATGCAGGGAAGTGCTCACTGATTAATTCTGCATAGATTATGATATAAGGCCACCACCGATTACTTGGTGAACGATCAACAGAATCAAAGGGGTTTAAAATATGGCCACTAAAAAAAACAAACTTTTTCTCATCATCAAGCCATGAAAAATATGACCAGATGGCTTTTGAAATGTCATAAAATGGGCTTCAGATAAACAGTCAAACCCCGCATAAGCGGACACCCTCCGATTCGGGCCAAAGTGTACGCTTATGCGGAGTTTCGTAAAGCGACCCGATTGACATCCAAGAGAGCAAACGGGTGCCAGTCCTGGCTAGGCCCTGGGCCGGGTATTGGCTTCGATGGACAATGCTGCAAAGTTTAACAACTTCTGTTCTGTTTAAGATATCAGAAAACTGTTTTCAGACTTATAACCGCTGATGCCTCCCTTACAAATCGGTGTATAATACTTGTATATCAAACGGGGGGATACATATCATCGCTACTCAGAATCGGGAACAGTCGGTGAAGTGCGTACGGCGACATGATTTAAGTCGGGCAGAGTCAGTCATTACCCCCACGCTAGTAGAGCCCGATCCGATTATAAAAGGGTCTGGGAAGTGTGTACAGCAACACAAAGTTCGCCGATTATGACCGACCTAAAGGATCTGTCGGGTAATGGTGTGATCGGGAAGAATAGGCATGCCGCTGTCTAAGGCCCGGCGTCCACCTACTACGATAGAAATTCAGACCTACCGATATGGCTCCGATACAAAAAGTAAATATCGGAGACATATCGGGAAGGTGCAAAATCGTAGACATGTCTAGACATGCCAATTCACCACGCATTGTATGGGGTTTTATCAGTGTCTAATCGGAGAAACATGGTCAACTGCCCCCATATTAGGTGACCTTTCGACGCGATTTTGATTTTTTATCGGGAGGTGCATCGTAGACCATATCGGAGCCATATCGTAGTAGGAGGACGCCGGGCCTTATAGGCTTAACTGCGACTAACCTGCCTGCAACATCCCTCTCACACTCTCTAAGTCGTAATCTGTACAAGGTTCTCACTGCGCTCTATTGAAGAAGAATTCTTAACGAACTAGGCTAAGAATCCACTGGCACCCAGTATTCCCACTAATCATTGAGATTATAGGAATCATTGGTTGTATTGATGTACGTTTTTAGCACTGGCGGCAGGCCAGTGGATTCTCAAGGCTCTGAACCTAGTTCGTTAAGAATTCTTCTCCATAGAGCGTAGTGAGGGTACAGAATACGACTTAGAGAGTGTGAGATCCTATGAGATGGGTGCCCGCACACCGTACGCTAAGTCCCCATCACCACAGTCCCCATTTTCAACTTCCGCCTCGTCACAGCTATCAACGCATGCGCATTGACCACGTGACATACGCCACGATGACGTCATCAGTCCGGCCCGGCGCCATGACACCGGAAGTGCGAACGAGCGTCGCTACTGATGGAGCCTGGGGGAAGGTTGTAATGACGTCACTAAATACTGCCCTTACATCTCCCGCACTGCCTTACGAGACAAGTGGCGGCCCCTCACTGGAACCGCGGGAACTATAAACATCCCCGGATTCACGCCTATGAAGACCAGGCTGTCCGGTAAGGCGTAAAAGCCGCCGTGGTCTTTGGATGTTGACATTTTCACAATGAGCACACCCTGTGGTTTCGTTTCCAGTCGCTTGGTTGTTACTACTCCAGCCTTTGCCGGCGTTTACATTTGACATCTAAAAATGTGACGATTAGATCGTCAAGCCAATAGTCGTCAGGTGGTGCCCTAACCCTGTGTCTATATTAGCCAACTAAAAACTTGATGACTGTAGATTGTCTCACCAATAGTCATCTGGTGGTGCGCTATTCTGGCATTTACACAAGATAACTTAATATGTGATGACTGTAGATCATCAAGCTAATAGTTGTCAGTGGTGACAATGTCCCCGCAAAGCCTTGGACCTCAGAATGTACCTGAGCGTTTACACTGATGACTACAAGCTTTTACAGAATTGCCACCTCTCTAGATGACTAATTTAAGCCGACTTGAAATAGTCGCTGCCATCAGAGTGTGACCAATAGTCGTCAGGTGGTGCAGAATTGAGTGCTTTGTTATATAATCTGACTTACCAAATGATCTGCAGTCAGAACACGCTTGGCGTTTACATTAGACGATTTCTATCATTTTACCGCTGAAAGTCGTCAGGAGGTACAACCATAATCGTCTAGTGTAAATGGTGGGTAAGGCGGCAGTGGTCTTTGGATATCGACATTTTAACAAAGAGTACACCCTGTGGTTTCTTTTCCAGTCGCTTGGTTGCTGAGACCCACCACCTGAGGGTTTAACCCTTTCAGGGCGGATAATGGCCGGAGGCATTCCCCAGCATAGACTGGATAATGCCTTGAGGCATTCCCCCACAGAAACTGGATAATGCCTTGAGGCATTATTTATGAAATTTAGTAATATCCAAATAATATAAATAAGAATGATGTGTCATATTACATGATCAAATAATGTAATATGGGTTTACACAAAAATTGGCCCGTCCTCTGGAGTTATACCAATCCAAAGTACCCGCCCCGACCAACAGCGCTCTGCCACAGACCCCCGTCTTTAAAGGGTTAAGGCAGGGCTAGAGGGTTTGTCTGTGTCGGAGGGGGGGGGGGGTAGATCTAAGAGGTCGGTTCGCCTGATAATGTCCGCGCCTGTTCACACGCCTGAGTGACTACCACGCAGAACCGCTCCATTATCGCCCACTCTTTCAAGATGGCGACCTGATTGACGGCGAGCGCCCCCTGGAGGCGAGAATCGCAGAGGCTTGGCGAGAGATCGCGAGAAGTGACATTGACAAAGACGCGCCGGTTAATGGCTCGGAAACGAGGCTGCGTCTCCGTGGACAGCGTCACGTGCCCCGAAACGAGAGCAGACGAGAAAGGACGAGGAAATATGAGTGGACTATTTTGGCGGGAAGCAGACGACATTCCGACTTGTCAGATAAGAAGCTGACAAGATTACCCAGCACGGCCATGGCTACATCGACGTAGAAACAGTTACAATGAAAGATAAAAAAATATCTAAAAAAACATGATTGCTGACGTTTCTCTGTTTGAAACGTTGCTATTTCGACGATTTGTAGAATCCAGACGACATTTGGACAGTTACACCACTTTAAGCAGCCAGACGCACTCTCCTAACAGAGATCCCGCGTTTTACTTCCTGCAGCCGCTTGTATCTCTGCACCGACCTGCCTGTTTGGGACAATGTCTGTCCTATCCCTATGTCTTGTCTCCCCCCCCCCCCCCCGTGTCTGTCTTATTAGATATCTTTAAGATTAATTCCTGAAATAAAGTAGTTTTGTTGCACCTATGTTTATACTGTATCTCATTGTAATTTGATTTTCTTGATGTAAATAAATGCTGCTATTTAATAAAAAAAAAATATATATATCTGTCTCACCCGCCAGTTTTTCAAGTATTCTAAATTCTGAGCACTTTGGGAGGTATTTTGTGTTAAACTTGTAAAGATCTATGTGGTAAATCATATCTACACTAATTTCTGTCACTTGTGATGATAAATCAGGCACAGTGTCTGGGATTACTTTCTTCAGTAAGAAACACCTCATGTGGGTTTCGTTTGTTAATATAACACATGTGCTCACTTGAAGGGGCAGTCTAATCAACTGTGGATTCACAGAATAAAGTGGTTTATTTAAAGCTGAAAAAGAAACAGCTGGATTGTCTGTGAAGCTCATTCAACAATTCTCATATTTCATAACATGTAACGTTACCCATAACCTACAATTATTGCAGTTTAACAGGTTTTATAAATCTTCAATTTGGAAATCCGATGTCAAAAATGGAAATTTCAGTTATTTCTACATAAACAAATTAAATCCCACAAATTTAATCATACTTGGTTTCTCCGGTTAGAAATCTGAAAATGACTGTCATTGGAAGACAGGCTGCCGATGTGCGGCCAGCCAGTCGGGAGCAGATCCTGTACTTACCCGGGGCGATATTAGGGAGATTAGTAACCTCTGTAGGGTCTGTATTAATTTTTTGAGTTCATAACCTTTGACAGTTACCCTGTTTTGAATCCGAAATGTTGGCTGGTTCCCCCTGTCCTTACTGGATACAGGCGGAACCAGCGTTGGGTTGAGGCAGAGATTAATAAGCGCTAGCGCCGCAAAAGATCTGCTGGGAGAGTGAGGCAACCAGCGACCGACTTGGACGGGTTATCATGTCCATCGTCGACAGAACGCCCTCCTTCCACCCATTATCGCCCACCGGAAGCTGGGCTCGCCCCGTCACGTGATTATGGTCATGTGACAATCGATGACGTCACATCCGGGGGTGATAAATTCGATCTGCACGTCGGCTTGTCGGTCGAACGGAGAGCTGGGCTGATAGTGCGGGACAAGGAGTGGGGAGCGAGCGTTCACAGAAGAGATGATTGGAGATTGAGGAGTGGCAGGCCGTTTCATGATAGGCCAAGACGTTGGTGAACGCTTATGGCAGGCCGTTCTGGACATTGCCATCTTTTCTCTTTTTTTTAAATATTTTATTGCATCTGTCCACTGGTTGAGTTTTTTTCTGATACAAGCTACAGATATTTGTACAGCAATTCAGGTCGTCACATTCATAAAAAAGTCATTTTGACTATATTTCGTCCACGGAATCAGTCTAAAACTTATTCCATGGATTAAATCAAACATAGATAGTATCTACTATCATTTCGTCCATGGAAGAACAACCACATATCTTAATTCTATCATTTCATTCATGGAACGGCTTTTTTTATGACTTTTTATACAAAGTGACTTTTCCGCAAAATAACTTTCGTGAGATGGTTTTAACACGAAATGACTTTCCTGAAATGTTTTATTTTTCACGAAATGTATATTTTTCACAAAATGGGTTTCACAAAAGGGCTTTTTTTATTTACAAAATGGCTATTTTTCACGAAATGACCCTTCTTCACATAAAATAGGTTTTTCGTCGTCACGAAATGACCCTTCCTCTCACAAAATAATTGGCTACACTGATTCGGTGCACGGAATGATAAATATAACCCATTTATCATTCCGTATATATATATGTGTACTTCCGTGGGCGAAATGACTTATAACACTGATTCCATTATGCTCTAGTAAAAAACGGTGTTTTCTCGTCTACGCACGTCTACGTTCTTCTACGCATATTGAAATCTCAAAATACGCCGCAAAACGCGGAGATACGTAAAGAAAAGTCGCAATGCGCCGAAAAACTCCACAATACGTACAGAAGCGTAAGTAAGCGTTGATGAACATTGAGAAGCGTACTAAAACGTTAAAACAAAGCAAACAAAGAGTTTCTAAATCCGTAGCTAATACGTGGTCCCCACCAATTCAAATACGTAGAAGAAACGCAAAATTTTACGCCAGTGTGACTTGGACATTAGACCTCATTCAGTCTAAAACTCAGCCCTTGGACGAAATCCCATCAATAACGGAGTACATCTATCATTCTGTCCATGGAATTAGTGTTTACGAAATGAGTTGACGAAATGAGTCTACAACTGATCTCGTCGACGAAATGAGTGGTAGGACTGATCCCGTAGACGAAATGACAACGACCAGAACGGCGCGCCATAAACGCTGGCCTGACTAGAACCAGGCAGACCCTGCGTCATGACTGAACACAAGACCATGGTGTCGTATTAGGATGGATGATCTAGATGAGGTATTTTTTAATCCACCTAATACTAAGGGTCCAAAATAAAGCCGTGGGAACTCTGTATGGACATACCCGGCACATACAGCTATGTTGTATTATCCCCTTAATACTAAGTGTCCATAGTAAAGCTATGGGAATTCTGTTTGGACATACTCGGCGCATACAGCTATGTTGTATTATCCCCTTAATACAAAGTGTTTATACTAAATCTATGGGAACTCTGTTTGGACATACCCCGCGCATACAGCTATGTTGTATTATCCCCCTAATATTAAGTGTACATACTAAATCTATGGGAAATCTGTTTGGACATACCCAGTGCATACAGCTATGTTGTATTATCCCCCTAATACTAAGTGTCCATACTAAATCTATGGGAAATCTGTTTGGACATACCCGGCGCATACAGCTATGTTGTATTATCCCCCTCATACTAAGCGTCCATAGTAAATCTATGGGAACTCTCTATATACATACCAGTTGTATACGATTGTAATGGTTTTAAACATTGGGTAGTGGTTTATCAAGTCCCCTTTAATTTTCAATGGGCACTTTGTATACGATGGACGATAAATCATTAACCAGACGAGGAAGAAATTTACTTGCATCTTGATCTAATGATACTAAGAGAATGTTTCTTAAACTAGAAATATTACTTTAATCGTGAAAGTATATATATATATACAATGAACCATGGTTCTGTGGACAGGCGGTCATAAACCACGAGTGGTTGACACGTAGTAATGTACGAGCACTAGCGAGCAAATTACAATGTCAACTTCTAGTGGTTTACAGGGCCGCCTGTTCACAAAAACATCGTTTGTTGTATTTATTATCCTTCTTCTCGAGAAAATTGCACCCAGTAATTGCCATATTAAAGAGAATAACAGTAGGGACTATTTCTTTGTTCTACAGTACAAAGGGATTATTTTCCCATATACCATGGATTTGAGGCCGTATACGACACATTTGAATCCGTATACCACAGTTATGGTATCTGACAGGTTTTATATAATGGGTCATGGTTCACTTTGTATTCAATGGAAAATAAATCTAATGAAGTTTTATCCCCATTCTTCAACTACAAATATTTGTAGAATTTGATCTAAAGGTATCCTAGACTGGCTCCAGTCCCTGCATCCTATGGCTACCCTCCTCGTTGGGATGCAGGGACTGGTACAATCGGTAATGGTGTTGGATTTCTGGCGCTGTTTAGCACCAGTATTCCCAACACTCTCCATACAACTGGGAGATTGATACCCTATCACTTTGATCTCAATCGAGTCACAGTCAGGAGCAAGTGAATTTTTTTTGCTATGACAACAGAGGCGGCCAGGGAACTGGAGGAGGGGAGGGGGTATGGGTAGGAGGAAGTATAGGGTTACAGGGAGTGGCTTGGGGCCATAAATATGAGATTTGGTTTATAATGGACAAGTCTTTGATTCATGGGCCAGTCAGAGAAGGATACATACTTTAAAGAACTTTATTCTGATTGTGTTTAATCATTTAATGAATGTTGATAATCAATGACTTGAGCAAGTCTTAAAGAATAAAAACCAACAACTTTTGGTCAAAGTCGTCGTTCTCCACGAGTTTGATGCGGGGTGATATGAACGAGGCGACAGCCAAGTGAATATCACGTAGCGGTCAAACGAGTTGGAGAACGACTTCTTTGACCAAAAGAAGTTGCTTTCTGTATTCATCTCACCCCTGTACACACTAAAATAATGGACGTTGCACATGATATAGACCATGGAGAACGGACTGCAGTACTCATAGGGGCATGGAGAACGAGTTCCCAATGTTAAGCCTATGGACATTTATTCCAGGGGTGAGATAAAAGGCTGTACCTGCAGAGGATCACTCACTATAGCCCTCTCCTATTGACGAGCGAGCTACTCTGACCCCAAGCACCCTGTCTGAGATCTGGCACACTTCTTGTAAGCTGTGATAAGAAAGTAAGAGTCCTTGGCCTGAACACGAGCGTTTACTGTCTTGTGGATTTACGTACGTCCTAGTATTTTGGGTTTTTCTTGCCCATTTGATCAGTAGTTTAGTCAAATTCATTACTCTCATTCCACGTTTCTTTCGATAAAAATATTTGAAGAGCTTGTAGAGCGAGTGAACTATACTTATTAAGGGAAACAAGGTACGCGAATAGGTATCAATGAGGTCAATACATTTTACTTTTATCCTATACCTTCAAATACAAATACTTGGTAAAACATCAATCGCGCAGGCGTAAATATAACGCAAATAAGAGAGCTTTGATGACGCCCATGGAGATCTATTTACGCGTGTTTACATGCAAAGTAAACATACGGAAACTTAACATCTTTTCCTATATGGTACTTCCAAATGGTAACCAATTTAAAAATAAGATAAATGAGGTTGTATTTGATTTACATTAATTTACTAGTTAGTGCGCTATTGTATAGAGCAAATTCTATGTATAGTTTATCCTGTAATACTGTCTTGTATATATTATTGAATTTATATAGAACGTCTTGACCATGCTGTACAAGCTAAAATACGAATGTACGAATATCTCACTTGTTCTCGCTAGACATTAGGACTACGTTCATCACGGAGAGATATTTATAACGTTTTTAGTAAGCCCTTAAATGTAAAAGGTTTTTCGTAATTCTGTAAATATGTATCGTCCTTGGTGGTAACATACCCTTCATGTACGTAAAAATTACTGACAATGCTTGTCTACCTTTCATAGAATTGCGTTTCTACGTTCATAAAGCTTTGTTATAAAACCGAGACTTTGAGGAGGAAGTTGTGAAACGCTGCGCTCAAAGTGGAACACAGGAAATTAGATTACTCTGCTGGAAATGGAAGCGCCTTTTCAGGCTCCATCCCGGAAATCCCGCTGCTAATGAAACATTCCGAATCATCTCAAGAGCCTCCGAGTGAATACAGGTTTAATACACATTACAAATGAGGAAGCGGGCCTGTGATAAAAGAATGATGACTCGTGGCTTTGTGCAAGAATGATAAGGTATGAAGCAAAATAGAGGTTAAGTCTGATTCCCATCAAACGATTTTTTAACATCCATTTACCTTTGTTGGTGACAATTAAAGGCACGGTACTTTGTCATAGGCAAGTAATCCTGACGCAGTTGGCCCTATTTGGGAGATGTGGGGCAGCTGGGCAAGGATGAGCCTACGGTAAAGTACAATGCCCATGTACCGATTAAGGGTTGAACGATTAGCTCGCAAATCGTATAGGAGTTGGTGAACTTGTCGCGGGCAAATTACGTAACCCTTCGCTCGACCGGCAGACATCGAGGAGAGGGGGTAGTGGGTATTAGTCCTAAGCAAATCAGTCTACACTTACTGACAGATATATGATTCTGTACCCCCAGCCAACGGAGTTAGGATTTGGGAACAAGTGTTGTTCCATTGTCGGCGACTAGATTTATCAACATGTTGATAAACTTTTTGCCACCGGTTTAGGAACATAGAAACGGCAACTTGTTGGCAACAAAATATCATCTGAAGGAAGTGGTTTAATAATCGTTGCCTGACCCTTGCCTAGCTGTCCTACATCTACCGACTACGGCCGACTCTGTTAGGATGCCTCGCCTGGTACAAATCACCGTCTGTTTGTCGCCAACAAAGGTACATGAACATTCCGAAATCGGTAGATGGGCATTGGGCTTTAGTGAATGCCCCGACAGAGATGTTCTTTTGTCGCCGACGAGTTGTCGGCCGATGTTCAGAAATCGCTCGCAATAGTTTATCAGCATGTTGATGAATTTTGTCGGAAACAACGAAATCTTGGAAATACCGTGCAGATAGAGCAAGGGGAAGCGTAATCTGCCTGCGATAATTTCACCGACAACTATATGATTTGGGAACTAATTGTCTAATCCCAAATCGGTTTGTGTGCATTAGACTTTAGATGTAGGAAAGAGAAGAGGAATTCGGTACAGTTTGGCACAGTAGATAGATGAACAGATTGAACTCAATTCTCCTACTTTGCGCCGAAATAAATTTGATTTTTATCTTTTATCAGAGATTACTATTTTCGCAATCATAAATAATCCAATCTCAATAGGTAAAATAGGCCATTTGGCATGTGCTTGATTTACATAGGAAATCTACTAAAACATATGGTTTTCTTCAATTCTTTCAAAAACAAAGACGGTGACCTATAATTTTTAAAACATAAATAAGTAGTACTATATATGTACTATGTTCTGTGAAAATTTAAGGAAAATGACATGGGTTTTACTATGTGAAAAAATACTTTTTAGAATTTCTTTATATTCTTATATGAAATTATCAACATATTGATCTATAAATCAAAAACTAGCACGGTGACCCCCGATTTTCAAGTTAGATATGTGTTCTATAACACTTGGAAATCATCATATTAAATTGTCAGGAAATTGACATGGGTTTTAATTTTTAAGCCAAATTGTCCGATATACCTTTAAACGGCACCCTAGAGACTAAATATGCTAAAACTAAGCAGATATCCTTTTGATAAGCCGGGGCCAAATCCTTGATTTTCAAATAAAAAACGAGCATGGTGACCTCCAATTTGTGAGATAGATATATGCTCTATTACACCTTGAGTACATCCTATTCAAGTTTCAGGAAAATGACAGAATTACAAGCGGTCAATGACCTCCTGGGCTGTGGCTCATCAAGAATGCAATGCTATATTACTAGTACTAGACATTTCTAGCTTGTTTGTTGTCTTCTGTAATGGACAGGGGATGATTTTTTACATAAATTGTCTTTGAGTGAGGGAAATCAGTAACAACACTTCAACCTAAATTGTGGATGTCACAGCACGTAATTCGGTCACAGAGATCTTCCTACCTATACTGCCCATACTTGTAGTAATAAATGCAGTAAATAAAAATGTTCAGAAATGCAAAACTGAAACTAAATAAAAATGTACTAAATGCTCATTTACCATTCCCCTTATATTCACATTGTGATATCTGTACTTTGAAATTTTTTTAAATTTTTTTTTATTGTGGAGAATATTTTATTTTCAACTAGTCATGTAAATCATGTTTCAATGTGACTTGTAACTTCGGAATGAGATACAAATTGTACAGGATATATACACACAACTATTCTTTTTTTTTTTTTTTTTAGTAATTTTTATTAGGGAATATTGTGTGTACAATCACCAAATTCGGCTATTGAGCCGTTCTTCCATTCTAGCAGCCATAAAGAAACAGATACATTTCTAAATGATATAGGGTTGTCATGCACTGGTAAATTAATCTACCCTGTTTTTACAGATTTTCGAAATACATGTCTTGAATCTGCCTATCTACATGGTGTCCTTTTGGAATTCCAACACAATGGAAAATTCATGTGGTTCGAGCCTTAAATCGGCCAATGGGAACGGGCCTAGAGGGAGACATGTCACGTGATCCAGGGGACGCTGGGGGCGTGGGAACGGCGCATCAGGTGTTGTCTTTTGTCCGCCATCTTGTTTGGTGTTCCCGGGTTATTGAATGCCGCCAACACCCGAAATCCTTCGACCCGAGACATCAGAAAAACAGAAAACACGAATGTCTTTGTTACCTGCCAATCGTATGGATATCAAAGAATCGGGAGAAACGACCCCTCGCCGGACCTGGGGCTTAATATGAAGCCACACTCTCCGGTTTCCGGCCCTAACTACGCTTCATTTGTTACAGACAGGTATTGCCTACTGACCTTGACCTTGGGAAATATGGAACACTTTAGGGACAGGTTTAGATGTGGTAACATTCCATGGATCTATCTGGCATAATTGACTACGAAATTCATGTATGTTCTTTTTGTTTTTATCAATGAATATGCTTTGGCACAGTCCAATAGATTTAAACAATCATGGATCATGGAAGGCCCGGCGTCCACCTACTACGATATGGCTCCGATATGCCCTACGATGCACCTCCCGATAAAAAATCTAGATCACGTCGGAAGGTCACCTCATATCGGGGCAGTTGACCACGTCTCTGCGATTAGGCACCGATGAAAAATGGGGGTCTACGATTTCGTTCCGATGAAAAACGTGTATCGTAGGGTGTCTACGACATTTCAACATTTTGAAATGTCGGCGGGTCATGTGAGCATCAAAGAGTATTCTGTCCGGAAAATCAGTGTTATGTGTGAATCACTGATCAGAAAATTATGAAATTTTGGAATTCAATAGGAGATACATATGCCCGTATGCCCTGTAAAATTAGTGATTTTTGATTAGGATTAAATGTTTCAAATCAATATTTTCTTAGTATGACCTGGAACAGAGCTTTTAGTGCATGGACAAAATACACCAAGCTCCCAACGCGAACTGACGCGCACCGATATTGCCCTCCCGATACAAAATCCATATCGTAGCAAAATCGTAGAGCTTATCTGGGCAGTTGGTTAGTTTTCTACGATAACGCTACCGACGCGGCCCGACACGCACCGACGCGAACCGATGCAAAACCCGTATCGTAGAGGGTCTAAGACAATCGAACATGTATTGATTGTCGTAGCGCGTCGGTGCGTGTCGGTGCGTGTCGGGCCATGTCGGACTGCGTTGGTAGCATTATCGTAGCCTATTGGAAGGGGTGCTGCGATGCAGACCCAAGCACTGCAATATATCTCTACAATTTTGGCATACTGGCCAGGGTTAAGGTCATCCCAACGGCTGTAGACCAATCAGGAAGCACTTCCAGGAAAACCATCCACAGCATCCAAGATGGCGCGTGGGAAGAAAGCATGTGGGGGTTGCAGCAGATCTTCAGTCTCTCACACTCAGCAAACGCCAAAGAAGAACCCACAAACCAATGCAGACAAGGTAACAGAAGATATACAGCACTCTAGCCATACACCGAGGGTCTCCGCCCTTTTGGAATAAATGCAGGAAGACGCTCTCCACCATGGATCGTGCTCGTCGCCGGCATCGCCGGCCGAAGAGTCTGCACCAGCCGCACAAGCCGCATCACCGGCACCTACTACGACGGAAGGTGGCCCAACTGCAAGCAGTTCTAAAGGCCGTGGTCTCTCCATTCTTTGTAGATGAGGGAAAGGGCTCCAGAAGTTGGTTGGGACAGACGATATGCTAAACCTTATGATAGATATGTGGGAAGCATCCACATTCCTGTACAACAGGGCCCATTCACAGTACTTCAACACCAGGCTTAAACAAGAGGCCGTCAGTGACATTGCAGCCGCATTGGATGTGGAGGGTATGTATAATCAACTTTTTATATTGTAGAGACATAAAAAAATGTAAGAAAATAAAAAAGAACTTGGTAAAACCACTTTACCAACTGACTCACCATATACATTTAACAGAGGCCAGATAAGAATCGTGCAATGTTTTTTTAGTGCTGGTGTGTGTGGGGGGGTAGCTTTTGTATGTGTAAATTAGATCACATCATAACAGAACTGGGTAACCTAACGTGGTGTTTCGAGTGGGCCATATCGTAGGGTTTTTATTTGTTTCTTCTAGGGGGGGGCTCTTCCTGTCAGACCAACGACCTAGACACGCCGACGCAAGGTGATACAAACGTATATGATATGATATCCTATAATCATTGCAGTGTGTGAAATCGAGAAAAAGATGGCTACTTTGCGAACATCGTACGGGAGGAAGGTTGAAAAGAAGTCCGGCAGCAGCAGATCGCGCACGCTACCATCGTGGTTGTCGGAGAGGATGATGTTCCTGAAGGCGCATATTAAGCCACGAAAAAAGACCATATCCTCTACAGATTGTGAAGTAGGTATTAAGGAATTGAATGCGAGGTTTTAACAAGATAATATTACTTAGGTTACATATGTATTAGTTCTATTCATGTGACACGATACGACATATTTTACTATTTGAATATTTATTACTATTTGAACTATTTGTATTGAACTATTCAATCATGCATTCCCAGTGGTCTAATACAATATCATAAACATTTGCAATCTCTTCCTTGCCTATGCCATCGTAGCTGCCATACACTATATGTCATGCATCTTCAACTGCATGTTCATATCCTTTCACAGGTGGACTTCATTGAAGAAGAAGATGTACCAGATATTGACATGGAAAGCTGACATTGAGGTAGAGCTGGATCCACCTACACCAAACACAAATGGCCCGGAAACAGATGTCATCTCTGTAGCAGACGAGCTCACCGATGCTGAAGAGGATGATCCCGTACCCTTGCATGACATAAGTTCTGACCTGGTAAATATGTGTTACGATTTTGCTATGAGATCTGTTTTTAACCTGGAGGTTAATATTGGGGCGCGTCGCAAACTCTGTAGAAAATTATGTGGGTGAAATCTGCAATGATAACTGCAGCCATTTGTTATTGACAGTGCACACAGCAATTATTTTCGAAGGCTAATCGCAGGAAGATGAACAACTTTCACCACATTCAGTAACCTTCCTACACAATTTGATATTCATACTCATAAACTCTCTTGCAAACTGCATGTGAACCATGAAGGGTATACAAGCATAGTGGAGTAGGGGAGATAACTTACCAAAATTTTCTTATTTGTTTCTTTCATTCCTTATGTACTTTTCTGTAGGAAAGTGCTGCAAAAAAACAGAGGACGAGCCGCCAAAGACCCCGGTGCTGGAGGTTTTGAGGCCAGTGGCAAGTCTGAAACGCAAGGGAGGGCCTGTAAAATGTACCAAAGCGCAGGATCATTTCAAGAAAATCGTACAGCCCTCAGACATTCTCCAGGACCTTACAAAGACAGTAAAAGCCGCCATAGGTACCAAGAAAGTGTCACCGCAGACCGACATATGGTGTGAGTTGTTGGCCAAAGACCTATACACTGTTCCAGATGACGACAGAGACAACATAAGGCTGGCAGTAGACATCGCAATACGGAAAATAAGAAAAGGTATATCATTATCTATTATTTTAACGAAAATTTATAGAGTGCCTGCACAGGGCTTCCGACACGAAAGGAATACATTCTCCTGATACACCCTGATATACCATTTAAATAATGAGGAATTTTGACACCAAGAGCTGCATATATATATGAATGTATTGCTTGTCCGTCACACTTTCCCCAACCACCCGATTAACTACGATAGCAGTGCATATAAACAACAGAAAGACGAGATGGAGCGTTAAATGTATTCAATGTATTTCTTATTGTATAGGTTATCAAGACAAGGCGGTATCGACAACATGAACATATAACCAATAGCGCTATACTAAATATTTCTTTTCTCCCGATAGGGCATATGACATCTGATGCATTCTACGATTTTGTGGCCAGCTACAACAACCGCAAAGAATCAGCTGCTATGAATACTCAACCTGCTCCATTATCGGTACCAGCTGCCTTACTCGCTCAAACTGCCGGTGGCGAATACATACTTCCCAGGCCAGCTCCACCCCTGTCCAAACCCTTCCACACACGCCATCACGCGCAAACATCTGCCAAAGGTATGGAGTGCCAGACTACCTACAGGGTTCCGTAGGCGACAGCGATTACACTCTTTACAACCTGGGACCCGCACATCAGCAAAATTCTGAGTCTCTCAGTCAGGTCATGCGGGAGATAAACACTTTTATTGCAGAAACTCCCCTGAACCTTTCACCTTCTATACTTTAATCTTATCTCCCAGGAGTGGGTGCTATGACAAAAAAACACTTTCTCAATTGTACTAAACAGGTTTTTCTTCCTTAAAAGTTACCCTTCGAAAGGGCCGTAAAAAAAAAAGTCCTTCGGCTTAAGTACTATCTTACCTAGAAATACCTGAAACCAAATGTTCTCAGGGAAAATATTACATTGTACTCTATACTTTTCACAGCTTCTCTGTATCAAGATTTTACAAAAAGTAAGTAATTCACTTATGCTACGATTACTGTGACGTTCTTGTTGAACTGTACTGTCCAACAGTAGCAGGAGATATCCTAATTTGTCTATGGAAATCGTAGGACACTATGCATGTACTCACAAAAAATTTGTTGGTGGGTGCCCCTTTTAAATCATTTCTCATAGGTATTTGCATGTTAAAAATTGAAAGTTTACAGTTACTGTAGAGTTTAAAACGGTGTCGGAAATAAGTGTAGTGGCCTTCCCATAAGCATGGTTGTATCAGTAAGGTGATGTATCAAAAATTTCTACAAGGCCGATAATTTCACAGTTCTTCACAGTTCTAAGGTGGGAGATATTGTAGAGTAATCGTAGGACTTACTCAAATTGTGTTTTCTTTTCTTGTACTGCTCACAAAGGTATGAGTGAAAAAAATTATGGGAAAGAAGGGGAAACGTATCCTTAATATACTTCTGTTGGCTCTCATGTCACAAACAAATACAGTTGCATGTTACTTAATAAAACAGTCATAAAGTAAGAGTCCGTCGCCTTGCTATTTTTCAATTATCAGCTTCCGTTGCACGTCTATGATTACATTCAAATTCCATCAGTCGCCGTGTCCTGTTGTACTGCCAATCCACTTTACCTTCCTCTGTGCAAAAATAAGACATCAAAGCCAACCTCTGCTCTTTTGCGGCCTCACCATAGTTCCTACCCACTGCTTGCAGGTTTGGGAGGTTGAAATCCTCGGGCCATTCTCCATCGGTGACATCGCCATTTACATCTTCCTGGTCCACAGTTCCCGCTCTAAGATAATTCTTACCACACTCTTTGCGTAACATGTTATGCAGTACCGCACAAGCTAGTACGAAGTAGTTCACATGTCAGACTGCCCCCAATATCTTTGTCTGTAGCACCTGGAATCGTGATGCCAGAATGCAGAATACATTTTTCACAATTCTCCTCGCCCTACTCAGCCGGTAGTTAAAAATTTCTTCTTCGGGGGTCAGCTCTCGTTTACTGAATGGTTACATTAGTCTGGTACTCAGCGTGAAGGCGTCGTCACCTATAAAGTGATGGTCCACGTGCTTCCCATTCAGTACAGAACTGGGCGGGAGTAGATTGTCATTCTCCAGAATCGTATTGAAGAGATCACAGTTTCTCCAAATGCCACCATCGGACAACCTTCCTTCAGAGCCAAATTAATGTATAGTATTTCATGATGGTGGTGGCAAACTGCAATTATGAAATACTATACATTACAGTACCGCACAAGCTAGACCATGCTGTGGAAGTCTTTGTAATTAAAATACAGTGAACCAGCATTTGGGGGCTTTGCAATCCTTACATGTTTGCCGTTGATGGCACCCAGACATGCTGGATATTGCCACCTTTCTCGGAATATAAGTTCAACATCTCTCCATTCAGCGGGTGTACTTGGGGTCTGGAAAAAATAAATAGAAAAATAAATAGAAAAACATTTATAACCCTTACCGATATAGGTAGGCGCTCCCCCCCCAACATAGTTGCAAACTAGAAAATGCCATATAGGCTGAGTGAGGTTGTATCATTTAGAACTCACTGTTTTTCTTCTTCATATGATATACACCCACAGTATAATTAAAGAAGAAAGAAAATATTACACATTTTTCCCGAAATATTTGTCTGATACCTCTGATGTTACACTTTAAACCTTTTTAAGACGAACTGCATGTTTTTTTAAGAAATATATTGCATGTTTTTATATAGTTAGTTCGCATTTGTATGTAGGACTTGGAAGTATAGGGAAACTCTGGCGTGTTGCCATTTATTTTATCTATCATATTTGTGTTGGACTTTCATTTCACATGTATTTCACAGCTACGAAAGGTATATACATTTATTTGGCCATTAGGGCTTATACCATTCATATACTTTGTAATGAGAAGAGGGATAGTACAAGCCTACTTCATTTTTTTTTAAAAGCTAGACCTTAAGATAGTTGCTCATGCGTTCCATTTTTTAAAACAAAAAAACTAATGAAAGATTTAAAACATTAATATTTACCAGATGCTAGGAAGAAGAGTGTAAGTGTAACTCTTTCCTCTACTGTGATGGCCTTGTGGTAATTGGTGTCACATTTTTGTATGAGCGGTCGCACACCCTCAACAATTTTATCAAAGACATCGAGAGAGATCCACAGCATCATTCTGAATTCGTTAGGATCAAGCAGAAAGAAAGTATATTATAAAAGACAATTTGATTGATGTACCATGTGATTATTAAAGAGTTCAGCTATGGAAAAAATACTGTCTTCATCTCAATTTCACCTTATATGACTGATATTTCTATGGGTATATATATAATTTTTTATTTACATGTATGAAGTTATTGGCTTTTCTACAGATATTTTCCTTTCATTTCCCTGACTCAACTATCAGGGAGTATTGGGAGAAAACCTTTATAAGCTTTTTTTTCCCCTAACCAACTTCACCTTGTGCAATGGTATACTACTTTCGGGGGTGGGGGGGGGAATTTGCTATTTGGCATAGTAGTAAGCTTTAAATATTAATAATTCATATATATCTTACATATATTATTTATAGTACATTTTCATTTATTTTGTATCACATTTTGATAACATATCTCAGAGGAAAAGTTTATTTATACTTACAGATCTGATTCGTTTCTGAAGTTTAAAGAAAGTGTTCTGTTGTCCATGATCTGCTCGACCGTTTCTCCATTCTTTTACCCAGCAACTGTGGCGTCTTCGCACAGTTTTCTGCTTTCTCTTTTCATTTTTTGCCTCTTCTAACTTGTACACATAGGTAGCAACCCCTAACAATGCTAACACAATTGAAAGAGCCTCTACATCCATGCTTTTGTACGTGTGAACGCCGTAAAAAGAGACCGGATATGGTAAATTACGCTGGTTGCGTTGTGAGCAATATCGGGGTGTATCGGGACCATGGTACCTTTTTCATGCACCCTCCCAACATGTTACGACGCGTCCCGACGCGTCCCGACGCGTCCCGACGCGTCCCGACGCGTCCCGACGGGCTACGACCATATCGGGACCATGGTCACCTCTTTCAACCTGTCAATCCCTGACAATGCGTGGTGTATTGGCATGTCTAGACCATTGTCTACGATATTGCACGTTCCCGATATGTCTCCGATATTCACTTTTTGCATCGGTGCCATATCGGTGGGTCTAAATAGTAGGTGGACGCCAGGCCTTAAACATCAGCAATACCACGGTTGACACTGGTCACCTGCGCTTACTCCTTGTGGCGTTTGAGGGTCCCATTTTAGATCATGCTTTCACGCCCTATATACATGGCCGAGAGGTTAGAGTGGTCACATAAAGACTTCCAGCGTAATGCATAAGAACTTTCCCTTCACTATCTGCGTGCTATTCACTGTGATATTGTGAAACTAACAGGGCGTCTGTGTCTCAGGGACTTAGAAGCGTGCTAAGCTGACCATGACAAATCACTAGAGACTGAAATACCTCAAGACCCACTGGCGCTTGAAATATTTGGATCCTAGAAATGAACTATCCATAGACTGAATGTAACCCAGACTTTCATTTATAATTGCATGCTTATTCATCTATAATAAGCATACTATTTGCTCCTAGTTATCCTTATATAATATACACAGTGTTTTAGCCCAGGTGGGTAGACCTAATGATTGGCCTAAAAAGAGCGGTGTCTTTAGGCAAGTGGTAGGTCGCGACGAATATCTAAATGCGAACTTCTGCCTAATTTAAGAAAAATGGCCCACTTTGAGGTAGTATTCCTATTATGACTTTTTAAAAACCTATATGTCTGTATTTCATGGACAGGTATGATAGGATTGCCAAATGAGTCGCGTAATGTGAGAAATCTCATTTTCAATGTAACACAGACCACCAATTTTAAGTGGTATTCTCGTATACTGTTATACTTCATGTATGCTATTATATACATTGTTTTCCTGATTGACCTGTTCTTTTTCTTTTCTTGTTAAAACATGATGTCAAATATCTAATCTCTGACTTTAAGGGTTTGGCCATTAAAACCAGCCTCATAATCAGGCTGAGGCCTTCCGCAACTCTGTTGGATTTAAGTGCCAAAGGAAGTGAACTGACGAAACTCATGTATATTAATTATTGACTCAACAAAGAAATTAGATTTTTTTTAAAACTTTTCTTACAATATTATTTTCCCTACTATTAGATTATTATGTATTGCAGACAGTTGAAACTTTAACACGATGTTGCCACATCAATGGGCCATCATCACGAAAAATATTACTGACCTACTTACAGGATAAAGTGATATTTGAGTGACGTCAATTATGAAAAATTGATAAACTTTACTACAAACAGTGTGCTGTTTGTTCCTGTAAATCTAATGTCTCATCATACTTCAGTGATTCTCAAATAAAAAATCTTGACAAAAGAAATGCATTTCTTTGGAATATTTCAGAAATACCCGCTGTATTTACGATATGATAAACCAAGGAAATGATCCTCAGATGATTCTCAAAGTGTGTCATTTTTCCCTCGGGCTCATGGACTATTGGAAAAAAGGAGAATGCCATAAATGCAGAGCCAAGAATTTAGCTGCAAACAGCATAGCAATCACTCTCCAACCGAGACAGGGAGCTGGGACCAAACGACAAACAGGAGCTACATTCTGCTTGGAGAGTGCGAAAGGTCGTGTGCGCAGAAGCAGAAGACCCGGATGACACGTGGTACGGAAGTACCAAGCTGGTTCCCGAGGATCTCTCTCTACACGAACTAGCACTTAGGAGAGAATTGAAACTGGTTAGAAAAAAAAATATTTCAGATTGAAATAGAGTTCGACAGACACAGACTATTTGTAGCCAGCACACCAGACATTGCCAACACACCAGACTCAATTAATTGACCGCCTGCCAGCTATGTAAAATAGTTCACTGTAGTTCTTCGTTCCATCTATATACTCAGCTGCAGTGCGAGGTATTCTGAATTTCTACTTGAGGACTGAATGTCTACCGATTATGCCACAGAAAAATAGTGCGGCGTTTCCATTTGCCGATTCTATTTCTTTTTTTTTTGGAGGGGGGGGGGCAAATTTTATTAGGGAATATTTGTGTTTCACAATCACCGAATTCGGCTATAGAGCCTTTCTTCCAATTGCGCCCTTGCCTCTACTCCTCATTCTAATGGCGGGTGTTAAGCCGAGCGGGCAGTGGGTACAATTTTTGTGTAAGTCTTTGGTATGACCCGACCGGGGTTTGAACCCACGACCTCCCATGCTCGAGGTGAACACCCCTATCACTTAGCCACCGAGCTTGTGATTATGACCACCGATTATGGATTTTAGCACCGCCGACCGATATGCGACATATTTGGTGAAGGAATTGTCAGGTGGAAATGGTCAACAATTTGTCTCTCCTACCTCATGCAGTCTGGCCTACTTATGAAATAAAATGGCATTGACTTAATCAGTGTTTAAAGTTCAGCCTGGGACCTGTTTCAGTAGTTTTGTAACATTAGGCCTAGACAGACATCAACAGCGGCACCAACAGTGCAAGCAACAGCAGAAAAAGACTAGCAAATATCAGAAGATCAAAGTGGCCAATCTTCTTCATATTTGGAACGATTATAGATTATATGTATCTCCTACTCATGTGAGAGTGTCATTGCTTGATTCCTACGAGAAGTGAGTGAAACTCTGTGTGTCATCGACTGCAATCTTGTGATCTGTTAGTATGGTGTCACAGACACCATCTAGACATGTCACAAAACTACTGAAACAGATCCCTTGTCTCTACATCCCTATCGTGACCAATTATATTGGTTTCTATGCGAGACATCTAAATTTTCTGTATTTATTAGTACCAAAGAGCATTAACATTTTAACAGCCTCCAGGCATCTTAAAGGCATCATTGATACTTATATACAAACTTAAATAGATAAAAATATAATTCATAGATTTAAAGAAATTTTTACAATGTATGAGAGCCATGTTGACCTTTGATTTGGTATAAGAAAAAATGGTAAATTACTTAAATCTCATGACACATCACATGACATTGCTATTTCCCAGAAAAGCTGTCTGCTGTAGCAGGGTCGTTTAGGCAGGCAATGCCTGCCTTTTAATGCTAAGCAGGGGAACTGTGTGCTGCAGGGAAAGGGTTAAGAAACTTGCAATTTTGTAGCAGCTCCTCCCTGTCTTGAGGTTGACCGTATGGCAACCTAGTTAATGGCATATTCACCCTCATTATCGCTCGTTCTAGTTCTTTGTCTGGCCACATGGGGGCAGGGTGCACTAACATGACCCCGGATTTGTTAGTGTCAGGAGTGGCCCTCCTGGCAAGTGCAACAGACTTAAACAAGACAGGTAACCTGACCCGATAATTTGATGTGAGTAACTAATTGTGACATTTTTTCCCCCCCTTAATGCTGGAGTTGAATCCTTCCATCCTGGCCTCCATCCGTAACACTCCTTCCCAACCTCCCAACATACATACCTCCTGACCTCCCTCCGAACCTCCCTCCTGACTTCTCCCTGACCTCCCTCCGACCTCCCTCTTGACTTCTCCCTAACCTCCCTCTCTCCCTCCCTTCAAGCGTCCTTTCGTTCGGACCTTTTTTTTTTTGATTGGAAATACGTTTATTCAATCTGTCTAGAGACAGTTCTTCCATGAATAAATACAATAACTTGTTCAATACAATATGGATGATACATAAGTCAAACGATGATGGTAGAAATACAATGGATTCTCACAGTAAAACAGTCAGTCTGTATACAGCCATAGTGTTAGGCATTGACAGTCACTTAAGGTGAAACATATACTATGTTATCATGGCCTGGTTCAGTTCACAGCAGATTATGTATTTGAAAGTGTCTTTGGTTGGCGCCTTCTTGGTTTCAGCAGTTAACTTATTCCAGATTTGCAGACCACGATAGGCTGGACTGCGCTTATAACTGTTAGCTTTAAACTTGCGCTCATAGAAGTGCAGTTTGGCATCACTACGGGTTCCACATTGTTCATTTACAATATTTGTTGGTAACCTAGACAACTTGTAAAAGAAGCTCATCATATGTTATGCAACCTCCCTCCCAAACTCCCTCCTGACTTACCTCCTTGCCGACCTCCCAACCTCTGTTCCTCCCTCCCGACCTCCCTAACTCCCTCTTTCATAGATACTTTGATATTATTAACTCACTTTCAATATTTAATTCTTCCCTAAATCCAAACCTCCCTCCCTCCGACCTCCCTCCCGAGCTCCCTTCGAGCTTCCCTCCCTCCATCCCTACCGCCAGACCTCCTTTCCTCCCAGCATTCCACCTGTTCTCCCTCCCTCCCTCTCTTCTTACCTCCCCGCCTCCCTCCCTGCCCTCCTCCATCCATCAAGCGCTTGGCAACTGCAGATCGTCTGATAACTAGTCGTCAGGTGGTGCTAGATTGCGTGACGTGGGGATAACTAGTGGTCGGGTGGTGCTAGATTGGGTAATATGAGAATAACTAATCCTCAGGTGGTGCTAGATCGTGTAGCATGGGAATAACTAGTCGTCAGGTGGTGCTGGATTGCGAAATGTGGGGATAATTAGTCCTCAGGTGGTGCTAGATTGCATAACATGAGAATAAGTAGGCATCAGGTGGTGCTAGATTGCGTAGCGTGGGAATAAGTAGACATCAGGTGGTACTAGATTGTGTAGCATGGGAATAACTAGTCATCAGGTGGTGCTAGATTGCGAAATGTGGGGATAATTAGTCGTCAGGTGGTGCTAGATTGCGTAACATGAGAATAACTAGGCATCAGGTGGTGCTAGATTGCGTGGCGTTGGAATAAGTAGACATCAGGTGGTGCCAGATTGCGTAGCATTGGAATAACTAGTCGTCAGGTGGTGCTAGATTGCGTAGTATGGGGATAACTAGTCATCAGGTGGTGCTAAATTGGGTAATGTGGGGATAACTAGTCGTCGGGTGGCGCTAGATTGCGTAACGTGAGAATAACTAGGCATTAGGTGGTGCTAGATTGCATAGCGTGGGAATATGTAGTCATCAGGTGGTGCCAGATTGCGTAGCGTGGGAATAACTAGTCATTAGGTGGGGATAATTAGTTGTCAGGTGGTGCTAGATTTCATAGCGTGGGATTAACTAGTCGTCAGGTGGTGCTAGATTGCGTAACGTGGGGATAACTATTCATCAGGTGGTGCTAGATTGCTTTATGTGGGGATAAATTGTTGTCTTCCTAACAGTTTTATGATCATTCCCACCTGACAATACGAGTGACCATAATCTCCTCATAGTTGACGACGTAATATCCTCGCTGTCGTTCGGATATTACTAAGTGTCAACAACTCAGAGATAACGGCCACTCGTAAACAAAACCAGTCATTATTGTGTATGTAAACCTATCGTTACTGGCTAGCTGTACGGAATCCGTTCGTTCACAGTATGCATGAGCTGATATTCGATGCACTCCGTACCACGTGATCATATAACAATTTTTAGGTACATAATAATGAGTAGACATAGTGAGTGTGTGTGAATCACATCTATTCCGTGTTGTTTAGGTCAAAAATATTCTCCGAGTTCTTTGTATTATGTGTCCTTATACAGTAAAACCCCGCTCAAGGGGTCACACTCCACTCCGAGGAAAGTGTGCCCGTTAAAATAAACTAAATATAGATTTCTGTTTCGAGTAAACCGGCCCAGAAGCGGAGTTTTACGGTATTATTAATAAGCTTCAAACTTTCATGGTTTACGGCCAACTATCCAAAAAACCATCGATTATTGTCTATAACGCGCCTTGAGTAGATATACCCGCTTCGACGGGGTCCACGGCCAACCGGAAGTAAGTGGTGAGGGGACCAGTCTGAGGAGGCCTGACTCGTCCTGGTACCTCGTCGATCAGACATTGATTCTGGCATCGCCTCAGGTCGCCCGATGTGTCCTTCTCCTACAGATCCACTGCGCTTATGCTACGTTTCCACCTCAAGATGTTGGCCATCCATTATCACTGCACGAAAACCACCGTTTTATTCATATATATATATATATATATATATATATATATATATATATATATATATATGTACGCCATCACGGAAGTGCATTTATCCTACCCCTAATATAAAATCCCATAGGCTTAACATTGGGTTTCCGTATGCCACGCTGACTGGCATATGGAGTTTTATATGCCACTAGTGGCGTACAGCATTGTTATCACGTAATATTCCAAAATCGAGGAGATAGGGTAGGATAAAATCAAAACCTGATTCGTTTTTATCTTGGCCACTGCATTCCACTCCTGAAGTTTTGGCTCCGGACTTCACTCGGCTTTGCCTCATGAAGTCACTTTGCCAAACTACAGTCGTGGAATACAGTGGACAAGATTAAACCTCATCCAGTTTTACGATAGTATTGGCTGAATATTGACTTGTTTTCATTTATATATGCCCAGGCCTTATATACGACAGATGTGTCTTGGCTGTATTTCACACCCGGCGTATATGAGAGAAAATACCCTCTGCCCCCGCCCCTCTGTGTTGGTAGAAGTATAGGTGTCCTCAGTAGGAAGCCCTCCCCCCCTACCCCCGCCACCTCACCCCGCTCGCTCTCAGTGAAGCCCTCTTCACTGGATGCTTATATACGCCCACAGATGAGGTGTATACACACGGCGATTAAGACGACCTTGTAGACGCAAAATACCTACTTATATACGCCCGGAACATTCATTTGTAAAATGATGGTTTTCGTGCAGTGTATGGCATTTATTACTTTACACCTATGGCCGAACATGTATGAAATGATGCCTGCTGTTAGGGGGTGTAGTGCAAATCATGTTCGCGCCCTCCGTGCACCCCTCTCATAAGATCTCACAATCTCTTTGTCATAATCTGTACAAGGTTCTCACTGCGCTCTATGGGAGGAGAATTCTTAACGAACTAGGCTTAGAGCCTTGAGAATCCACTGGCACACAGTATTCCCACTAAATGGCATCATTGAGCTCATAGGAATCTTTGGTTGCGTTGATGTACATGTCTTTAGCCCGGGAGGCAGGCCAGTGGATTCTCAAGGGTCTAAGCCTAATTCGTTAAGAATTTTTCTCCTATATAGTGTAGTGAGAGTATAGAATACGACTTAGAGAGTGTGAGATCTTATGAGAGGGGTGCATTCGAAATCATTGGGGATTATTAGTGGCTGAACTTTTCACTGACTTGGTGGATTATGGCTTCAGGAAAGTCTAAACCACCATGAGAATTTCACCTCGCCTCACGAGGCCCTCACTGACGTTACAGAGACAGACTGAAGCCAGAATGTGGTCAGACGTGGCACACGTTGGAACACGACCACAAGTTACGATCGAGTTCGACATTTTCTCCCAGGTCCACGTGCCTGTTTACTCCGTTCTGATTGGCTTAGAGCTCTTAGTTTGTTTTTTGGTGGTTTTTTTTAGCAATTTTTAAGGGGATATTGTGTTACAACACAATCACCGAATTCGGCTATGTAGCCGTTCTTCCACTCGGGCCCCATTAGTCCAGGCCGTTCCCCATCAGACTGTAGTACAGTCTGTTGTAGCCAGGGCCGAGGCACACAGGCTCAAACTAAGACTGTTATGCGCTGCCATTTTGAGGCAGGAACTCCTGCCTCCGCTGGTGCTATGCTGCCTGACTGATTTGCCCGTAACTAGTTGCTATTGGAACAGCCAATCACGAAATTCCTTTCTCCCATCAGGCAGGGGAACAGGCAAATGGGAGCTTTGCTCTGTTTTATATAGAACTGCATAGAGAGTCGTATGAATAGACAATACTCTACCAGTTTGGATGGGCCGCAATCGTCATCGAGGCAAAGCCGAGTGACGATTACGGCCCATTCAAACGAGTTGAGTTTTGTGTATTTTACGATTCAAGTGCAGTTCTAGATTTATCTCACCCCTTTTTTTATCAAATTAAATATCATCAAACTTTCACAATAATTAGAAATGACTTACCAAATCCATGTGACGTCATCCCAAATTCACTACGCCACAGCCGTGGCGTAGTATTGTCACTTTACGGGGGTGATCGTTGAGTATTTTTTTCTAATGTTATTCCTATGGCTAAACTTGTACCAGGGGTGAGATAAAGACCCTTTACGAGCGGTAAGCCTAAGGCAGCGCGGTCTGTAAACGGACTAGTTCCCCATTGGTTGCTTATGACGCAGCTCTTGTGCCCCGACTGCGGTCCGTGTATTCATTTCCCTGGAAGCCTGGGACCCGTTTCAATAATATGGGGAGTAAACGGGAATGGCAACCACAACAATGAGAGCAATCAACGGCACTTAGAGCGGAAACTATAGAGTCTCGTTTCACAAGTGGCATCGCTGTTGAGGTTGTCCTTCCCTCTGCTATGCCAACATAGTGAAGGAGATATTCAATAAATCAATATTTAATGAATAATTAAATGATTCCCAATTGTTCCTCGTGTCATCCCCCGTATTTCAGTTTTTATTTGACGTCCCTATGTGCATTATTGACGGAGTTATGGTTCTAAACACTGTAGCTCTCGTTTGTAGGTGATAGACTAGTGTCAAGCAATGCGGTAGGTTATGTGGGAATATCTTGAGGGCTGCAGTGACCGCAGTTTATAGCTCGAGAAGTAAAAATGGTTCTTCCAAAGGAGTTGACCACTAGAGAATTGTGAAAATTGGGGTCTAGCTAAAAGATATATATTGAATTGTTTAGAGCATGTTTTTCTTTACTGAAATATGTTATAATATTTGACACAATACCTTTTATAATAGTTATTATGATTATTACGAGACGGTAGACCCTCTCGTGCACAGGGGCAGTAACAGGGGCAGTAACAGGGGCAGTAACAGGGGCAGTAACAGCGGCAGTAACAGGGGCAGTAACAGGGGCAGGAACAGGGGCAGGAACAGGGGCAGTAACAGGGGCAGTAACAGGGGCCGGTAACAGGGGCAGTAACAGGGGCAGTAACAGAGGCAGGACATTCAGTTATGAAACGGTTACTGCCACTTTTGGTGCCACTCACACTCAAAGTGCCGTTCACTGTTGCGTCCACCAAGTATTGAAACGGGAACTGCCACTGTGGTGCCACTGAGGCAAAAAGCGAGAGGATTTTCAACTTTTGAAACGGGTCCCTTGTCTTTGTGCTCACTCATATAAGGCTAGGTTAAGCCCGCCATTTTCTGGTGCATCACGGGAAACAGCCGCTATTCGACGCTGGTTTACCTGCTCAATCTTTTATATTTTTAAAAGATTCATATATTATCCTACCCCTAATAAAAAACCGCCATAGACTTAACATAGGGAAATTTTATGTGGCAGGGCGTGACATAAAGTGTTTTTTATGCCACTAGAGTAATAACAATATTGACCAATCAGAGAGCAGGATATCAGCTACTATGAAAAAATGTGTATTAATATGCGACCTTCCCATCGTGGCATAAACATTGTCAAGTCTAACTCTCGTTCGGTTTCTACTATTTCTATTTCAATGCCACAAATGATCAACGATTTTTCTCTCCCCATTTTGCAATATGGCACCACTGACCGACTTTTGCGTCCTCTGACAAAATCAAAGCGTCCATCGCAATTTTGCAATGCAGGTCAGTGAATATCACTGCACGAAGACCACAATTTTACATATATATATATGAATGAGCCCGGCGTATATAAGTATGACTTTTGCGTATACAAGGTCGTCCAATTCCCCGTGTATACGCCTTATCTTTTTTTTTTTTTTTTTTTTAATATATTTTATTTCATTCTGTTGTGGTTACAGATCTTCCATGAAATATTGGCATCAACTTACAGTTAGCACACAAACAGTTCACAACTCTTTACAATGGTGTTATATACAGTGTATGAGAAATATTGGAAATGGTAATGATGAATGAAGAATTTCACACATTTGCACGAATACAGTATAGTCATGATGCTTTACAGATCTTGACTATATGTCGAATAGATCATTCAATAACTTTGCTTTAAACTCAGCTTTTGTTGCAGCTTTTTGGGTGCTCCACGGTAGTTTGTCCCAGATTACCTAACCACGGTACGCTGAACTGTTCTTATTGGACTTAAACCTGTACTCTTTGAATTTTACCTTCACATCACTTCGCGTACATCTGAGTCTAGTAACTACATTACTCTCCTGTTTTGACCTTTTGTAAAAAATACTCATTAATTGTCTATTTCTACGGGTCTTTAGCTTTTCTGTCCTACATATTGTAGGTGGATATAAGCGTCCATTGAAGAGGGCTTCATTGAGAGCGGGCGGGAGGTGGTGAGGGATGGCGGGGGGGAGGGGGGGAGGGCTTCCTACTGAGGACATCTGTACTTATACCAACACAAACGGGCGGGAGGCAGTGGGGGGAGAGGATTTTCCCCTAATATACGTGGGGTGTGAAATACAGCCAAGACGCATCCGTATTTAAACCCTGGGCGTATATATATATGAAAACAAGTCAATATTCAGTCAGTACATGCACTTCCGCGATGGGGCTATATATGAATAAAATGGTGGTTTTCATGCAGTGTATGCAAAATCGACCTTTCACAAGGAGAACCTCCGGCCGACTTTTGTACAGCATGAAAGTTATCGGGGAGGTTACAGTCAGCACAGTTTGCACTAGATGACTAAATTATTATTATTATTTTTTTTATAATTATTTTTTAGATGACTAAATATGTGGCGACTGAAGATTTCCAGGCAATATTCGTCAGACAGTGGCAATGTAAACTGTAAAAGTCATCGACCTCAGAATATACCCGGGCATTTACACAGACGAATATGAGTCTTCACAGAATCGCCGCCTATCTAGACGCCTAATTCAATCCTGCTTTAAATAGTCGCGGGCGTCAGAGCTTGTCCAATAGTTGTGAAGTGGTGCCGAATTGTGTAATGTGATATAATCAGACGATCTACAGTCGCCACAAGCTTGGCGTTTACATTAGATGATTTCTATCATTTTACTGCTGAAAGTCGTCAGGAAATGCAAAATGCAAGAATCGCCAGCTATAATCGTGTAGTGTAAACGCCGCATGAGACCACAAAGCAGGCAGATTGCCAGGTGACTGTTTGAAAGTAATCTGTAATCTGTTTGAAAGTAATCTGTAATCTGCCTTATTTCTCCTAATTCGATACTTCAGATTTCATGGTGAACAGAGCTTCAGAATATGGATTCAATGCATCGCAAGTGGTGGGAATTTTGTGTGTGTGTTTTTGTAAAAAAAAACTTTTATCCATTCATTATTAAATGTACATGCATTGATAGGCTTAAAGCATCTTTTTTCCATTAATGAAACCTTACAATTATTCTTGGTGTCTTGATTGAGTAGTTTTTTTTTTTAATTATTAAGCACTAAACCCTCATAATTGATGTTTTTTCTAGTGTAGAATGGTTTTATAACGATGTGACTGAGAAACATTTAATGGCAAATGGGAATCACATATTAGAATTTTAGCCAAAGATGACCTTGAGACAATTGACTGAAGGGCATAGTTCTTCGTTAATAGTTTTATCTGAGTGTTTTTATGCATGTTATTTGTGGAAATATAAATAATCAAGCACTCAAATCCTCTTTGTAAATAGGATGTCATTATTTCTTACAAGGAAGAGCTTCTTTTTCTGATACGCTTTATGTATTTGACATTAAGCTGTAATGTAGTGATTTTCTCGGCTATTTTAATCCCTGCCTGTTTCGAAAGTAACAACCTTCTAGGCCCTTTTTCCATTGGCCGTCGAAAACAGGGTTGAATTTTTGAGTTCTCCTAATTTTTTATATATTTTTTAATCACGTTTATTAGGGTTCTTCATTAATACAAATGTATAAATGTCCAAGCACGGGGTTCCCGTTCTTCTGCCCGGTCCCTCAGTGGTGAAACAATAGCCGATTTCCATTTTGCGTCAGCAGTGCTAAAGCCCAATGCCCATCTACCGATTTCGGAACATTTATGCAAGTTTGTCGGCGACAAACGGAGGGTAATTTGTCTCGGCCAAGCCATCCTAATGGAGTCGGTAAATGTAGGACAGCTAGGCAAGGCTACCCAGCGATTAGTGAACACTCGTTTTCTTTCGTTTTTGCCCTCCCCAAGCGATTATTGGACCATACACCGATTTTATCAGTACGCGGGTCGAGCAAGGGTTACGTAATTTGCCTGCGACAAGGTGACCGACTCCTATATGATTTGGGAACTAATCGTTCAACCCTAAATCGGTAGATGGGCATCCGGCTTAAAGGACCGTCGGTGGTTCTTGACTGTATATCGGTGATGGCCAATAGAAATGGGCTTTTAGGAGAAGTAAAAAATTCGACACCGTTTTCGTCGGCCAATGAAAACAGGCATATACCCTTCAGAGTACGGGTATACGAGTACATTAACAGTAAGGCTGAGTTTACCTACCGATTTTGAGCGCAGGTTCAAGAATCTGGCGCCACCAACCAATCATTAAGAAGTAATACAGACCTGGGCAAGGATTTCTCAAAACCAAAATTGCAGATCATGGCACCACCGACCGACTTTTGAGGCCTCCGACGATTTGAAAGTGCTTTGAAATCGTTGGCAGAGAATGAGGACTGACATTTTATCCGACCGACTTTTTTTCTCTCCAAGTTTTGATGGTGCATTTGCCGTCGGTAAGCTCGGCTTAAGGTCATTTTCCACTAGCCGATGGTAACGGCACCGATTATTGGGTTTCTCTAAAAATCTGTCGGTAGTGCCACCGACTGTGCATCAGTGTCAAACAATGTATACCATGTTTCTCCTGTATTTTACTGGTCAATACCGATTCATTGTTCATACTAAAGTCCCGCCGACGACATTAAAGCATTTTGATTTTGTCGCGCTCCTACCAGTGTCGTATTTGCGGCTGTACGTCACACTGTGACGTACGGGATATGTGATCACGGCATCGGGATATTATCGTAAAACTGGATGAGGTTTAATCTTGTCCACCGTATTCCACGACTGGAGTTTGGCAAAGTGACTTCATGAGGCGAAGCCGAGTGAAGGCCGGAGCCAAAACTTCAGGAGTGGAATGCGGTGGCCAAGATTAAAACAAATCCGGTTTTGATTTTATCCTACCCTATCTCCTCGATTTTGGAATATTACGTGATAACAATGCTGTATGCCACTAGTGGCATATAAAACTCTGTAGGCCAGTCAGCGTGGCATACGGAAACCCAATGTTAAGCCTATGGGATTTTATATTAGGGGTAGGATAAATCTATAGACTGATGTGGCTCCTGAACAATACTATCTTTTTTATCGTTTTGTTTGAATTTTAGGTCAATAGTTTTTTTAGGTTTTTTAAAAGAGTTTCATTTCCTTACATTTTTTTTCAGGCTCCTTCTTAAGCTGTCGATCATTCCTATTTATAGAATATTCAGTCACATATATCTACTTTGCTTTTTTCTCTTTTTTATTCTATTGATATTATATCAAGCTTGATTCGGTAAAGCCGCATCTCCATCGTTCCTTGGACCTGACAGGTTTTTTTCGTATTTCATTAATCTCTCCACATTATGATACAGCTTACAACTTTCAGCTTTGCCAAACGATTCTCCGTAAATTAATTATTTTGTGGTCATTTCCATTGCTCCCCTTTTAGATTTTTTTCATAATACTTTATATGTTAACCACATAAAATCCAAACTACCTGAACATCATTTAGGCTATTCTGGAATAAAACCTTTCATCTCATAAGTGTCCTGTACTAATCACAAGGTTAGAACTTGTTCGACAAAAGTATCTCATAAAGTATGATAGCAAACTTATAATGGTTAAGCCAGGAAATGGAGTCAGCATTTAAAGTGCCATAACTCAATTGTTATGTTTTTTTTAAAAGGAAATGTCCTTTTATTTGCCTGAAGGACTTTTGTACCATATCTATCAGAAAATATATTTATGGTTTAAAAAAGAATTACGATAATTGGTAGAATGGGCTTTATCTTATCCTGCCACTTTGAGTTATATTAACTATAAGGAAATACTATTTTCTCAAATAATAACCTTTTTTATTGAGGTTTTGTAATTGATTGGGAAATGAAAAGAAATAAAGCGATATATACTGCAAAAAAGACGGAGTTGAAAGCATTTATTGTTGTATGCTGATATACAATGTTACTACGTGGAAACCCAATCGCCAATGTACAATGTGAAATACATATAATGCGTGCATCTAGACAGGGAACGAATCGAAAAATACGCCGTGTGTCATATACAATAAATGTACAATACTACAACGTCAGATCTATTGAGGTTTTCCACATCTTAATATAATATCCAGGTCATTTATTTGATGCCTCTATGGACCATTTACATTCAAAATGCCTATGTGATGCTTGGCTTGATTATTTTCAAGCCTTCTATATTTTTTTGAGTAAGTGACGATATTACTAACAACAATTTGAGGGACTGTCATGGTATGTATATATTTCTTTAGCAAAACATAGCACCCTTTCAATTACATTATGTTTCAGAAATGAAAGCAGTTGACCATGAAGATAAGGTTTACTTATTATCATAATTTAGTCATATTCATGATTAATTCTCCAATCATTATTGTCACCTTTCTATATTTGTTTTCTAGATGATACGTGATAACAACTAAATCATATCAACATTCGATATAAAAATTCTTAACATATTTCCACCTGTGTCGACTCAGGTCCCTGTGAACACATTGTTCGAACAGAAACACGTCCATTATCTTAGTATATTGCATTCCCTAAATGTAAAGGAATTGATTCTTATTTTGTTGCAAGCACATAGCAATAGCACTAGGGAGTTTAATAAACCATACTCATGTGTGATACAAATTGAGGTTCGCAGGAGATGAATCGTTTTTGGTCGTTGTGTTTTTGAATCGTTTCCAGACCTTTTCTGAAATTGATTAACAGTACCACACTTGACTGTTGGTCCCTACCCTGAGTAACTGTTGATGTGGGGTAGTTTTACCTGTGCTCCATTGTATGTTAAACATTGCTCGTATCTCAACGAATCGCCATTTCCTTTAACATTTTATAGTGCATACTCATAGAGTGACTCCTTTGAGAAAGAATAAAAATTACTCAAGGATCTACAAACAGATTTTAACTCAGCCAAGGCCTCGTTAAGTATTTTGTTATTGGATAATTACTTTATTATTTTGATATTTTTTTCACCAGGGACCAGGGGTCTGTTTAATAAGATCCACGATCGAAGAAGAAGACCCTTTTCTGTAACTCCTACAAGGGTTATCGTTTAAAAATATTTAAGTCTGCTGGCTAAAACAGTATGCGCCTTCAATGAGGTCTTCCATAAGTGCTGAATATAATTTACCCACTTATCCCTGGGTCACTATGGCATGCAGAAAAAGGTCTACATATAAGATCCTAGATTATTAAACGGGCCCCAGTTTCCCTCTTGTATTGGAAGGCGTGGAACATGGGAAGGGAGCATGTGTTATGATATCCAGCGCTGTTAAATGATCCTACACTCAGACACAAGAAACAAAAAACGATTCATCCCCGCTACCCAGCAGTGCATACATTACACAATATTGACTGGTTTCAGACACAAGCGGTCGTATGCTCCGATGAGTTGACGCGCAGTAATATCCGAGCGAGGATATTGCGTAGAGTCAACTCCGAGGAGCATACAACCGCTTGTATCTGAAACCAGTATATATTGTATTGATTATCCACCTTTTCTGAACAAGAGGTATGTCGATATCAGTACGTTTTAGTTATGCACTATTTTTCCATACGCACTATTTTTCTGTATGCGCCACCCAAAGCATACAACACATCGGTATGCGCCGTATGTCCATACACACTCCCTATGTGATTTCTATGGACACTTTGTACTAGGTGGATAATAAAGTTGATACATTCCGTGCTTTTGCAATTGTTACATATTTGTATTCCTAGTACGGCTCACAAAATACAAAATGAACCATTATATTTGAAATATCCCATACTTTTTGTCTCATAAAAAAACAACTGGGTCACCAATAACGTGTGAGACGTTTAAAAAAAGTAAACTTTGAGCACTTTGTATTCTCATTTAAATGGTCGAGTTTAGGTGTCATTCAGAAGACTACTATTGATAGAGGACACACGTAGTGTTTTCTTGAAGGGCTTTACATCACTTATTTTGTTTGTACTGAATGCTCCCGGTCCGTAGGGACTCAGGGGGCGAACATCTACCCGTATAACGAACCTGTGCATGTCGGGTCACGTGTTAATTTTACACCAATCACAACTCGTTTAGGGTCTGTCCGGACAAGTGACGTAGTGGTGACTCTCCTCCAATCACAAGCCTCGATACAGCGCCCTTTAGGACCATACAAATAGCGTCGTAACCAATATGAGCGATATTAAAGTACCAGTCAAAACTACTACTGTCGGATTATTTGTAAGATCAGCAAGAATGTCAGACCGTAGTGTAGCAACATTCCCTGTCGATCTTTTGATATCTGGAAGTTTCTACCTGGCATAAGATTCTTTTTGGGGTTTGAGTTTCGGGCAGGAATACATATTAAGACAACGAAATCGCTTGATTATGGCCTTTACCAATCAATATCTTAATTCAAAATGTCCAATGAAATCAGGATTATCAGATAAATGCACCGCAAGAGTGTCTTTGAAAAGCAAGGGTTGGTTTTCGATGGTTTAAATTAAAATAAATCAATTCATTTATATAAAACAATGATACAATCAAAATAATTGGCACTCTAATAGAATCAAGCTGCAATTTTTTGGAAGATTATTTAAACTCTTAAGTCAGAAATTTCTTGACATTGCTTATAATCATCTAATTTTAACAATGGAGAATCCTTTATATTCTCTGATATCAATTGAAAATGATTGGTGGTATACAAATAATCTGCCCACGAACTGTAGTGTCAGGCGTTCAACTAAAATATCCATCTTTATTGGATTTAGATGTACGCACAGGCTCGGTAAGTATCTCTGCATTAGAGGGTGGTTGTGGCCCCTAAGATTCAAGGTCAACTCTCGACTGCAGAGCTGTCCCAAGGCGCGAGAAAATATTATGTAAGGAGGTCAGGGTGAAGGTCGGGGTTTGCTGCGAATGCAGTCATTGGTTACTTGGTCTACTGTCTTCCTTATATGGAATTAAGGTAATGGGACAACTCCATGGTGGTTACGCTGTTTCTTCGCTTGTGTTGGAGGGTCACCGACTGACTGCTAAGTGTCCAGTAAAAGATTTATCACACGGACACAGAGTGTATCGGATAGGAAGAGCTCAACAATCGGGTCTGCTTTCATAAAGCCCGTTTCCATCGGCCGATTATTCCACACCGATCTGCGACTGGGATCCACCGACGCAAGATAGGTGAATAGAAACGACCCAGCATTTGAAATGGTCACCGATTATTTTACCGAAGATTCTGCAATAATGCCATTACCAATGAATCTGGTCAACGACTAACAGAATGAAAAAGCTTTGATTTATCGGTTTAAGTGTGAATATTAAATCGGCCCAGAAAATGCAATATAAACAAGGCCTGCATCCTATAGGCCCGATTCCACTGGCCGACGAAAACAGTGTAGAATTTTTGAGTCCTACTAAAAACCCATTTCTATTGGCCATCACCAATCTATATACTTCATAATGGGCTCAGCGGAGTGGACCATTAGTTCTGGTGAGGCAAAATGGAAATGGGCTTTTAGGGGAACTAAAAAGATTCACACCGTTTTCGTTGGCCTAAGGGCCCATTTACATTGGCTGTCAAGGATCTACAGTCAGGAACCACCAATGGATCTTTAGTGCTGCTGACAAAAAATGGAAATGGGCTTTAAGGAAAAATCTACACCATTTTCGTCGGCCAATGGAATTGGGCCTTCACCTATATTTCGAACCGAAGCACAGTCAGTGTCACCGATGACAGACTTTTAAGGTCCTGTTTCTATTGGCCGACAAAACGTTTTAGATTTTGTTAAGTTTTCCATTTCCATTGGCTGTCACTGATCTACAATTAGGAACCACCTAGGAGCTTTAGCACTTCTGACGCAAAATGGAAATTGGCTTTAAGATGAATTTATACCGTTTTTGTCAGCCAATGGAATCGGGCTTTCACTGATACTTTGAACCGACGCTCAGTCAGTGTCACACTGACAAACTTTTAGTGCAACACAAAACAGCTGGTGTCATTTTTGTCGGTCAATGGAAACGAGCCTTATGTTGGACAGGTTCCAGTGACATGTGTATGTTAACACGGCTCACTGTGGAGCTAGGCCTTCTGTTCGGAGATCGCTATGTCACATTCAACACCACCTCACACACGTAAACAGTACTCAACGTGGCCATAACGTACCGGGTCAACGCCAATTTCAAGTGACAAGTAACACATCATTATCAAGCGAACCTAATAAGAAACACTCACTGCACGAAAACCACCATTTTATTCATCTATACGCCATCGCGGAAGTGCATGTATTGGCTGAATATTGACTTGTTTTCATATATATATATATACATACGCCCAGGCCTTATATACGGATGCGTCTTGGCTGTATTTCATACCCGGCATATATGAGAGGAAATATCTTCTCCCCCCGCTGCCTCCCGCCCATTTGTGTTGGTAGAAGTACAGGTGTCCTCAGTAGGAAGCCCTCCCCCCGCCCCCCCCCCCCCCCACCTTCCCCCACCCGCTCTCAGTGAAGCCCTCTTCACTGGATGCTTATATACACCTACAGATGAGGTGTATACACACGGGGAATTGGGCGACCTTGTATACGCAAAATACCTACTTATATATGCCGGGCACATCCATATGTAAAATAATGATGTTCGTGCAGTGACTGCGAGGTGGGGCTTATAAATAAAGTAAACACAACACGCAACATCCTCCTGTCTTCTGTTTCCCACCACCTTGGATGATTATTACTGTGTTTTCGTCTTGTTTACCTCGCTCAGACACGTAAGATTGGTTTCAAAGTGCACAGCATGCTGAGGGCCTTTACTCTAGTAAAGTACGTAGGACTATGTTTACACACAGACGCCTATAGAAGTGCACAATGTAAAGATCTACACTAAAACCTACATGAATTCACCCACAGCCCAGATTTAAGCCTTTTTTCATATGCGCATGCGCCTGCTGGCGTCACTGTTTCCATAGCAACACTTCCGGTCGTCGATGACGTGGCGAAAGCTGATTGGCTACGCACATGGAAAAATGAAGCACTATCTAAAAATATTGAAAAGGCAAGAATATCAGTCACAGTTTTTGTACAGATAGAGAAAACGATGGGAGGATCGCTCTGATTATTATCATTATCAATTCTAATTTTCTCTTATCAGAGAACATTCTGCACAGCCAGACTTTGTTTATTTATAAAACTTATATATCCACAGCGCAAAAACCACCAGTTTATATATGTATACGCCCGGCGTATATAGGTATAATTTTACATATACAAGGTAGTCCTATTTTCCGTTGTGTATACACCTCATCTATTGATGTGTAAAATGTATACGACCCGCGTATACATGTCCTGCACATGATATTTTCTCTTCATATACGCTTTGCTGCGAATACAGCCATTACGCTGACGTATAGAAGAGGAAACATGTCAATATACAGCTGATACATGCACTTACGCGATGGCGTATATATGAATGAACTGGTGGTTTTCGCGCAGTGATCGTAAAGGTCCTGAACCCACTAAGCTCCCGACATGCTACGACAAGTGTACTGACACAAACCCACACATTACGACACAGAATCTTTCAACCTTCCGACACAGCAACAATGCAGCAATCTAGTTTTACATTCTGACCTGGCATTTACACTAGACAATTCTGGCTGGCAATTCCGGCATTTTGCACCTCCTGACGACTTTCAACAGTAAAATGATTGAAATTGTCTGATATAAATGCCAAGTATGTGGCGACTGCAGATCATCTGATTTTGTCAGATCATGCAATATAGCACCACATTACAACTATCGGACACGCTCTGACACCCACAACTGTTTCTAGCCGGCTTGATTTAGTCATCTAGACAGGTGGCGATTCTGTGAAAACTTAGTCATCAGTGTAAACGTTCGTGTACATTCTGAGGTCAATGACTTTTGCAGTGGACATTGCCACCATCTGACGGTGTAGGAATTTTGATTCATAGCCATGTCGTAGCCATATCGGAGTGTGTCGCGAGCAGTGGGCGCCCGGCTTTACTTGATAATCAATCATGTACACTGGAGAAATGTGTAACTTCACCCTCACTTGTCCAGTGTAGATGCCATTGATCAGGATTTCATGTTTGTTTCTGTGAACTAGTGAATCATGATACACATTTAGAACATAAAAGTCTACAATGCACTATTTTTATAAGATGAGTCAGGGGGCTTCCCTTTTAGTCTCATAAAAATAAAGTATCATGGACGAATTAAATTCTGTTATTATTATACCTTTGTGTAAATGGTATGGTTAAGGTAGAATTGACGGATTCCCACTAGAGATTCTTGAACTGCTTCTCATGGGGAAAAAATAATTTAATAATTTATCCAAGCAATTTTGGAAAACATCCGATCAAAATAACCACGACTAAAAAGTTGGGGATTTCTAGCACTGCTATATTTCAAAACTGAACCAAATTTTGTTCATTATAACCACTTGCCTTAATTCAAAATGAAGTAGAAATTATATACTTTTTACGAGATTTCTACTGATCATATGATCCCAATTCTACTGGAAATCTCACAAGATTATTGCACCTGTTGATGAAATATCTATTAATACGTTTTCTAGTATAGTCCTCCAAAACATTTACTCAAAGGTATAATAAACCTGCAAAGGTACATATAAATGTTTCTGTTATCGCTAATCTTTATCTCATTACACAGACTTCCATAGTCTTATCACTTTATGTATTCAACTGAAACATTGGGTATCTACAAGTCAGAAGAACTATTCAAAACTTTGTTACAGTTATTTACAAGATGTATGTACACAATTCCTCCAACCAATCTGTATACTGTCTAGTAGTGTTATTCCCCAAGAGCAGGATTCAAGAGAGGAATTCTATTTCAATTGAAATATACTTACATTAGGAATACATTTTTTTTTCTAATTTTGCAACACTGATATGTTACAAGATACCACAACTAACACAACTCCTCAAATGGGGCATTTTTCTCACAGACTCAGGGACTGTGTATTTCTGTACACTTTCACTTCTATGCACTTAAAATAACACCACATAGCTCAGAGGTGGGCATTTGAAGTATCACCATGTCATGATATAAGCATCGGTTCCTTTCTCTACTATCATTTGCACCTATCTATCCATAGTGCATGTTCTATCTACTCATATAATACAGATATACGTATATTATATTTGCCTTTTTTCGTTTTGTATGCAGTGAAATACTTCAGATACTTCCAATCCAACTTATTCCCCTTCCTTCTCCCGAAGATTTACACAGAGATAAAAAAAAAAAGCCGCTGCATCTGAAGTATGATTTTCATGTGTGTTTTTTTTCGTGAGTAGCTCATGATTGAGTTCCTTCCTGATCCACCACAATGAGACGATTGGCTGGCTGATTGTCACCCGTCTGGACATTCCGCCGATGCTCTGTTGGTCATATGTCCGTCTTAGTCGTCGTCGGCACCAAACTAAACCTGCGACTGTTGCGGAAGGTCGAACTCAAGAAGATCTCAATGAATGTGTCCCGGAACTGTTTGCTCATGGTGCAGTAGAGAATAAAGTTAATACCGTTATTGATGAGAGCCAAGATGTCCACCAGGTCGCCTAGAGGACTGTAAATCTCCTCCACGAAGTTGGGGAGGATGCCACTGAGAAGGTTAATCATCCCCTGTGGGAACTCTGTCATCAGGAAAAGCACCACCACAGCTAGCAGCATACGCGTCGTGCGGTTCGTCTTGTGGTCGCGACTGTTTCCTTCATCCTTGGACGACGCCGTTTGGTTGCGCAGCAATTTGCGTCGTTTCTCTGCTTCCTGCATGGTACGGACCAACAGGAGACTGAGTATAGCCAGCCCTACACATGGGACGAGTTTCACCAAGATGGCCTGGATCCAGAAGTTGAAATTGTAGACGAATCGGTCGATGGTGGACTCGAGTTTAAAGGCGACGATCCACACATAGATGGTGCCGTTGGTTCCCTCTGTGACGTGACCCTGGACGGTAATTGTGACGAAGTTGGGGATGCAGACGATTAAAGTCACCACATACACGAGAAACACGGCGATTTTCGCGCGCTTCAGGCTACACAGTACGCTCCCGCGTCGTGGGTAGCGGATAAAAATGTATCTGAAGACGGCTAGAGTGACCGTCAGCCATATGGAGACCGTGTGGACGACCACGCTAAAGCAAGCGTAGAATAGCATGAAGCGTACAGCCCCGAGTGTGTTTCTCTCAGGTGAGGGCGCGTTACCGTACAACACGTAGAATCGTAACGCAAACGGTAGGTAGGCCACCATCGTGAGCCCATCTGAGATAGCCAACCCTGTCAGGATACAGTTCGTAGCGGATATCATGTTCTTCCTGGTCAGAACTACAATGTTCAGGATATTAGCAATGATCCCCAGAATGCACACCACCGTTGCTAGGTAACCGTGGTAGTCTTTGTACCAGTCGCCGAAGTCTTTTAACCCTTTCGCGCCGGGGTAGTAGAAACTGGGTGATACGGTCACTGGGAGTGCGGAGGAATCGACGGTAAATAGTCCCAGGGTGATGTTGGGGTCGGCCATGGTGAGATTCATGCCTCTCAGATGGTCTGGGGTCATGACCCCGAGTGGATGAAGTTGAGTGCTATCGTTCGCCATTTCTATCGCTGTTTCTATCGCTGTTTATATAAAAAACAGACTCTTAAATCAACCTCCGCGAAAGAAAATAGTCCGCAGTCCGACTGAAGAGTACGTCGGAGGAAAGTAGGGTTCTTTTTCTGTGAGTGTTATGGCTACAGCATGCCTTGTCAGGAACAAAGGTCAAAGTTCATAGAACGCCCATAAGACGTGTGTAATGGCTGACTTCCGGTCTACTTAATCCATCAGTGAATGTCGCAGTTGTGCGTTGATCAAGGGCACCCAGCGTCCTGCTCACTTCGCGACGACTCCGCCGCGAAGGTCAAGCCAATAGTTCATCTTAATGCCACCAGGGGCAGCGGGCGTCTCTGCTGCGTCTCTCCTGCGTCTTGTGCAGGAAATGAATGTCGTCTGCTACACGGACAGTAGGCTTTTAGAGGAGCCTATTCACCGCCTAGAGCCTAAATAAACACCGACACGGCGGGAATCAAGAGGCAAAGCAGGGAGGACAGCAGAGAGTGGTAGTTATCTGTAGGAGAAACCTGCTTCTCCACAAACTCGTGAGTTTTTGTTGTATCTCGGGGAGTGTTCCTGTGAGGTAGTAGACCCTACTTCACTAAATCAGACTACTCCTGAGCGTGCCGGTAGCATTAGGTACAAGGTGGGAGGCCGAGATCGAGTCACTTCAATCCATTCAGACTGGGCGATATTAAGTGCAGCGGACATGTGGATACATCAGCACAATATCTACGTATCGTGGAGGCTTTGGGCTCACACCATGCACTACGGCCGCCCACACAGGGTCACACTCACATAAACAACAACCAATCAAAGCGGTCCGCACCTACTCCCCGGATGAACAGAAAATGTCGTCTGCGGATGTTGAATCTGAATGGCGGGAACAGCGCCAAGCGGAGTACAAGGTCTGAGTTAATGGTCCCGGCGTTGACGCGATCTGCGGGGGGAGAGCACGGCAGGAGGAGACCGTAACGTGGCTCCTTAATGGCCGGGGTTCCCGCGGAGGGATCCCCGGCGAGTTAACAGCGGGACCTGCCGGGGTGGAGGTGGAGGGGTGAGGTGGAGGCTAAATAAGCCCAATCCCCGCGATTCCGAGGTTCCAATTTAGCGGACGGAATTAAAAGACGGTGACGTTTACGTGTGTGTGGGGGAGAGGGGGGGGGGGGAGTCCTCCTGGGGCTTTCCCGTGATGCCCCTGGTGCGTCCCTACATCCGGTCACGTGATAGTGGCGCTGGGAGTGACGTCATCAGTCAAAACGTTCCCGCTCTGCGCGTGCGCGCTGCGTGGTTGATGGTGGCGCCACCGTGCGGCGGAAGGCCGAATGTCGTCTGCTTCTCGCCAACTCTCGCGATAATCACGTGGCAGACGACATTTCTTCAGTTTTCGCGCCTTTTTTGGGGCGTCTCCAGAGATGGCGCTGTCAGCAGGCGCGGAGGATTCTGGAAAATACAAGAAAATACGTTATTTTATAAATAACATTACATTGTTTACTTATATTATCGCTGAATCGCAGGACTCTCATAAAGATGCGGGTATTATCTTAGCCCGTTACAAATGTCCATGGGCTTCACATTAAGAACTCGTTCTCAACAGGATTGTGAGTCTGGTAACCCATACTCCACGGGCGATAAACAGATAGATATTTCCAGGCTAAGATAAAAACCGATACATAATCGTCATCGTTCTATATCCCCGTTTGCCGTCTCGTTTGGATCGCTATATCATAAATAATATCGTTTACTAATACCATCGCTAGATGTGAATACCCTCTCAAATAAAGATGCGAGTAATATTGGGATATTGTAATCTGCATGGTCGGATTCTCTGCGTCGTCGACGCACAGTAATATTGGAGCGAATGCGAGCATATTGCTGTTATTGCGCTGCATCAACTTGGATGACAATTCCACCATCAGATAAAAGATCATGGTATAAATGTTGGATATATAAATACACTCTGCAAATCTCAGTTCTCAAAGGAAATAGAAGGCGGCCGCCGATCTTCTCTCACATGACTAGGGACATTTCTCAGGAACCCCCTGGAAGAGATTATCATTACAACTATTCTCAGTAGTCTTCTCGGTAGCGATATTGAGAGACTACACATATAAAATACTTATCTATGTACATATCATATGCTTATCATAAAACAATTGTCTAGGTGTTGTCTTCATCTATGGTTTGGATTAGTAACTTGATATAAGGGAAAGAAGTGATTTTCATCTAGGAGTGACTAGTATCTTATATGTGATATTTCAGAAATCATTGGTAATTTAATTAGAAGACCTCTTGTGTTATTCCAATGAACATATATTTTATTATCCATCGTATACAAAGCCCTCATTGAAAATGTATGGGGACTCAGTAAACCACGACCCATTGTATAAAACCTGTCAGATACCATAACTGTGGTATACGGATTCTAACCTGTGGTATACGGCCTCAAAACCATGGTATACGGGAAAATAGTCCCATTGGCTATAGAGCAAAGAAATAGTCCCTATTGTTAAACCCTTTAAAGTGGCAATTACTGGGTTTGATTTATTCAAAAAGATGGATAATAAATGCAACAAACGATGATTTTGTGGACAGGCAGTTCTGTAAACCACTCGCGGTTGACCTCGTAATACACTCGCTAGCGCTCGTGTATTAATACGCGTCAACCTCTCGTGGTTTACAGCCGCCTGTCCACAAAACCATCGAGTATTGTCTATGTAATTGTAGTGTACACTGAGTCCGTATGCGAACCAGTATATCTGTACTGATCGGATTAAATTTAAATAAAGAAAATATAAAAAAGGGAAAATATTATACCTACATAAGCACAGTGTATAAAGAGATCTCGTATCATTAGATACATTCAAACGTATATGCTAAGACAGTTCTAGCCAAGGGGAGGTTGTCCCTTAGTGTTAAATCAAGTTGATCCATATCATCGCATCATCTTATTGGTGTACAGAAAAGGATCTTCATGTATGAGCCTATATAAATATTATTCAACAGACCCCAGTTTCATATTAGGTAGGCAATGGGTTTTACACCCAATCATCTAATGTATCGTGACGGGTGCACACAGGTTAAATCACAATAATATCCTGTTTGAACCAAAAGTACTCCAAAGAAATTACCATTTGGTAAAACAAAAATGAGAAGCATATCTTGCTGTTCATACTCAAGACATTTTTATCATAATTATACTGACAGGGGAATCAAAATGATCCAATGTCTCAGCCGCATGGTGGCATTTCATGATGCAGGCCCTCGGGAATTTGAGTAACTCATATCGAGCTGCTCATCGGGTTCTGAATCCGCCATCATGGCAGGCTTGGCAGACTTAAGATGAAACCGAAAAGTTTTGGTCAAAGTCGTCGTTATTCATGAGTTTGATGCGGAGTGATATGAACAAGGCGACAGCCGAGTGAATATCATGTAGCATTCAAACGAGTTGGACTTCTTTGACCAAAACGAGTTGCTATCTGTATTAACCTCACCCCTGTACACACTATAAGAATGGATGACACACAGCTTATAGAACATAGAGAATGGATTGAAATACTCGTAGGGGCACGGAGAACAAGTTACCAATGTTAAGACTCTGGGACAAAAATACCAAGAGGTGAGATAAAACTTCTTCCTGGGTTCTTTTTTCTGTCTCCTATTGATTATTCATCACTGTTAATCCATCATCAGCGAATTACCACAAAACATGCTGAGTCTGGAGCAGCTCTGAGCAGCTCCGAGCAGCTCCGAGCAGCTCCGAGCAGCTCCGAGCAGGTGCTAGTCCTGTGGGGAGGAAATAACATGTCTGCAGGAGGAAATAATGACTTGTTCAGCATGTTCAGATCTGTCAGATATTCACATGCGTCAGAACAACACACCTTGTAAACAGAGTTGAAATATCTGTTTTCCCGCAACAATAATGTGTGGGAGGAGTGTTTGGAAGCCATGTTGGAACACAATGTCCAATGCTTGCTGTTTCCATTGGCCGATTGCCCGTCACCGATCAACAGTCAGGAACTACCGACGGACTTTTGGCACTGCTGACCCAAATTCGGCTCAATGGAAACGACCCAGTTCCTGAAATAACCCACGACTTTTTCTGCTTAGATTATGCAATGTGGCACCACTCACCACTGGGTGAAAGCTTGGTCACTGAGTGAAAACTACTACCCTCAGCGATTTATCTATACTGATGCACCGTTAGTGGCACCCCTGACAGACTTTCATGGTAACTAAAAAAATCTACGCCAATTTCGTCGGCCAATGGAAACAGGCTTATATCAAGCTTAAAGGCCTGTTTCCATTGCCCAACAAAATAATGTAGATTTCTCAAAATAGCTCATTGCTATATTGTGTCAGCAGTGCTGAATGTCCGTTGGTGTTTCCTGACTGTATATCGGTGACGGCCAATGGAAACGGGCCATTAGGAGAACTAAAAAGATCTACACCGTTTTTGTCGGCCAATAGAAATGGGCCTTTAGGCAGACTTATAGAAAACTGGATTGAGAATCGTATTAATACACAATACCAAGTTACAATTACTGTGCATCCAAATGAGTGGAGTATCTTCCTTAACAATTTGAGTGCACTTACTTTGGGGACATTGAATAGCATCACATTATAAAAGTTATTCCGATTCAGGCAAATTTGCTCTGAAAAACGATGTGGCACCACTAACGGGCCTTTAAGGGAACTCAGAAGACCGGTGCCATTTGGGTAGTCTAATAGAAGATGCCTTTTAAAAATAGCTAACAGTCTTATGACAATAAAAAGAACAATAATTTTGTTTCACACACAGAAATATATATATATTTATATATATATATACATAAAAATGTATACATACATATATATATACATATATATATATATATATATTACTGTGTATATCTGTGCAGAGATTTCCCTTTAATGTTTGATTGACAGAATTCACCTACACAGTAATGCAGACTTCAAAGAGACAGGATGGAAATGCATTTAAAGCCCGATTCCATCGGCCGATGAGAAAGGTGCAGATATTTTTAGTTATCCTAAAAGTCTGTCAGTGTTGCCACCGACTGTGCATCAGTATCCAATAATCGGTGAAGGTAGTAGCTTTTACTCGCCTCGTATAACGACAGATCGTTCCCCGACAAAATCAAAGGCTTTTATTTTGTCAGTCGGGAAATAAATCCATCGGCAGTTTCACATGACATAATCTCAAGCCTGATACCCATCTGCCGATTCACGGATGAATGATTAGTTCTAAAATCGTATAGGAATCAGTGAACTTGTCGCAGTCAAATTACGTAACCCTTTGCTCAGCCGGTGGCCCTCCAAGAGAGAGGCTGGTGGGTGTTTGTCCGAAGCAAATCAGTTTACACTTACCGACAGATATACGATTATGTACCACTGGCTGACGGAGATTTGGGAACAGTCGGCGACTAGATTTATCAACATGTTGATAAACTTTTAGCCACCGATTTTGGAACATAGTAACCACAACTTGTCAGCCACAAAAGGACGTCTGAAGGAGGTGGTTCACTAATCGGTGGCTCACCCTTGCCTAGCTGTCCTACATCTACCGACTACGGCCGACTCCGTTACGATGCCTTGGCTGAGACAAATTACCGTCCGTTTGTTGCCGACAAAGGAACATGAATGTTCCGAAAACTGTAGATGGGCATTGGGCTTGAGCAGAAAATGTCTTTGGTCATATAAGTAACTGGGTCGTTTCTATTGACCGACTCTGCTATAGCAGTGCCAAAAGTCTGTCGGTGGTTCCTGACTGTAAATCGGTGATGGAAAATCAGCCAATGGAACGAGGCTATTAGGGTGGTTAGATCATCAAAGAGGCAATGTTCAGTGCTGAATGGGCTGCCTGTGTCGTTCCAAACACATGCCCTCAATCAATCTTTCTTCAGGTGCCATTTTTCTCTTTTCCTCAAGGATTTTCTTTCATATTTGAAGCAAGATTCTGTGAGGAATTCTCTATTTATATCTCTACTGGATGTATTTTATGGAATCATTCCTTTACAAGGTAGGTCGGGGCAATATGACACTTCACCTGCTCCCATGAATACTAGGAGCAATTGGTAAATTTATCCATCATGAATGAAAATAATAACAATTACAAAGTTTGGTTCATATTCAGTCTATGGGTTATTTTCTGTAATATTCCCATGAATACTATCATGAAACATCACGAAATTTCATATGATTGTTTATATGGCATGAGTTGTCTTCGCGGAATGATATCACGAAGCGGAGCTCAGTGATATCTGTAGCGGAAGACAACGAATGGCATGTAAGCAATTATATGAAATTGAGTGATGTTTAGATTTTATCCTACCCTGTCACATGTTTTTAACTTCATATGTCTTCAGTGGCATATAAATATTTTATGGCATAACTGTGGCATACAGGTCCAACATGTTAAGTCTATGGAGATTTATATGAGGGGTAGGATAATAGGAGCAATTGATAAATATATCCATCATGAATGAAAATAATAAGAATTACAAAGTTTGGTTCATATTCAGTCTATGGGTTATTTTCTGTAACCCACTTCCCGACAAGAGTCTACGACAATGCCACAAGAGGCTGCGACTGGAAGCTTTTTGGGAGCATTCCTACAAGGTTACGACAAAATCGAACATGTTCGATTTTTCCTACGACTGGACCTTTGTCGTGGAGTGTCATGGCGTATCGGGAGCGTGTTGCAGAGGTCTACAATAGTAAATTTTGGTGGAGCGTGCACACGCCCCGACAACGCTGTCGTAAAGCCCCCTTCTTACGACAAGGCTGCGACAAGCGCCGATTGGAACTTTCTTGTCGACGCTTGTCGTAGCCTTGTCGTGGTTGGCGGATGCCCCCCTAAAGGCTTCAGGTCGCGTTCACTGTACTCATGCCAGACCTTTAGAGTAAACCGCGGAAGTCAAAATGAATCAACTCGTAAAGGTCATGGACTGCCAATATTATCAGTAATATCGCGATTATTAAAGGTGAAAGATAAAGGAGTATCTTCCACTTTATATTCGGTGTTAATTTTTGAGGCCGAAAACAACAGAATGTTCTCTTTCAGACTCACAGAAAATATCACCTGTGCTAAACTCACATGAACAATTCAATACCTGATTCGGAGAGTAATTGTTAAATTGGTTTTATTATCCATCGTATACAAAGACCCCATTGAAAATGTATGTGGACTGTGTGGAATGTATGTAAATCACAAACCATTATATAAAACCTGTCAGATACCATAACTGTTAGATACAGATGAGAATATGTGGTATACGGCCTCATAACCTTGTGTATGGGAAACATAGTCCTTTTGTGCTGTAGAGAAAAGAAAGAGTCCCTAGTGTTATACCCTTTAATGTGGCAATTACTGGGTTCAATTTATTCGAAACGATGGGTAATAAATGCAACAAACGATGGTTATGTGGACAGGCGGCTCTGTAAACCACTCGAAGTAGACGTTGTAATACACTCGCTAGCGCTGGTGTATTACTACGCGTCAACCCCTCGTGGTTTACGGCTGCCTGTCCACAAGACAATCGATCATTGTCGATATTACTCATAAGATTTGGTAAATTACTCGAGCCCTGGCGGATTACCCACTAACTACTGCGTCATCCGGGTAATCTCTACTACAATTGAGCAGGAATTTTTACCCACCCACACCTTAATCTAAAAAGATAATCACTCCTTCCCCGTAGACCATAATCACACATTCCTTAATGTAAACAATACTATAACTTATCTCACCCCTGGTATTTTTATCCTACAGACTTACCATTCGTAATGATCTCCATGCCCCTATGAGTATGACAGTCCGTTCTCCATGGTCTATATCCTGAGTGTCATCCATTCTTTTAGTGTGTACAGGGGTGAGATAAATACAAAAAGCAACTCGTTTTTGTCAAAGTCTTCTTTCTCAAACTCATTTGAATGCTTCGCAATATTCACTCCTTCATACCGCTCTGTGCCAAACTCGTGGAGAAAAACGACTTTGACCAAAACTTATTGCTATTTTTCTGTAATCCCACACCATGTAAAACGATTACATTTCTAAATAAACATTACTTTCCAAGTCCACCTTTGAATAACATATTGATACGAATTTCTGGTTGTTTCACTCCTACACACAGTGGACTAAATTCATCGCAGCCAAATCCCACTGCGCCCCGTCGCCGAGAATCTCCGTGAAATGAAATCACGTGCGATTCACTCATTATCGTTACTGCTAATTACACAACCACACAAAATACCATCCCTCTGTTTCCCAGCAATCCTATTCACTACCAAAACACGTTGAATCCGTATTGCAAGGGCCTGGCAAGAACAACATCCTATCCTCATTTTTGTACCAGGAACATAACAAAAATGGCAAAAGTCTACAGCGATAACCTTTCGCAGCCGCTGCCATTTGGCTAGGTGCCCACTCCGTTTACTGAACCGCAGACTCCTGGATTTACCAGCAATTACTCGATGTCGTCGCCATTCTAACAAGATGGCCGTCACTGGGCGTGAAGTGACCGCCAGGTGCTTCAGGGGCTAGGCAGGCGGCCATATTGTGGGAGTGCTGAGCAGGTGGCCATATTGAGGGAATGCTTAGAAGGTGGCCATATTGAGGGAGTGCTTAGAAGGTGGCCATATTGAAAGAGTGCTGAGCAAGCGGCCATATTGAAGGAGTGCTGAGCAAGTTGCCATATTGAGGGAGTGCTGAGCAAATGGCCATATTGAAGGAGTGCTGAACAGGCGGCCATATTGAGGGAGTGCTGAGCAAGTGGCCATATTGAAGGAGTGCTGAACAGGCGGCCATATTGAGGGAGTGCTGAGCAAGTGGCCATATTGAAGGAGTGTTTAGAAGGCAGCCATAATGAGCAGATGGCCATATTGAGGGAGTACTTAACAGGCAGCCATATTGAGGGAGTGCTTATAAGGCAGCCATATTGCGGGAGTGCTTAGAAGGCAGCCATATTGAAAGAGTGCAGAGCAGACGGCCATATTGAGGGAGTGCTGAGTAGACGGACATATTGCGAGAGTGCTGAGCAGGCGGCCATTTTGAAGGAGTGCTGAGCAGGCGGCCATATTGAGGGAGTGCTGGGAGTCGAACGAGGTAGTGTCTGGTGTAATACGACATTTTCACTGAATCAATTTTATTATATTTCGGCAATAAGCTTAGCTCTTTTATTTTCAGAATATATAAACACCATCATGATTTAAACTCATCTTTATCTCACCCCTGGTATTATTCCCCTTAGACCTAACATTTAGAACTTGTATCCAACCCCTATTGAGTATTTTGTAAAAAAAAAAAAAAAAAGTCGAAGGGGGGTTATGTTCCAAAGGTAGGGCCATTTGTGTTCTGGTTTTGGCCAAGCTTCCCTATGTATATATAGACTTTAGAGATATTTTCTGTATGAGTTTTGTATACATGTTGCATGAAGGGTAAGTTATTAAAATGAAAGATCCAATCTAAAATCTATTTCTTTTAAGACTCACCCCTCATTTTAAAACTTAAATTTTATGACCAGCAATCTGACCTTATTTCTCGGTGAAAATATATCTAGAGCGTCTAGTCACTATTCCTGAGTCAGAGTTTAACAAAGTGGATGCAATGAAAAGGAATATATATGTATATGTAGGACATGTCCACAAATGAGTACCAGGAAGCCCACAGAAAGATAGACTAGGAACGACCTAAATGAGAAATATAGAGAAGTACCAGTGCTGGTAGGTTCCTGCCTAAATGGCCAAAATGCGTACATGCCATAGGCGGTATTTTCAAGGAGTCGGGAAAATTCAGACCTATAGGGGACAGAGCAATTGTTAGTTCACGAAGCAGTCACCAGGTGGTCGGGGGACAAACCTGTATTCTGGCTCTTTGTTCTTACAAAATTCAACTGCCTTTCAATATTTTACTATGGTTCCCTTGACTCTCTACACCCATCCCAAAGCAGGATTACATAATGATTAAACCCAAGACATGATATTTTCCATATGGAACACTCTATATAAATATGTGAGCAAGGCTAAAGTTGTGACATTTCCCAATTATCACACACTTCTTTTCCACCTCCTTTAGTGAAGAACACCTACTTTTTCACCTCCAATAGTGAAGAACACCTACTCGGGGGGCGTCATGGCGGCCCCCATGGCTCATAGGCTATATGCCGTATAACAGACTGCTCCAGACCTGATGGTATATCCATTAATAATCACATGAGTGAAACATTTGAGCATTTTTCATACAATTCTGTAGAAAATGTAGTCATGGTAATGGAAAAATACGATTACATGGGTCTTATAGATATAAAGTCCGCCTATAGATCGGTTCATATCAGAGTTTAACAAAGTCACTATTCCTGAGTCAGAGTTTAACAAAGTGGAGGCAATGAAAAGGAATATATATGTATATGTAGGACATGTCCACAAATGAGTACCAGGAAGCCCACAGAAAGATAGACTAGGAATGAACCCAATGAGGACTATAGAGAAGTACCAGTGCTGGTAGGTTCCTGCCTTAAATAGACACAAAGCCTTTCCTGTGAGTACCCAGCGGCGACACAGAGCCCAGACCGAGGCTGCATGTCCCGTATGTAGCTGGTTATCAGCGTCTCACCAGGTGGCGTATCGATTAGATCCGTCTGCAGGCCTCAATGTCATGGCGTGACTCGTAAACTCTCCTAAATTACCGCTCTCAATGAAGGCATCTCTACAATAAGAATCCAGTGTGATGAGGGGATATAATATGGTCCGCTGTGATGTTCCCAGACAGAGGGTGGTTTTGTTGATACTGATTTTTTTTTTTTTTTTTTTTTTCAAAAGCAGCTTTATTTGATTACTTTTTGTTTACAATCCGTTGACATCTAAGTACATGAGTGAAGGTTTAACTCGTAGTTGGCATTTACATACATGAGAACAAATATACATCAGATGAGCTGCAATATTTTTGGCTTTTTGTTGGTTTCCAAAAGGTGTCTGAAGATACTGATTATTAAAGACAAATGCTGGTAGTTGGGTGATTTCTAAATTATATTTGCAAATAACTCAGAATAATATAAATTCCATATCACAGCAAATTGGAAATGCAAAGAAAATGGCATGTCACCATGCTAACTTCTATGGGAATGCCATCTGAAAATGTAAGTGGTTAACTATTGGTGTCTATGGGATAATGCAATATTTTGACTTTGTTGCTAAATGACACTGATGTTCTATTGCTATCTTCAAATAATTCTGGATTATGATAGTTGGGAACATGTACAAATGTGAAATACTAAAAAAAATACCATGTAACCATGCTATTTTCTATGGGAAGGCCATCTCAAGAAGGTAAGTGCTTATCTATTGTTGTCTATGAGAAACTGCAACGATACAAAAAGCAAATATCGGAGACATATTGGGAAGGTGCAAAATCTTAGACAAATATCTAGACACCACGCATCGTAAGGGTTCTTTTCAGTGCCTAATCACAGAAACGTGGTCAACTTCTCCGATATTAGGTGACCTTCCGACGCGATTTTGATTCTTTATCGGGAGGTGCATCGTAGACCATATCGGTACCATATCCTAGTAGGTGGATGCCGGGCCTAAGGGGTTCTTTTCAGTGCCTAATCACAGAAACGTGGTCAACTGCCCCGATATTAGGTGACCTTCCGACGCGATTTTGATTTTTTATCGGGAGGTTCATCATAGACCATATCGGTACCATATCATAGTAGGTGGACGCCGGGCCTACCTCTATCAATGAAAGCATCTCCATAACAAGAACCAGTGTGATAAGAGGATAATAAGGCATGCTGTTATGTTCTCAGACAGAGAGTTGTTTTGTTGATACTGATTATTAAAGGCATATCAGAAAAATAGGCTTCAATGTTGAAATCCATGTCAATTTTCCTGAGATTTGAATATGATGATCTCACAGTGTTATTGTATACATATCAAACTTGAAAATCAGTGGTCAACATGCTAATCTTAGATTGAGAGATCAATAATATGATCATCTTATGAAAGAATATAAATAAATTCAAAAAACTGCTTATCCCATGGAAAAACCCGAAAAAATCATTTTCCCTCAAACTTTCACAGAATAAAGTTGATGTATAGTACTAGGCATTTAGATTTTGAAATTCAAAGGCCATTGGTTTTGAAAGAATTTAGGGAAATTATGTTTTCCAGTACATTTCCTATGTAAATCAAGCAAATGTTAATTGGCTTATTTTGCCTATTAGGTTTGGACAAACTATACAAAATATTAGATTTATTCAATTGACATTAGAACGAACTCCAGGGAACCAATTTTGATTGATAATTTACAATATTCAAAATTGTGCGTATTCACTATGTGGCGCTACCATGAATTGAAGGATATTCCTTTAGGTATATTCGCTTTATAGAAACTAATTATAAAGTTTCTGAAACCATGAGAAGTTCAAGGAGATTTTACACATTGGGAAAGATTTTTATTGATATTGAAATAAATATGTTTATCCATTGCTAACTGAAGATGTATCAAAGAACACATATATCTTACCCTATTAGTATATGCGAATTTTCTTTATTTTTTTTTGTCAATTTCATTGAGGAATTTTCGTGTATGAAACCATTGAGTTCTGCCATACATCCGTTCTTCCACTCGGGCCCTCGGGCCGGGTCATACCAAAGACTTACACAAAAATGGTACCCACTGCCCATTCGGCTTAACACCCGCCATAAGAATGAGGAGTAGGGCTCTAGGGCCCGAGTGGAAGAACGGCCATATAGCCGAATTCGGTGATTGTCTGACACAATATTCCCTTAAAAATTGCCAAAAAAAAAAAGAAAAAAAAAAAAGCTCGTCACTGGAGGTTCTTCAGAGAAATCTAACCCCTCCCCCACTTCTCATTCTAATGGCGGGTGTTAAGCTCAACGAGCAGTGGCGACCATTTCTGTGGAAGGCCGACCGAGATTTGAATCCGCTGACCTCCCATGCTCGAGACGAACACCCCTACCGTTAAGCCACTGAGCTTGTTGTAATGTCCTATAATAGAGAATCAACCCCCTGGATGAGTGATGAAGGTATAACCTGAGTGGACAGGGATGAGACTTTACCTTTCCAGGACTCAGGTACTGCAGGAATTTATGCCTCATATAACATAAACCCGGGGAGAAATCGGCTGGCATGCTCCTACCCCGCGGGGAGAGAGGTGGAGGAAGGGGATGGTCAGGGATTTAAGGCCTGCTGAAGCGACAGGTGAACATAAACAGAAGGAATACGGTACCAGAGAGTCTCAGGGGCGACAAGTGGTCGTAAACAGCAGGAATACGGCACCACAGAGCCTCAGGGGCGACAGGTGGACATAAACAGCAGGAATACGGTACCAGAGAGCCTCATGGGCGACAGGTGGTCGTAAACAGCAGGAATACGGTACCACAGAGCCTCAGGGGCGACAGGTGGACATAAACAGCAGGAATACGGTACCACAGAGCCTCAGGGGCGACAGGTGGTCGTAAACAGCAGGAATACGGTACCACAGAGCCTCAGGGGCGACAAGTGGTCGTAAACACCAGGAATACGGTACCAGAGAGCCTCAGGGACGACAAGTGGACATAAACAGCAGGAATCGATACCACAGAGCCTCAGGGGCGACAGGTGGACATAAACAGCGGGAATACGGTACCACAGAGCCTCAGGGACGACAGGTGGACATAAACACCATGGAGCTGTTTCAAAAGTCTCGCTAGCAACAGCCTTCCTGACCTATAGATAGTCACTTTATTTCGCTGAATTCTCATAGAGCTCGCTTGGGGTCTTGGCAGCTTATACTGCAGTTTTGCTTTATAGCGACGGTTGAGTCCCTTTAACTCAGGCAATTTTTTTTTCAATTTTATTTTTATAATTACAAAAAAAAAATCAAGGTTTATTGTTTACCAAGGAGGTCAAGTTAGGCAGGATGTGCCTATCTTCCACCCAAATTAAAATTTAAAATCTTGATTGCTGAATGGTGGATACCTGCTATCTAATCAACATCATTTCAAATTGCAGTTACACTTTTATTTTCTTGACGGATCCCCGAGTGTCAGACAGGATCCACGTATCCATGTTTTTTACCCTCCTTACTCCTCATCCATTCCGGTCTTCATTCTCTTATTTTCCTATTTTCTAAATCACCAACTACCTGTGATTCACCGTTCTCTGTTCCGGACTCGCCTTTGCCTCACCGGTGCCTTTCTTTTTCTGGTAATATTACGAATTCTGTAAATGGCCGTCTGGTCAGGCGCATTATTAATGTCGCAATTCGATTGTAATTCCACCTTTTTAATCGTCAGTGGCTCTGAGTATTTGCTTGTCGTGGTTTGAGTTGCTCTTAGGAAGCTGCTTTTGCTGCTTGCTGAGGGGGACGTCATAATACCGATTATCCGGAATTACACACGAGAAAATCAAATTGAGGTTTTCCCTAAAATCCCCCTTGGTTCCAATCAGAACTCTGAGGGGAAATTGAAGCTGGGTTTTTTGTGGTAAGAATCAGGTCGTGATAAGGTAGATGTGATGCAGGGTGAAAGTGTGGTTTTCTTTCTCTGGATCACTCGAGGTAGCTGGAAGATATGTTGTGTTAGGCCTGGCTTCCATCTACGACGATAGAAATTTAGACTATAAAGAGACGTCACGAGTCGATGAAGATTGACATTATGGAGCCAACAAAATGTGTGACATAAGTGAACTCAGACTCAAACGAGTGGCGTCTAGATTTTATCCTACCCCGTTTCTACATTTTTTCAGTATCAGAAAGTAGTGACATAAACAACACTTTATGTCACACCCAGTGACATAAACAAATCCCATGTTAAGCCTATGGCGTTTTTTATTAGGGGTAGGATAACTACCGATATGGTACCGATACAAAAAGCAAATATCGGAGACATATCGGGAAGGTGCCAAATCGTAGACATCTGTCTAGACATGCCAATCCACCATGCATCTTAATGGCGGGTTTTCGGTGCCTTATCGCAGAAACGTGGTCAACTGCCTGATATTAGGTGACCTTCCGACGCGATTTTGATTTTTTTATCGGGAGGTGCATCGCAGACCATAACGGAGCCATATCGTAGTAGGTGGACGCCGGGCTCTAAAATGTTTAAAATGTTAGAGGAAATGGCAATTTTTTTAAAAGCTTTTTATCTTCTTTGTTGAATCAATATAGTTTATCTTACGATTCTTCAATATTCCATTTGTTCATACAATAGATGATTCATAGTAAGATGATCAATAATAGGTTGAGGCTTCAGCTAATATAAGTTGTTTTTCATAGCCCCACCTAGTCCCCTTTATATATTTATACTAATATTCGTATATGCTTTGAGTAAAGGGTAAGATAATACAAACACAATTCTTTCTATGTACTCATGTGTCCCCACCAAAAGGAGTTTCTTTTCACCCATATTAGGTTAGGTCATAACCAGCATAAAGTAGAAAAAAAGAAACAAAAAATCGAGAAACAAAAAAACGACCACTTCTTAGCTGTACCAGCAAAACATATGTAGTTACTTGAGGGGGCAGTCTAATCAACTGTGGATTCTCATTATAAAATGGTTTGAGTCTGAAAAAGAAACAGCCGGATTGTCTGTGAAGCTCCTTTAACAATTCCCATATTTCCATAATCATGATATGTGAGTTGTTTGACTTGTATGACTGTTGACAATTACCTTGTTTTGAATCTTAAATGTTCGCCAGTCTCCCCTGTCTTTAGTGTATACTGAGGGGCAGTTTAATAATCTAGAATCGTACATGAAGACCCTTTTCTGTACCTCGTGCAAGGGTTATCGTCTACTTACATTTAAGTCTGTTGGCTAAGACAGTATTGGCCGTCCATAAGGTCGTCTCGTGTAAACACCGTGTTAGTCATCAGGTGGTGCTAAATTCAATAATCGCCACCTATAATTGTCTTGTGTAAACATCAGGTAAGTCGTCAAGTGTTGCTAAATTCATGAATAACCGCCTATAATCGTCTAGTGTAAACGATGGGTAAGTCGTCAGGTGGTGCTAAATTCAAGAATTGCCACCTATAATTATCAAATATAAACACCAGGTAACTTATCAGGTGGTACTAAATTCAAGAATCGCAGCCTATAATTGTTTCATGTAAATGCTGAGTTAGTCTTCAGCTGGTACTAAATTCAGGTGATGCGATATTCAGGAATCGCCGCCTATAATCGTCTTGTGTAAACGCAGGGTTAAGTTCCTCATCAAATGATGATATCGCATAGATAGACTAATACTGTGCAAAATTAGGAGGAGACTTTATTTCAATATCTTTTAACATCATATGTCAGTCAAGTAAGACATACTCCTCTGAAGAAATACCCTGCCTGTGCGCCGAGATAGAACGAAGAAGAATAAGAAGAAGAAGAAGAAGAAGAAGAAGAAAATACCATTCCTATTCTGGGCCTTCAAAAACAACCGAGGTGGCCCCAAAGAAACGCAACGACGCAGAGACCAAAGCGAAAGAGGACTTCTGCACAGGACAGAAGATGTGGAGTATCTATGAAAGCAATATGTCTGCGCTGAAACAACACACTTCTTAACAGTCTGTGTAGGGTTACCTACATCTGAGGATCGCTGTATCATACACCTCCAAACTGTATTCCCACTAATGTCGTATATGTATCTCCATGAGCACGGGATATCTAGGATTTAGTAGAAACCGAACAAGAATTAGAATTGTCAGTGTCTATGCGTTTGTCCCTCACTATGCTTAAGCCGGATGCCCATCTACCAATTTAGGGTTGAACGATTAGTTCCCAAATCGTATAGGAGTCGGTCACTTTGTCGCAGGCAAAATATGTAACCCATCGCTCGACCCGCACACTGATAAAATCGGTTCATGGTTCACTAATCACTGGGGGAGGGCAAAAAACAAAGAAAACGAGTGTTCACTAATTGCTGGGTAGCCTTGCCTAGCTGTCCTACATCTACCGACTCCGTTAGGATGGCTTTGCTGAGACAAATTACCCTCCGTTTGTCACCGACAAACGTACATAAATGTTCCGAAATCAGTAGATGGGCATTGGGCTTTAGTTAACACATCGCATAGTAATACACAACCTTCCCGTCGTGACATAAACACTGACAAGTCTAACTCAAGTTCGGTTTAGTATTTATCCTACCCCGTCTCCATAACTTTATGATATTAGAAAGGTCCCACTCGATTCTGTCCATGTTTGACAGCTGTCAGAATTTCTGCTCTGTAGCCACTCTCCCAGCAGAGATCTTGCGCTCTGCTTCCTGCGGCCGCTTATATCTCTGCCCCAACCTGCCTGTTTGGGCTCAAATCTGGCCCATACGCCAGTTTTTGAAATATTATAACTTCTTAGCGCTTTGGGCAGTATTTTGTGGTTTACATGTAAATAGATATGCATGTATTTATATAGTAAATGATTTACACTCATTTCTGTTATTTATTATATCAAATCAGGTAATGTCTTAGGGATTACTTTCTTCATTGGAAGGCACCTCATGTGTTACAGGGTTTTGTTTGTCAACATAACACATGTGCTCACTCGAAGGGGCAGTCTGATCAACACTAGATTCACATCATAAAGTGGTTTAGAGATGAAAAAGAATCAGCTGGATTGTCTGTTAACCCAATTTAACAATTCCTATATTTCCAAACTAATGATATGTGAGTTGTTTGACTCGTATAACTTTTTACAGTTGCCTTGTTTTGAATCTGAAATGTTCGCTGGTCTCCCCTGTCCTTTGTGGAAACCCAGGGAACAGGCTTTGGGTTGGGGCAGAGACTAAGCACAGCCCTAGCGCCACGAAAGATCTGGGGGAGAGTGCTCTGTAGCCGGAACTATCTACACAGGTGAATAATTCCTGATCACTGATTGGACAATTTTTTCATTTCTCTAGGTACATAAATTTTATGTTATGTCATGGCACGCCACATAAAATTTGCCTATGTTAAATCAATGACGGTTTTTTATTAGGGGTAGGATATGCATGGCCACATATTACAATCTGATATATAGGTATTACTAATAGAGACTCGCAATTTGGAGAGCAATTTAAGGTAATATATCCATACAAGTAGCCAGGGTGCCCCTTGGAGCCATTGGCACCGTTTTATAGTAAACATGATGATGTAAAATTCAATATACTTTTATTTAATTAAGATATCGAGAAGCTATATGAAAATATCAGGATACGTGGTAAACTTTTGAAACATTTGGCAGAGTTGCTTCTGAATGCTAGAAGAAATCTGTGAATTGGAAAGGCGGGAACTTATTGTATAATTGTGTAACTGTCACGTTTTGCATTATCCTACACTACGCTTCCTTATTAATAAATTGTGAGCCCTTCAGCCTTGGTCCACACAGTGAAGCCGAAGTTGGCAGCTGCCTGAGTGGCTTCATCACTACCATGCTGAGTCTGTATAGGCGTGCTGCTAGCTTGCACGCATGTACACTGGCAGTCAGAGCTACACTACGTAAAGTGGGATTCACACGATGGGACAAATGAAGACTGGTGTACTTCACACCTTTGCACCAGTTAGCTACTCTTTCCAGCTGGGTGCAAAGTTTCACAGATTGGGGTGTACTACAGTCTCAGGGTAACATGGCTGATTCAATTCAAATGGGATGACTTAAGAGGTACATAGTCTCACCCCTACACCCCTACACAGGGTACACAGGGTACGCAGGGTACACAGTCGCCAACTCAGGGTACTTCCCCGTGTAAATCGGTGTAATTTGAAAACACTGACACTCAAAGATTGGGGGAGAACGTGTGAAATAGGTTTGTCTCACCAGAATGCCCCTCTAATTTTAAAACCTATTTAAAGTCCGAATCTCATGAGATTCTGTTCCTTGTTAGGGGTGATTGTCGCTTACAATTGTAAGGGAAAACAGTTCTTCCATGTGAATTAAATTCACCATTTTTCCTTGAGATTGATAAAAGCACTTTACCATGAGAATTTTGTACCAACTGAGAATTGTCTGAGACTAGGGGAAGGGTGTGAAGTACACCAGTCTCAGGTACATGAGTCTCTACGTGTGAAGTACACCAGTCTCAGGTACATGGGTCTCTACGTGTGAAGTACACCAGTCCCAGGTTAATGGGTTTCTACGTGTGAATCCCACTTCAAATACCTTATGCCGGGCGTTCAATAAACACTGCTGAAATGCATGTGATGTGGCCATGTTGAAAGCTCTGTTTGCAGTATCGATGGTCGCGCCACCTACTGTTTAAGTATGTCTCAACCACCTTATACCTTAAAGATGAGCTACATCAATTAGTCTTGATAAAAACTTCATTAGCTGAGCTTAATTGCCTTATATCAGCTTTAAGGAATTTGACATGATGGTATATTGACTGATGGAATCTTATCGCAGCTATCATTCTAATTCTAGTTTCATAAACTATCCCAATTCTGTCACATTATCATGTTTATCTAAGTAATCATCTTTAAATCGAAAACAACTTTGAATTGATATAGACAAAAGGCCTTCAAAAAAGCAGTCACCGTATTCAAAACAACCAGAATCGGAAAGTTTCCAAAAGGTTTCCAAAAAGGTCGCTTTGTTTTGAGACAATCGTTGAAGGAACAGGAAAGGAGTTTTTGTTGCCTAAAAATAGATCTTCTTCAGACAATGGCGTCGGCTCCGTGGGTGTCTGGACTCAAAACGAGGCTCCTTCTGGTGACGTCACTGCGGGCAGAATTCCCGCCTTCACAAAAACATCAACGAGACCCCACAGGCTGTGTTTAGTTCTCCGACTACTCACTATGAGCGCCACGTGTCGAGCTGCTCGTGAGATCTATAAATAGATCGGCGGGTCAGATGAGGCGGCGGGTGGAGGGAGGGGGTGAGGAGGGAGGGGGTGAGGTGGGAGGGGGTGGGGGGTTGGAGGAGTGGTTGGTACTCATGTTCAACTGTTTGCGCTTGGTCATATTTTGTGATAGCATCCTAGAGTATTAAAGAAGAAACCAACTAGCTTTGGTCAAAGCCGTCGTTCTCCACGAGTTTGATGCGGTATGATATGAACGAGGTAACAGCCGAGTTAATATAACCTAGCATTCAAACAAGTTGGAGAATAACTTCTTTTACTTCTTTGACGTTTTCGTTGGCCAATTAGTATTTTTAAGGAACTTACATCTTTCTTGATGCAGTCCCTGTCCTGTTGTTATTGTTATTTGCAGATAGTGCCTTGGCCAAGACCCTTACTTTTCGTTTCTGCCACCTCCCCCTGGAAACATTTGTTTTATTGTTTTATCTTGTAGATCCATCCTTCTAGTTAACATTTCCACTTGTTGTCGCTCTGGCAAGTGGTCAGATTACCATGACAACAGCTGTTGAAGAGACCTACCTTCAAAATGCCTGAACACCTGCAATTCTGAGTGCTGAAAATCATTACTTGGTTCTGTGTTCTGTAAAGTATTACATATACAATAATCAATGGTTTTGTGGACAGTCGGCCGTAAACCACGAGAGGTTGACGCATAGTAATACACGAGCGCTATAGTGGTTTATAGAGCCGCCTGTCCACAAAACCATTGTTTGTTGTATTTATTATCCATCTTCTCCAATGAATTAAACCCAGTTATTGCCATATCAAAAAGTACAACAATAGGGACTATTTCTTTGCTCTATAGCACAAACAGACTATTTTTTCCGTATACCATGGTTTTGAGGCCGTATACCACAGGTTTGAATCTGTATACCACAGTTATTGTATCTGATAGGTTTTATATAATGGGTCGTGATTTACTGAGTCCCCATACATTTTCAATGGGGTCTTTGTATACGATGGATAATAAAATGACTCATTAGATTAAACTTTGGTATTGGACTCCATATTCTGTATTACTTAGTACAGCAGCCACAATCAAAATATGTTTTCTAAGTGCCCTACAGTAGCCTTTTTCATGTGTGCACAATTAATGTTCCCTTTACACATCTACAATTTTTGCATTTATATTTCTTTCTTGAATAATTTAAAACTATAAAATCTTTTCATATGCGGTGTTTTGCTATGTGACCCTATTGTAGCATCCCATGGGAACAACCTGATCTATTTTTAGTGTTTTGTGATATCAGGTTCCAGGTATATTACCGATTTTACTACCCCTGCCACTCATGTTGTTTATCATGAAAGACATATAATATTTTAAGGCTACAGAACATTTTTATATGCAGTTTTTGCTATGTTGCCATGTTCTGGCATCCCTTAGACACATAATAAGCTATTGTTTAGTGTTCTATGATCTCAGGATCCAGATATATAATCAATTGTTCTATCACTACTGCCACTGTCATTTGGCATTTTCGACACCCAGTTCCAAAGGTATAGTGCCTGAAGGCTATTAAATCTTATCATTTGCAGTTATTTCCTATGTGACTTTGCTACCCCTGCCTCTTAAGTTGTTTGACATATCTGACAGCCAATACTGAAGATATATAATATCTAAAGACTATAGGACCTATTTTTATGAAGTTTTTGCTATGTTGCCATGTTCTGGCATCCCTTTAAAACAATAAAATAGATGTTTCCAGGGGGGAGGAACCAACTCCTTAAATAAGCTCCTTTTCCAGATTGACCCAGGGACTATGGTTGTAATGTCCTCATAATAGTATAACAATCTGGGCCCGTATAAAAATCTAGGATCGTACATGAAGGCCATTTTCTGTACGCCAAACGAGACCCAGGGACGATGTGAGCCAACTTAATTCAACAAATTTTGTCAGGTAGAACAGCCATAGCTGAACGAGCCTGAATACTATTAAACACTTACCCTCCTACGAGGTCTCTTGTACACTTCCGCTGGTATAAATTATTCAACGACCCCCAGGAGAGGCGACATGTAAGACTCAGGGGAGTCCTACTGGTCATATAACATTAGGCACTGCCCGCTTCGGGCTCCATGTATATTCGAGAGATGCAGTGCACATACGAGGGTGGTATATTTAGCGCGTGCTCGCACTCTCTATGTGCGTTGCCTATAAGTGTCACATTCACCTATTGCCTGCTTCAAGCTCCATCTATATTGACGAGATCATGTACACATATGGTCCGTTTCCATAGGCCAACGAAAATGGCATAGACTTTTTGAGTTACCAAGAAAGTCTGTCGGTGGTGCCACTGAATGTGTGTCGTTATAGAAGGGTAGTAGATTTCACTCAGCGACCAAGCTTTCACTCAGTGGTAGGTGGAGCCACATTGCATAATCTAAGCAGAAAAAGTCCTGGGTCATTCCACAAGCTGGGTCGTTTCCATTGACCGATTTTGGGTCAGCAGTGCTAAAAGTCCGTCAGTGGTTCCTGACTGTAGATCGTTGACCACAAATCGGCCAATGGAAACGGGCCTATACGAGGGCAGAATTATTAGTGTGTGCCCGCACACTCTATATAAATTGCCTATAAGTGTCACATTCCCTTTAGCATGCTGAGAAAAATCTACTCCTTCACTATCTGTGTGCTATTCGCTGTGCTATTGGATAAGGAGCAGGGTGCCAGTGTCTGAGGGTCTTAGAGGCATGTCCAGCTGACCATGACCCATCACTCAAGACCGACTGTTGCCTGATATGTTTTGATCCTAGACTCAGGCAGTTGCAGAAAAGGCAAGTTGACTGGGTGCAGGTGGGTTACAGATAACTATCCATAGACTGAATGTAACCCAAACCTTTTATTTGTCATTCATTTATAATTGCACGCTCATTCATCAGTGATGAATGTACCATTTGATCCTCGTCACATGGGGTAGCGTTACATGAAGATAACAAGAAATGGCAACAAAAACACTTCTCAGTGGTACTAACCAATGTAGTTCAAGGATGCTAGATATTTTCTCAAAGATAGCTTCAAGGCATATTGGAAAGCAAGAGTGGCTGCCTTTTCGATATCTCAAAGTGAGGTTTATTTCGTTGTCGGGAGATATTCCTTTTTTAATTTGGATTTAATATGGAATTTAAATGAATTTATATTCAAGCAGGTCTTTTGTTCAGATCCATTGGTTCGATGCATGTAAATGGTCTCTTAAAGCAACATCTCCAATAGACAAAACATAAACAGATTGCAAAGCCTACTTTCATAAACATGGGTTGTGGACAGGGCTGCTACGCGACTAGCGAGTAAGTGACCGATTTGAGCGCGGATTTCGGCGGATTTCGCGCGGAATTTCGCCTGTGTGTTACAGAACTTGACCATGGTTGGTTGTGTGTGGTCAGCTGACCTAGATCCTGTGTTTTCTTTGGCTGGTGATCCAGACTTTCATAAACAATTTCATCTAGTAGTCCTCTCACCATTCTAGTTCTTCTGACTATTCTATTCCTGATATCATAATTTTTTTATTGTAATTACTGCTTATACATCACAATAAAAAAAATTGGATTACAGAAACTATCCATAGACTGAATGTAACCCGTACCTCTTAATTGTTATTCATTTATAATTGCATGCTCATTGATCATTGATGACCATCCTATTTGATCCTGGTTACATGGGGTAAAGTTACCTCGAGACGACAAGGAAAGGCAACAACAACTTTTCTCAGTGGTACCCAGGTAACCAATGTAGCTCAAGGATTTTAAATGCTTTCTCAAAAATAGCTTGTTTTTAAACAAATTTGTAATTACTGCTTATATATCACCACATCGGTGGAGTTTCCTTTAGCAATATAGTAACATTTTTCAAATATTAACACAGTATAACAGTGGTCATCTGGCTTAGACATATTGGGATTCGATAAATTGGACAAAACATCAAATTTACTCATTTAGCATTAGAATAAATCAGAGGCAAACAGTTTTGAATGAAAATCATTTATATTTAAAAACCGCCAGGTGGCGCCACTGTGATATGTAGGATATACCATTAACCCTCGCAGGACGCATGATGCCTGGAAGCATCACCGGACTTAAGACACATGATGCCTTGAGACATCATTGTTTCAATATCTACACACATGGTTTAACAAAAACATATTGGAGCAATATTCATGAAAATTTCATGTAGATATGAAATCATAAAAAGAACAAATATTTTATGATTATGTATCGTATTATGTGATTACAAACTTGAATTATAAGTTTTGACCATTATGTAGCCATCCTCTAGCGGGGCAAACTGCCACCAGCACCCGTCCTTACGGGAAGAGGGCTGCCGCTGACACCCGTCCTTAAAGGGTTAAAGGCATATCCTACAATTCACAGTGGCGCCACCTGGTGATTTTGAAATAATGTCAAATATTAGTCAAAACTGGTTTCTTGGAATCAATTCTAATTCTATATAAGTGAATTTAACATTTTGTCCAGTTTATCCCATCTTAATAGGTAAAATAGGCCAATTTACATTTGCTTGATTTACATAGGAAATGTACTGAAAAATATTGTTTTCTTCAATTCATTCGAAGATAAGGACGGTGACCTATCGTTTTAAAAACTTAAATAAGAAGTACTAAGAATGTACTATATTCTGTGAAAGTTTCAGGAAAATGACATGGGTTTTACTATGTGAAAAAATACTTTTTAGAATTTCTGCATATCCTAATATGAAATTATCATGATATTGATCTATGAATCAAAAACTAGCACGGTGACCCTCTAATTTTAAATGAGATATGTGTTCTAAAATACTTGGAGATCATCATATCAAATCCTCAGGGAATTGACATGGGTTTTGATTTTCAAGACAAATTGTCCGATATGCTTTTAAGAGGTCCAGTACAATAGTGTGCCTCACCCACCTCTTGAACTCTGTAGTTTGAGCTGGTCTGGTATAGACTTGTACGCATGCGCAAACCAGAAGGTGTCAGCTTCTGAAAGGAACAAGAAAACGGACGTTATTCAAGGTGTGACGTGGTTTTTTTAACCTTTTTTATTCGCATTCGCATTTCTTCGCAAACTGTAACAAGCAAAAATAAACTTACATTTTAGGTTTGTTTTACTTCAAATTTCAGTTAGAGTCTTCTCTGATAGTGCTACAGATATGCAAATATGTACGGTCAAAATGCCTGTCTTGCGTAAAATTCTATTAAAGTAATATATCCCTCCATATTACTTATCAATTATATATAAAGCCTTTCAATAGTGCAATGGTGAAGAGTGATATATAAACATATTCGGGATGATAAATACTACAGTCTTGGTCATTTAAATCCCACGCCTCGTTTTGATTTGACCCCCACCCACATGACAGAGGTTGTGACTACAACATGAAATACCACAGAGTAATCAATATACAGTAGATTGTCTTTGAAACCAGCGAGATTCAGCCGAACCGCTGAAACTATTCATTGCCTATTCAGTTTGCAGTCATTTCATCCTTTATTCATACCAAAATCGGTCTTGGACAACCTCAGATTTCATCAGAAAACAGTGTTTTTGCCGAGCGCATGACGCCATGCTTTAGCGCATGCTAAAGATATGTCGGTGACGGGAAATCGGCCAATGGAAACGGGCTTTTAGGGGCACTAAAAAAATCTCTGCCGTTTTCGTCGGCCAATGGCAACAGGCTTTTACGGGAAGTAAAAAAATCTACGCTGTTTTCGTCAGGCAGGAGAAACGGGCTGTTAGGGGAAGTAGAAAAATCTCCCCTGTTTTTGTTGGGCAGTGGAAACATGCTTTTAGGGGAACTAAAAAAATCTCCGCCGTTGTCTTTGGGCAGTGGAAACAGGCTTTTAGGGGAACAAAATAACTCCGCTGTTTTCATCGTGCAGTGGAAACGGGCTTTAAGGGGAACTAAAAAAAATCTCCGCCTTTTATCGGGCAGTGAAAACAGACTATTAGGGGAACTCAAAAAATCTCCGCTGTTTTCGTCGGGCAGTGAAAACAGGCTTTTAGGGGAACTCAAAAAATCTCCGCTGTTTTCGTCGGGCAGTGGAAACGGGCTCATAGTGACTGAAGTCGTGGTGTGATTGCATTAGACCGAATCGCATGACTTTGAGAAGTCAATAATGAGCCAACATCAGAAGAAAGTCGCCGTCGTCGGAGAAGAGACAGCCGAGCGGGCCGCCAGTTTAACACGATTCAGGATCGCGTGACGGGTTTTAATCATCCATGTACAATACGTAGACAATAAACGATGCTTTTGTGAACAAGCGGCCATAAAACACGAGAGTTTGACGCGTAGTAATACACGAGCACTAACGAGTGTATTACGATCTCAACCTCGAGTGCATGGTTTACAGAGCCACATGTCCACATACCTATCGTTTGTTGCATTTATTATCCATCTTTTCGAATAGATTAATCCCAGTACTTGCCATATTAAAGGGTATAACAATATGGACTATTTCTTTGTTCTATAGCAAAAGGGACAATTTCCCCGCATACCAAGGTTTTGAGGCCGTATACCACAGTTATGGTACCTGATAAGTTTTATACAGTGGTTTACTGAGTCCCCATACATTGCCAATGGACACTTTGTATACGATGTATATATACTAGACAGGGTTTGTCAAATAGCCTCAGCTGAATAACAAATACAATATACACTCGTTTTAGATAAAAGTGTATGTATGCTCCTCGAAGATGACCTGATGCAATATCCTCGCATGTGCTCAGATATTACGACGCGTCAACTGCTCGGACCATACGGCGCTTGTATCTGAAACCAGTCTATATTATGTATGTATATATAATACGGTACAGCCGTTTGAATCTCAATGTCGTTAAAGTGTCCTGCAGATAATGAATGCTGAAACTATAAATCTGCATAAATTGTCAAAATGTAGAACATAATTCAAGAGAATACCACAGACTGTTCTCTAACACTAGAATAGCACGGCTAGAGAGCAGTGCCGTGGACACCTGACGAGGAAGTGCTAGGTTGACCTGCCACACTAAATTAGAACAGCCTTTCTCCAGTAAACACAGCTAAAAAAGCGGGAAGGTTGATTGCGAGAACAGAGGAGCGTCACCGTCTAAACACAAGACGACTCACTTCCGCCGGCGCACGGGGCGTCGGCTAATTCCGGAAACCGACACCGGCGGTCACCAGTTAATAATAAACCGGGCGGCGGGCGGCGGGCGGCGGGCGGAGGGCGGAGGGCGGAGGGCGGAGGGCGGAGGGCAGAGGGCGGAGGGCGGAGGGCGGAGGGCGGCGTACGACGGGCGGTGTACGGAGGGCGGAGGGCGGAGGGCGGAGGGCGGAGGGCGGAGGGCGGAGGGCGGAGGGCGGCGTACGACGGGCGGTGTACGGAGGGCGGAGGGCGGAGGGCGGAGGGCGGAGGGCGGAGGGCGGAGGGCGGCGTACGACGGGCGGTGTACGACGGGCGGTGTACGGTGGGCGGCGGGCGATGTACGGCTGGCACCACCTGACGACTATTGGCTAGACGATCTACAGTCGCCATGTTTTAGTTGTCCAGTGTAATCGCCGGGTTAGGGCAACACCTGACGACTATTGGCTGACGATCTACAGTCTCCACATATTTAGTCGTCTAGTGTAAACGCAGGGATAGGGCAACACCTGACGACTATTGGCTAGACGATCTATAGTCGTCAGGTTTTCAGTCGTTTAGTGTAAAACGCTGGGTTAAAGATCTACAGTATAATTAGAATTCCAGCCTCCTAGTGTAAATATTGAATAAACAAGCTGCAGTTGTGAGATTTCCAGTCATCTATTGTAAACGCAAGGTAAATGATCTATAGCCGTCAGATTTTCAATCGTCTAATGTAAATAATCTAATCATCAGATTTCCAGTCCTCTCATGTAAACAATCTACAGTCATCAGATTTCCAGTAGTCTAGTGTAAACTTCAGGTAAATGATCTACAGCCGTCTATTAAAACGCTGTGTACAATCGTCAGACTTCCAGTCATCTAGTGTAAACACCAGGTTAACGATTACACTCATCAGATACCCAGTCATCTAGTGTAAATACTGTCTTAACAATCTACAGTAGTCAGGTTTCCAGTAGTCTAGTGTAAACACTGTGTAAATGATCTACAGTTGTCAGATTTCAAGTCGTCTCATGTAAACAATCCAGTCATCAGATTTCCAGTCATATCATGTAAAGGATCTCTGTTCATCAGATTTCCAATTGTCTAGAGTAAACACTTTGTAAACGATCTAGTCATCAGATTTCCAGTTGACTCATGTAAACAATTTAGTCATCAGATTTCCAGTCATCCGGTGTAAACAATCTACAGTCATCAGATTTCCAGTCATCTCGTGTAAACGATCTACAGTTATTAGATTTCCAATTGTCTCATGTAAACGATCTGCAGTCATTAGATTTCCAATTGTCTCGTGTAAACGATCTGCAGTCATTAGATTTCCAGTTGTCTCGTGTAAACGATCTGCAGTTATTAGATTTCCAGTTGTCTTGTGTAAACGATCTGCAGTCATTAGATTTCCAGTTGTCTTGTGTAAACGATCTGCAGTCATTAGATTTCCAGTTGTCTTGTGTAAACGATCTGCAGTTATTAGATTTCCAATTGTCTCGTGTAAACGATCTGCAGTTATTAGATATCCAGTTGTCTTGTGTAAACGATCTGCAGTCATTAGATTTCCAGTTGTCTTGTGTAAACGATCTGCAGTTATTAGATTTCCAATTGTCTCGTGTAAACGATCTGCAGTCATTAGATTTCCAGTTGTCTTGTATAAACGATCTGCAGTCATTAGATTTCCAGTTGTCTCATGTAAACACTCTGCAGTAGTCTCTTGTATACGCCAATTGAGGTACGCGCTGCATCAAAGCGCATGCGCCGCGTCTTGGGCTCAGGCCTAGATGAGGTTAGGCTGAGATTAAAGCCTAGGGGAGGTTTGGCTGAGACTCAGGCTTAGATTCAGGCCTAGAGGAGGCAATCGACGCCTGAGTGTTGTGGTGAGAGGTTGGTGGCGAGCTGACTGGTGACTGCCACGGGAAACTGTGACATTCTGCTCTTCAAACATTTAATGACATTAAGTCTAGCATTTAACATGGCAGAATCCTGTCAAGCCATTTACAGAATGCCATGTTGAGGTTTTAAGTAGGTTACATCGCGATTCTACTGAAGGATGTTTTCTGTATGCTGCTGGATAATACAAGGAATATAATCGATGGTTTTGTGGCTGTAAACCACGAGTGGTAGACGCATAAAGTAATACATAAGCGTTAGCGAGTGCATTCCGACGTCAACCTCGAGTGGTTTACAGAGCTGCATGCCTACAAAATCATCATTTGCTGAACATATTACCCATCTTCTCGAATAGATTAAAGCCAGAATTGCCATCAAAGAGTACCAATAGCGACGGCGGATGAGGTGGATATTCTTTCCTAATAACTCAATGGGCGTTGAATACGAATTCCCAATGATAAGGCTATGTGAAAATGTACTTAACCTATGAGTCCCAGTAATGTCTGAAGGATTCCTTTTTATCTGTATTTAGGACACTTGTTACACACTCTGCCTTTGCTCATGATTATTACAATTTGTAAAATTTAAATCAATCTGAAATTTCCTTGAAACGGTTCGAAAGTGTCTAATCGGTGGCCTTGTACAGGTGGAAAGAGATCATATTACAAGCAATAACTATATATTTCTTTTTAGTGTAGCCAGGTGAACAATTATTTTAAGATATTAACAATCATTCTTTTTGATTAGCAGGTCTTACACAATGAATTATTGTTTTACAGGAGTACAACAATACATCACTTAGTCTAAGTATCAGACTGAGGAATAGTTTAATGTATCTTGTGCACACGTTTGTTTAGGATTTCTTAATTCTGTGATCTCCTCTGAATCAAGACTCAGATAATTATACAGGAGAAGTGTTGCGTAAAAAAAGCAGAGGAGAGTCATTGTGTCAGGATATTGTAGATCTACTTAACGGGAGATCATATTGTCTAACTAAGTGTGTTTTCATTACAGCACTGACGTCTTCAGAATGAGACGAGACAATAACAGCATCTTTTAAGACATGCACGATTTTCACATTCTGAGAATCCCTGTAACACACTGAAGATAATATGGACTTCTTCAATAAGCCTTGGTTTACTTCGTCGCATTTCATGATAGCTTACCCATCAAGGATAAGATTAATCCTATTAAACATTGATAAACATTCTCCCAGCTAGGTGTCCTAAGATTTAAGATGACATACAGCTTAATGTAACTTCATTACAATGCACCACTGAGTTGGCATCAATAAATAAATATTCAACAAAATAAGATTGCATATTATTTCAGATTGCAATCCACATATCTCCAGTTACTAACAACATTGTTATAATCCCATATATAATTAAACTTCACTTTGATTGGAGTATCATTAATAATATCAGGAGATGTCTCAGAAGACTATAATTACTTCCTGGTGCCTGGTTATTTACACCATGACATACGAGGAGGAGGGTGTGGTTGGAGCGAGCACTGTAGAGGCCCAGGCTTTAACTACCGTGGTACTATTGTCAGGGGAACGTTGGAGCTGCTGGGGTTAAAGTATGGAAGATGTCATGTGTCATCTCCTAAGTGGCCCTTAATGCATGTCACTAATTAATACTACTCGTGTTGCTATTAGTGTCTGTATGTAGGGTGTGAGGGAAGGATATATAAATATATATATATATATATATATATATATATATATATATATATATATATCCTAAATGGGATTCACAAGATGGAATTCATACATCTCACAGGATGATTTTCTTATGCTGAGATTCATGTACCGCACAGGGTGTTTGTCTGAGACAAATCCTGCTAAGATTCATGCACCTCACAGGGTGTTTGTCTGAGACAGATCCTGCTGAGATTCATGTACCTCACAGGATGTTTGTCTGAGACAAATCCTGCAGAGATTCATGTACCTCACAGGGTGTTTTTCTTAGGCAAATCCTGCTGAGATTCATGTACCTCACAGGGTGTTTTTCTTAGGCAAATCCTGCTGAGATTCATGTACCTCACAGGGTGTTTTTCTTAGGCAAATCCTGCTGAGATTCATGTACCTCACAGGGTGTTTGTCTGAGACAAATCCTACTGAGATTCATGTACCTCACAGGGTGTTTGTCTGAGACAAATCCTGCTGAGATGCATGTACCTCACAGGTGTTTGTCTGAGACAAATCCTGATGTGATTCATGTACCTAATAAGGTGTTCGTCAGAGACAAATCCTGCTGAGATTCATGTACCTCACAAGGTGTTTGTCTGAGGCAAATCCTACTGAGATTCATGTACCTCACAGGGTATTTGTTTGAGATAGATCCTGCTGAGATTCTGTACTGAACACAATCTCTCCGTCTAAATTGCAAGATTCAATTTCCCTGATATTTACCTATGAAAAGGGACATAATCCCAAGAAATGTTGAGCACTACGAGGTACATGAATCCCACTTTGTGAATGCCACTTTATATATAACATCTTTAACATTGGGTGTACGGCAATGACAGTCTGTTAAGTATGTCTCCGATTAGCACACAGGGGCTTAGCATGTTCTTCTTCTCAAGGGAGTGGTGAAAACATATAGTTATATTCCCAAAGCAATTCACAAAGCATTAAGCTTATATCCAGGTTGAGTTTATAATACAAACATTAAGGTAAATGGAAAAAAGAGAAGGAGGAAGAAACTAAAACATAAAGATTACTCTAGCACCAAAACGCTATGGTGTAAATAGTGGGTTTTACCAACATGTTCATGTTACACAGCGTGTTTGGATGGGAGGTCAATTTCATATTATAACCATTTAATGGGAAAATGGGGGAGATATGCGTCAGTATCCTACCCCTAATAAAAAACGCCATAGGCTTAACATGGGATTTGTTTATGTCACGGGTAGTGACATAAAGTGTTGTTTATGCCACTACTTTCTGATACTGAAAAATATGGAAACGGGGTAGGATAAAATGTAGACGCCACTCGTTTGAGTTTGAGCTTATTTATGCCACTCATTTTGTTGGCTCCGTAATGTCACTCGTCTTATGGAGCCAACAAAATGTGTGGCATAAATAAACTCAGACTCAAACTCGTGACGTCTATTGATAGTATCAAGGATAACCTAGCACCAGAAGGATATAAGAGGTGTCAACCTACTACGATTTTGCTCCAGACACGCTATGATTAAACTGTTGGCAAGCTCTGCGACACGCAAATCAAAACTGTGGTGGAATCATAAAAACTCTGCGTAAGTTAGTCAGGTTTCACTGCAGAGCTCAAGGATATATGCATACGCGGTACGATGAACAACCTAGGAATGTAGGGTACCTACGAAATACAAGCATGTCTGAACTTTACAATGGAAGCCATTGGTGTGTGGCACAAGATATAATACAGTAAAACTAAATCAGAATACACCCTAGTAATACGTTTCAGGTTTTAAACTTGTGGTTTATACCGTATATGATAAATCGAGCAGATGATATGTTATAATTGATAAGGTAGGTATATCAATTCAAGTTTTTAAGTGCGATTTCACTCCCCATAGTAATGTACACGGAGGCAGAATTTAATTTTAGCCAATACAAGTATCAATGAAAATAATGTAGATTTCTTCCCGTTTTTGATGAAATGTTGTCTTATTGAAAAACTATTTCAGTAATGAAAAAAAAAGAAATTCGAGGAAAATCGGTAAAATCGGCGAAAATCGGGACCCCGATTTTCCGGCAGAAGGAATCTTTTCCATATATTTCAGTAATGAAGCCGAGATGGTTTATTGTAAAGTGTAAACAATCATATAATCAAAGCGGAAATTTCATTTAATTGTTATTCAGTTAGTGAGTGTTCCTTGGCTCACCTGAAATACATTGAGACTAATAAAAACCTAGTACTGATATCAAAGGAACTATCCTTTATTTTTCTTCTAAGGTGAGTGATATCATTCCTTTGAGTGAAGATAATTTGAGTTTTACGATTTAAAGAAAACATGACGAAAAAAATACTGGATCGAAAGAATCATAAACAATCTGGGTTTTAATTTGAGGCAGTCATCCATCGTTTACCACTTCAATCACCTGCATCCAACTACAAAATAGTCACAGAAATAGATTCTAGTCAAGCATACCCCGTTCCTCTACTGACCACTTTGAGAATGTCTAATTATGCAGCTAATCGTATCTATTTTCACACCTCTTCCCAACACCAGTAGGTTAACTACCTTGCCATAGGAGCAAATTAGACCGGCCACAAGCCTGAGCAGATCATACACCTAAACCACGACTCAGAGTGGATACAGGCAGGGCTGGGCGGATTTAGGTGCGAGGATTCACCGCGGCAGTGGTAAAGGTCGTGGGTTTAGTCCTCTGTGTGGGGACTGATGATGAGTTGGCAGAATTAACGGCCTCTGTTGTGTGAGCGACTGGGAGCTGTGCTGTGAGTGAACGGCTGCTGCTTCGTGGCTGCTTAGCGATGAGTTGCTCTGTGAGGGGCGGGGCGGGGTTGGAGCTGCTCTGTGAGGGGCGGGGCGGGGTCGGAGCTGCTCTGAGAGGGGCAGGGTGGGGTTAGAGCTGCTCTGTAAGGGGTAGGGCGGGGTCGGAGCTGCTCTGAGAGGGGCGGGGCGGGGTTAGAGCTGCTCTGTGAGGGGCGGGGTGGGGGTGAGGTGTTGCGTGAGGGTCTCGTAGCTGCTCTGGGAGGGGTGGGGTTGGAGCTGCTCTGTGAAGGGCAGGGCGGGCATGGGTTGTTCTGTGAGGGGCAGGGCAGAATGTGCTGCTCTGTGTGGGGCGTGGCGGGCGTGGGTTGCTCTGTGTGGGGCGGGGCGGGTGGGCGTGGGTTGCTCTGTGTGGGGCGGGGCGGGTGTGGGCTGCTCTGTGTGGGGTGTGGTGGGCGTGGGTTGCTCTGTGTGGGGTGGGGTAGGCGTGGGTTGTTCTGTGTGGGGTGTGGCGGGTGTGGGTTGCTCTGTGTGGGACGGGGCGGGCGGGCGTGGGCTGCTCTGGGTGGGGCGTGGTGGGCGTGGGCTGCTCTGGGTGGGGCGTGTTGAGCGTGGGCTGCTCTGGGTGGGGCGTGGTGACGTGGGCTGCTCTGGGTGGGGCGTGGTGGGCGTGGGCTGCTCTGGGTGGGGCGTGGTGGGCGTGGGCTGCTCTGGGTGGGGCGTGGTGGGCGTGGGTTGCTCTGTGTGGGGCATGGCGGGCGTGGGTTGCTCTGTGTGGGGCGGGGTGGGCATGGGTTGTTCTGTGTGGGGCGTGGCAGGTCTGGGTTGCTCTGTGTGGGACAGGGCGGGCGGGCGTGGGCTGCTCTGGGTGGGGCGTGGTGACGTGGGCTGCTCTGGGTGGGGCGTGGCGGGCGTGAGCTGCTCTGTGAGGGGCTAGGAGCTGCTCTGTGGTGGGCGGGGGTCGAGGTGTTCTGTGTGGAGTGGGAACGAGCTGCTATGTGAGGGTTAAAGCTGCTGTGTGAGGGGCTGGGTGGGGCTGAACTGCTCTGTGAGGGGATAGGAGCTGCTCCGTGGGGGGCGGGGGTAAGCTGCTCTGTGAGGGTTCAAACTGCTCTGTGACCTGCTCCTGCTTAGCAGTGAGCTGCTCAGTGAGGGGTGAGGTGCTCTGTGAGGGGCGGGTGGGGTTGGAGCTGCTCTGTGAGGCACGGGGCAGGGTGAAGCTGATCAGTGAGGAGCGGGTTGGGGCCGGGGAGGGGAGAGCTGATCGGTGATGGGCAGGTTGCGGATGACGTGCTCTGTGAGGGGCGGGGAGAGGTGCTCTGTGAGGGGCGGGGCAGGGTGAGGTGCTCTGTGAGGGGCGGGGAGAGGTGCTCTGTGAGGGGCGGGGAGGGGTGAGGTGCTGTGTGAGGGGCGGGTAGGGGTGAGGTGCTCTGTGAGGGGCGGGGCGGGGTGAGGTGCTCTGTGAGGGGCGGGGAGGGGTGAGGTGCTGTGTGAGGGGCGGGTAGGGGTGAGGTGCTCTGTGAGGGGCGGGGCGGGGTGAGGTGCTCTGTGAGGGGCGGGGAGGGGTGAGGTGGTCTGTGAGGGGCGGGGAGGGGTGAGGTGCTCTGTGAGGGGAGGGGTGAGGTACTCAGTGAGGGGTGGGGAGGGGTGAGGTGATCTGTGAGGGGCGGGGAGGGGTGAGGTGCTCTGTGAGGGGCTGGGTTGGAGCTGCTCTGTGAGGGGTGGGGCGGGGTTAGGTGATCTGTGAGGGGTGGGGAGGGGTGAGGTGCTCTGTGAGGGGCGGGGCGGGGTGAGGTGCTGTGTGAGGGGTGGGGCGGGGTGAGGTGCTATGTGAGGGGCGGGGCGGGGTTGGAGCTGCTCTGTGAGGGGCGGGGCGGGGTGAGGTGCTCTGTGAGGGGTGGGGTGAGGTGCTCTGTGAGGGGCGGGGCGGGGCGGGGTGAGGTGCTGTGTGAGGGGTGGGGAGGGGTGAGGTGCTATGTGAGGGGCGGGGCGGGGTTGGAGCTGCTCTGTGAGGGGCGGGGCGGGATGAAGCTAATTGGTGAGGGGGGGCGGGGCAGGGGAGAGCTGATTGGTGAGGGGCAGGGTGGGGGTGGGGTGCGCTATGAGGGGCGGGGCTGGGTGGTGCTGCTCTGTGAGGGGCGGGGAGGGGTTGACCTGCACTGTGTTGGGCGGGACGGGAGTTAGCTGCTCTGTGAGGGGTTCGGGGCTGCTCTGTGAGGAATGGGGCGGGGTTCGAGCTGTTCTGTGAGGAGCAACTGCTCAGTGTTGAGCTGCTCTGTGAGAAGCTCGGAGCTGCTGTGTAAGGGTTCAACTTGTGTACTTGTATACCATGTTACCTCGTTTATATCTCTATAACAACATACTGAATTCGTTAAATGGCCCTGGAGCCTACTGAAAATAGGGTAATATATAGACCCTAGTAGTTTACTCCAGAATAAAAATCAACTGAAAAATAAACAACAACAAAAAAAAACAAAAAAAAACCCTGCTGTGTGAGGGGCGACAGTTAGCTCTGTGAGGAGCGGGGCGGGGTCGTACTGCTCTGTGAGCAGTTACTGCCTAGCAGCAAGCTGCTCTTTGAGGGTTCACTCTGCTCTGTGAGGGACACAGAGCCCGGGGGCGACCCGGGGCCGGCGGCAGGTCGAGCAGCTCGCCGGGCAGAGAGGCCGCACACGCCGCCCGCCTCACACACACTCCCCGGGCGCCTGACGGGACATGAAGCGACATGCCGGCGACCCGCCCTGCCCCGCTATCATCACCAATATCTTAATGATGTCCTCAGGCTACACCTGCCTGCCCTCGTCAATATTCACCATCAACCCAGCGCGACACATGCACGCTATGTCGGGTTTGGGGGTGGCTTTGTGGGTTGCTTGGGACATGTTGGTAAGAACCTCTGTTTGGTAGGCGACAAAGGAAGAGTAATTTGTTTCCAGGCGAGCCATCCTAACAGAGTCGGCCCCAGTTGATAGAACATCCCAAGCAGGGGGTTTCACTAATCGTCGGTTGACCCTTACCTAGCTGCCCCACATCTACTTACTCTGTTGGGATGCCTCACCTGAGATAAAGTCACTGTCCTTTGTTGCCGACAAAGGTATATCAATGTTCCGAAATCGGCAGATCTATCACTGCACGAAAACCACCATTTTACATATGAATGTGCCCGGCGTATAGAAGTGTGACTTTTGCGTATACAAGATCATCCTATTCCCTGTGTGTATACGCCTCATCTGTAGGCGTATATAAACGTCCCCCCGGCCACCCGGCCGCTTCCACACATTATTATAGGCCTTGGTTGGGGTCGGAGCAGCCCCAAATCAAAAGGGGGGGGGGGGGGGGGCAGGGCTTCACTGAGAGCGGGGAGCGGGGGGGGGGGGAGGGGGCGCGGGGTGGCGGGGGGCGGCGGGTGCAGAGGATATTTCCTCTGGTATACGCCGGGTGTGAAATACAGCCAAGACGCGTCCGTAAATAAACACTGGGCTTTTATATATTAAAACAAGTCAATATTCACCCAATACATGCACTTCCGTGATGGCGTATATATATGGATAAAATGGTGGTTTTCATGCAGTGTATGTGCATTGGACTTAACTAAAAAAATCTCCATCGTTTTCATCGGCTAATGGACAGAGGATTATGATAGATAAAGAAACACTAAAGAAACCGAGGACTTTGATGGGCAAGAGATAGGGCTACAGTCACTGCACGAAAACCACTATTTTATTCATATATATATGCCATCGCGGAAGTGCATGTATAGGCTGAATATTGACTTGTTTTCACATATATGTATATATATGCCCAGACCTTATATACGGAAACGTCTTGGCTGTATTTCACACCCGGCGTATATGAGAGGAAATATCCTCTCCCCCCACCGCCTCCCGCCCGTTTGTGTTGGTAGAAGTACAGGTGTCCTCAGTAGGAAGCCCTCCCCCCGCCCCCCCTCCCCCACCTCCACCCGCCCGCTCTCAGTGAAGCCCTCTTCACTGGATGCTTATATACGCCTACAGATGAGGTGTATACACACGGGGTATTGGACGACCTTGTATATGCAAAATACCTACTTATATACGCCGGGCGAATCCATATGTAAAATAATGATGTTCGTGCAGTGAGTGTGCTGTCTTTTTTAAATTTTGTTTATTCAGTATTCAGACAACATTCACCCATGATAGGGCGTTTTTACATGTCGACATTTGTAACATATGTATATATATATACAAAGACGCGAGAACAAGAGAAAGATTGATGAGAAGAGAGGATACAACGCACAGGACAATACAAGTCAAGTCAAGTTGAATGTCTTTCTACAGAGCACCTGTATGAGTCCACACTCGTGTTCGTACACATGTATACAGTCATGATGGAATACAATTCCTGATGCAATAAAAAAGGGATTTATTGTATTTCAATTTCTGTTTGAAACTCAATGATAAGACAAAAAAATGCACACACAAAATTCAATTTCGGTAAAGATACTTGATCATCGCTTCAGACACCATTATCCTGACTCACACGTGTGGAATTTAAATGACATTAGGAGATGTAACATTAGGAGAATCACGTCAAGGAGTGTGTTAAACAAATACGGTACTATAAGGAAACGGACCTACTGTGTGCGAAGTGATGTCCATTCTCTGTCTTCTGGCCTGGGAATACGTCCCGGTGCTGCCCGCCGAGGGACGTATTTCCGGGACAAAAGACAGAGAATCGACATCAATTCCCCCAAAGTGAATACATTCCATTGAATCGTTACCTGAGATCTTTTTATTTTTAAACCGCCATTTTAATTGCTTACATGAAAGCACCATCCAATATGTCCCTAGGTAAAAAAAATACTGCATCTCTAGCAGTTGGTAGTATATCAAAGGTATGTGTTTCAACGGGGCCTATCGCAGAGCTCCTTCCCCACCACCTAGCGACCACGGAAATATCAAAGGTTTATAGGCCTCTGTAGTCTTAAGGCTGCACAACCTAGCCCATGCTGTAAAGTCAAAATCTGGGACCTGTTTCACTAGCTTCGTGACATGTCTAGATGGCGTCTAGATGGTCTGTTCGGTTTCATAAGAACTAAACATTAGACTTCGTTTTGTCCATTCTTGCTTGCACTGTTGGTACTGCTTTTCATATCTGTCTAACACTTTTGTCACGAAACTAGTGAAACAGGTCCATGATGTGTAGATTTGTCTAATTCTTATGTTTGGGGTCTGTCTTTTCCTAAGGGCAGCTACTTGTGTTGTCACAAAATTAGACAACCCCAATGTCTGTATGGTGTCACGAAACTAGTGATACAGAGACCTGTTTCAGTAGTTTCGTGACATGTCTAGATGGCATCTGTGACACCATACGGACAGATCAACACAAGTTGTGGCACTTAGGACAAGACAGACCCCAGACACACTGTGTCCGGTTTCAAAAGTATTAGACATCTTCCCGTTGTAATTAAGCAATGAAATTTTCACACAAGTAAGCGATACATATGACGTATAATCGTCTTAAATATGATGAAAATTGGCTGTTCCGATCCGCTGATATTTGACATGAACTGTGACATGCTTTTTGAAACCTGACAAAAGATTGTCCGCTGTTGCTTGCACTGTTGGTGCCGCTGTCGATGTCTGTCTAGGCCTAATGTCACGAAACTACTGAAACAGGTCCCAGGTCCCTGGGACCTGTTTCAGTAGTTTCGTGACATGTCTAGATGGCGTCTGTGACACCATACGGACAGATCACAAGATTGCAATCGATGACACGCGGAGTTTCACTCACTTCTCGTAGGAGTTAAACAATGACACTTCAATATGAGTAGGGGATACATATAACCTATAATCGTTCCAAATATGAAGAAGATTGGGCGCTCCGTTTTTTCTGATATTTGCTAGAATTTTTCCGCTGTTGCTTGAACTCTTGGTGCCACTGTTGATGTCTGTCTAGGCCTAATGTCACGAGCCTACTGAAATAGGTCCCTGGTAGCATTACCACATCTCCTTCTTTAGCCATCGGGGACTTTCTTTATAAGTATGTAGTGAGCGTGTTGACAGGCGAGTGGCGGTTGTATTACGGTGGGTGCTCCCTCTCGAGCTACTGGGACCCCCACCTCCCTCTCCTATTTAAACTCATATAACGTCAATAAATCTCTACACCTATCAGTGAAAGTAACGTATATAAGCCTTCGACCTCAACACGAAAGTCAATGTCAGTGATAAAACCATTCGTCAAGCCCGACCCAGGTTTTTCATACTACTCCGCTATATGAAGTCAAAAACAGTATGCAAAGTTCCAGTCTTTTTCTCACCCCTGGAATAAATGTCCACAGGCTTAATATTGGTAAATCGTTCTCCAGGCACCTACAAGTATTGCAGCCCGTTCTCCATGGTCTATAGCATGTGTTGTCCCTTCTTTAAGTGTGTACAGTTGTGTGATAAATACAGAAAGTTACTCATTTTGGACAATTAGATGAATTAAACTCATACCTTTTTTCTGAAAATTAAATACAATGATCTCTTGGTATTGTAGAACACATATCTGACTTAAAGATCGGGGGTTACCGTGCTAGATTTTGAGTTAGAGATCAATATTATGATAATTTTATATTAGATTATATAGAAATTCTAAAAAGTCGTTCTTCACATAGTAAAACCCATGTCATGTCCCTCAAACCTTCACAGAATATAGTACAGGTATAGTCCTACCTATTTAGGTTTTAAAAATCCTAGGTCACCGTCCTTGTTTTTGAAAGGATTGAAGCTAACCATATTTTTTCAGTACATTTCCTATATAAATCAAGCATATGATAAAAGGCCTATTTTACCTATATTGGGATAGGTCAAACTAGACAAAACTCAAATTTTGCTCATTCGAGTTTGGAGTATGCCACAAATCACCAATTTCAATGGATGAATGGGAATATTTGAAAATTACCAGGTGGCGCCACCGTGAATTGTAGGGTATGCCTTTGAGGCCCCACGCAAGTAAGGCTCAAGTCTTAACCAGTAGGTGATGTGTCAAATTAACGTGATTAGTCGGTTTAATCAACGCGTTTAGAGACCTGGCGGGTTCAATAGGACCTGATGCCTACAATCTGACCCTGTGTGTGGTTTCAATAGGACCTGATGACTGCGCTCTGACCCTGTCTGTGTAGGTGTCGGCGGAGGACGCTGTTAACATCCCCGTGACGTCATCAGTGACGCTGATCACGTGACCCGCGTCCGTCACGTGACAAAGGAGTACTAATAGAAAACTGTCTGACGGTGCACGTTTTTAACGCGATACCGGTCACTGTGCGACAAAGGGCGAGTCGCGAGGTTCGCGCTCGTCCGCTGACTTTTAAGTCTGGCTGCTCGAGCGGAATTGCACTTTAAAGGTTCGTCTCTGTCTTGTGTTTTTTTTCTCTGTCGTGCTACGGTAAGTTCTGATTTCCGCTTACATCCTATTGTATTTAAGTCTACCTTTTTACTGCCTCCCTTTTACTGCTAGTTTTTAAGTATATTTTAGAGAATACTAGAAGACTCGACCCGTAACGAAGTCGACCCGTTTTAAATCTCCCCTAGATACTCAAGTATCTCAACTGTAAATAAATACTACATTTAGTAAGTAAGTATGTTATCTTGATCTCAAATTTGGTCTTCTGTTGGGAAAAAAACAATCAGAACACCCAACCCTTAACCCTATCCCTATCCCTAACCTTATCCCTAACCCTATATCCCTATCCCTATCCCCAACCCTAACCTGAACATGATCAACTGGGAAACTGAAAAACTGTATAAGTTGTGGACTATCCCGGTAAAACACTAAAACAGCCTTAAACTTTGTCAGTAAACATCATGAAGAAGTAGAAGAAATGCTCGGAAGAGAGCATTCCTTGACGGAACCCAATGTGCTGATGGCATTAGCACTCCGACAAAAAGAGTGCGGTGTCGGTGGCCGTTAGAAGGTTTGGTAACGGAACACACACTTGGGTTTCATGATGAGGAGGTGACAGCAGTCCTTCCTGGTATTTCAGTGACATTTGAGGTTTTTTTGCACAGTTCATATCATCTGTCGCTACCGCCTGGTTAAAAAAATGTGTTTGTTTCAAACAGATTTGACTTAATCAACGAAAACTGTTCACAAGCGTAAAATGTGTGTTGTACTTCAAGATGTTTCGTTTGTGAAATGTATCCTAGTATTTCAGTGACATTTGAGTTTTTTTTATGCAGTTTATATCATCTGTCGCTACCGCCCGGTTAAAAAGATGTGTTTGTTTCAGACAGATTTGACTTAATCAACGAAAACTGTTCACAAGCGTAAAATGCGAGTCTTGTACTTCAAGATGTTTCATTTGTGAAATGTATCCTAGTATTTTAGTGACATTTGAGGTTTTTTTACGCAGTTCATATCATCTGACGCTACCGCCCGGTTAAAAAAATGTGTTTGTTTCAGACAGATTTGACTTAATCAACGAAAACTGTTCACAAGCGTAAAATGTGAGTCTTGTACTTCAAGATGTTTCGTTTGTAAGCTATGTATATCCTGGTATTTCAGTGACATTTGAGGTTTTTTTACGCAGTTTATATCATCTGTCCCTACTGCCCGGTTAAAAAATGTGTTTGTTTCAGACAGGTTTGACTTAATCAACGAAAACTGTTCACAAGCGTAAAATGCGAGTCTTGTACTTCAAGACGTTTCGTTTGTAAGCTAGTATATCCTGGTATTTCAGTGACATTTGAGGTTTTTTTACACAGTTCATATCATCTGTCGCTACCGCCTGGTTAAAAAAATGTGTTTGTTTCAGACAGATTTGACTTAATCAACGAAAACTGTTCACAAGCGTAAAATGTGTGTTGTACTTCAAGATGTTTCGTTTGTGAAATGTATCCTAGTATTTCAGTGACATTTTAGTTTTTTTTACGCAGTTTATATCATCTGTCGCTACCGCCGGTTAAAAAAATGTGTTTGTTTCAAACAGGTTTGACTTAATCAACGAAAACTGTTCACAAGCCTAAAATGCGAGTCTCGTACTTCAAGATGTTTCGTTTGTAAAATGTAGCCTAGTATTTTAGTGACATTTGAGGTTTTTTTACGCAGTTTATATCATCTGTCACTACCGCCCGGTTAAAAAGATGTGTTTGTTTCAAACAGGTTTGACTTAATCAACGAAAATTGTTCACAAGCGTAAAATGTGAGTCTTGTTCTTCAAGATGTTTCGTTTGTAAGCTATGTATATCCTGGTATTTCAGTGACATTTGAGGTTTTTTTTACAGTTCATATCATCTGTAGCTACCGCCTGGTTAAAAAAATGTGTTTGTTTCAGACAGGTTTGACTTAATCAATGAAAACTGTTCACAAGCCTAAAATGCGAGTCTTGTACTTCAAGATGTTTCGTTTGTGAAATGTATCCTAGTATTTCAGTGACATTTGAGGTTTTTTACGCAGTTCATATCATCTGTCGCTACCGCCTGGTTAAAAAAATGTGTTTGTTTCAGACAGATTTGACTTAATCAACGAAAACTGTTCACAAGCGTAAAATGTGAGTCTTGTACTTCAAGATGTTTCGTTTGTAAGCTATGTATATCCTGGTATTTCAGTGACATTTGAGGTTTTTTTACACAGTTCATATCATCTGTCGCTACCGCCCGGTTAAAAAGATGTGTTTGTTTCAGACAGATTTGACTTAATCAATGAAAACTGTTCACAAGCGTAAAATGCGAGTCTTGTTCCTTAAGATGTTTCAAATGTGAAATGTAGCCTAGTATTTTAGTGACATTTGAGGTTATTTTACGCAGTTTATATCATCTGTCGCTACCGCCCGGTTAAAAAAATGTGTTTGTTTCAAACAGGTTTGACTTAATCAACGAAAACTGTTCACAAGCGTAAAATGTGAGTCTTGTATTTCAAGATGTTTCGTTTTTGAAATGTATCGTAGTATTTTAGTGACATTTGAGGTTTTTTTACGCAGTTTATATCATCTGTCGCTACCGCCCAGTTAAAAAATGTGTTTGTTTCAGACAGGTTTGACTTAATCAACGAAAACTGTTCACGAGTGTAAAATGTGAGTCTTGTTGATGTAATTTACAATGAGAGCTGCCTGGGAGATATCTAGTAATGGGATTAAAGAAGTGAATGAGTTTCCATCAGGAGAGATATCTAAGCAAATATCATAAAAGAAAATGAACTAAAACGACTAAAATGGCTGCTTGGTATTTTAACTATTCAATGATAATTGTTCAATGTGTAAATAGGAGAATGAATTTGCAATCTAATGTGACGTTTCCACCTGCCAACTAAAAACCCACCGATAATTTTCACGCTGTATAAAAGTGGGTCGGTGGTTCTCCTTGTGAAATATCGGTGGCACATAATCGGTGACCTATAATGTTAGAATGACATAACTGATGCCGCAAACGATTATTTGTACTTCGAGACATTTTGTTTGTGAGCCATGCAATCTTTTGTTGGTGCATTATTGCGTAATATAAGCCTGTTTCCATTGGCTGACGAAAAAGATGAAGATCTTTAGAGTTACCCAGTCTGACTGTGCGTCGGTATAAAAAAATCAGTGAGGGTAGTAGATTTCACTCAATGACCAAGCTTTCACTTAGTGGTGGGTGGTGCTACATAGCATAATCTAAGCAGAAAAAGTTGTGGGTCATTTCACGAGCTGGGTCGTTTCCATTGACCGATTCTGGGTCAGCATTGCTAAAAGCCCATCAGTGGTACTTGACTTTGAATCGGTGATGGGAAATCGGCCAATGGAAACGAGCCTTATCTGAGAAAGAAATCGTTGATCTGATTATTTCATCCACATTTCTTACTGACGATTATCTGACCTAAAGTGCCAATCAATCAGTGGATGATGGTAAATGGTAGAATCAAATGGCAAAAAATAATCGCAAAATAAAAAGACTGTACAGCACGAAGACCACCATTTTAATCATATATACACCATCGCGAAAGTGCATGTATTGGCTGAATTTTGACTTGTTTTCATATATATAGACCCAGGGTTTATATACCGACGCTTTTGACTGTATTTCACACCCAGCGTATATGAGAGGAAATATCCTCTCCCCCCGCCGCCTCCTGCCCGTTTGTGTTGGTAGAAGTATAGGTGTCCTCAGTGGGAAACCCTAACCCTGCCGCCTCCCCCCACCCCCCAGCTCCCCCCGCCCGCTCTCAGTGAAGCCCTGTTCACTGGATGGTTATATACGCCTACAGATGAGGCGTATACACACGGGGAATAGGACAACCTTGTATACGCAAAAGTCATACTTATATACGCCGGGCGCATTCATATGTAAAATGGTGGTGTTCGTGCAGTGCTGCTTGTGGTTGATTTGTAGTTGAGAATGCATCATGGTGCTACCGGAGAGGCCACACAAGCAAATACCAATCACCAGTCCTTGCTACAATTAGAAAGATGGATACATTCGAGATTGCTATGATAGCAAGATAAGCCCTTGAGAGAGATTAGATTGAGGGTAATGTTGCCTACTGAAACCACCATCTTTCTCTGAGACGTGATATGACCAGAATAGTCTCCCTGTGAGGTGCCTAGTCTCCCCTGTCTGTCGGCTGTTGTATTACTTCACTTATATCCAAGGCGGGGGAAGGTGGGAGAGAAATCTTTGACGTGTCTGAGGATGACAGGACTGTAGAGGCGGGTCTGCGCATGCGTGGATGGTGGGTGGTGAGGCTGGAGGTGATGACGTCACAGGGAACATAGCTATTGTGTTATAGAGGCGGTCATTTTGCACCCTGACGTTAAACAAAACATTAAGTGGCTGGTCTATAGTTATCAGTGGATTTCATCAATAGCACATTTTTTGGTTTGCCGCTAAAGGGTGTTAGCCTTGTCTCCTGCTGTCGCCTACTGGATTTATTAACATGTTGATAAACCTTTGGCGAGCATTTCAGGAACATCGACCAAAAACTCGTCGGCGACAAAAGCACATCTCAAGGGGGGGAGGCAATCCCTAATCGTTGGCTGACTCTTGCCTAGCTGCTCCACATCTACCAACTAGGGCCAACTCTGTTAGGATACCTCGCCTCTGACAAAGTAACGGTCCTTTGTTGACGACAAAGGTACATCGGAAGATGTGCATTGGACTTAACTGGAAAAATCTCCATCGTTTTCATCAGCTAATTTACACGAGGTTTACGATAGATAGAGAAACACTAAAGTAATTCTTCTTGCATCAAAGTAGACTGCACTCGGGATGACTCCATGCCTCAGGCATGTTAACATCCTACTTTATACTCTCAAGTAATTCTCCAGAAGATAAAAGTGCGGCCATGGACAGGATCACTGTGACGGGCACATCCCGCATCGTTCTGGTTCCTGCGCTAAAACCTCGTTTCCAATCGGCGCTGAAGCTGGGTTTTCTGGTGGTATTTCCTGGCCCCTGATTACTGTGAGGTCTTAATGAGAAGTGCGGCGTTTTACAGCTCCCTCTCCGCCCCACTGACCCCACTCTCTGATTGCACAACTCGTGGTGTTGGCAAGTTTCATGTTTATAGGGCACAGAGGGATTGGTAGTTCAGCCGTTATCCGTCAGGAAATGGTGATATAGTGCCTTTCACTGTGAAAACTCTTAAAAGAAGACATACCCGGCGTTTACACTAAACGACTAAATATGTGGCGACTGTAGATAGTCAGGTCAATAGTCGTCAGGTGGTGGCAATGTCTACTGCAAAAGTCATCAACCTCAGAATGTACTCTAGTGTTTACACTGATGACTTAGTTTTCACATAATCGCCGCCCATCTAGACGACTAATTTTTACAGCTCCCTCTCCGCCCGACTGACCCCACTCTCTGATTGCACTGGTCGTGGTGTTGGCAAGTTTCATGTTTATAGGGCACAGAGGGATTGGTAGTTCAGCCGTTATCTGTCAGGAAATGGTAATATAGGGCCTTATAATGAGCACTTTCACTGTGAAAACTCTTAAAAGAAGACATACCCAGCGTTAACACTAGATGACTAAATATGTGACGACTGTAGATTATCATATCAATAGTCGTCAGGTGGTGGCAATGTCCACTGCAAAAGTTGTTGACCTCAGAATGTACTTGAGTGTTTATACTGACAACTAAAGTTTTCACAGAATCACCGCCCATCTAGACGACTAATTTTTACAGCTCTCTCTCCGCCCCACTGACTCCACTCTCTGATTGCACAGCTCATGGTGATGGCAAGTTTCATGTTTATAGGGCACAGAGGGATTGGTAGTTCAGCCGTTATCTGTCAGGAAATGGTAATATAGGGCCTTATAATGCACACTTTCACTATGAAAATTCTCAAAAGAATACACTAGACGACTAAATACGTGGCGACTGTAGATAGTCAGGTCAACAGTGGTCAGGTGGTGGCAATGTCCGCTGCAAAAGTTGTCGACCTCAGAATGTACTCTAGTGTTTACACTGACAACTAAGTCTTCACAGAATCACCGCCCATCTAGACGATTAATTCAATCCGGCTTGAAATAGTCACCGGCATTGGAGCATGTCCAATATTCAATATGTGGTGCAGAATTAAGTAATCTGATGGAATTAGATGATCTGCAGTCTTCACATGCTTGGTTTTTATACTAGATGATTGCTAGCCTTTTATGGCTGATTGTCGTCAGCCAGTGCAAAATATCAGAATTGCCAGCCATTATTTGACACAGTTCCCTGATTGCACTTCTTGCGGTGATGGCAAGTCTCATATTTATAGGGTACAGAGTGATTGCTAGTTCAGCCATTATCTGCCAGGAAATTGTAATATTGCACCACTGTGACAACCACTATTATCAGCTGTTATGGTCCATAGATAATCGTGAGACTGGTGGTTCTAAATTCAAGAATCGTCACCTATAATCCTTTATTGAAAACGCTGGGTAAGTTGTAAGGTGGTGCTAAATTCAAAAATCGCCGCCTATGATTGTTTGGTGTAAACACCTTGTAAGTAGTCGGGTGGTGCTAAATTAAAAAATTGCCGCCTATAATCGTCTAGTGTAAACACCTTGTAATTTGTCAGGTGGTGCTAAATTAAAAAAATCGCTGCCTATAATCGTCTAGTGTAAACGCTGGGAGAGTCGTCAGGTAGTGCTCAATTTAAAAATCACCTCCTATAATCGTCCAGTGTAAACGCCGGGTAAGTCGTCAGGTGGTGTTAAATTCAAGAATCCCTGCATAAGATCGTCTAATGTAAACGCTGGGTAAGTCGTCAGGGTGCTAAATTAAAGAATTGCCACCTGTAATCGTCTAGTGTAAACGCCGGGTAAGTCGTCAGGTGGTGCTAAATTAAAGAATTGCCACCTATAATCATCTAGTGTAAACGCCGGGTAAGTCATCAGGTGGTGCTAAATTAAAGAATTGCCACCTATAATCATCTAATGTAAACGCTGGGTAAGTCGTCAGGGTGCTAAATTAAAGAATCACCACCTGTAATCATCTAGTGTAAACGCCGGGTAAGTCGTCAGGTGGTGCTAAATTAAAGAATCACCACCTGTAATCGTCTAGTGTAAACGCCGGGTAAGTCATCAGGTGGTGCTAAATTAAAGAATTGCCACCTATAATCATCTAATGTAAACGCTGGGTAAGTCGTCAGGGTGCTAAATTAAAGAATCACCACCTGTAATCATCTAGTGTAAACGCCGGGTAAGTCATCAGGTGGTGCTAAATTAAAGAATTGCCACCTATAATCATCTACTGTAAACGCCGGGTAAGTCGTCAGGTGGTGCCTATAATCGTCTGGTGTAAATACCCGCTGAGTTGTGGCCGGACTGAGTGAACTAAGTACAGGCGGGTAGCGATACGGATGGCGTCAGATATCCGGACTGATTCGGGGAGAGACCCCGCAGACAGAGGCTTATTACGCTTTACGCGGTCCCATCAATAGTCCGCTACTCGGGGCGCGGTGGGGAATTGACTGAGGGATTGAGAATGTCATGTGTGTCTTCTCTGCCACTATATCTCAGCGTATAGACCTACAGCCTGGTCAAAGCCCGCGCCTAATACAGATATATGTGGACAGATGAGTTGTGTACCTCAGTGAGGTATATCAAGGGAACAGATGGTAGCGAGTCAAGTAGTAAGTAGTAAGTTAAGGACAAATGCTGGTAGTTTGGTGATTTCTGAATTCTATTGATTTTTGCAAAAAAATCTGGACAATACAAGTCTCATATATCAGCAAATATATAATTTAAAAAAGGTATGTCACCATGCTAACTTCTATGGGATCTGTGCCATCTGAAATATAAACCTGGACCAAATATCTGAACAATGCAACAACACAATGAAATGCTTTGGCTTAAAACCTGTATGTTTTTAAAACATGAGTATTGCTCAAAATGGTAACAGCAAGCTGTGGCAAGTTGTAACTGGCATGTTGTGGCATGTTGTGAGATGTTGTATATGGCATGTTGTGGCATATCATGGCATGTTGTTGTTGGCATGTTGTGAGATGTTGTATATGGCATGTTGTGGCATATCATGGCATGTTGTTGTTGGCATGTTGTGAGATGTTGTATATGGCATGTTGTGGCATATCATGGCATGTTATTGGTGGCATGTTGTGGGATGTTGTCGATGGCATGTCGTGGCATATCATGGCATGTTGTGGGATGTTGTCGATGGCATGTCGTGGCATGTGGTATATATCGGCAACTATCCATAGTTTTGTGGACAGGCAGCCATAGACCACGAGAGGTTGACGCATAGAAATACACGAGCGCTATCACGACATCAACCTCGAGCAGTTTACAGAGCCGCCTGTCCACAAAATCATCGTATGTTGCATTTATCATACATCTTTTCGACTAAGTTAAACCCAGTAATTGCCATATTAAAGGGTATAACAATAGCGACTATTTCTTTTGCTGTATTATAGGATCTATTATCCCAGTATACCATGGTTTTGAGGTGGTATACCACAGATTTGAATCTGTATACCATGGTTATGGTAACTGACAGGTTTCATACTATGGGTCTTGGTTTACTGAATTTACGATAGATAATAAAGCCCAGTTCTGCACAGCCACATTCCCCCCGCGGAATGCTAACGCCGATAATGGCCGCCAACCACGATCATGGCAGTATGGCCGCCTGAATTAACAAATTGATCTTCCTCCATCTACATCAATACGTTTTACAGATCAGTGCATTCCCCACTAGACGTTTGCCAATTTCACCGCAAAAATCTCCATACATTTTCAAAGGGGGCCTTTGTATACGATGGATAAAAAGGCATGTTGTGGCATGTTGTGGTGTAATACTATTCTTTTCATTTATTTATATTAAAATCACATCAAAATAGTAGTACATCCAATAGTCCGTGATATCTGAACAGAAGAACATACCAGACGCATGCGCATATTGAGTGGGCGATAATAACGGTATATGGCAGGGTAACAAACGATCGCAGCACACCGGCCCGCCTCACTCTCGTCACTCCGCCGCGTAGTGATATCACACTGCAGGATCACTGTGAGACGTCAATGTGTGAAATTAAACTTCCGCCAGCTTCAGGCCGTGTTCGTTTAGGATCTATTTTCACCAATTCTAATTCCGGGGAAAGTTTGGGAAGCAAATAGAAAGAGGAAGTAGACTGTAGACAGAGTTCTGCTCAAGCTTTCCACACACCATATCCAAGGTAGATAAGATACAGAGGCAACTTACAGCACCCCTCTCATAAGTCTAAGTCGTATTCTGTACAAGGTTCTCACTGCGCTCTATGGGAGAAGAATTCTTAATGAACTAGGCTTAGAGCCTTGAGAATCCACTGATACACAGTATTCCCGCTAGGTGGCATCATTGAGATTATAGGAATCTTAGGTTGCAATGGAGGCAGGCCAGTAGATTCTCAAGGCTCTAAGCCTAGTTCGTTAAGAATTCTTCTCCATATAGTGTAGTGAGAGTACAGAATACGGCTTAGAGAGTGTGAGATCGTACGAGAGGAGTGCATTACAGCTATGTCACTTCTGGCCACATATATATATATATACAAATACACTCTTTGGGTTTGATAAAATGTTCAATAAATTCATAAATTCTTTAGATTTTAGGTGATGATCTTCTGATGTTCATCATAAGCACGGACAATTTCGGATGGAAATCTAGGATTACGCTTTTATCAATTTCAGATCATAGAATAGATGTGTTTCTTGCAAGCAATTGCGTAAATATCAGACACACAATGAAACTACTAGAATCATATGAGCTAATACTGTTGCTCAATGATATTTCATACATATAGTTAACAGTTGATAAATGTTAATCTGTATAGGTATATAACACAAATGTACTAAGGTTACCATGGACTATTTTTAATTTCCATATGCCTCTTAGAAAAAAAGCTGAATTTGACTTTCCGGCTCATTGCTGGTTCAGAGAGTAGTGGGAGTTCCCAAACGAGATTAGATGGAATTAAATTAGTCTTAAAAAAAGAAGTGATAGCGATCCTGGCTGGTTCTCACCGTGTAACATTAAGCTAACCTAGTTACCCGCCAGAAACATTCCCTGTCACTTCCTCACAGCTCCATCTGGTGGGAAAATTCCTTACGACGCAGAATATTTAAATGAAATTAGTTCACTTTCTTATTCTGAAGAATAATCATACAGAAATGACATTTTCCTGGAGTCAGCGACAAGATATTTCAATTGGTAAATGTGGAGGGAAAATGGCCTGTGGCGACTGGGTGCAGATGGTCTGTGTTAGTCTCCACGTATTGTGTTTGGAGAGTGTGCTGTAGGGGGGAGGGGGGTGTGATGAAGTTTTTGTATTGGATATACTTCTCCCATGTTCTCTATCCAACGTCTGGTAAAATCTCTTATAGAGAAATGAATATCTTCACCCAACTAATACGGAGTCTTCATACTAGACCTATGGAGCCTACAGATCGCTGCTGAGTAGAATACAGCTTTTTATTATTGTCCACCTAATATGGAGTCTCCATACTAAGATTATGGAGCCTACAGATCGCTACTGGGTAGAATACAGCTTTTTGTTATTGTCCACCTAATACGGAGTCTCCACACTAAGATTATGGAGCCTACAGATCGCTACTGAGTAGAATACAGCTTTTTATTATTGTTCACCTAATACGGAGTCTCCATACTAAGATAATGGAGCCTACAGATCGCTACTGAGTAGAATACAGCTTTTTGTTATTGTCCACCTAATACGGAGTCTCCATACTAAGCCTATGGAGCCTACAGATCGCTACTGAGTAGAATACAGCTTTTTGTTATTGTTCACCTAATACGGAGTCTCCATACTAAGATTATGGAGCCTACAGATCGCTAGTGAGTAGAATACAGCTTTTTGTTATTGTCCACCTAATACGGAGTCTCCATACTAAGATAATGGGGCCTACAGATCGCTACTGAGTAGAATACAGCTTTTTGTTATTGTTCACCTAATACGGAGGCTCCATACTAAGATTATGGGGCCTACAGATCGCTACTGAGTAAAATACAGCTTTTTGTTATTGTACACCTAATATGGAGTCTCCATACTAAGATTATGGAGCCTACAGATCGTTAATGAGTAGAATACAGCTTTTTGTTATTGTCCACCTAATACGGAGACTCAATACTAAACCTATGGAGCCTACAGATCGCTAGTGAGTAGAATACAGCTTTTTGTTATTATCCACCTAATACGGAGTCTCCATACTAAGATTATGGGGCCTACATATCGCTACTGAGTGGAATACAGCTTTTTATTACCAACTAATACCCAGTCTCCATATTAAACCTATGGAGCCTACAGATCGCTACTGGGTAGAATATGGGTTTTTATTACCAACTAATACGGAGTCTCCATATTAAGATTATTGGGCCTACAGATCGCTACTGAGTAGAATACAGCTTACCCACCTAATACAGAGTCTCCATACTAAGATTATGGAGCCTACATATCTCTACTGAGTAGAATACAGGTTATTATTACCCAACTATTACTAAACTTATGGAGCCTACAGATAGCTACTGGGTAGAATATTGGTTTTTGTATTACCCACCTATTACGGAGTCTCCATACTATGATTATTGGGCCTACAGATCGCTACTGAGTAGAATACGGAAATACCCCTAGCAGAATAGACTTTTTGGGCCACCTGACGGGCATTATAGAAAATATTTTATATAAACAATGCACAGCAATACAACATTACCATGGTTTCGATCTAGGTGGCCGTATTCTCCCTAGAGTTGACACTACGCAAATATGCACTTTGCATTAGGTGGATAGTTCAAGAATCCCATTGTGTGATTCCCACTTCAGTACTGAATCTCAATAGGATATGTGTCAGACAAACACCCTGTAAAGTACATGAATCTCAGCAGGATTTGTCTCAGACAAACACCCTGTGAGGTACATGAATCTCAGCAGGATTTGTCTCACACAAACACCCTGTGAGGTATATGAATCTCAGCAGGATTTGTCTCAGACAAACACCCTGTGAGGTACATGAATCTCAGCAGGATTTCTCCCGACAAACACCCTGTGAGGTACATGAATCTAAGCATGATTTGTCTCAGACAAACACCCTTTGAGGTACGGGAATCTCAGTAGGATTTCTCCCAGACAAACACCCTGTGAGGTACATGAATCTCAGCAGTATTTCTCCCAGACCAACACCCTGTGAGGTACATGAATCTCAGTAGGATTTCTGCCAGACAAACACACTGTGAGGTACATGAATCTCAGTAGGATTTCTGCCAGACAAACTCTCTGTGAGGTACAAGAATCTCAGCAGGATTTCTCCCAGACAAACACCCTGTGAGGTACATGAATCTCACCAGGATTTGTCTCAGACAAACACCCTGTGAGGCACATGAATCTCAGCAGGATTTGTCTCAGACAAACACCCTGTGAGGTACATGAATCTCAGCAGGATTTGTCTCAAACAAACACCCTGTGAGGTACAGAATCTCAGCAGGATTTGTCTCAAACACCCTGTGAGGTACATGAATTCCAGCAGGATTTGTCTCACACAAACACCTTGTGAGGTAAATGAATTCCAGCAGGATTTGTCTCAAACACCCTGTGAGGTACATGAATCTCAGCAGGATTTCTGTAATACAAACTCCCTGTGAGGTACAAGAATCCCGCTGTGTGAATTCCACCGATCCCTTGCTGAACGTGGTACTAGCTTGTAGCGGGAGTGATCATACAGCTAGACACTGCAGATGTTCTATTGACTTTCCCACCACCTCACTAAGTGTATACTTACTCAACATGTCGCTGCAGGCTGGAGACGTTGCACACACTTCTATGGGACCCACAGGGAGGCTACGGATACAACAGATACTCACACTCAGCAGCCATTTGTATGTAAAGCCCTATGCCCATCGTCCGATTGAGCCCAATGCCAATCTACCGATTTCGGAATAATCATGTACGTTTGTCGGCATCAAACGGAGGGTAATTTGTCTCAGCCAAGCCATCCTAATGGAGTCGGTAGATGTAGGACAGCTAGGCAAGGCTACTCAGCAATTAGTGAACACTCGGTTCCTTTGGTTTTTGGCCTCCCCCAGCGATTAGTAGACCACACACCGATTTTAGCAGTGTGCGGGTCGAGCGAGGGGTTACGTAATTTGCCTGCGACAAAGTGACCGACTCCTATACGATTTGGGAACTAATCATTCAACCCTAAATCGGTAGATGGGCTTTAGACACTGATAAAAACTCCATACAATGCGTGATGGAATGGCATGTCTATACCTATAGGCCCGTTTCCATTGGCCGATTTCCCGTCACAGATCTACAGTCCAGAACTACCGACATACTTTTGGTACGGTTGACCAAATATCGGTCAATGGAAAAAACCAAGGTCGTGAAATGCCCCACGACTTTTTCTGCTTAGATTATGCAATGTGGCACTACCCACCACTGAGTGAAAGCTTGGTCACTGAGTGAAGTCTACTACCCTCAGCGATTTTTCGATACCGACGCACAGTCAGTGGCACCACCGACAGATTTTCTGTGTAACTCAAAAAGTCTAAGCAATTTTCGTTGGCCAATGGAAACGGGCCTTATGTCTACGAATTTGCACCCTCCCGTACTTATGTACCTTTGTCGGCGTCAAACAGATGGTAATTTGTCTCAGCCAAGGCATCTAACCAAGTCATCAGTAGTCGTTAGATGTAGGACAGCTAGGCAAGGGTGAGCCACCAATTAGTGAACCACCTCCTTCAGAGGTCCTTTTGTCCCCGACAAGTTGTGGTTTCAATGTTCCAAAATCGGTGGGGATCAGTTTATCAACATGTTGATAAATGTAGTCGACGACAACGGAAAGTTGGGAAAGGAGGGTTGATAGGTTGGCCAACGCAGTAAATACAATAATCGCTTGGTGAGGCTTGTAGGGGGGTGCCACACTCAGTTTCTTTGGTTGTTGCCCTTCCTTAGCGATTAGTGGACCATACACCGATTTCATCAGTGTACGGGTCGAGCAAGGGGTTACATAATTTGCCTGCGGCAAGGTGACCGACTCCTATATGATTTGGGAACTAATCGTTCAACCCTAAATCGGTAGATGGGCATCCGGCTTCAATGGTTGAACGATTAGTTCCCAAATCGTATAGGAGTCGGTGAACTTGTCACAGGCAAATTACGTAACCCCTCGCTCGACCGGCGGCCATCGAGGAGAGGGGGCAGTGGGTACTAGTCCTAAGCAAATCAGTCTACATTTACCGACAGATATACGATTATGCACCCCAGCGACTAGATTTATCATCATGTTGATAAACTTTTCACCACCGATTTTGGAACATAAAAACCTTTTCCTATAGAGGTGGTTCACTAATCGGTGGCTCACCCTTGCCTAGCTGTCCTACATCTACCGACTACAGCCGACTATAAGGCTACCCCTCTCATAAGATCTCACACTCTCTAAGTGATATTCTGTACAAGGTTCTCACCACGCTCTATGGGAGAAGAATTCTTAACGATCTAGTCTTAGAGCCTTGAGAATCCACTGGCCTGCCTCCCGTGCTAAAGACGTACATCAATGCAACCCAAAGATTCCTATAATTTCAATGATGCCACCTAGCGGGAATACTGTTGCTTAATGATCTCAAATGAAAAGGAGTTCTTTATGAACATACCGAAAGTCGCCTTTGTATGAGGGGAGTTTACTGTGGGATAAACTACCTAAAAATGTACAAATGCTACCTAGAGGCGATCTTTTCAAAACAAATGTAAAACAACGATTTCTACATGAAGGAGTTATTATCTGAGGTTATTTGATACTGTGTTTTTATGCCGAATCTTAAGATCATGAACATGAGTGAAAACGATCATAAGATCGACCTAGTGCAATAGGATCGATAAATAGGGTGAACGATTTTTTTTTTTTTTTTTTCTCGCTTTACCTGTGAGTATGTGTGACCAATATAAGGAAGAACGCCAACTGCGGCGATCATATTATGTCGTAAAAAAAACAAAAGAATAAAAAATACATCAAGAGTTCCCCCCCATGGTTGGTCTTCTATCTAAACATATTATCAAGAGACGTCACGAGTTTGAGTCTGAGTCTATTTATGCCACGCATTTTGTTGGCTCCATAATTTCACGAGTCGAAGACGAGTCACATTACGGAGCCAACAAAATGCGTGGTATAAATAAGCTAAAACTCAAACGAGTGGCGTTTAGATTTTATCCTACCCCGTTTCCATATAATTTTAATATCAGAAAGTAGTGGCATAAGCAACACTTTATGTCACACCAGTGAAATAAACAAATTCTATGTTAAGCCTATGGCGTTTTTTATTAGGGGTAGGATAAGATATGATACCCGTTAATAGCAATATTCTCAGTGGGGTACCTAGGGTCAAGCCGCGTTTCCGAGACCATCGTTAAATCGAAAGATTTGGCCAGTATCGTGAAACTTTCAAAGGTGGGGATTTTATCCCAGCCCTGGAATAAATGTCTATAGGCTTAACATTGGGAACTCGTTCTCCATGCTCCTACAAGTATTGCAGTCCGTTCTCCATGGTCTATATCCTGAGGGTTGTCCATTCTTGTAGTGTGTACATGGGTGAGATAAATACAGAAAGCAACTCGTTTTGGTCAAAGAAGTCATTCCTAACTCGTTTGAATGCTATGTGATATTCACTCGTCTGTCGTCTCGTTCCTATCACACCGCATCAAACTCGTGGAGAACGACGACTTTGACAAAAACTTGTTGGTTTCTTCTGTAATACTCCATATATTGATACTAACCAGTTTCAGACCTTTATAAATGTCTGTCGATCTCATATAAGTCTATCATTTAATATGTGAAAAACTCCCAGATTATAGTTATATTCAATTATACAATTATACTAGTAACGTCCTCGCGTCACGCCATAACATTCTCTACCTCTCCTGGGATCGTATAGATATATACGTTGGCAGGATAATTGGCTTCTTGTTACTTGGATGTAGTCCCGACGGTCGTCACGACCCATTTGCATTAACCTATCCTGACAGGCATACTACATGGGTCGCCATGTGATATGGCTTCAAAGCCCCAATCTTCACCAGAACAGGGGCATATCTATTACAATACATGCTCTAGGCAAAACTTCTCTTGTCTTGTTGTCTGTTGGAGGATTTCATGTATGTCTATCTTAGCCTGGTACAAATGTCCATAGCCTTAACATTCGGAACTCCTACTCATACACACACACACTTCGTTTATCTTCGTCCCCTAGAATTACATACACACACACACACACACACACACACATATATATATATATATATATATATATATATATATATATATATATATATATATATATAAATGTATATGTATATATGTACATATGTACATATCAGCAGTCGCTAAGCCGATCGGACGTCTACACATTATATATGTATACATATATATAATTATATATATATATATCCAAGGATATATATTTATATGTATGTATATATATAAATATATATATATATATATATATATATATATATATATATATATATATATATTTATATCGATTAACACAGCTCTCTATGTTTATCTTCATGACTCTAAATCCACTGTCTCATCTCCGGTACATCTCGTAGCGGTGTCCGTACGGACATGTTGACATTCCCGCTGTACATTCAACCCCGTCCTACACAGCCACAAAACTACATACAGCCCCGTTCTGCACTGCCATGTGACTAAACTACCACGAGAGGTTGACGCGTAGTAACACACGAGCGCTAGGGAGTATATTGCGACGGCAATCTGGAGTGGCTCACAGAGCCACCTGTCCACATAACCATCGTTCGTTGCATTTATTATCCCTTTTTTTCGAATAGATTTAACCTAGTAATTGCCATATTAATGGGTATAACAATAGGGACTATTTCTTTGCTCTATGGCACAAAGGGACTATTTTCCCGTATACCATGGCTTTGAGGCCATATACCACAGATTTGAATCTGTATACCACAGTTAAGGTATTTGGCAGATTTTATATAATTAGTTATTGTTTACTGAGTCCCCGCACATTCTCAATGGGGCCTTTCAATACATGGATGATAAATGTATTCAATGGGTCGTGGTTTACTGAGTCCCCGTGCATTCTCAATGGGGCCATTGTATACGATGGATAATAAAGCCCTGTCCTGCATAGCTACATTCCCCCCGCGGAATGCTAACGCCGATAATGGCCGCCAACCACGATCATGGCAGTATGGCCGCCTGAATTAACAAATTGATTTTCCACCATCTACATCAATACGTTTTACAGATCAGTGCATCCCCCACTAGACGTTTGCCAATTTCACCGCCAAAAATCTCCATTTCTTGCCTCCCTCTTTTTGGATATTGTCCTTCTTGCTAGGCTAGCTCGTCGATGAAGGTGTCAATTGAGTACAAGCTGTGTTTCCTCTAATTGAACATTGGTCCAGCTGTGACAGAATGAGTTAAAACCGTCGCAAATGCCCTTCACGGAACAGTACAGTAGAACCCCGCGAAAGCGGACAGTCTCCATTCTGGGCCAAAGTGCCCGATTATACGGGGTGCCCTTTTACACGGGGTTGAAATAGATATCTTATAGAGGGATCTGTTCCGAGAAAAGGTGTCCGTGTTTCTTCTGTAGTTATTATCCACCTAATACAGAGTATTCATATTATGTTTATACGAGTGTGTATCATCCACCTTATAAAGAGTCTCCATACTAAACCTATAGGGAGTGTGTATTATCCACCTAATACTGAGTCTCCATACTAAACCTATAGGGAGTGTGTATTGTCCACCTAATAAAGAGTCTCCATACTAAACCTATAGGGAGTGTGTATTACCCATCTAATACTGAGTCTCCATACTAATCCTATAGGGAGTGTGTATTATCCACCTAATACTGAGTCTCCATACTAAACCTATAGGGAGTGTGTATTGTCCACCTAATAAAGAGTCTCCATACTAAACCTATAGGGAGTGTGTATTATCCACCTAATACAGAGTCTCCATACTAAACCTATAGAGAGTGTATATATTTTCCACCTAATACAGAGTCTCCATACTAAATTATGGAAAGCCATATTCTCCTAGGAGAATACGGAAAAGAAGTTCCTAGACTGCAAAGTAGTGCGTGAGAAAACTGGACACTATTTTGTCTTTTCCTCGATAACTGAAATTCGGAATATTGAATGATTAAAAACAACATAACCGTGATATCTTTATCTGCATGGTCACGCTCTTCTTTTATTCGGCACTATGCAATATCCTCCCATTCGCTCTGATATTACTATGAGTCATCTACTCTGAGAATAGATCGTAAGTGAACCATGAGACACTGCACGAGGCGTTAGCCGAGCGCAGTGAGTAGCCGACCTGACGATAATAAAGAAGAAACCAACTAGTTTTGGTCAAAGCTGTTGTTCTCCACGAGTTCGATGCAGAGTTATATGTACGAGGTGACAGCTGAGTGAATATCACATATCATTCAAATGAGTTGGAGAACGGATTCTTTGACCAAAACGAGTTGCTTTCTGTATTTATATCACCCCTGTACACACTAAAATAATGGATGACACACAGGATATAGGGGCATGGAGAACGAGTTTTCAATGTTTAGTCTACGGGACCCAAATACCAGGGGTGAGATAAACACTAACACTACTAACTCGACTTCAGTTTAGAATCTATCCTACCACGTCTCCAATAATTTATCTGCTACCCTCGATACTTTATCTGACACCATTGTATTTTCCAGGATAAATGAAGTCACTGAAAGTAGGGGAGAGAAACGCAATCCAGGGTTGGTTACAATCAATGCCCAGGACTACCACCTGAGGATTATCCATACCCATTGTCCGCCATTATAACACGAATAAGGACAATGCATGACATATTATGACAACACAAGAAAGGCAATCACATATCAAGACCGTCTTATATCACGTAATGTGACGTGGGTTGATTTCGTGTGAAATGGTAATGTGGGTGGGCGGATGGGGTGGCAACTTCTGTCATAAGAAAAGGACAATTTGCTGTTATATGAAAGGTTAAAGGAAGTGACCGTAACACGTTGCAGCTTTATGTATCATCAGGGGGCAGTGTATTGTTATATTAAAGGTTAAATGAAATGCCCATGGCTTTATAATGGAGTTTACTCAAATACAATGCGGATATGACCTTTCAAAGTCGTGTAGTTTGTATATTCATGTCCCACTGTTGTTTCCTCTTCTAGTGTATTAGTTTACAGTCATTCATAGCAATGTGTGTTATCCTACCCCTAATAAAACGTCATAGGCTTAACTTGACTGTATTCGGGCGGGTGTGCAGTAAAGTATCGAGGGTAACGGATAAATTATTGGAGCCGTGGTAGGATAGATACTTTGCTGAGACAACTTTTTCCCCTTGCAATTGTCAGCGACAATCACCCCTAACAAGGAACAGAATCTCATGAGATTTTGACTTTGAAAAGGTTTAAAATTTAGAGGGGCATTTTAGTGAGACAAATGTATTTCACACATTCTCACCCAATCTATGAGTCTCAGTGGTCCCAAATAACAACTTTTTACATGGGGAAGTGCCCTGAATCGGCGACTTCGTACCCTGTGTACCCTGTGAACCTGTGTAGGGGTGTAGGGGTGAGACTATGTACCTGTTAAGTCTTCCTGTGTGAATTGAATCCACCATATTACCCTGAGACTGTAGAACACCCAAATCTGTGAAACATTGTACCCAGCTAGAAATGGTAGCTGACTGGTGGAAAGGTGTGAAGTACACCAGTCTCAGATCCATTTCTCCTATTGTGTGAATCCTACTTTATGCGATTTTCCATGCGAATTTGGGTTCAAAGATGTTCCCAGACATTTGCATAGACATGCGAATGCCTTGCGACAATATTCAATAATTGAATATCATCGCTTGGGATTCGCACAGTCGCATGGATCGCAGACGCATTCGCTTGGTTGCCTTAGTGGATCTGGGACCTGTTTCACTAGTTTCGACACCATACAGACAGATCGGGTTGTCTGGTTTTGTGACAACACAAGTAGCTGCCATTGGGAAAAGATAGACCCCAAACATAGGAATTAGACAAATCTACACATCATGGACATGTTTCACTAGTTTTGTGACAAAAGTGAAAACAGACAGGAAAAGCAGCACTAACAGTGCAAGCAAGAACGCACAAAATGAAGTTTAATGTATAGTTCTTATGAAACCGGACACACTATCTAGACATGTCACGCCATCTAGACATGTCACGAAACTAGTGAAACAGGTCCCTGATGCTTTACATTGATTTACCTTTGTCAGCAACAAAGGAATGGTAATTTGTCTCAGGCGAGGCATCCTAATGGAGTCGGTCCTAGTCAGTAGATGTAGGACAGCCAGGCAAGTCTCAGCAAATGATTAGTGAACCCCCTCCTTGAGATATTCTTTTGTAGCCTACCAATATAAGGATGCTTGCTGATATCTTGATAGATACAAGAGCGAACAATGGAACATTTGAAAAATGGCCCCTGATTGGGTGGCCCACATGTGCAGAGGGGTTACTTAATTTGCCTGCGACAAATTCACCGACTCCTATACAATTTAGGAATGACTAATTCAACCCCGAATCGGTAGATGTGTATTGGGCTTTAGATTTGTTTTGGTACTCTCGTCACCTTTTTGCTCCTGCAAAACCTCCATCCCTCAGGTCCCCTCCATTCCCCCATGCCCCCTCCACCCCATGGTCCCTCCACCCCCACATGTCCCCTCAACCACTCCCATGGCCCCTCCATCCCAACGACCCCTCCACCCCCATATGTCCCCTCTACCCCCTATGGCCCCTCCACTCCCATGCCCCTCCACTCCCACATGGCCCCTCCACCCCATGGCCCCTCCACTCCCATGGTCCCTCCAGCCCCAAGACCCTTCCACCCCCACATGTCCCCTCAACCACTCCCATGGCCCCTCCATCCCCACGACCCTTCCACCCCCACATGTCCCCTCAACCCCCTATGGCCCCTCCACTCCCATGCCCCTCCACTCCCACATGGCCCCTCCACCCCATAGCCCCTCCACCCCCACATGTCCCCTCAACCCCCCATGTCCCCTCCACTCCCATGGCCTCTCCATCCCTCAGGTCCCCTCCATTCCCCTATGCCCCCTCCAGCCCATGGTCCCTCCACCCCCACATGTCCCCTCAACCCCCTATGTCCCCTCCATCCCCTATGGCCCCCCACTCCCATGCCCCCTCCATCCCCATGGCCCCTCCACCCCCCATGGCCCCTCCACTCCCATGGCCTCTCCGCCCCCTCATTTACCTTCTTACCCCTCCACCCCATGTCCCCTCAACCCCCCATGGCCCCTCCATCCCCACATGGCCCCTCCACCCCCCATGGCCCCTCCATCCCCACATGGCCCCTCCATCCCCACATGGCCCCTCCATCCCCCCATGGCCCCTCCATCCCCACATGGCCCCTCCACCCCCACATGGCCCCTCCATCCCCACATGGCCCCTCCATCCACCCTATGTCCCCTCCACTCCCATGTCCCCTCAACCTCCATGCCCCCCCCCCCCCCACGCCCACATGGCCCCTCCGCCCCCTCATTTACCCTATATCTCCCGCTGGTTCTTTCAGGATGCTCTTTCCTCCAAAGAAGTCACATCGGAACTCAGCGAGTGGCCATTAGCGAGTCTGTAGAAGGGAAAGTTGGTCGTCTCCGTTTACACCGCGGACATTGGTAGTTAGGTCGCAGTGTGTGGGCCTGACTCGCCACCACCCACCCGGGGAAGCATGGGATGGGAAATACTCCTACACCGCACCACAGTATATCTTTCCAATGCGCATCTACCAACTCAGGGTCAAACGATTAGTTCCCAAATCGTATAGTTGTCTGTGAACTTGTCGCAGGCAAATTACATAACCCAAATGCCGGTTATTTACAATGATCTGTTGTCGCCGACTGGATTTATCAACATGTTGATGAACGTTTGGCGAGTGATTGAGGAACAGTGACCGATAACTTATCAGTGATAATAGAACATCTTAAGAGGGTAGGTTTACTAATCGTAGGCTGACCCTTGCCACATCTACAGAATGGGGCCAACTCCATTAGGATGCCTCGCCGGAGACAAACTAAAGTTCCTTTGTTGCTGACAAAGGTACATCAATTTTCCAAATTCGGAAGATTAGCATTTGGGCTTGAAGGGCTGATTCCACCAGAACCAGTCTGGCAAGGTCGGGCTGTGTCTTTTAGCATCTTGCTGCATCCTAATGAATGTGATACTTCTTGTAAGATCTGGTCACGCACTTACCGCTGTGTGTAGCCCCTTTTATTGCTCAAAGGGAGCTATTCCACTGCAGCGATTCAACCAGATTTTCTCACAGATTCATCCCGACCTAGCGAATCAACAAATCAGCCATGATCGGCACATATTGCATGTCCGAATGGAATCACCCCTTTACCCATGGGTTATGAAGTATCCATTGAAAACCTATGGGGCCAAAAGAAAACCACTACCCATTGTTTATTAGTTGTTGAAAATCACACCCATGGTTTACAGCCATTTTCAAATTGCTAGTAATAAAAATAATCATCAATGTATTTTGGACTGTTAGCTTTGTAAACAACTCGAGGTTAACGACGTAATAACTTCGCTATTGCTCGTGTATTATTAAGCGTCAACCTCTCGTGGTTTACGGCTACCCGTCCAGAAAATGATCGATTATTGTCTAGATAAAAAATGACTCATTCTCCAAGCAGTATAGACAATCTGGTTGGAGAGTGTAAAACAACTACAGCTACTGGTTCAAGTTGGCCACGGATATAGCCCCGCCAGGGCTAACGGAGTGTAGTTATATGGTGCCCAGAGTAATGTGTTTTACGCTAGCCATCCACATGCCGTTAGGACATTAAAAAAACAAACATGTTTCTCATCAGTGCGCGCATCAGAAAAAAACGATTTTAGAAGTTGTTTTTTTGTGTTTTTGTTTTTAAAAAGGTGAACCTTGATAGAAATTATGAAAGGTATGTGTATTTAGTATCAAAGTAAAGCTCCTGATGTCAAGGATGCATTAAATGTATAGCCAAAAAAAATCTGGAAACCCTTTGTAAGCAGACACCCCGCGCAAGCGGCCACTTTGGCGCGGATCAGAGAGTGTCCGCTTATGCGGGGTTTTACTGTATGTCTGAAGCCCATTCTATGGCAAGCCATCTTTAATATAGCAAATAGAACAAAAAGAAGAAGAAAAAAAAGCGCCCTCGTCATATTTTTCATGGCTTGGTGATGAGAAACAAGTTTTTTTTTTTTAGTGGCCTTAGAGATTCGGCTTCCGTACTACAGTCCGGCACAGCTCAGGGTTATAGTCTACACATATAAAATGGCATTATGCTGTTATGCAAGGAGGATAAACATTGCGCAAGTAAATCATATCGATTACGGGTTTCTGTCCAGTTCGATAAATCGTTCTTCGTTCTACAATTCTTAGAACCCAAAGTGACTGCTTGAGTTCCAATACTATAAATTGTGGTGATACATGTATGGGGTGTTGGTATAAGACACGGTCAGTGGTCATTGAAGCATGTAACTGTCATAAATCAATGAAGTGTACAAAGATAACAATATGGTTATGCCAATTGGTACTTAAATAAGATTGCTTCAGGTTCTTCTTTGCACGGTTTACTGCCATTTCAGTGTGCCCACTTTGGTTAATGAGTGCCTCAACACATTATGAAGCAAGGCATCCTCCGTCTATGGCCAAAGTGGTCTTTTTTTACAGGGATCTCGCCTTAAAAGCATATCCGACAATTTGCATCTAACTTGGAAATCGGGGGATAGCATGCTAGTTTCTTTTTAAAATTCAGATATCAATATTATGGCAATTCATAAAAGAAGGAAGAGAAATTCCAAAAGTTATATTTCACATAGTAAAACCGATGTAATTTTCCTCAAACTTTCACAAAACATAGTAAATATATATTACATGTATATACGAAACATTTATTATATATCTAAATATATAGTACATGCATCTAAAACGCATTTAAGTTCACCGTCCTTGTCTTTGAAAGAAGTGAAGAAAACCTTATTTTTCAGTACATTTCATCTGCATATCAAGTATATGTAAATTAGCCTTTCCTACCTATTAACATAGGATAAATTGGACAAAACTTAATTTCTCATTTAGAACTAGATTGAATAACAAAGAACTAGTTTTGAGTGATAATTGACAAAGTTTCCGATGATTTTCTATTGAAGCACACAATTAAAAGACTATAAAAGGTTTCTTGAGGTAACATTTCTCTTGATGCAATAAACACTGCTATATAAATATACCCAAAAAAATCACCAGGTGGCACCTATATATGCCCTTAACAGGCTGCCCCACTACCCTGGTTCTACCCCACTTAGAAATCTTCCCAGGGTAAAATACCTGATCACAGGAACAACATTCTCTTCTATGTCAAGCCAACCCTGGATGCACCAGAAGCCTAATCTTCTTTAGCCCGATCCTGAAGGGTCATGGCGACCGTCTTCTTTCTGTCGATGGATCTCCAGTATCACACGTGCTAATCATCAGTGTTGTTGTTGGTTCTCATCATACACAATCTCCTCCCACTCTGCGCCACCAGGTGTCCTTCCCATCGGCCGCCCATCATGCCCGCACACTCAATTTCCGGTCAGTCAACTGATCCGCCGATCGCCTAATGCCACCGGAAGTGGGGTATTGTTGTCGCCTGCAGACGCCACCTGGTGAGGGGTGGAGGTATTAGGGGAAGGTGTTCCGCTGGTTTCCGTCGACCGACACAGACGCTGGTATGGAACCGGAGCTGGTTGTCGGCGTGAGGCACGGAATGTGATATAGGAAACTTTAAGAGGATGGGAGTTGGTGAATAAAAGTTGAAAATGTCTGGAGTGGTTACAAAATATCAAGATGGTGACATGTGATCAAGTTTTTGGTCGTCTAGTGTGAAATCCAGGTTTGAAGATCTACATACGTTACGTTTTTAGTCATCTAATGTAAACACTGGGTTCGGGCACAATCTGATGACTATTGACCAGATGATCTACAGTTGTCATGTTTTTAGACGTATCGAGTAAACGCCGGGTTAGGGCATCACCTGACGACTATTGTCTAGATGATCTACAGTCATGTTTTTCGTCGTCTGGTGTAAACACCAGGTTAGGGCACCACCTGATGACTATTGTGTAGATGATCTACAGTCGTCACGTCTTTAGTCGTCTAGTGTAAACACCAGGTTAGGGCACCACCTGATGACTATTGGCTTGACATTCTACAGTCGTCACGTTTTTAGTCGTCTAGTGTAAACGCCAGGTTAGGGCAACACCTGACGACTATTGGCTAGACGACCTCCAGTCGTCGTGTTTTCAGTTATCTAGTGTAAAAACTGGGTTAGGGCACCACCTGACGACTATTGGCTTGATGATCTACAGTCGTCACGTTTTTAGTCGTCTAGTGTAAACTCCGGGTAAGAGCATCACCTGATGACTATAGGTTAGAAGATTTACAGTCGTCAGGTCTTTAGTTGTCTCGTGTAAACGCCGGCTTAGGGCACCACCTGACGACTATTGGCCAGACGATCTACAGTCGTCACATTTTTAGTCATCTATTGTAAACACTGGGTTAGGGCACCACCTGACGACTATTGGCCAGACGATCTACAGTCGTCACATTTTTAGTCATCTATTGTAAACACTGGGTTAGGGCACCACCTGACGACTATTGGCTAGACGATCTACAGTTGTCACATTTTTAGTTGTCTAGTGTAATCGTGGGTTAGAGCACCACCTGACGACTATTGGCTAGACGATCTACAGTGGTCACATTCTTAGTCATCTAATGTAAACACTGGGTTAGGGCACAACCTGATGACTATAGGTTGGATGATCTACAGTCGTTATTTTGTCAGTTGTCTACTGTAAACGACGAGTTAGGGCACCACCTGACGACTATTGGCTTGCCAATCTACAGTCGTCATGTTTTTAGTCCTATAGTGTAAACGCCGGGTTAGGGCACCACCTGACAACTATTAGCCTGATGATCTACAGTCGCCACATTTTTAGTTGTCTTCCGTAAACGTCGAGTTAGTGCACCACCCGATGACTATTGACTAGATGATCTCCAGTTGTCAAGATTTTAGTCTTCTAGTGTAAATTCCCAGTTAGGGCACCACCTGACGACTATTTGCTAGACGATCTACAGTCATCACATTTTAGTTGTCTAGTGTAAACTCCAGGTTAAAGCATCACCTGACGACTATAGGCTAGACTATTTACAGTCATCATGTTTTTAGTCATCTAGTCTAAACACTGAGTTAAGGCACAACCTGATGACTATAGGTTGGAGGATCTACAGTCGTTGTGTTGTCAGTTGTCTAGTGTAAACGACGAGTTAGGGCACCACCTGACGACTATTGGCTTGACAATCTACAGTCGTCACGTTTTTAGTCGTCTAGTGTAAACGCCGGGTTAGGGCACTACCTAAAGACTATTGGCTAGATGATCTACAGTCGTTACATTTTTAGTCGTCTAGTGTAAACGCCCAGTTAGGGCACCACCTGATGACTATTGGCTAGACGATCTACAGTTGTCACGTCTATAGTTGTCTAGTGTAAACGCCGGGTTAGGGCACTTCCTGAAGACTATTGGCCAGACGATCACAGTCGTCACATTTTTAGTCGTCTAGAGTAAACGCTGGGTTAGGGCAACACCTGATGACTATTGTCTACATGATCTACAGTCATCACGTTTTTAGGCGTCTAGAGTAAACGCCGGGTTAAGGCACCACCTGACGACTATTGTCTAGATGATCTACAGTCATGTTTTTCGTCGTCTGGTGTAAATACCGGGTTAGGGCACGTTTTTAGTCGTCTAGTGTAAACACCAGGTTAGGGCACCACCTGATGACTATTGGCTAGACGATCTACAGTCGTCACGTTTTTAGTCCTATAGTGTAAACGCCGGGTTACCTGATGACTATTGGCTAGATGATCTACAGTCATCGTGTTTTTAGTTGTCTAGTGTAAACGCCGTGTTAGGGCACCACCTGACGACTATTGGCTTGACGTTTATTGTCGTCTCGTGTAAACGCGGTTAGGTGAATACTACAGTGGAGAGGTTGTGAACAACTCACTGCAGCTGACTGCCGCTCTAAACGCGGCTGGGCCTCATATGCTCAGCTGCTGCAAGCGCCGACATGAAAGCGGAGTGAGGGACACACAGGTTTCTGTGAAATTAACCACTCTAATCAGCAAAGCTGCTGGTCTACAGTCATATAAAACAAGGTCTGCAGTCACTGTCAGCATCAGCCCCTCATCTCCAGAACGTAACTGTTCCCTGACTAAGATCTCGAGGTATTCAACATATAGTAAAGTGGGATTCATACCATGGGATTATGTACCTCACAGGGTGTTCGTGTGAGACACATCCTGTTGAGATTCATGTACCTCGCAGGGTGTTTGTCTGAGACAAATCCTGCTGAGATTAATGTACCTAACAGGGTATTCGTGTGAGACAAATCCTGTTGAGATTCATGTACCTCACAGGGTGTTCGTGTGAGGCACATCCTGCTGGAATTCATGTACCTAACAGGGTGTTTGTCTGAGACAAATCCTGCTGAGATTAATGTACCTAACAGGGTATTCGTGTGAGACAAATCCTGTTGAGATTCATGTACCTCACAGGGTGTTCGTGTGAGGCACATCCTGTTGAGATTCATGTACCTCACAGGGTGTTTGTCTGAGAAAAATCCTGTTGAGATTCATGTACCTCACAGGGTGTTCGCCTGAGGCAGATCCTGCTGAGATTCATGTACCTCACAGGGTGTTCGTGTGAGATAAATCCTGCTGGAATTCATGTACCTCACAGGGTGTTCGTGTGAGACAAATCCTGCTGAGATTCACGTACCTCACAGGGTGTTCATGTGAGACAAATCCTGCTGAGATTCATGTACCTCACAGGATGTTCGTCTGAGACACATCCTGCTGAGATTTATGTACCTCACAGGGTGTTTGCCCGAGACAAATCCTGCTGAGATTTATGTACCTCACAGGATGTTCGTCTGAGACAAATCCTGCTGGAATTCATGTACCTAACAGGGTGTTCGTGTGAGACAAATCCCGCTGAGATTCATGTGCCTCACAGGGTGTTTGTCTGAGACAAATCCTGCTCAGATTCATGTACCTCACAGGGTATTCGTCTGAGACAAATCCTGCTGGAATTTATGTACCTAACAGGGTATTCGTCTGAGACATCCTGCTGAGATTCACATACCTCACAAGTCGTTTGTCTGAGACAAATCCTGCTGAGACTCTGTACTCGAACACAATCTCTTCGTCCTAGTTGTAGGGTTCCTTTTCCCTAAGAGCTCTTTTACCCTGCAATTGTTGGCGACATTTACCCCTAAAAGGAACAGAATCTCATGAGCTTTTGAACCCTGTGAGGTACAAGAATCCCCCCGTGTGAATTCCACTTTAGAAAACTGACTTGCATTTGATCTGTGAGTTGTAACGAACTCACAGATTGGCAAATACTTGCCCCGACGCCGTTTGTGGAAGAGGCAGATTTACTAACAACTCAGTGAGTATCAAGTCATAGATAAAATATCTGGTTTGTTACATCATTATCATACACACCTTGACATGTTTGCAATTGATAATAATGTACCTGTAATCACCATTCGAGGTACACTTTGGGCAAGCCGACCTGCGAGAATGTACGGAACACTGTACGGTAATGAATTTTACTTCATAGGGAGCAGAGGTACAATATGCACCGATGTACAATAGAAAATAAATCTCATCTATATTTATCTTATAGTACTGATTTACATATATAGGTCCGATGTTTCTTATTTCATCTTAACCTAGACAAGTTTACCTGTTCATCGCCCATCGAGTATGAGTTACCATACTCGCAGCCTGTAGGGAATGGGTTCCTAAGGTCAAGGACATTCATACCAGGCTCAGATACACTGGTCACCTGCGCTTCTTGGTGTACAGTGACCACCAAGGCCCTCTCATTACCTTCATCAACACTAATGGAGGAGTAATTAGAGCTCAGAGACTTGCCCTTGGTTAAATGGCTGAAGGACAACTCTCACCTTTCAGCTTGTTATTGCTACCATGTTGTGAACTCTCTGTGCCATTTGTTGGTTGGTTTGATTTAACGTCCAGTTAACCATTGCAGGTTCTTACCAGACTTTCTCAAGGTTCTTTTACACCAAAAGGGTGGTGATCGAATCTATGAAATTAATTTAGTTAGACTCCTACACATTTACCGAGGTGAGAGTTCTATTACTTCCCACACCACATAGACATGGCATGAGAAGGATTGGCCTTTAATATAGCAGTAAATCTACCAATGCTGGGGGTGAAGGAGAAAAGTGGTGGCAGTGGGACCTGAATAAACAAATTTGACAACCTTGGTCCAGTGCTTTTTACCACCGAGCTAACTCCCCACCCCGGTCACTTTTGTTATGCATGCACCACGAGGAGGCGAGGCGACCAAGAGGGTGAACAGATTGGTAATTGCTGTCCACCCTAGCAGGCATTATCTGCCATGGAGAGGCACACCTGTTAGTGGATTATCAGAGTACCTATATACGTTTCCTAAAGGCTAGAGTGGTCACATATGGACTTCCAGCGTACTGCAAAAAAACTCTCTCCCTTCACTAGCTGCAAGCTATTCACTGTGATACTTTAAAAGGAGCAGGGTGCCAGTGTCTTAGGGTCTTAGAAGCATGCCCATCTGACCATGACCAATCACTGAAGACGGATAGATCTACTGGCATTTTGACGATAGGTCTCTTTAACAGCTGTTGTCATGGTAATCCGACCATTTCTCAGAGCGACAACAAGTGGAAATGTTAACTAGAAGTGTTAATCTACAAAATAAACCAATAAAACAAATGTTTGCAGGGGGGGGGGGGGGGCGCAGCCAACTTCTTAAATAAGCCCCTTTTCCAGAGTGGCCAAGGGACTACCAATGTTCTTCCATATCAGAACTGTGTTATTACACTGATTATAACCTTGCCATATGCAAAAACGGGAACGTTTTTTTTTTAGTTTTTTGTTAAGAACTTTATTTATACTGAGAAATACATATTGATAGATGTAACAATATGAATCCTCATGTGGCCACTGGAACCTACTAAAAACATGCATCAGCTCCTAGTAGATGCTCTAAGATGAATAAAAACTGAAAAAAACCTGATAAAAACTGACGCACGGTGTCAAGAAGGTGGCGTGAGTTCCTGGCGTGGCTGATAGAGGTCGCTCCGGGTGGCGTCGCTGGTACAGGTGTGTTCACCATAGAACACCATTAACCAGCGACTTCCGCTTTGTACTCCCCCTGGTGGCGACACTACAGGCACTGCGCACTGCCGCCTAGCGGACGGCGGGCACTTAGACTGTCTGCGGTGACACCTGCAGGCGACAGCTGGAACTACGCCCTTCATCTGTCCTTGACAAGGTCATTGTGACCCTCGCGTGTGGGAATCTTCATGTTCTAGTCCCAGCCTGAACAAAGAGATATCTCTTACCTGGTATTTTTGTCCCTAGGCTTAACATTGGGAGCTCGTTCTCCATGCCCCTACAAGTATTACAGTACGTTCTCCATGGGCCATCATGACATGCATCCAATGTTTATGTCATACCTGGTATTTTTGTCCCAAAGGCTTAATATTGGAAACGAGTACTGCAGTCCATTCTCCATGGTCTATATTCTGTGTGTCGTCCATTCTTTTAGTGTGTAGAGAGGTGAGATAAATACAGAAAGCAACTTGTTTTGGTCAAAGTCACTGTTCTCCAACTCATTTGAATGCTATGTGATATTCACCCAGCTGTCGCCTCGTTCATATCACTCCACATCAAACTCATGGAGAACAACGACTTTGACCAAAATTCCACGGTGCGTTCCTAATGTTTCCTGTCATCACACTGTTGTGCTCAAAGGTAGTTATGTCTGTAAATGTGATACCAAATAGACCACTAGTTATTGATTTGCGTGATTGCAGTCTTCAGTGATTGCACGTTTAATCATCAATGATGAACGTTCTATTTGCTCCTAATTAACCTGTTTGTGGTGACTGACAAATATAATGAGGGTCAAAGGTTCACAAGTGAGACCAGGGATCTGTTTTACTAGTTTCGTGACGAAAGTGTTAGACAGACATGAGAAGCGGCACCAACAGTGCAAGCAAGAACGGACAAAAGTAAGTCACGTTTCATAACGCTTGTCACATCTAATGTCGCATGTTGTGTCACAGTACCATTCATAACAAGCGAAACTGATGCCTACTTGTGTTGTCACAAAACTAGTAAACCCCAATCTGTATGTATGGTGTCACAGACACCATCTAGACATGTCACAAAAACTACTGAAACTGGGACCTGTTCACATCATGGGACCTGTTTCACTAGTTTCATGACAAAAGTGTTAGACAGACATAAAAAGCAGCACTAACAGTGCTAGCAAGAACGGACAAAAGGAAGTTACTTTACATAACTAAGAGTATTGGTCAATCCACGTAAATGGTAAAAGTTTACCTCAATTCCATATAAAAAACCTATAGACATAATGTAACAATATCATAAACCTTAAGATTGTGTGTGGATCCTGTTGTGTGTAGATTTGTCTAATTCTTATAATGTGTAGATTTGTCTGATTCTTAAGTTTGGGGTCTGTCTTTTCCTAAGGGCAGCTACTTGTGTTGTCACGAAATTAGACAACACCAATCCGTCTGTATGGTGTCACAGACATGTCACGAAACTAGTGAAACAGGTCCCAGTTTCACTAGTTTCATGACATGTCTAGATGCCGTCTTTGAAACCATACAGACAGATTGGGGTTCACTAGTTTTGTGACAACACAAGTAGCTGCCCTTAGGAAAAGACAGACCCGAAACACAAGAATTAGACAAATCTACACATCATGGACCTGTTTCACTAGTTTCGTGACAAAAGTGTTAGACAGACATGAAAAGCAGCACCAACAGTGCAAGCAAGAACGGACAAAACAAAGACTAATGTCTAGTTCTTATGAAACCGAACACACCATCTAGACGCCATCTAGACATGTCACGAAACTAGTGAAACAGGTCCCTGAACCAACAGTTGGGTGGTGATTCATGTCTAGTCTGTGTCTCAGGACGTGGTTTCTCTGAATGCATACCTGAGGCATCCACATATCGCAGTCGACCCACCTGATGATTGATAGGATGATGGCTGTGCCTGAAGAGGGACGGGTGAATCCCAACAGGGTCTTTAGATAGATAGACCGCCTCGAGGTGTAGACAAGTGCATCCGTGGTTATAACCAGGGGATTCCCCGGATCAGGACTCGTCTAGACAATAGCAATACTAGTATAGAGACTGCCAGGAAATCCAGAAGAGGTGTTCTAGAAATAGCAGTAAGTCTACCACTGTTGGGGTTGAAGGACAAAGGTTACTGTACACCACACCACACAGACATGGTATGAGAAGGACTGGCCTTTGATATAGCAGTAAGTCTAACACTGCTGGGGATGAAAGAGAAAGGTGGCTGTACACCACACCAAACAGACATGGTATGAGAAGGATTGGTCTTTGATATAGCAGTAAGTCTACCACTGCTGGGGGTGAAGGAGAAAGGTGGCTGTACACCACACCACATAGACATGGTATGAGAAGGACTGGCCTTTGATATAGCAGTAAGTCTACCACTGCTGGGTTTGAAGGAGATAGGTGGCTGTACCCCACACCCCACAGACACGGTATGAGAAGGATTGGCCTATGATATAGCAGTAGGTCTACAACTGCTGAGGGTGAACAATAAAACCCATGTCATTTTCCTGGAACTCGAATATGATGATCTCTAAGTATTGTAGTACACTTATCTAACTTACAAATTGAGGGGTCATGGTGATCGTTTTTGATTAAGAGATCAATATAATGATAATTTTATGATTTAATTTTGAAAAATTAAGAAACCATATTTTCCAGTACATTTCCTACCTACGTTAATCAAGCAAACGTCAGTTGGCTTATTTTACCTCTAAGCATTGGACAAAGTAGACAAAAAATTTAGATTTATTCAATTGGCATTGGAATGGATCCCAAGAAACCAGTTTTAACTGATAATTAACAATATTTAAAAATCATCAGCTGGCACCACCGTGAATTGTCGGACTAAATAAGAAACCAAGACGTTTTGGTCAAAGTCGTCGTTCTCCACGAGTTTGATGCGGTGTGATATGAACGAGGCGAGAGTTGAGTGAATATCACATAGTGCTCAAACGAGTTGGAGAACAACGACTTTGACCCAAACGAGTTGCTTTCTGTATTTATCTCACCCCTGTGCACATTAAAAGAATGGGCAACACACAGGATATATACCATAGAGAACGGACTGCAATACTCATAGGGGAATGGAGAACGAATTCCAAATGTTAAGCCTATGGGGCAAAAATGCCAGGGGTGAGATAAATGCCTTTATTTCACCCCTGGTACAAGCTTAGCCATAGAAATACCATTAGAAAAAAATACTCAACAATCACCCCAATAAAGTAACTATACTACGCCACAGCCGTGGCGTAGTGTATGTGAGATGACGTCATATGGATTTGCTAAGTATATTTTAACGATTTTGATGTGATGCTATTTAATGACAGAGAAAGGGGTGAGATAAATCCAGAACCACACTCGAATCGTAAAATACACAATACTCCACTCGTTTGGATTCTCGATGTAGTTCTATATAATTACGTATTAGGAAATCAGTTGGTAGGTCCTATATGATCGTCACCTGTTGCTTGGGTACTGATAGAATTAGGGTTATCTGTCTTTTTACTAATCACCAGATTAGGCCTGAATGGTTGATGCTTATTGTAACTGACACATGGGTGAATCTGGGGCAGGTCAGGTGATCAGTCAGTCAGTCTCAGTGTCAGTGATGTAGGTCAGACTGCCAGCACGATGACAAGGATTGATAATGAAGATGGAGGTAGCAGTGTCCTGATTGCCTGCCTGAAGTGATTACCAGAAATCTTCTGAATAATTACATAACCACAGCACCAACAAGGGGCCTGTTTAATAATCTAGGATAGTAAATAAAGACCCTCTTCTATCACCCCTCTCATAACATCTCACACTCTCTAAGTGGTATTCTGTATAAGATTCTTACTATGCTCTATGTGAGAGGGATTCTTAACGAACTTGGCTTAGAGCCTTGAGAATCCACTGGCCTGCCTCCCGTGCTAAACACACGTGTACATCAATGCAACCCGAAGATTCCTTTAATCTCAATGAGGCCACCTAGCGGGAATACTGTGTACTTGGAGCCCTAGTGGCTTTATTTGGACTGGAATACAGAATGCTACTTAGAGAGTCTGAGATCTTATGAGAGGGGTGCTTCTAAACCTTGCACAAGGATTATCGTTAAATGATTTTAAAGTGTGTTTACTGTGACAGTCTTGGCGTCCATAAAGTCGCATAAGTGTTAAACAAAGTTGACCAACATCTTCCCTGGGTCTCTATGGCATACAGAAAAAGGTTTCTATGTACGATCCTAGATTATTCAATGTGCCCCAGGCGTCAAGTAAGTTCTATACGCTGTCTACGGGGCACATATTCATATAGAAACATTACTAAATACGACCTATATATATGCTTACGCGTGTAATGTTTAAAGAGTGATGATGATAAGAAAACCTAGTGACTGAGCCTTAGGGATTAATACAAAATACCAAATGGGGGCTCAGTAACCATGTTTTCTCTTAATATAAAGCATAGTGATTTCTTGGAGTGCTTGCTGGGATGATTTCTTTTAATCATTTTATTCATCCTGGATTGGATAAGGCATCATTTTGTCTGTTTACAATCTTGACCTGGCAAGTATGTTTGTACACAGCCCTATAGCAGGCTACCTAACTATCTTAGTAATTAGGTATAGATGATATACATAGTGAAAATACAGTCAGTACAGGTAGGGTAGGTTTTGTAGACGACGAACAGATGGTAAGTATGTTTACAAAAAGTTAATATTCGTGGTGGACAAAACAAAATAAACGGTAACTGGTTTGACGTGCATATAATTCTACCTGGATTTGTATTACTTGTAAGTATGGTATCATATAGCAGAGGTGATGGTGTATATGCAGGATTTATAAGTCAACTTCAAATGCTTTAGATGCTCCGTGCCAGGATTACAATATGACGCCTGTTCGGATCCTCCCCTGTTCACAGATTATTCAACAGCATATACATGTTAGTTCTTTACACTCTATACGCAGGCGCCCAATATGCACGTATTCATATAGAAACATGACTAAATACGGACTATACGTGTGGTTACGCGATGTGTAAAGAGTAATGATAACAAGAAAACGTAGTGACTGAGCCATAGGAATGTCGTTCTCGGCCTTTTGTAACACAGATACGCCTCAGGCGTCAGGACGTATTTTACATAATACAGAATACCAAACGTACATCCGTACGGGCTCAGTAACCACGTTTTATCTTAATACATAGCACAGTGAGTTTTTAGAGTGTTTGCGGGGACGATTTGTCAACTTCAGAATCTTATATAGACCCTCCAGAGGTTACTAAACTCCCTAATATCGCCCCGGGTTAGTACAGGATCCGCTTCCGACTGGCTGGCCGCACCTTGGCCGCCTGTCTTCCGATGAACAACCATTTTCTGATTTCTAACTGGAAAAACCAAATATAATTTGAAATGTGTAAGTAGAAATAACTGAAATTTCTGCCATCGGATTTCCAATTTGAAGATTTATAAAAAAAACCCCGTTAAACTGCAATTATTATGGAAAATGGGTCAAGGGTCTATCGCTATAGAACAAGGGAAACTAGTTAACACCGGAACCTGTAAACAGACTGAATTATGGGATACACCACAAGGGTCTATTGCCTAGAAGCCCCGTTCCAGGATTACAATATGAAGCCTGTTTGGATCCTCTGTGTTCACAGTAGCTTTGCTTCCTCCCCCGTCTAGCCAACATCTCGTACGCACGAGAAACAAAAACGGGAACTCTCCCAGCGGAACCTCCCATCCGCGCACAACACACAGACAGAGAATGTGCCGGGAGAGCGCGGCTTGCGGATTACATGCCGACTAATGGACATTAGTACTGTCATCTGCCTGTAGGGGGCATGGCGGTGGCGACGCGGGGGTTCGTCCCTGGGGGGGGCGAGCGTCTTCCACTTGACGGCCCATCTCCTGATGGCTAACGGCGGCCGGTGTGACGCGAAAAACGGTTACCCGGCGAAAAGTGGTTATTATCGCGCATTCGTCTGGACACTTTCTTCCGTTCAGATATCACGGACTATTGGACGTACTACTATTCTGATGTGATTTTAATGTAAACAAATGAAAAGAATGGTATTTAGACATGAGAATTACATGTCGTGATATGACGTAATAGGCTTAATTTCAGCAAATTGTTCACTCTCCAATAGTGAACTTCATCACTGCGCATGCTCGTAGGCGATAATTACCACTTTTCGCAGGGTAAAGGGGGGCGTCCACCAACCACGACAAGGCTACGACAATGTTTTCCTGACAAGGTCCATGCCAGGCCTACGATTGGAAGGCCTGTCGTAGCCTTGTTGTGGTTGGTGGACCCCAGTTCCCGACAAGAGTCTACGACAAGGCCACGACAGGCTGCGACATGAAGCTTGTCGGGGGCCTGTCGGGGGCCATGTTCGATTTTGGAGCCTTGTCTTGGAGTGTCATGGCGTGTCGGGAGGTCGTGTCGGGAAGTTGTCGCAGAGGTCTACGATAGAATATTTAGGTGTAGCATGCAACCTGCGACACGCCCTGACAACGCTGTCGCAGAGCTCTCCTTCTCACAACAAGGCTACGACAAGGCGCTGATAGGAACTTTCTTGTCGGAGCTTGTTGTAACCTTGTCATGGTTGGTGGACGCCCGCCTTAAAGCCGGATGCCCATCTACAGATTTAGAGTTGAACGATTAGTTCCCAAATCATATAGGAGTCGGTCACCTTGTCGCAGGCAAATTATGTAACCCCTCGATCGATCCGCAGATCGATAAAATTGGTGTATGGTCCACTAATCGCTAGGGGAGGGCAAAAACCAAAGAAACCAAGTGTTCACTAATCTCTGGGTAGCCTTGCCTAGCTGTCCTACATCTACCGACTCCGCTAGGATGGCTCGGCTGAGACAAACTACCCTCCGTTTGTCGCCGACAAACGTACATAAATGTTCCAAAATCGGTAGATGGGCATTGGGCTTAATCAGTGGCTCACCCTTGCCTAGCTGTCCTACATCTACCGACTACGGCCGACTCCGTTAAGTTGCCTTTCCTGAAACAATTACCATCCCTTTTTTGCCAACAAAGGTACATGAATATTCCGAAATCGGTAGATGGGCATTGGGCTTTACCGTCGTGTTAGTCTGGACGTAGGCGCTGTAGTAGTCACAGTCTGTGGTTACTATAGGCCGCGCAACCATATTGGGGACTGAAAACTAGTTATTTTTGTCTTGAAATACAAAAATTCTCATAACTTAGGCCGTAAAGAAGATATATATTTGCAAAAGGTAACATACTGAACCAGAGACTATGGGCTTTATTGTCATATATATTTTGAGTTTATTGGGATAACTTATCTGTTTTGATTTTTGATGTATTTTCTCAGAAATCATGTTAAAAGTTAGGCAAAATGTTTGACTTCTAGAATATGAGTGAAGATTCCATAGAATTCCAAATGGAACCAATATCAAAACCCAGTTTAATCAAGCAGAGATTTCCTTCACCATCACTTTGATACCTTAACTTTTGTTGTACTCATAGCAGAAGTCAAGATGGACTCTTTTGTTATCAAAATAGGAAAGTGACAAAAAGCCCATTTTTGTGATATCTGCCATATGTCAAAGCACTGTCATGGTAGGCAGAAAATAGAGAAAAAAGGCTTGGTTGGAAATGATGCAATACTTTTATATTGTAATTTCAGAGAATGTATTTTCCTTTAGATATTATATATAAACAAGTGCTTACTTAAACTAATCAGATGTGCAGTTCAAGTCAATCCATAAGATTTCTGAGGGAAACACTATTTGAATCCCGATCTCACCTTAGTCCCTAATATGCCTTCCTGACCTATAGATCCCCGTGTTGGAGCACCGCCGCCTGTGACCGATTTAATTACTCCACTTACTACTTTCATTTCGTTCGGCATAAGAAAAGACGGGCATTGGGCTTAACCGTTTTTCGCATCACACCGGGAACCGTTGCCTGAAGCCCCGGGGGCCTTCCTTCTACCTGCGGACCCGGAAACGTCGATCGCTGGGCACGGCTATGCCTCCCTCCCTGTCAGCAGCGATTGCTGTAAAACTTAGCACCAAGGCAGTCTTTTATTTCATTCACAGACTGGGGAAGTGGTGTTAACGAGTTCTTTACCACAGACAGACTCCTCAGGGCTCTGTTGGGTGAAAGCCACCACGATGCCCGCAGCATCTTGGTTCTGTGTCTTTTTATTGTCGATGGTAGGGATCATTGTAAAGAAGAAACTTTCTAAAACATTAGGGAAAATTAAGCTGAAATCGAAACCCAATTAGCAGGGGATGCGACTGACTAGGTTTAAAACTCTCTGAAACGTGGGATTCACACGTGGAGACTATTGTACCTGAGACGGGTGTACTACACCTTTCCCCTAGTCTCGGACACATAGACTAATATACCTTTGACGGGTGTACTTCACACCTCCCCGCTTGTCTCAGACACATAGAGACTGATGTACCTGAGACGGTTGTACTTCACACCTTCCCCCTAGTCTCGGACACATAGACTAATGTACCTGAGACAGGTGTACTTCACATCTTTACCCTAATCTCAGACACATAGAGACTAATGTACCTGAGACAGGTGTACTTCACACCTGTCCCCTAGACTCAGACACATAGAGACTAATGTACATGAGACAGGTGTACTTCACACCTTCCCTCTAGTCTCACACACACACAGACTAACGTACCTGAGACGGGTGTAGGGATTGAGTCAGCCTAGCAGTGGTTCTTTCGCTCTTCAAAAGAGGGCACAGGATGTCAGTCCCTGCTGTGTAGTGATTTGGGTGAAGCTGCACACGCAAGTGTTATTGGGCTGCCCGGATTATGAAACTGCATATATTTAGGCCGGGTTCGCATTGGGTCAACAGGCAATCTTGTGCGTTCTCTCTGAGAAGAGTGAATCCTTGGATCCTTACATCGCTGGGTTTTCCAAACACTCTTGTTGGTTTGGCGAGTCCAGTACTCCGGTATCTGGATTAGCCTCCCCGGCTTTACTTGGCACACCTGTGCCAAGGTACTCTATTTTAGCCGGGATCACTTCAGGAAGTTGGTAATAAACATCCATTGTGGAGTCTGGTTTTGTGTGAATAGGTCTGTCCATACATACCGAAAATACTGAACTGATCAAGTAATTGCTCATAGGGTGGCATATCGCCAGGAAGGGAGTATACGATCTTTCCGAGGATAAGCATTCCTCCATAGGGCCACAGCCCGCGACCACTACATTATATATATATATATATATATATATATATATATATATATATATATATATATATATACAAACATGTTGGGATGCGTTATCAAACGGACCCATGATTGTGTGCCACCACTCCCGGAGGAGGAGGGAACTTCTTGGCACAGTTCATACGAGATATTAATAATTCTCAACAACCCCAGGAGCTGAGCTAATATAGCTTTCATGTCCCCTGCTCGACTGCAGGGGTTTGTTTAATAATCTAGGGTCCAGGGACCTCTTTCACTAGTTCCGTGACATGTCTGAGACACCATACAGACATTGGGGTTGTCTAGTTTTGTGACAACACAAGTAGCTGCCCTTAGGTAAAGACAGACCCCAAACGTAAAAATTAGCAAATCTACACATCATGGACCTGTTTCACTAGTTTCGTGGCAAAAGTGTTAGACAGACATGAAAAGCGGCACCAACAGTGCAAGCAAGAACGACAAAACGACGTCTAATGTCTAGTTCTTATGAAACCGGACACACCATCTAGACGCCATCTAGACATGTCACAAAACTAGTGAAACAGGTCCCTGATGTCTGTATGGTGTCACAGACATGTCACGGAACTAGTGAAACAGGTCCCTGTACCGTAAATACATGTTGCCGTTATTACAAGAGGAAAGACGGGAGGGACGGGAAAGGACCCCTAATAATACCCACCAGGAGAATACCGTTAAAGTTCTGCGGACACGTCACACGAGATACTAATAACTCTCCGCCCCCCCCCCTCCCCCACCCCCTCCTCAGCAACTCCAACCTGCCCCCGCAACCCCCCCCCTACACACACCCCCGACATCCGCCCATGAACAGGGCGGAAATTTCCTGTCAGTTGGTGAGGAAATTAGGAAGGGAGAGTGAATATAGCGGGCGGGGGTGTTAGTTGTTTTTTTTTTGTTTTTTTTTGTTGTTGTTTTTTTTTTTTTTTTTTTTTTTTGGGGGGGGGGGGGGGGCGGTGTTGGTGTCTTGGGGGAGGTGGCGGGGGGATGTTAATGTCTTGGTGGAGGTGGTGGGAGTGTTGGTGTGCTGGGGCAGTGGTGTGGGTGTTTGTGTGTGGGGGAGTGGTGTGAGTGTTGGTGTGTTGGTGGAGGTGGTGTGGGTGTTGGTATGTTGGTGGAGGTGGTGTTGGTGTGTTGGGTGAGTGGTGTGGGTGTTGGTGTGTTGGGGGAGTGGTGTGGGTGTTGGTATGTTGGGTGAGTGGTGTGGGTGTTGTTGTGTTGGTGGAGGTGGTGTGGGTGTTGTTGTGTTGGTGGAGGTGGTCGGGGTGTCTTAGGGGAGGTGGCGGGGGGTGTTTGTGTGTTGGGTGAGTGGTGTGGGTGTTGGTATGTTGGGGGAGTGGTGTGGGTGTTGCTGTGTTGGTGGAGGTGGTGTGGGTGTTGGTGTCTTTGTTGAGGTGGTGGGGGTGTTGGTGTTTTTGGGGAGGTGGCGGTGGGTGTTGGTGTCTTTGTTGAGGTGGCAGGGGGGGGTGTTAATGTCTTGGTGGGGGTGGCGGGGGTGTTGGTGTGTTGGGGGAGGTGGTGGGGGTGGCGGGGTGACTAATTTGGTGTGGGGCGGGGGAGGGGTGTTAATGTCTTGGTGGAGGTGGTGGGGGTGTTGGTGTGTTTGTGGAGGTGGTGGGGGTGGCGGGGTGACTGATTTGGTGTGGGGCGGGGGAGGGGTGTTAATGTCTTGGTGGAGGTGGCGGTGGGTGTTGGTGTGTTGGTGGAGGTGGGTGGGTGTTGGTGTGTTGGTGGAGGTGGTGGGTGTTGGTGTGTTGGGTGAGTGGTGTGGGTGTTGGTATGTTGGGAGAGGTGGTGTGGGTGTTGGTGTGTTGGTGGTGGGAGTGTTGGTGTGTTGGGGGGGTGGTGGGGGTGTTGGTGTGTTGGTGTGTTGGTGGAGGTGGTGGGGGTGTTGGTATGTTGGTGGAGGTGGGTGGGTGTTGGTGTGTTGGTGGGGGTGTTGGTGTGTTGGTGGTGGGAGTGTTGGTGTATTGGGGGGGTGGTGGGGGTGTTGGTGTGTTGGTGTGTTGGTGGAGGTGGGTGGGTGTTGGTATGTTGGTGGAGGTGGTGGGGGTGTTGGTATGTTGGTGGAGGTGGGTGGGTGTTGGTGTGTTGGTGGAGGTGGTGGGGGTGTTGGTGTGTTGGGTGAGTGGTGTGGGTGTTGGTATGTTGGGGGAGGTGCTGTGGGTGTTGGTGTGTTGGGTGAGTGGTGTGGGTGTTTGTGTGTTGGGGAGTGGTGTGGGTGTTGGTGTGTTGGGGAGGTGGTGGTGGGTGTTGGTGTGTTGGGGGAGTGGTGTGGGTGTTGGTATGTTGGGGGAGGTGGTGGTGGCTGTTGGTATGTTGGTGGAGGTGGTGTTGGTGTGTTGGGTGAGTGGTGTGGGTGTTGGTGTGTTGGGGGAGTGGTGTGGGTGTTGGTATGTTGGGTGAGTGGTGTGGGTGTTGTTGTGTTGGTGGAGGTGGTGTGGGTGTTGTTGTGTTGGTGGAGGTGGTCGGGGTGTCTTAGGGGAGGTGGCGGTGGGTGTTGGTGTGTTGGGTGAGTGGTGGGGGTGTTGGTGTGTTGGGGGAGGTGGTTTGGATGTTGGTGTCTTGGTGGAGGTGGCGGGGGGGTTTTAATGTCTTGGTGGAGGTGGCGGTGGGTGTTGGTGTGTTGGGTGAGTGGTGTGGGTGTTTGTGTGTTGGGGAGTGGTGTGGGTGTTGGTGTCTTTGGGGAGGTGGTGGGGGGTGTTGGTGTGTTGGGGGAGTGGTGTGGGTGTTGGTGTGTTGGTGTGTTAGTGGAGGTGGCGGGGGGGGGGTGTTGGTGTCTTGGTGGAGGTGGGGGAGGTGTTGATGTGTTAGTGGAGGTGGCGGGGGGGGGGTGTTAATCTCTTGGTGGAGGTGGTTGGAGGTGGCGGGGTGACTGATCTGGTGCGGGTCGGGGTTCTCGGAGCAGCTCACCTGTCAGCACGTGGAGTCGTGCGCTCACATGTCCGTGTGTGAGCTGCTCACTGGTCTGCAGCGTCACCAACTACAGCGGGATTCACACTAACCTGAGATCGGTGAACTTCACACGTAGAGACTAATGTACCTGAGATCGGTGAACTTCACATGTAGAGACTAATGTACTTGAGATCGGTGAACTTCACAGGTAGAGACTAATGTACCTGAGATCGGTGAACTTCACAGGTAGAGACTAATGTACCTGAGACGGTGTACTTCACAGGTAGAGACTAATGTACCTGAGACGGTGTACTTCACACGTAGAGACTAATGTACCTGAGACGGGTGTACTTCACACATAGAGACTAATGTACCTGAGACAGGTGTACTTCACACCTTTAAGTGGTATTCAGACGAAGGGACAGATGTACCTGAGACTGGTGTACTTCACATGTAGAGACTAATGTACCTGAGACGGGTGTACTTCACACATAGAGACTAATGTACCTGAGACGGCTGTACTTCACATGTAGAGACTAATATACCTGAGACGGGTGTACTTTACACATAGAGACTGACGTACCTAAGACGGGTGTACTTCACACGTAGAGACTATTGTACCTGAGACGGGTGTACTTCACACATAGAGACTGACATACCTGAGACGGGTGTACTTCACACATAGAGATTAATGTACCTGAGACGGTGTACTTCACATGTAGAGACTAATGTACCTGAGACGGGTGTACTTCACACGTAGAGACTAATGCACCTGAGACGGGTGTACTTCACACATAAAGACCAATGGACCTGAGACGGGTGTACTTCACACGTAGAGACTTATGTTCCTGATACAGGTGTAATTCACAGGTAGAGACTGATGTACCTGAGACTGGTGTAATTCACACCTTTCCCCTTGTGTCGACAATAATCCTTTGGTACAAAATTCTCATGGCAGGGGCTTTTACCAGTCTCAATCAGTCTATTTATCAGGGTAGAAATTTAATAATCTATTCAACTCCTATTGAATGTATTTAACATATTCAATACATTTTGATATTCATATTTAATTCTCACATAGTGTCATGAAATATACAATCCAATGATAAATATTTATCTACCCCGCTAAGCCTTCACTTCTTTTTCAAATGCTAGGTGCATGCAGTAGTGGAGACTAAACTGCCTTTGAGCTTATTAATTCTCGTACAGGTGCGTTATATGGATCACTATAGGTCACGTGACAAAATGGCTGCCGGGAGTCTGAATCATTTCCGGTAATGTGTTAATCCGCGAGTCGATATTCAGCCAATCAGCGCAGACATGAAAAAACCGGGTCAACAACCAATTTCCATTGTCGCCACCAAGTAAAATATTCATACAGTTCATTGTCCTATTGATCTATCAATGCAGAAATGATATTATGTAAGTACTGGTAATATAGCAGAGGCCAGGGGCCCGTTTAATAATCTAGAATCGTTCTTGAAGACCCTTTTCTGTACCTCGTACAAGGATTATCGTTTGATGATATTTGAGTCTTTTCTCTAAGACAGTATCAGACATCCATAAGGTTGTCAATAAGTGTTGAATAAAGTTTACCCCCATCGTCCCTGGGTCTCTATAGCATATAGAAAAGGGTTTGTTTTTTTATCCTAGATTATCAAACGGGCCCCTGGCTCGTATATATATGGCACATAGCCTACGAACCATGTACGCCGCCATGACACCTCCCCAGGTAGGTGTTCTTCACTAAAGGAGGTGAAAAAGCAGGTGTTCTTCACTAATGGAGGTGCAAGAGAAGTTGATAATTGGGAAGTGTCACAACTCTAGCCTTGACATATGTATATAAAGTGCTCCATGTGAAAAACCTCATGTTCTGGGTTTAATCATTATCTCATCCTGCTCTTTGTGGGTGTAGAGAACCAAGGGAACCATGGTAAGACATTGAAAGGCAGATGAATTTCACAAGAACAAAGAGCCAGAATATAGATCTGTCCCCCTAAAGGGGCCTGCCATACTACTGGCCACCTAGTGACTGTTTCATGAACTAACAATGGCTCTGTCCCCTATAGACAATAATTGATTGTTTTGTGGACAGGCGGCCGTAAACCACGAGTGTGTGTACCAATAATTTCTCAAATAGAACAATCGACTGACATTTGTACAAGGTGCATCTTATCGGTGGCGTTTTCGTCTGCAGGTGGAAACACCACATCAGATGCACAGTAACCCGGGAAAATTGTCTTGGTATCTGCTTTCTGTGTCTCAGCATTAAACTTTTTGAGAAAAAAATCTCAGACTTTGTACCTAACTGGGGGGGTGAAACGCGGGTGAAACGGGGGTGTTACAATATCTCAAGGAAAGAAGTCTCAAGCATAGCACACCTTTTAGATATTGCACCAGGAAAATATTGCAAGGGAACTTTTACGGCGACAAATCCCTTGAGACATGCAAAAGTCTCAAGGTGTGCTTTGGCCTTTAACCCTTTAAGGACGCATGATGCCTGCAGGCATCACCACACTAAAGACGCATGATGCCTGGAGGCACATCATTGTTCCAATATTAACATAAAAAAAAAGAAGCAATATTCATAAAATATTCAGAAAACGTAGATTCAACATCATAGTCAATATTTCTATTCAAAAGAAATAAAATATCTATGATCATGTATCATATTGCATGATAAGAAACTTGAATTATCAGTTTTAACCATTATGTGCCTGTCTTCTAGCCAGACAAATAGTCACCAATATCCATCCTTATGGGAAAAGCTCAGCCCCAGGCAGACGTCCTTAAAGGGTTAATAATGTGGAGCAACGGGTCCCTGGTGGTGCTATATTGAATAATCTGACACCACAGGATACTGGTCTGTGAAGGTGGCAGGTTGCGGATAGGGAATTAGCATATACCTACATGCCCCGCACATCCAGTGCTAGTAATTATTCGCACTTCCCTCCCTCACATGTTGCAAGCTCCTGCTCAGAACACTGGCATGCTCTTATTACTCCACAGATTGACTTCATGAATATGCATCAGGCCTACATCCAAGCCTACTTTCCCAGGTGAATATTAGCCCTAAGGAGCAGTGCCTACTTAAATCGATGTGCGACCATTGATTGGACCACAGTCGTAATCCAGCCCCCCCCCCCCCCCCCCCCCAGCTACACAAATCTTAATCCTAAATCCAAACCCAAGCAGTGGGAATACTCGTACTCGACTACAGTCAATAAATGGTACACGGGTCGATTTCAAGGATCTGGGAAATCCCTGGTAAAACGCCCCGGTTTAAGACTTAACTCAGTAGCTTATCGAGGGACGCACGGGTGGTTTGGATTAACGGAAATCAATTACAAACCAGGTTAAAAAAAGCTTGAATTTAACAAGGGATTTAAGGTGAGTATCGTGAATCCACTGGCTACAGTATTAAAGGCATGTCCTACAATTCCCAGTGACACCACCTGGTGATTTTCAGATATTGACTTTTATCAATTTAAATTGGTTCTTTGAGAATATCTAGGTAAATTTTGAGTTTTTATTTATATACGAAATGTATTAAAAATATATTTTTCTTCAGTTATTTTGAAGATGAGGACGGTGATCTGTTTCCGACATTTACATATGTTTACTATATTCTGTGAAAGTTTTAAAGAATAACATTGGTTTAAACATGTAAAAAAACAAACATTTGGAATTTCTTCATATTCTATCATAGTAGCACCAAAATTTCAATCTCTGAATCAAAAACTCACATGGTTCTTAAGTTTCTGACATTTACATATGTTTACTATATTATTACATACCTATGCACTAACTCAGTGTAAATACGTACTGCTCCTGGGGGTACAGTTACCGTACACAGAATGCACTGTACACCGTGAATCTTTGTACTGGTGCCTTTGGATAGTGACAGACTGCACACTTTGGGGGACAGACTGCACCCTTTGACGAAATAACGCAATCTGATTGGCCGAGAGGCCGACAACAGAATTCTAGGTGCCAGATGAAAAAATGGTGGATCCCTTAACTTCGCGAGTTCTGTGGCTTCGTACAGTAACCACGGAGCGAGCTAGTGAAAAAATACATCAAACATCGAGGTGGAATACGATAACGAACCACATGATACACTTTAGATAGCTTAGATATGCGAGAAATATCGATTTCGATACGTTCACGGGCCAAGCGGGCAACTCGTCGATGTCAACAAATAGCGGAGACACTGCACCCCTCGAGTATCGCTGTCCAACGGGACGATCGAGCGTAGCAGGTAGACCGAGCGTTAATTTATGCGGCGCTATAATGTATTCGCGCCTGCGCGGTGATCACTCCCGGTTATCAACATCCGGCGTGTCTGCTAACGTACACATCGTCTTTGCGAGTTGTAAAATGTGACTTCGGCGTCGAATTACGGTCAGTTTTAGCAAATTAAGACTGAATTAAGGTATATAATAATATGAAACCATAGTGATGGTGCCAGTACGGTGCCGGCTCGTTCAGAACGAATTTCTCCGAAACAACGAGTAAATCTACCCCGTACTGTCACCATAACTATGGTTTTACATATTCTGTGAAAATTTTTAAAAATAACTTTGGTTAAAACATGTAAAAAAACAAACATTTGGAATTTCTTCATATTTTATCATAATAGCACCATAATTTCAATCTCTTAATCAAAAACTCACATGGTGACCCCAATTATTTTTAAATAGTTATGTTTTCTATAACACTTGGAGATCATCATATTCAATTTTCAGAGAACTGACTCAGGTTATAATTTTCAAGATAATTTGCTTGATATGCCTTTAATCTGGTTTTCGTGTGTCCACTGGGTACAGAACTAATGATATTGGGTGTCCTTCTAGTCGTTATCAGGCTTATCTCAAGGCCCCTACTACGGTGCACATCGGGTTTTATATTTCACTTTCTAAGATCTGGGAATCCTTGTAGAGATCTTATAAAAGCATTTTTCCCACGCATCTTTTCTCCGTAAGCCTGCGAATGAATGAGTTGAAATACCTTTCGTTGGTCATCGATTTGAGGATTTGGACTTCAATAAAACCCTCATTCCCTGCCCAGGACCTTCTTTCTCAACCCACGCTCTTCCCCAATCCTTGTCTCAGCACATTCACAGCAGTAATCCTTGAGATTCGATTACTTAAAATCCTAGATAATCTGTGGATTGAGATACTAATGACCTGAATACAAAAACCTGGTAAAATCCTCTCTGGACCATCATTCACAAATGATATCAGTAGTAGTGACGCCCACAACCTCCTTAATATCCTACCCCTAATAAAAAAACTCCATAGGCTTAATACTAGCGGACTGTATTTGGTCTACGGTGCAGGAAAAAATTATCGCTCTAGTGGGATACAGTTGTCAAATGACGTCATCTGAAAAGTGACCAATGAGCTATGTGCGATATCGACAGTATCAACAAGCACACATTATGGAATTCAACGCAATCTTCACTGAATATCGGTGAGTTTTATGTTATTTCTTAATATTCTGAAGTAATACGGATGGGGTAGGATAAATTCTAAACCAAACTCGAGTTAGTTATGTTGTTATTTATTGCACTCTGGCAATGTCGCGTGTCACTGCTCTCGGCTTCGCCTCGCGCAGTAATACGCGAAATTGCAGTCGTGCGATAAACAACAACATGACTAACTCTTGTTTAGTTTTTTCTAAATATACTCCCAAAAGTCAAATTCAATAATTCTCCCCAATTTGGAGGAACATTTATCAACCATTATTCAGGGTGCATCATTTGGCATTTGGCTTGGGGTCGGTCCAAGTATAAGAATTTTTACGTAAGAAAATAGGTAGATATAAGTTGGATTCCGATCAGACGTATCTCAAATGTTTCAGCACTTTGAATCTAATTCCTACCAAATAAAACCCGTCAATTCACGTAGCTATAACGTGTTTGTGTTTGCTCGGTGACAAAGTCTGAACATAATCAGGATCAAACCACATGTGAGCATCCACTCTCCAAGCATAGTTCACGTAATGCCATAACAGGGAATGGCTCAGGCTGCAGTGACCTTGACCCCTGACGACAGGGAGAGAGGCGGGGGTGGAGAATGTATGGGTGTGGGGTGTGGGGTTCGTGGGTGTTGGGTGTTGGGGTGTGGAGGACGGGTGGCGGGTGGGGTGTGTGTAGGGTGTTGGTTGTGTGTAGGGTGTTGGGTGTGTGTAGGGGTGTTGGGTGAGGCGGGTGGAGGTGGGGCAGGGTGTGTGTGTGTGTGTGTGTGTGTGTGGGGGGGGGGGGGGGTTGTGTGTGTGTGTGGGGGGGGGGGGGTGTTGGGGTCGTTTGGTGTGTGTAGGGGTGTTGGGTGTCGGGCTGTGGGTGTGGGTTGGGATGTGTGTGGGGTGTGTGGGGCTGACGGGGAGTATTGCGTGTGAAGGTGTGGGGGTTGGGAGAGGGGGTGTAGGATATGTGTGGCGGAGTGTGGAGGGCGGGGTATGTGTTGGGATGAGGGGTGTGTGTGGGGACTGGGCTGTAGGGGTCTGTTGGGTGTGTGGGGCTGTGGGGGAGTATGAGAAAACGTGGTTACTGAGCCCGTACGGGTGGCCGTTCGAGGTCATTTGATGAAAATAATACGGCCCGATGCCGCAGGCTAGAGGGCCGTATTTTTGTGGGTGGCTAGGGGTGTGTGTGGGTGTGTTGGCGTGGAGGCCGGAGTGGGGGCTGTATGGTTTATGTAGGGATGTTTTGCGATGAGGTGGTGTGAGTGTGGATGGCGGAGAGGGGCTTTAGTGTATGTGTGGGGTGTTGAGTGTAGGGGGATGTGGGGGTAGGGTGTATAGGAGGCGGTAGGCGGGGGCATTGGGGCGGGGGATGTGGTGGGAGGGGTGAGGGATGTGGGGTTTGTGTGGGGGCGGGGTGTAGGGGTGAATGTCGGGGAAGCGGTGTGTGGGGCGGTGAGTTGGGGCGGGGCTTTAGGGGTCTGTTGGGTGTGTGGGGGAGTGTGGAGGGCGTGGGTATGTGTGGGGGCGGGGGTTATGGTGGGCGGGGGCTCTCTCTCTCTCTCTCTCTCTGGGGATCATCCCGCAGTGACACACATACCACCTCCGACAGCCGCTGCTCCGCGGAGCGTGGTCCTGCTGCCTGGTGGCGGCACCTGGTGGTGGGTGGGGCAGATGACATCCTGCTGATGGGTGATTACAACCCGAGTCATCTGATGTATTACAGTCGCCATGTTTACGCTCCCTGCCTCCATGATAGACAGCAGGTTTGATATGAGCGACTCTATTAGGCTCGGGCTTATTGGTTGTTTACATTTATCTTTGCTATGATATATACACAATATTGACTGGTTTCAGATACAAGCGGCAGTATGCTCCGAGGAGTTGATGCGTAGTAATATCCGAGCGTGAGCGAAGATATTGCGCAGTCAACTCCGAGGAGCATACAACCGCTTTTATCTGAAACCAGTCTATATTGTTTTCATTATCCACCTTCTCTGGGCAAGTGGCATGTCGATATCAGTTATTTAAGTTATGCACTATTTTCCTGTACGCACTATTTTTCCGTATGCACCACCCGCAGCATACAACATATCCGTACTTTGTATTAGGTGGATATATCTGTATGCTCCGGGTACGTCCATACAAACTCCCTATGTGTTTTCTATGGACACTTTGTATTAGGTGGATAATAAAGACTGTTTATTGTACACCCATGTATATCATCCTTATGGTTACTGACCGTCAATTTATCCAACCCCTGGTAGTTTTTCTCCATAGACTTAACATTGGGAACTCGTATCTAACGCTCATGAGATTTTTAGGAAAAATATCCAATGGGGGATTACGTCATAAATGTTAGCCCATTAGTCAATGTGAAGGATGAGATAAATTCAGAAACCCATTCTAGTTTAGGGTCAGAGCAGAGCCTATCTTGTATGAATTGCTACACGCAGCTTCGCCTTGTGAATTACTACGTTATTCAAACTCGATGGGATACAACCTCAGACCCTTAACTTTCATAGGTTTCCTCTATATTATCCTACCCCTAATAAAAAAAAACATAGGCTTAACATTGACCGACTGTATTCGGGCAGGATTGCAGAAAAATGAAATTTATCACTCTAGTGGGATACATTTGTGAAATGGCGTCATGTGAAAAATGACCAATGACCAAGACAAGAGCGATATCAAGAGTATCAACAGGCACATATTATGGAGTGTCACGCAATTTTCCCTGGATCTCGGTGAGTTTTATTTCTTAATATTCTGAAGTAATATAGATGGGGTAGGATAAATTCTTTACCAAACTCAAGTTAGTCAAGTTGTTCATCGCACTCCGGCAAGGTCCGCTCCTCACTGAACTCGGCTTCGCCTCGCGCAGTAATACGCAACCTTGCTGTCGTGTGATAAACAACAACTCGACTAACTCTCATTTGGTTTCTCCTAATTATATAACCTAAAATTCATGTACGGCTAACTGTGCCATACACTGTTATACGGTCCAGTTGGCGTGCTACTACTAGCTACTATTCACGGTGATTTCTTATTAATTTGTTGCATTTTAAGGTGTATGATTAAAAGGAAAACACACAAAGTGTTTGTATCTGAAAATGATACTTACTCAAAGACTCGGTCTGTCAATAAGTACAGCTTTTCCCGTTTATGTTCTTTGAGTTTATGATAGACTTTGTATAAGGGATTGTATTCAGCTTTATTGGTTGTCTGCATTTATCTTTGCTATGATATAGATCGTTGGGTTCTTGTTTTCATCGCTCGTTTCTATTTCAGACGGACTGCTGTATTGCAAACTGTTGAATGTCTATAACAATTCACGGATTTTACGCCTGGACTGTTTTCCCTTTATTATACATTTTGAAACATCTTGAATACATGAGAATTTACATTAATCCCTATCAGAAGTCTCATTTGGGCACACAGAGTTGGTCCTTAAAACAGCGTACGGCACAGTAGGCCGTATGGTAAATTTGTGTACAGGTGAATGATGAAGAGGCATTGGATCCATACTGCTGATACCATCCACAGTGCTCATATCTTCTTTTGAGTATTTGTCACAAAATATCAACAGTTTGTCTCATTGCTTGTCCTTTAGTCCCTTGAAAAAGGCTGCTGTAGGCCACTGAGAAGACATATTTTGATTATGTTTGCTGTACTGAGTCCACAAAGGACCAGGCTATGCAGCCCAATACCAAAGTTTAATCTAATGAGTCATTGTGATACTTAAAAGAACACAGAACCAAGTAATGGTTGTCAGCACTCAGAATTATAGGCATTCAGGCATTTTGACAGTAGGTCTCTTCAACAGTTGTTGTCATGGTAATCTGACCACTTGCCAGAGCGATAACAAGTGGAAATGTTAACTAGAAGGATGGATCTACAAGATAAAACAATAAAACAAATGTTTCCAGGGGGGGGGGGGGCAGCGGAAATGAAAATTTGGGGTCTTGGCCCAGGGACAACACAATACAATACAACACTCAAATAAAAAATGGAAAAGTTGTACAAAACTGTTGCAAACCAGACAATAAAGATATTTTGATCAAAAGTAGATGGTTTTTTAGATATCATAAATAAGTACAAGCAGAGGTTAGATCTTCAACTGTTAGTCTGAAAGCCTTGCTGCCTATGAAATATATTAGGGCCTTGTAGGCTATGCTTGTTATAAAATCCTTGCTAACTATAATATAAATTGAAATCTTGCTGGCTTTGATGGTTATAAGAGCCTTACTGGCTATAATATAAATTGAAACCTTGCTGGCGATACTGTATATTATGACCTTGCTGTCTATGATCATTATTAAAGCCTATCTGTCTATACTCTATATTGATCTATACTGATACTCTTGCCGAGGTCCATACTCTGTACTGAAGCCTTACGATCTATACTCTAGATGGAGATCTTCGGGCCATACTTTACACAGAGACTTTGATATCTGCATCTCTCTGGTGCAGGGTGCGGGTATCGCCGTGCTGCCCGTTCAGTATGGGTCTATACTGCACACTGTGATATCGGCCTCTGCCTAGTGCCCGGAGCGGGTATCGCCATGCTGCCCATTCAGTATGCGTCCATACTGCACACTGTGATATCGGCCTATGCCTGGTGTCGGTTGCGGGTATCGCCATGCTGACTGTTCAGTATGCGTCCATACTGCACACTGTGATATCGGCCTCTGCCTGGTGTCGGTTGCGGGTATCGCCATGCTGACTGTTCAGTATGCGTCCATACTGCACACTGTGATATCGGCCTCTGCCTGGTGTTGGTTGCGGGTATCGCCATGCTGACTGTTCAGTATGCGTCCATACTGCACACTGTGATATCGGCCTCTGCCTGGTGTCGGTTGCGGGTATCGCCATGCTGACTGTTCAGTATGCGTCCATACTGCACACTGTGATATCGGCCTCTGCCTGGTGTTGGTTGCGGGTATCGCCATGCTGACTGTTCAGTATGCGTCCATACTGCACACTGTGATATCGGCCTCTGCCTGGTGTTGGTTGCGGGTATCGCCATGCTGACTGTTCAGTATGCGTCCATACTGCACACTGTGATATCGGCCTCTGCCTAGTGCCCGGAGCGGGTATCGCCATGCTGCCCATTCAGTATGCGTCCATACTGCACACTGTGATATCGGCCTCTGCCTGGTGTCGGTTGCGGGTATCGCCATGCTGACTGTTCAGTATGCGTCCATACTGCACACTGTGATATCGGCCTCTGCCTGGTGTTGGTTGCGGGTATCGCCATGCTGACTGTTCAGTATGCGTCCATACTGCACACTGTGATATCGGCCTCTGCCTGGTGTTGGTTGCGGGTATCGCCATGCTGACTGTTCAGTATGCGTCCATACTGCACACTGTGATATCGGCCTCTGCCTGGTGTTGGTTGCGGGTATCGCCATGCTGACTGTTCAGTATGCGTCCATACTGCACACTGTGATATCGGCCTCTGCCTGGTGTTGGTTGCGGGTATCGCCATGCTGACTGTTCAGTATGCGTCCATACTGCACACTGTGATATCGGCCTCTGCCTGGTGTCAGTTGTGGGTATCGCCATGCTGACTATTCAGTATGCGTCCATACTGCACACTGTGATATCACCCTCTGCCTGGTGTGGTTGCAGGTATCGCCTGCTGTCTATTCAGTATGCGAGGCACACACTCTCCCTTCGTCTAACTCCATGTGACAAGTGATTATTCATCAATTCATGAATGTCGGTGAATCGCTTCGTTTTGAACTGGTCATGACGGATAGATCCCGTGTGTGTGGTGTTTATCATATTCCTACAGTGTATGAGTTATATCTCACATCTCTGCATGGTAACAGTGAAAAATATTGGGGTAGTAGTATAGAAAAATGGTGATTTACATCGGGTAATGTTTGTAAGTAGTAGCTGGAAATGTGGGTTTGGTGCTGGATATGGCCATTCACTGGGTGCTCATGTACCGTACAAGTACAAGTCATATACTTCTCCATTCATCCATCTTATATACAAATCCATAAGTCATACAATTAGAAATATATCCATGGATTATATAGACAATAACCGATGGTTTTGTGGACAGGCGGCCCTAAATCACGAGAGGTTGACGTGTCAAAGTCATCGTTCTCCACGAGTTTGATACAGAGTGATGTGAATGAGGCGACAGCTGATTGAATATCGCATAGCATTCAAACGAGTTGGAGAATTACCTCTTTCACCAAAACTAGTTGCTTTCTGTATTTATCTCTCCCCTGTACACACTAAAAGAACTGGCAGCATGCAGAATATATAAACCATAGAGAACAGACAGCAATACTCGTAGGGAAGTTGAGAACGAGTTCGCAATGTTGAGCCTATGGACATTTATTCCAGGGGTGAGATAAAGACTGCAATACTCTTAGGGGAATGCAGAACGAGTTCGCAATTTAAAGCATTTATGTAAAAATAGCAGTGGTGAGATAAACCACTGTCGGGTACATGAGTCTGTCCATGGGAATCCCACTCAAGACATAGAAAGGAAAAAGAGTAGCGGATCCACAGCTCTCTACACTGAATAATCCATGAGACCAGTCGCAGCTGAGAGCCACTTGGTATTATTCATAAACTAAAGTGCTGGAGGAATGTTTGTAATACAATCAGACATGCCTTGTTGGTATGACGCCATCGGAACACACCACGGCCCTCAATATTGACCTAATCCTTGACACGGCAGCTATAGGTTAGACTACAGCTCCTTACCTGGGAAGCAGGATTGTTTATTTATGCATGGACCTGCATAACACCCATCTGCCACCTCTTGAGAGAATTGTCAATTCTTTTGGTCTGTCAACAAATTTAGTTAATGTGGGATAAGTTGGTTGCATGCCAGGAACCCGTTTCACTAGTTTCGTGACAAAAGTGTTAGACAGACATGAGATGCGGCACCAACAGTGCAAGCAAGAATGGACAAAAGTAAGTCACGTTTCTTAACGCATGTCATGTCGCATCTAATGTCGCATGTTGTGTCACAGTTGGCGACGTACCGTTTGCGACAAGCGAAACTCACGCCTACTTGTGATTTCACGAAACTTGTGAAATCCAATTTGTCTGTATGGTGTCACAGACGTCATCTAGATATGTCACGAAACTAGTCAAATAGGTCCCAGTTAAAAAAAGCTAGAAACCAAGGCTGGTTCATAGTTTGGAAATCTGTATCAGTATTTTGTACATCACTGTGGTAAAGCTTAAATTAGGCAAGGGACATTAAAAATGTATCCATCTTCTGAGAGTCTACAAGTGTCGCATTTTATACCTATTATGTTCCCTGATAATTTCGCCTTAAATAATTCAACTCTATAGAATTGACGCGTATTAATATTCCGTAGTAATATTCCGTATTCGTATTGCGTAGGGCCACCTACAAATAAATCATAACCATGCAGATTTAATACATGGTAATGTGGTATTCATTTCCCACCTATAGACAGATCATTAGAAACAAAAATATATATATAATTACTTCGAAGTTTGCAACGTTTTGGTTCTATTCTCTAGCGAAGAAATGTATCCTACTGAGAAGGATACGGCTTTCCATATCCTACTCAGTAGCGATTTGTAGGCTCAATAAGTCTAATTGAACAAATTGGACGTTAAACTACCCAAACAATCAATGCAGGCTCTATAGGTTTATCATAGATACTTCGTTGTTTAAGACATCTTCTATGTTTAACACGTATCTAGACGGTTGTTCCGATATTGCTCTCCATGTAGTTTGAGCTTTCAATGTGTTTTGATAGACACCTACACATGGGACTCAAATCTAAAAAGCCTTAGTGTCTCTCTTGAAGTATCTCCACCCATCTACGGGTGGTACAAAAAGGATTAGGATTAGGCCTGTAGATGATAAGGGCGGCTATGTAGTCTGTGGGATTATTCTTATCTCTGTGGACGTTGCTGTAGCGTGTTACGATGACAGTCCCTGGCTGTAGACTCACCGCTCTGTCCTGAGAAATCCAGTTTCTAGTACTTAGTTTGGTTTCGTATTTATCCTACCCCGTTTCTACGCTTTTGGATTACTAAAATATAAATATCGATTAAACTACCAACCGAAGTCCAACCAAAACTTTTGAGTCCAACCGGAACTTTTTTTCGGAGCAGCTCACGATCTGGTCGCTGATTGGTCGATTTTCTATGCCTCTAGAGGCATAAATCGCACTTTATGTCATGGCATGCCGCATAAAATTTGCCTATGTTGTGCCTACGGACCGTTTTTATTAGTGGTAGGATAATACAGGGAGACGTAGTAAGTGTGTCTGAATGGAATATGTTCCGTGTTATATTGTGTAAATATATTGACCCAGATTGAAGAACGAGTAAAACACGAAGATGGTTTGCAAAGTAGTAAAACACAAGCGTTAGTAAGTGTATTACGAAGTGCGTAACAAAGTCAACCTTTAGTGGATTTCAGAACTGCCTTTTAAAAACATTATCGTTTGCTGCATTTAACATATATTTATAGTTAGATTTACCATATATATTTATAGATAGATGGTTTATAGATAAACCAGGAATTGCCATACTATAATAATTGAATTCAGCCCAAGAATCAATGGTGATTGGTTCTGAAAGAGGCAATGGGTTGTGGTTTACTGTGATCTCATGCATGTTCAATGTGGACTTTGTAACAGATGGATGATAATAAAGAAAAAAACCAACATGTTTTGGTCAAAGTCGTCATTCTCCACGAGTTTGATGCAGAGTTATATGTACGAGGTGACAGCTGAGTGAATATCACATAGCGTTCAAACGAGTTGAAGAACGATAACCTTGACCAAAACGAGTTGCTTTCTGTATTTATCTCACCCCTGTACACACTAAAAGAATGGCCAACCCTCAGGATATGGATCATGCAGAACAGACTGCAATACTCGTAGGTACACGGAGAACGAGTTTCCAATGTTACAATATGATGCCTGGAGGCATTACTTGGCATAGTACACTGTGATGGTATTCCTGGGCATAGCATGACATAATTCCTGGAGGTATTCCTCTGCCTAGTATGCCGTGATGACTGGAGGCATTCCCAGGCATAGTATGACATGATGCCTGAAGGTATTCCTGGGCATTGTATCCTGCAATGCCTGGAGGCATTACTAGGCCTAGAACTCCCGACCTAGTGTATACTAGACCTAGTACGCCGTGATGCCTGGAGGCATTCCCGGGCCTAGTACAACATGATGCCTGGAGGCATTACTTGGCATAGTATTCTGTGATGCCTAGGGGCACCTTCAGGCATAGTATGACATAATGCCTGGAGGTAATCCTGGGGCTAGGATGCCATGATGCCTGGAGGCATTCTCAGGCCTAGTACACTATGGTTCCTGGAGGAATTCCAAGGTCTAGTACGCTGTGATGCTTTGAGGCATTCTGGGGCCTAGGATGCCGTGATGCCTAGAGGCATTACCCAGGATAGTATGCCGTAATGCATGGAGGCATAGTAGGCTGTGATGCTTTTAGGCATTCCAATGCCTAGTATGACATGATGCCTAGAGGCATTCCCGGGCCTAGTACAAAGTGATGCCTCGAGGCATTACTGCATAGTATTACATGATGCTTGGAGACATTCCCAGGCATTGAATGCTGTGATGTCTGGAGGCATTTTCAGGCATATGTACTTCACCGAATGGCATGATACTAATAAGAAACGTCACAGAATTTCATAACATTGTTTATATTGTGTGAATTGTCTTCATGGAATGATATCACGAAGCAGAGCTGAGTGATATCTGTAGCGGAAGACAACAAAAGCATTTAAACAATTATATGAAATTAAGTAATGTTTTGATTCAATCCTACCCTGTCACATGTGTGGCAAATTTTATGATACAACCGTAACATACAGTCACACCATGTTAGGTCTATTGGGATCTATATGAGGGGTAGGATAAATAATAGTCCAGATGTCAGTGGCTATTGCTTTTATACAACTCACTGTGCCAACATTACACTGGATGATGAAATGTTACTGTGACTTTCCTAATCGTGTTCTCGTACGTAGACGAACGTAACATTAACGTGGTTCGCCCACAGGGAGTTAATGAGTTCGTACGTCCACCATGAGGGGAGCTGTAGTGCTCGCGATCTATTACTATTGACAGAAACTAATAACATACGAGTCACATCAGGAATGCCCTCAAGCTTATTCTGCACTTTCTCGTAGATGGAATATCTCAGGTCTGTCTTCCTATTTCTTTATCTCTTTCTCCCTTTACCTGTCACTCTTTCTCATCTGTCTCAAAATAAGCAAAAACATCTCAAGGTCGTGGTATAAACTTGTGGTTAAGTGGTAGGGGTGTTTGACTCGAGTATGGGAAAGTGTGGGTTCAAACGCTGGTCGGATCATAGGAAGACTACAAGGCGTATCCCACTATCACGATTTGAGCCTCCGACACACTACGATAGTCTTACGACAAGCGTTCCTATGAAAAAAATGAATTTTTTATCGGAAGGAACGAGTCTAGCTTTCACGATGGACCCGTTCCTTTCGATAAAAATTTCATTTTTTCATCGGAACGCTTGTCGTAAGGCTATCGTAGTGTGTCAGAGGCTCAAATCGTGAAAGTGGGATACCCCTTTTAGGCCAGGCGTCCACCTACTACGCTAGAAATTGAGACCTCCCGATATGGCACCGATACAAAAAGTCAATATCGGAGACATATCGGGAGTGTGCAAAGTCGTAGACATATGTCTATACATGCTAACCCACCACGCATTGTATGGGGTTTTTATCGGTGTCTAATCGCAGAAACGTGGTCAACTGCCCCGACATTAGGTGACCTTCAGACGGGATTTTGATTTTGTATCGGGAGGTGCATCGTAGAGCATATCGGAGCCATATCGTAGTAGGTGGACGCCAGGCCTTTACACAAAAATGGTACCCACTACCCATTCAGCTTAACACCCGCCATTAGAATGAGAAGTAGGGGACTAGGGCCCGAGTGGAAGAACGGCCGAATTCGGTGATTGTGTAACACAATACCCCCTTGAAAATTGTTTAAAAAAAAAAGAATATCAGTTTATGATCATTTTATATGAAATTATATTGTTCATACAGTTGATATTTTTTCTTCGTCATTCATAGACTCCTCTGGGTTCATGCCAACATGATTTCCTAGTTCTAACAACTATAGTTATCTAGTTCCCATTGCTGCCTTTTATGTCTTTTTTATTTATGAAAATATGATGAATGTAAGTTTTAATCATAGTTTCCATAAGAACATTAATATTCTGGTAAAGTGGATGCGGGTTTGATTTACTACCCCGATATTACTAAAACTCAACCATGATCGATGATATAATTACCCTTAAATATCCTTTAATATCCGAGTTTATCTCACGCACCCCTATGGTCCATAATCCCCGGCAGGTGTCTCTCTGTACAGAAGCCTGGAGTGAGATCTGATATGTCGAGGCTGAGTGATGGGCAGGTGTGGTGTGTGGTGAGAGGGCTGGGCAGGTGTGTGGTATAGGCCCGGCGTAATGTGCAGGTGTAGGGGGCTGAGCAGGTGATGGAGCAGGTGGGCGGGCGGTGGGCTTATTGAGGAGCAGGTAGGAGCAGATCGATACAGATTGGTGCCGCAGCAGGGCGCGTGGTGTGTGCGCTGTCCTAACACTACACCCACAGCAGTCAACAGCCGCGATCTACAACCCTAACCTGTAAATATTAGTGAACCAGCCCACGCCGTACGCCTTACGCCGCCCGCCGTACACCCCCCGCCGTGCGCCGTACAACGTAAACCGTACACCGCCCGCCGTACTCCGCCCGCCGTGCGCCGTACAACGTAAACCGTACACCGCCCGCCGTACTCCGCCCGCCGTACGCCGTACAACGTAAGCCGTACACCGCCCGGCGTACTCCGTGCGCCGTACACAGCCGGCCGTACACCGCCGGCCGTACACCGTCCGCCGTACCCCGCCCGCCTTACGCCCCCCGCCTTACGCCCCCCGCCTTACGCCCACCGCCTTACGCCCCCCGCCTTACGCCCCCCGCCTTACGCCCCCCGCCTTACGCCCCCCGCCGTACGCCGCCCGCCGTACGCCGCCCGCCGTACACCGCCCGCCATACACAGTTCACAGCCCACTGTACGCCGCCCGCCGTAAACCGAACACCGCCCACCACCGTACACCGCCCGCCGTATGCCGTACGCCGTATACCGCAAGCCGTACACCGCAAGCCGTACGCCGCAAGCCGTACGCCGCAAGCCGTACGCCGCAAGCCATAAACCGCAAGCCGTTGATCGTACGCCGCCATTCGTACGCCGCCCGTCACACGGCGTACGCCGGACGGGTATAACCACTCCCAATCAGCAGCGTAAGCGTTATTCACACGTAGAGACTAATGTACCAGAGAAAGGGTGTACTTCACACCTTTAAACGTTATTCACACGTAGAGACTAATGTACTTGAGACGGGTGTACTTTACACCTTTTACAGAGTTTAAGTGGGATTCACACAAAGGGTCTAACGTACCTAAGTTGTGTACTACATACCTTTAAGTGCGAGTAAAATGATGTAGAGACTAATGTACCTGAGACAGGTGTACTTCACACCTTTTACAGAGTCTTAAGTGGGATTCACATGTAGAGAGTAATTATCCAGAGATGGGTGTACGTCACACCTTTAAGCGGGATTCACACGTAGAGACTAATGAACCTGAGACTGGTGTACTTCACACCTTTAAGCAGGATTCACACATAGAGACTAATGTACCTGAGACGGGTGTACGTCACACCTTTAAGCGGGATTCACACGTAGAGACTAATGTACTTGAGTCGGGTGTACTTCACACCTTTTACCCAGTCTTAAGTGTACTTCACTCATTTAAGTGTGTTGCACACATAGAGACTTATGTACCTGAGTTGTGTACTTCACAACTTTAAGTGGGAGTCACACGTAGTCACACCTTTAAGCGGTATTCTATGTACCTGCCGTCGCAAAGTGCGAACTGGGCATTAAGCCTATTGAAAGTTCCTCCGGTACAGTAATAAAACGATGTTCCTGTAAACGTACAAATTTCGATCCGAACTCGGGCCCCGGGCCGTTTACAGCGAGGTGTTTACACCGAGCGGTAAATGTCACAAGGGCCAGAGTGAGGATCGAAGCTTGTACTTTTACAGGCACAACGTTTTCTTTTTACTATATACCTTCAAAACATTAATATAGTTACCTTAATGAAGTTGTAGGAGCAATTTTAAATCCAATTTGGGCACAGAACGGTCGACATGAACCCTAGCTTTCGCTTCGATCGTGGAATGCGGATGTGACATTGTCGCATAGCAACACACATAGCAACCTGCATAGCAACACTTGTTGTCACTTGCAAACCAGTGGGGAACCAGCGGGAAAAGATCGGGAAGAAAACATAGCAGTTGTTCTCTCATTGCACTCTTGTTTTTAAGGTGCTTGCCATGTTTTTTCAGGTTTTTATTACTGTACTTCGAAGTTTTTCTGTAATTCATATATGTATTTTTTTATTTCACAGTATTTCAGTAAGTCTTCTTTATGTACTCTAACGTTAACGTTACCGATGTCGAAGCGGAGACACTGTCAGCCATTTTTGAATATCGACGTCGTAATCATACCCGTTACGACCGTGAAATGAACCCTGATATACTGCACAGCTGTGCAGTACATCATGGGGAGTAGCGTGTATTATCCTACCCCTAATAAAAAACGCCATAGGGTTAACATTTACTCAATGTATTTGACATAGCGTTGGATAAAGTGTTATTTATGCACCGAGGTGAATAAAAAAACGGACCAATCAGGGACGAGATAACGAAAGTAGATCCGGCAGCATTGATAACTACTAACATGGATAATTACAAATATTCTCTGTATATCGGTCAGATGGGGTAGGATAAATACAAAACCGAACTCAAGTTAGCCTTGTCAATGTTTATACCACTCTGGTCAGGTCTGCTTCTCACTAAACTCGGCTAACGCCTCGTGTAGTAATACACAACCTGCCCATCGTGACATAAACATTGACAGGGCTAACTCTCGTTTGGTTTCTACTAATTATCCTACCCCTAATATAAAATCCCATAGGCTTAACATTGGGTTTCTGTATGCCACGCTGACTGGCATACGGAGTTTTATATGCCACTAGTGGCATACAGAATTGTTATCACGTAATATTCCAAAATCGAGGAGATAGGGTAGGATTAAATCAAAACCTGATTCGTTTTAATCTTGGCCACCGCATTCCACTCCTGAAGTTTTGGCTCTGGACTTTACTCGGCTTCGCCTCATGAGGTCACTTTGCCAAACTCCAGTCGTGGCATACGGTGGCCAAGATTAAACCTCATCCAGTTTTACGATAGTAATTATGTCAATTACGGCAGTAGGTATATAGTACGGTTGATTGCACATGGCGACATGCTTCACCGTTCACAGGTAAGTGTAAACTAGAGGACAGAGGGAACGTGTGGTTCCATACAGAAGTACTGTGAACAAGCCCACCTGTCCAGTTTCCACAAATCAAAAGCGTAATGATTAGTTATTAACGTTAAATGCTATTCAGGGGAAAAGCCTCCAATAGATTTGTATATAAATCAATTTCCTCCACTCGCTATACATCTTCTGATTTCCACAAAATGTCAGTATTCTCTTATATGTAAATGGAAAACATCCAGATAAGGATAAGATTGTAACAGCACAAGTACATCGGCAAGGCTGGATAGTACACAAGTAATTTAATCATTCTCAATGTATTCTAAATACAAGTAAAATATGATTAGCGGCAATATCAGTTCTGTTAGAATAATCCCACATCTTCAATTGAACCATCCATCCTATTCATACAGGCTCTATAAGTTCATTTCGTAGTATGTGAATACCCATATAAGGAATATCCCCATGTAACTGAGATAGAATTACATCAAATGTAAGAATACCAACCAGCGTTGTAATGTATGCTCGTGTATTTACTACAAAGTATATGTAGTTAATAGAGGCGAAAGTTCTCTATGTTTTCTCTCGCAAAGTTGTATGTCTCGGATTTCGATATGTGAAATAAAGATTGCTCTATTATTAAACAAAGATTGAAGAATCGCCGCCTATAATCGTCTAGTATATATATACGCCAGGTAAGTCGTCAGGTGGTGCTTAGTTCAAGAATCGGCAAGTAAAATCGTCTAGTGTAAACGCTGGATAAGTCGTCAGGTGGTGTTAAATTCAAAAATTGCCACCTATGATCGTCTCGTGTAAATGCTGGGTAAGTCGTCAGGTGGTGCTTAATTCAAGAATCGGCAACTAAAATCGTCTAGTGTAGACGCTGGATAAGTCGTCAGGTGGTGTTAAATTCAAAAATTGCCACCTATGATCGTCTCGTGTAAATGCTGGGTAAGTCGTCAGGTGGTGCTTAATTCAAGAATCGGCAACTAAAATCGTCTAGTGCAAACGCTGAATAAGTCGTTACGTGGTGTTAAATTCAAGAATCGCCGCCTAAAATCGTCTAGTGTTAATGCCGGGTAAGTCGTCAGGTGGTGCTAAATTCTAGAATCGCTGCCTATAATCGTCTCGTGTAAACGCCGGGTTAATGATTAGGTACTGCTTCATTCAAGAATTGTCGCCTATTATCATCTAGTGTAAACGCCGTGTTAGTCGTCAGGTGGTGCTTAATTCAAGAATCACCGCCTATTATCATCCATTGTAAACACCGGGTTAGATAATGGCGCATTGAAATCCCCAACAATACGGAGAAATAGCCAACATACAGAATCTCCTTTTCCGTAATACCCACAGCATGAAATAACCAATTCACGAATGTCAAAAAAAGAAAGCCAAACACTTTCCGTGCTCCTTTCCTTTGCTGACGAGTGCCTTTGTCGTGTTCTAACCGGGCCCGCGAGTTCCCGCCAATTCCCGCCAAGCAGACGACATTTTATCAATGCTGACACAACATGAACAAGAAGCCTCAGCCGCCGCCTTTGTTGTTTCTCACTCTGTCACTTTTTCCTCGGCTCCATCATGTTCTGTAGCTCATCACACCCTTACGGAAAGAAGACGAAGCATTTTGCAAGGCGTTGGCGGAATTCCATTGCTCTGAGCTGTTGCATGGGCCACTGTGAGCTACTGATAACACTTGAGCTCCGCCGATTAAATCTATCATTGATTAGACCGAGTGCCACTCTTATTCCCATTGGCGTAATCTGAGCGGGAGAGGTAGGGAGGGGGTTCTTGTGTGTGGCAGGATGAGATGGGTTTATAATAATGGGGTAATGCCAGGCTCATACCAGGGACCTGTTTCAGTAGTTTCGTGACATTAGGCCTAGGCAGGCATCAATAGCGTCACCAACAGTGCAAGCGACAGCGACAAAATTTTTTCAGGTTTTAAAACGTACATCACAGTTGATGTCAAATATTAGCGGACCAGAGTGGTCAATTTTCTTCATATTTGGAATGTTTATAGGTTATATGTATCCCTTACTCGTGTTTAAGTTTCATTGCTTAATTCCTACGGAAAGTGAGTAAAACGGTATAATACTTTTGAAACTGAGCACACCATGTTTGGGGTCTGTCTTGATTTAAGTGCCGCAACTTGTGTTGATCAGTCCGTATGGTGTCACAGACGCCATCTAGACATGTCACGAAACTACTGAAACAGGTCCCAGGACGATTTGGGTATAATCAGTGTTTAAATATACAGGAGACTTTATGAATATTCATTAGGACAGGAACCATTGAATAAACATTGATCGACAAAAAAGTATCTTAGAATTGTCTTTAGGGCCCTAGTGTTGTAAATAAATTATGTGTTGTAAGCATGAGGTGTTTTGATTATAAGAGTAACCTAAAGCTGTTATTTACAAATACGTTCATTTAGAAAATACCTTCTGTTTAGTCATACAGCACTGAATGAAAATAATCGTCCAGGAAGTCGTGTATCGTTTGAGTTAACATATCGTCCATCACCAGAACCAGAAACGAGCGACCTTTATTTAGCGTGCAGGTTTCATTCACAGAGACTATGCGAATTTGCCCCCACTGTTGTTTAAATCCTGTTATGTAGTACACACATAATGCCCTATATTGTTGTACACACATAATACCCTATACTGTGGTACACACGCAATGCGCTACTTTAGACTAACCATGGGCCTATTGCATAATTTAGGCGTATACATGAAAACTTTTTCTTGTAAGCCAACGAGACCAATGGACTTTATTCCACATTTATTGATGACTTTTCTTCGGGAAGAGAACATGGCATCAGAACATGTGGAATAGAAGTACGTACTTGGCGTTTATACTAGACAGTTTAAAAAATCACCGCCTATGATAGTCTAGTGTAAAGGCCAATGCCCATCTACCGATTTCGGAACATTTATGTACGTTTGTCGGCGACAAACGGAGGGTAATTTGTCTCGGCGAGGTATCCTAACTGAGTCAGTAGATGTAGGACAGCTAGGCAAGGCTACTCAGCGATTAGTGAACCACCACCCTCAGAGGTCCTTTTGTCCCTGACAAGTTGTGGTTTTCCCCTCCCCCAGCGATCAGTGGACCATACACCGATTTTATCAGTGTGCGTATATATGTCGGTAGGTGTAGACTGATTTCCTTAGGACTAATACCCTCCAGCCCCTCTCCTCGAGGGCCGCGGGTCGAGCGAGGGGTTACGTAATTTGCCTACAACAAGGTGACCGATTCCTATACGATTTGGGAACTAATCGTTCAACCTTAAATCGGTAGATGGGCATCCAGCTTAAACGCCGGGTAAGTCATCAGATGGTACTCAATTCAAGAATCGCTGCCTGTGATCGTCTCATGTATAGCCCGATGCCAATCTACCGATTATGGGTTGAACGATTAGTTTGTAAATCGTATAGGAGTCGGTGAACTTTTCGTAGGCAAATTATGTAACCCTTCGCTCAACCGGCAGATATCGAGGAGAGGGGTTGGTGGGTATTAGTCCTAAGCAAATCCATCTACTAAAGCCAGTTGCCCTTCTACCGATTTAGGGTTGAACGATTAGTTCCCAAATTATATAGGAGTCGGTCACTTTGTCGCAGGCAAATTACGTAACCCTTCGCTCGCCCCGCATACTGATAAAATCGGTGTATGGTCCATTAATCGCTGGGGGAGGGCAAAAATCAAAGAAACCAAGTGTTCACTAATCACTGGGTAGCCTTGCCTAGCTGTCCTACATCTACCGACTCTGTTAGGATGGCTTGGCTGAGACAAATTACCCTCCGTTTGTCGCCGACAAACGTACATAAATGTTCTGAAATCGGTAGATGGGCATTGGGGTTAATCAGTGGCTCACCCTTGCCTAGCTGTCCTACATCTACCGACTACGGCCGACTCCGTTAAGATGCCTTTCCTGAGACAATTACCATCCCTTTTTTGCCAACAAAGGTACATGAATATTCCGAAATCGGTAGATGGGCATTGGGCTTTACCGTCGTGTTAGTCTGGACGTAGGCGCTGTAGTAGTCACAGTCTGTGGTGACTAGATACCCGTGTCGGAGCACCGCCGCCTGTGACCGCTTTAATTACTCCACTTACTACTTTCATTTCGTTCGGCATAAGAACAGACGAAAGGCGAACACTGAAGCCACCGTATCATTCTACAACTCACTGAACAGCAGAATGACTTGTCAGGTGGTACAGAGGGACGCATGGATATTCTTTGGTCACTACTGGTCAGTACTACTGGTCAGTAAAAGTGAGGCATTCGCCTATAGGTATATAATAATATGAAGAGACGTCACGAGGTTGAGTCTGGGTTTAGTTATGTCATTTTGTGGGCTCCATAATTTCACGAGTCGAAGACGAGTGATATTGCAGAGCCAACAAAATGAGTGACATAAGTAAACTCAAACTCAAACGAGTGGCGTCTAGATTTTATCCTGCCCCGTTTCCACATTTTTTCAGTATTAGAAAGTAGTGGCATAAACAACACTCTATGTCACCTTTATGTTAGGGGTAGGACAATATGTGAAGCTACATATAGTGTGAAGGCATGTAAACGTAATGTACTTGTACTGAGATCGTATCTCACACACTCGCAGCCCTACTCTATGAAGCTACACACAGTATGAAGGCATGTAAACGTAGTCTACTTGTATGGTGATCATATCTCACAAACTCTCAGCCCTCATCTATGAAGCTACACACAATGTGAAGGCAAGTAAACGTAGTCTGCTTGTATGGTGATCTTATCTCACACACTAGCTGCCCTACTCTATGAAGCTACACACAATGTGAAGGTACGTAAACGTAGTCTACTTGTATTGTGATCGTATCTCACAGACGGGCAGCCCTACTCTATGAAGCTACACACAGTATGAAGGCATGTAAACATAGTCTACTTGTATGGTGACCGTATCTCACAGACGGGCAGCCCTACTCTATGAAGCTACACACAGTATGAAGGCATGTAAACATAGTCTACTTGTATGGTGATCGTATCTCACAGACGGGCAGCCCTACTCTATGAAGCTACACACAGTATGAAGGCATGTAAACGTAGTCTACTTGTATGGTGATCGTATCTCACACACTAGCAGCCCTACTCTATGAAGCTACACACAGTGTGAAGGCATGTAAACGTAGTCTACATGTACTGTGATCGTATCTAACACTAGCTGCCCTACTCTATGAAGCTACACACAGTGTGAAGGTATGTAAACGTAGTGTACTTGTACTGTGATCGTACCTCACAGACGGGCAGCCCTACTCTATGAAGCTACACACAGTTTGAAGGTACGTAAACATAGTCTACTTGTATTGTGATCGTACCTCCCATGTTATAGTCAGACAAAAGGTGGTTGATTCTACCTCTGAAGACTGAACCCCCGTCCAGGGAACATGTCGATAAATCCATGCCTGGATGTGATTCTGCATCGTGATGAGGTGTTTAATAACAGTCATATAACTCAGGGGTGTTTTTCAGACACGACCCTCGTAAGTAAAGATAGTCTTAAAACGCCAATGTACGACAGTTTGGACGACAGAAGATGGCAGATGTCCTATAGGGCCACGGGCGATCGGTGCCAAAACGGTCGTCCGTTACGATCGGTGTATGATAGCTGTAGGTTCTAAGATCGTTCGTGTGCCGGGTACAAGGTTGAGCACTAAAGTGAATTGATATTCAGATGGTGAAATATATGTAATAGATACATATAAGTGCATTTATATTATATAATGAATATTTAAATGTATACATATATACATGTATAAAGATTATTCTTGGCAACCGTATGCCACGACTGGAGTTTGACACAGTGACTTCATGAGGCGAAACCGAGTGAAGTCCGGAGCCAAAACTCCAGGAGTGGAATGTGGTGGCCAAGACTAAAACTAATCAGGTTTTTGTTTTATCCTACCCTGTCTCCTCGATTTTGGAATATTACGTGGTAACAATTTTGTATGCCACTAGTGGCATATAAACTCCGTATGCCAGTCAGCGTGGCATACGGAAACCCAATGTTAAGCCTATTGGATTCTATATGAGGGGTAAAATAAACCCTAAGATTATCACTACTATAGCACACCTCAAACCGTCCTACGTGTTGCAGGCAACGTAGACGAAATGATTCTCACCTTACACCGTCGATTTCAGGCTCTATGAAATCGACGACTGACCTCGAACAGGAACCCTTTCGTCCACAGTAAGGATGTTTCCTAATAATAACAGCACACAGTTGCTGCAGGTTTGGGAGTCCCGGAGATGGCATGAGGAGGAGTTTGATTCTCTGTCTCCGCCGTTTACGCGACTCAGCGTTGAGTTAATGTCCACAGCCACCGTCAGTCAGAAAAACGCCGCCAGCAGAGGTTCAGCTCCGTTCTGTTGACACTTCCAGGTCCGCTGGCCTTTAGAGGCTGCCTGAGGTTAGCGGCATCGCCCTTTAACCAGTACTCGGAGTTTACACGAGACGATTCTTGCTTGAGGTTAGCGGCATTGCCCTTTAACCAGTACTCAGAGTTTACACTAGACGATTCTTGCCTGAGGTTAGCGGCATCGCCCTTTAACCAGTACTCGGAGTTTACACTAGACGATTCTTGCCTGAGGTTAGCGGCATCGCCCTTTAACCAGTACTCGGCGTTTACACGAGACGATTCTGGCCTGAAGTTAGCGGCATCGCCCTTTAACCAGTATTCAGAGTTTACACGAGAGTTTAGCGGCATCGCCCTTTAACCAGTACTCGGAGTTTACACGAGACGATTCTGTCCGGAGGTTAGCGGCATTGCCCTTTAACCAGTACTTGGAGTTTAGACGAGACGATTCTGGCCTGAAGTTAGCAGTATCGCCCTTTAACCAGTACTCGGCGTTTACACGCGACGATTCTGGATTGAGGTTAGCGGCATTACCCTTTAACCAGTACTCGGTGTTTACACTTGACGATTCTGGTCTGAGGTTAGCAGCATTACCCTTTAACCAGTACTCGGAGTTTAGACGAGACGATTCTGGCCTGAAGTTAGCGGTATTGCCCTTTAACCAGTACTCGGTGTTTACACTTGACGATTCTGGACTGAGGTTAGCAGCATTACCCTTTAACCAGTACTCGGAGTTTAGACGAGACGATTCTGGCCTGAGGTTAGCGGTATTGCCCTTTAACCAGTACTCGGAGTTTAGACGAGACGATTCTGGCCTGAAGTTAGCGGTATTGCCCTTAAACCAGTACTCGGCGTTTACACAAGACGATTCTTGCCTTAGTTTAGCGGCATCCCCCTTTAACCAGTACTCAGAGTTTACACGCGACGATTCTGTCCGGAGGTTAGCGGCATCGCCCTTTAACCAGTATTCAGAGTTTACACGAGAGGATTCTGGCCTGAGGTTAGCGGCATCGCCCTTTAACCAGTACGAGGTGTTTACACAAGACGATTCTGGCCTGAGGTTAGCGGCATCACCCTTTAACCAGTACTCGGTGTTTACACAAGACGATTCTGTTTTGAGGTTACAGGCATCGCCCTTTAACCAGTACTCGGTGTTTACACGAGACGATTCTGGCTTGAGGTTACCAGTATCGCCCTTTAACCACCCCCCAGAGCAGTACTCAGAGTTTACACTAGACGATTTTGCACCTCCTGACGAGGTAGAATGATAGAAATTGGCTAATGTAAATGCCAAGCATGTGGCGACTGCAGATCATCTGATTATATCTGACACAATCCGGCACCACCTGACGACTATTGGACACGCTCTGACACCCGTGAGATAAATGCAGAAAACAACTCGTTTTGATCAAAGTCATTTTTCTCCAACTCGTTTTGACGCTCCTTGATTTTCACTCCTCATCAAACTTGTGGAGAACGATGGCTATGACCAACACTTGTTGTTTTCTTCTGTAACACATAGTATAGATATACGATACTTATAGATATATTCATTACCTACCACATATAAAACGTGTAAATTCTGTCGGATCTGCTTGGAGTTTCTTCCGCTCCTACAGATATAGCCAACGAGGTCTAGGCTTGGAGATTGAAGCACCATAAAAGTGAGAAACTCGTCGGTAGAAAACCTAAAAACTGCCAATATTTTTTTGTATAGGTCTACACTCAGCTGTACTTCTTCTATTATGATGGAGAAGCCAATGTGACTTTAAACCTTTTGCTGGTATGATCATAGAATAACCAGGTGGTATTTTCTATGAATACACTGCGGTCTCATGGGACCCTGAAAGGCCCCTCTCCATCTCCCTCCCCCAGACCTAATCACTGCGCCGCTCGGGCTGCTGCGGGGGTCGAGCGGTGCAGTATCATATAGAATCCATCAGCCTCGTGCCGTATGGGGTCATACGCCCCTATCACCCTAACGACCGCGGCTATTGCTCCAGTGAGATGATCGTAAATATGCATTGCCCCTCCCCGTACCACCCCAGGGGTCTATATACCACGCAGCCAGGTAAAGGTCAGGCGAGAGTCTAGACTGGTTCCCTGCCCCCAATGAAACATGGGACCGGTAACGCCTAGTTAGTGAACGACCTTGAACTGTTAAAATGTTGGCTAGTTCCCCAAGTCCTTACTGGATACCCGGGGAACCAGCGTTGGGTCGTGGCAGAGCATAGCATTGCAAAAGATCTGCTGGGAGAGTGCTGCAATCTGGGTGGTGCAATCCCACAATGCACCAGAAAAAATGGAGGCGTTGCCCATAATGTACTAGAAAATGGCGGGCGTTACCTGGCCCATAATGTGGGTGAGCACATAGGTCAGGCTTCCAGGTAAGCGAGAGTGGGGCAGTGGTTATGCAACAGCCCCCCCCCCCCCCCCCCACACACACACAACCTGATGCTTGTGTTTAGTCGAGGGGTGGAAGGGTGGAGGTAGACTGGCTCCAGTCTCTGCTTCCTATGGCTACCCTCCTTGCTGGGATACAGGGACTGGTATAATTGGTAATGGTGTTGGATTTTTCTGGCTGCTTAGCACCAGTACTCCCAACATTCTCCATACAGATATCCCGGCTACTGGTCAGGATACGCTCTGGCGCTGTATTGCGCAGTATTTCCAACACTCTCCATACCATGGTTACTGGTCAGATATTTGATTGGAGATTGATACCCTCTCACTTTGATCTCAATCAGGTCACAGTCAGGAGCAGGGAAAATTTATTGCTATGACAACACATGTGCCCAGAGAACTGGAGGACGGGGAGGGGGAGGGGCAGGGATAGAATGAGGTATAGGGTTACAGGAAGCGACTGGGTCGACATATACAGGAGGTTCTGTTCCTACTTGACAAGTCTTTTATTCATGGGCCAGTCAGAGAAGGATACATACTATAATGAACTCTATTCTGATTGTGTTTAATCATATAATGAATGTTCATAATCGAAGACTTGAGCAAGTCTAGGCTGGAGGTGGTAGTAGGAAATGATTAGTAATTAGCGACTGTTTAGAGGAACCAATAAGCATCGCCTATAAGCTGTATTGATCGTTTACGGTCTCACAGATGCTGAGAATGCGTCGTTTCGGGTGTGATCTGGATGTGGATTCGATAATCGGCGAATGCATTTTTTCTAACGACTACTCAAGGAAACCAAAGGTTCATTGCCCAGATGCTACATTGTATAACTTATCGGGGGTGTTCGTTTAGAGGAAGCAGTGTCGGTTCACTGGTTTCGGCACAGCCCTTCTGACAGGGCTAAAATTCGATATTTCTGTTGTAGCCATAATTTCCGAGTGTGTCGGATATGAACCTATTATTTTTCTTTATCAAATAATATCATATTTATACCGATTATATATCTATAAGCTGTCTACCTAATTCCAGAATATCATAATCTACCGCCAACTATTTCACCTACAAGAGATCTCTTTTCGTTAAATCCGCTACAGAAGGCAATGGTGGGCAACATGTTGGATTTTATCGGGAGCTATCGTAACCGATCGTCCATCGCAGAAATCTATTCCACTGACGCGATTTTCTTCTGACCTCACGCTAGAATCGGTATGGTGCCGGGAAGTCAATCGTAAAGCCTATCGGGATCAGAATCGGCGTTGATGGGGGTAAGCCTTTTGCGTATTAAGAGGGGACCCCCACCTACCACGATAGGCCACGACATGCTTCCCGATTGCTACGATTTGAAATGGCGAAATCGTGACCTATCGGGAGGTCCCCGAATCGTAGACCTCTGTCGTGATCCAATTGGTGAATCATACGCGCTGACCACGATATCTTCCCGATAGGCTACGATACCCAACGACAGGCTACGAAATTTCCAACATGTTGGAAATTATCGGGACCTCTACGATTGGCGTTTTCATCGCAGCCTATCGTGAGCTGTCGTAAACGGAATCGCAGAAACCTGTTCCACCTACCACGATTTTGCCAGACCTCACGCAAGAATTGGAATGGTGTCGGGAAGGCCGTTGTAAGGCCAATCGGGACCAGAATCGTGGTAGGTGGGGGCAGGCTTTAACTCTATGCAAGCATACGATATAAGATTCCTCAGCTCTATACACGACACAGGATTAAAGTGAATTTTCCAGCGCGATGCATCATACGGCCTATCGTAGTGTATCGGATGCTCAGTGGATGCTGATGATAACTGTAAAGTACAGAAGTCCTTTGTTTACTACCTTCATAAGTTTAGTGAGGTTAAGAAAGAGTAAATTCAAATACGATGCTGCCCACCCATGTCTATCGAGACGAGATGAAAAACCTACGGTCCTTTTAGTCTATCATTAATCCGTAACATTTAAGAAGGAACAGCATCGAGGTCCATATCCAACGAAAATACGCCATGTGTTTTCGTTGCGATGTCTCCTGAGATTACGCAGCATCTTAAACTGAATGGTGTATTTCCAGGGGCTTCGGATCGAGTACGGTTCAGATTTTATCTCACTACTATCACTGACTGATTGGCTAACATGTATGGCATCATCCACCCTTTGAGTCTATTTCTTAACAATACTTCATGGGTTTTAGGTACAAGTTCCCATTGTAAATGCTATTGACAAAAATACCAGTGATGAGATAAAAGTCGCTCTGCTATGTATGACTGCCACGCAATCACTGACTGATTGGCTAACATTTATGGCATCATCCACACTTTGAGTCTATTTCTTGACATTATCTCACCCCGGTATTTTTCTCCACAGGCTTAACATTAGGAACTCATACTCCACGGCCATGAGGTTCGTGTACCCAATACTCAATGGCTAATTTGTGATTCATTTCATCAATAAACAATGTTATACAGGGTGAGATAAAATCAGAAACCCACTCGATGAAAATAACTTGGTCTGCACTCCACCTCATTTTACCACAGAGTAGTTCACTCAGCTACTCTGCAGTCAAACTCGGTGGCGTACGGACCAAGCTATTTTCATCTCGTGGGTTTCCTTCTAAATACTCCATGGGTGTTTTTAAAGACAAGATCCCATCGTAAATGCTATCGAGGGTTTTAGTGGTGAGATAAAACCAAAGTGGATAGAACTAGAGTGCCTTTGATATAACTGAGATCTGTGTGGGGCAGCCACTCCACACCATCCTCTGTGCTAAAACTAGCACCCACATGGGGTACCCCTCCAGGGACCTGTTTCAGTAGTTTCATATTTAGAACTCTTATAGGTTATATGTATCCATTACTCGTGTTTAAGTTTCATTGCTTGATGCCTACGGAAAGTGAGTAAAATCGTTTAATACTTTTGAGACTGGACACACTGTGTTTGGGGTCTATCTTGTCCTAAGTGCCGCAACTTGTGTTGATCTGTCCGTATGGTGTCACAGACGCCATCTAGACATGTCACAAAACTACTGAAACAGATCCCCGGCCCCAATCCTCAGTGTCGGCGTGGAAACAGTGTGTGCGAATTAAGGCTGAGTTATGCGATGTTTTCACCTAAAGCCGGATGCCCATCTACCGATTTAGGGTTGAACAATTAGTTCCCAAATCGTATAGGAGTCGGTCACCTTGTCGCAGGCAAATTATGTAACCCCTCCCTCGACCCGCACACTGATAAAATCGGTGTATGGTCCACTAATCGATGGGGGAGGGCAAAAACCAAAGAAACCGAATGTTCATTGGGCATTGGGCTTAACGACTAAAAGTCTACCGAGTACATGTCCATGTGGTCACTGCAAACTCAGTCGTCAGGTGTATATATGGACCATATAATGTGTTGTTTCCGGTTATAACCTATGATTGTGGCAATTCAGGCCACCGACCAATTATCTGACACTTTTCGTGGAAACTGACATGCGTCATGATATATGGAAAAATAAATGGTTGATTTTTTCTCCCCCGCCTCATGCAATATGGCACCAGCGACTGACTTTTCCACCCAAAGTCTCCCATAATCAGTCAGAGATGCTAAATGCCATACTCTGTCTTGTGGTGATAATCGTCAAGTGTGAACGGGGTATAAGTGTGTCGTATGTTGATAAACGTCATGTGTGAACTAGGTATAAGTGTGTCGTATGTTGATAATCGTCATGTATGAACGGGGTATAATTGTTTCGCCTGGTGATAATCCGTCATGTGTGAACAGGGTATAAGTGTGTCGTATGGTGATAATCGGCAGGTGTGTACAGGGTACAAGTATCTAGAGTGGTCATAATCTTCATGTGTGTACAGGGTATTAGTGTTTTCTGTGGTATTAATCGGCAGGTGTGAACTGGGTATAAGTCTGTCGTATGGTGATAAACGTCATGTGTGTACGGGGTATAAGTATCTCGTCTGTTGATAATCGTCATGTGTGAACGGGGTATAAGTGTTTCGCCTGGTGATAATCGTCATGTGTGAACGGGGTATAACTGTGTCGCGGATGGCTTGTGGACGTGAGCCACACAGAGAGCGGCGGATATGATCTATAACTGTGATTACCTGCAGTGACTGCCGCCGGCCGCCAGCAACCTCTCCCGGCCGTCCGCGATGAAAAGCGCGCCAAAACTGACTACTCCCGGTCAAAAGTCGTCTGCTTCCAGGTAAACTCATCCATGGACGCCGCAGCGTGTCGTAGTCCGGTATCAGCCCGCACCTGGACTCGGGGGGGAGCGTGCGGCGTGTTTTATCACTGAGACTCTGCTGGGAGGGTGTGTCCGTGTCCGTTGTGAGTGCGGGGGAGAGTGAGGGTGGCCGCCGTCTTTGGTTGTCGTGTGGTAATGATTCCCGCGAGCCGATGGGCCCACACACGTCACCGCCACGCGGCAAACTGACTCGGCCCGGCGCGCCGCCCGCTCACGCCGCCCGCCGCGCGCCCGCGCCGAGCAGCTGACCGCAGCGCCACCACCAAACAGCGGCCGGTGACGGAACTACACCCGCGCGCCCGCGCCGAGCAGCTGACCGCAGCGCCACCACCAAACAGCGGCCGGTGACGGAACTACACCCGCGCGCCCGCACTGAGCAGCTGACCGCAGCGCCACCGCCAAACAGCGGCCGGTGACGGAACTACACCCGCGCGCCCGCGCCGAGCAGCTGACCGCAGCGCCACCGCCGAACAGCGGCCGGTGAAGGAACTACACCAGCAAGCCCGCACTGAGCAGCTGACCGCAGCGCCACCGCCAAACAGCGGCCGGTGACGGAACTACTCTCGCAAGCCCACGCCGAGCAGCTGACCAGAGCGCCACCACAGCTGAGTAGCCGGTGATGGAACTTCCGCACCTCACACTGACTCTGAGCTGTGCAGCGCCATCACAGCTCAGTGGCCGGTGACGGAACTACACCTGCGAGCCCGCGCCGAGCACGTGACTACAACGCCACTACTAATCAGTGGATGATGACAGAACTACTCTGCCTAACACAGACTCTGAGGTGCTCACCACAGCACAGCAGGCAATGATGGAACTACACCCGCGAGCCCGTGCTGAGCATGTGACCGCAGTGCGACACTGCAAAACAGCGGCCGATGACAGAACTACAACAGCAAGCCCGCGCCAAGAAGGTGATCGCAGCGCCACCACAGCTGAGCAGCTGGTGACAGAACTAATGCGCCTAACGATGACTCTGAGTTTCTCATCACAGCGCCATCACTGTTCTGTGGCCAGTGACGGAACTTCTCCACCTCACAGTGACTCTGAGTTGCTCACAACAGCGCCACCACAGCACAGCGGCTGGTGACGGAACTACACCCACGAGCCTGCCCTGAGCCGATGACCACAGTGCCACCACAGCTCAGTGGCTGGTGACGGAACTACTGTGCCTCATGCTTACTCTGAGCTGTGCAGCGCCACCACTGCTCAGTGGCCAATTAAGAAACTACCCCGCCTAACGATGAGTCTGAGGTGTTCATCACAGCACCACCATTGTTCAGTGGCCAATGGCGGAACTTCCCCGTTTCACAACGACTCACTGACTCACACTGAGCTGTGCAGCGCAACCACAGCTCAATGGCTGGTGACAGAAGTACACCTGCGTGCCCTTGCCGCTCAGGTGACCACAGCGCCACCGCCATTGATGGAACTACACCCGCAAGCCCGCGCTGAGCATGTGACCGCAGCACCACCACAGCTGAACGGCCAGTGACAGAACTACTCCGCCTCACACCGGCTCTGAGGTGCTCACCACAGCACCACCACAGCACAGCAGCCAGTGACAGAACTAACCCACGCCCCTGTACCAAGTAAGTGACTGCGCGCCACCACCAAAGAGCCGATGGTGGCAGAGCTACCCCACCTCACACTGACAACAAGCCATGCAGCGCCACAACTACTCAGTGGCCGGTGACAGAACTTCCCCACCTCACATTGACTCTAAACTGTGCAGCAACAACACCATTCAGCGGCCTGTGACGGAACTACGCCTGCTAGCTGCACAGAGTAGGTGACTGCAGTGCCACCACCTAACAGCAGCCGATGCCGGAACAACCCCATCTCACGCAAACTCTGAGGTTCTTGCCGCAGCACCAACACATCTCAGTGGCCGGTGATAGAATTACCCAGCGTCTCACTAACTCTAAGGTGCTCACCGCAGTGCAAACACATCTCAGCGGCCGGTGAAAGAACTACCCTGCATCATTCTGTTCTCATAACAGCGCCCCCACTGCTTAGCAGCCGGTGATAAAACTACCCTGCCTCACGATGACTCTGAGGTGCTCATCACAGGGCCACCATACCTCAGTTGCCACTGACACTACTACCATGCTTCACACTGACTCTGAGTTGTGCAGGGCCCACACAGCAGCTGGCCATGAACCTACACCCACGAGCCCTCACCGAGGTGCTTACCACAGCGCCACCACTGCTCAGTGGCCGGTGATGGAACTTCCCCGCCTCACATTGACTCCGAGCTGCACAGGGTAAATGCCACTCAGTGGCCGGTGTCGGAACTAATCCGCCTCACACTGACTTTGAGTTGCTCACCACAGCGCCACCACCATTGAGCGGCCGGCACCGGAACTACCCCGCTTCCTACTGACCCCGAGGCACTCACCTCACACCAAATGCTCCACTTCCCAAGCATTTACCCAGAGCAATTCATCTCTGTACCAATCTGCCTGTTTGGAGTCTGCCAGGATGCCTGGCCCTCTATGTACACAGATATTTGTCCAGGTATCAGCCACCATTTTTACATTGCATTTTGGGATTGCATTAAGCTGATACCAGACTGATTCTATAGTTTTTAATGCTGGTTCACCTGTTATTTTCTAGGGGATATATATAGCGAAATATTTATTTATTTGTTTGACAAATATAAACATAAAAATATAAAAAAACCATTATATAATTCATGGTGAGTGAAGTGCCATTTCTGGGACCACTTTCCTAAGTGGTAAACGATGTGTTGCAGGGTTTTGTTTTGTTAACAAACAGTTTGATGTGGATTCACATTACAAAGTGGAAGAGAGCTAAAAGAGAAACAACTGAATCGGCTCATAAAATATTCACAGCTTTCTGACTCATACTCTAGATTCTGGTAGATCACATGACCGGGTTGGAGCAGAGAATAATAAGACATAAAACATCTGCAGGGAGAGTGTGAGTGTTGACAGAGAAACGCCCGTAGCGCCGCCACTCGAGCAGCGCGGGAACCAGCTACCCGCGTCAACGAAAACACGTTACTTCCGGTTAACAGGCGTCGGCGGGACGCTGGTCACCGCGCTAGGTAAACAGCGGAGTACGGAACACGCCAGCAACCAGCGGCGAAAGGCGCCCTCGACTTCCGGTTGGCATTTTAGGAAACAAGGAGTGGGAGTGAGGGGATGGAGGAGAGAGTGTAGGGTGAATGAGAAGAGGGGAGGGAGGGGGGTAGGAAAGAACAAAGGGTGAATGGGAAGAGGGGAGGGAGGGGGGTAGGAGAGAACAAAGGGTGAATGGGAAGAGGGGAGTGGGAAGAGGAGGGGAGAGAACAAAGGGTGAATGGGAAGCAGGGAGTGGGGAGAGGAGGGGAGAGAACAAAGGGTGAATGGGAAGCAGGGAGTGGGGAGAGGAGGGGAGAGAACAAAGGGTGAATGGGAAGCAGGGAGTGGGAGGAGGATGGGAGAGAACAAAGGGTGAATGGGAAGCAGGGAGTGGGGAGAGGAGGGGAGAGAACAAAGGGTGAATGGGAAGCAGGGAGTGGGAGGAGGATGGGAGAGAACAAAGGGTGAATGGGAAGCAGGGAGTGGGGAGAGGAGGGGAGAGAACAAAGGGTGAATGGGAAGTGGGGAGTGGGGAGGGATAAGAGAAGAGAACAAAGGGCGAATGGTGAGTGGGGGGAAGGAGAGGAGGAAAGAACAAAGGGTTACCAGGGAAAGAGGAGTAGGGGGAGAGAAGAAGAGAGCAAAGGGTGAATGGGAAGTGGGGAGTGGGGGAGGAAGAGTGAAGAAAAGGGTGAATGGGAAGCAGGGAATTTGGGGGAAGAGAGGAGAGAAAGAGAGAACAAAGGGTGAACGGGAAGCGGGGAGTAGGGGGAGAGAAGGAGAGAGCAAAGGGTGGACGGGAAGTGGGGAATGGGAGGAGGAGAGAACAAAGGGTGAAGAGGAAAAGTGGACCGGGAGGGGTAGGAGAGAATGAAGGGTGAATGGGAAGCGGGGATTGGGGGGAAGAGAGGAGAGAAGGAGAGAACAAAGGGTGAACGGGAAGCGGGGAGTAGGGGGAGAGAAGGAGAAAGCAATGGGTGGACGGGAAGCGGGGAATGGGAGGAGGAGAGAACAAAGGGTGAACGGCAAGCGGGGAATGGGAGGAGGGGGAGGTGGGGGGAGGGGTAAGATGGAGCGATCACTTGTTGTGGGGCCTTTTCCGCAGGAGGGTCTGTGTGGAGAAGAATATAATAGATTGTTTTATCTGTGTTTGGCCGGCAATTCTGAACCTGCAGGTGGAGTGTGTTTGTGTGGACTGCCACAAAGGGCGGCCATTAAGTATAGGTGGGGAGGGAGGTAGGGTGTGTTTGTGTATAGATGGTGGGTGACCATTCAGTACAAGTGGGGAGGAGATCGGTATAAGTCTGTGTATAGATGGTGGGGTTACCATTCAGTACAAGTGGGGAGGAGATGGGTGTAACTCTGTGTATAGACGGTGGGGTGACCATTCAGTACAAGTGGGAGGGCAGTGTATGTCTGTGTGTAAATGGTGAGCAACCATTCTATACAAGTGGGGAGGCAGTGTATATCTATATACATGGTGCAGGGGAGGGGTGTATGTCTGTGTATGAATGGCGGGGTGCCAAAATGAGTGGCCATTCCATACAAGTGGGGAAAAGGGCAGTGTATGTTGGCGTATAGATGGTGGGGCAGCCACTCTGTACTAGTGGGGAGGAGGTGTATATTTGTGTATAGACTGTGGGGCAGTCATTCAGTACAAGTCAGGAGGGGGTGTATATTTATATATATATAGACAGAGGGCCTGCCATTTAGTAAAATCAGGAGGAGGGTGTATACTGTGTATAAATGGCAGGGTGCCACAATGAGCGGCCATTCAGTACAAGTGGGGAGGAGGGGTTTATCTTTGTGTACAGATGGTGCAGTGACCATTCAGTACAAGTAGGAGGGGTATGTCTGTGTATAGATGGTGGGGTGTCACAATGGGTGACCATTCAGTACAAGTGGGGACAAAGAGGTGTGAATATATGTCTGTGTGTAGCTGGTGGGGCGGGACTATGAGCTGCCATTCAGTACAAATGGGGCGGGGAGGATGTATCTTTCTGTGTAACTGGTTCAATACAAGTGGGGAGGGGGTTTAATATTCGTGTATTACGGTGGGGCGGCCATTTGGTACAAGTGGCGAGGGGGTGTATCTTTGTGTGTGGCCAGTGGAGTGGCCATTCAGTACAAGTGGGGACGGGGTGTATGTCTGTGTATAGGTAGTGGGGTGTCACAATGGGTGACCATTCAGTACAAGTGGGGATGGGGAGGTGTGATTATATGTCTGTGTATAGCTGGTGGACGGTAATTAGGTATAAGCGGGGCGGGGAGGGTGTATCTTTGTGTGTAACTGGTTGGATGCCACAATGGGAGGCCATTCAATACAAGTAGGGAGGGGGGTCTATGTTTGTGTATTATGGTGGGCTGGCCATTTGCTACAAGTAGGGGGGTATGTCTGTGTATAAATTGTGGGTTGTCACAATGGACAGCCATTCAGTACAAGTGGGGTGGGGAGGGTCAATCTTTGTGTGTTGCGGTGGGGCAGCCATTTGGTACAAGTGGGGAGGGGGTGTATCTTTGTGTATAGATGGTGGGGTAGCCATTCAGTACAAGTAGGGGGGGTATATCTGTGTATAGATGGTGGGGTGTCACAATGGGAGGCCATGTTTGTGTGGGGCAGTGGACGACCATTCAGTACCAGTGGGGAGGGGGTGTATGTATCTTTGTGTGTAGCTGGTGGTATACCACAATAGAAATGGAGAAATCCGCTGACGGAAACGTGCCCGGCGAATCCACCCCTACGCACCTCATTGGGAGTCGGATCTACGAATTGCCCTAATCCCCGGGGGCTGTATGGGTGAGCCTTGCTCCTTCCGCAGGGATTATCCGCCCGTTGTCTATAGGCGTGTGGGGCTTCCCTGGCCACTTGTAGCTGTTTGTCGCGGGCTCGGTGAGTGGTGGGGCGGGGATTACGGAGTGTCACGCAGGTGGTGCCGGTAGATGATGGGTGGGGCTGGAGGCCACACCGGGGTCAAGGTCCACTGCTGAAAGTCACCTTGAGTGATGTGATCTTGTGGTGTGTTTTTGGTGCCTAAAGCAACAGCTTTATAGAGGGGAGAGATTTAGGTAATGCCAACTGGTGTTAAGTGTATTGAAACCATTGGTATAAAATCTAATATAGATGAGATCTTTATATGAATATTGAGATGATATTTTGACTCTTGGGTACAATTTGCACTATTTTTTCTATGTGACTTGTCCTGTAAATTTGTCCTCTTTGTTGGGCTGATGATGGAAGACCGCTGTATTTATCGGCGAATTGTTTGTCGTAATATTTGTTTGCTAATTAAAAAAAATCTATTACTTTTGGGATGCACTAGAAAGAGCGCCACTTGGTGATTGTACCCATCTTTTATTCCAGTTTGAATATGAAAAATTAATAATTTGGTGTTATTATTTCCTTATCTATCAGATTTATTCCTATCCATCATTTGGTCTTTTAGTATTTCTCAGATAATATTTATTCCTATCCATTATTTAGAATTTTAGTATTTCTCAGGTCAGATTTATTCCTATCCATTATTTGGTATTTCAGTATTTCTCAGATGAGATTTATTCCTATCCATTATTTGGTATTTTAGTATTTCTATGATGAGATTTATTCCTATCCATTATTTGGTATTTCAGTATTTCTCAGATGAGATTTATTCCTATCCATTACTTGGTATTTTAGTATTTCTCAGGTCAGATTTATTCCTATCCATTATTTGGTATTTTAGTATTTCTCAGATAATATTTATTCCTATCCATTATTTGGTATTTTAGTATTTCTCAGGTCAGATTTATTCCTCTCCATTATTTAGTATTTTAGTATTTCTATGATCAGATTTATTCCTATCCATTATTTGGTGTTTTAGTATTTCTCTGGTAAGCTACATTCCTATCCATTATTTGGTATTTTAGTATTTCTCAGATCAGTTTTATTCCTATCCATTATTTGGTATTTCAGTATTTCTCAGATGAGATTTATTCCTATCCATTACTTAGTAGTTTAGTATTTCTCAGATATCGCTCCAAATTCAACAAATTCTCTCACGACAACTTCCTTCTTGGCGCTAACAGTGCTGTACCTCAATGAATGAATGACAACAATCGATGGTTTTGTGGACAGGTGGTAGTTAACCTCTAGGAGGTTGACAAGTAGTAATAGACGAGCATTAGCGTCAAACTCGAGTGGTTTACAGAACCACCTGTCCACAAAACCATCGTCTGTTGTATTGATTATTCTTATTCTCCCGTAAATAAAACTCAGGCATTGCCATTTTAAAGGACATATCAGCCGGGACAATATTTTTTCTCTATGGCACAAAAAAAGAATATTTTCTAGTATACAATGGTTTTCAGGCCTTATACAATGGATTTTAATCTGCATACAATGCACTTGAAATCTATATACAATGGATATAGTATCTGACAGTTTTTTAACAACGGATATACTGAGCCCCATACATTTTTGATCGGGACTTAATATATAGTATTATCGTAAAACTGGATGAGGTTTAATCTTGGCCACTGTATGCCATGACTGGAGTTTGGCATAGTGATTTCATGAGGCGAAGCTGAGTGAAGTCCGGAGCCAAAACTTCAGGAGTGGAATGTGGTGGCCCAGATTAAAACGAATCAAGTTTTGATTTCATCATACCCTGTCTTCTTGATTTTGGAATATTACGTGTTAACAATTCTGTATGCCACTAGTGGCATACAAAGCTCTGTATGCCAGTCAGTGTGGCATACGGAAACCCAATGTTAACCCTATGGGATTTTATATTATGGGGTAGGATAATATATTATAGATAACAAAAGTACACAGCTTTACTTGAATATATTTGCGAGTCTTGATACTGCGGCTTACAATGTGCAATACCGTCTAGATCTGACAGCTATGAGCCCATTTCCCTTGGCAAATGAAAATGGTGGAGATTTTTTGGGTTCTCCTTAAAGCCCGTTTCCATTGACTGATTTTGCGTCGGTGTTTCCTAACTAATTGCTGATGTCCAATGGTAATGGGCTTTTAGGAGAGCTAAAAAAATCTCCGCCATTTTTGTCGGCCAATGAAAATGGGCTTTTAGGAGAATCGAACAAATCTCCGCCATTTTTGTCGGCCAATGGAAACGGGCTTTTAGGAGAACTACAAAAATGTCAACCATTTTCGTCTTCCAATGGAAATGGGCTTTTAGGAGACCTCAAGAAATCTTCGCCAATTTCGCCAGGCAATGGAGACGGGTTTTATAGTGCACATTGTACAGACGGCAAAGAGGCATTCTGATCACCTTTCTGGTACACATCTTATTTTCAGTTGGTTCAAACTCGAATGTATTTCTTATTTTATCTAAGGCAGGACCAATGTATGTTTCAAAGGAAAGTGATGTGGCTTCTAGCACCGCTCTCTGATTATGAACACTGTATCTGAGCTCAAGCGAGAGATACTTTATGTTAAATAAAAAAAGTGACCCTTCTTTTACAATAATCATTGCCTGCAGAAGTCTGATAAATCAGACGAAACGTCGCAACATTCCCAACCCAACCGCCCCCATCTCGATGTATAATTACCCCCCAATAAAACTGTTAAAATAAAATCAGCTTGGCTGATTTCTGGGGAATTTTCTACCTATTGCTTTTACAATAATGGTCAGGTCGAAACAAAAAGGGTTGGCGATTTTTTCTCTCCAACATAACACAATCTAGCACCACTCTCCGTATCTTTGCAACACCGACAAAATGTCTCCATATTGAATTAATCGGTGGCTGAATGAATTTTAGTGTCAAAAATCGGTCGGCTACCATCATATTTCATAAGAAAAAACCCAGCATTTATTATGGCCGCCACCGATTAAGCGCACCGAACATATCTCAAGCAGAACCACCGACCGACTTTTGCACAGGTTGCATATACATGTAATTGGTGGCCTTTTCGTCGGCAGGTGAAAACACCACGTTAAGAACTACTTCGCTCCGGTTCCTTTCTTGGCTAAGCAATTTGTCTGCTGGATTTCCTCATCTATGTTTTTCTCCCCTGTAAGTAGCCAGCCAACTCCCATAGACAGTGGAGCTTCAGCAAGGCACTTTTAAAGCCTGCCCCCACCTACCATACGACAGCCTTCCCGACACCATTCCGATTGAAGCGTGAGGTCTGGCAAAATCGTGGTAGGTGGAACAGGTTTCTGCGATTCCGTCTACGACAGCTCACGATAGGCTGCGATTGTAAACGCCAATCGTAGAGGTCCCGATAACTTCCAGCATGTTGGAAATTTCGTAGCCTGTCGTAGGGTATTGTAGTGTATTTGAATGGGAAAATATCTCTTGTGGGTGAAATACTAGATGGAAAATTATGAAATTCTAGAATTAGGTAGGCCGTATACAGATATATATTCGGTGAAAATATGATATCATTTGATTAAGGATAAAGGTATGAAAATAATAGTTTCAGATCGGAATCACGATTCTATCACAGTTATCTTTTTCAATTTGATTGTATTAGAGTCTGAAAAATAACTTCAAATTATGTTGTGAATAAAAACCTATTCAGATTCATTTAATGTTTCCAAAATTATAATATATTTCAATATTAAAACTCATATACATTGATACACAGATTGAATCGTGACCATGGTTTATGTTTTTGATCCTCCAAAGGCGTTTCTACGCTCTACGATTTCAAACCATGTCCACGATTTGAAACTATCGGGGACCTACCGATAGGCCACGATTTGGGCATTTCAAATTGTACCGATCGGGTAGCATGTCGTGGCCTATCGTGGTAGGTGGGGGTCCCCTCTTACGTTGATAGTGACGGTGTGATTCAAATAAGGCCACAGTACAGCCCTTAATTAGTGAGCAACGCAATTAGTCGTAATTCCTGAACCTTGGTCCTCCTGATAAAGAGTACTGTCGTATGTGGGACATGGATTAGGCTCATGTCAGATATTCAAAACTCCCAGGCAATATCTAGTATGTATACGAGCCATTGTACAGAAAAATGTACTGTAGGTAATTTTTTATACCTTCTATATTCTACAGAAGCTCATATTATCTCACCCCTAGAAGAAATGTCCATAGGCTTAACATTGGGAACTCGTTCTCCACGCCCCTACGAGAATTGCGGATTATTCGCCACGCTATGACGTCAAATTCGCTAACCAATCAGCGCGCAGTAGTACGTGTAATATAGTCCCGGCTCGATAGAGCATCAGTTGTCACTCACAATGGCAACCGATGAATACGGGAATACAATCATTTAATTGTTGAGGGGTGAGATAAATACAGAAAGCTACTCGGTTTACACTTCGTCGCCGTTCTCCACAAGTTCAAACGCGGAGCCATATTCACTCCGCTTCGCGTCGTGAATAACGCTCCGCGTTTCAACTTGCGGAGAACGGCAACTCAGCCCAAACCTTGTTGGTTTCTTCCTTAGTATTTGTATTTACCTGACAGTTATATTTGGTATTCATGGACAGAAAATATTATAATGTAACAGAAAATGTATGTTATTAGAAGTCTCTTAATGCCCACTCTTTAAGATTTGGTGTCATTAGAACCTGTAAAAACATATCTTAAATGTCGATATATCACTTCATACCAAACAAATGAACTAAAATTATCAGATCTACAGATAAACTTCAATTGTTTAAAGTTTAAAGTGATTACAGAGCCTTATGAAAAATACAATTTTCAGTATGGAATGTTCGCTTTTTTTATTTTGAAGCTGTAGAGAAAAGATATTGATAGACATATCTCATGGATAGCTAATCTCATGGAAAGTCAGGAATGATTTAGATAGATGTTGGAAATACTGATTGATTTCTTCAAAACCCAACTCCTGTATCTAGTTCCCAGTTTCCTGCATCACATTTCATACTTTTTTTTATGCCGAACGGCCCTAAATGCTAAAATAAACTGTATTTATTCCCTTGTACCAAATCAATATTCATTCTCACAAAAGATATTCTGCGCATTCATTCTCTTCTTCTGTAAACCCAGGGAAAGGTATAGCTGGGTGGCATTATTGTATTTTCCTGTGCATAGATCTTTTAAAATTGTAACACTGACGGAAGTGCTACAAAATGGCGACTGTACAAATACAGTCGTTTTGGTACTAATAAATCAAACAATCTAGATGACTAATCTCTTCGCATAAAAACATTATTGATCCCGATAAGTATGTAGAAACTGAAAGTTTACCAGGTGATGCTCTATAAATGCAATATCGGCCACAATAGTTATCAAATCAAGAATTATCTCAAGAATCCTGAGGTGTCTAGACAAGTAATTCAAGTAGTCTTGAGCTAGTCAACAGCATGAAATCACCTGCTAAGTCGTCAGGTGATGCCAAACTGCATGATCTGACATAATAAGACTCTCTGAAGCTTTCACTCATATATGGTGTTTTTAGCATTTAAGGCGGTGTCAGATTCAAGAAACGCCGCGCAGAACCGACTAGTTAAAACGGTTTCTTTGTGTTCAAAATCTCTTCTCTTTTAAAAGATTACCCTTAATGATAAGTTACGGGTGTTTCTGGCTAACATCCCCATTAGTATTCTACCCTCGTGACTGTAAGATGTCAGTGACATCAATTCAAGTTACAACCCCATTTGTATCTACAAAAAACTCCTACGACAGACTGAAACACTGAGAGCTGCCTCTAAATATCGTCAGCTTTAACCCTTTAAGGACGGGTGCCTGTTGCCAAGCTACGGCCTGGAGGATGGGTACTGGTGGCACTTTATACCACTAGGGGACGAGTACACAGTCGTTAAAACCCATAATTCAATTGTTTAATCACGTGACATGATATATAATCTTAAATATTTTATTTCATTTGAATAGAGATACTAATAATGATATCAGACATATATCCTGTGAAAATTTCATTAATGTTCCTCTGTTATTTTTTGTTAAAAACGATTTTGTAGATTTTTAAGAAATGATGCCTCAAGGCATCATTCGCCCTGGCCTGGATGATGCCTCAAGGCATCATTCGCCCTGGGCTGGATGATGCCTCAAGCCATCATTCTCCCTTAAAGGGTTAAGCCCAATACACAACTACCGATTTCAGAACATTGACGTACCATTGTGGGCGACAAAGTAAGGGTAATTTGTCTCAGGCGAGCTATTCTAAAGGAGTCGGCCCTAGTCGGTAGATGTAGGACAAGGGTCAGCCAATGATTAGTGAAACTCCCCGCTTGAGATGTTTTTTTGTTGCCAATCAGTTGTCGGTCGATGTTTCTAAATTACTCGCAAAAAGTTTATCAATATGTTGATAAATCCAGTTGGTGACAGTATACCCTTCCCATCTTCTAAAGCCCAATAAACATCTACCAATTTTGGATCATTCATGTACCTTTGCCGATGACAAAGGAACAGTAATTTGTTTCAGGTGAGCCATCCTAAAGGAGTCGGCCCTATTCGGTAGATGTAGGACAACTAGGCAAGGGCCAGCCAATGATTAGTGAAAACAACCGCTTAAGATGTTATTTTGTCACTGTCAAGTTGTCATTCGATGATCCTATATCGGTCGGTCGCCAAAAATTTATCAACATGTTAATATATCCAGTCGCCAACAACGGAAAGTTGGTAAATGGCCCCTAATTGGGTGGCTGACACAGGCCGTGGTGATACACAATTTGCCTGTGACAATTTCACCGACTCCTATATGATTTCACTGCGCACAAACCACCATTTTATTCATATAAATGCCATCGCGGTAGTACATGTATTGGCTGAATATTGACTTGTTTTCATATATATATGCCCAGGGCTTATATACGGAGGCGTCTTGGCTGTATTTCACACCAGACGAATATGAGAGGAAATATCCTCTGACCCCGCCGCCTCCTGCCCGTTTTTGTTGGTAGAAGTATAGGTGTCCTCAGTGGGAAACCCTCCCTCCCGCCGCCCCTCGCCACCCCCTGCCACCCCCTGCCACCTCCCGCCACCTCCTGCCACCTCCCGCCACCTCCCGCCACCTCCCGCCACCTCCCGCCACCTCCCGCCACCTCTCGCCACCTCCCCCCACCTCCCGCCACCTCCCGCCACCTCCCGCCACCTCCCCCCACCTCCCACCACCTCCCGCCACCTCCCACCACCTCGCGCAACCTCCCACCACCTCCCCCCACCTCCCCCCACCTCCCGCCATCTCCCGCCACCTCCCGCCACCTCCCGCCACCTCCTCCCGCCTGCTCTCAGTGAAGCCCTGTTAACTGGACACTTATATATGCTTTCAGATGAGGCGTATACCCATGTGGAATAGGACAACCTTCTATACGCAAAATACTTACTTATATACACCGGGCGCATTCGTATGTAAAATGGTGGTGTTCGTGCAGTGTTTGCAACCTAATCGTTCAACCCTGAATCGGTAGATGTGTATCGGGCTTCGATGCAGCTAGGCGTGGACGTGGACGGGGATTGAGATTCGTAAAAGGCAGACTCTGATGGCTGGTCAGGTCTGCAGGGAGATGCCAAGTCACCAGACTGATTCTACAGGCCTGGGTGCCAATAAAGGCTGGAATTGTGTCTGAGAGGTTTTAGTCCTCAGGAATGGACCTGGTAATAGAGTTGTAAGAACAGATGTGGGAGGTCATCTCATAGGTACTGTATGGGCTCTCAGACAGGGCTATAGCGCAGATAGCTAATGTTCCCTGGGCACTGCCATTCTAACCCACCCCACCCCCACTCCACCCCACCCCCCGAGTAGGCGTTCTTCACTACTGGAGGTGCAGAAGTAAGTGGGTGATAATAAGAAACTCTCACAACTCGAGCCTTTCTCACACATGTCATATCATATACTACATTTCCACTCACTTTTTTTGTGTGTTTTTTTTGTTCTTTGTTTTTTTTTCTGGTTGTATGTATATAAGTGGTAAATGATCATATGACAACCAACCAGGAAAACTGTGAATCAACTAGAACAGACTGGGAGCACATTGAAACCAGCTGCAAAGCTGAGTGCCTCCCAGGATAAATAAAAGTTTAAAAAAATAATAGAGCCGTTCGTGTGAGAAATATCATGGATTCAAACTACATATTACTCTGGAACGGGTCTTCTAGAGAGACAAGGTAGCAATAGGAAAACAATGAAAGCGAGATTGATTTCATAATAACAAAGAGCCGCAATACAGGTATTTTCTTTCATGTAAAAAAAAATCATGTCCTGGATTTACATTGTAAGGTATCCTTCTTTGGAAAAGGCTGTACAGAGACGAAGGAACAATGGTTAAACATTGAAAGCCAGTTTACTTTCGTAAGAACAAAGAGCCAGGGGCCTGATTAATAATCTAGGATCGTACATTTAGGCCCTTTTCTGTATGCCATAGAGACCCAGGGACGATGTGGGTAAACTTTATTCAACACGTATGGACGAACTTATGGAAAGCTAATGCTGTCTAATGACACAAAGTTGTACGAGCTGTACAATGCTAGATTATTAAACGGGGCCTAGATGGGGCATCATCATGTCGGACACCTGGTGACTGCTTCATGAACTAACAATGGCTCTGTTCCCTATAGGCCACAGAGTGATTGCTAGTTCTGCCATCATCCACCATGAAATAGTAAGATAGCGCACTGTAGTCTGGGGGCAACAACTGTTATTATCTGGGACCTGTTTCACTAGTTTCGCGACATGTCTGTGACACCATACAGACATTGGGGTTGTCTAGTTTCGTGACAAAACAAGTAGCTGCCCTTAGGAAAATAAAGACCTCAGACATAAGAATTAGACAAATCTACACATCATAGACCCGTTTCACTAGTTTCGTGACAAAAGTGGCACAAACAGTGCAAGCAAGAATGGACAAAACGAAGTCTTATATCTAGTTCTTATGAAACCGGACAAACCGGACACGCCATCTAGACATGTCACAAAACTAGTGAAACAGGTCCCATTCGTTATAATATATAGATAATATTGTGGTGAGGCTAAAATGGTTGCCTCTATTGCACAATAGTTATGGTTAGGCATCAGGGACCTGTTTCACTAGTTTCATGACAAAAGTGTTAGACAGACATGACAAGCGGCACAAACAGTGCAAGCAAGAACAGACAAAACGAAGTCACCTTTCATAACGCATGTCACATCTATTGTCGCATGTTGTGTCACAATGTCTGTGTTGCGATAAGTGAAACCACAGCACCACTTGTGCCAGCGCTACTTGTGTTGTCACAAAACTAGTCAACCCCAATCTATCTGTATGGTGTCACAGACGCCATCTAGACATATCACAAAACTAGTGAAGCAGGTTCCACTTATCATATACTATATTTTATATATATATATAAATATATGTACATAAACACTATTACTTATTTATCTTATGAAATCCAATATATAAAATGTCTTAATAAATCTTAATTTCATTTACCCAGCCACCGCATCAACTTTTCTTCAGTCATAGTTAAGTGCCCTATACCAAGATGCAGAACTACTTCTTCATAAACATGTCACATCTGGTAGAAAATGACCTCGTATGCGCAGAACAGTTCTGCCAATACTGAGTGACAGAAATGTAATAAACCAGTGAAGTGCCACACAAAGAATACTCGTCCCATCTGGTCTTTGTGAAAAGCGTATGAATAATGGGTTACTCATGGGCTTTGCTCAGGGGTAGTCATTGCTCCCCCCGGTGTCCCCCTCTACCGCGCCTCACGGGCGCCCCTCCTGCCCCCTCGCGGCTTTCACTCATACTACGCAGTCACGTGGTACAGCCCGGTCCAGACCCCGGCCTCACTTCTCCTTCACCCGCCCTGCAGTACGCACGTACTACAGTACCATTTTCGTTTCTTGGCTACGTGCTTCGCCTCATACTCCCCGAGTAAAGGCTAGCACCCCCATACACGCGATACGGTATAGTGAACGGAGAAATGGGTCCCACGACGAGGAGTACCCCGATGCCTAGCACATCGAAGCCGACGGAATCCACGGCGGAGTCGGAGGCCACTCTCCAGGAAACGGCCGAGTCCGCCAACGAGAACATCGAGTCGGTCTCGGACAGCGGGCGCACGGTAAAGACGGCTAGGATATCGAAGCTCGAGTCCAACATGGAGAAAATGGGTAGGACGATGGATAGCATGTTTCAGACGATGCAGGCCATGGCACGCCAACGGTCGCCGACGAGGGCTACACAGCCGACGGTACGAGAGGCACGCTCCACGGCCGAGGATCGGACAAGAGACTGGGCCCAGGACCAGACATCGAGGCTACCCGCACCCAGACAACTCAGGGAACGCTACCTGAGCGAGGACCTGCTCCAGCGAGAGATCGACCGCGAGGGCATTCGTCATGACCGCACGGCCGGTAGGTTCTCATCTGATTTGACCGTACATAAACTCATATCTAAGCCGTATATGTATGTGGAACGTGAGGGCCTGTATACCATGTCCCAAAAGCTCGAGGTTAGGGGAAGCCTGGCCCCCATGGAGTACGTGAGCGCGTTCTTACTGATGATGGAGGACGAGCGGGCGATACCCGAGGGCGACCGCCGAGACATGTACAGGCACCTCTCTCAGGTCACTGTGGATGCCCAGACACGGCCGTGGCCCGCGGTTAGGAGGTGGTCTAACTACATCTTCGATCAGGTTGAGGCGGGCCGCGTTTATTGGTCCGATCACGTGCGCATTCAAGACGAACGCGTACGCATAGCCATGACGGCCGCCACCAGCACCCCTAACGGTCAAGACGGAGGAAGGGACGGGGCCCGAGAGCTCCCCTGCCGGGCGTACAACTCGGAGCGAGGTTGTCGCCTACGGAACGGACATCAGGACGGGCAGATCAAATGGGTCCATGTTTGTTCGTTCTGCGATTCGGTGGGGCGGATGTGCACGCACTCTATACACGCGTGCAACAGGAAACTCGTGTACGGTGCGGGTTATGACAACGCTGCACCAACATCCGCACCCACCCCACGGAGGACGCCGCACGCCGGACACACGGTCCGCCCCACCGAACTAGGAGTGCAGAAACAACACGCAACGGCTTCAAAAAACGGGCCGGACGCGCCCCGCGAGTGAGCGTGGCGCGAGACGCACCCCTCGGCCTCGGTACGAGTGCACTCGGCGAGGGGTACACGATCAAAGAGTGCAGGAGTGATGACGTCACCCCCCACGTGACAACAACACCGCGTGCCGCGCACGTGGGGGGAAGCACAGAGCGTGCGGCCCCGCCCACCGAGGAATACACTCCCGCCTGTGGTAGTGTTGGCGGGGAGGAGGAGCAATTGGCTCGGCAATTGCCCCGGGAGGACGGCCGCGAATCCACTCCCATCGACTTCGCTGCCGTGAGAAAATTCTGCGAGACCGGGATCCCGGTCGCCGGAGTCCGGACCGACCCCGAGGCGTTCGCCGGACATAGGAGGGATAACTGGCCGCAGTTCGCGGCCCACGGGCCGCCGGACCACGCCCACATCTATGATGTTGTGAGGCGCACGGGCCTACCCAACGCCCTCGGGGCCCGTATCGAGATCCCCACGGACCTCAACATCCCGGTCTGGATACGATACCTCGCCGGGATCCCCGGCAAGGAGGAGTTGACCGACTTCATCAGGTTCGGCTTCCCACTGGGTTACGCCGGGCCGGTCAGCGATACCTGCGGGGTACCCAACCACCCCAGTGCAACGGGGTACCCGGAGCAGGTCGATAAATTCATCAGGAAGGAGAAGGGGTACAGCAACCTCATGGGGCCGTTCGAGGCCCCCCCTTTCCTACCCTGGTGTCACGTGTCGCCTCTAATGACACGTGAGAAGAGAGGCACCACCGATCGCCGAGTGATAACCGATATGACGTACCCCAAGGAGGACAGTGTCAACGGTTATATCGTGAAGAACTCGGTCTACGGCGAGGAACGGGAGCATGGCCTCCCGACCGTGGATGGGTTCGTCGGCCGCCTGGTGGCCTCGGGGCCCGGGAGTTTCATGTCGACCATCGATATCTCCCGGGCGTACAAGAACTTCCGGTGCGACCCCCTCGACTGGCCGTTGCTCTGTTTTGCGTGGGGGGAGGCATACTACTGTGATACGGCGATGCCCTTTGGTGCCCGTGCCTCCTCCTACCACATGCAGTGTGTAGCAGATGCAATAGTTAAGATCCTCAGCCAGAAGGGGGTCGAGGCCGCCATGTACCTGGACGACCTCATCATCCTCTCACCCGACGAGGAAAAGGCGGCCTCGGACTTCGCCATAGCCCGAGGGCTCTTTGAGGAACTGGGCCTCCCCGAGGCCCGAGAAAAGGCTCAGCCCACCAGCCAGGTGGTCACGTGGCTCGGCATCGTGATCAATTCAATGGACATGTCGCTCTCCGTCCCCAAGGACAAGCTACACGAGGTCCGGGAGCACGTGAGGGCGGTCGCCCAGAAACGATCGCTGACCAAACGCCAGCTCCAATCCATACTGGGGGGCGTGTTACATGTAGCCAAGTGTATCCGGCCGGCACGCCCCTTTGTGAGTAAACTGCTCGAGGCCCTCCGAGGGATGGGCGGGTACTACATCAACATAAACTCCGAGATGCGGCAGGACCTGGAATGGTTCCTGCGCTTTGCCGATGGTTGGAACGGCCACGCCCTCATCCCGCGAGGCCCCCCGACCAAGTGCCTGATCGTGGATGCGTGCCTGTCCGGCGTCGGGGGTACAGACGGTACGTACTCGTACTCCGGCCGGGTCTGTCCAGTGAACGACCCTGTTACCTGCATCGCGGAGCTCGAGGCCCTCAACACGGTATACGCGATGTGCACGTTCTTAACCGACCGTGACCGCGGCACCCGGGTGGAAGTCTACTGCGATTATATGGGCACCGTCCAGGCACTCCGGTCGGGACGCGCCCGGAACCCCGTCCTGGCCGAGTGTGCCCGTCAAGCCTGGATGGTGCAGGCCAGACTACAGGTAGACTTCGTGTATACACACGTCCCGGGTGCCCTCAATACCGTGGCCGACGCGCTCAGCCGGGCACACCTAACCTCGAGGGACTTTGACACGGCCTCTAGGTATCTGAAATTCCATTCCCTCGTCGAGGTCATGCCATGTACCCATGTATCGTTCAACCCTGTGTTACGTCTCACCTGCAGATCCGGCGCTACGATCGCTCCAGACGAGGGCATCTGCTCGGCAATGCGAGGCGCGTGCCCCCGGAACGGTCGCGAACCAGCGCAGCGCCATCGCGACCTACCTCGCATTCTGCCGCCGGATGGGCGCCGACCCCCAGAAACCTACCGTCAGCTTTACCACGGCGTTCCTCGAATACGTCGCGGACCACGCCCCCTCGCCGGCGACGGTCGCGAACCAGCTATCCCACGTGCAGTCGCACCTGCGGCTGACGGGGGGCAACGTCGCGCCGACGGAGGATTTCAGGGTGAGACGTGCACTCGAGGCCATGAGACGCAACAAAACATACCAACCGAACGTCAAGCCGGCGGTGCCGATGGACGTCCTCAGGGCTGCCCTCGAGGCCCTCGACGAATCACCTCTACACATCATTCTGCGGGCCGCTATCCTGGTGATATTTTACGCGGCGCTGCGACAAAGCGAGGTCGCCCCACCATCTGTGACCAAGTTCGACCCGACGCGACACCTGTCACGCCGAGACGTCGTGGTCACGCCCAGACAGGTCTCGATACGCGTCAAGGCGGCCAAGAACATGCAGATGGTGGGGGAGGAAAAGACAGTCACCCTGCAGGCGTCCTCCGACCCGTCCTCGTGTCCGGTGCGGGCGGTCAGGAAGATGATCGCGGCCGCCCCCACGGCCAGCCCCGAGGACCCGTTCTTACTCCTGGCAGACGGCCAGGTGATAACGACCAGAACTCTGAGCAAGGAGTGGAAAGCGCTGCTACTCACTGCTAATCAGCCTGCCGACTACACCCTCCACAGCCTCCGGAAGGCTGCCGCCACTCAGGCATACCAGGCGGGTATGCCCGAGCTATCCATCCAGCGCTATGGCGGCTGGAGGTCTAATTCTCACCGAGATTACATCAAGGACACTGATGCCAAGGCCGTTAACCTTGCTCTCATCCGGTCCCTAAACAAACTTTCATAATTTTCTCCCACCCCCCCTCACCTTTTACTGGCTTCTTGGCATTTTTATTATATTATACAATTACGTATGTATTGTCTATACAACTCTATTGTATATCTTACTTTAATATTTTAATAATTGACATACATCCTACCGTCAATTATCATTTATCTACTTTTACTTACCTTCATATTCACATTACATTTTAATATGTCGTCCAGTAAGGTCGCCATAAATATTTTACTGCATTTTACCACATAAAATTAAATAAAATTTTATACTCCCAGCTACTGCTTCTCTACTTTCATCCGGGGATAGGGTAATGGGTTACTCATGGGCTTTGCTCAGGGGTAGTCATTGCTCCCCCCGGTGTCCCCCTCTACCGCGCCTCACGGGCGCCCCTTCTGCCCCCTCGCGGCTTTCACTCATACTACGCAGTCACGTGGTACAGCCCGGTCCAGACCCCGGCCTCACTTCTCCTTCACCCGCCCTGCAGTACGCACGTACTACAGTACCATTTTCGTCCCACCCACCCACAACCTGTCTCTCTTCACCTACTCACGTAGGCCATTTCTATTATATTATACAATTACGTATGTATTGTCTATACAACTCTATTGTATATCTTACTTTAATATTTTAATAATTGACATACATCCTACCGTCAATTATCATTTATCTACTTTTACTTACCTTCATATTCACATTACATTTTAATATGTCGTCCAGTAAGGTCGCCATAAATATTTTACTGCATTTTACCACATAAAATTAAATAAAATTTTATACTCCCAGCTACTGCTTCTCTACTTTCATCCGGGGATAGGGTAATGATGACTACTGTGGGCAGAAATGTCTGTAAATTACAAAAGGAAACTGGGGCCTGTTTAATAGTCAAGGGTCGTATACGAAGACCCTTTTCTGTACACCAATGAAACCCAGGGAAGATGTGGGTCAACTCAATTCAACGCATATGGATGCCCCTCCGTTGGCTAGGGCTGTCTTAGGGAATAAACTTGAATATTATCAAACTTTAAGCGTTATACGAGGTCTCTTTGTATTCTGTACTGACGTAGGCATAAGTTATTCAACAGGCCCCATGTTAACATTTCTATAATCCTCTTCAGTGCATCAACAAACTTTGTTGCTATTTATTATTCATCTCAACCCTCTTTCACCATTGAACTAACATCATAAAACATACCCAGTTATCCATTAAGTATTGAATAAAACTGCACTACAGAGGCAGAATATAGCCCTATTGCTATTATGTCTTGTTAGTTATGTCATCTTGACATCATGCCCAAAGAGGTTGAATGTAGTGTAGTAAAACAAAGTTTATTGAAATAGCTACTTTACTTTACGGTTTGAGGCGTTAGTTCTTGACAGGCTGATTATCCTCTGTGAGTAATAAATGGATGCAGTTTTTATTTTTATTTGACGTGTTAATATTATTAGAGCCTGCTTGCACGCGCTAAATACATCACCTAGAGGTTAGAGGGGTCTATATATAGACTTTCAGGGTACTGCATACTATCATAAAACTGGATGAGGTTTAATCATGGCCACCGTATTCCACGACTGGAGTTTGGCAAAGTGACTTCATGAGGCGAAGCCGAGTGAAGTCCGGAACCAAAACTTCAGGAGTGGAATGCGGTGGCCAAGATTAAAACGAATCAGGTTTTGATTTTATCCTACCCTATCTCCTCGATTTTGGAATATTACGTGATAACAATGTTGTATGCCACTAGTGGCATATAAAACTCTGTATGCCAGTCAGCGTGGCATACGGATACCCAATGTTAAGCCTATGGGATTTTATATTAGGGGTAGGATAAAAACTATCCCTTCACTATCTGTGTGTTATTCACTATGATAGTGAGAACAGAGCAGGGAGCCAGTGTCATAGTGTCATAGAGACATGCCCAGCTGACCATGACCAATCACTCAAGACCGACTGATGCTTGATGTATTTGGATCCTAAATAGGCAGTTACAGAAATGGCAAGTTGACTGGGTGCAAGTGGGTGACAGAAAACCATCCATAGGCTAAGTTTAACTCAAACCTGTTAATTTGTTATTCATATATAATTGCACGCTCATTCATCAATGATAAACATACTATTTGCTCCTAGTTATCAATTTCTCCCACAAGGGGAGTTCTTCGAATTGAACAATGCCTTCAGTTACATAATGCTCCAAATACAGGAGTAGGAGCAGGAGTGTGTTAATGATGATAATGAGAGGTTTATATAAGTGTGCGCTTCAGTCAGATGAATGATAGCCGTTTGAATCTCATCTTCTGACTTGTGTTATTGTCTCATGCACATGATACGGACAGAGTTTTATTCAGATGGCTGTGTCATCAGAGATTTGTCAGCGGTCTTTGACTCCGGATCATGATTAAAGTCTGATATTGCTGCCGTTTACTCCTGACGTCCACTAAACTGCCAGTACACTACGATAGGCCTTATGATGCATCTCAAGACACAAAATCAATATTGCGTTGGAAGGTCAGCTTAAATCCGTAGCCGATACATGCAACTATCTTCCCCGATGTACGCATCACATCTTTTGAGGTACTAAAGAAGAAACCAACAAGTTTTGGTCAAAGTCGTCGTTCTCCATGAGTTTCATGCAGAGTTATATGCACGAGGTGACAGCTGAGTGAATATCAAGTCGCAATCAAATGAGTTGGAGAACAAGGAATTTGACCAAAACGAGTTATGATAGGCCTCATGATGCATCTCCAGACACAAAAAATCAATATTGCGTTGGAAGGTCAACTAAAGCGGGATTCACACCGTGCAATTCGCGTACCTCACAGACCGTTTGTCTGAGACAAATCCTGTTGAGATTTGGTACTGGAACACAATCTCCTCGTGTGAATAACAAGGTTCCTTTTTGCTGAGACAACTTTTTTCTCTTGGAGAATGAGTTCCCAATGTTAAGTCTATGGGACATAAATGAAATAAAGATAATGATGCATCTCAAGATCCAAAATCATTATTGCGTTGGAAAGTCAGCTTTAGTCCGATACACCCGGAGATGCACCCCGATGCATGCATCGTAAGGTCTATCGTAGGGTATCGGGAGCAAAATTGAAGGCCAAGCCTTATTCTGCTGCCTATGGCCTTCTATCATTGCTGAATCACTGCCTAGTTTAGGTAGAGGGGTAAAAAATTCATATTCGTCTGCACGAAATTTTACAATTCCGGTCCTTGGTAACGTCCGATAATGTCCAATGAACAGCCGCGTGACTCTCCAGTCAACGGCTGAACCAATCAGAGACTAGCTTACAGGACTGGACGGGAGACGCCGTGCCAAAACACGGTGTCACCCACCTCAAGCCTACCTCAGAGTGGTCTTGTCAGTGGTTTGTGTAGAAAGTTTATGCCACGTCTCTCTATATACTAGTTTAGGTAGAGGTTATACAGACTTTCAGCGTGCTGAACACGCTATCTCTTTGCTATCTGCGTGCCAACTCTGCGACATTGGTACAGTGCAGAGCCTGGTGCGTAAAGGGTGGCGTCCAGCAACCACGACAAGGCTATGACAAGTGCAGACAAGAAAGTTCTAATCGGCGCTTGTCACAGCCTTGTCCTAAGAAGAGGGGCTTTACGACAGAGTTGTCGGGGCATGTCGGAAAGTGCAGGCTCCACCAAAATTTCCTATCGTAGACCTCTGGAACACGCTCCAACATACCATGACACTCCATGACAAGGGTCCAGTCGTGGGAATAATCAAACATGCTCGATGTTGTTGTAGCCTTGTCAGAAGGCTCCTGACAAGCTTCCAAATTGTTGGGAACTGGGGTCCACCAACCATGACAAGGCCTCCAATTGTAGGCCAATCGTGGACCTTGTCGGGAAGCTATTGTCGTAGCCTTGTCGTGGTTGGTGGACGCCCCCCTTTAGGCCTTAAACCTACCAACACTGGAGGTATAAGATAGCGTCCCTGTTAGTCTCCAATTGGAAATGGCAAAATCATAGCCTCTCATGGGGTATTTCAAAGAGGCCCTGAATGGTAGAACTCTGTCGGGATCCAATCAGTGAATCATGCTCCATGGTTATGTTTAGCTACTGATAGGCTAGAATAGGCTATGATAGGCTACAAAAAAACCAACATATTGGGTCTTATCTGGAGATCTACCATTGGCATTTCTAATCCTAGCCTATCGGTATCCAATTATGAGCCATCATAGAGTCAATTGTAGAAAAATAGTCCACTGCCACAATTTTGTCTGACCTCTCGATGGAATCTTATTCCATTCGGGAATTCAATCGTAATGCGTATCAGAACCAGAATCGGTATTGGCGAGTGGAAGGCTTTGGTGTTTTAATACACAATAATGACTGGTTATGTGTACGAGTGGCCGTAATCTCCGAGTAGGTGATACGTAGTAATACCCGAGGATATTACGTCGTCAACTACGAGGAGATTACGGTCATTCGTATACAAAACCAGTTGTTATTGTATTCATTACCCACCTACAAGATTGATAACAAATCTATTGCAATTAAACAGTTTCTGTTCCAGACATCACAGCACTGTCAAGTCTGGCAGTAATTCGGTGTACATACACCAATAATATGGTTCGCCATTAACCTGTACCTTAAGCATGCAAAGTGTAATATGACTGATTTCTGATGGTAAATGAGATTATTATGATTGATTCTAAATAATTAGCATTGAAGGAACATTTAACAAACTTATTATGAAGTACACAATAATTCAACCTCTTTATGGACAGGACTGTTTTTTGGAATCCCCTGCAGGAGATTCTGACATGCCAGAATCTCCGGGTAGCTAATTCCAGGTGCCCTATATATTTCCTATGGAGACTCCGTAATCGGTGGGTAATAAAGTGGAATTCACACGAGGAATTCATATACCTCACAAGGTGTTTGTCTGAGACAAATCCAGCATAGATTTTGTACTGGTACACAATCTCTTTGTCTGAATTGTAGGGTTTCATATTCCTGTTTAAACAGCGAGATCTGATTGGCTAATCATTAGTGGCACTTACCAGAATCTGACTTGCTTGGTTCGATGACTCATAAAGGTCTACCTGCAAAATGTAAGAAAAAATAATAGTTAATATTTTAAAATGGAAATCAAATATATTTTTTCAAGTGGGGATGGTATAACCAGAAGGCAGCTAAGTTGGTTTATATGTGGGTTTTTTTATCAGTAAACCAACGTTTCGAGCTTAAGGCCCGGCGTCCACCTACTACGATAGAATCATAGACCTCCCGATATGGCACCGATACAAAATGTCAAAATCGGTGCCATATCGGGAAGGTGCAAAATGGTAGACATATATGTCTAGACAAGCGAATCCACCACGCATTGTATGGGTTTTTTTTATCGGTGTCTAATCACAGAAACATGGTCAACTGCCCCGATATAAGGTGACCTTCCGACGCGATTTAAATTTTTTATCGGGAGGTGCATCGGAGACCATATCGGAGCCATGTCGTAGTAGGTGGACGCTGGACCTTAAAGCTTTTATCAGGGTTAACATATTGTACGTTGCTGGACTAAGATGCATCGGGAGTGGGTTTAGGTAGATGGTGTGTGTTAAATACATTGTGAGTCGTTTTTGTCTCAAATCGTAAAATAATTAAATTTCTTAATTCAGGAAATTTGACTAGGTAACACAGGGGAAGTGTATAAATGGTAAGGTCTGCGTTACTTGAGAAACGAAATTTTGTTCGTACTTGTGTGACAGTTCCTGGTATTATATTGTTATTGATAATTTCACAATGACATGAAATCTATCAAATAAAAAAGCAAAAAACTGCAGATCATAAAACCAATCTTCTTATCAATTATCAATAGAAGGGAAACTTGGGTGGCAATACTGCAAGCTGGTAAAGTTGTTTTCTTTTGAAGGAGTAGCTTGTAATTGCTTGAGGTTGAGTATGTACATACGACCAGTGGAAGATCTTTCCTCGAAAAGAACTGAGTTTTGTCAAATGAAAATATATATATATATATATATATATATATATATATATATATATATATATAATATATAAGGACAACAGACCAATCGTCTTTTTCTATTGATGTTAGGTCACTCGCGAACTCATTAATACTTTCCTCCCTCCTCACGGCCTCGAGCCAAGTTCTCGTTCTCGTTAACAGCCAAAGATAAGATGCCATGTATGTTTTCCTATAATATCCTATGGGTGGTATATTATTATCTGATGTTCTGTTTAGTACAATGCGTTGATGCTAGCTCTTCCAGGAATCCAAATGGGTCAAACAAGTACACTAATAGCTATAAGTCGTCACTGAGATGCATTGCCCTAAGTTACCATGGGAACACTTCAGGTCATATGAAATATTGAGACAAACACAATGATTACCTCAAGAGATATACTTAATCAACAGGTGATTAGGATCATTCCTGGCATAACAACATATTTCTTTGTGTTTGTGTGGACCTTACCATTGAGAACAGTCTGTGGTTGCATGCATTGTAAAGTTATTTGTACGTATTGACATGAATGTGGAATAACTTGCTTACAATCCCTTTAAACAAATGGAATACGAGCGTAGAAATATATAAAACATAGACGTTAATATACCACTGGTATTTTTGTCCCTAAGACTTAACATTGGTAACTCATTCTCCATGCCCCTACAAGTATTACAGTCCGTTCTCCATGGTCTATATCCTGTGCAACATCTATTCTTTTACTGTTACATGGGTGAGATAAATGCAGACAGCAACTCGTTTTGGTCAACGTAATTGTTCTCCAACCCATTTGAATGCTAGGTGATATTCATTAGGCTGTCACCTCGTTCATATCACTCTGCATCAAACTCATGGAAAAATTACAACTTTGACCAAAACGTGTCGGTTTTGTGATTTCTACATCCAAAAAAATACGGCCTGACGCCGCAGGCGGGAGGGCTGTATTTTTTCATCCAATGACCGAGAACGGAAACCGTACTGGCTCAGTTACTACGTTGTCTTAATACTATATCCCTCCTACTCGTTTAAAACGCCATTCTATTAATATTCCTTTTCCGTGATTCTAACCCCTCCTCTCCCCGTTCCCGTATAGGACCACCGCCATTCACTACGGCCCGCTAGCAGAAAGCACACACAACAGGCGACGCAATGCGGACTTTGAAATGTGTGGCGCCAAATGACACTCCAACTCAGTGATTGACCACGGCAGGATTACGTTGTCAACGTCAGTCGGCGAGTGAACTCGTTACTACCCTACCCTTAATAAAAAACTCCATAGGCTTAACATTGGGTCACTGTATTCGGTTTGGAGTTCAGAAAAATGAAAAATATCGCTCTAGTAGAAAATACTTGACAAATGACGTCATTTGTTAATGTAGAAGTTATTTAGACGGGCAGGGTAGGATAAATTCTAAACCAAACTTGAGTTAGCCGTTTTATTGTTCATCGCATGATGGCAAAATTGCGTATTACTGGTCTCGGCTTCGCCTCGCACAGTAATACACGATCTTGCCTTCGTGCGATAAACAACAACACTACTAACTCTTGTTTGGTTTCTCAATATTATCGATCGGTTCAGCCTATTTGAACTATTTAAACTGTTTCAGGTGAACGTCCCACATTAGATACCTCGACATTTAGTCATTACGCTCTGCTACTCCTAAAGTACATAGGTACGCCCAGTCTGAGACGATAGCCCATTATAGTCAATATGAAGGGTGAGATAAATTCAGAAACCTATATATTCGAGTTTAGTGTCAGAGCTCGAACCCATCTCGTTTGAATCACGATAAAATTCACGCGGCTTCGCTCTGTGAATTACTACGTGATTCAAACTCGATGGGATAAAGGCTCAGATCCTAAATCCTAATAGGTTTCCTCTATAGTCTGAGACTGAGCGTACCGGGTCCGCCCAGTCGCAGACGGGAGGTACCGCATGTACCCGGATCGGAAGCGTTTTTAAATATCAAACATGTATCATATTTGGTATGCCCAGTCTGAGACTAGGCGGAGTTGTGTACCTAGGATCGCAAACGCTCCAGTCGCAAGCGGGGCAGTCTCTTTGGGGAGGAATAAACCGGAGCGGCGCAGTGTAGCATTGTCTTAGTTATGGCCAGTGATAGTGGGGAATCCCGGCGAGTTAGACGTCGAGTTATCGATTGTTTTTCGCATATTTAAGTTGTTTAAACGGGCGGCACACAGATGTCAACAAAGTCGAAGCAAGAAAGATACGCTTGATGAGCAGCTAGCCTCATACTGCTACGCTCAAGCAACCTACGTGGAAATTTGTGGAAGAATAAACCAGAGCGGCGCAGTGTATTCTGCTGCATTTCCTTAAGCGGGATTCACACATGTACCTCACAGGGTTCAAAATCTCATGCGATTCTCTTCCCTTTTACGGGGGCATGTCTTTAGCAATTACAGGGGAAAATCATGTCTCAGGGAAATGAAACCCTATGATTGAAATGAAAAAAATTGTGTTCGAGTACAGAGTCCCAGCAGGATTTGTCTCAGAAAAACACATTGTAAGGCCACTCCAAAAAGGAAACTTGTTTCTCATCACCGCGCGCATCAGAAAAAACGAATTTTAAAAGAAGTTTTTTTTTTTTTTTGGTAAGCTAAGATGAACCTTGATAGAAAATATGAAAGGTATGTGTATTTAGTATAAAATTAAAGCTCCTGATGTTAGGGATGCATTAAACGTATAGCCAGTAAAAATCAGGAAAACCTGCGTGAGCAGACACCCCGCGTAAGCGTACACTTTGGCCTAGATCGGAGGGTGTCTGCTTATGCAGGGTTTTACTGTATGTCTGAAGCCCATTTTATGACACTTCAAAAGCCATCTTTGATGAGAAACAAATTTTTTTTGAGTGGCATAAGGTACATAAATCAGTTCGTGTGAATCCAGCTTCAGTCAAGGCCTGTTTCCATTGTCCGACAAAACGTGTGTAGATTTTTTTAGTTACACAGAAAGTCTGTCGGTGGTGCCACTGATAGTGCATAGGTAAAGAAAAATCGATGATGGTAGTAGATTTCAATCAGTGACGAAGCCTTCACTCAGTGGTCAGTCCTGCCACATTGCATAGTCTAAGCAGAAAAAGTTGTGGGTCATTTCACGAGCTGGGTCGTTTCCATTGACCGATTTGGGGTCAGCAGTGCCAAAAGTCCGTCGGTGGTTCCTGAGTGTAGATCGGTGACGGGAAATCGGCCAATGGAAACAGGCCTCTACAACGACAGACAGCGGCGGCTCACGGGCGAGTGATTTGTTATTATCGATCAGTTTAATGAGGTGAACATTCCACGTTAGATTCCTCGACATTTGGCCATTACGCATTTCTAGTTGTTTCATGGAGGTTGTAGCATGTCTCTGAACTCGTGAATGGGGATAAGAGAACTGCCATTTTGTTTTTTTGACGTCTCCATTGCTCTCGCGCGCAACGCGGGAAATTCCGTTAGTGAGCCGAACGTTGGTCATAGTGCGACGTATACGGTTGACACAGCGCCCAAACATTATTTATATTACACCCCTAGCAGAGGGAAGTATTTCATAGACGTTCGCTCAAAGGTATATAGTAATATACGGAAACTGGCTTACTGTCTTCGTACGTCAAAAATACGCCGTAGGCAGAGGGATGAATGTGATCAACAATTTTACCAAGTATTTTGACGTACGAAGACAGTCAGCCTGTTTCCGTATTATCACACACCTGAATATAGCGAAATTTTACCTGGTTACGTGATGATATACCCCGTACGTCACAGTATGGCGTACGGGTATAAATACGCCATGGGTAGGAGCGGGCAATATACGTAGTTTATACAGCCACGGGTATATAATAATAAAGAAGAGCAATCGAACTATGTATATTATCCTACCGCTAATATAAAAACCCATAGGCTTAACATTGGGTTTCCGTATCGCACGCTGACTGGCATACAGAGTTGTATATGCCACTAGTAGCATACAGCATTGTTATCACGTAATATTCCAAAATCGATGAGATAGAGTAGGATAAAATCAAAACCTGATTCGTTTTAATCAAGGTATTATCGTAAAACTGGATGAGGTTTAATCTTGTCCATCGCAATCCACTCCTGAAGTTTTGGCTCCGGACTTCACTTGGCTTCGCCTCATGAAGTCACTATGCCAAACTCCAGTCGTGGAATACGGTGGACAAGATTAAACCTCATCCAGTTTTACCATAATACCTTGTATATCATATGTGAGCACTTACACCAGGGGTATGTTTAACAATCAAGGCTCGTACATGAAGAATGTTTCCTTTACACCAACGAGAACCAGTTACGATTTGGGTAAACTTTTTTTTATCAATTATTGACCATTTTGAGCATAAATGTTATTAAACATTATCTCACCCCAGATATTTTTTCTCCATAGACTTAACATTGGAAACTCGTATCTAACACCCATTAGATATATAGGAAAATATCCAATGGGGGATAATATTACAAATGTTAGCCCATTAGTCAATATTAAGGGTGAGATAAATTCAGAAACCCATTCAAGTTTAGCATCAGAGCTCGATCCCATCTCATTTGAATCACATAGCAATTCACGCGGCTTCGCCTTGTGAATTACTATGTGATTCAAACTCGATGGGATACAAGCTTAGACCCTAAAATTTCATGGGTTTCCTCTATAATAACCCTCGTTGAAGGTGGTAATGTCCCTTCATAGTCATAAGTTATTAAACAAGCCCCAGGCTTTGAGACCATTACAGATGCTGTGACGTCACTTCCGCTAGCGCCCATCGTCTGCGTCCCGGCAGCGTCCCGTAAATCCGTTTTCACGCTTGTCTTGAGAAATGTACTTGTGCCTAACCCAACATCGATCTTTGACTTATCAGCAGCCAATGACAGACAGCGTAACAACCCACTGACAATAGACCAATGGAATGTGCGCTAACAACACACCGACCGGGGGCACCTCTCAAGTCCACGTCGGCCTTTTATCCTACCACAATATGAATCTCCATAGACTTAACATGGTGTGACTGTATGCCACGGTTATTACCATACCCTCATATGAATGTCCATAGACTTAACATGGTGTGACTGTATGTCACAGTTATTATCCTACCCCTCATATAAATCTCCATAGACTTAACATGGTGTGACTGTAGGCCACGGTTATTACCCTACCCCTCACATAAATCTCCATAGACTTAACATGGTGTGACTGTATGCCACGGTTATTATCTTACCCCTCATATAAATCTCCATAGACTTAACATGGTGTGACTGTATGCCACAATTATTATCCTACCCCTCATATAAATCTCCATAGATTCAACATGGTGTGACTGTAGGCCACGGTTATGTCATGAAACACTTATATGCCGTGGGTGACATATGAAGTTAAAAACAGATGGGGTAGATCAAAATCTAAACGTCACTTAATTTTGTATGATTATTTACATGCCATTCATTGTGTTCTGCTTCAGATATCACTCAGCTCCACTTCGTGATATCATTCCGTGAAGACAACTCATGCCATATAAACAATCATATGAAATGTCGTGACATTCCTTGATAGTACGCTCCGCTCAAAATAGATTTCTCTGTCACTGTCTTCTTTATCTCTCTCCATTCTGGTCTGCATGCCCGAATCCTTCAACCTTCATTTGGAGGAATGAAAGATAAATTGCATTTAATTTCAGAAATGTCGTTCAATTTCCCAGTCTGTGTTTGAGGCGCAGAAGCCCTGTAGTGCTGGCACGAGTTAGTAAACAGGTTTTTACAGCTGGATTGAGGCTTCTTCTTCAACATCACTCTCAGAACTGAGTTTGTAGACTCGAGAGTCTTCCTTAAACGTATCTAAGTGGGCTTTTTATGATCAAGGGACGATTTTGCACTGACAGCCAAGGTTTGTGAAGAGAATGGGGGAGGTGGGGTCCCATATTGCCAGTTTATCATATACCCGTGCCCATCAGTCTTACTTACTAAGGTGTGTTCAGGGTATCAGACTTATAACATATGGCAGAGTAGTTAAATACCATGTATGGCCCAGTCTGACATGTACTGCCTAGTCTGACATGTACGGCAAAATGTGACATGTATGGCCCAGTCTGACATATACAGCACAGACTGACATGTATGGCACAGTCTGACATGTATGGCCCAGTCTGACATGTATGACTGGGCCATACATGTATGGCCAAGTCTGACATGTACGGCCTAGTCTGACATGTACAGCCCAGTCTGACATGTATGGCCCACTCTGACATGTACGGCCCAGTCCGACATGTATGGCCCATTCTGACATGTACAGCCCAGTCTGACATGTATGGCCCATTCTGACATGTACGGCCCAGTCTGACATGTATGGCCCACTCTGACATGTACGGCCCAGTCCGACATGGAAGGCCCAGTCTTACATGTACGGCACAATCTGACATATATGGCCCAGTCTGACATGTATGGCCCAGTCTGACATGTACAGCCCAGTCTGACATGTATGGCCCATTCTGACATGTACGGCCCAGTCCGACATGGAAGGCCCAGTCTTACATGTACGGCACAATCTGACATATACGGCCCAGTCTGACATGTATGGCCCAGTCTGACATATACAGCCCATTCTGACATGTACAGCCCAGTCTGACATGTACGGCCCAGTCTGACATATACAGCCCAGTCTAACATGTATGGCCCAGTCTGACATGTATGGTCCAGTCCGACATGTATGACCCAGTCTGACATGTATGGCCTAGTCTGACATATACAGCCCAGTCTAACATGTATGGCCCAGTCTGACATGTATGGCCCATTCTGACATGACTGGCCCAGTCTGACATGTACAGCCCAGTCTGACATATACATCCCAGTCCGACATGTACGGCCCAGTCTGACATGTATGGCCCATTCTGACATGTACGGCCCAGTCTGACATGTATGGCCCATTCTGACATGTATGGCCCAGTCCGACATGGAAGGCCCAGTCTGACATGTACGGCCAAGTCTGACATGTACGACCAAGTCTGCTGGACCAGGTGTTTTATATTAAGGGTGTCCCATTTACATGTTACCATCAAAACACCCTATTTAGGGTATGGTGTCTTATTCACGAATTACTCATTATACTTTAAAGGTATAAGAGATGTTTCTAGTTTGTAAAACTTTTGTTGATCAATAAATGAACGAACATACGAAATCTGTAACTACATATGCATTGTGTTGTGACACAGCGGATTAGCACTCTTCATTTCATGGAAAGGTAGAGTTCCTATGATTCACCCTTTTTTCTCTAAAATTGCCGGGAAACATACTAATCAAACGAAAATAAACTGCTAAGGGCATAATTCAGTATAATTCTAACATGATAGGAAGCTTGCAGTTATCAAACTTAGTCTGACAGTGATGGGGAGAAACGACAGATCAGCTTTTTCCATTAGAAATACGTTCCCGACTCGCCTGAGGGGACGAGGTGGTCCCACATGAGGAAAGAAATCTTCATCAAATTGATTTTGACGATGAAGTTATGTCACGCAGATTGGAGAAATGAATTTCACAGACCATTTTTTCATCTTCTTTGTGGGTATCTTACAATTATGATCCTTATTAGTTTACAACAATTTACAAGCAGATAGAATACAGGCATCGAACTCAGTCAAAGGCATGGACATATAGTGATTGATTGTCAAAATGTCAACTTACAAAATCCACATTGAAACGGTGCAAGAAAATATCTCCTTTAAATCTGGAGTTATAAAAACAACTAAATCAATTAGGTGATAAAAGAACCTACCAATGAGCCTCAGATAAAATAATATAAAAGCGCCAGTTAAAATGATTAATTAATTGAAATTATAAATGATGGTGTAGACCCTCTGAGGACTCTTGGAAATCAGCCATCATTTCGTATTTAATGCACTGTATTAATTGGATTTTATGAGATTGGCAATTGAAGAACTTTCAAAGACAAAGAAACACAAATGGCCCGCTTCCTTGTTCTAGATTTACATTCGTCAAGTCTCATTTTAAAAAGGTTCTCTGAGTAATCAACGTGTGAAAGTAAATTTAGGTCAGTCGTAATCAGGACTGATCAGGCAAGGGACAAGAAATTGTTAATATCCAATTCATTGAGAACCTCTTTCTTATGGGTCTTTAAAACATCACAGAAGTAGAGGTTTTTCAGTGGAAATGATGTTTGGGAAAGTTTAAATACTATTGGGAACTGGGTCATGAACGTGCCCAGTAAAATACGTCCATTTCTTAAAGATATCTGGTTCAAATTGTCATAGATTGTAAATTCTAACAGTGTTATTGTGATAAACAATACTTAGAAGGAAACTCACAAGATGAATATAAATTGATCTGTATTCCATTGAGGTTGGCCTTGGAGTAATGCAAAAGCAGAGCTGAGTGAATTATGTAGCGGCCGAACGAGGGGGAGCGAGGAGCATGTTATTTTATTATCCATCGTATACAAAGCCCCCATTGAAAATGAAAGGGGACTCAGTAAACCACGACCCATTGTATAAAACCTGTCAGAAACTATAACTGTGGTATACGGATTGAAACCTGTGGTATACGGCCTCAAAACCATGGTATACGGGAAAAATAGTCCCTTTTGCTTTAGAGCAAAGAAATAGTCCCCACTGTTATACCATTTAATGTGGCAATTACTGGGTTTAATTTATTCGAAGAGATGGATAATAAATAAAATAAACGATGATTTCGTGGACAGGCGGCTCTGTGTATTACTACGCGTCAACCTCTCGTGGTTTACGGCCGCCCGTCCACAAAACCATCGATTATTGTCTATTTTGATCGAGTGGATTTCTGATTCTGGTATCTTTTCTTCATAGACTTATCAAACATTGGTAACTCGTATCCAACGCCCATGAGATATTCAGGAAAAATATGAAAGGGGGGATTATGTCACAAATGCTAGCCCAGTAGTCAATGTGAAGGATGAGATAAATTCAGAAACGTATTCAAGTCTAAGGTCAGAGCTCGATCCCTTCTTGTTTAAATCGCTACGTAATTCACACGGTTTCGCTTTGTGAAATACTACGAGATTCAAACTCTATGGGATACGAGCTCTGACCGTAAACTTTAATAGGCGTCCTCTATAGAAAACAACTCTCCCTCCTCTCGTGCTGGCTTCACTTTCCTACATTGCTGCCTGAAGGTTGGGTGTCCACTTACTACCACTATAGCAACGGGATCTTATCATAATGGATCCTGGTGGAAGATTATACCGCGAAAAAGAATATTGGAAAAATAAAAATTGAAATCCATGGATTAAGTTTTCCCGACTTGGTCTGCGATGGACACCAACGCACTATGATGAACTCCAGATAAAAAAAATGCACATCTACCGATTCAGGATTAGACGATTAGTTCCCAAATCGTATAGTTGTCTGTGAACTTGTCGCAGGCAAATTGCGTAACCCAAACAGGGGTATTTCTAATGTTCCATTGTCGCCACCTTGATTTATCAACATGTTTATTAACTTTTGAGGAGCGATTTAGGAACAGCTACCGAGAACTCGTTGGTGACAAAAGAACATCTCAAGTGGCGGGTTTCATTGATTGTTCTTCAATTTCTATCTTTGTAGTTGTACACCCCCACGCCTTTAATCTCATACACATACAATTCTCCTTCCTGCTCTCTGACCCACTGTTATTGCCTTTTTAAAAAAACCAACACTTGCCAAGTGGAAAAGCGAAGCCTTGACTAAGTAACTTCCTGACAAGCCTTTCCCATTTACTGCTCCCTGATTGGCTGACGGCCCGTCACGAAGCCACGCCCACTCACTTCCGGTTTGGGAAAGCAGTAAGTACCTCTGCTAACATAGTTGCTAGATAATGACCAATCTCTTTAGTGATGTCCTGTCGTTCCTCATGATGTTGTATTTCTTTGAGATATGGAGTGGGGTAGACGAAGAAGTTAAGCCCAATACCCATCTACCGATTTCGGAACATTTATGTACGTTTATCGGCGACAAACGGAGGGTAATTTTTCTCAGCCAAGCCATCCTAACAGAGTTGGTAGATGTAGGACAACTAGGCAAGGCTATCCAGCGATTAGTGAACACTCGGTTTCTTTGGTTTTTGCCCTCCCCCACCGATTAGTGGACCATACACCAATTTTATCAGTGTGCGGGTCGAGCGAGGGGTTATGTAATTTGCCTGCGACAAAGTGACCGACTCCTATACGATTTGGGAACTAATCGTTGAACCCTAAATCGGTAGATGGGCATCCGGCTTTAACTGTGAGGTTGACACTACCACAAGTGATCCCCAGCACATAGCCTCCCTGGTTCTTTGTTCTGTGTGCCTGATTCTGATTGGACGATGCCGCGTGCCGTCATCCACTCTCATTGGTTGCTAATGACACTTTTTGTGGCATGCCTCGTGACCCGAACATGGTCGGCGGGACTCGGTGCATGCTCGCTGTCCCTTGGCGGAGCGGTCGTTTGGTCTAGTGTGGACCAGTTATTAACGGGGAGCGGGGTGGGCTGCTCAGGAAATTGAGTTTAGCAAGCGGTGAAGCATTTTATCATTTTGTATGTCCACCTTGACTATGGCTTGTGGTTTCGAACCATTACAGAATACTCATCAGGTGTTTTGGGATTAACTATATGGTTTCAGTGATAGCTTTCTTTTAGTTTTTGCTATACACTGGGAAACAAATGCAGTGCCATGACTTTTGGTACCGTAAATGGGAGAACTTAATTTTTTTCTTTGAAATATGACCCAATTATGTCTTGGGAAGTCTCCAAATACCATAAATTAATCACAGGCAATTTTTTACTATCTTTACTTACTTTCATCAAGTGGTTCCAATGATAACAATCAGACATCTAGGAGCCCTCGTGAATTCCATGTTAGATATATCATCACATTATATTATCTTACCCTCGGATTTGCCTCCCATAGACTTAACATCGGGAACTCGTACTCAACGCCCATGGAGTATTAGAAAAAAATACTCAATGGGGTATCATGTCACAAATGTTAGCCAATTAATCGCTGTAACAGGTGAGATAAATTCAGAAACCTATTCAAGTTTACGGTCAGAGCTCGATCGCATGTGGCTTTACCTTACGAATAACTACCGACTCAAACCACCCCTCTCATAAGATCTCAAACCCTTTAAGCGGTATTCTGTATTCCAGTCCAAATAAAACCACTAGGGCACCAAGTAAACAGTATTCCCGGTAGGTGGCATCATTGAGATTATAGAAATCTTTAAATGTGCATCTTTAGCACTTGGATTCTCAAGAATCTAAGGCTAGGTCTTCTCCCATAGATCGTAGGGAGAACCTTGTACAAAATACCACTTAAAGAGTGTGAGATCTTATGAGATGGGTTGTGGTCTACTAAGTCCCCATACATTTTCAATGGGGTCTTTGTATATATGATGGATAATAAAAGCTCAATATCTCTATAATACCAGATTAAGGGGCTTTACATTCATCCAGTTGTACATGATGGATGGCTGAAATCCTGAAAGACAATCCGATCCGTCTCATGCATCAAAAATCCCCGATTGTGCAGCTTGGTGTATGCCGCGGGTTGGCGATCGAAACATGGCTAGCGGTGAAGGCGACCCCTCGCGTCTCAATATTGATACAGTCGCGGGTTACCGAGTTAGGAGCGGTCACCGGGGCAATCCAAATCAATAAAACATTTCACTTCCAAAAGATCGTCCCGAAGAGTCGAAAATTGAGGCAGCTCTCAAATAAATCCTGCAAATGCCATCCCTGATAGATCGAGGTCGCAGCGGTAAAAGAAAAACACACAGGGAGGATTGGGATGAGGGTGACTGGGGTGGGGGTGGGGGGAGGGAGAAGGGGGTAGGGAGGTGGAGAGTAAAGAAGAAACCAACATGTTTTGGTAAAGGGTAGTACCCACTGCTTCGGACATACTCCGACAAGGCGTGTATCGCAAGCCCTTATTGCAGCATAGACTACATTATTATAGTCTATTTATGTGAAATAGTCATAGTTACAGTAGTCAATAATGATCTCGTATCAGATACCATGTGTATCAGTACTTATCAGTTTATAAATGCGCACGTGTGTGTGTGGAGGGGGGGCGGTTCATAGCTTTTACATAGTAGGAATGCTCCCATACTATGACACAAGCCGACCTCTACGATTTATTAAACATGTTTAATTTTGTCGGAAGGGCTACGACACGGCTACGACAAGCGCGCTGTGTCGTAGCCGTGTCGGAGTGTGTCGGAAGCCTTGTCGGAAGCCGTGTCGGAACGGTGTGTCCACTGCTACGACAAAAACCGAAAACGTTCGATTCTGTGTCGTAAGGGGGTGCGTCCACCAACCACGACAAGGCTGCGACAACGGCTTTCCGACAGGGTCCACGACAGCTCTACGATTGGAAGCCTTGTCGTAGCCTTGTCGTGGTTGGTGGACCACAGTTCCCGACAAGAGGCTACGACAAGGCCACGACAGGCTGCGACATAAAGCTTGTCGGGGGCCTGTCGGGGGCCTTCCGACAAGGTTACGACAAAATTGAACATGTTCGATTTTGGAGCCGTGTCGTGGCGTGTCGTGGCGTGTCGTGGCGTGTCGGGAGGTTGTCGCAGAGGTCTACGATAGAATATTTAGGTGGAGCGTGGACGTCCCGACAGGCTGCGACAAGGGGTCACGACAGCCCTCCTTCTCACGACAAGGCTGCGACAAGGCTGCGATTGGAACTTTCTTGTCGGCGCGTGTCGCAGCCCTGTCGTGGTTGGTGGACGCACCCCCTAACGCTTGCAGTAGTGTGTCGTAGTGTGTCGGGAGCTCAGTGGACTTCCTACTGAGGACACCTGTACTTCTACCAACACAAAGGGGCGGGAGGCGATGGGGGGAGAGGATATTTCCTCTCATATACGCCGGGTGTGAAATACAGCCAAGACGCGTCCGTATATAAGGCCTGGGCGTATATATATACATATATATGAAAACAAGTCAATGTTCAGCCAATACATACACTTCCACGATGGCGTATATAGGAATAAAATAGTGGTTTTCGTGCAGTGGTAAAGAAGAAACCAATAAGTTTTGGTTAAAGTCGTTGTGCTCCACGCGTTTGATGCAGAGTGATATGAACGAGGTGGCAGCTGAGTGAATATCAGTAGTGTTCAAAAGATTTAGACCAAAAGGGGTTGCTTTCTGTATTTGTCCTATCGCTATAGACACAGGATATAAACCATGGAGAACGGACTGCAATACTCGTAGGGGCATGGAGAATGAGTTTCAAATGTTAAACCTATGGGACAAAGATACCAGTCATTATTGTGCATATTCAAACTCGATGGTATACGAGCTCTTAAATCAGTGGCCGAAAGTTTATCAGCATTGGAAATAGACTGCAATACTCGTAGGGGCATGTAGAACGAGTTGCCAGTGTTAAACCTATGGGACAAAGTAACCAGTCATTATTGTGTATATTCAAACCCTATGGGATCTTTGTCAACATTGGGAATGGACTGCAATACTCGTAGGGGCATGGAAAATGAGTTCCCAATGTTAAACCTATGGGACAAAGCTACCAGTCATTATATTCAAACCCTATGGGATCTTTATCAACATTGGGAATGGACTGCAATACTCGTAGGGGCATGGAGAATGAGTTCCCAATGTTAAACCTTTGGGACAAAGATACCAGTCATTATTGTGTATATTCAAACCCTATGGGATCTTTATGAACATTGGGAATGGACTGCAATACTCGTAGGGGCATGGAGAACGAGTTGCCAGTGTTAAACCTATGGGACAAAGATAGCAGGGCTGAGGTTAGTAGTAAAGGTGCACTTGTCTGTGTGAGGTGATGTTGACCTTGGATTGGAGGCTACTGTTGGTTGGTGAATCTTTCATACGGGTCACAGATTTCCCCTCTGATCCAGGCCTCTGTAGGCTGTGTAGGCGGCGCCAGGCCTAACACGACACACAGCAAATAGAACTTCCAAACACACAAGCGTGCTGTTTGCAGTGGGGTTGGCCCTGCCCTACCAACCTCATCCTCATCATACGAATCTGAACACAAACTGCGGCTCTTTACTTCTCTCTGTCTGTAATTGTCTGTCTCTGCCTCTGTCTGCCTCTGTCTGTTTGTGTCTCTATTTCTCTATCTGCCTCTGTCTGTCTCTGTCTGTCTCTATCTATCTGCTTCTGTCTGTCTCTGTCTGTCTCTGTCTGTCTCTGTCTTTCTCTATCTCTATTTATCTGCTTCTGTCTGTCTCTGTCTGTCTCTGTCTGTCTCTGTCTGTCTCTGTCTGCCTCTGTCTGTCTCTGTCTGTCTCTGTCCCTGCTTCTCTCTATCTCACTCCCTCCCTGTATCTCTGCCTGTTTTTCTCTGTCTGTTCGTCTCTATCTCTGTATATGTATCTGTCTCTGTATAACTCTGTCACTCTCGTTTACTCTCTGTCTCTTTCTGTTTGTCTCTGTGTCTCTTTCTATCTGTGTCTGTCTGTCTCTATCTGTGTCCGTCTAAGTCTCTGTCTCTGTCTGACTCTCTTCTCTTTGCCTATCTCTGTCTATCTCTCTCTGTCTCTGTCTATGTAACTCTTTGTCTCTCTATCACTGTATCTTATATATCTCTCTCACTGTATCTTGGTTACTCCCTCTCTCCATTCTCTCCCCTTAACTAACTTTATGTTTCTAACTCTCTGTTTTACCTTCTCCTGCTCTTTCCATCTCCCTTACCTCTTCCCTCCCTCTTCGACTTTCCCTTTTCCTCTCTCCATTTCTCTTTTGCCTTCTCTCTTCTTCTTTTCTTCTCTTGTCCTTGACTTTACATTTCTGTGTGTGAGTGTTTCTGTCTGAGAAGGTACGTGGGTGTAAGTTTGATATTCAGAATCTCTATTCGATTTGAATTACTGTACACTAGACATTTTGAATGGGGGAAGTAATATCAGGCTCATCATAACAGTTTTACATGTTTTCTGTCTCGTGTTGTGAACCATCGCTTCATCTCCCTGTGCGCTCTGTTACAGTTGTAAAAGCAAAAGAGGAGCTTTCTCTGATTACAGATATTTTAATTTCGAATGGCGGGCTCTATTACCAACCAAAAATCACTTGCAGTTATCAAAGTCCTCCTCAAAGATTTTGTAATATAGTGAAGCTCTGTTTTCACTTGTTTTGTTTCTAGAAACAGATTGTTATTCTGAAATGAGCCATGGAACACTCCAAGCTTTGGAAGTTTCATTTCGTTTAAGTGCATGAAAAATGGTACCTACAAGTATTGGCAAAAAAATACTCTGAGTATAAAGCCCAATACACATCTACAGATTCAGGATTGAACGATTAGTTCCCAAATCCTATAGGAGTCAGTGAACTTGTCCCAGGCAAATGATGTAATACCTCGGCCCATGTCGGCCACCCAATCAAGCACCATTTACCAATGGTCCGTTGTCTGCGACTAGATTTATCAACATGATGATAAACTCTTGGCCACCGATTTAGGAACATAGAAGCCTCAACTTATCAGCGACAAAATAACATCTGAAGGAGGTGTTTTACTAATTGTTGCCTCACCCTTGCCTAGTTGTGTTACATCTACTGACTACGGCCGACTCTGAACATTGGGATGCCTCGGCTGAGACAAATTACCTTCCTTTTGTTGCCAACAAAGGTACATAAATGTTTCGAAATCGGTAGATGTTCGATATTCAATTCAAATCACTGTACACTAGACATTATGAATGGGGGAGCAATATCAAGCTCATCATATCATTTTTACATGCGCTCTGTTACAGTTGTAGAAGCAAAAGAGGAGGCTTTCTCTGATTACAGATATTTTAATTTCGAATGGCGGGCTCTATTACCAACCAAAAAACATATTCAGTTATCAAAGTCCTCCTCAAAGATTTTGTAATATAGTGATGCTTTGTTTTCACTTGTTTTGTTTCTAGAAACAGATTGTTATTCTGAAATGAGCCATGGAAAACACCAAGCTTTGGAAGTTTCATTTCGTATAAGTGCATGAAAAATGGTAAAGTACTGGCAAAAAAAGTATTACGTATAAAGCCTAATACACATATACTGATTCAGGATTGAACGATTAGTTCCTAAATCGTATAGGAGTCAACTTGTCCCAGGTAAATTACATAATACCTCGGCTCGTGTCGGCCACCCAATCAAGCGCAATTTACTAATATTCCGTTGTCGGAGACTAGATTTATCAACATGTTGATAAACTTTTGTGCCACCAATTCAGGAACATAGAAACCATAACTTGTCAGCGGCAAAATAACATCTGAAGGAGGTGGTTCACTAATCGTTGCCTCACCCTTGCCTACCTGTGCTACACCTACCGAAAATGGCCAAATCCGTTAGGATGCCTCGGTTGAGCAAATTACCGTCCTTTTGTCGCTGACAAAGGTAAATAAATGTTCCGAAATTGGTAGATGTGTATCGGGCTTTAACAACATTGAGGCTATTTGTGAATTTGGGTATTTTGTGGGGGCGGCAATCCAACACCCCCTCTATCGGACATTGTAGAAATGACACCACGCCATCTGATGGATAAAACTCCCTTCCCACAATGCCCTTCTTCATCAACCCGAACTTCTGTACGAAAAAAAAATCTTTTTATCTTCCAACACTACGGACACCAAATCTAGTGACTGGTACCTTGCACAAACATAAAAACGTCCCGTGAACGAAAACTTAGTACAAGTGACATAAGAAAACATCAGGTAGTAATACTAGTAATATACCTATCCGTGTGTACCGAGACTAAACAATAAGTAGGAATTTCTTGTGTTATAGTTCCAAGAGATCAACAATTGTGTTTCCATCAATATGACCTTTGTCAGGGCACTGAATGGTTTAGAGCCAGCTGTGTTTCTAACTGAGGCCTTTTGTCTGTTCCACAGTGCGCCTCTATGGTAATGGACAGAAGACACATAACAATTTGGTTTTATGGAGATAGTGTACGGTCAGAGCTCGTATAAAATTCACAAGGCGGAGGCACGTGAATTACGTAGCATTTCAAACAAAATCCAATTGAGCTCTGACCGTAAACGTAAACAGGTTCCTTAATTTATCTCACCCATCCCATTGACTTGTTCGCTAATATTTTTTACATGATCCCCATTTTGGTTTTGTTTCTAAATACTCCATGGGCGTTGAGTATGAGTTCCCAATATTCAGTATATGGGATACAAATCTGAGGGTGAGATAATATAATATGATGATAAGCACCATCCATATCTCTACTATGTATCTAACATGGAATTCACGAGTGGCTCGTAGATGTCATCTTTGTGATTATTATCATTGGAATTCCTTGATGAAACTAAGTAAAGATAATAAGAAATCGCCTGTGATGAATTCATGGTATTTGGAGAATTCACGAAACACATATTTAGGTTATATCTCAAAATACAAGGGGTGAGATAAATGTACAGTCAGCGCATTGTATAATCTAGTATCCTACCCCTAATATAAAATCCCATAGACTTAACATTGAGTTTCCGTATACCACGCTGACTGGCATACAGAGTTTTATATGCCACTAGGGGCATACAGAATTGTTATCACTTAATATTCCAAAAGCGAGGAGACAGAGTAGGATAAAATTAAAACTCGATTCTTTTAATCTTGGCCACCGCATGCCACTCTTGGAGTTTGGCATATGGTGGCCAAGATTAAAACTCATCCAGTTTTACGATAGTCTGTAGTGACCTGCTATCGGTATATTTGACCTCATACTCACCTATGTATTAGTCATAAATTTTACTACTCATGTAATATTATAAATTAGTTCCTTTCAGGAAATTGCCATATTTACCTGACGGTAAATAACATTTTCCAACTTATATAAAATACCTAGTTGTCTCCAATCATCACAGAAATGTCGTCACGTCAGCGGTGCCCTTTTGATAATTGTCCCTTTGTAAATGAATTTAATGTACATGTTATTGTGCATGTTAAAAGCTTCGGCGACTGCTTAATGGCGGGGATTAAAAGCTTCATGTTTGATTCAATTGAATGCGCACATTAACACAAAGATAACTTTCCCTTTCGAGATGCTGGTAGTGAACAACGTATGACAGATTTCTAAACAAATACACACCCATTCAGCTGGCTAGGGCCGTTGTAAGAGGTGCATTGTATATCCTGTTTCCGTTTTGTCGACCTCCGATAGTTGTAGATAGGGCCAGGTATTGTGCATTGATGGATTTTGCATCCATAAAAAATCCTGATGTTATGTTGTTTGTGAAACATTTCCAACCGCCCTTATTTTACTTTAGACGTGACATAGATCTGATGCTATTTTGACAAGTTGTCGTGAAAGATTATCGTAAAACCAGATGAGTTTTAATCTGGGCCCCCGTATGCGACGACTGGAGTTTGGCGTAGTGATATCACGAGGAAGAGCTGAATGATATCCGGAGCCAAAACTACAGGAGTCGCATACGGGAGCCCAGATTAAAACGAATAAGGTTTTGATTTTATCCTACCCCCTGTGAACGATATTTTCGTGTGAGGATAATAAAAAAAAAATGATAAACCTTTCTGAAGTCCTCCGTATAGCTCTCCTTGCTGCTCTGAAGGCGCTTGGAACTACTTTCAGCTGTTGATCTCTGATTGGTCCATTTTTTTTACGCTCCTAGGAGCGATTTTTTATCCGTATGCGACATACGGGCGCATACGGAAAGTCAATGTTAAGCCTATGGGATTTTATATTAGGGGTAGGATAAAAGATTTATCCTCCCGCTTATATAAATCTCAATAGACTTGTAGCAGTCGCAGGCTCTGGCCTCCTAAGGTTAACCCACCTTCGGAATGATTGTATATCTCCCGGAGATGTGTTGCGCCATCCTAGGAGGATTACACAGGTCAGTTCGGAATACTTTTAGTATATAAATGACTATATGGCCTAATCACACACCCCTCTCATACGATCTCACATTCTCTAAGTCTTAATCTGTACAAGGTTCTCACTGCGCTTTATGGGACAAGAATTCTTAACGAACTAGGCTTAGAGCCTTAAGAATCCACTGGCACACAGTATTCCCGCTAGGTGGCATCATTGAGATTATAGGAATCTTTGGTTCCATTGATGTACGTCTATAGGACGGGAGGCAGGGCAGTGAATTCTTAAAGCTCTTAGCCTAGTTCGTTAAGAATTTTTCTCCATAGAGCGTAGTGAGAGTACAGAATACGACTTAGAGAGTGTGAGAGCTTATGAGAGGGGAGAATCACACACACCAGACATCTCAAGTTTGATAAACAATGGATGTTCATTGAGGGTGCACCCCTCTCGTAAGATCTCACACTCTCTAGGTGGCATTCTCTACTCTCACTACACTCTATGGGAGAATAATTCTTAACGAACTAGGCTTAGAGCCTTGAGAATCCACTGGCCTGCCTCCCGTGCTAAAGACGTACATCAAGATTCCTATAAGCTCAATGATGCCATCTAGCGGGAACACTGTGTGCCAGTGTATTCTCTAGGCTCCAAGCCCAGTCTGTTAAGAGTTCTTCTCCCATAGAGCATATTGAGAATCTTGTACAGAATACCACCTCGAGAGTGTGAGATCTTATAAGAGGGCTGCGAGGAACACACAGGTCAGTTCGGAATGCTTTTGGTGCATAAATGACTATATGGCCTATTCACACAAACCAGACACCTCAAGTTTAGTAAACAATGGATGTTTATTAATTACAAGTTCTAGGTGATCGGGAATGGATCACCATCACCGTACAGTACCTTATCTATGTGCCGAAACACAAAGACTCGCGCAACCACTGAGAGGGTTCGGACAAACCCACCAACAATGAGATTTCAAGGATTCACTCCTCATAGAGAGAAGCACAAAGAATACCTGTCGACCTGCTGCCAACTCAAGCTTACATACATGCCAAGTTACATAATCTGGGCGAACCTGGGACCTGTTTCAGTAGTTTTGTGACATGTCTAGATGGCGTCTGTGACAGCATACGGACAGATCACAAGACTGCAATCAATGACACGTGGAATTTCACCAACTTCCCGTAGTAATTAAGTGATGACACTTCAACACGAGTAGGGGATACATAGAACCTATAATCATTCCAAATATGAAGAAGATTGGCACCTCTGACCCTCTGATATTTGCTAGACTTTTTCCGCAGTTGCTTGCACTGTTAGTGCCGCTGTTGTCACGAAACTACTGAAACAGGTCGCTGTAACACCAGCGTGCATGGATGTTTATTAAGTTACCTCCAAAGAAATCTGGTTCAGATCGCCGCAAAGTACAGTACCTTGGCACTGGAGTGCGAAGTAAAGCCGGGGAGGTTTACCTAGGTGCCGGAGCACATAGACTCACCTAACCATGGAGAGGGTTCAGAAGAAAACCATCAAATGAGGCCCCACAGATTCATTCTTCTCAGAGAGAATGCACAAGAATGTCTGCTGACCTACTGCGAACCCGGCCTATATATAAGCAGAGTTACGTAATACGGGTGACCCCGTAACACAATTTTTTTTTTTTTTTTATTCAAGAAATTTATTGACTATAACACATTTACCAGTCTCTTAGCGATCTTCCATGCGTAAGTCAGTCATGTACAGTATAATACAATTAACAAATGTAGTCACAAGAGACCATTACAAATTTGACAAATGACAGCACAGACAATACAAAGGACATCACTATCTTTCATACATCGGACATACAATATCTACTAGTGTTACATAATCAATTTTGTATGTTAGACATGATACAGCAGAGAATAGAATACAATGGAACATGTTTCGATTCACTCGACTATGATATTATGTATTTCACTTTTTACCTTGTTTTTAAAGCTATATCCATAACCTGATCGTTGTGTTTCTTCACTTAAAACATTCCAAAAAAGACTGCCAATATACATTGGCGAATGGCGATATTTCTCCAAATTCACCTGAATCACTACACAGCAGGAACTGGCTTCCCACACCCTCTGGAGACAAGGGAACCCACCACCGCTAGACTGACCGGACCCCTACAGACTTAACATGGTCTGACTGCATGCCACAGTTATGCCATAAAATATTTACTTTTTAAATGAATCTCTTTGAACCTTGAAAACCCTTGCTTTGTTTCTATGGTCATATCAGATTTCACTAAATTATACATCATTTGCTATTTTTTAAATATTTTTCTGGGCTATTTAAATGTCTATTAGTTTGAAAGGGCCCTTGATATGTGAAACAAGGTAAAAAAAAACACGACTAACTGGAAAATAAGATGTCAGACTAGTTAAAAACTAGGAGCAAATAGTATGTTCATCATTGATGAATGAGCGTGCAATGTTAAATGAATAACAACTAAAAGGTTTGGGTTACATTCAGTCTATGGATCGTTTTCTGTAACCCACATGCCCCCAGACAACTTGCCATTTCTCTAACTGCCAAAGTCTAGGATCATAATATATCAAGCAACAGTGGGTCAATGAGGTATTTTGGTCTTTAATGATTGGTCATGGTCTGCTGGGCATGCCTCTAAGATCCTCAGACACTGGCACCCTGCTCTGTTCTCAATATCTCAGTGAATAGCACACAGATAGTGAAGAGATAGTCTTTAGTCTGCAGCAAGCTGGAAATCTATATGTGACCTCTTACCTCTAGGCAATGTAAATAGTGCATGCAATCAGGCTGTAAATAACCTTGGTAAACAAAAGTCAAGCTATAAGAAAACCTATTTATTTTACCCCTTTGGTCATTCTTGGTCCCTTTTGGTCTTGAGTGATTGGTCATGGTCAGCTGGGCACACCTCTAAGAGACTGTGACACTGGCTCCCTGCTCTGTTCTCAATATCACAGTGAATAGCACACAGATAGTGAAGGGATAGTTTGTATGCAGTACCTTGAAAGTCTATATGGACCCCTCTAACCTCTACATGATGTATATAAAGCGTGCAAGCACGCTCTGAGAAAGCGAAATATTTGTCTCTTAGATATTTCAAAAATGTTTCTCTGAATTTCCCCGATTTGAAAAAAAAAATGTCACATGTTTTTAAGTTGTCGACACCTTTCTCGTCTATCCTTCGCTGGTCCCCAGAGAGAGCCCCATATCTGCGGGAACCAGCCGGAGCCCTGCTCGCTGGTACTCGGCGATCGGGGAAGTAGATGATGTGTGCGCTGATCATATTGGGCCGGCGTGCGTCTCAAATAGAGGTCTGTACACGAGGGTACCAGCGAGCCCCGGGATCATGTGCCTATCACGTCCCCTGGTGGCAGAAATCAAAACCATTTTCTCTCGGCAAATAGAGGCAAAAATGGAGCAAAAATAGATGTAGGTGGCAGAAAATGAGAAAGATGGCTGGCTGATAAGGAAATGCTTTGTCTGCCCTCACACCAAGGTCACATGTTTATCTTCCATTAGTCTTGTGCTCTTCCGATCTTCTGTGATCCCCAAAGTATGTATCTATTTTCGCCCTTTTTAGGATATCACAAACCCAGGATTTATCTAGATGTACTCCGGAGAAAGGGAAAACCATTACAAAAGCGTGGCAATTTCAGTTAAAATTTAGGAGGTGTGTATATATTAAAGTCATTGATAAGTTAGTTGTATAATTCTCACAGTGTTTCTATTCTATTTAAAAAGGGTAAATATATATAAACATATATACATAACAGGAGCAAGGCTATGGCATAATCACATTTTGAATCTGAGAAGTGTACAGTTCCATTTTTGGGTGCACCCCTCCCATAAGATCTCACACTCTCTAAGTCGTAATCAGTACAAGGTTCTCACTGTGCTCTATGGGAGACAGATTCTTAACGAACTAGGCTTAGAGTCTTGAGAACCCACTGGCACACAGTATTCCCGCCAGGTGGCATCATTGAGATTATAGCAATCTTTGGTTGCATTGATGTACGACTTTAGCACGGGAGGCAGGCCAGTGGATTCTTAAGACTCTATGCCTAGTTCGTTAAGATTTAAGAAACACCCAATCATACGTCCATATATGTAGATATCTATCCTAATACGGAGTCTCCATACTAGACCTATGGAGTTTACAGATCGCTACTGAGTAGATTTCGGAAAGCTGGAATTTACGCAGTAGGATACGGCTTTCTTTGCCACCTGACGGGCCCTATAGGGACTATTTTATATAAACAATGCATGGCGCATATCTCAGATTTCTATGTAATTGCAAGATTTAATGATTAATTAAAAGGTGAGTAATGATTACAATTTTACCATGATTTTGATCTGGATGGGCGTATTCTCCTTGTAGTTGACACTACGCAATACTCCTCACTATCGCTAAGAGTTTTACTAGTGTCAACTAGGCAGAGAATACGACCACTCAGATCAAAATCATGGTAATATTGTATATATATATATATATATATATATATATATATATATATATATATATACATACATACATATATATATAAATATATACGTTTATATATACATATAAAAACTAGATTTTCATATATAAGGATCTTCATCCTCAAAGGTTAATATCCTTTTGTTCGTATGCCAGTGTATCTGACTGTGTTTGTTGACACCTGCAGGGGGCATCAAAATATCTCATTGGTAAAACAAAACGTATTGACTAGAATTCAGGGATTAATCGGAGGGTGAATGTAGTTGGCATGAGTCTGAACAGCCACCCGACACCTTGCTTTTCTACGGCCGGCATGCGATATGAACTCAGGTTTTACAGCCAGTCAGACAGAGTCCCCGTTGTAGATCCGTGAAATTGCGTCGGATGAAACTGTCACTATGCATTCAAAATTCTCCACGAATCAAAACAGGCGTTACAGTGTGGATTAGGGACTATTTTTAGGTATCATCTTCATAGTGGTAAAATTATCCGATGTCACGTTCAGGATTGATTCCGAATTCCGTCTGGCGATGCTCATATATAGTAAGGAATTTGGTGAGCTATTTTAGTTATGATTTATGTTGTTTTTTTCAACAAACAACCAGTGATGCATATTTACCCGGTGTTTACACTATAAACATACACAATATTGACTTGGTTCAGATACGAGCGGTCTTATATTCCTAGGCGAATGCGAAGATATTGCGTAGGTCAGAAAAAGTCAACCGTTTTCTGATGATATTGTATTTATCATCCACCTTTTTCTGACAAGTGGCGTACCGATATTAGTTGATTTAGGGTAGGCACTATCTTTTCATACGATAAATCCAAGCATACACCATATCTGTATGCTCCAGCTATCTACATACACACTGCCCATGTGTTTTCTATGGATACTATGTATTAAACGAATAATAAAACTAAATATGTGACTGTAGATCTGAACTCATGAAGCGAACCCCAGACCTTTCCAATGCGTCTACGATTTTGACATTCTGCATCTTAGTGCACCTGAAGATTTATCCTACCCCTAATATAAAATCCCATAGGCTTAACATTGAGATTCCGTATGCCACGCTGACTGGCATAGACCCTCCAGAGGCTACTAAACTCCCTATTTTCGCCCCGGGTAAGGCAAAGTTCCGGTCCCGACTGACTGGCCACACTAAGACAACATGAAGCACAGTTTTCTGATTTATAATTGGAGAAACTGAATATAATTTAGGATTTCCATGTAGAAATAACTGGAATTTCCATTTCTGGCATCAGAATTTCAATTTGAAGATTTCTGAAAACCGTTAAACTGCATTAATTCTGGGTTACGGTTCAAGGGTCTGTCACCATACATCGTCGGATACCAGCGAAAACAGGAACTTGTGAATAGACTGAATTCTGGGATACCTCAATAGGGTCTATACAGAGTTTTATATGCCACTAGTGGCATACAGAATTATTACCACACTGTAAAAAGTGTGTTTGATTATACACGCTAGATTTTCTAAACACCGTTTAAATCCTGCAATCTTACAACATTTACACACATGTATCTAAACGCCATTGGATTCTAAACACTTGTTCTGCTACTTAAACGCTTTTGTTTTACACACTTAAACACTTTGCTCCGAGGTGTTTATCCGTTTAGCGTTTACACACTAGGTGTTTAGTTTTACACATACATGTGTCTGTGTGTATCTCCCCCGGCCTCGTTTTGATGGCAGTGTAATATTCCAAAATCGAGGAGATGGTGTAAGATAAAATCAAAACCTAATTCTTTTTAATCTTTGCCACCGTATTTCACTCCTGGAGTTTTGACTCCGGACTTCACTCGCATTTGCCTCATGAAGTCACTATGCGAAACTCCAGTGGTGGCATGCAGTGGCCAAGATGAAAACTCATCCAGTTTTACGATAATATTTGATCGTAGCTGGTGGACACCGGGCCTAAGTGAGGTCAAGACAGAAACACTCCTTGGACAAGAAGTAGTCACAAATTGAACATTAACACTAGGAAACACTGAACTACTTCATAGAGGTACAAAACTGTGAGAGAATGTCTTTATACAAGAAACTTGTGAAGCAGAAAATTGGGCAGCGGACTATGGCTGTATAACTATAGATCATTGTGGTTGACTTACACATCCCATCTCATTTCATCTCATATTACTCACTAATTTGTCTATAAAATCATTGGCGACTGATCGATATGGTTTCTGAACAATCTATTGTATCTATGTGGTATTCAATGGACACACAAAACCTGCCGCCAGGCAGAATGTCTCTGTAAACGCCTTTATTTGCAAATGAAAAAAAAAAAATGAAAAAAAAATCTCCTGTCAAGTGGAATTAAACTATAAGCCATTTTCCAGTGGCCCACTATTCGCCACTGATCTGCAGTCAGGAACCACTGACGCCAGATTGGTGAATGGAAACAGGCATGTAGAGAAGTGCCCACTGGTTAATTGTGCATAGATTATGGAATAAGACCACCACCCACCGACTGACTTGGTCAACGACCGAGAGTGATGGTCATTGCGTTTGGAGGACAATTCTGTCGGTATAGACCTGTTAAATGCAGCAGAAACAAGGCATACAAAGCACCCTCACTGATTTTAGACACATACATGCAGGTGTTGGCTACCACTGAGGCACTTCACAGAGAACTCAATTAAGATGTGCTGTTTCTGTCGGCCAGTGTAAAATGGCTTTATAGGGCGAAAAATCCAAGAACATTCAAGCGCACCCTGATGCATACATAATGACTCCTATTAATAGTCAATTATGAATTTTTTTCAGGGATTTCCTTCCACGCCCGAATGCAAAATCTATATTCAGGTGAATTATTACTATTGTTTCACAAGGAGAAACATCCTTGGAAGATTTTCTATGAACACTCCTCAATGATAATAAAAACTATTAACAATTCTGAAAGGAACCACAAAGTGCTGGCCCCATGTACTTGTCGATGTGCCGACTTGACCATGCGTGGTGGTTGTTGGGAGGCATCAGGACTTGATTGTTAATCGCAGCACGGGGAATTCTGAATATAGATCCACTTAAAACCCCGTTTCCATTGGCCAATTTCCCGTCACCGATCTACAGTCAGGAACCACCGACGGACTTTTGGCACTGCTGACCCAAAATCGGTCAATGGAAATGGCCCAGCTCGTGAAATGACCCACGACCTTTTCTGCTTAGAATATGCAGAAAAAACTACGATTTCCTATACCGAAGCACAGTCAATGGCACCACTTAAGCCCAATGACAATCCAACAAATAAGGGTTGAACGATTAGTTCGCAAATCATTTAGGAGTCGGCGAACTTGTCGCAGGCAAATTATGTAACCCAATCAAGCCGCATTACCAAAGTTCGGTTGTCCGCGGCTAGATTTATCAACATGTTGATAAACCCTTAGCCACCGATTTTGGATCAGAGGAACCACAACTTGTCGGCGACAAAAGGACGTCTGAAGGAGGTGGTTGACTAATCGGTGGCTCACCCCCGCCTAGCTGTCCTACATCTACCGACTACAGCCGAATCCGTTAGGATGCCTTGGCTGAGACAAAATACTGTCCCTTCATTGCCGACAAAGGTACATAAATGTTTCGAAATCGGTAGATGGGCAATGGGCTTGACAGACTTTCTGGGTAACTCAAAAGTTCTCCACCATTTTCGTCGGCCAATGGAAACGGGCCTTAATACATACAGCACAGCCCTGGTGGAGCTTGACACTCGTAGCAGCAGTCTCCTGTTGTTAATTAATCGTCCGCGTATTCAGGTATTCCGCTTCTCTTATTGGGAAATGCTTGACTAATCAAGGAGGTCCTGATGTCAATGCTCACCAAAAAGCAATTTTACCTGGGTTATTTAATTGCTTTTCTATTAATTAAGCATCAATAGAGAAATCAATACATAAAGTCCCTCAGATTTACAGTCTGCAATATATCTTTATTTTACGTTATTTCAAAATGCAATCAGGCGGTTTTAAGATTTTCAAAATTTCATTTAAGGTTAATTTCTTATTAGATTTGCATAGTTTTCTGTATCAGAGGTATATCACAGATCTTCTGATGAGGTATCCTCCTGTTCTTTCCTCAAAGAAACAAAGTAGTGGATAAAAATGAAAAAGTCTCGAATCGAGGTAGTGGACGTTTGCGGTGTAAATCGAACAGTGGAATTTCTAAGTTTAAGGCCCAATTTCATTGGCCGACGAAAACAATGAAAATATCATGAATTCTCCTAAAAGCCCATTTACATTGTGCCCCAGCAGTGCTAAAGATCTGTCAGTGGTTCCTGACTGTATAGATCGCTGACGGCCAATAGAAATGGGCTTTTAGGAGAAGTAAAAAAGTTGACACCGTTTTCGTCGGCCAATGGAAACAGGCCTTATGAGAGGTCAATGACCAAGCGTCTGAGTGGACAACAGAATTGTTTACAATGACCTTTAATCTCACCAGACAATAGAATTTTTTAGATATGTCCCTTTTCGGATGATTCCTTGTGTTACCCTTCAAACAGAGCACCTGACATTTGACTGACAATAATTTACGTGCTTCCCGACCTTTGATGCAATTATTAACCTTTATCCGCCATCTTTTGAGCTTACCAACAAAGACCGTTCTGTTCATCTCTCCACCCCTGTGCTCTGCTCCCTGATTTATCAAGTAACTGTGCATGTCCATTGAAAGGCCGGCCCTTTAACCCTTAACCGGGGTTACCAAGCTGGGTGGCCAAGTGGTAAGGGTGTTCACCTCGAGCATGGGAGGTCGTGGGTTCAATCCCTGGTCGGGTCATACCAAAAACTTACACAAAAATGGTACCCACTGCCCATTCAGCTTAACACCCGCCATTAGAATGAGGAGTAGGGGTCTAGGGCCCGAGTTTAAAGCTTATATAAAGCAATTAAGCTCAGTTAATCAATCCAAAAAAATAAGCCCCGCCCACCACAGAGCGGAGCTACCACGTGTACATGTACCCTGGACAACTTTTAGGCAAAGGTCGTCTATAGGAGCACTGCTCCAATCCTAAAGCATGGGAGTAGTGTTAGGGCATCGCTACCTGCGCCGACTGTCTTTAAGAATGGCCATATAGCCGAATTCGGTGATTGTGTAACACAATATCCCGTTAAATATGGCTAACAAAAGAAAAAGCATTTCGTACTGAAATAGGTGTTCCTTTACGCGGGGTGTCTCCTTTAACAGGGTTAAGATAAAATCTCATGTAAGGGAAAAGATTCCGTACCGCGTAAGTTGTCTCTTTAAGCTGAGTGCCCTCTTAATCAGATATTATTTTAAAAAAACCTCCTATTTGAGTGAAACATTTCCTTTCTGAGCAAAATGTCCCTTAAGTTGGGGTGATCCTTTAGCAGGGTGCACCCTTACACGGGGTGTCACCGAAGCCGGGTTATACTGCATTTACCATCGGCAGATGTAAATTGGGCCTTTGCTGCACCATGGAGTTGTCCCATTACCTTAATTCCATATAAGGAATACAGTAGACCGAGTAGCCAATGACTGCATTCGCAGCAAACCGACCTTCACCCTGACCTCCTTACATGATATTTTCTAGCGCCTTGGGACGGCTCTGCAGTCGAGAGTTGACCTCCAATCTTAGGGGCCACAAAAGATGATAGAACAGCGATATTCTAATGGACCTGTTATCCACCACGCTCATGTTCCTGCCACTGAAGTAAAAGAACTGTCTGTGATAGATGACTGCCCTAACGTAATATAATAGCTTGTCCAATAGATCGCATTTTCCACCAATCTCCTTGTTGCTGCTGCCATTAGCGGAATATTATGATAATAAATCTGCAACTAGCTGTAAAAACGCACAATAATTCTGCCCGAACACTTTACCTGGTGTTTACACTAGACGACTTAATATGTGACGACTGTAGATTGGCTAGCCTGTAGTCATCAGGTGGTGCCCTAACCAGGCATTTACATGATATGACTAAAACCGTGATGACTGTAGATCGTCTAGCCAATAGTCATCAGATGGTGCCCTAACCTGGTGTTTACACTAGACGTCTTAAACATGACAACTGTAGATCGTCAAGCCAATATGCGTCAGGTGGTGCTCTAACCAGCCGTTTACACTAGATTACTAAGGACGTGACGACTGTAGATCGTCAGCCAATAGTCGTCAGGTGGTGCTCTAACCTGGTGTTTACACTAGACGACTAAATATGTGGTGACTGTAGATCGTCTAGCCAATAATTGTCAGGTGGTGCCCTAACCCGGCATTTACACTAGATGACTAAAAACATGACGACTGTAGATCATCTAGCCTATAGTCATCAGGTGGTGCCCTAACCTGGCGTTTACACTAGACTACAAAAACGTGACGACTGTAGATCATCTAGTCAAATGTCACACTTTTCAATCTACCTCCCCCCATATCCTAAGTGTGACATCATTTATAGCAGGCCTCTATATGACAAGACGCTTAAAACTTTTTCAATCCAGCTTGAATTAGTCTTCTAGACAGGTGGCGATTCTGTAAAAACACAGTCGTCGACCCCTACCACTTTTGGCTAAATACGAGTATTTTGTGTTAACGACCACGGGTTTTTACGTAACCCTTCTTTACCTGCAATTTTCCATTTGGTAATACATACATTCACCTGTAGTTTAATATAATTTATCAGAGAAGATGGATAATAAATACAAGAAACTATGGTTATGTGGACAGGTGGCTCTGTAAACCAATCGAGGTTGACGTCGTAATACACTCGCTAGCGCTCTTGTCAACCTCTCGTGGTTTACGGCCGCTTCTCCACAAAACCATCGATTATTGTCTTCGTATTTTATCTCACCCCGGTATTTTTCTCCATAGGTTTAACATTGGGAACTCGTACTCCACGACCGTGAAGTTCGTGTACCCAATACTCAATAGCTAATTTGGTGTCTCATTTCATCAATGAATAATGTTTTTCATTGTGAGATAATATGGAGAAACCAAACAAGAGTTTGGTTTAGAATTTATCCTACCCCGCCCGTCTAAATTACTTCTACATTAACAAATAACGTCATTTGTCAAGTGTATCCCACTAGAGCGATATTTTATTTTTCTGAACTCAAGACCGAATACAGTGACCCAATGTTAAGCCTATGGAGTTTGTTATCAGGGGTAGGATAAAATCTGGTTTAAATCTGGAATAATTCACTCAGCTTCGCTTCGTGAATTATTCTGCAGTCAAATTCGGTGGAGTACGGACCAAGCTATTGTTATCGAGTGGGTTTCCTTCTAATATACAGGGTTAACCTTCAGGAATCGCCGCCTTTAATCGTCTAGTGTATAAAGACCAGGTGACCGTCCCCCCCCTACACCCCCCACACAATGGAGGACTCACTATAGCCCTCCCCACCAGAGGTCTCCACCAGTTTCCGGTATCTCCCGCCGCTTGTCTGACGACCGGAAGTCATCCTTTATCCGCCAGGTGGCGATCAAAGCTCCCCCTCCCGGCGGTAGATACAAGCACAGCGCCCTCTATCTGCCCCTAGGGTCGGGTTTCCGCTTCCTCCTCGTTCAGGCATGCGCGTGGGGGCGGGTGGCGGTCGATACTTCCGGTTTGGTGTGGATGGTTTGTGGTGTAGTGGCGACACACGGCGGCGAGTACTCAGACTAGGTCAATGGCCGCCATTTTAAAGCTAATCCGGGTCTTTTGTCAGCTCTGTCACGTGGTCAAGGCTCCAGGCACACTGTGCGGTGTTATATTTGTCTTTTTTGACTATTTTATTCCACATTTATTCACGTTTATCATACTGTACTGTGCCTTATATTTACTGACCTCTGCTTCCTTTATCTAAAAATACATGTACGGCCTTCCGTTATATTATACACCTGCGCACATTGTTCTTATATTTACTAACCTCTGCTCGCTGTATCTAAAAATCATGTATGGCCTACTGCGCCGTACACCGTTATATTATACATATGTATATCTTGTTCTTATACTTACTGACCTCTGCTCCCTGTATCTGAATATCATGTATGGCCTATTGTACTGTAAGGCCTGGCGTCCACCTACTACAATAGAAATTCGGGAGGGTGCAAATTCGTAGACATAAGGCCCGTTTCCATTGGCCAACGAAAATTGCTTAGACTTTTTGAGTTACACAGGAAATCTGTCGGTGATGCCACTGACTGTGCGTCTATATACAAGGGTAGTAGATTTCACTCAGTGACCAAGCCTTCACTCAGTGGTGGGTGGTGCCACATTGCATAATCTAAGCAGAAAAAGTCGTGGGGCATTTCACGACCTTGGTTGTTTCCATTGACCGATATTTGGTCAACCGTAACAAAAGTCTGTCGGTAGTTCTGGACTGTAGATCTGTGACGGGAAATCGGCCAATGGAAACGGGCCTATAGGTATAGACATGCCATTCCATCATGCATTGTATGGAGTTTTTATCAGTGTCTAAAGCCCATCTACCGATTTAGGGTTGAATGATTAGTTCCCAAATCGTATAGGAGTCGGTCACTTTGTCGCAGGCAAATTACGTAACCCCTCGCTCGACCCGCACACGGCTAAAATCGGTGTGTGGTCTACTAATCGCTGGGGGAGGCCAAAAACCAAAGGAACCGAGTGTTCGCTAATTGCTGGGTAGCCTTGCCTAGCTGTCCTACATCTACCGACTCCGTTAGGATGGCTTGGCTGAGACAAATTACCCTCCGTTTGTCGCCGACAAACGTACATAAATGTTCCGAAATCGGTAGATAGGCATTGGCCTTAATCGCAGAAACGTGGTCAACTGCCCCGATTTAAGGTGACCTTCCCACGCGATTTATTTTGTATCGTGAGGTGCATGGTAGACTATATCGGAGCCATATCGTAGTAGGTGGACGCCAGGCCTTAGTAGTGTCTACGATATTAGCTTCTTGTATCGGCGACATATCGGTAGGACTAAATTTCTATCGTAGTCGGTGGTCGCCAGGCCTAAATGTAATCTTTGTCGTTAAATAAACTTTGATTTAAAACAAAAGAAAAATCCCATCACCTTTCATTACCTAACGGCACCTTGACCAGAAACATTGTGATGTGGTTTTTGGTAAGTGAACCACTCATTTTCCATTTTATGATGGTGTTTTTTTTATTGTTGTAACACTTTTATTTATCCTGGAATGTACTCAGCTATCAAGCTGGTTTCAATGTCCTTCCAGCCTTGTAACTGCATAACGGATAGCAGTGGATACATTCCATATGGTAGTACAAACAGTGTACTATGAAATTAAGCATTATAAGTAACCCGATGTTAACCTATAATTGTGCACCTGGAGATACGTAGATCCGAACCTGGGAGGAGATTTTTAGTTGTGACAATCGTTTTTGTCTCACAATCAATTTCTTTCTTCCACGATAATAAGATGTTGCTCTCTAAAAAGACCTGACCTTGTAACAAGTTAAAAAAAAACAAAAAAACTTTCACGATGGGAAACAAACGCGAACAGAACTTTTATAATCAATTGTCACAGATTTTACACCCCTATATTACTCACCTAGTTCCAAGTCCTCATGGAAATATATGTTGTTTTTGTTTGGTTTTTTTTAAACAACGGCCTATAATTTCTTAGTTTGAAGAGCATATGTCAATTTTACACCAATTGATTTTGTTATCCAAACTTATTGTTTAAAGTACAAAACTCCATACAAAATTCTAATCCCTTTGTTTATGTATGTGCCACAGAACCTGTGTGTGGAGAGTGGAATATTGTCGGTCGATCCCTCGACCATAGTAATTGTTGATTTAGATGTAAATGCTGCATTTGAATTGCTTGTTTAATGTATATTTATTTAGTAAGGTGGATGATTAAACAGCACTAATAACGTTGGTTTTATGTAAGAACTTGTTGTTCATTACCTTGCGTCAACAACTTATTGTTGACATTCATCCATCAACAAAACCATTCATTTTTGTATACTCATTAAACGTTCATGCGGATATCAGACTGAGAATCGTATGTCATTGTGAAAATAAAACCAACAGTAATCAAGCAATTCAAAGTGAAGATCAATTCAAGGTAGAATTTCACTTGTTTTGAATGTAATTTGTACGCACGATGCACTAATTTAAAGTTTCAGTCACTTTGAAAGGCAATATCTGTCTTTGTCAGACACAGTGTAGCAATTACGTAAAACTATTCGTAAGATATCGCTGTTTTTCTATTGCCTACTAAATAATATCACAAAGCACCCTTGAGGATTGAACAGAATACATTTACTGCAATATTCCCTCTCAGGTAGACTTGCTCAAGTATTTGATTATGAACATTCATTAAATGATTAAACACAATAAGAATGAAGTTCCTAAAGCCAGATGCCCATCTACCGATTTAGGGTTGAAAGATTAGTTCCCAAATCGTATAGGAGTCGGTCACCTTGTCGCAGGCAAATTACGTAACCCCTCGCTCGACCCGCACACAGATAAAATCAGTGTATGGTCCACTAATCGTTGGAGGAGGGCAAAAAACAAAGAAACCGAGTGTTCACTAATCGCTGGGTAGCCTTGTCTAGCTGTCCTACATCTACCGATGGCTTGGCTGAGACAAATTACCCTCCGTTTGTCACCGACAAACGTATATAAATGTTCCGAAATCGGTAGATGGGCATTGGGCTTTAAATTATGTACCCTTCTCTGACTGGCCCATGAATCAAAGACTTGTCCAGTAGGAACAGAACGTCCTGTATATGTCCCCCTAGTAGTTTCCGGTAACCTGCACCTCCTTTTACCCCTCCCCTCCACACTCCTCCAGTTCTCCGGCTGCCTGTGTTGTCATAGCAGTAAATTTTGCCTGCTCCTGACTGTGACCTGATTGAGATCAAAGTAAGAGGGTATCAATCTCCCGGTAGATATTCTGACCAGCAGCCAGGCTATCTGTATGGAGAGTGTTGTGAATACTGGAGCCAAACAGCACTAGAAATCCAACACCATTACCGATTGGACCGGTCCCTGTATCCCAGCGAGGAGGGTGGCCATAGGATGCAGGGACTGAAGCCAGTCTACCTCTCAGATAATCGATGATTTTGTGTAGGGACAGTCGTAAACCATGAGAGCTTGACCAGTAGTAATACACGAGCATCAGCAAGTGTAATACAACGTCAACCTCGGGTAGTTTACAGCGCTCCTGTCCAGAAAACCAACGATTATTGCATTCATTATCCATTTTTTCGAGTAAATTATTTCCAGAAATTGCCAATTTAAAAGATATATATCAATATGGACTATTTTTCTGCTCTATAGCACAAAGGGACTCTTTTGTCAGTAGTCAATGGCTTTAAGGCCGTAAACGTTGGATTGTGATTCCATATACAATTGATTTGAATCCGTATACAATGGTTAAGGCATCTGATAGGTTTATACAATGGGTTTACTGAGTCCCCATACATTAAATACAAAGGATAATGAAATAATTTCTATATGAGTCAAAGGGACTATTTTTCTGTAGTCAATGGCTTTAAGGCCGTATACGTTGGTTTGTAATTCCATATAAAATTGATTTGAATCTGTATGTACAATGGTTAATGCATCTAGCAGTTTTATACAATGGGTTTACTGAGTTCCCATACATTTTCATATGAAGGATAATGAAATAATTCCTATATGAATCAAAGGGACTATTTTTCAGTATTTAATGGCTTTAGGGCCGTAAACGTTTGATTGTAATTCCATTTACAATTGATCTCTTTCCTTTTACTATGGTTAGGGAATCTGACAGTTTTATACAGTGGGTTTACTGAGTCCCCATACGTTGAATTCGAAGGATAATGAAATAATTTCTATATGAGTCAAAGGGACTATTCTCCAGTAGTCAATGGCTTTAAGGCCATATACGTTGGATTGTAATTCCATATACAATTGATTTGAATCCGTATACAACGGTCAAGGCATCTGGCAGTTTTATACAATGGGTTTACTGAGTCCCCATACATTAAATACAAAGGATAATGACCAACAACTCGTCGAAGGCATTTTGGTAAAATTTATTACCGACAAACTGGAAGTATGACATACGGTATCATGCAGTATAAAATACAATACCAGGGTGATCGAGGGATTCAAACTGGTAAAAACGGTATAATGTCAGAAAAAGATACCATAGAAAGTCCATAGCAGAAAACTGTGGGGTGGGTGGGAGGAAAATGTTCAAAGGCGTCTTTGATGGCGTGCGGCATGACGTCACGAGGATGATGTCACAACGGCCGCGAGCCTCTAGATGGCGCTGCATCCGGGGAGGCCGGAATGCGTCTCGTAATCGTCAGGGGGCGCCACTCCGTTCTCCTCGTGAGTCCATTAAACCTCCTCAGTCGGTCACAATGAAATAATTTCTATATGAATCAAAGGGACTGTTTTTCAGTAGTCAATGACTTTAAGGTCATATACGTTGGATTGTAACTCCAAATGCAATTGATTTCAGTCCGTATACAATGGTTAAGGCATCGTTTTATACAATGTGTTTACTGAGTCTCTATACATTTTCTTACTTTGGATGATAAACTGATGTCTATTTGAGCCACACTCTATTTCGACCTAATCTGACTCCTCATCCTACATATTTTACTGAAATAAGACACGCTACAAACACCGCGCTGCAAACGCGGAAGGCAGTGGGGGAGTGTTTTAACATTTACAAAGCTGCATTATGATGAACACATTAATGGCCTTAGGAACCATACAGAAAAGCTACTAGAAATATAACACCCTCAACTCTCTGAAATGTCAATAAGGTTCAACAGGAGTCCCCCGACCTTAGAGCTCGGGAAAGTAAATTTTTTCTAAGACGTTAAGAGTTTGGAAAGTCCCCAGAGAAGTAGATTTACGCTTGTTGAACCTGAGAGGTGTATATAAGAAGCTTAGGATACAAGGAGCTTTAGTCCTGCAAGGATTTCACATCTTATGGACTCGATGCCCAGAAAACGTTCCCAGACACACAGAAAGAGGTTCGGGTATTATTCAAAAGGTGTCCGATTGTCACTTCGGTGGATTACTTGGATTAGGAAAGTTAAATCTGTTCACCGTGAGATTTTGATGATCCCAGTAAGAAAGGGGACTGCTCAGTATTTGTGCCTCGCATCTTAAGACAACCTGATTAGGTTAAAAGTTTAACTTCTTTCCATCATGTATTAAATAACACTACTTCAAGATAAGCCTAATCATGCAATCTATTTGCATTACTTATCATGTAAACCATAATGCATATCAGGTAACTATTTTACAGCTTTTTGTGTTAATCTTTATATGAGCGTATCTATTTCACTTTACAGGTCAAAAAGGCCTTTTAGGGCACCTTAACAAAAAATCCACGGCGTTTTCATCGGCCAATGTAAACGAGGTTTCAACGAAAAATTAAGATTTAAAAAAAAAAAAAGTCCCATTCTCCCTCTCTTTGTGGAACAGTAGAGGAATAAAAATCCGCCCTACCCTTGGGGTATTGGGCCTCATTTCCTTTGTAAATAAATTTTTAACGATGAATTGACAACAACATTAAGTCGGTGGCACCGCCAACAGACTTCTAGGATAATAAAAGAGGTGTTATTTTCGTTGGCCAATGGGAATGAGCTTGATAGGATACAGTATTTATAAAGATTGTCGATGCAAATTTCCCATGACATGAGAGATAACCCCACTCCTGTACTCAAGAAGGAATTCAGATGTGAAAGAAGATTGTGTGTAATCCTTTGATGTCTGGATGTCTAGATCTGAAGATACAGTTATCCTCTTTCTATCTCCCTGCGCTTTACGGAGTTGGGAACCAGTATTTAGCCTAGCCCTGATATAAGTCTCCATAGACTTAACTTGGTGTGCCTGCATGCCACGGTTATCATCCTCGCCCTCATATAAATCTCCATAGACTTAACTTGGTGTGCCTGTATGTCACAATTATTATCCTACCCCTCATACAAATCTCCATAGACTTAACTTGGTGTGCCTGTATGCCACAGTTATTATCCTACCCCTCATATAAATCTCCATAGACTTAACAGGGTGTGACTGTATGCCACGGCTATTATCCTACCCCTCATATAAATCTCCATAGACTTAACTTGGTGTGCCTGCATGCCATGGCTATTATCCTAACCTTCATATAAATCTCCATAGACTTAACAGGGTGTGACTGCATGCCATGGCTATTATCCTAACTTTCATATAAATCTCCATAGACTTAACAGGGTGTGACTGTATGCCACGGTTATTATTCTACCCCTCATATAAACCTCTGTAGACTTCACATGGTGTGACTGTATGCCATGGTTGATATCCTACCCCTCATATTAATCTCCATAGACTTTACATGGTGTGACTGAATGCCACGGTTATTATCCTTACCCTCATATAAATCTCCATAGACTTCACATGGGGTCATTGTATGCCACCGTTATTATCCTACCCCTCATTTAAATCTCCATAGACTTAACATGTTGGGACTGTATGCCACGGTTATGCCATAAAATGTTCACATGCCACGGGTGACATATGAAGTTAAAAACATGTGACGGGGTAGGATAAAATCTAAACATCACTAAATTTCATATAATTGTTTACATGGCGTTCGTTGTCTTCTGCTACAGACATCACTCAGCTCTGCTTTGTGATACATTCCGTGAAGACAACTCACGCCACATAAAAAAATATATCAAATTTCTGACGTTTCTTGATAGGATTCTGTTAATCGGATATCAGATTTTCCCTGTGAAAAGCTAAGCTCCCTGCATATTTAAAAAAAATTCCAACCACGGACTCCGGACGGAAGTCCAACGGAACGAAGAAATTACACACTCCCTGCATATTGTAACACCACTAACAGCAACATGCTTTAGACTGGAGTCTAGAGATAGAGCTTACTTTATTGTGCGAATTTGAGTCTTGGATGTAATAGAAGTACACTGTAAAAAACCGGAATGAGTTTGAACCGGAGTAATACCTCGCGATAAAACCACACATTCGCGAGAATTTGTGCTGACGTAGAAACTAAAGGTGATACGTAGGGATGGGTCTTAACTGTGCTCCTCCTTAGTCATAATATAGAAAGAAATGGTTAGTATGGCCGAATGGAATCTGTTCCTCGATATTTTGGTCAGAAATATTCACCTCAGTCTTCGACTTCGGTGAATATTTCTGACCAAAATATCTCTGAACAGATTCCATTCGGCCACACTCACTGTCTTTTTATTACTATATACCGAAATTCGATTAAAATACCATACGAATCGAAGGGAACGGCCGCCATTTTGTTTGTTTATTTTTTGTTCCGATGATGTCAACAGATCACGTGGTACGGTGTGGCGTAAAAATATTTTACGCCACGGTGCGGCCGAACGGTATCTTTTCTGCTGGTGCGTAAAAGTGAGACATTCGTGCACCGGTATATAGTACTACTTTCTAAATTAGCGCATGAATATATCAGAATAATGAACTCACACCCTTTGGAGAATCTAACTGATAAATCAGTTGTTCTTCAAAAACGTTCTGTAAGATTTTTTAGGGAGGCTTTGATCGCCTTAAGTATGAGCCATATCAGGTTTGTTTTTCTTTAAATGATTTTTTATTCAGTTATTTTCATACATCACTTTACGTTGCTATTTTCATGTTATTGCAATTTGCGATATTCAAATCACATAGAATCAGAATTATACTGATTGTTTAACTTACTAAATTAAGTTAATATTCAGGATAGGTAAATCATCATCATAATTGCCTGCGCAGTAATACGCGAAATGGCCGTCGTGCGATGAACAACAGCGTATCGATAATAGAAGCCAATTTAAATTGCGGATTAAGTAATGTTAGTAGTCAGTTCCCTGTTGACATGTGCGATGATTTTGTTGTCTGGAGTCGCCTTACCGGAAAGTTTTGATGTACTATGATGCAATGGTTATTGATAGGCAGTTAGTTTAGCTTATTGTAATTTGAAGAATATGTAATCTCTTTTTACCACCACACACCTATGAGTGTCCATACTAATGCTGTTTAGCATTTGTTTGGTGAACCAATATGAGAATTTATTAAGGAGATAGTAACCCTTTTTGGGTTAGGTAAAGTATCCAAAGCATTATTGGTGTCACATGTCAATGTTGCCTCAATGTTGTCTCTTTTGTGAGTCTTTTGAATATAAAAATTTATATAATCTCTGAGAGTAAGTTAACTTTATGTGAATGTTTAAAATTTAGAACTGATATGAAAGTTAATCAGACGTGGATGACTCTTTTGTCTAGTTATTGTATTGTCTTTTGTATTTGTTTAACATAATTGGCTGTAAATCACGTGCTTTGTATGTGAATCCTTTATATTTCAATAAAGAATCATTTCCCCCTCCAAAAAAACACGACTAGCTCGAATTTGGTATAGAATTTATCTACTCCATCCATATTACTTCAGAATATAAGAAATAACATAAAACTGACCGATATTCAGTGAATATTGCGTTAAATTCCATAATGCATGTTTGTTGATACTGTCGATATCGCATTTGGCTCATTGGTCACTTTTCAATTGACGTCATTTTACAACTGTATCCCACTAGATCGATAAATTTCATTTTCTTGCAACGTAGACCAAATACAGTCTGCTAATGTTAAGCCTATGAACTTTTTTATTAGGGGTAGGATAAACATTTCTACCTCCATGTACACGTTTCTAACTCTGTGTACACGTTCTACCTCCCTGTACACATTTCTGCCTCCGTGTACACGTTTGTACCTCCGTGTACACGTTCTACCTCCGTGTACACGTTCTACCTCCGTGTACACGTTCTACCTCTATGTACGCGTTCTACCTTCGTGTACACGTTCTACCTCCGTGTACACGTTCTACCTCCGTGTACACTTTTCTGCCTCCATGTACACCTTTCTGCCTCCATATACACGTTTCTACCTCCATGTACACCTTTCTACCTCCATGTACACCTTTCTACCTCCATGTACACGTTTCTACCTCCGTGTACAACTTTCTACCTCCGTGTACACATTTTTGCCTCTGTACCCTTTTTACCTCTGTGTACACTTTGTACCTCCGTGTACACATTTCTACCTCTGTGTACACGTTTCTACATCAGATTGGTTTTTGTTATACGTGCCTTTGGTCAGATGGACCACACGAAAGTGTACGAGGTTTTTTTTTATATTTTCTTTTTCTTTTTTTTTATAAAGCTAATATACACCAGATTGATTAGATCTCCGGAGGGGCGTTGGCAGGGGTTAATCCTGTTCTAGAAAGAGGATGTGAGGAGGGAGGAGGTGTCGAGATGACTTACCGGTCAAAGCGGCCCCTTTTCGCCCTCAGTCTCTGCAGACAGTGGTGGGCCGAACCGTCCACACACCTGCAATGGTAAACAGCAGAGTAACAATTTGTCCACGGATTATCTCTTTATGCAGACCGCTCCAAACCCAGGCCACCCAGTCTCCCTGCTTTATCTGCATGTCTGTCGCTGAAGCTCTCTAGAATTTATATTGGACGGTGATATATGGTGTTTACACTAGACGACTGAAAACGTGACGACTGTAGATCGTCTAGCCAATAGTCGTTAGGTGGTGCTCTAACCTGTGTTTACACTAGACAACTGAAAACGTTACGACTGTAGATCGTCTATCATTTAGTCGTCAGGTGGTGTTCTAACCTGGTATTGACACTAGACGACTTAAAATGTGACGACTGTAGATCGTCTAGCCAATAGTCGTCAGGTGGTGCTCTAATGTGGTATATACACTATACGACTAAAAACGTGACAACTGTAGATCGTCTACCATTTAGTTGTCAGGTGGTGCTCTAACCAGACGTTTACACTAGACGACTAAAAACGTGATGACTGTAGATCGTCTAGCCAATAGTTGTCAGGTGGTGCTCTAACCCAGCGTTTACACTAGACGACTAAATATTTGATGACTGTAGATCGTCTAGCCAAGTGATTTCTGTACCTTCTGGCAAGGGAATGACTGTATAGCTTGGCTCTTGACTAGAAGACGATTGGTTTCGTTAATTGTTTAAAGTCTGGGGAGCATCTAAGTGTAGCTACTGTGTGTAGGATGCCAGAGGAAGTTAACTAATGAGGGTTAACAGAGTTGAACGTCAAACAAGGCAACACGTGCAAAAAGTGAGATTTCAGTCACTCAATTGAACTATTTGACTTACGAATAGAATATTCCGCTACTTGTCAGAATCTCCGGGTAGCTTAAGTGGGATTCACAGTAGGGACAAATGGACCTGAGACAGGTGTACTTCACACCTTTTCACTAGTCCCCGACTATATCCTGCTGGGTACAAAGTTTCACAGTTTGGAGAATTCTATAGCCTCAGGTAAACGTGGCAGATTCAATTCACATGGGAAGACTTACCAGGTACATAGTCTCACCTCTACAAAGGGTACACATGGTAAACAGGGTACAGAGTCGCCGACTCAGGGTAAGTCCCCATATGAATAGGTGTAATTTGGGGCCACTGAGGATAATAAATACAATATAGACTGGTTTCAGATAAAAGCGGTTATATGCTCCTCGGAGTTGCCTCTGCGCAATATACACTGCGCATCAACTCCTCGGAGCATACGGCCACTTGTATCAGAAACCAGTCTATATTGTGTATTTGCTATGAGGACTCCGGAATCGGTGGATAATAAATGTACAGAAAACACGGGACGTTTGTAACACCTGTTGTTCCTCGCTCAGCGTTATATTTTCAGCACAAAGCGCAGGGCATCTTTAACTACCTCCATGTTGGACATCTTTACACGACTGTCACATACTATCGTCAAACTGGATGAGTTTTAATCTTGGGCACCGTATGCCACGACTGGAGTTTGGCATAGTGAGCCAAATCTCCAGGAGTGGAATGCGATGGCCATGATTTTAAAAAATCAGGTTTTGATTTTATCCTACCCCGTCTCCTCGATTTTTGGATTATTACATGGTAAAAATTCTCAGAAACTCAGCCTATGGCATTTTATATTAGGGGTAGGATAATAAAGAAGAAACCAACAAGTATTGGTCAAAGTCGTCATTCTCCACGAGTCTGATGCGGGATGATATGAACGAGGCGACAGCCGAGTGAATATCATGTAGCACTCAAACGAGTTGGAGAACGACTTCTCTGACCAAAACGAGTTGCTTTCTGTATTTATCTCACCCCTGTACACACTAAATGAATGGACAACAGACAGGATATAGACCATGGAGAACGGACTGCAATACTTGTAGGGGCATAGAGAACGAGTTCCCAATGTTAAGTCCATAGACATTTATTCCAGGGGTGAGATAAAGAGTTATTCATGAACCACTTTACCAGGTCTCTGTGAAATGCCCGGGTTGGTCATTAGCAACCAACACATTGTTAGGAAGCCCTAATTAAACTTCTCCCTCTTGGCTTAATTGAATTTTGATATATCGTGGTATATCTATCCGCAGGCTGTGGGAATGGGAGATCCAACAGGCAATGGGCCCCTGGGACTGCTGCGCAGTATGTGATGAATTCACATGAAGCCCGATCTACAGTCTTACATTACACATGGAGTATCAGGAGACAGGGAAGCGCTCCGCTTACACCGCAGGAACTGTGATTAAATCAAGTCTGTCCTGATTCTGTCGCAGTTTCCTCCCACTCCTCACTCATAGAGAATCTGTCTGAACTATAAGGCCCGTTTCCATTGGCCGACGAAAACAGTGAACATTTTTTTGGTTTCCCATAAGGCCCGTTTCCATTGGCCGACAGAGACAATGTAGATATTTTTAATTCCCCATAAGGCTTGTTTCCATTCGCCAACGAAACCCGTGTAGATATTATGAATTCTCAATCATAGTGTAGATCTTTAAGTACCCCATAAGGCATTTTTCCATTGGCCGACGAAAACAGCGTAGAATCTTTTTAGTTCCCTCTAAAGCCTGTTTTCATTGGTCGACGAACACACTCTACATTATTTTGTATCCCATAAGGCCCGTTTCCATTGGCCGTTGGAAAAAGTATAGAATTTTTTAGTTCCCCATAAGGCCTGTTTCCATTGGTCAACGAAAACAGTGTACACTTTTCGTTCCCAATAAGGCCTGTTTCCATTGGCTGACGAAAACAGTGTAGAATTTATTAGTTTCCCATAAGGCCTGTTTCCATTGGTCGACGAAAACAGTGTAGAATTTTTTAGTTCCCCATAAGGCCTGTTTCCATTGGCCGACGAAAACAGTGTGAACACTTTTTTAGTTCCCCATAGGACCCGTTTCCATTTACTGACAAAAAAGTGAACATTTTTTTAGTATCCCATAAGGCCCGTTTGCACTGGCCGGTGAAAAAAGTGTAGAATTCCTTAGTTCCCCTTAAGGCCCGTTTCCATTGGCCGACGAAAACAGTGTAGATTTTTTTTTAGTTCCCCATGAGGCTCTAAACAGACACACAAAAGCGTGTCCCTCAAGACTTATATATTGTTAAGGTCAGTACCCACTGTGGGACGGGGGGGGGGGAGTTATAAGCGGGTACCTCCAGTCTCAGATTGGAGGTACCCCATTTGAAACAGGAGGTAAGCCCAGTTGCAAGGTACGCTCAAACATATATGTGAGCCACCCCCCTCGCGACTGGAACACTTGTACATCGGCCATTATGGCCAGTCGCACTGTGCGTTTTTAAGTACAAGGTATACGCTTAATCTCAGGCTGGGTGTACCCACGCACCTCAACATACACAGTGTAAATTACACGTTTTCCGCTAGTCTGGGACAGACTTGAGGTATGCCCAGAGGTATGCCCAGACACAAGGGTTTATGACAATCAAACTTATTTGATTATTAGCACCGCTAGTCTGAGACTATGCGGACTAATTTACCTCCAGTCGCAAACCATAATGACTAACACGAAGCACGGGTATGGACATACAATTTATTGAGTATATTAGAGATACGAGATAACTTTTAGAGGTCCATCATAACATACATTAGAGATACGAGATAGTTCAGGAGCTATTGATGAGCCCTACCGAGTAGGAGAGAAGGAAGAGAAGAGACTGAAGAGTTTTTGTAGGGTGGGTGGGTGGTTCCTTCTCGTTGGCGGCCCAGGGTTGAAGTGAACGTCGGCGGGTGGCGTGGGGTGACCACGTGAGGGACACGTGACCGGAACGGGTTGAAGGAGTCCCTAGCGACCAGAAGTGAGTCCCTAACGACCGTGCTCAGTTTCGCATTAAGGCCAATTCTTCAGTGAGCCCTAATTAGAAACAATGTTGGGCCGAGCACCGACCCCTGTGGAACTCCAGATTCAAACGTATTACCCCATTCAGAAGCATTACGATGCAGGGGGCCGTTTAATAATCTAAGACTCTTTTCTGTTCCTCAAACAAGAGTTTAATAGTATTTAAGTCTGTTGGCTAAGACAGTATAAGCTGTCCATAAGGTCGTCAATAGGTGTTGAATAAAGTTTACCCACATCGTCCCTGGGTCTCTATGGCATATAGAAAAGGGACTGAATGTAGGATCCTAAATTATTAAACGGGACCAACAGTGCCCTATTGTACTTAAGGCTACGATGCATTCTGTATATGCAATGATTACGAACTGGTGCCAGATGTGTTCAATGTCTTATCGATTCACACACTCATATAGTATGTTCTGCAGTAATAATCCTGTATTGGGATTCTATTCCGATCCCTTTCCAGCTCTCCAAGCAGAGTTTTAGCTCTAGTAGAAGTACTGATAGATCCTGATAAACGGTCTGAGATCGGGATAAAAACCCACACTTGTGAGCCTCATACCCTGTGAATCATGACCGCAGCTTTTATAGTTCTGCGCACGCGCCTGGATTAATGCCGCGCATGCGTGGTGAGCAGACGACAATCGGTGCTGCCCCCCAGCGGGAGAAAATCCCCGTTTGGCGCGTTTTGGCACGCGTCAGTGATCACGTGACTTGTCGAGTTGTCGTTTCGTTTCATTCCGCCTTGATTCCGGGTTGTCGTTTCGTTTCATTCCGCTTTGATTCCTGGTCTAACAGAGAGACGCTTGCCGGAACCCAGCGCAAATAGAGACCACGTGACTGTTACGTCACCGCGGTAATAATGGCGGGAACGTTGGGTATAAATGTCGTCTGCCTTGAGGGTGTTTTCGCGGGCTGGGGTTTTAATGGGCTCAGTCACTGAAGAGTGCCTGACACTCAATAAATGCCACTTAATGGGTCTCGAGTCGTGCTTATTATGTCTCCCACTCAAACCGCTTCATGTGACTATTGTGAGAGTACTTGAGAAGCAGAAGCGATTCTTGATAGCCATATCGGATAATTCACGCAAGCAACACCTGGTGATACTTTAAATATTGCCAATTACCAGTCAAAACTGGTTTCTTTGGATTCATTCAAATTCTATATGAGTAAGATTGATATTTTGACCAGTTTATCCAATTTTAATGTGTATCATAGGTTAACCCCTTCGCGGCGGGTGATGCCATACGGCATCAACCGTGCTGGGGCGGGATGTTGCCATATGGCATCAACCGCGCTGGGGCGGGTGATGCCGTATGGCATCATTTTTGCGAGATCTCGTCGTAATGTTTTCAAATGCCGATAAAACCTATAATAATGAATGAATTCACCTGATTTTTTGTATAGACTTAGGAAACACATAATAGTATGTAAAAAAAATAAAATATCATATCGTGTTGCCATGGCAATATTTCGAAACATCGAACGAACACGGAGGCACGAAGCAAAATAAGCAGACGACGCCCCCCACCTCTCCAACATGGCGGAGTGGGGATCTTCAGATAGCGATTGGGATGAATGGGAAGACGACTTACCAATAACTTCCCTCGCAATTCTTGATGAATACGATACAAAAAGATGCCAGACAACCACACAGACCACCCATCACGAGGATTTATCGGAAAATGAAAGGAATTTGACTCCCACGGAAGATGACAGCGCGGCTGAAGGCGATGCCCCCCCGGCTAAAGACGATGGAGATCCCCCCCCCGCACTTGATGCCCACCCCCAGACCTCAGCAGATGGCGAAAGCGAAGTGAAATGGAAAACGATCAAGTCGAATACGCCAAGAAAAGGTGAAATGAATGATTTTGACGGATCTAGCAGCGGGATTTCTCCCGAATTTAGAGAAAAAAGATCGCCCATGGACTTTTTTAGACTCTTCCTGACAACCACCTTCATACAGAGTCTGGTCACTACCACCAACAAATACGCCTCCGATAATGATGCCGATTCTTCATCAAGAAACATGAAAAAATGGAAGGATGTCGATCAACCCACAATGAAAATATTTCTTGGAATATCTATGTTGATGGCTTTGGTCAAAAAAGTAAAAATTAAAGACTACTGGACAACGATTCGAGAGTTGACAACCCCCTATTTCGCCACTGTCATGACAAGGGATCGCTTCATACAGATACTACGGTAAGTTTGATGTCAATATCTTCAATTCATTTACTATTACTTCCATACGTTGACACCTGACATTATATATATTGAAATAAACCTCAGAGTCCCAGCTTTGCTCCCACCTATTTCCCTGATCGTTTATCTAACGTTAAAAGTCCATACGAATTGATTTTCAAATCGACATCTAATGCTGTCACTGCCGTGTCAACCCCCCTCCGCAGTTGACACCATGTTGAAGCAAGCCAAAATATGAACCGCGTAAGGCGCAACGGTTAAATTCGATCATCAAGTTAATTCTCCATCAAAATGTTAAATATCATACGGGAACCAACCTCAGACTGTGGGGAATATCCTCGTATAAGTCACTTTTCATATATTTAATGTTAAATCCTTGTGCGAAATGATTTGATAACTCGCCCAGATTTGCTTGTCGTAGTCGGCGTCTCCCCCCACCACTGAATAGACAGCCCGGTTCGATGTCAATATCTTCAATTCATTTACTATTACTTCCACACGTTGACACCTGACATTATATATACTGTAATAAACCTCAGAGACCCAGCTTTGCTCCCACCTATTTCCCTGATCGTTTATCTAACGTTAAAAGTCCATACGAATTGATTTTCAAATCGACATCTAATGCTGTCACTGCTGTGTCAACTCCCCTCCGCAGTTGACACCATGTTGAAGCAAGCCAAAATATGAACCGCGTAAGGCGCAACGGTTAAATTCGATCATCAAGTTAATTCTCCATCAAAATGTTAAATATCATACGGGAACCAACCTCAGACTGTGGGGAATATCCTCGTATAAGTCACTTTTCATATATTTAATGTTAAATCCTTGTGCGAAATGATTTGATAACTCGCCCAGATTTGCTTGTCGTAGTCGGCGTCTCCCCCCACCACTGAATCGCCAGCCCGGTTCGATGTCAATATCTTTAATTCATATACTATTACTTCCACACGTTCAAACCTGACAATATATATATTGAAATAAACCTCAGAGTCTCGGCTTTGCTCCCACCTACCTCCCTGATCGTATATATAATGTTAAAAGCCTTTACGAATTGAATTTCAGATACTTCAACTTTCCCGGAGAGCCAGCAGTACCTAGACGAGCAGGGCGGCCTCGTACAACAGCAGTGGCCAGGGTTCAATGGCTGATGGATCATTTTAACTCCATAGCGAAGAAAATATACCATCCCAGACGAGAAATCGCAATAGATGAAACAATGGTCAAACACAAGGGGCGATGTGAGCACATCCACTACATGCCAGCTAAACCAACAAAATGGGGGTTGAAGTTCTGGGTCGCCGCAGAAAGCGTGACAGGTGAATAGATTTATTTTTTGCAACTTGGCGTCTACTGTCATCTCTTTCTAAATTAATTTGTACAGGCTTTTAACGTTAGATAAACGATCAGGGAGCTATATAGAAGCAAAGCCGAGACTCTCATGTTTATTCCAGTATATATATTGTCAGGTTTGAACGTGTGGAAGTAATAGTATATGAATTAAAGATATTGACATCGAACCGGGCTGGCGATGCAGTGGTGGGGGGAGACGCCGACTACGACAAGCATATCCGGGCGAGTTAGGAAATCATTTCGCACAAGGATTTAACATTAAATATACGAATAATGACTTATACGAGGATATTCCCCACACTCTGAGGTTGGTTCCCGTATAATATTTAACATTTTGATGGAGAATTAACTTGATGATCGAATTAAACCGTTGCGCCTTACGCGGTTCATATTTTGGCTTGCTTCAACATGGTGTCAACTGCGGAGGGGAGTTGACACAGCAGTGACAGCATTAGATGTCGATTTGAAAATCAATTCGTATGGACTTTTAACGTTAGATAAACGATCAGGGAAATAGGTGGGAGCAAAGCTGGGTCTCTGAGGTTTATTTCAATATATATAATGTCAGATGTCAACGTATGGAAGTAATAGTAAATGAATTAACCAAATTCTCTTCACCATTGTATCATTGCAGGCTACGTGTGTCAAGTTCTCCCCGTGTTCGGTCATCGACCAGGAACTCCCCCCACACGGATTTACGAGGACGTGGTGCTCAAACTGCTGAAGAATGCAAACTTACTTGGAAGAGGCCATCATTTATATTGTGACAATTATTTTTCTACCCTTCACATGTTCAAAGATCTGTTGTCTCGTTTCGGAACCTACTGCTGTGCTACACTACGACTGAATCGGAAAGGCTTCCCCTCACACTTAATGAAGAAGAAAATAAATTCGCTCAAAGAACGTGGACAATTCGTTTTCTCGCAGGGTGGTGAGCTTTTGCTTATCGTTTGGAAAGACAGGAAACTGGTGCGAGTTTTAACATCTATACACGGTTCTGCTATGTCGAGTTGCCTCAGGAGGCAGAAAGATCCTCGTACACATAAATTCGCTAGGAAGGAAATAGGTTGTCCGGAAGCCATTCGGGATTATTCTAAGTTTATGGGAGGGGTGGATCTCTGCGATCAACTCTTTCAATATTATTGTTTCGGGCGTAAAAGTACAAAATGGACGAAAAAGGTATTTTGGTTTATGTTAGAATTGTTTAAACTGAATGCTTTCGTTATGTTTTCGACCCTGAACCCAAAGAAAAAAAAAACAACTCTCTACGAATTCACACTAGACCTTGTGAAAGGGTTGATCGCAGAGGCCCACTCCTCCACTTCTAGTTCTAACCCTAACAATACAGGTTCTACACAGGCAGAAAGGTTAACGCATAGATGCATGCCATTTAGATTCAACCGAAAATCATGGTGTAGGGTTTGCTACAGGAGATCAGTGAATGGAGTCGGCCAAGTCCGACAGAGCCGTTTTGGGTGCCAGACCTGCAATGTACATTTATGTGTTCCAGAGTGTTTCACTACGTATCATACTGTAGATGATTATTCTTTTGCTGAAAATAAATAAACAATATATATATATATGTATGTACTCACGTTTTGTTGTCTTCAATGCACCCACAGCAGCGTAAGCCTATTCATAAATCGATGACAGTTGATCGCAGACAACGCGCTGGCCCAGCCTCGGTATGAGACGCCATGGCGAAGTCAGTCCGGGTGATGTCCAGATTCATAAATTCATTTTATAATTTCTCCACTCCTCCAAACCAGGAAATATATATATGTAGATGAACCTTACACTCTCTAGTTTGCTCCTATATAATTCCCAGATCAATTATCTAACGTTAAAAGTCCATACGAATTGATTTTCAAATCGACATCTAATGCTGTCACTCCCGTGTCAACCCCCCTCCGCAGTTGACGCCATGTTGAAGCAAGCCAAAAAATGAACCGCGTAAGGCGCAACGGTTTAATTCGATCATCAAGTTAATTCTCGATCAAAATGTTAAATATTATACGGGAACAAACCTCAGAGTGTGGGGAATATCCTCGTATAAGTCATTATTCGTATATTTAATGTTAAATCCTTGTGCGAAATGATTTCCTAACTCGCCCGGATTTGCTTGTCGTAGTCGGCGTCTCCCCCCACCACTGAATCGCCAGCCCGGTTCGATGTCATTATCTTTAATTCATATACTATTACTTCCACACGTTCTAACCTGACAATATATATACTGGAATAAACCTCGGAGTCTTGGCTTTGCTCCCATATAATTCCCTGATCAATTATCTAACGTTAAAAGTCCATACGAATTAATTTTCAAATCGACATCTTCTACTGTCCGTGCCGTGTCAACCCCCCTCCGCAGTTGACGCCATGTTGAAGCAAGCCAAAATATGAACCGCGTAAGGCGCAACGGTTTAATTCGATCATCAAGTTAATTCGCGATCAAAATGTAAAATATCATACGGGAACAAACCTCAGAGTGTGGGGAATATCCTCGTATAAGTCACTGTTCATATATTTAATGTTAAATCCTTGTGCGATATGATTTTCCATCTCGCCCAGATTTGCTTGTCGTAGTCGGCATCTCCCCCCACCACTGAGTCGACAGCCCGGTTCAATGTCATTATCTTTAATTCATATACTATTACTTCCACACGTTCTAACCTGACAATATATATACTGGAATAAACCTCAGAGTCTTGGCTTTGCTCCCATATAATTCCCTGATCTATTATCTAACGTTAAAAGTCCATACGAATTGATTTTCAAATCGACATCTTCTACTGTCCGTGCCGTGTCAACCCCCCTCCGCAGTTGACGCCATGTTGAAGCAAGCCAAAATATGAACCGCGTAAGGCGCAACGGTTTAATTCGATGATCATGTTAATTCTCGATCAAAATGTAAAATATTATACGGGAACAAACCTCAGAGTGTGGGGAATATCCTCGTATAAGTCACTGTTCATATATTTAATGTTAAATCCTTGTGCGAAATGATTTCCTAACTAACCTACATTGCCAAGTGTTTCCCCACCCACACAGCTTAGTGCGTAGTTCGATGTCGGTTATGTTTTATTTATTTTCTATTTATCTAACCGTTTAAACTTTACGAAATTTATATAGGAACAAACCTTAGAGTGTGGAGATTCGTTGTATATATGTCTCCACTAATTTCCTGAAGGTTTAAACCTTGTGCCAGATAATTTTCCACATGTTGTCTTTGCACTGCGGTGAAGGGAGTTGCTGGATTTGAAAGTGCCGACCACAAACACGCCAGGCTGGGGCGAAGCCACATATACAACTCCTTGGTGAAATCGACTCGTACAGAACCAGCAAAGAATATAATCATATTAATATCACAGGGAGGAGATTCAGCAGGCTTTTTTGTTTCTTCCAGTATAATCCAATTGCGATGTCATAACGTATTGTAGGGGAAATCAACCAAAGCCGAAGTGAGGTGATGGCTAAACGATTCGGCTTTCGTAGTATTGGCTTCATTGACACCGCACTGTGTAGAATGTCGATAGGTTCGGCGCCTTGGTAAATATCCATTTTCTCCCGTTATTTAGCGTCTATATGAATAAACCAGACACTGCCAGAATCGTGAAGACTTGTAGAATATTCCCAGGGTGATGATTAATGATGTCAATGCATTTTGTATGGGTGACACACCAGCAAAGTTATAACTCTCCAGAACCGCACCTTCGCAGCCTGGCGTTGTCAATATAAACTACTGGCACAGTTATTTTTCGATTGATGTCTCAACTTGTTCCAGGCCGTACGGGTTGATCTGCAGGCTATTTCTCCAAAATAACGACCCACACACGTAGGGAATATATATATATTGCTCCTCTTCCGCTGGCAGATTAATATTCGAATAATCCAATATATAAATCCAGGTTCAAAGACATAAGATGCTTGCCAGCGTCTGTGCCCTTGCGGGCGCCATTTTTTTTTGGTTTGAATCTTGTCCAGTTACCCATACTTGTTTCTGGATTTTCTCTATTATTCTTTATATATACCATACCAAATTCTCAGAGGAGTTAGAATATAGTCATAGGAAGACAACAGTGTCAACAACTTTTATTGTTATTTACCATCAATTCGATAAAACAAATAGTTCTAACCAGACATCGTGGCGCCGACACAGATTTGGGCCGGAAGCGTATATAGGCCCGCCCCCACGCGAGTGATATCGGCATTGTTACCCGGTTAGTTCGCGCGCTCGCTGGGATGGGGGCCCGCCGCTAAAGGGTTAACTTACTTTTGCTTGATTTACATAGAAAACTTAAATTTGGCGGTAAGGGCAGCATCCCGAGCCGTCACGTTGGGGGGAGGGGAGGAAGGGGGAACTTGGCATATGGAGCGGCACCAGGCCCTCCTGTGTTTCAATCATCATGGCTAAAAAGTTCGCCTTAATGTCCCTGAACAGTCTTTTACTTGTTGTGGGAGTTGGTGGGTGGGTAATCCCATTCTCTGGTCTGATAGCTGGAGAATGTCAGCAAACCACTATGGCGTCTTGATTGTGAGAAGAGCGGCTGCACAATGTTTCATTCAAGGTGTGACTGAAAGGAGTGTTTCGTTCAAGGTGTGACTGAAAGGAGTGTTTCGTTCAAGGTGTGATGAAAGGGAGTGTTTCGTTCAAGGTGTGACGAAAGGGAGTGTTTTGTTCAAGGTGTGACGAAAGGGAGTGTTTCGCTCAAGGTGTGACGAAAGGGATTGTTTCGTTCAAGGTGTGACGAAAGGGAGTGTTTCATTCAAGGTGTGACAAAACAGAGCGTTTCGTTCAAGGTGTGACAAAAGGGAGTGTTTCCTTTAGGGTGTGACGAAACAGAATGTTTCGGTCAAGGTGTGATGAAAGGGAGTGTTTCGTTCAAGGTGTGACAAAAGGAAGTGTTTCGTTCACGGTGTGACGAAACGGAGTGTTTCGTTCAAGTTGTGCCAATATTGAAAGTGGTTCATCGGATGATGTCTGTTGTAAATGTGTGAATATCATTTACGCCAATGCCGCCCTCCTCATTGCTAGGAATTTTATTTCAATTTATTTACGCTATTTCTATCTAGCATGAAGAGTTTTAACTCAATCCGTATCAATCCTCAGTGATCACCAACAGTTTATCAATTTACACTAGACGATTATAGGCGATGATTCCTGGTGTTATTTGGGTATAAAAGTGGTCAATTATTCCTGCCCATAACCGATGGACTCTAAAGCACGAATACCGAATAAAGCTGATGACTGATTATCACCAATTATTTGCACGAGGTCAATTCAATTCCTCAGCCGATAATTTGAAGTCTCTATGGTTGGGTTATGTTAAGTTAGGGAGAGAGGTCGTTGACCATTTCCACCTGACGTTTACTGGACCAAAACGTGGGCGGTGCTGAATAATATCATCAGAGGCAGAACATGGCAGGTAGAAGACCCGTATTAGTATTTAAAAAGTCACTCTACCAAATTATAATTCAACATCAGTGGTAGGGTCTACGTGAATTAGTTCATGTTTTATATACCCATGCTGTATATTTGATTATCATGTATACATACTGCTGCTCCCTGTGCAATATAAGTTGTATACTGAACCCTGTGCAGTACACTGGTTTACTAAACACGTTGAAACATCAGCAGTGTGTGAGCTTTCACATAGACATGTCTTTTATGCCAATATTTGGTAAGATTTGACCTTCTGACGACCCGAAGTTAACAATAATTATATATAACGACCTACCATGCTTGTACATGCTACAAAACGCGATGGGAATTGATGTTTTTACAGAACTCGCCCTGTGGCCTCGTTCCATAAAATCAACAATTTCCCATCTCGTTTTGTAGCATGTACAGCATGGTCAGGTCGTTCTTTATAAGTATTGTCAACTTCGGGTCGTCAGAAGGTCATACTAAGTCACGTATTACTGACACATACGCCCACGAGAGTCAACACGTGATTCTGAACTTAATTATGAAAGTGATTTAATTACAATAAAAGTTATTAAATTATGAAACTAGATTTGTATGAAATTTGAGTCGGAACCAGATGTAGAACATCACAAAGGACCGAGAGAAACAAAAGAACACGACGAGGTGAAGACAACAGGCATCACGTCGTGCGAGCTGCCCACGGCTCTATTAGCTGTAGCTGTCATCAAGGCGTCGCTTTAATGTTTTCCTCTGTATGTAGTCACTAATGTTTGAGTCTGATTTAGGAAGTGCTCCTCTTGCCTTTAGGTAGGGACAGCTGACAGTGGCAGGGTCGACCGGGTTAAGTGAAACATTCAATAAAGAGTTACTTTCTTCTGTGTGTGGGTGGTGCTTTTTGTGTGTATTGTTTTGTTTTTCTTGTTCCTTTCTGTTTTTTGGTTATTTTTGTGGGGGGGGGGGGGGGTTCGGGGAGGGGGGGGGGAGGTAGGGGTGTGAGGGGGGTTGATGAGAAAATGGGCAAGACTCACAAGATGATGATGTTGTTTTTTATTTTTTATTTTTTTGTTCATCAGTGTTTTCTCACATATTGATCTATATTATCGTGTCAAGTGCAGATCCAATTAGTTTTTGTGTGCGTTAGTATAATGCCATATACATTTTATACCTTTTTAACTCGTAGTGATTTTCATGATCTACCCATACCCTTATACATGGAAAATGAGTATATAATATTCAAGCTTTCTGAAAAAAAGATGGATATTAAAGTAAAAAAACGTTTCACATGTATAACCCTTTGGCACCCGTAATGAGTGGATGTTTTTAGTGCAGAAATAAAATATTCATGGCTACCAGCTCATTACACAATAAGCCTCTAGTGAGTAGTATGTAAAGCCCAATGGACATCTCCTGATTCAGGATTGAACGATTAGTTCCCAAATCGTAAAGGAGTCGGTGAACTTGTCCCAGGCGAATTACATAATACCTCGGCCCATGTCGGCCACCCAATTGAGTGCCATTTACCAACGTTCTGTTGTTAGTTACTAGATTTATCAAAATGATGAGAAACTTTTGGCCATCGATTTAGGAACATAGAAACCACAACTTGCAATAAAATAACATCTGAAGGAGGTGATTCATTAATCGTTCCCTTACCCTTGCCTAGCTATGCTACATCTGCCGACTACAGCCGACTCCGTTAGAAGCCTCCCCTGAGACAAATTAACATTTGTCGCCAGCAAAGGTACCTAGAAGGAAACCCACGAGATGAAAATAGCTTGGTCTGTGCTCAACTGAGTTTGACCGCAGAGTAATTCATGAAGTGAAGCTGAGTGAATTACTCTGTGGTCAAACGAGGTGGAGTGCGGACCAAGTTTTTGTCATCGAGTGGGTTTCTGATTTTATCTCACCCTGTATAACATCATTCATTGATAAAATGAATCACACAATTAGCCATTGAGTATTTGGGACACGAAGTTCACAGCCGTGGAGTACGGGTTCCTAATGTTAAGCCTATGGAGAAAAATACCGGGGTGAGATAAATAAATGTTCTGAAATCGGTAAATGTGTATTGGGCTTAAGGTAACCACGTAAATATCACCTATTATCTCACCCCAGATATTTTTCTCCATAGACTTAACATTGGAAACTCGTATCTAATACCGATTGATATTTAGGAAAAATATCCAATGGGGGATAATGTCACAAATGTTAGCCCATTAGTCAATATTAAGTGTGAGATAAATTCAGAAGCCCATTCAAGTTTAGGGTCAGAGCTCGATCCCATCTCATTTGAATCACGTAGCAATTCACGCAGCTTCGCCTTGTGAATTACTATGTGATTCAAACTGGATGGGATACGAGCTCAGACCCTAAACTTACATGGGTTTCCCCTATATTATCGCTCATAATGCTGATGGGTAATAACCCTAGTGCTGTTACTACAGTGCAATAAAGGGCTGAGAGATGGATGCCTGGTGTGAGGAGGAGGGGGAGGACTGATGAAAAAAGTGAGGTACTCACTGGTTACGTGAGAACGTAACAATAACTTTCTCCCAGGTGGTATATGAGAATGGGTTTTACTAATGTTGAAAGACCGCCCGGTTCTGGCAGGGAGAGGGAGGCCACAGAAATATAGTTGTCTTTGTGCTGTGGTAATTTCCCTCAGGAAACAGAGGTAATAAATGACTAAGTAGGACATTAGTGTAAATAATGAAGGAGGAGAATGCTCTGGTGCAATTGAGTATATATATATATATATATATATATATATATATATATATATAGAGAGAGAGAGAGAGAGAGAGAGAGATATGTATATATATAAAAGGATCTATACAAATTTAGCGGTTGCTGGCTTTGACAGTGTGGAGGACTCTATCCTCAGAAAGATTGTATAACTTCCTTCCCAGTGATATGCCACCCTATGTGCTATTACATAGGTCAGTTCTGTATTTTCGGAGAGTATGAACAAACCTAGTTACACAAAACCAGACTCCACAAGTTTGAAAATAGTAGATGTTTATTACAACTTCCCAAAGTGATCCCCGTTAGATCACTCCAAAAGTACAGTACATTGGCACGGTGTGCCAAGTAAAGCCGGCGAGACTAATCCAGATACCGGCTAACTCACTTAACCACCAAGAGGGTTGGTTAGGCGAAGTAACCCTACCAATACGAGGATCCAAGGATTCACTTTTCTCAGAGAGAATGCACCAGAATGCCTGCCTACCCACTGCAAACCCGCCCTATATATAAGCTGAGTTACGTTATCCGGGCTCTCCTGTGCCACTTGCATGTGTGGCTTCACCTGGAATCACTACACAATGGGGACTGACATCTCGCGCCCTCTTTTGAAGAGCAAAAGAACCACTGCTAGACTTAAGGGGGGTGTCCACCAACCACGACAAGCCTACGACAAGTGCTGACATGAAAGTTCCAATCGCAACCTTGTTGCAGACTTGTCCTGAGAAGAGCGGTGTCGGGACAGCGGTGTCGGGGCATGTCCTAGACGTTGCTGGTTGCCGTAAAAAAGGCAGTGATATCAAGGAAACCACAACACTCCATGCCAAAGGTCCAGTCGTAGCAAAAATCGAACTTGTTCGATATTGTCATAGCCTTGTCGGAAGGCCCCCGACAGGCCCCCGACCTCTTGTCAGGAACTGGGGTCCACCAACCACGATAAAGCTACGACAAGGTTTCCAATCGTAGAGCTGTCGTGAACCTTGTCAGAAAGCCATTGTCATAGCCTTGTCTTGGTTGGTGGACGTCCCCCTCAACCCGACCCCTACACAAGCATCGAAGCCATTTTATACATATTAATAAATGCACATCTTCATCTTGGCTGTGCAGCAAACACCTCATTTGATATCATCAGCATTTTCACCAGATCATTTTCTCATCATCACCAGTGGATTCAAATTATTCTGAACCAGCTTTAATGAATAGGTTTTGTCTTTCAAGGATTGTAATGCATACTTCAAAGTAATGATTGTCCTCTAGGATGTCCCGTATTTGTGAGGGGGGGAGTTGAGGTGTGTGACTTACAAGTGATGTTGGGACAAGTTTAGTCATAGGAATCAAATTGAGCAACTTTAGGCCCGGCGTCCACCTACTACGATATGGCCCCGATATGGTTTACGATTAACCTTCCGATAAAAAAATCAAAATCGTGTCGGAAAGTCACTTAATATCAGGGCAGTCGACCACGTTTCTGCGATTAGACACCGAAAAAAAACCCTTACAATGCAAGATGTTTTTGGCATGTCTAGACATAGGTCTACGATTTTGCACCTTCCCGATATGCCTCCGATATTTGCTTTTTTTATTGGTGCCATATCAGTAGGTCTAAATTTCTATCGTAGTAGGTGGACGCCAGGCCTTATTCAACGATCATTGCATAAAATGCCAATCCTATGCTAAGGCAATGGCAGAGTGATGCGAGATGACATCATAATCGACCGACCAATCAGCAGCCAGGAATTGCCCTTGAGATAGGCCTTTAGGCCCGTTTCCATTGGCCGACAAAACTGTTTTAGATTTTCTGTGTTCTCCTCATAGCCTATTTACATTTTGCGTCAGCAGTGCTAAAGGTCCGTCAGTGGTTCCTGACTGTATATCTGTGATGGCAATTGGAAATAGGCTAATAGGAGAACACAAAAAATCTACACTGTTTTCGGTTGCCAATGGAAACAGACCTTATAAGGGAACTCAGAAATCCCCCCCCCCCCATTTCGTCGGCCAATGGAGACTACCAACTAAGGCAATGAGCGATATGAGATTATAGAAAGGAAGATAGGTTTTCGGATAGAAAGGGTTTCAAGAAAAGGAAATGATAGAGGAACAAATTGCTATAATTGGATATACATGAAAGCCAAGAGTTCGCATGATGAAAGAAAAGAAAACATTGGGTTATTACCAGAAAAACACTAAAATTGAAGATTAATGGTGATGATAAAAGAAAACCTAATTGTGAGTAAGGGAAGTGGAGCATCAGAGCTGACCGTAAATCACCAGAATACGGTAAATGAGGGTCTGATTAGAGGGTGGCACCTGCTGCGGGGTCAGATACAGGTCCACAGCGGGTTTAATGGGGATGTATGAGGGTACCTGGGTTTGGGGTTAAGACCTAGATTTGTCCCTTAATGTGATTCATTTGAGGCACGGTGCAGGCGGTTAAGTATGGAAGATGCCTCCAGGCACCACGGCGCTAATCTAACCACGGGCATCTTATCTCAAATATTTAGAAAGTTAATTTGAAATTGGGACTAAAAGGAGCTAGGAGCCATATTTATTAAATCTTCACCGAATGCCTCCAGACATCATGCGTCTTTAGTGCAGTGATACCTCCAGGCATCATGCGTCCTTAGCCCTTAACTACAGCATGATGCCTCCAGGCATTCCCCTGGCTATGGTAGCATGATGCCTACAGGCATTCCCCTGGCTATGGCAGCATGATGCCTCCAGGCATCTTAGAGGCATCATTGACAATTATATACAGAATTCAATAAATGAAAAACTATAGTTTGAATTAAAAGAAATTTTGACAAAGTATAAACACCTAATTGATATTTGATTTGGAATAACAAAATATAATTACTGAAATCACATGACACTTCTTGTGACATTGCTATTCCCCAAGCAGGGTCGTTTGTGCAGGCAATGCCTGCCGTTTGATGCAAAGCAGGAGATCTGGGACCTGTTTCACTAGTTTTGTGACAGAAGTGTTAAGTCAGACATGAAAAGCGGGAGCAACAGTGCAAGCAAGAATGGACAAAACGAAGTCACGTTTCATAACGAAGTGTATCGGTAGATCCACGTAAACATTAAGTAAAAGCTAATCTCAATTCCTTAAAAAAACTGTAGACATCATATGACAATATCATAAACCCGAAATGATGGGTGAATCCAGTGATGTGTGGATTTGTCTAATTCTTATGATGTGTAGATTTGTCTAATTCTTATGTTTGAGGTCTGTCTTTTCCTAAGGGCAGCTACTCGTGTTGTCATGAAACTAGACAACCCTTATCAGTCTGTATGGTGTCACAGACATGTCACGAAACTAGTGAAACAGGTCCCTGGGTGCTGCAGGGAAATAGTTAAAGGGTTAAGAGCTAGGAGCTGTGGGCCTGCAGTAAGAGTAGTGGGAGTGGTGAGTAATGACAGAGTTAACGGACGAGCCGAGCTGCTCGGGGTGGTGATTGTTTTCTGCTCACTGTCTGTGATGTGACCACGTGACTTGGCACTGCTGGGAGGCACGTACAGACTTTTACGTCACCCCTTTACCGGAAGTCGTGGTACTATTTAACTTGTAACACCTATATGTCTTCAGCTGCCAGCACGTGACGTTTTAATGTCACATGGTACGTGATTATCACAGGCGCATGCGCAGTGGGGAACGCGGTAAGCCCGGCGTTTACACTAGACGACTAATTATGTGGCGACTGTAGATCATCAAGCCAATATTTGTCAGTTGGTGGCAATGTCCACTGCAAAAGTCGTCGACCTCAGAATGCACCAGAGCGTTTACGCTGACGACTATGAGTTTTTACAGAATCGCTGCTTGTGTAGACGACTAATTCAAGGCCGATTGAAAAAGGCGTGTCCAATAGTCGTCAGGTAGTGCCACACACTTGGCATTTACAATAGACGGTTTCAATCATTTTACTGCTGAAAGTCGTCAGGAGGTGCAAAATGCAAGAATCGCTCGCCAGAATCTCGTGTAAATGCTGTGTAACCAGGCCTTTACAATAGACGACGATTCTTGAATTTAGCACCACCTGACGACTTACCCAGCGTTTACACAAGACGATTATAGGCGACAATTCTTTAATTTAGCACGACCTGACGACTTCATGGTAATATTTCTTTCTCTCGGGGCACCACCTCACGATTCACGATCTACGGTCGTCGCATTTTCAGTTGTCTTGTGTAAACGTTTCTACGGACTGTCTACATCTAGGTTTTCTGTCCAGACGTTTTACATCTGCTAAGAATGATGAGATATTTCTAGGAAAACATTTTCAGTTGTCTTGTGTAAACGTCTCTACAGACTGCAGTAATCTAGGTTTTCTGTCCAGATCTTTTAAATCAGCTAAGAATGATGAGATATTCCCGTGAGAACATCGTCTAGTGTAAACACTGCGTAAGAAGGGCGTTGGGGAACATGATGTGAATCTCACAACGCGATATTGCCAGCACATGTTATTGAATCAAATTTCCTTCTCACCTGTATTTCAATTCATGAGGACAATTCAGAGGAAATTGACACCAATATGAAGCTGCATTCATTTAAATGGTGATTCTAAGAAATGTATATTCTCAGGTGATATTACGAATTGCACCACCTCGCATATAAATACAGGAGATGTATGGTATTGACTTTATCATCCATGTATACAGAATGTCCATACAACACACATAGGGAGCGTGTATCACCATACCCGGAGCATACAGATATATCCATCTAATACAAAGTGTCCATAGAAAACACATAGGGAGTGTGTATCACCATACCCGGAGCATACAGATATATCCATCTAATACAAATCGCCATAGAAAACACATAGGGAGTGTGTATCACCATACCCGGAGAATACAGATATATCCATCTAATACAAATCGCCATAGAAAACACATAGGGAGTGTGTATCACCATACCCGGAGAATACAGATATATCCATCTAATACAAAGTGTCCATGGAAAACACATAGGGAGTGTGTATCACCATACCCGGAGAATACAGATATATCCATCTAATACAAAGTGTCCATAGAAAACACATAGGAAGTGTGTATCACCATACCCGGAGCATACAGATATATCCACCTAATACAAAGTGTCCATAGAAAACACATAGGAAGTGTGTATCACCATACCCGGAGCATACAGATATATCCATCTAATACAAAGTGTCCATAGAAAACACATAGGGAGCTGGTATCAGTGCAAAGACCCTATGGAAACAAAGTCTATACCTAAATGAGTGAATAATGGGAACTTGTCAGGAAAAGGTGGATAATAAATATAATACTGACTGGTTTCAAATGAAATGGGTCGTATACTTCAGAGTTGAATCTGCGCAATATCCTCGCATGTACTTGGATATTACTACGCGGTGCATACGGCCGTTTGTATCTGAAACCAGTCAATATTGTATATTGTGATTGTAATTAATATCAGGACAAACATTCCTTTTGTTTGCTTACCAACTTGATGTGGGAAATGAAGGTCCATCTGTACATGCATGGGCCTAGGTGAAGAAAACCAGCCATACTGACGCCTGACACCAATGGCCTCTTTAGATGATGCTTATAGGGCAAATGTTAAACTATACATACAGTGTAAACTTCGCATCAATAAAGAAATTTTTGATAAAAAAAAAAGAGTGTTATCCATCGTATACAATGTCCCCATTGAAAACGTATGGTGACTCAGTGAACCGCGACCATTCAAATACCATAACCATGGTATATGGATTCAAATCTATGGTATACGGCCGCATAGCTATTGTATAAATACGAGAAAATAGTCCCTTTGTGCTGTATAGTGCCCCTTTAATTTGGCAACTCCTGGATCTAATTCATTCAAGAAGATACATAGTAGAGGGAAACAATGTTCCGGTGAGCAAAAGTTTAAAGTTACGAGGTAAGGCTCGGAAAAATTACTGCCTAAGGCCTTGGCCGCGGGCAGTAATTTTTCATAGCCTTACCGAGTAACTTTGACTTTTGATTACCAGTACTTGGTTTCCCTATTCCTATATTCCTTTAAATATCGATAAAAATGATTATTTCTTTTCCTGCAGTTGCCCAAAAAAAATGGCAACCCTTATCGAGTAACTGCAATAGCTAAGTTTTCGTCCCGCTGCTCTTTATGTCACGTGGTCAGGCCGGGACGAAAAATTCAGCCCGGGACGAAAACGTCAGCCTGGGACGAAAACGTCAACCTCGCTGCATAACTTATAATTACTGCACCCCAAGCAGCAGTATGTAACTATAGAGGTTTCCGAAATGGATATATAGGAATAAATGCCAACACGAAGGTTTTCTGGACAGGCGGCTCTGTAAACCACGAGAGGTTAACACAAAGTATTACACTCTCTGACGCACGTGTATTACTACACGTCTACCTCTCGTGATTTATGGCCTCCTGACCACAAAACCATCGCTTATCTTCTATGTATTGAATGTTCGGATATTATATATTAATGGCATGAAGAAAATCTTGGTAGTTGATATATAAGTTGATAGACTCTCAATGAGTTTTAATTTTTCCATGAGCAGCAACAAGATTATTATTATTATTTTTTTTTTTTTTTTTTTCAGAAATCAACAGCTCTGCAACGTGGCAGATCTTCCGCTGTGATGTTTACATTCACTGTTATATACAACATTTAGTAGACATAGTATGTTATACATTATATCACAAGTATGATTTTACTATACCCATTTTACATCTCAGAAACCTATGGACACACGCTATCCCATCCTAACACATATTATAAACAGGTACCAGTATTTTAAATGCACTACATTACACTGCTTTTAAGGCCCGACACCATACACTATCTTCTTGGTTTCTATCTCCAGTCGTACACGGACAGTTTATTTTTGGTCAGTTTTTTTAACATTCTAGTGGTTTCTGATCTTTGTATCGTTTCGGTTAGCTTGTTCCACTCCTTGATTTCACGATATCTTGGTGATTTCTGGTACAAACTCGTCTTCGCTCTGGTACAAACTCGCCTACGCCGGTATGTTACATAAATACCAACATCTGCTAGGGTTTTGGTATTGAATATGTACCAGCAGAGTATGGTGGTATAAAATGTTGTACCACCCTACTTTGAATACATGTTCTGATTGGCTGAAAAAAGTCGCTTTCAATAGAAATATTCTGGTGTCTGGCAGTGACTTGCAGCACTCTGCTAATTTATGCGTGCAAAGGATCTTGGGGGTAAAAGAAAATGTAAAAACTGTGTTTCGAGAGTATTCCATGCTCGACTTCCCGTAGGATGTCAATAGATATAGCAACACACTTTCAATCCAGATCGGACGTCGTCACATTTCCATAGGTAATTCATCAAATACTTATATTTGAAGGTATATAATGAAATAAAAATGTATTACCTTACTGGTACATACTCGCATGTTCCCTTCGAGATATATATTCCAGTCGCTCTGCGAGCTCATGGAATATTTTTATCGAAAAGATATTTTATCTTAGTACCCGGTGGTTATTTTATTTTAGTACCCGGTGGTTTAACGTAGTTACGCATGCAGTACACCTACGTAATATGCACAGCATGCCTCCATCTCTAGGTCATTGCCCTTCCGCTCCCCAGACACCGGCAAGTCTAGAAGAAAATGACAATTTCAAGCCAGCTTGAATTAGTCGCCTGCACGGATAGTGATTATGTGTGGACGACCACGCCTTTTTACATAACCTGATGAGTATTGGCTAAATGATCTACAGTCGCCATGGTTTTAGTCGTCTAGTGTAAAAGGGTTAGGACACCACCTGACGACTATTGACTAGACGATCTACAGTCGTCATGTTTTTAGTTGTCTAGTGTAAATGCCGGGTTAGGGCACCACCTGACGACTATTGACTAGACAATCTACAGTCGTCATGTTTTTAGTCGTCTAGTGTAAATACTGGGTTAGGGCACCACCTGATGACTATCGGCTAGATGATCTACAGTCGTCACGTTTTTAGTCGTCTAGTGTAAATGCCGGGTTAGGGCACCACCTGACGACTATTGGCTAAATGATCTACAGTCGTCATGTTCTCAGTCGTCTAGTGTAAATGCCGGGTTAGGGCACCACCTGACGACTATTGGCTAAATGATCTACAGTCGTCATGTTCTTAGTCGTCTAGTGTAAATGCTGGATTAGGGCACCACCTGACGACTATTGGCTAAATGATCTACAGTCGTCATGTTCTTAGTCGTCTAGTGTAAATGCTGGATTAGGGCACCACCTGACGACTATTGGCTAGACGATCTACAGTCGTCATGGTTTTAGTCGTCTAGTGTAAATAATGGGTTAAGGCACCACCTGACGGCTATTAGATAGGCAATCTACAGACATCACATCTTTGATCGTCTAGTGTAAAAGCCGGTTAGTTTTAAGCCCAATACACATCTACCAATTCAGGATCGAATGATTAGTTCCCAAATCGTAGTCACAATTGAATATCTCAAGTGAATCATGTAAATGGCCCTTGTCGGCCACCTGATCAAGGGCCCTTTACCAATTTTCCGTTGTCAGTGTCTAGATTAATCAACATGTTGATAAACCTTTTTTCACCGATTTAGGAACGTAGAAACCACAACTTGTCAGTGACAAAATAACATCTCAAGGAGGTGGTTCACTAATCGTTGCCTCACCCTTGACTAGCTGTGCTACATCTACCGACTACGGCCGACTCCGTTAGGATGGCTCGCCTGAGACTAATTAATTTGTCACCGACAAAGGTACATAAATATTCCGAAATGGGTAGATGTGTATTGGGGTTAAGGCCCGGCGTCCACCTACTACGAGAGAAATTTAGACCTACCGATATGACAGATACAAAAGGTCAGTATCGGAGCCATATTGGGAAGATGCAAAATTGTAGAAATATGTCTAGATGTGCCAATCCACCACACATTGTATGGGGTTTTTATCAGTGTCTAATCGCAGAGACGTGGTCAACTGCCCCGATATTAGGTGACCTTCCGACGCGATTTTGATTTTTACCGGGAGGTGCATCTAGACCATATTGGAGCCATATCGTAGTAGGTGGATGCTGGGCCTGAAGGGGAGCGTCCACCAACCACGACAAGGCTACGACAAGTGACGACAAGAAAGTTTCAATCACCACTTGTCATGGCCTTGTCATAAGAAGGGTGGCTTTACGACAGCGTTATCGGAGGGTGTTGGGAAGTGCACGCTCCACCAAAATTTACTTCTTTGACACACTCCCGACACGCCATGACACTCCACGACAAAGGTCCAGTCATAGGAAAAATCGACCATGTTCGATTTTGTCATAACCTTGTCGGAAGGCTCCCGACGAGCTTCCAGTCGCAGCCTGTCGTGGCTTTGTCGTAGACTCTTGTCAGGAACTGGGGTCCACTACCCATGACAAGGCTACAACAAGGCTTCCAATCGTAGGCCTGTCGTGGACCTTGTCGGAACGCCATTGTCGTAGCCTTGTTTAGGTTGGTGGACGCCCGCCTTTAAACTACTGCAGAGTTTACAGGTCTGTGAGTAATATACGAAGATGAACCTCTCAAACAGGTACAAGTGTCTGAAATCTTAAACCCCGCATTGGAACTGTTCATCTTTTAGCGTTTACTTATCAAACAGTTTATCTTTACCATCAGCTTACTTTATATCTAAACAGTAACTCTTTTTTAATTTCATTCTTTATACTGCCTCTGAACAGCGGATGAGGCTGGTTTGACAAAAGAAGATGGCCATAAATAGTTAGAACTTTACATAAACACTGATAATATCAGGTCATACGATACATCGTAAATAGTCGATATATGCAAAAACCCGTTGTCAGCCATACTGGCATAGTACCAATAATACAAAATTACTTCAGCCCTACAGATACATCGATAGATAATACCTGGAGTAGCCTTACATTGAAGCATTAACGAAATCAATGGTACAGGCCTTTAACTTGCTCAAGCAAATCGAGTAAGGATTGGATAAATCTCCATGTTGATGTCTTGTCTACCTTCTCAAATCCTGGCTGCTGATTGGCCAGTCGATTATGATGTCATCCCCCACCACTCCTCATGACTACAACATAGATTTATCACTTTAGTGGGTGATTGTTGCATATAATTGTTTACAGTTATTCCTATGGCTATACTTGTACCATTGGAGAGAAAGTGAAAAGCTTCACCCAACATCACTTGTAATTCCCACACAAATCTCTACCTGTCACAAATACGGCACATCACAGAAGACAATCACTATCTCAAAGTATGCATTACAATCCTTGAAAGAAAAAAATACCTATTGATTAAAGTTGAGTCAGAATAATTTGAATCCGCTAGTGATACAATGAACAGGGAAAATGATCTGATGAGACAGATGGCAAAATCGGTGAAGTTGCTGATGATACGAAATAAAGTTTGGCGGCACACACAAGATGAAATTGTGGATTTATTAATATTTACAAAATATTATTATTTGGTGATTTCTGAGGTAAATCTTTTACGAGACGTTTGATAATTAGTACAACAAACGACAGTTTTGTTGACAGGTATCTCTGTAGCAACGTAAGGCAACGTGTACAGCATACATAACAACGTGAGGCAACGTGTACAGTACACATAACAACGTGAGGTAAGGTGTTCAACACACATAACAACGTGACGCAACGTATTCAGCACAAATAACAACGTCAGGCAACGTGTACAGTACACATAACAACGTGAGGCAACGTGTTCAACACAAATAACAACGTGAGGCAATGTGTACAGTACACGTAGCAACGTGAGGCAAGGTGTGCAATGCACATAGCAACGTGCGACAACGTGTGCAGTACACGTAGCAACGTGCGGCAACGTGTGCAGTACACGTAGCAACGTGTGGCAACGTGTTCAACACGAATAACAACGTGAGGCAACGTGTTCAGCACAAATAACAACGTGCGGCAACGTGTTCAGCATACGTAGCAACGTGCGGCAACGTGTGCAGTACACATAACAACGTGCGACAACGTGTGCAGTACAAATAGCAACGTGCGACAACGTGTGCAGTACTTATATAGAACGTCCTGACCATACTGTTCAAGTCAAAGAACGAGATAATAATTTACGGTTTGTACAGAATGAGGCATTTATGCCGAGTTCCGTACAAACCGTAAATTATCATCGAGTTCTGTGACTTGTAGAAGCATGGTTGGACGTTATATATTTACTATATACCCAAAGTTTTTAAAAAATCATTAATTTAATTTTTAACAACCAATATGTTAATAAACGTGTTTGGCAATGGTGTCCGTATCTAAAAGTACGGACCAGTGGTCCGTACAGTATATTTACGTTTTATGTCAAAACGGTACATATTTACAGTAAATACGGCATGGATATATAGTAAAAAGAGCAACGTGCAGAAACATGTGAAGTACACGCTGGCGAGTGTATTACGACGTCAATTGTGGTTTACAGAGCCGTCTGTCCATTAATCCATCATTTATTATCCATCTTTTCGAATAAATTAAACCCAGTGATTGCCATATTAAAAGGTGTAACAATAGGGGCTATTTCTTTGACTAATAGCCCAAAGGGACTATTTTCCAGTATACCACAGAGATATATCACAGTTATGGTATCTGGCAGGTTTTATATAATTGGTCGTGCTCACCAAATATTTTCAATGAGGTCTCTGTATACATGGATAATTAAATAATGTATATGTAAACACATGGCAACAGTTCTAGTTATCCTGAGTCTGCATAGCGAGCTCTGTTTTGTATTTACACTGACTTATTGACTGTAATATCCGGCCGATGCCCGCCATTAACAGCGAACCTGAGGAGGAAAGGATAACAAACAAATAAATGATTCATCTATGGATGGTGGTGGGTCCCTAAAGGCTGAAACAACTGTGTTTAAATGACCAAATAATATCACAGTAATTATATAGAACGTCCTGACCATGCTGTACAATTCACAGTACGAGATGGTAATTTATGGTTTGTACGGACCGAGGCATTTATGCCGAGTTCCATACGAGCGGTAAATTATCATCGAGTTCTGTGACTTGTACGAGCATGGTTGGACGTTATATATTTACTATATATCCGAGATTTAAAAAAAGATCTATTTCATTTTTCTTAACAACCAAAATTTTAATAAATGTGTATGGGTAGGTGGTCCGTATTTTAGTGTACACATAGCATGTACAGTATTTTTACGTCATATGCCGAAACGGTGCGTATTTACAGTATATACGGCATGGGTATATAGTAAAGGCTGAAACAACTGTGTTTAAATGACCAAATAAACTCACAGTAAATATAACTACTTAGTCATGTTTCCCCAAGCATAGATGTGGACTACTAAAATGTGGTGCTTGTGGAATTCTTTTATATATTTTTTTTTAATGTTTATTGTCCTCTCTCCATACAGAAGTTCTTCTGGGCAATAAGCCGCACATGGTAACAGTTTCTAATACACAAAACTTCATCAAAAATACACTGGGTTAGTAAAGGTAAGGGGAAAGGTGATGATGAAGGTATGAGGAAATGTGGATGGGGGTGAATACAGACATCGGTAGCACATCATACTATATCATAATGCGTTCAGGGGATTGATGTATAAACAAAGTTGAATTTTTACAGATGATGTTTCTGGTCTGAAGTGGCGTGTGTGTCGAGGGAGTCTATTGGTCAGAGGTACGGGAGTCGGGTAATACTGTTTACATGCCTGGAGTGAGACCCACTCTATTTTATCACTGAGACCCAGTGGGGATAACTGCATTAGATACAGTGTCCATATAACATTTGTGTTTTATGACTATATGTAGAGAGAGTGCAGATATGTCATGTGCATTGTAACCCGCTTCCTATAGGGCACAGAGTGTTTGCTAGTTTTGCCAATATCTACCTGGAATTATATAGAACGATCTGACCATGCTGTACATGCTACAAAACGAGATGGGGAATTGTTGTTTTTTATGGAACGAGGCCTCAGGCTGAGTATCGTAAATGACATCAATTCCCATTCAGTTTTGTAGCATGCACAAGCATGGGGGGTCATTATCTATTTATCATATACCTAAATCTAATAAAAATCTTATCATATGTTGGCATAGAAGACATGTCAACATGAAAGCCCACACACTACTGTTTCAACGTGTTCAGTATAACAGTTTATCCTACCCCTAATAAAAACTCCATAGGCTTAACATTGGGTCACTGTATTCGGTCTGGAGTTCAGAAAAATGAAAAATATCGCTCTAGTGGGATACACTTGACAAATGACGTCATTTGTTAATGTAGAAGTAATTTAGACGGGCTGGGTAGGATAAATTCTAAACCAAACTCAAGTTAGTCATGTTATTGATCATCGCACTCCGGCAAGATCGCGTATTACTGCTCTCGGTTTTCGCCTCGCGCAGTAATATGAGATCTTGCCATCATGCGATAAACAACACAACTAACTCTTGTTTGGTTTCTCCATATTATTACCCACCGAATACGGAATCTTTATACTAAGCCTATGAAGCCTACAGATCGCTACTGAGTAGAATACGGCCCTTGCATTGTAACCCGCTTCTTTTAGGGCACAGAGTGGTTGCTAGTTCTGCTATCATCCACCAGGAATTATGTAGAACAACCTGACCATGCTGTACATGCTACTAAACGAAATGGGGAAATTGTTTTTGTATGGAACGAGGCCCCAGGCCGAGTTCTATAAATAACATCAATTCCCATCGTTATATATCTATTATTCACCCAAAATCAATAAAAATCATTCCACAAATTGGCATGAAAGCCAACACACTGCCGATGTTTCAATGTGTGCAATATAACAGTGTACTGCACAGGGTTCAGTATATAATGTATACTACACAGGGAGCAGCAGTATGTAATTATCAAATATATTGCATGGGTATAAAGTAAGTTGTTAGATAGCACCACTGTTGTCGGGGGACAACAACTGTTATCAGTTTTTATAATCTATAAATGATATTGAGACAAGACTAAAATTGATCCGTTGCAAGCCCCAAATAAACATTTTTTGATAAAATCTATTGATAATTGGCCCCACCACCTGGTGTTTTGGATGGCGTCAGGGACAATATGGCCACCTCCATAGCATGATACCTGTGTGCCCTATACAATCACCTGCATTTAAAATGTTCAGAGGTAGTGGTTATTCTATCTATAAAACCTTTTTCCACTGGCTGACTATTCACCACCGATCTGCAGTCGGGAAACACTGAGGTCAGATCGTTGAATGGAAACAGACATGCAATGAAGTGTTCACTGATAAATTGTGCTTAGATTATGCAAAAAAGCCACTACCGGTGATGGTCGTTGTATTTGGAAGGCTGTTCTATCGGCATGGACCTGCTAAATACGGCAGAAACAAGGCATGCACAGCACCCTCACCGACTATTATCTAACGTGCAGTCGTTGGCCACCACCGACCGACTATTAAGCCCAATGCCCATCTACAGATTCTGGAACATTTATGTACCTTTGTCGGCGACAAACGGACGGAAATTTGTCTCAGCCAAGGCATCCTAACGGAGTCGGCTGTAGTCGGTAGATGTAGGACAGCTAGGCAAGGGTGAGCCACCAATTAGTAAACCACCTCCTTCAAACGTCCTTTTGTCGCAGTTGTGGTTTCTATGTTCCAAAATCGGTGGCTAAATGTTTATCAACATGTTGATAAATCTAGTCACCGAAAACAGAACGGTGGAGAATGGTTTAGACTCAAAGACCAACGACTTAAGGACTGTTCCCAAATCCGAACTCCGTCAGCCGTGGGTACATAATCATATATTTGTTGGTAAGTGTAGACTGATTTGCTTAGGACAAACACCCACCACCCCCTCTCTTGGAGTGCCACCAGCCGAGCGAGGGGTTATGTAATTTGACTGCGACAAGTTTACCGACTCCTATACGATTTTGGAACTAATCGTTCATCCCTGAATCGGTAGATGGGTATCGGGCTTTAGGGGAACTCAATTAATCGTTGGCCTTTTTGTTGGCCAGCGAAAAATGGCTTTCTTTCTTATTCTTCAACTAGTAAGCTATGTAACTGAGGTAAACTCCCTGCTAGTGTACAGCAAATAAAAAAGATGAAAATCAAAGACTGTCGAGAAATCTATGTAATGAAAGTCACAATCAACCTAAGTTACCACAACCTAAGTTGTACAAGCTTACAAAATGGAAGACCACCAAACTTGGTGAACGGTTTTTTTTATAATAAAAACACACACAAAATAGATGAACAAAATCTGCATCATTCTCCCAATAGAAACGAGCCTTAAGTGACTTCAATACGGAATATCTTTATAGTGTATATTTCTGCTACGACGAGAAGATCTTCCATCAGAGGTGCTTGAATCAACATATATAAGAATATCATTCCAGTATCAAGTACTTTAAGCAGATAAGAAAAGAAAAAATTTGAAGTGGCTCGTAAAACGGCATCATCTAATAAACATACACAGAGTTCAAGAATGTAAAGGTAGAATTGATGATTCATATTCGTATCGCATTAAAACATATTACAAGATCATCTACTGTATTTGAGTATTTGGAGTCGCTAATCTTCTTCCTGAACCAGAAGAAATCCACTTTTTTCTAAATGATGTATAGTAATTATGTGCAGGAAGTTTTCTTAGAGAACAGTGTTGATGTTTCTTAAGCGAACATAACCTTAATGTTTTTTGTTCCGTATCTTTTTTGCAGAAAGGAATTTGATGAGACTGTATAAGATTACCTATGCAAGGCATGAGAGAGTCACCATCAGGTATTTAGCCCCTGTCATCATCTCTACTTTCTGCGTATCATTAACTATCAAACATAAAACTAAGAGAAGAGTCCCTAAATCGACGAGAGCCGTGTTGCAGCAAGCTAAATCTTCTTAACTGTGTGCTTTAAGGTCATACTGAGTGCTGGCAGGTGTCATTAGGGTTAAGGGAGCGAGCTATTGGCCCTAGATCAAGCCAACTGAAAGCAATCAGGGATATGGTTACAAATTGCAGCAAACTCTATGAAACTACCATCAATTTAGGGCAGAGAGTTAATGCCTCAGTCTGGGGAGGGAAAGTGGGACCAAGGATGGATTTAGAGTGGAGGAAGGTGCGGAGAAATATGGAGAAAAAGTTGTGGCAAGGTAATGAAACGTTGAGAGGTGGGGGGAGCAGGTTGTAGGGGATTTGTGTGGATGGGTGATGGCTGCTGAGTGAGGTGCATACGGAACGAGAGAGTCTGGGAGTAAAATAAGACCAGTGATCAGTCTCCACGACATCTACTGGTAATCTGACAGGCTTCTGTCTATCATCTCAACCCTGGGACCAGTTACATATGGTTGTAGACTAAAAATGTTTAGTGATGTAACCACTGCACGAAACTAACCACTTCATATATGTATATATGCCCGGCGTATATTATATAGGTATGCTTTTGAGTATACATGCACAATATTGACTGGTTTCAGATACAAGCGGCCGTATGCTCCGAGGAGTTGATGCGTAGTAATATCCGGGCGCATGCGAGGATATTGCGTAGAGTCAACTCCGAGGAGCATATAACCACTTTTATCTGAAACCAGTCTATATTGTATTTATTATCCACCTTTTCTGGACAAGTGACATGTCGATATCAGTTCATTTTATTTATGCACTATTTTTCTATACACACTATTTTTCCGTATGCGCCACCCGGAGCATACAACATATCTGTATGCGCCGGATATGTCCATGCACGCTGCCTATGTGTTTTCTATGGACACTTTGTATTGGGTGGATAATAAAATAAGACCGGTCTGCATGACATCTACTGGTAATCAGACAGGCTTCTGTCTATCATCTCACCCCTGGGGCCAGTTACATAAGGTTGTCGACTAAAAATGTTTGCGATACAAAGTTTTAGTGATGTAGCGGTCCGCCGGTTCTAACCTGGCATAACCCCTCTCATAAGATCTCACACTCTCTAAGTCGTATTCTGTACAAGGTTCTCACTGTGCTTTATGGGAGATGAATTCTTAATGAACTAGGCTTAGTGCCTTGAAAATACACTGGCACACAGTATTCCCCTAGGTGGTATCATTGAGATTATAGGAGTCTTTGGTTGGATTGATACACGTCTTTAGCACAGGAGGCAGGCCAGTGGATTCTCAAGGCTGTAAGCCTAGTTCGTTAAGAATTATTCTCCATAGAGCGTAGTGAGAGTTCAGAATACGACTTAGAGAGTGTGAGATCTTATACGAGGGACGAATCTGTTTTCCTCACTACCCGAGATTAGATTGGTCTATCTGGCTGAGTGAGACGAGTGCTACCCTTTGAGGTTTCCCATATAGGTTGGTTCGGTTGACATTCGGAATGCAGAGAAGATGCAGAATCTACAACTTATACAAGCCTACGGACACAAAACCAGACTTGGAACAGTTCAGGTATCACTGGATGTTTATTCCACCTGATTCAAGCACAGAATGTGCTAGGTAGCGTAAGCTGAGGGGATCTGTTCCCTTAACCGCTGAAAGGTCTCACGGAGAAACCTAACAAGTCTGTGAGGCTCCAAACAGTTCACTCAAAGCAGAGGAATGTACAAGTAACCTGTAGAGAGGAAATTGAGTCATCACCCACTATTTACCCTCACCCCATTCTTTGCCGGCCCTAACAGCATTCCCTCTCCCTCTTCTAATTACCCTTTTCTCTGATTGTCATCCTACATCTGCTCTCAGGTTGGTTTTTACCCATTCTCTGACTTCTCTCCACTAGCTAGCCCATGAATAATTTAGGATCCTACATGAAAACCCTATGCTATTGCAGAGTGGGTCAACTTTATTCAACACTTACGGGCAATCTTATGGACGGCTAAGACTGTGTTTGCGAACCAACTTAAAGATGTGGAACAAGTGGTCTACATAATCATCATGTGGTTCCAAATTGCCGGGTAAGTCGTCAGGCAGTGCTTAATTCAGGAATCGCAGCCTATGATCATCTAGTGTATATGCTGGGTAAGTCGTCAGGTGGTGCTAAATTCAAGAATCGTGGCCTATAACCGTCTAGTGTAAACGCCAGCTAAGTTGTCAGGTGGTGCTTAATTCAGGAATTGCCTTCTGTACTCATCTAATGTTAACGCTGGGTAAGTCATCGGGTGGTGCTACACTCAAGAATTGCAGCCTATGATCATCTAGTATAAACACTGGGTAAAACGTCAGGTGGTACTAAATTCAAGAATCGCTACCCATAATCATCTAGTGTAAACGCCGGGTAAAACGTCAGGTGGTACTAAATTCATGAATCGCCACCTATGATCGTCTAGTATAAACAAAGTTGTCAGGTGGTGCTAAATTCAAGAATTGATGCCTATAATTGTCTAGTGTAAATGCGAGGTAAGTTGTCAGGTGGTGCTAAATTCAAGAATCATCACCTGTTATCGTCTAGTGTAAACGCTGGGTAAGTCATCAGGTGGTGCTAAATTCATGAATCGCCACCTATGATCGTCTAGTATAAACAAAGTTGTCAGGTGGTGCTAAATTCAAGAATTGATGCCTATAATTGTCTAGTGTAAATGCGAGGTAAGTTGTCAGGTGGTGCTAAATTCAAGAATCATCACCTGTTATCGTCTAGTGTAAACGCTGGGTAAGTCATCAGGTGGTGCTAAATTCATGAATCGCCACCTATAATCATCTAGTGTAAATGCCGGGTAAAACGTCAGGTGCTGCTAAATTCAGGAATTGTCGCCTATAATCGTCTAGTGAAAACGATGGGTAAGTCATCAGGTGGTGCTAAATTCAAGAATCGCCTTCTATTATCGTCTTTTGTAAACTCTGTAAGTCATCAGGTGGTGCTCAATCCAAGAAACGCCGCTTGAAAACGTCTAGTTTAAACACCGGTTGAGAGTCCACTATACATATAGTTGCCACAACCGATAACACAGAATGCAGATTCTGTGCTAAAAAGCATGAGGGACCTATGATCCATCCATCATACATTAACCCTAACCATACCATCCAAAAACCCCCTCCAACAGACCATCACCTCACTGACCACTCACCACCCATTACCCCACAGCTAGACTGGCTCCAGTCCCTGCATACTATGGCTACCCTCCTCACTGGCATACTGGCTCCAGTCCCTGCATCCTATGTCTACCCTCCTCGCTGGCATACTGGCTCCAGTCCCTGCATCCTATGGCTACCCTCCTCGCTGGGATACAGGCTCCAGTTCCTGCATACTGTGGCTACCCTCCTCGCTGGCATACAGGGACTGGTACAATCAGTAATGGAGTCCGATTTCTGGTGCAGTATAGCGCCAGTATTTCATCACTCTTTATTTTGGCCACTGATCAGGATATCTGATGGGAGATTGATACCCTCTCACTTTGATCTCAAGCGGGTCACAGTCAGGAGTAGGCAAAATATATTGCTATGATAACAGAGGCGGCCAGGGAACCGGAGGAGGGGGGAGGAGTAGGAGGAGGTGTAGTGTTAGAGGGAGCGGCTTGGGGCCATAAACAGGAGATTTTGGTCAGAGTGGACAAGTTTTTGATTCATGGGCCAGTCAGAGAAGGATGCATACTAAAATCAACTTTATTCTGATTGTGATTAATCATTTAGTGAATGTTCATAATCAAAGACTTGAGCAGGTCTACCCGACACCTAGACTGGCTCCAGTCCCTGCATACTATGGCTACCCTCCTGACTGGGCTACAGGTTCCTGGGCCAGTCAGAGAAGGATACATACTAAAATAAACTTTATTCTGATTGTGATTAATCATTTAGTGAATGTTTATAATCAAAGACTTGAGCAAGTCTACCCCACACCTAGACTGGCTCCAGTCCTTGCATACTATGGCTACCCTCCTGACTGGGATACAGGTTCCTGGGCCAGTCAGAGAAGGATACATACTAAAATCAACTTTATTCTGATTGTCATTAATCACTTAGTAAATGTTCATAATCAATGACTTGAGCAAGTCTACCCCACAGTCCCTGCATACTATGGCTACCCTCCTGACTGGGATACAGGTTCATGGGCCAGTCAGAGAAGGATACATACTAAAATAAACTTTATTCTGATTGTGATTAATCATTTAGTGAATGTTCATAATCAAAGACTTGAGCAAGTCTACCCCACACCTAGACTGGCTCCAGTCCTTGCATACTATGGCTACCCTCCTCACTGGGATACAGGTTCCTGGGCCAGTCAGAGAAGGATACATACTAAAATAAACATTTAGTGAATGTTCATAATCAAAGACGTGAGCAAGTCTACCCCACACCCAGCAGAAGCCTATGTCGGCCATGTTCCTGTATCGTTTAACCAGCTATCTAAAGACCCTCTGGAGCACCTGGTTCTACTGCCTGTGGCCGTGATCTGGGAGTTAAATGAGGTGGCCGGAGTCCCAGAGGGGTGGTTACATTGTAAAGTCGACATGAGCAGGTTGAATCACGGCTCGAGTTTCCAGCCTCGAGGTAGAGTGTGGGAAGTGAATCCGGGAGACTAAAGCCTGATACCAGTTCACCATCGTCTGTGTTTTAATGAGGAGAGGTGTGGACTGAATTAAGCCCCGTTTAGATCCTTTAGTTATCCTACCTCTAATAAAAAACACCATAGGCTTAACATGGGATTTGTTTATATCACAGGTGTGACATAAAGTGCTGTTTATGCCACTACTTTCTGATACTGAAAAAATATGGAAACGGGGTAGGACAAAATCTAGACGCCACTCGTTTGAGTTTGAGCTTATTTATGCCACTCATTTTGTTGGCTCCGTAATGTCAATCATCTTCGACTCGTGAAATTATGGAGCCAACAAAATGTGTGGCATAAATAAACTCAGGCTCAAACTTGTGACGTCTCTTCATATTAGGCTCGTTAGTTGATGATACTTTAGGCCGAAGTGACATCTGGGACCTGTTTCACTAGTTTCGTGACATGTCTAGATGACGTCTAGATGGTGTGTCCAGTTTCATAAGAAATAAACATTAGACTTCGTTTTGTCCGTTCTTGCTTGCACTGTTGGTGCCGCTTTTCATGTCTGTCTAACACTTTTGTCACGAAACTAGTGAAACAGGTCCATGATGTGTAGATTTGTCTAATTCTTATGTTGGGGTTCTGTCTTTTCCTAAGGGCCGCTACTTGTGTTGTCACGAAACTAGACAACTCCAATGTCTGTATGGTGTCACAGACATGTCACGAAACTAGTGAAACAGGTCCCTGGAGTGAGATCAGAGCAAGATCGAGTCTGACCCATTGTTAACACCATTGTTAAAGGCATATCGGACAATTTGGCTTGACAATTAAAGTGAAACCATATTGATTAAAAGTAACAGGAAAACATCTAGTAAGGTAAACTATTCTCTGTATCTTTATCACATAATGGAAGGATACACTTTGAAAACCAAGCTACCACTGTCCCTATGTCTTGTCCTGTATGTCCTCATTATATTCTGAATGCTTATACAGTACATTTCCTTTGTAAATCAAGTAAATGCAAAACGGCCTATTTTCCCTATTAAGATAGATAAACGGTACAAAGCAATGAGCCATAAATACTGTTACTTATAGTCCATTGCCTGCCATATCAGGGACCGGGTAGAGTCACTCTTCATACAGAGGCTTAGTCCCAGCGAGCCTAGAGTCACTCTTCATACAGAGGTTAAGTCCGAGCTGGCCTAGAGTCACTCTTCATACAGAGGTTTAGTCCGAGCTGGCTTCGAGTCACTCCTCATACAGAGGTTTAGTCTGAGCTGGCCTAGAGTCACTCCTCATACAGAGGTTTAGTCTGAGCTGGCCTAGAGTCACTCTTCATACAGAGGTTTAGTCTGAGCTGTCCTAGAGGCACTCTTCATACAGAGGTTTAGTCTGAGCTGTCCTAGAGGCACTCTTCATCCAGAAGTTTAGTCCCAGCTGGCCTCGTGTCCATGTATGCGCCTGCGTATGGACACACTTCCGGTAGAAAGTGACACGATGTGGCGGATGGGCAGATTTGACGCGACACCGGCTGCTGCGATCCGGTCAGTATTTATGAGTCCCGGGACTGTGTGATCCCTCCTTCAGATCATGGTTCTTTGTGTGCATTTTACTTGTTCCTCATTTATCCTCCTCATAAATAACCTTTCAGAGATCAAGGTAAGATGATAATTATGTTATTATCTCATCTCTGATATTTCTTCCCTGTAGACTTAACAATGGGAACACATACTAGACGCCCATGGAGTATTGTAAAAAAAGAAATCATTCATTGTCGGGATGCTATCATATAAGTTTGTCGCTTAGTTAGTGATAGGGGTGAGATAAATCGGAACCGCAATCGACCCATAGCCACTAAAAATACGCCTTGACCTCGGCTTTTCCTCATGGGATTACTCCACAACCCAAACTCATGGCATATTTTCAGTGACAACAGATCACAATGCAAAAAAAATTTCCAACAAAGATTTTACAATCTGAGACCGAAAAGATTGCACAAGCAGATCACAATGCAGTTCCTTCTTAGCATCACTGGAAGGAAGGATCATAGGACGGGAGTAGCGAAGTCGTGGTTCAAAGGCACATCGGACAATTTGGCTTGAAAATTAAAACCCATGTCAATTTCCTTAAAATTTGATATGATGATCTCCAAGTATTGAGGAACACATATCTAACTTAAAAATCGAGGGTCACCGTGCTAGTTTTTGATTTATAGATCACTAGGATGATAATTTCAAATAAGAATATATAGAAATTCTAAAATGTATTTTTTCACATAGTAAAACCCATGTCATTTTCCTCGAATTTTCACAGAATATAGCACATATTTAGTACTACTTATTTATGTTTTAAAAATCATAGGTCTCCGTCCTCGTTTTTGAAAGAATTAAGGGAACCATATTTTTCAGTAGATTTCTTATGTTAATCAAGCAAATGTAAATTGGCCTATACTACCTATTGAGATTGAATAAACTGGATTAAATGTTAAATCTACTCATGTAGAATTAGAATACATCCCAAGAAACCAGTTTTGACTAAACATTGACATTATTAAAAATTCACCAGGTGGCGCCACTGTGAATTGTAGGATATACCTTTAAGAAGATTCAGTGGACTGTGGGGAGGGAGAAGCATAGCCTGGTACGAGGTGGTACGAGGGGAGGTGGTAAGTTATATCTAGCTGGACTAAGTCAATTCAAAGTTGACTACAAACTGGACACAGGTGTGAGACTGACACAGGGACGCTCAGCTCATGAATCCCGTGTCACGTGACTGTCTCCACCAATCAGAAGACCGCTCTCTCAACATGTACACACCTCGCTGCGCTGGTTCCCCGGGCACAAGACGCACTTCCATCAACTTGCCGGGGATCAGTGCCGACTTAAAGTTGACTGGTGGCGCCACCTGGGGGATTTCTTCTGATAATGGTAGAGCACCACCTGACAAATGTCACGTGGTGTGTTAATTTGTGGTGAAAGTGGAACTGCATGGAAAATATTTAAGTAAATCACGGTTCTAGGCTGCAAATCTACGATGGCTGTTCTACATATTGTAAAGCCAAGCATAACTAGGTGTAGGCATTAAGAAGAAGGGAGTAAAAACTCAAACACAAATGTACTATGTACTACTGTGAGTCAAGAATTTATCTGATTTAATAATGGGTTCATCCAGCTTATATACAGACAGCATCTTGCTACAGGGTAAGTTTGTAAACTCTGTGCTGCGATTAACTGTTGAAGCAACAGCCAATCAGGACTGACCAGTCTCGTTCTGGTCCGTTGCACATGTCAGGACGGCCGCTCATGTTACTAACAACTCAGGTGTCATTTAAGTGTGCCCTGCCCCCATGTGGCCAGACCGGGGACTAGAGTGAGCGATAAAGAGGGTAAACATGTCATTCACTGCATGGCTGCCATAAGGTCAACATCAAGACAGGGAGGAGCTGCTACAAAATGGTAACTGACTGCAGTCTTCTTGGTACTGATAAATACAGGCAAGTTAGACAACTAATCTCTTTGCATTGGAACCAATATAATTGGTCATGTTAGGGATTTAGACAATGGAAATATGCTATGAATGGTGTTTTTTTTGTGTTTAATTTCATACTGCATACTTTTGAGGTGAGAATTAGTAGAAACCGAACGAGAGTTAGACTTGTCAATGTCTATGCCACGACGGGAAGGTCGTGTATTACTACACGAGTCTAACTCGAGTTCGGTTTCGTATTTATCCTACCCCATCTATGCTTTTATGTTACAGTTGAAAAGATAAATATTGAGTCAACGACCAACAGGACTTTTTTCATAGTAGCTGACATCCTGCTCTCTGATTGGTCAATATTGTTATTACTCTAGTGGCATAAAAAACAGTTTATGTCACGGCCTGCCACATAAAATTTCCCTATGCTAAGTCTATGGCAGTTTTTTTATTAGGGGTAGGATAAATATTGGTCTTCACTTGATAACAGCCATTCTGAAAAGTTAAACTGACTGCCACTCTGCTCCTCTGACTTATATGATCTACGCTTCCTTAGGGTCATCCCTAGATATGTGGCAAAACTCACTTCTCTTATTGAATGCACATTTATGCTAATTTTCTAGCTATATTTGCCCCACTACAGTGCTTAAAGTGATACTCAGGCTGGCTGACAGTCAACACAAGCACACGGCTAGGCGTTCTGTTAGCCTGATTAAATCTCCACATCACGCCCCTGGGACCTGTTTCAGTAGTCTTGTGACATTAGGCCTAGACAGACATCAACAGCGGCACCAACAGTGCAAGCAACAGCAGAAAAAGACTAGCAAATACCATAAGATCGAAGTGGCCAATCTTCTTCATATTTGAAACGATTATAGATTATATGTATCCCCTACTCATGTTAAAGTGTCATTGCTCAATTCCTTCGAGAAGTGAGTGAAACTCTGTGTGTCATCGATTGCAATCTTGTGATCTGTCCGTATGGTGTCACAGACGCCATATATCTAGACATGTCATGAAACTACTGAAACAGGTCCCAGATAAATCTATACAGCGGGAAAACTGACTTGGTGTTCAATCTGATAATTATTACCAGACCATGTACTGGAAAATACTTGCCCGATACCTTATGCTGGAGGGTGTACCGTTGTTGGGGACTTTAATCTTCAATACGCTGAATCCATTCACTTACTCTGTGGTCATCACATTGAAATCGCCAGCTCACTAGACCACCAGTTTATATATGTATACGTCCAGCGTATATAGGTATGATTTTGCGTATACAAGGTAGTCCTCTTTTCCATTGTGTATACGCCTCATCTATAGACGTGTAAAATGTATACGACCTGCGTATACATGTCCCGCACACGATTTTTCTCTACATATACGCTTTGCGGCAAATACAGGTATCATGCTGACGTATACATAAGAGGAAATGTGTCAATATACAGCCGATACCTTTGTGTAATTGATTTGTGTTCTGAATCAGTCATGTTCCAGAAATTGATATTATATTGTCATATATTATGGAGAAACCAAACAAGAGTTAGTCGTGTTGTTGTTTATCGCACGACGGCAAGATCTCGTATTACTGCGCGAGGCGAAAGCCGAGAGCAGTAATACGCGATCTTGCCTGAGTGCAATGAACAATAACATGATTAACTCAAGTTTGGTTTAGAATTTATCCTACCCCGCCCGTCTAAATTACATCTACATTAACAAATGACGTCATTTGTCAAGTGTATCCCACTAGAGCGATATATTTCTTTTTTCTGAACTCCAGACCGAATACAGTGACCCAATGTTAAGCCTATGGAGTTTTTTATTAGGGGTAGAAAAATCGCACTTATGCATTTTCAATAACTCGTGACATATTGCAAATTCAGTACAAAAATATGTAAATGACGTTCACTCTCCTAATCGTAGTCTCTGTGACCATCGGCAAGCTTGAATGAACCTAACCTCGGTTAGGAGAGTGTATCTGACTTCCTGATGAGAATGGTGATGAATTTACTGCGCTGAGAGAGAGAGTGACAGCGCCAAGGGAGTCAGTTTTGGCGATTTATAAACAATTTATGGTATATATGGACAATAATCGATGGTTTTGTGGACAGGCGGCCGTAAACCACGAGAGGTTGACGCGTAGTAATACACGAGCGCTAAAGAGTGTATTACGAGGTCAACCGCGAGTGGTTTACAGAGCTGCCTGTCCACAAAACCATCGTTTGTTGCATTTATTATCCATCTTTTCGAATAAATTAAACCCAGTAATTGCCATATTAACGCGTATAACATTAGGAACTATTTCTTTGCTCTATAGCAAAAGGGACTATTTTTCCTGTATACCATCGTTTGGAGGCCGTATACCACAGATGTGAATCCGTACACCACAGTTATGGTATCTGACAGGTTTTATACAATGGGTCGTGGTTTACTGAGTCCCCATGCATTTTCAATGGGGACTTTGTATACGATGGATAATAAAATGATAAAAAAAACCATAGTAATGAATCTAATACGATGATACTTATTCTCGGTGTACGCATCATGACTATGTTTTTACTTATTATAAACTTGAAGGAATACCCTGTCTAAAGTCCTTTCTCTCCACTTAACGTTTCCTGTACTAGATCGTCCTATCGGTTCTTGAGTTAATTATTAATAGAGTATTACTTATTATTATTTACCCTACCCCTTATATAAAATCCCATAGGCCTAACATTGAGTTTCTGTATGCCACGCTGACTGGCATACAGAGTTTTATATGCCACTAGTGGCATACAGCAATATTATCACGTAATATTCCAAAATCGAGGAGATAGGGTAGGATAAAATCAAAACCTGATTCGTTTTAATCTTGGCCACCGCATTCCACTCCTGAAGTTTTGGCTCCGGACTTCACTCGGCTTCGCCTCATGAAGTCACTTTGCCAAACTCCAGTCGTGGAATACGGTGGTCAAGATTGAAACTCATCCAGTTTTACGATAATACCTGTGGTAGTATATCCTACACATACTGCCCGCTCCTACCCATGGCGTATTTATACCCGTACGCCACACTGTGACGTACGGGGTATGTGATCACGTGACCAGGTAAGATTTCGCCATTTTTAGGTATATAATAATACGAAAACAGGCTGACTGTCTTCGTACGTCAAAATACTTGGTAAAACTGTTGATCACATAGATCACATAGATGTATGTGATCAACAGTTTAACCGCGTATTTTTGACGTACGAAGACAGTAAGCCAGTTGCCGTATAGTATCTTATGGCCGATTTGGCAAGGTTATCTCCACCCCCATCCAAGCAGAGGTAAAATGTGGGACGATGAATCTTGACGATTATTTTAATGAACTACTGAATATGATTTGTTTGTGGTACACTGCAGAGGTTAGTAACCATGAAAATGATCTGCACAGATGTTTATGAAGACTGACATGCTTGAAGAGTATGTGCACATAGAGTTAACATAGGAATCGGTGGCTGTAAGAAAAAACGTTGTTTTTCAATGATAATATAGAGAAACAGGCTTACTGTCTCCGTACGATTTAAATACTTGGTAAAATCGGCGATCAGATAAACCGATGCCGAAGGCAGAGGTTCATCTGATCGCCGATTTTACCAAGTATTTTATCCGTACGGAGGCATCCGTACCCCGTACGTCACCTATGTGTCGTACGGGTATAAATATGACATGTGTAGGAACGGGCGGTATGTGTAGGATATACTACCACAGGTATATAATAATATAATCGACAGATTTTTGGTCACCGCCACCAATTAAGTCAACCTGGTTTGATTTTGTTGGTGACCTCCAAAGTCAGTCAGTAGTGTTAAATGATGTAATGAAGGAGTGAACAATTGTTGACCATTGTTGTTTACACCTGATGATTGTTGCACTAAGATCCCATACAATCTGTGAGCAGTGCTAAATGCCATAATCGGTGGTGATAACTGGTTGGTCGACAAGCCACATTAGTAGTAAATCAGAAGGCATAGTACTTGATAACAAGATAAGAATTGACCCCGTTTCTGAAGTCCCTGACGGAGGGTGTTGGTGATTCACACCTATGACGGTGAATGCGGGTCCTTCTGATTGCTTAGAGAGGTGAAAACATCTAAACACCTGCGGCTAATGACTACTAATGTCTGCTGCTGTTCTTGAGGCCCGGTCGGTTTGGACCTTAAGGCCCGGCGTCCACCTACTACGATATGGCTCCGATATGGTCTACGATGCACCTCCCGATACAAAATCAAAATCGCGTCAGAAGGTCGCCTAATATCGGGGCAGTTGACCACGTCTCTGCGATTAGACACCGATAAAACTCCCATACAATGCGTGGTGGATTAGCATGTCTAGACATATGTCTACGATTTTGCACCTTCCCGATATGGCACCGATTTTGACATTTTGTATCGGTGCCATATCCGGAGGTCTACGATTCTATCGTAGTAGGTGGACGCCAGGCCTTACCAATACAGTAACAATATCCACATAGATGTACTTTGTCATACTTCAGAGAATAGAGGACGTTAGGGCCAACCACCCAAAAGTCAGGACGTTAGGGCCCAGGCTATTCTAGGCCTATGAAAGGCTTAGTTGTGCATCGGCCGCACTGCGACGCCTCGTTCACACCTGTTGTGCCGGGAGGGAGAAATAGCATAAATGGACATTAAGGCCCACCTAATTTTGCAGTGTTGGTTAATGTTCGCTAGCTTGTTACTGCTAAAAATGGAAACGACGCGGTTATCGCAAATTTCATGAAATGGAAGTAATGATGTGACATGTATGCATATTTCAATGATACATGTCGATGTTATAATAGGTGGGCCCTAACGTCCCGATCAGTAGGCCCTAGCGTCCTGACTCTCTGGTGGTGGGCCTTAACGTCTACATGCTACTTCAGAAGGTTCACATTTTAATATTTCTCGTGGTTTAAATCTGTTTGTGAATGTGCTCCACCTCAGAAACGAATAAAAAGATCTGCAATTACACAGAATATCTCCTTATTTACAGAGGAAAGCCATATTTTAGTGACCTCCTACCTTTAACCTTTCCTCCCAACCCACTGGGGACCCTTTATTTCTTCTCATACCTCAATCATTAAAGCGCAATGTACCTCTGACATGAGGCTTTCGTTACCTAAAACCAGCGAATAAAACGTGTCATTTTCTTGTCACTTTTCTATTCTTAAACATAGATGTAAAAGCAATCAGTCCCCTGCAGGCGGAAACCTCACCCGACCAATCACCACAGACACCCGCCAATTATGCCAGTTTAATATCTCCTCTCCCCTTTTTTACCACCTCTCAACAATATTGTTCAATTACTGGAAATTTAAGAATTCCATTCCGCCTGCCGAGGTCTCCTTGAATTATTATGGTGCCTGTGTTTTTTCCTGCTGTGTTGGGGTGGCGAGGAGAGGCTTCTAATTTCCGCTGGAGCCTAGTCGCGAATCTTGAGCCTTAAAAAGCCGATAATGATGCCTCTCATGCAGCAAGGAGATATTGTATTTGCTTTTGTCGGCTCTTCTTGATTATGATATTATTCGCCAGCCGCCCGCCCACACAGTAATATCGCCATTCACTCGGCAGGTAGAATGGCCAGAGAAAATCTGTGGGCTCGGATGGATACTGGGTTGTGGTTTTTTTTTGGTAAATTTTTATTGACGGTGGTTTCATACATAGAATATGTATATATATTTTTTTGTTTCATTTCTTTATTGCATGAAGAAAAAGCGTACATTTTTGTTTACAAAAGTAACTTCTTTGGTTTCCATACAATAAAGAGGCTTGGACCTCAGCCCAATTAGGGGCTGCTTTTCATGGTCCTGCCTAATAAGGTAAGCTTAGATGTTTCCAATGTTTGGTTTTATATATGGTTGTCTTCAATCTCAGAAACGTACAGTTCATAAACCATAAATAACAAATAATATACGCAGAACAACCCTCCTTCGCACAGGACAAACCTAGTTATATGTATTCAAGTACAACAATGAGACGCACATGATCATGATGTATTTCCATATAAAAACACAGGTTTGATGGAGCTACAACCAAAGTTTCTCATTCATCCAAATTTTAGTCAATGATTTAAAACATTTGAAGGTTTCAATGTTACGAAAAAATACGCTGAGGTTATTCCATATAGTATACCACCATGATAAAGTACAGATCTAGTATATAACATACAGTTTGGTTTCCCCACATATAAAACTGGCGCATCAAACAAGCGAGTATTTTTCTTGCTATTGCCTAAATATTTGTGAGTTCTAGAGCGCTTATACATGTAATTCAAGATGTGAGCCTCTTGTCTATCAGATAAATATGGCAGTTTGGCCAGTCTGTGTAGGTCAACAATTGAGGTATGGAGTGGTAATTTCAAGCAAATACGGAGGGATTTGTTTTGCAGGATTTGAAGAGAATCGGTGTACCTTTTCGGAGCACTATGTAACCAACATATTCATCTCATCCCTGGTATTTTTTCCCTAGGCATAGGCTTAATAGTGGAAATTCTTTCTCTATGCCCCTACGAGTATTGCAGTCCGTTCTCCATGGTCGATATCCTTTATGCCTTCTATTTCTTAGTGTACACAGGGGTGAGATAAATACAGAAAACCACTCGTTTTGGTCGAAGAAATCATTCTCCAACTCATGGTATTCTCTTGGCTGTTGCCTCGTTCGTATTACTCCACAGTCCGTTCTCCATGGTCTATATCCCATGTGTTTTCCATTCTTTTAGTGTGTACAGGAGTCAGATAAATACAGAAAGCAACTCGTTTTGGTAAAAAAAGTTGTTCTCCAACTCGTTTGATTGCTACATGATATTCACTCTGATTTCACCTTATTCATATCACTCCGCATCAAACTCATGGAGAATGACGACTTTGACCAAAAATTGTTGCTTTCATCTTTAGTCCTACTCAGCAATCTACTCTCGGCTCATAGCAATTACGGGTTTTCCCCCCTTAAACAAAATGAAGGAATATAGCATTTTATTCTAATTGATGAGATAATTCTCCTCAGAGTTGGGGAGAGAATGAACACCATATTCGGCATTTGACCCCTCTGTGGGGACAGACTCTTAAGGTGGGTGTCCACCAACCACAACAAGGCTACGACAATGGCTTCCAGAGATGGTCCACGAATGGCCTACGATTGGAGGCCTTGTTATGGTTGGTGGAACCCCAGTTCCCGACAAGAGTCTATGACAAGGCCACAACAAGGCCACAATTGGAAGCTTGTCTCGAGCTTATTTGACAATTACTTACTGCTTCTGCCTGTGCAGTATAAATTGTATACTGAACCCTGTGCAGTACACTGTTATACTGAACAAGTTGAAACATCAGCAGTGTGTGAGCTTTCATATAGACATGTCTCCTTTGCCAATATATGGTAAGATTTCATTAATTGGGGGTATATAATAAATATATAACAACCTACCATGCCTGTACATGCTACAGAACTGCATAGGAATCGATGTTAAGTGTCTCATTCCGTAAAAAACATCGATTCCCCATCTCGCTTTGTAGCATGGTCAGGTCGTTCTATATAAATACTCTTTTTGATCACACATCATGGCATCCTGCACACGATGATAGGCTTATATAGAGCCAGGCTGTTTTCTATAGGATATATTTCTAAATTTTCTGGCAACTGGTTTTGGATAGAAATCCATTTGCAGTGTGTCAAAAAAATGTCTATAGGATAATAGACCAATATACTGAAACGTTTCCTTTGATCTAAAAAGAAATTTAAAGCTTTTACTTAATCCACCAGTAGCCCTTGTAATGGTACTGCCTTTTGACTCGTGACTCCTTCTAAATTTCCCCTTTTTATTTTATTATCTTGATAAAAAAGTGCAAGAACCACAGACAACGTCTCATCCTATAAGTGAGATACGACTGAGGTCAGAATCCCTCTCATCTAATTTTACTCGCAATTCCTCCACCAATGACCTTGATGTTTACTGTTCCACTAGGTGACCTTGACCTTGATGAAGGGGACACAGAAGCCAAGTGCCGTCGACCCACGCGCTTCTCGGACGCCGACCCTACTTCCGGGGGCAACCGACTTCCGCTTCCGCCCTCTAACGGCATCCCGGGTCATCAAGGTCATTGAGGTCAATGGTCAAATCAGAGGTCAACCTTGTGATCCAGCAAAAAGCAAGTGACCCTGAGCCCTGAATGAGGATTATAAAGATGGAGGGTCTGTGTTGTCAGCGGGAATTGCGAACCTAAATTTGTCTGGATTTCCGTTCACTGTTAATGGTGGGTGACTAGGAGGAGAGTATGAGAGTCACCGAAAAGGAAAGTCACCCAACATTTACATTGGACGACTAAAAACGCTACGACTGTAGATCGTCGAGCCAATAACGTCAGGTGGTGGCAATGTCCACTGCAAAAGTCATTGATCTCAGAATGTACCTAAGCGTTTACACTGACGACTATAAATTTTCGCAGAATCGCCGCCTATCTAGACGACTAATTCAAGTCCGCTTGACACAGTCGCGGGCGTCAGAGTGTGACCAATAGTCGTCAGGTGGTGCCGAATTGAGTAATCTGATGTGTATTACGACGTCAACCTTTAATGGTTTACAGAGCCATCTGTTTTCAAAAATATCGTTTGTTGAATTTATTATCCATGTTCTCCAGTAAATTTAACCTAGTAATTTCCATATTATAGAGTATAACAATAGGGACTATTTCTTTGCTCTATAGTACAAAGGGACTAGTTTCCCGTATACCAGTTTTGAGGCCGTATATCATAGAGTTGAATCCGTATACCACAGTTATGGTATCTGACAGGTTGTATACAATGGGTCGTGGTTTACTGAGTCCCCACACATTTTCAATGGGTTCTTGTATACGATGGATAATAAAGCATGCCATTGTTGGCTTCTACATTTGTATGATTTCCTTAGTACAGTACATCTACATGATGCGATTCGAAATGGTAACTGGACAGATGGCACCACGGACCGATGGCACCTGGACTGATGGCACCTCTTTTCAGTGTTACCTGGACTGATGACACCCGTGCCTGGACTGATGGCAACACCTATTTTTCAACTAAGACCAGTCTTCATATACAGGCTGAGTGCTATCCAGATTAAGTAAACATCTTTTTAAAATACTGTTGTTTATCCTGTTACCTTTTGGTAATTCATTTAAATTTAAAGTAAAGTGCGGGTATGGCCGGCCGTGAGACCGCCCCGGACCGCGGGTGGCCGGCCAGGACCCGGCCAGGACCCCGGCTTGTACCTCTGCCGGGACCGTTTGATTTTTATCAAAATCAAGTTAGCACCCAATGCCCTTCCCCTGTCCTACCAAAATGCCATATGGTTGAAGCAAGAATATCGTAAATAATACTGACTTTATGAGTGGTGCCATCAGTCTAGGTAGTGGTGCCATTGGTCTAGGACAAATGTTGCCATCGGTCCGAAGAGGTGCCATCAGTCTAGGTGCCATCGGTCTGTAGTGCCATCAGTCTAGTAATCTTCGAAATTCGCCCAAAAGGTTTGACTAGTTATGTTGAACCCCTTCATCGGAACGTGAGTAAGGAGAGGATGGGATTACCCTCAAATTAATGGGAAAGGTTTTTCTAAAATTGATAGAATACGTCCTACATGTCCCTCTAATATACCATGATAAGTTATTATAAGGTTAAAATCACCGGAATAAGTTGACCGTATTCAAATAAAAATATTACGTTATATTTTTTAAATTTTAGAACATCTTCATCTAAATATCAGTACAGCCTGTGAAATTCTTATGTATTCAATCGTTATTTATATACTTTTTGTAATTTAACATGATAATTTTTTTTTTTTTTTTTCTGAGCAAGTCTTTTATTAATCTCTCCGCATTATCATACAGCTTACAACTTTCAGCTTTGCCAAACAATTCTCCGTACATTCAGTGTTACCTTGTGGTCATTTCCATTGCTCCCTTTTTTTCATACCAGTTAACTATATAAAACCAAAACTACATAAACATCATTTAGGCTATTCTGAAACTAAACCTTTCATCTCATGAGTGTCCTGTACTTATTACATGGCTGCCACCCCTGTAGAGTAGACACCAACAATTATGATTATTTCTATTCCTTTTCTTAGAAACGTCATATGAAGAAGTTAACATGATAAATATTAAAACTTATCTCGAAACCCGCACTGAGTGTAACGTCCATTTCATAAAAGGTTTAACTGTCCCTTACAATGCCCCGCGCAGTTTCCTCGTGGCCTATCTTTATCTCCTTTCACCTTTATTTTCTGCTAAAGCCCGATTCCCATTGAGATTTCTGGGCATGTGGGCGGCTTCAGTCGGCGACTAAATACACAATATTGACTGGTTTCAGATACAAGCGGCCGTATGCTCCGAGGAGTTGACGCGTAGTAATATGCGAGCGTATGCGAGGATATTGAGTAGAGTCAACTCTGAGGAGCATATAACCGCTTTTATCCGAAACCAGTCTATATTGTATTTATTATCCACCTTTGCTGGACAAGTCGCATGTCGATATCAGTTCGTTTTAGTTATGCACTATTTTCCCTCACGGACTATTTTTCCGTATGCGCCAGCCGGAGCATACAACATATCCGTATGCGCCGGGTATGTCCATACACACTCCCTATGTGTTTTCTATGGACACTTTGTATTAGGTGGATAATAAAAGCATATATTTCTAGCAGTCTGCCATGTCACACAGTGGTGACGCAAATATACAAAATCACCCGCGACTGTTTGATTACATGTACTTAATTTTCCCTTGGTCAATTTAATATTGGTACAGGTGTGACTCAATTTAGTATTGGTGCAAGTCACCAATTCGAATCCATCTCAAAAAGGCACTAGCCATATCGTAGTAGGTGGATGCCAGGCCTAAGTCATCATTAACCACTAGACTTTCATATTGTACAACTCGGTTGTATGACATAATAGAATTATGATGTACTTGAAAATTAAGGTCAAATAAAGAAATTTTGTAAAAGAAAACCCAAAAGAACCCAGGAATCTCTGACTGTCAATCCTAAACAAACTCTGTTGTATGACGTAATGGAATTATAATGCACTTGAAAATTATGGTTAATTAAAGAAATTCTGTAAAAATAAAACCCTCAAAACCCAGGAATCTCTGGTTGCTAATCCTAAACAAACTCGGTTATATATCGTAATGGAATTATAATGTACTTGAAAATTATGGTAAAATAAAGAAATTCTGTAAAAATAAAACCCTCAAAACCCAAGAATCTCTGGTTGTTAATCCTAAACAAACTCGGTTATATATCGTAATGGAAACTGAAACTTATTTTGTTTTTGTGCTGTTAGTACTAAGTGGTGAACTAACCAATAAAGTTCAGATGTATCTTTTGAGATTATATTATATATAAAGGTGTAATTTGGGTGTCCTGTATTGTCAATGTAATGTCCTGTCGTGTCCTTTATAGTGAGTTTAGTTTTACTCTCAGCAGCAGTAACTCATAATGATTGCAAACCGTAAATGAAAATAGATGTTGATACAAACTTTAACGCACAGAGTCAAATAACCTGTGCTGTCAAAGCCTGCTGACAATATTGCAACAAACCATGCTGTGAATATTTTTGAAAGTATGTTGTATAAAACTCGACACACCTGCTGTAATATGTAACACCATTTTTTTTTAAATCATTTATTTAGACTGTTACAATGCTCAGCCTACATATGAGGCTGGTTTCCATGCACTGCCAGTTAGGCTCCAAAGCTGTGATACATGTCATTTTTCTTTTGCATCAAACACATAAAGTACATCATCAATAGACACAAACAAGGTACAAATTGGGATCGAGAGCAATCTATGCAGCGACAAACAAGTAAGGGAAGCAAGGCACCAGATGCAATAGGCAAGTGATGGGCCAATGAGGAATACCAAAAGACATGATAACTATAAGTCCATTGACTGATTAAGGTACCAAATCCAACAATCTCCGTTTTTGGAACAATTTAAATTCATCGTAACTAGGTATATTTCTAACATCTGCCGGTTGCGCATTCCATAGTTTTGGCCCATAATAAGCTAGTGAGTTCATAAAACTGGTAGATGTCGGAAAGTCCTGTCTAAAAATTACTCCAGCAGTAAGACGAGTGTCCCGTGAGCGATGTTGTACTTGAGTTTCATCAAATTTTTGTCTGTACATGTATTTAAGGACATGCGTCTCCCTCCTATCGGAAAGAAATGGAAGTTGTACACTTCTGTGCAAAAGGACCCTCGGCGTCAGTGGGAGGGCCTTCAGGGATACTCGTATGGCCTGGTTTTGCATAGTCTGCAGTTTGTTCAGTTCAGTTTTGCCAGTGTTCATGTAAAGTATATCCCCATAATCAAGGATGGGCAATATCATTGTTTTGAAAATACTCAGAGAAGCAGCTTGCGTTATGTAATTTCTCACCTTTCGTAGTAGATGGATCTTATATGAAACAGTCTTCGTTATATGATGTACATGTGGTTTAAAAGCCATGTTTTGTTTGTTTTGGATGGTCCATGGAAGAGCGTCCATATAAGGATGAATGTGCTGTATCCACTTTTTTTCAACTGAATAACATGGTAAAATAAAGAAATTCTGTTAAAAAAAAAAAAAATCCGAGGAGTGTTAGCCGGGCCTAACCTTAAAGCCTGCCCCCACCTACCACGATTCTGGTCCCGATTGGCCTTACGATGGCCTTCCCGACACCATTCCGATTCTAGCGTGAGGTCTGGCAAAATCGTGGTAGGTGGGACAGGTTTCTGCGATTCCGTCCACGACAGCTCACGATAGGCTGCGATGAAAACGCCAATCGTAGAGGTCCCGATAATTTCCAACATGTTGGAAATTTCGTAGCCTGTCATTGGGTATCGTAGCCTAGCGGGAAGATAACGTGGTCAGCGCGTATGATTCACCGATTGGATCACGACAGAGGTCTACGATTCGGGGACCTCCCGATAGGTCACGATTTCGCCATTTCAAATCGTAGCGATTGGGAAGCATGTCGTGGCCTATCGTGGTAGGTGGGGGTCCCCTCTTAGCCCATGAACCCTCACAGTAGTACTGTAGTACGGCGAGCAGCTAATGGGACGAGCTCCCACTCATTGGGAGCAGCTCACAGACTGACACAGGGGAGAGGCGGCGAATAGAAGCAGCCAATAAAATACCGCCTTTTACGTCTCTCCCACCACGTGACCAGACTCCAGCCAATCAGAGGCCTCCGCCCTCTGTAGAGTATAACGCAGGCGCCGCATACAAGATTCATTACCAGGAGAATGGTTTTTATGTCAACTATCATCGTTAGAAATAGCAAATTGTTAGCTGGTGAGAATCTAGATCTAGATTTGTCGCCACGGGATTTAATAGAGATGGGAGAGTTGCCAGGTGTTTACACGAGACGATTAGGCGGCGATTCTTGAATTGAGCACCACCTGACGACTTACCCGCCGTTTACATGAGGCAATTATAGGCGGCGATTATTAAATTGAGCACCACCTGACGACTTACCCGGCGTTTACATGAGACGATTATAGGCGGCGATTCTTGAAGTGAGTACCACATGACGACTTACCCGGCGTTTACATGAGACGATTATAGGCAGCGATTCTTGAAGTGAGCACCACCTGACGACTTACCCGGCTTTTACATTAGACGAAATAGGCGGTGATCCTTGAATAGAGCACCACCTGCTGACTTACCCCCCGTTTACACGAGGCGATTATAGGCGGCGATCCTTGAATTGAGCACCACCTGACGACTTACCCCCCGTTTACACGAGACGATTATAGCCGGCGATCCTTGAATTGAGCACCACCTGACGACTCACCCGGCGTTTACATGAGACGATTAGGCGGCAATTCTTGAAATGAGCATCACCTGACAACTTACCCGGCATTTACACGAAACGATTATAGGCGGCGATTATTGAATTGAGCACCACCTGCTGAAGTACCCCCTGTTTACACGAGGCGATTATAGGCGGCGATCCTTATATTGAGCACCACCTGACGACTTACCCCCCGTTTACATGAGGCGATTATAGGCGGCGATCCTTGAATTGAGCACCACCTGACGACTTACCCCCCGTTTACACGAGGCGATTATAGGCGGCGATCCTTGAATTGAGCACCACCTGACGACTTACCCCCCGTTTACACGAGGCGATTATAGGCGGCGATCCTTGAATTGAGCACCACCTGACGACTTACCCCCCGTTTACACGAGGCGATTATAGGCGGCGATCCTTGAATTGAGCACCACCTGACGACTTACCCCCCGTTTACACGAGGCGATTATAGGCGGCGATCCTTGAATTGAGCACCACCTGACGACTTACCCCCCGTTTACACGAGGCGATTATAGGCGGCGATCCTTGAATTGAGCACCACCTGACGACTTACCCGGCGTTTTCATGAGACGATTATAGGTGACAATTCATGAATTCAGTACCACCTGATGACTTACCCGGCGTTTACATGAGATGATTATAGGTGACGATTCATGAATTCAGCACCACCTGACGACTGTCAGTCATCAATGGCTAGAAATCATGTGGTGTTTACGCCAAAAGAGTAACATAACTCGTCAGATTATGCGATTTTGCATTACATGCACCTGACGATTATATAGAAGATTTTACGCTGACGGGTCAGTAAAATATTGGTATATTAAGGGAAATGTGATAGATGCGAGAATGAGAATGAGTTCATAACCTTCAAACTGTATTCTAAAGATTATGCACGCTGTATCCAGATATTGTGTCAGGGAGGGGGAGCTACAAACCTGTGACTACGTCGGATACGAGGGGTCCAGTGGCATAGCCCCTCCTAGGGACCAGGGTGAAACCCCTGGAGGCACTTGGATTTCAATTTGTTGCTTGGTATTGCCCATAGATGTCCCATACAGGGGACAGAGCCATTATTAGTTCATGAAGCAGTCACTAGGTTGTCGGGGGACAAAACCTGCATTCTGGCTCTTTGTTCTTACAAAATTCCGCTGCCTCTCAGTGTTTTACCAAGGTTCCTTTGACTCTCTACACCGATCCCAGACCAGGAAGATATAATGCTAAAACTCAGGACATGGTGTTTTTCACATGGAACACTTTTTTTTACATATGTGAGCAAGGCAAGAAAAGTGACATTTCCCAATTATCACTCACTTCTTTTGCACCTTCATTAGTGAAGAACAGCTACTTTTTCACCTCCTTTAGTGAAGAACACCTACTCGGGGGCGTCATGGCGGCGCTCATGGCTCATAGGCTATATACCGTATAAATCAGGTACACTAAACGTCACGCTAACCAGCTTGGACCAGTTAACCTTTGCAGTAGAGTACTTTATAATTCTCTTGCATGTATGTATACAGCATAGAGCCTATGATCCATGGGTGCTGCCCTGCACCCGTCTCATAAGGTCTCACACTTGTTAACACGGGAGGCAGGCCAGTGGATTCTCAAGGCTCAAAGCCTAGCTTCCATAGAGCGTAGTGACAACCTTGTACAGAATACCACTTAGAGAGTATGAGATCTTATGAGAGGGATGCACCATGACGCCCCCCGAGTAGGTGTTCTTCACTAATGGAGGTGCAAATGAAGTGTATGATAACTGAGAAGTGTCACAACTCTGAGCTTGCTCACATATGTATATAAAGTGTTCCATGTGAAAAACATCATGTCCTGGGTTTAATCAGTATGTCATCCTGCTCTGGGATGGGTGTAGTGAGTCAAGGGAACCATGGTAAAATATTGAAAGGCAGCTGAATTTCCTGAGAACAAAGAGCCAGAATACAGGTTCTGTCCCCAAAGGGGTCCGCCATACAGCTGGCCACCTAGTGACTGCTTCATGAACTAACACTGGCTCTAACCCCTTTACATTTGGTTCATATTTGATTGTAATTCACGATCTGTAGAATCATCACTCATTGATCCTCCCCCCAAAAAAAACACAAAAGAATCACTGCATGAAAACCACCGTTTTATTCATATATATATATGCCATCACGCAAGTGCATGTATTGGCTGAATATTGACTTGTTTTCATTTATATATGCCCAGGCCTTATATACGACAGACGTGTCTTGGCTGTATTTCACACCCCGCATATATGAGAGAAAATACCCTCTGCCCCCGCCCCCTCCCGCCACTTTGTGTTGGTAGAATTACAGGTGTCCTCAGTTGGAAGCCCTCCCCCCCAAGCCCCCACCACTTCCGCCCGCCCGCTCTCAGTGAAGCCCTGTTCACTGGACGCTTATATACGCCCACAGATGAGGTGTATACACTTGGGGATTAAGACGATCTTGTAGACGCAAAATACTTACTTATATATGCCTGGCGCATTCATATGCAAAATGATGGGTTTCGTGCAGTGAATTAAATGGTTTCGTATGATTGTAGTTATGCGCCATACCTTTCCATATCTGTGGAGGACAAAACGTGGATCACGTCTCTGGTTATTTTTTGTTGCGTAATGAGTAATTAGTATAAAAAGTAAATTAATTTAAAACAAAAAATTCTCTTAGTGGTGAGCATGTCTGGAGGCAGTACTACAGAGAATCCTGCCATCTCACGGACAGCTTCTCACGTGCCGTTAGTTAAGATTTGTAGCTGTATTGTTCAACTATAGTTAAAACGAAAGTGGTTATAAAAAAGGTACGATTTCCATGATCCATCTTATACAAAGGCTCAAGTGAAAATGTATGGGGACTCAATAAACCACTACCCATCGTTTATTAACTGTCAGATCCATAACCGTTGTATACATAGACAATAATCGATTATTTGTGGATAGGTGGCCGTAAACCATTAGAGATTTATGCGTAGTAATACAAGAGCATGGGCGAGTGAATTACAATGTCAAAGTCGAGTGGTACCGAACCGCCTGTCCACATAACTCTCGTTTCTTGTATTTATCACTATCTTCACTAATAGATTTAACCCCAGAATTATCATATCAAATGTTATTTCACTAGGGACTATTTTTAGCTCTATAACATAAAGGGACTATTTTCCCTATATACCATGGCTTTGAGGCCATATACAATGGATTAGAATATGTATGCCACGGTTATGGTATCTGACAGTCTTTGAACAATGGGTAGTTGTCTACACACATTTACAAGGGAGATTCTGTATACGATGGATAATGAAAGATTAAATCCATCATAAGACTATTAAAGGCATATCGGACAATTTTCTTGAAAATTAAAACCCATGTCATTTTCCTGAAATTTTAATATGATTATCTCCAAGTGGTCTAGTACACATATCTAACTTAAAAATTTGTGGTCACCGAGCTAGTTTTTGATTTAGAGATCAATATTATGATAATTTTACAAAAAATATATTTAGAAATTCTATGAAGTCACTTAGCACATAGTAAAACCCATGTTATTTGCCTCATACTTTCACAGAATATGGGATATGTATAGTATTACATATTTAGACTTTAAAAATCATAGGTCACCGTTCTAGTTTCTGAGAGAATTGAAGTAAATTAGCCTATAATACCTGGATACTGGATAAACTGGGCAAAATATCAAATTTGCTCATTTAGATTTAATATGAATCAGAAAGAATCAGTTTTGACTGTTAATTACAATTAGAAATCACCAGGTGGCGGCTGCGTGAACTGTAGGATATGCCTTTAACCTTCAGCTTTGGAATTTCCAAGTCTAGCCAGTATGATCAGATATACCTATGGTCGAACATCTATAAAATATTATCTTACACCTGTGGTCAACCATCTAAGAAATACTAGCTGTGTGCTGGGGATGAGGAAGATGCAATGTTCGGGCACGATGACTGTAACGTTTGGCTCACCAATGAAATTTAACGCTGCCAGCGAGATCTGAGGTCTTAACAAAAAAATCATTTCATTATTTATCCTACCTCCAAACAGCTTATGTTTGTTCGATGAAGGAGACAGTCCAACTTTGCTTGATACACGATAAGTTTGATTTACAAATAACTCATTAGAGCGAACTTGGTGAGTAGTAATGGCTGCAACTTCAGACTGAAAAGACGTTTAAATTTCCACCCACCCACCCTACATGAACTTTTCTCCAACTTGGGTGAAATTGTAGGGTCTTTGTATTTGATAAATTCACCAATTATCGTATATCAATTATCACATGTTCTTTATCAACTTTAAAATTACAAGTATAATCAACTACTACCTTTGAATACTTTCAGTATTCCAATTTCATGTTTTTAACGATTTCAATACAATTCGTAATACCTACACTTTGTATTACTCATCGGTATTACTTTCTATAATTTGTTATACTACGCATACAATTTCCAAAGTATAATGAATACATTATGCTACAATACGCTCTCGCTTTAGTCATTAATGGCATTTCGTGTACCAGGAATACAAAATATCCTTCGCCAGTCACTGCTGGCTATTACAATTGATATAAGTATTTAAATCACATCTGATAATATAGAGAGATAATATATACCTGAGTAACAAGATTCCTGTAACAGTTATAAACCTCCATACTATAGATACCATATAAACTACAACTATGCCGTATGAGGTCTGTCGACTCAAAAATATGGCCCTTTGCCTGTTGGGTCAGGACCTTATTTTTGAGTCAAGTATGACCATCTGTACAAACTGAGTAATTAGGTTTCTTAGAATACCTGCTGCTAGGGGTGCAGTATCCAGCATGTTCGTGACCTAGGGCCGTAATGAAAAACCGCTTGCAAGTAAGTAATCGAAATGGTAGGTATTTTAATCATCTTTAAGTATGTGATAATGAGGAAACATATTTACTGTGGGAATTGATGTCTTTTTTTCTGTAGCATCGGAAGGTATTTTCGGGGAAACAGACAACGAAAAGACATCAATTCGCTCAGAGTGAGTTTGTTTCCTCATAAGTACAATACACATCTACCGATTCAGGATTGAACGATCAGCTCCCAAATGGTATAGGAGTCGGTGAACTTGTCGCAGGCGAATTACGTAACCCCTCGGCCCGTGTTGGCCACCCAATTAGGGGCCATTTACCAATGTTCCGTTGTCGGCGACTAGAATTATCAACATGTTGATAAACTTTTAGCGAATGATTCAGGAACATTGAAAGACAACTTGTCGGTGAAAAAAACCATCTCAAGAGGGTGGTTTCACTAATGGCTGACCCTTGCCTAGCTGTTCTACATCTACCGACTGGGGCTGACTCATTTAGGATGCCTCGCCTGAGACAAACTATCCTTCCTTGGTCGCCGACAAAGGTACATCAATGTTCCGAAATCTGTCGATATGTATTGGGCTTTAGGCTGTATCTGGGCCTCCCACTGGCACCCCTCTTGTTAACAATGACCCATTCCCTTATCCAGAGGGCACAAAGAGCCTATTTCAGTGGCGCTACTTTTTGGTACTAAACGATGAAGTATTTTCTACATCACTCAGGGCTATCGATACACGCCCCTACTGCGGGTGAAGATCATATTTGACGTAAACGGATGAAGCCACAATCTCTCCTGTAGCATTGCGGGTGAGTCTGAGGTAGACTGGCTCCAGTCCCTGCATCCTATTTATTATCCATCGTATACAAAGTCCCCATTGAAATTGTATGGGGACTCAGTAAACCACCACCCATTGTATAAAACCTGCCAGATACCATAACTGTGGTATACGGAATCAAACCTGTGGTATATGGCTTTAATACCATGGTATACGGGAAAAATAGTCCTTTTTGCTATAGAGCAAAGAAAAAGTCCCTATTGTTATAGCCTTTAATATGTCAATTACTGGATTTGATTTGTTCGAAAAGATGGATAATAAATGCAACAAACGATGATTTTGTGGACAGGTGGCTCTGTAAACCACTCGGGGTTGACGTCATAATACACTCGCTAGCGCTTGTGTATTACTACGTGTCAATCCCTCGTGGTTTACGGCCGCCTGTCCACAAAACCATCAATTATTGTCTATGTCTACTCTCCTCGCTGGGATACAGGGACTGGTACAATCGGTAATGGTGTTAGATTTGTGGCACTGTATAGCGCCAGTATTTCCAACACTCTCCATACAGATATCATGGCTACTAGTCAGATATCTGATGGGAGATTGATACCCTCTCACTTTGATCTTAATTGGGTCACTGCCAGGAGTAGGCGAATTTTATTGCTATGACAACATAGGCGGCCAGGGAACTGGAGGAAGGGAGGGGGAGGGGTAGGAGGAAGCATAGGGTTACAGGGAGAGGCTTGGGGCCATAAACAGGACATTCTGTCTCTACTGGACAAATCTTTGATTCATGGGCCAGTCAGAGAAGGATACTTATATAGAGCGTATATATGGTTAGAAGTTATATATATACTATATACCCCAAAACAAATAAACATCATTAATTTAATTTTTAACAACCGATATGTTAATAAACGTGTAATGCAACGTAGTCCGTATTTTAGTGTACGGACCAGTGGTCCGTACAGTACTTTTACGTTAGATGCCGAAACGGTGCGTATTTACAGTATATACGGCATGGTTATATAGTAAATACTTTAATGAACTTTATTCTGATTGTGATTAATCATTTAATGAATGTTCATAATGAAAGACTTGAGCAAGTCTAGGTCTGAGGCAGTGTTGTGCTGATTCCATTATGATGGCCGCCCTATACACATCCCGGAATGGCTTTACTGGGGTCACCACTCGCGCCCACAGTTTGCCGACCTTAATGCGGTGACCTTTGTGTATATGTGTGCTCCTATCTCGTGTATCGCCTGGATGCTATCACACTGTACCACAGGCTTTACCAGGAACACGTCCTGGGGCTTTATCATCTGTCTGTATATCGGACACAGCAATTTCAGATCTTACCCTCTGGGTTGACACTGAAGCGGTTCTCACATTTCTTTCATTTGATTTCATGTTATTGATTTGTAGTGGCCGGGAATTGAACTTGCCTGTTGCAGTGGCATTGGACCTGAATCATATCCCCTGAAAAATGTATTTTTTAACCCTTTAGATACGCTATGATGCCTTGAGACACTATTTCCGAAATTTAAGTAATTACTATATAGCAATAACTTAAATATTCACATTATTTCATTAAAAGATATATCCTTTAATTCGAATATTTTGATAATATTTTCTGACCTATCTAAAATCATATCATATTTAATATCATTACTAATATAAATATGTTATTTTAAATGTGTTTATTATACATTTATCGCCGTCAAGTGTATCCAAAAAGTTTAAAAGGATGGGAATCACATTTCTAAATTATTCAAGTCTCTGTGTCCTTGTTGGTTGATGGCATGTACGCCTAAAACTATATATTAGCTATCGTATACACAATCCCCATTAAACATGTATGGAGAGTCAATAATCCACTATCCATCATTTAAATAGACAATATTCGATGGTTTTGTGGACAGGCAGCCGTAAACCACGAGTGGTTGATCCCTAATAATACACGAGTGTCAGCGGGTGAATTACGCCGTCACCTTTGAGTGGTTTACAGAACCATTGGATCAATAAATGGAGCATAGCTCTTAAAAATCACTGACTACATAAAGCCCAAACCTTTTAAATGTTATTTCTCAAATATTATTCTACACTCATTTATCAACGATGAACATACGATTTGTTCTTAGTTACACTTTTTGACGTTTACAACGGAAGTTCTCCACCTTTCTTACCAAGCATTTACAGAATCCTTGAGGTGATGCTCTGAGAGATAGGAATATTGCCAAGAATCGTCGACTCAAGAAACGCATCAAGACATATAATCGCTCAAATCAGGAATGTATCACTTCCCACTGTTTATTCAAGGTTGCGTTTGCACTAGATGATTATGATAACTACAGGAAGATGTATGTATTATTGCCCAATAGAAAATCGCAGTGGAGAAAGTGTTAAGTAAAAAATATGTGATCATCGAAACATTGTACCCATTTTTGTCAAAAAGACTGACGTTGACGGCTTAGTTTTTGACTCGTAAAATCTTCTACATAATCGTCAGGTGCATGTAATGCAAAATCGCATAATCTGAAGAGCTATGTTACTCTTTTGACGTAAACACCACATGATTTCTAGCCATTGATGACTGAGAGTCGTCAGGTGGTGCTAAATTCAAGAATCGCCGCCTACATTCATAAAGTGTAAACGCTGTGTCATCATACAGTGCTAAATTTACAAATTGTCATCTATAATCGTCTAGTGTAAATGCAAAGTGGGTTGACAGGTGATGGTCAATCCAGGAATCGTCATCTACAATCATCCAGTGTAAACGCAGTGTCTGGCAGACTTTGTCGGGCTGGTTAAAAGCCACAGCAGCTTCACAGAAACATGACACACATTATCGGCCTGGTGCTACTCATCTGTGAAGGCCGGTTCCTGCTGTATAGGACCCAGGCCCATCCTCCATACACCCAGTCTGTGTGGGCGTGGTGCTAGATAACTGCAGCCCCCTTGCAAAATATGGTGACTGTGGATTGTCTAGCCTTTAGTTGTCAGGTGATGCTAAATTCAAGAATCGTCACCTCCAATCATCTCATGTAAACATTATGTGAGTCATCAGGTGTTGCTAGAATCGTTTCCTTTAATCATCTCATGTAAACATTGTGCGAGTTGTCGGGTGTTGCTTGAATTTTCTCCTATAATTGTCTCGTGTAAACATTGTGTTAGTCGTAAGGTGGTGCTTAATTCAAGAGTCGCCGCCTATAATTGTCTAGGTTAAATGCTGGGTGAGTCGTCAGGTGGTGCTAAACTCACGAATCATCTAGTGATGACCAATCATCTCATGTAAACATTATGTGAGTCTTCAGTTGTTGCTAGAATCATTTACTTTAATCATCTCATGTAAACATTGTGCGAGTTGTCAGGTGGTGCTCGAATCGTCTGCTATAATTGTCTTGTGTAAATATTGTTTGAGTCGTCAGGTGGTGCTCAATTCAAGAGTCTCCGCCTATAACTGTCTAGTGTAAAAGCTGGGTGAGTCGTCAGATGGTGCGAAACTCGCAAATCATCTAGTGTTAAGTTAAAGTTGTATAAGTCATCAAGTGGTGCTTAATTCACGAATCGTCTCCTATAATTGTCTCGTGTAAACATTGTGTGAGTCGTCAGGTGGTGCTTAATTCACGAATCGTCGCCTATGATCGTCAGTTGTAAACGGGTCAGTAGAACTGGACTCACCAGTCGGCAGCCATCTGCAGATATAATCTTGTTAACCCGATGTCACAGAGTACACCACACCATGATACGAGCCCCGTCAGATTCATATACATCCCCCGAAATACCATCAGACTCCGATAACCAATTTTCTCCCACCCATAAAACTGCCATTAGACCGGACTGAGACGACCCCGATATCGGAGATAGAGACCTTCAACATGCACGTAAACAAACCCTTTTAGGACTGTAAGAACCGTGACCATCGGCAGTTTAAGTGGATGGGTTTATACAGTAGAACCCCGCTTAAGCGGACATCCTCGGTTCCAGGCCAAAGTGTCCGCTAAAAGCCAATACCCACTGAACGATTTCGTTTCCAACGATTAACTCCCTGAATCGTCAAGGTTATTTAACTTGTCTCAGGCGAATATGTACATCGCGTCGACTATTCCCACAACGTTTATGGCAGCCATTAGCATGAGTCAATCGTAAGCAAATTCTGTCCACACTGGACGACAGACTGCATAAATCGTGAGCGATTTAGGACCACTGATAAAGGAACAAGTAATAAATCTCAGTATATGGGAGTTAAATCGGTGAGCTGGCCTCAGTCTGTGTGTGGCATGAGCATTTCTGCTCACCCCGCGACTAATTAAGGGCCATAATTGGTAGGAACCACGGGGGGTATTTCTTAAACTCCGTTGTCGGCGACAACGGGAAGGAACACGTTCCTTAATTTATCGGTCCCGATTTCGGAACATTGGACTGCAATTTGTCTGCGACAAATCTACATCGCCATGGGGGGGATTTCCAAATCTTAGGCAAATTACTGTAGGGGGGTGTCACATTGGCCGACACATTTTCTAGGCCTCGCCTGAGCTTACGATTGTTCTTTTGTCGCCGAGAAAGGAACATTCATATTCCGAAATCGTACAGTGTGTATTGGCTTTTACGCGGGGTATATAGCGATATGTAGGGGGAGACAGAAGCGAAAATAAATCTGAAATCTCCTGTCACAGAGGTCTACGATAGAAAATTTTGGTGGAGCGTGCACTTCCCCACATGCCCCGACAATGCTGTCGTAAAGTCCCCCCTCTTACGACAAGGCTGCAACAAGCGCCGATTGGAACTTTCTTGTCGACGCTTGTCGCAGCCTTGTCTTGGCTGGTGGACGCTTCCCTTTACACATCAGATAGTGTTGTGAATAGCCACCGCATCGAAACGAGTTGAACGTCAATTTCACAAACTACATCTTTCACAAAAACCTGGCAATTATTGCACATGGGACGGTAATTTGATCTAATCGATCCGAGACTCAAGGTACCTAAGTCAGCAGTATCAAATGTTATTGTATTAGTTGGACCTTTGGAAGAGCCTTTAAACTATTAAAGTAAATAACTCCTAAAGGTTAAATGTAAGGCGAGAACTCTGGCTTCACTCTATGGGGATAATCACTAAAGTCATCAATTAACTCTGCAATATAAATCACTACTTCAAACTCCTTAATGCTGTGGTTATATAGATCACATTAAAATAACGTACGCTAATTGCTTCTGATGTTACTGCATTAAGAATGCCGTTGTTCAAGCACCAATATACATATACATATACTTTTCTTATATTGTTGTAGGCACATTATATGGAAACAGTGTTAGTCTGCCCGAATTAAATCTGATTAGATATTCATCGAGTCCGACCAAAAACCACACGGAACAGATGTAATTCATACATTGACTTTGTCTCCTTATTATATACCTGGAAGTCATTGATTACACCATTTTGAAACATGTCACGTGGTACGAAGTGCATGAACTATAAGTTCGTGCACAGTGTGCAGAATGAAATCCGTACAGCTAATACATAAGTGTTTGGTATATCGGCTCAGGATATTATATAAAACGGCCTGACCATGGTGTACAAGCTACAAAACGAGATAAGTTACGGTTCATACGAAACGACGCATTTATGCCGAGTTCCGTATGAACGTAGCTTATCATCGAACGGTAACCTACCATCGAGTTTTGTAGATTGTACAAGCATGGTGGCTCGTTAGTTATAAAAATTGCTAACAATAACTTACTTATAGTGTTTTATTTATCACGTACAGAACAGTGGTCCGTATTTTGCCGTAGGGAACACTGTTCCATACGATATTTTTTACGTCATATGTCAAAACGGTACGTATTTACAATATACGGCATGGACATATAGTAAATTGAAATACGCGCACAGTGTTGACTGTACCTCTCTCGTACTAATACACCATTGTAGAATATAGTAAATCCCCCCATTACCACCCTATTGTCAGAATAGATAGCATCATTACCTCTCCGGTATTATAGGACTACGGGTTTGTTTGTATGTGGGTATCCGTGTGCAAATAACGCCCACACCGAGTTCGTATTAAACGAGGCGAGAGGACGAGTGCGGTGGCGGTGTGGGGTCCCCAGTAGTCCCAGGGGCTCAGAGATTTATAGTCCCGGTGCGGCTGTGATATCCCTACGCCGCGCATCTGTTTGTCAACAAGTGGCGGATGTAGCGGCGGTAAGTAGGTCGGCGATGTAATGTTTTATAAATGCCAAATCTCCTTTTCAAATTCCTATTGTAATAACTAACGATTTCACACAGACTAGGGTCTGCCATTTCAGGACAGGAATTAGATCCTATATAATGTTTTTCAGAGTTGTTGGAGATTTCAGAATAATAGAAACCCATTTGGGAATGCGAGGAAGCGATTATAGCTTTCACATAGCTTGAAGCTTGATGAAACTGGCAGACATGTTTGAAAAGACAAAGTAGTACACAGATTGTGTGCTGTATCACATAAATGGCCCGTTTCCATTGGCCGACGAAAAAGGTGTCGATTTCTTAGTTCCCCTTAAGACCTGTTTGAGTGTTTCCTTTGGCTGACAAAAATAGTGTGGAATCTTTTAGTTCCCTATCAGGCCAGTTTCCATTGTCCGACGAAAACAGTGTAAACTTTTTTAATTCCCCATGAGCCCTGTTTCCATTGGCTGATGAAAAAGGTATCAATTTTTTAGTTCCCCTTAAGGCCTGTTTCCTTTGGCTGACAAACACCGTGTAGATTTCTTTAGTTTCCTATCAGGCCAGTTTCCATTTTCTGACGAAAACAGTGTAACTTTTTTAGTTCGCCGTAAGGCCTGTTTCCACTGACCGACGTAAACGGTGTAATTTTTTTAGTTCGCCGTAAGGCCTGTTTCCACTGGCCGATGTAAACGGTGTAATTTTTTTAGTTCGCCGTAAGGCCTGTTTCCACTGGCCGACGTAAACGGTGTAATTTTTTTAGTTCGCCGTAAGGCCTGTTTCCACTGGCCGACGTAAACGGTGTAATTTTTTTAGTTCGCCGTAAGGCCTGTTTCCACTGGCCGACGTAAACGGTGTAATTTTTTTAGTTCGCCGTAAGGCCTGTTTCCACTGGCCGACGTAAACGGTGTAATTTTTTTAGTTCGCCGTAAGGCCTGTTTCCACTGGCCGACGTAAACGGTGTAATTTTTTTAGTTCGCCGTAAGGCCTGTTTCCACTGGCCGACGTAAACGGTGTAATTTTTTTAGGTCCCCATAAGGCCCATTTCCATTAACTAGATTTTTTTACTTCCTCATAAGGCCTACTTCCATTGGCTGATGAAAATGGTGTAGATTTCTTATTTCTCCTGGTAGCCCATTTCAATTGGCAGTCACCGATTTACAGTCAGGAACCACTGATGAACCTTTGGCCCAGCTGACTCAAAATGGAAATGGGTTTTTAGGAGAACTAAAAATATCTACCGATGGAAACAGGCCTGTACAGTGATACACTAGGGAAACATGTTTACCGTATTGAGACGGCCTTTCGTACGACGTTTCTTCCTATCAAAATATCGCACGAGCTCGCAGATATATAGAGCAGTGATCACGTTGCTTGTGATTTTATAACAGAAATTAATAAAACTTTAATTGAAACATTGTGCCAGTTATTGCACGAACACTACCATTTTACATAAGAATGCACCCGGCGTATATAAGTAAGTATTTTGCGAATATAAGTTCGTCCTATTCCCGTGTGTATACACCTCATCTGTAGGCGTGTATAAGCGGCCAGTGAACAGGTTACGACACTTCACTGGGAGCCGGGTGCGGGGGACGGCGGGGGTAGGGTTTCCCACTGAGGACATCTATGCATCTACCAACAAAAACGGGGCGGGAGAGGCGGGGGGGGGGGGGGGGGGGGGTCAGAGGATATTTCCTCTCATATACGCTTGGTGTGAAATACAGCCAAGACGCGTCCGTATATAAACACTGGGCGTATATATATAAAAAAAACAAGTCAAAATTCAGCCAAATAAATTTTTTTAAGGATGTTATTTATACTTGAGTGGTGCTTGGGTGTACTAGACTCCCATCTTCCAGCAGCTCCAGTTCAAATAGTCATGAGCCTTTGCCTAACTAGTAGGCTTACAGCAGGCCGATCATAGGTAAGTGTGTTCAAGTATTTACAACTGGTTACAAACAAACAAAAATAAGTGTACAATATTAGGTTAGACAAATTTTCGGGAAGGTAACCCCAAGGAGAAGTTTGTTGATGACTATAGACTCGTCACTGTACTGTGAAGATAAAACACCTTTGGGTTAGTTCTAGACAACTCAGCACTATCAGAATCTCCACCCTCCTTCTTCGTCTACCATCACATGACCTGGGCGATAAATGCGGACAGTTCCCACCTCCACAGAGACACAGTCCGCTTGTTTCCGTCGATCCGCGGCTAAATCCCTCAGTATCCATGTCCAGTCCGCGAGCAACCAGCGCTAACCGGAAGCCGGGTACTGCGCGTGCGCCGCAGACGATGACGGAGCACGCCGGGCACCAGTTCAAGGCCCGGGAAAACGGTCGTCGAGCGGTGCAGTGTGAGGAGGGCCGCGTAAAGCCGCCCGCTGCTGACAGAATGGAGATGATGGATGGTCAGCAGGGCCCCAAATAACAGCGGCACTGTCACCCCCCCCCCTAACAAGGGGTGCCCGCCCCCGCCCCCGCCCCCGGGGAGATGTGAGAGGGGGTCGGTTAAGCTGGGCGGGTTGAGCAGCGCAGTGGTACTTCTCAGCTAATCAAACAGTGGAGTGCTTTCACGCGGATCGAGATATCGAGTTCCGCAGTGGTTAGACGGTCGTAAGCTGGGAGGACACTGCTTCCGACACGCTACGACGCGGCTAAGACATGGCTAAGACACGGATACGACACGGCTATGACATGGCTAAGACACAGCTAAGACGAGGTTACGACACAGCTGGACATGGCTACAACAGGGCTACCACACGGCTACGATGTGGCTAATACACGGATATGACATGGCTATGACATGGCTATGGTGTGGCTATGACATGGCTATGGGGTGGCTATGATGTGGCTATGACATGGCTATGACATGGCTATGACATGGCTATGACATGGCAATGGTGTGGCTATGATGTGGCTATGACGTGGCTACAGCATGGCTAGGACCCGGCTACAACATCAATGACATAGCTATGATGTGGCTATGACATGGCTACGACACGGCTATGACACCGCTACAACACAGCTAAGACATGGCTACGACATGGCTACAACATGGCTACGGTATGGCTAAGATGCAGCTATGATGTGGCTATGACACGGCTATGCCAAAGCTACGACACTGCTGCGACATGGCTACGCCACGGCTACGCCACGGCTACGACATGTATTATCATATCGTTGCCCTTTCTGATTGCAGTGTGCCAGAACGGGTTCTGCGGAATAAAATTCGACCCATTGCTCATTCGGCTTAACATCCGCCATTAGAATAAGGAGTAGGGGGCTATGTTTCATTGAAGAGCATCTAGTGACAAGCTACTGACATACAAGGCCTTAGAAGAAGAACGGCTGTATCGCCCAACTCAGTGGTTGTACACGCGATATTCCTTCAATAAAATTGACCATGGCAAAGACAGCGGATACTGGGAATGACTCTAAGCCACTCTGAGCTGCTCGCTATAGGGCACATAGCTATGCTGCTACAGAGGCGGTCATCTTGCCCTCCAATGCTATTCAAAACACCAGGTGGTGGGACCAATTACCAAATTTTCTAAAATATTTTTTTGGGATTGGCATGGGGGAATTTTAGACTCGCCTAAATTCATCTACAGATTATAACAACTGATAACAGTGGTTTCCCCCCGATTACAGTGGCGCTATCTTAGTATTTCCTGGTTGATGATGGCAGAACTAGCAATCACTCTGTGCCCTATAGACCTCACACACGCACATTCTGAGAACAGTTTGGTTTAGTCACACATGATAATCTCCAGTGACAGCGAAATCCGCTTATAAGCAGAAGTTTGTTAAACTTTGATTAGTTGTGCAGACATTGCTCTGGTTTCAGGCCTCTTGAGATGCGAAATTTAACCCTCTAAGGACGGGTTCCTGCATCCGAGCCCACCCCCCCCCCCCACCCCCCGTCCTCCCCCAGAGGAGGTGTGAAGCGTAGCGCCCCCTATCGTTTTGGCATGGTCTCAAATGACAGCTGAATGTGGATTCCTATACTAAAATAGGCTAGCTAGTAACAGCTACTATATACAAACTGTTAGAGCTCTATCAAAAATCTTTTCAGATATTGATAGAGTGATATCTAATGTACTCCAAACCATAATAGAGCTCAATAGAGCTCCACGTTTTATGGCTGTTTGGTGTTGTTTAATACAACGTTATTTCACATAGGCTATGGCTTACAAGCCTCACACAGTCCATTCTCAAGAGCTCCTTCCCCTCTGCTGGCAGGTTTGAAAGTGGCGCCTTGAACCCTGCCGTGATCGCATATATGAGTTGGGTGCCTATAGGGGGCGCTGCGCTTCACACCTCCTCTGGTCCTCCCCCGAAAGGACATGTGTTTCTGGCTGTGTTTCTGGCTGGTGGATGGCCATGTAGTCACCGCAACTCATAATTTGAGAGTTGAAACATTCAAGTCTATATCTCCTTATATTGACTAATTATAATGGTTTCTATGCGAAGAGATTAAGTCATCTATATTGCCCGTTTTTATTATAATTATATACCTGTGGCTATATGAACTACATATACTACCCGCTCCTACCCATGGCGTATTTATACCCATACGTCACACTGTGACGTACGGGTTATGTGGTCACATGACTAGGTAAATTATCACGATTTTTAGGTATATAATAATACAAAAACTGGCTGACTGTCTTCGTACTTCAAAATACTTGGTAAAATTATCGATCACATACATTCCGATGCCGCATATTTTTGAGGTACGTAGACAGTGAGCCAGTTTCTGTATAGTACCATCAAGACTGCATTAAGACAGTTGCCATTTTGTAGCAGCTCCTCCCTGTCTTGATGTTGACATATGGCACGCCTGTTGTGAATGGCATGTTTGCCCTCATTTATCACTCACTATAGTTCCTGGTCTGCCACCAGGGGCAGGGCGCTCTGACATGACACTGACGCCTGGGTTGTAAGTGAAATGAGCAGCCTTCTGGTATGTTCATCAGGCCGGAAAGACACTGATCAGTTCTGATTGGCTGTGGCCTCATTAGCCAATCCCAGCACAGAGTTTACAATCTTCTCTTGTGCCAAGATGCCACCTGCTGTTTGTATATAAGCAGATGCACCTGTCCAAATAAATCAGTTAAGTTCATAACTCATAGCAGTACATAGTACATCCGGAAATCTTACTTCCATCTTATTGTCCACGCCTCACGCAAATGTGATAAAATACACAATTTTGTATATCATAGTTTTTTTCAATAAAAATAAGAAATATGATAAATGTGACATATAAAGACACAGTAAGGGGGGATGGGGTAACAAATCTCGTAAAAATGTTTCTTTGAATCACCAACATGATTTAGATTTCAAATGTTTTATTATACCTTAGTGCCAGTCAGTCTTACAATTGCTAACCCTTGCTCTTTATGTATGAACTCAAACGTACAACGTAGTGTACTGTAAAATCATGGATGGTCCAGTATAAGTACAAATTGCTCGCTTTGAGGGTGCTTTTTGCCCAAGAAATTCAGATCAACTATAGACTGTAGAACCGTCCCAAGGCGCTTTTAACACTATATAAGGAGGTCAGGGTGAAGGTCTTGGTTTGATCAGAATGCTGTCATTGGCTGCTGGGTCAATCCATACTTTCTATATTCCTTATATGGCAGTCAAGACATAGGGACGACACCTTGCAGCTTTGAAGCACCAATTCCGCGACTAGCTGCTGAAAATTTCAAACATGTTTGCAATTGAATTGCAGGAGACTATTTGAGATTTGAGATGGCAGCAGTCACAACAACTTTTTCAATTTTGCATTCCAACTTGGTGACATGGCAGATTCTTAAAAATATGTGCTTAAGTCCAATGCACAGACTATAGAACCGTCCCACGGCGCTATTAACACTATGTATGGAAGTCAGGGTGAAGATCGTGGTTTGCTCTGAATGCAGTCATTGGCTGCTGGGTCAATCTATGCTTTCTATATTCCTTGTATGGCAGTGAAGGCATAGGGATAACTCAATGCAGCTTTGAAGTACAAATTCCCTGCTTTGTAGCATGCAGTATCACTTTTCAACGTCGGACGCTGATTGGCTAATAATGAACTTCACTTACCAGGATCTGTCACACCGAGTGGGATGTTGCTTTAATGCGTATGTATCTGTAAAAAAGACAAAAAGGTCAGAAAATAAAAATAAACAATAATGGGTTACTCATGGCATAGTCAGGGATGGTCATTGCTAACTAACTAAAAATCGAGGTGCCTCTGTTATGTGCTATATTACGATCATATTATAATAGAATATGATAAGATTCTAAAAAGTTGGTTTTTATATGATAAAACCCATTTCGTTTCCTCCAAACTTTCATAGAATATAGTTAATATACGATACAACACATTGAAGCTTTTAAAACTCACCTGCCTTATTTATGAAGTAAATGAAGAAAACAAATTTTCAGTATATTTCCTATAGCAATCAGGCAAACGATAATGGGCCTATTTTACCTATTGTGTCAAAATATACAAAACTACAATTTTTAGTGAAATAACCTTATAAGGAATTGTATACCTGGATTTTCACACCGGAATACAGGATGAATCAGTAGAGAGACACAAGGCAGCACACTCCTATACAGACCTCCAGAAGGAGTAAGTGTGGCAGTAAATGGATTCGCTCTCTCACGCTACAAATACACACGGCCCTTAATGCGCCTCCATTTAGTTTGAAGTAAAAGGTTGTCGGTGGCAGTTTTCTTTTGGCCTGCAGCTGAGCAGTAGAGTGCTCTCTGTTTAATTTCCTCGAGCTGCTCTAGTCGCCGTGCGAGCTGATAGGAAGTCATCGGGCTCACAAATGGGGGCGAGGGCAGCCTCGGAAACTCGATACCACCAAACCATGTATCACTTCACGGCAGGCTCCAATCGGCCCTAAAAGCCCATACACACTTTCCGATTTCGGAGCATGAATGTTCCTTTCTCGGCGACAAAAGAACAATCGTAAGCTCAGGCGAGGCCTAGAAAATGTGGCACCCCCCTACAGTAATTTTCCTAAGATTTGGAAATCCCACCCGTGGCGATGTACCTTTGTCGCCGACAAACTGCAGTCCAATGTTCCGAAATCGGGAGCGATAAATTAAGGGATGTGTCAACGGAGTTTAAGAAATACCCCCTGTGGTGCCTACCAACTTTGGCCCATAATTAGTCGCTGGGTGAGCAGAAATGCCCCTGCCACACACAGACTGAGGCCAGCTCACCGATTGAGCTCCCATATACTGAGATTTATGACTTGTTCCTTTATCGGTGGCCTGGAATCTCCTAGAAAATCGGAAGTCAGTCGTCCAGTGTGAACAGAATTTGCTTAAGATAAATTCCCACTAATGACCACCAACCCCATCTATAAATCCTGCTGTGATCGTCGATGCTCAGTGCAAATTCGCCTGAGATAAGTTAAAATGCCCTTCCGATTTAGGGAGTTAATCGGTGGGAATGAGATCGTACAGTGTGTTTCCCCTTTAACGCCGGGTTTACACTTAACGATTCTGGCCGGCGATTCTGGCATTTTGCACCTCCTGACGACTTTCAGCAGTAAAATGATAGAAATCGTCCAGTGTAAACGCCAAGTGCGTGGCGACAGTAGATTGTCTGATTATATTATATCAAATGGGATTCACACGGTGGGACAAATGGACCTGAGACTGATGTACCTCACACCTTTGCACCAGTCGGCTACTATTTCCAACTGGGAACAAAGTTTCACAGATTGGGGTGTTCTACAGTCTCAGGGGAACATGGCGGATTCAATTCACATGAGAAGACTTAACAGGTACATAGTCTCAACCCTACACCCCTACACAGGGTACACAGGGTACACAGGGTACACAGTCGCCGACTCAGGGTACTTCCCCGTGTGAATAGGTGCTATTTGAGACCGCTGAGACTCACAGATTGGGGGAGAACGTGTGAAATACATTTGTCTCACCAAAATGTCCCTCTTAATTTTAAACCTGTTTAAAGTCAAAATCTCATGAGATTCTGTTCCTTGTTAGGGGCGATTGTCGCCGACAATTGCAAGAGAAAAAAGTTGTCTCAGCAAAATGAAAGCCTGTCATTCACACAAGGAGATTGTGTTCCAGTACCGAATCTCAACAGGATTTGTCTCAGACAAACGGCCTGTGAGGTACATACATCCCACCGTGTGAATCCCGTTTTACATACACTTGGTGACTATCGGACACGCTCTGACACTCAGACTATTTCAAGCGGCCTGAATAAGTCGTCTACATGGGCGGCGATTTCGTGAAAACCCATAGTCATCAGTGTAAATGCTCGGGTTTATTCTGTAGTCGACGACTTTTGGGGTGGACATTGCCACCGCCTGACAGCTATTGGTTGACGATCTACAGTCGCCATGTATTTAGTTGTCTAGTGTAAACGCCATGGGTGACCTGATTCCCACTTGCAGATTCTTGCCCTAGAGACTGGTGCTTTGCAAAGTCACCGGGAAATGCCAGTCCCACGGTGGTTGAGAGGGCATATTCAGCGACTAGCGGCTTGAAATTCCAAACATGTTTGCAATTAAATCTATTTGAGATTTGACTATTTGAGATTTGAGATGGCAACTCCTGCCTGCACCATAAGTGGGACAGGGCAGTAGTCACCAAATATTTTTCAATTTTGGATTCAAACTTGTTGACATGGCAGATTCTTAAAATCATGTGCTTAAGTCCGATGCACATCTAACGATTCAGGGTTGAACGATTAGTTCCCAAATGGTATAGTTGTTGCAGGCAAATTACTTAATCCCATATCTGCAACCCAAACAGGGGGTATTTTCAATGTTCCATTGTCGCCGACTGGATTTATCAACTTGTTGATAAACTTTTGGCAAGCAATTTAGGAACATTGACAGATAACTTGTCACCGATAAAAGAACATCTTAAGGGTGGGGGCTTTCACTAATCATTTGCTGACCCTTGCCTAGCTGACCCACATCTACAGACTTGGGCCGACTCTGTTAGGATGCCTCGCCTGAGACAAAATACCGTTTCATTGTCGCCGACAAAGGTTCATTAATGTTCAGAAATCGGTAGATGTGCATTAGGCCTGGCGTCCACCTACTACGACAGAAATTTAGACCTACCGATTTGGCACCGATACAAAAAGCAACTATCGGAGACATATCGGGAAGGTGCAAAATCGTAGACATTAGTCTAGACATGCCAATCCACCACGCATTGTATAGGTTTTTTATTGGTGCCTAATTGCAGAAACGTGGTCAACTGCCCCGATATTAGGTGACCTTCCGACGCGGATTTGTTTTTGTATCGGAAGTTGCATCTAGACCATATCGGTGCTGTATCGTAGTAGGTGGACGCCGGGCCTTAGACTTCATAGTTGCCAACTGAAGCATTGCACATGCCCCAGATTCACTCGATGGGAATCGGGCCTAAAATGTGCAACTTGTCTCCCTTCATCTAGCCCCCTGACATCCCCTGACACCTCCCGACACCCCTTGACACCCTTGACACCCTTGACACCCTTGGCACCTCCTAACACGCCCTGACACCTCCGGACACCCCTCAGCATGGAGTTGTCCCATTACACTAAGTCCATATAAGGAATAGAGTAGACCGAGTAGCCAATGACTGCATTCGCAGCAATCCTTGACCTTGACCCTGACCTCCTTACATGATATTTTCTAGCGCCTTGGGACGTAGACATCAGTCGAGAGTTGACCTCGAATCTTAGGGGCCACAACCACCCTCCCCCTTGACACCCCTTGACACCCTTGACACCCTTGACACCCTTTGACACCCCTGTGCCCTCCGTTAACATTGTACTTACGATGGAAATGCCCGGTTTCATTAACACTGATTCACCAAATTAACTTGTGAGTTTAAAATACAGCGACGCACGACTATGGTTCGTTGGGTGAGTGTTGTTCGTTACATCTGAAAGTCCCTGAAGCGGGGTCTCCAGCAATGCCTGCCACTGCTGAACCCCCTCCCACACCTCCCACACCTCCCACACCTCCCACACCTCCCACGCCTCCCACACCTCCCACACCTCATCCATCCACCCTGCTCCGGGAGATCCATTTAAATCCAGCCAAGTACAGCGTCACTCTCAGTCATATCTCAGCCTTCAAGGAAAACATATAAACTCACAAGTATTTTGACTGAATAGGAGAATATTTCACGTTGCCTCCCATTGGCCGGCCGGAGGGCACACGGATGTATATATATATATATATATGTATATATATATATATATATATATATATATATATATATATATATATATATATATATATATTTATTTATATATATATATATATGTATATGTAGGGGAAGTAAACTAGACTTCAGGGGTACGCCTCGTCTACCTGCTATAGACTTCAGGGGTATGTATAGAGCTCAATAAAAACATTTCTCATATTAAGAGGATAACTACACAATATTATCATGTTATTTTTCGGGGGGTTTCTTCTTTCTATCCGCTTTATTACTATGATTTTGATCTTCATGGTCGAAGTCTCCGCATCCCGTGTAGTTGACGCATAGTAATATCAGAGCATTTGCGAAAATATTGAGTGTACGTAAAGGAAATTACGACCATGCAGATCAAAATCACTGGGTTATGTTGTATTTATTATTCCACAATCCAAAAGTCCAAAAGATAAATTGGCCCCTGATAACTTTCTCCATAATCTCCTAGCAGATTACAGCTTTCAATATTCTACTCATTAGTGAACTGCAGGCTCTTTAGGTTTGCTTTGGACACTTTGTAAAGGTGGATAATTAGAATTTAAGTAGTGAGAGCAGAAATAGTACAACAACATAAGTTATCTAAGTAAGTGATGGCGTTTTATTATCAGGACCGATATTTCGACTATTAATGTAGAAGTAATTTAGACGGGCGGGGTAGGATAAATTCTAAACCAAACTCGAGTTAGTTGTGTTATTGTTCATCGCACTCTGGCAAGATCGCGTATCACTGCTCTCGGCTTCGCCTCGCGCAGTAATACGCGATCTTGCCGTAGTGCAATAAACAACAACACAACTAACTCTTGTTTTGTTTCTCCATAGTATGTTATCTCACAAATATTCAGACCATTTCTTGTTACCCTTCCAGAAAATCACTGCCGTTCTCAGCCTTCAGAATCTCTGCCATGAACGAATAAGCAAGATGGACACTTTATCACCGAAAAAAAAAGATTCATTATTTTCTCACATCCCCTTGACTGCTGTATATGTTTCTGATTCTAAAAAAAAACATATATAGGGATCTGTTATAGCTACTACACATTTCTCTCTCAACAGAGTTGTGGCATATAAGCCGAGATGAAAGAGTCAGGGTAGAGCTATGCTCCTTCCAATTCTGAAATGGAAATACAAATCACCCTGAAGACTATTTGTAGAGAAGGCAACTTCCCGAGAAAGAATGCTGCCTCATTACATGGCAGGATGGGGAAATAGGGCCACTGCTCGTTCTAAATATACCTACTCACAGAAGTAAAGCTGTCTTCTGTACCAATGCTATTTAATCAAAACGTCCAACCCCAACTCACACCGGATTTGTACAGTTGCCAGCAACAATTGACATTCAGTGATAGGTTTGGTTTAGACAAGAAGTGAATATTCTGTTTACCTCTCGTTCACTATTAACTAATGGACCACCTAATGAGGGTATTTGTACATATTGTTAGATTTTTACACATAGCGGATCCAACCTTATCTTCCCAAAATGTCATGAAACAAAATGAGGCAAATTAATGACAACAATCAGGTGACTAATGCTCATGAGAAGTCGCTCAGTAATAAGTAGAAATATAGTCACTGACCCTGTAGGGATGGCCATTCAAGGTCTTTTGACTCAAAAATATGGCCGATGGCAAGATACAGGTGGCACAATTCTACGAGGATAGGTCACTCACCAACATGAGGAAACGGAGTCACTGAGTCGGTACGGATGGCTGTTCAAGGTCTTTTGACTCAAAAATACAGACGACAGTAAGATGCACATGACACATCACTTTGAGGACCGCCCATCATCACCTTGTCGTTCTCCAACTCGTTTTAATGCGATTTGATGTTCATTCGTCTGTCGCCTCATTCATATCATACGGCATCAAACCCGTGCAGAACGCCAAATTTTACAAAAACCTGTTGGTTTCTTCTTTAATACTGGCATTTAGACGCACCAGACGATTATAAGCAGCAATTCAACACCACCTGATGACTTTCATTTGTAAAGGGCTAGAAATCGTCTTAACCGGCGTTTACACTAGACAATTCTTGGTGGCGATTATGGCATTTTGCACCGTCTGACTACTTTCAGCAGTAAAATTAAAGAAATCATCTAGTGTAAACGCCAAGCGCATGGCAACTGCAGATCATCTGAATACATCAGATTATACAATTATATATATATATATATATATATATATATATATATATATATATATATATATATATATATATATATATATATATATATGGTTGTCCATAGCAAAAGTTGTCAACAGCAGAATGTACCCGAGCATTTACACTGACGACTAAGTTTTCACAGAATCGCTGTCTGTGTAGACGATTAATTCAAAATGGCATGAAATATTTGCAGGCATCAGAGCTTGTCCAATAGTCGTGAGGTGGTGCCAAATTTTGTAATGTGATATAACCAGACGATCTGCAGTCACCACATGCTTGGCGTTTATGTTCGACAATGTTCTATGATTTCACTGTTGAAAGTTGTCAGGAGGTGCAAAACACCAGGGCCCCTTTGAATAATCTAGGATAGTACAGGAAGACCCGTTTCTGTACTTTGTACAAGGGATAGGATTTTAAGTCTGTTCGCTTAACCAGTATCAGCCATCCATAAGGTCCTCAATAACTGTTGAATAAAGTTTACCCTCATCGTCCCTGGGTCTCTATGGCATACAGAAAAGGGTCTACATGCACGATCCTATAGATTATGAAAGGGGCCTCAGACCCGCCGGCCAGAAGCATCTTGTGTATATGCGGGGTTAAGGAAACTTGATGATTTCGCTGCTTTCCATCCATACCTCGGTACTATGTATTCCACTCCAGTTACAGATCCATAGTAAGGTAGTAATTGGGTTTATAATTACATATTGGGATTTTCTCTCATGTCGACAACTTCAGGTCGGATCTTACCCAATATGGCCTCCCTCTCACGCATGTGCAAACTTCCCGTTATCGACTCGTCACACGAGATCTCGCCTGCTGATCACGTGACAGTGGTAAACACGTGATGCCGATTTAGCACGTGATTTCACGCCGTACAGTGGAGGTGTAAGTTACGTACGAACGACTTGTTACATAAAACCTGTGTCAATTTCCTGAAAATGTAATATGATCTCCAAGTTTTGTGGAATACATATATAACTTAAAAATCGGGGGTCACCGTGCTAGTTTTTGATTTATAGAGCAATATTATGATAATTTTATTTTAGAATACAGAGAAATTCTAAAAAGTATTTTTTTGCACAGTAAAACCCATGTCATTTTTTCTCAAACTTTCACAGAATATAGTACCTATATAGTACTACTTATTTAGGCATTAATAATCATAGGTCACGATCCTTGTTTTTGAAGGAATTGAAGAAAACCATATTTTTTAGTACATTTCCTATGTAAATCAAGTAAATGTAAATCGGCCTATTTTACCTATTCAGATAAATAGGTCCAATTGTTAAATTTATTCATGTAGAATTGGAATTAATCCCAAGAAACCATTTGTTACTATTAATTGACATTAATAAAAAATCACTAGATGGTGCCACTGTGAATTGTAGGATACACCTTTAAAGGCATATCCTAAGACCTGGAGTCTGGTTTTGTGTTAACAAGGATCTGTTAGAATCATCACTGCACGAAAACCACTATTTTACTCATATATACGCCATCCCGGAAGTGCATGTACTGGCTGAATATTGACTTGTTTTCATATATATGCGCCCAGGCCTTATATACGGACGCGTCTTGGCTGTATTTCACACCCGACGTATATGAGAGGAAATATCCTCTCCCCCCTCTGCCTCCCGCCCCTTTATGTTGGCAGAAGTAAAGGTGTCCTCAGTAAGAAGCCCTCCCCCCGCCCCCCTCCCCCATCTCCCCCCGCCCGCTCTCAGTGAACGCCTCTTCACTGGATGCTTATATATCCGCCTACAGATGAGGTGTATACACACAGGGATTGGACGACCTTATATACGCAAAAGTCATACTTATATACACCGGGCGCATTCTTATGTAAATTGGTGGTTTTCGTGCATCCAGCTAGTTAAAACCGAGTAGCATGCAAACCAACCTATGGAAGACCACATAGGGTAGCACCGCCAGGTTAGATAGGATCTAATCCATAGGTAGGGATCCAGGAAGTTTAGAACTGGCAACCGCTACATATATATTCTAGTATATATCCATGTAAACATTTATAAATCTATGTATCCAATGCAATTATATAAGAATGAAATTACAAGTTAAAATCCAGAGTGAAAGATTTTATGAGGTGCAAGGACTGTCCAATTACAATTCACTCTAGAAATTCATTTCGCTTTATCCTGAATTCCATCAGAGCATATTTCCTCTTTCCCATCTTCCTAAAAAAAAACCCACTTTATTCTACTGTAATCTTAAAGCTTTGACTCTTCTTGCAGCTTTGTGAATCTTTCTCCGCCGCTATCCGTCTCTCTCTGTCACTGTCTGTGTGAGTCTGTGTCTCTCTCTGCCCTCTTTACTCTACTCTACCTCGAGTTCACATTTCCTGCGACACTCCCCACACTGGTCGCCCGGTTTAATCCTCCTTTCTCCCGCTTTCTATACCAGCTGTCAACTGTTACATCTCCATCTTGCTTCCCTGGCTATGAGTCTGTCTGTGCGTCGCCCGTCTCACTGCGCAGACGCCAGACTCGTGACTTCCGGTAGAATGGACGCCGGAGGAACGCGCGGGCGGCGTCTGGAGCCTCGTTCTGACTGTCGCGCCGAGTTACCGCCAGAGGTCGTCCATCATGATCGTCGGACGCTCGCCCCGCCACCTCGCGGTCTTTGTGGGATTTATTAAACGAGCTGGTGACTGTGTGGCTTCTACGCATGCGTGGTGACCTGTTAATGGCGTCCGGCGCTCGCCCCGCTGACCATTGACAAGGCTGGGCCCGCGTAAAAGCCCATCATTCCCGGCCTTCAAAAGTCCATTGTTCGCTTGTGAAGGCGAACACCGACATGCGCACTTGTTCCCGGAATCTCCACTTGATTTATGGCCGCTGTGAGTGAGTGAGGGTGACCTTGATTCATGGCCGCTGTGATTCAGTGAAGGTGACCTTGATTCATGGCCATTGTCAGTGAATGATGGTGACCTTGATTAATGACTACTGTGAGTGAAGATGACCTTGATTCATTGCACTGTGAGTGTTAGTGACCTTGATTCAGGACTGCTGTAATTGAAGGTGACCTTGATTCATTGCGGCTGTGAGTGAGTGAGGGTGACCTTGATTAATGGCCACTGTGAGTGAAGATGAACTTGATTCATGACTGCTGTGAGTGATTGAAGGTGACCTTAATTCATGGCAGTTGTCAATAAGTGAAGGTGACCTTGATTCATGGCCGCTGTGATTCAGTGAAGGTGACCTTGATTCATGGCCGCTGTGATTCAGTGAAGGTGACCTTGATTCATGGCTGCTGCGAGTGAGTAAAGATGAACTTGATTTGTGGCTGCTAGTGACCTTGATTCAGGACTGCGTGATTGAAGATGACCTTTATTCATGTCTGATGTGAGTGAGTGAAGGTGACCTTTATTCATGTCTGATGTGAGTGAGTGAAGGTGACCTTGATTCATGCCTGATGTGAGTGAGTGAAGGTGACCTTGATTCATGCCCGCTGTGAGTTCGGGATTCTCTTTCAGTGCTCCATAATTGTATAATTACTTTAATTATGTTATGAGCTAAGAAGGAAATGTCAGGCGTTGCCAGACATCCCGACTCGGCTGCCATCATGGCTCGTGTAAATAACTCCTGTGTTACAATCACATTGTGCTCATTCACGCTGACTGTATTACTGAATTTAATGTCAATGTGCCTAGTCACTTTGACCCCAGAAACCTAATAGGCTTTCTGTCTGTCTTAGACTAAGTTAATGAATGTTGAATGGCCTGACAAATCCGAAATTTAATTGCTAAATAGTTTTAGTTACAAGGCTACTCTGACGTTTACAATAGACGATTAAATACTAGGCGACTGTTGATTGTCTGGCCAATAGTCATCAGGTGGTGCCTAACCCGGCATTTACACTAGACGACTAAAGACATGACGACTGTAGATCATTTGGCCAGTAGTTGTCAGGTGGTGCCCTAACCCGGCGTTTACACTAGACGACTAAAGACGTGACGACTGTAGATCATTTGGCCAATAGTCTTCAGGTGGTGCCCTAACCCGGCGTCTACACTAGACGACTAAAGTCGTGACGACTGTAGATCATTTGGCCAATAGTCATCAGGTGGTGCCCTAACCCGGCGTCTACACTAGACGACTAAAAACGTGACGACTGTAGATCGTCTAGTCAATAGTTGTCAGGTGGTGCCCTAACCCGGCGTCTACACTAGACGACTAAAGACGTGACGACTGTAGATCATTTGGCCAATAGTCGTCATGTGGTGCCCTAACCCGGCGTCTAAACTAGACGACTAAAAACGTGACGACTGTAGATCGTCTAGCCTATAGTCGTCAGGTGGTGCTCTAACCTGGCGTTTACACTAGACGACTAAAGACGTGACGACTGTAGATCATCTAGCCAAAAGTCGTTAGGTGCTGCTCCATTATGTAATATCAGCTGTAACAGTGATGATCCAAGAGTTTCCTTGAGCGTTTACACTAGACAATCTACTTCCGAAATATCCCTCAGCGATTAATAGCCACCCATCTAGATGACTTACTCAAGCTGGATTGAAGTAGTTACCGGCGTCAAAATGTGTTGAATAGTCATCAGGTGGTGCCAAATTGCATAATCCGACATGATCAGACGATCTGCAGCCACCAAGTGCTTTGCATTTACATCACCCAGCATTTACACTAGATGACTAAAAACATATTGACTGTAGATCGTCTAGCCAATTGTCGTCAGGTGGTGGAAATGTCCATCACAAAAATCGTCGAACTCAAAATGTACTCAAACTTCTACACTGATTACTAAGTTTTCAAAGACTTGCAGCCCGTGTAGATGACTAATTCTAGCTGGCTAGATAGTCACGGACGTCAGAGCATGGCCAATAGCCGTCGGATGGTACCAAATTATATAATCTGATATAACCAGATGATCTGCAGTTGCCACATGCTTGGCGTTTACATTCGACAATTTCTATCATTCTACTGCTGAAAGGCGTCAGGAGGTGGAAAATGCCAGAATCGCCAGCCAGAATTGTCTAGTGTAAACACAGAGTTATACGCCGATCCCACCGAGCTACCAAAACTTGCTGAAATGGAAATCGCGAAATATCGTAGAAGCATAGCTGGTGGTAGAAGCGCACATTTTTTTCTGTTAATTTCGGACGCCTATACGATTGATCGTGCAAGAAAATTCACCATATAAGATATTCTTTGATACAGTCCAAGGACTGGCCAGAATCGTCAAGTGTAAATGCCGGTTTAGACGATTTCTAGCCCTTTACGACTGAAAGTCGTCAGTTGGTGTAGAATTCAAGAATTGCTGCCTATAATCGTCTAGTGCGTCTAAATGCCAGGATTTAAGAAGAAACCAACAAGTTTTTGTAAAAGTTGGCGTTCTCCACGGGTTTGATGTGGTGTGATATGAATGAGGTGACAGCCGAATGAACATCGAATCGCATTCAAACGAGTTAACAAACTACTTCTTTGACCAAAACAAGTTGCTTTCTGTATTTATCTCACCCCTGTACACACTAAAAGAATGGGCAACACACAGGATATACCATGGAGAACGGACTGCAATACTCGTAGGGACATGGAGAACGAGTTCCCAATGTTAAGCCTGTGGACATTTATTCCAGGGGTGAGATAAATATTAATCCTACTCTATCTAGAGACTTTGTATCACCAAGGCATTTTCCCTGATCCTCTTAAAGAATCTCCACTCGCGCATCCTTTTCAAGTATATCACTAAGGCCAGTCAAAAAAAAACTTGTTTATCATCACCGCGCGCATCAGAAAAAAATATTTTAGACGATTTTTTTTTTTTTAAATAGAAGAACCTTGATAGAAATTATAAAAGGTATGTGTATTTTGTATCAAATTAAAGCCCCTGATGTCAGGAATGCATTAAATGTAGTGCCAGTAAAAATCTGGAAACCCCGCGTAAGAAGACACCCCACGTAAGCAGCCACTTTGGCCCAGATCAGAGGGTGTCCACTTTTGTGGGGTTTTACTGTATGTCTGCCCTCTTTGATATAGCAAAAAAAACCAAAAAAACCCCAAAAAAACGCCCTCGTCATATTTTCCATGGCTTGGTGATGAGAAACAAGTTTGGTTTTTTTAATGGCCTAACCTACATGCAGATATCAGCCTTATCTCTTTCCCTGCCCTCGGCCCTGATTCGGCTCCCACTCCTAATCTCTAATCCGGGTAGAAGGGAATAATTCAAGAGATGGAGTTACTCAGAGGGATTTACTGTGAAGTAAAAGTTTAGGGGCGACACCTGAGACAGCGACTTAGAGGTGGGTAGGGACCTCAAGGGAAACATGTTTCAGAAGGAGCGCTGTGAAAAACAAATCCTTCGTCAGATTACAAAATCTGGCCTTAAAATGATGATACACAAGCCAACATTTTATGTTTTAATGTCAAACATATTTAAAACCATTCTATTTTAGCGTGGATGTCAGTTCTCTACATTAAAGGAAATATAATACGGTATCATGGCAATTGTTAAGTGGAATTCACATGTTGAGATTCATGTACCTCACAGGGTGTTTGTCTGAGACAAATCCTGATGAGATTCATGTACCTCACAGGGTGTTTGCTAGACTGGCCCCAGTCCCTGTATCCCTTCAGCTACCCTCCTCTCCTCTCGTCGAGACAGGTTTGAGCAAGTCTAGGTGTTTGTCTGAAAAATCCTGCAAAAATTCATTTACCTCACAGGGTGTTTCCCTGAAACAATCATGAGGTTCTCTTCTGGAACACAAGCTCCTTGTCTGAATTGCATGGTTCCATTTCCCTGAGACAAATAATTTCCTTTGCAATTGTTGGCGACCATTACCCCTAACAAGGTATAGCATCACTTGAGATTTTGCATCTAAAGTAGAATTCATGTACCTCACAGGACTCAAAATCTCAAGAGATTCTGTTCCTTTTATGGGGTAAATGTCTCCAACGTACATTCGATGGATAAAAAACTATGGGTAGTGCTTTTCTGAGTTCCATACATTCTCAATAGGGACTTTGTATACCTTGGATGATAAATCTCGTGTAAACGCCAGTGTAGGGTCTGTAGCGTGGTGGCTGCACAGTGTGTTGTATTCACTGTGTCTCGGGGTGAAGAACTGATGGCCAGTGCTGAACGAGGCATCAACACAGCCTGGAATAAGGCATCAGCATAGCCCTGAATATAGCATCAACACAGCCTGGAATAAGGCATCAGCAGAGACATGAATAAGGGATCAACACAGACTGGAATAAGGCATCAATACAGCCTCAAACAAGGCATCATCAGTGGCCCAAATAAGGCATCAACACATCCCTGCAACCAGCATCAACACAACCTGGAAAAAGACATCACCACAGCCTTGAAACCAACCCTATATGTGGCATTCAGGGCACAGCCCTGAATAAGGCATCAACACAGATGTGAATAAGGCATCATCACAGCCCTAAATAAGGCATCATTACAGCCCAGAATAAGGCATCATCACATCCCTGAATAGGGCATCAACACAACCCAGAATAAGGTATCATCACAGCCATGAATAGGGCATCATCACAGCCATGAATAAGGCATTACTACAGCCCTGAATATGGCATCAACACAACCCTACGTGCGGCATCATCACAGCCCTGAATAAGGCATCATCACATCCCTGAATAAGGCATCAACACAACCCAGAATAAGGCATCATTACAGCCATGAATAAGGCATCATCACAGCCATGAATAGGGCATTACTACAGCCATCAACACATCAACACGACCCTATATATGACGCATCATCACAGCCCTGAATAAGGCATCGACACTGCCCTGAATAAGGCATCAACGCATCCCTTAATAAGGCATCAACACAGATGTAAATACAGCATCACCACAGTCCTGAATAAGGCATCTTCAAAGCCGTCACAATCCAATTGGGTAATTTTAGAATTAATGACGTTATTTCAATACTCCCACGTCATACCGAATTGCCGACGACGTAAATGCTCTAATTCTCCCCTCTTTACGCGACAGTCCGGCCTGAAGGCAGCTCTAATTGTAACTCAGACTGGTCGGATGTCCTCTTAGTAGCTGGTGAACACAGGTCCAGGCACGCATAGACAGACTCCGGACTCGCAGCACCTAGAAACTCCTGCTGATCTCATGTACCAAGTATTATGAGAAAATGTGGTTACTGAGCCCATACGGATGACCGTTCGAGGTCATTTGATGAAAAAGTATGGCCCGACGCCGCAGGCGGGAGGGCCGTATTTTTTCAAGTAATTTGATGTACGAAGAAATCCCTCTTCACAACAACCGCTGTATATAGACATACATATATATATATTTGTGTGTTAGCCTTTTCAAATATAATGTTGATATCCAATTTGTGTCTGATAGTTTCTTAGTGTAGATATTTGTTGATTATTTGCTACCAGGATGAGCGGGGTCCCAATATTACAGTATTAAAGAAGAATCCAACAAGTTTTGGTCAAAGTTGTCGTTCTCCATGAGACTGATGTGGAGTGATATGTACGAGGCGACAGCCGAGTGAATACCACAAACCATTCAAAGGAATTGGAGAACGACTTCTTTGACCCAAACTAGTTGCTTTCTGCATTTATCTCACCGCTTTACACACTAAAAGAATGAACGATACGCAGGATAAAGACCATGTGGGAGAACGGAGTACAATACTTGTAGGGGCATTGAGAACAAGTTCCCAATGTTAAGTCTATGGGGTAAAATATGAGGGGTGAGATGATATAGAATTCTCAATACTATCAAGAGACGTCACGAGTTTGAGTCTGAGTTTATTTATGCCACGCATTTTGTTGGCTCTGTTATTTCACGAGTCGAAGACGAGTGACATTATGAAGCCAACAAAATGAGTGACATAAGTAAGCTCAAACTCAAACGAGTGGCGTCTAGATTTTATCCTACCCTGTTTCCATATTTTTTCAGTATTAGATAGTAGTGGCATAAACAACACTTTATGTCACACCCGTGACATAAACAAATCCCATGTTAAGCCTTTGGCATCTTTTATTAGGGGTAGGATAAAGTTACTTTCTAGTAAACCTACTTGGTGCAGCAGGCTCTATCTATTCTCAGAATCATCTATTCTTGATATCACACATTGATGTGGACTTCTGAGCACCAGACGGTACTTTCAAAGATATTTGTTTTCTGAAGTCAAGTGATTCATCTTTGACAGTGCTCAATTTTAATATCGGTCGATGAACTCTTCACATTTTCTCAACGAAGGTCGTAATCTGAATTTACCTGTAAAGTGCCACGAGATTATTAGTCACAATGGAATTCTCTACCTATAGAAGCTCAAATCACAGCCTCGAAGAAACAATTTAAACGAGAAGTCATTAAAAAGTTAACAGAGTAATGGTAATAAATAAACAATGGACGATCATGGACGTGTGTATAGCTAGCAGGAATTTACGCATTTAGGTTTAAGTAAAACACTGTTGTATACTGTCGTAAAAGTTGTCTCACTGTATAGATCATCATGTTCAGAATTGTTGTATTAGTAATATCATCCTGTTCTAGTCATTTATTGCTAGGAAGAACGGTTGTACAGATCAAATGCAATAAAGACTCTTTAAAAAAAAAAAAAAAAAGGAAATATAAGATCCTAAGTGATGACTATCCCCAGTGGAGTAGTGGTACTAGTAAAAGGTTGGATCAGCATATACAGTCCTTCATCTTCTCAGCAACATCTCATCAGTCCTTATAATCATCTTTTGGCTCCTGAAAACCATCAATTCTTTCACTTGGCTTGTATTTACCACCAGTATATCTAATCGAGGAGGGCTAAGATATGAGGTTTTGTTGGCAAAAGAGAGGTATCTCTTTTGTTATTTGCTATTCATTTGAAAAATATCCATATCTAAAAGTAGTAATGAGAGATCAAGCAAAAGCTACCTAGCAGAGAAGCTAATGGAAGCAAATCCAATTCCCCGAAGTAATAATGTATAAGGAGAAGAAACAAGCAAGCTCCGAGATAATAAATATGGGACATCATAGAACAAGAATAAATCGTATTAACGAGGCGTACCGTTTCACTTCTTTATCCTACCCCTAATATAAAATCCCATAGGCTTAACATTGACTTTCCGTATGCGCCCTTATGTCGCATACGGATAAAAAATCGCTCCTGAAGCAGCTGAAAGTAGTTTCACAAGTCTTCAGAGCAGCAACGAGAGCTATATGGAGGACTTCAGAAAGTTTTTATCATGTTTTTTGTTATTATCCTCACATAAAAATATCGTTCACAGGGGGTAGGATAAAATCAAAACCTTATTCATTTTAATCTGGGCTCCCGTATGCGACTCCTGGAGTTTTGGCTCCGGATATCACTTGGCTCCGCCTCGTGATATCACTACACCAAACTCCAGTCGTCGCATACGGGAGCCCAGATTAAAACTCATCCGGTTTTGCGATATTACCTAGCGCTTCGCGACCACGGATAGAGAGAAAAGGTGAGCGGACCGCGGTAAGTTGCCACAAGTTTGCTGCGTTGTTGATTGGCCGACCAATTTTTTCCAACCCAAGGATCTCAATACAGACCCTAGCGGAACAAAAAATTACACAAAAACATCATAGAACAAGAACACTCAGCCTCTAAAGTCCAAGTGAACTCTCCTCTTCTCATGAAGTAGTATTTTCAAAAGTGGTGATTCCACCAGACTGGAACCTTTATCGGAAAGTTTCTGAAGTCCTTGGACTTTATCAAAGAATATCTTATATGGTGAATTTTCTTGCACAATAAATCGTATAGGCGTCCGAAATTGCCAGAAAAAAATGTGCGCTTCCACTGCCAGCTATGCTTCTACGATATTTCCCGATTCTTTTATATTTTTTTTTATGTTAATGTTTATTCTGGAGTTTTCTACTAGGGCATGTAGCTACCCTATTTTCAGTAGGCTCCAGGGCCATTTCGGCAAGTTTTGGTAGCTCGGTGGGATCGGCGTTTAACTCTGTGTTCACACTAGACAATTCTGGCCGGTGATTCTGGCATTTTGCACCTCCTGACGACTTTCAGTCGTAAAATGATAGAAATCGTCTAATGTAAAGCCCAAGCGTGTGGCAACTGCAGATCATCTCATCACGTCAGATTACTCAATTTAACGACTATTGGTCACACACTGATGCCCATGATTATTTTAAGCGGCTTGAATCAGTCGTCTAGATAGGTGGCAATTCTGTGAAAACTGAAAGTCATCAGTGTAAACGTTGGGTACATTCTGAGTTCAACGACTTTTGTGGTGGACATTGCCACCACCTGACGACTATTGGCTTGAAGATTTACAGTTGCCACATATTTAGTCGTCCAGGGTAAACGCCAGGTAAGATAATTTGGCGATGGATCAGTCACGTGTCATCAAGTATAAGTAACACTTTGATTGTTTGACGCTGAATAAAGCACATGTTGCTCAAAAGCTTAAGGAAGGTCAATTTTTCTTTGCATGTCTCAAAATAACATCATCGTAATAATCTTTAGTATATATTTTTAACAAATTACAAAACTGGTAAGCAGGAAATGATGGAGAAACCAGAATTGGACAGTTCAGGAAAACGAATGTGTAATTGTAAATAATCAAATATATTTGAGAGATTGAGTGTTTCTCAAATTTAAAAAAAAGGAGATTGTTCAACGTTGGAAAGAACACATGTAAACATATTTAGAATTATTATTGTGGAAGAATATGTACATAGACAATTCACAATTATAACTAGGAACAAATAGAATGTTCACCATTGATGAATGAGCGTGCAATTTTGAATGTATAACAACTAAAGGTTGTGGGTTACATTCAGTCTATGGATCGTTTTCTGTAATCACTTGTAACCAGTCAACTTGCCAATTCTTTAACTGCCTTAGTCTATCTTCAAACATCCCAAACACCAGTAGGTCAATGAGGTATTTAAGTCTTGAGTGATTGGTTATGGTCCTCGCAGACCCTCAGACACTGGCACTCTGCTCCTTATCAAATAGCACAGCGAATAGCTTGCGGAGAGTGAAGGTATAGATTTTTCTCAGGGTGCTGAAAGTATATGTGACCACTCTAACCTTTCATAAGCAACGTATATAGAGCGTGCGAGCTCGCTCTTAAAAAAGAGAGCGATGCTCAAATTTAAAAAAAGGCATAAAGAAAAATTATTGACAATGGAAGTTCTGCATGCGAGCAGAACTGTTCATTGATCGATTGAAATTCTAAAAAATGTTCTCCAACACCATCAGTTCAAGGTCATATTCTTTGTACAGAGATCAGTCATCACATACTTAAAGCTTGGTGTTGCATACATCGCAGATATCATTGGCCTGTAGGTTCAAGACTTTTCCATCATAGGCTCATGAGAACGATAAATGAGAAAATAATGTGAAAACTGGAGAACAAACAACTTTTTTTTCTGTTGAACGATCTACACACAATCCCACCTCTGGCGTTGGGAGGAACAAAAGCTGGTAAAAACACATGTACCTCATCAATTTGTTCACCCTGCCCCAGTTTTCTCATAAACACCTGCCATACTGATTAGTGCTGGTGAGTAGGATCCCATCTATATCACACACCATCTCACATGGACGCTCCGCCCGGTGAAAGGGGACTGTCTGACTGACCTGACAGACGGCCCAGTGCCCAAAGTGTGTTTTTTCTTTTTTCTTTATTTTTTTTTTTTCAGATTTATTGTCAATGATTTATTGGTTCCTATCCGAGATGAATATTTTTCCACCTGCGGTCGAGACTGGCGGCGATCTCCTGAATACCTGATAAACATCTTCTCTGTAAAAAAATAGGGAGAAAAGACCTCCATAATAATTCATTGATAAGTGAGCCTAGTCTGCCTGGAGTTTTTTGGCGAGTGGATGTAGACGGACATTACACTTTTCACTATCTCCTGAGCTCCTATAGAAAGGGCCTTTATTATACACTTGCGCACATTGTTCTTATACTTCCTGACCTTTGCTCCCTATATCGTAAAGTCATTTATGGCCCGTTGTGTCGTACGCTGTTGTACTCGATCCGCCCCTTCATGTGGGCACAATAAACCAGTTCTCCCTAGATGGTAGGAGCTTTTATCAGCTGTTACCAGCAACGTATGGATATTAGCAGCATTGAACAAGTCTGAGCAGCACTGAGCAGCACTGAGCAGCTCTGAGCAGCTCTGAACAGCTCTGAGCAGCTCTGAGCAGCTCTGAACAGCTCTGAGTAGCTCTGAGCATTACTGAGCACCCCTGAACAGCTCTGAACAGTTTTGAACAGCATGGAACAGCCCTGAGTAGCTCTGAACAACTCCGAACAGCTCTGAACAGCTTTTACCAGCTTTTACCAGCACTGAGCAGCTCTGAACAGCTCTGAACAGCTCAGAGCAGCTCTGAACACGGAACAGCTCTGATCAGCTCTGACCAGCTCTGAAAAGCACTGAGCAGCTCTAAACAGTATGATCAGTACTGAACAGCTCTGGGCAGTCCTGAGCACCCCAGAACAGCCCTAAGCAGCACTGAGCAGCTCTGAGCAGCACTGAGCATTTCTGAGCAGTACTGATTACTGCTAAACAGCTCTGAGCAGCATTGAGCAGTACTGAAGAGCACTAAATAACTCTGAGCAGCTCCGAATAGCTCGGAGCAGTGCTGGGCTCTGAACAACGCTAAACAGGTCTGAGCAGTTTTTGAGCAGCTCTGAGCAGCTCTGAACAACTCTAAGCAGTACTGAGCATCACCTAACAGCCTTAAGCAGCAATGAACAGCTCTGAGCAGATCTGAACAGCTCTAAGCAACTCTGAACAGCTCTACGTAGTACTGAACAGCACTTACCAGCTCTGAACTGCTCTTAACAGCTCTGAACAGTTCTGAACAGCTCTGAGTGGTTTATACATGCTCCCCATTGTCCAAATGTAGATTGACAATGTTCCTACTTGTTCTAAGCGGGGCGAACAACTAGATCCTTCACGATTCAGGTAAGAGGCGACTTAAATGCTCCCCTTAAACAAGCCAGAGAAAGGGTTTTTAGTGTGAGATATTACATTCCCGTTAGCGGCACTGAGAATCAGGGTCGCATTTGTCAGAAGAACGCTTAGACCGTTGAAGTGAAGAAAGCCTTTCCTTCACCGTGTTCTAAATCTAAGGGAATTCCCATAAATGACAGAAGCCAGTGTGAAGAGTCAGTCAAGTGAACATCACATGCCTCTGACAATGTGTTCCTATGACCTACTGCACTGCCCCTCCTAAAACAGACACTCCCTAAAGGCTAATATTGAATGATAGTCGTTATAATTAACAATCAAACGAGAGTGAAGTTATCTTATAAATACAGGGATGTCAGCTGGGGCATGAGAAAAATAGGAGCAATTTTACATGTTGAATTTACTGCCTCAGAATCTGAGAAAACATGGAAAAAGACATCGTCATTCTCCATGGAATGACTCTGGGGTTTGGTGGGAGGTTTGAACCACAGTTTATTGGTCAGATTAAGGCCTTATTTATTCTCTCTTGTTTTATATAAGAAATAATAAATTCATAAACTGAAAATGAAAACAAGGATTTCCTTGGAAAAGAGGAAAACTTTCATCTCTGTAATTATATTTACCGATTTCAGGTTGATGGAGTGGCCACCCATTAGATAACCTTAATCAAAAGAATAGCAACGCGAAATTGTTCAGAGTATAGATATCAATAGGCTAAATATTTGGAATTTGTACTCAACAGGCTTGCAAGTATGGTAACTCATACTCAATGGGCGATAAACAAATAGATATGTCCAGGCTAAAATAAAATCAGAAACATATTCGTGTTTGGTCTGAGTCCCCATTTACCATCTTGTTGGAGTTCGTCGGAATATTCACTCGGCCATCGCCTCGTTCGTATTTCTACACACTCCAAACTAAATGGATATACAGATCAAACACTCATCAGTTTCTTTCTTATTCAGGTATATGAAAACCGATGAGCTGATATCTATTCAGACGAGGCCTCACAATGTCATAAGAGAATGCTTGATGAAGTGTAACTGAAAATGATTACTCTTTAAAAGATATCAGTTTTGTTCCTGCAGCAAGCCACAAGTTAACAACTTCTTAATGCATCGACTAATGAACCTGCACCTTTTTGCAATGTTCTTATCCTCATCAACCACTTTACAGTAATTAAGATGTGTCTCCGCTGTTTTAAATCTGCCTGAGCCACTGCTTGTCTCAATCTGTATGGGAATTGTGAAAGTGCACTCTATAGATCTTCATGAAATGTAAATTTCCTTTGTCTTGTATGAGATTCAGCTTTCTGGTGAATCACTTATTGCCTACAATGTATAACAGTCTTGATAGGCAAGCTGGTTGGTAAATGGTCTATTGTTTGCACCCTAAGTGGTATTCTGTACTCTCAGTATGCTCTATGGTAGAATAATTCTTAACGAACTGGACTTTGAGCCTTGAGAATCCACTGGCCTGCCTCCCATGCTAAAGCCATACATCAATGCAACCAAAGATTCCTATATAATCTCAATGATGCCACCTTGAGGGAATACTGTGTGCCAGTGGATTCTCAAGTCTCTAAGCCTAGTTCGTTAAGAATTCTTCTCCCATAGAGGGCAGTGAGAACCTTGTACAGATTACAACTTAGAGAGTGTGAGATCTAATGAGAGGGGTGCACCCATCTTTTTTTATTTTTTATATAAGGTTTATTTCACTTCTTTCGGACGAAAGTTCCTCCAGTGATGTACAGAGGTTGCTTTACAGATTGTAATATCGAAAGAAAAGGGTGAGCATACAAGACCAGTTACATCTAGATTCAATACATCACATAATACAAATGAATAATGAGGGATGATGTGCATATAAAATATCTCCTCGATACATACATCTACGACTTGAAAGGTTTTTTTATATTTTAATGAGACTTTCTCCTGTGCATATGATGAAAAGCGAGTGATATAATTCACTGCGAGATATAGGGCACATAGCGATTGCTAGTTCCGCCATCATCCGCCATGGAATTATAAGATACCTTCAAAATCTATAGATAATCGTGAGCCGAGGTTATAACATTTTTATGGCAAATCAAAACGAATTTTAAATATAAAATCCATTGATAACTAGACCCACCACTTGGTGTTTTGTTTAGTGTTGGAGGGCAAGATGGCTGTCTCCATAACACAATAGCTACGTGCTCTATAGTGTATCTTATTAATTCTCTCCACTGAACAGGAATAAATGACCACATCGCTCCACATTAGGTGCAGAATGTACAATGACTCCACACACGAATACGCTATGGGTCTATAGCACCATGAAAAGCATGATGCCGAATCTCCAGCTGGCTTCCACTACAGTAGCTACATTTCTGGGCAATAAAAATGGAGATTATATATAGAGACATCTTTATTAAGAGACGTATGTATAGAGAATATGATTATTGAAGGCACATCCTGAAGGCATGAGGATACATCCTGCCTTGATGAGGTTAATTAGTGGAGGAGTTGCCACTGAAGGGATCTGCATGAGTACAATGGGCAGGATAGATTGATTTCCAGCGCCAAGTTAATTGTATATTATTTTTCATGTCAATATTCAATTTTCATATATAGCAATGAGGAGACATGAGATAGCTTACTGACCTTTTCAAGCATTAATATTGATGATATATGAAAGTCAAATGACTAATTCACGTATCTGAGAGGATATAATGTGATACATTTAAATGTGAAACCTGCATTTTTAATAGCTTAATCTGAATGAAGGCAGAGAAAATGATTTCGATTCCCCAAAGGACGTTGTCAAATGTGTAATATTCTTGAGAAAAATACATGAGCAAAAGTTAACCTTTTGAGAATGTAACAGCAAAATACCGTGGTATCTTGAATATAACCTTTATGGTGAATGGAGCCTTTTTATATTCTTCATTAATCAGCCCATAAAGCCCAATACCCATCTACCGATTAAGGGTTGAACGATTAGTTCCCAAATCGTATAGGAGTCAGTTAACTTGTCCCGGACGAAAAACGTAATACCTTGGCCCGTGTCAGCCAGCAAATCAAGCGCCATTTACCAACGTTCTGTTGTCGGCGACTGGATTTATCAACATGTTGATAAACTTTTGGCAACCGATTTAGGAACATGGAAACCACAACTTGTCAGCGAAAAAATAACATCTAAACGAGGTGGTTCACTAATTGTTGCCTGACCCTTGCCTAGCTGTGCTACATCTACCGACTACGGCCGACTCCGTTAGTATGCCGTTAGGAGACAAATTACCGTCCGTTTGTCACCGACAAAGGTACATCGATGTTCCGAAATCGGTAGATGTGTATTGGGCTTTAGACCGGTATGAACTACTTTTAGAGTATCGAGAGAAAGTTTCTTAGGGCTGAACACTCTATTATGATATTACCGACTACACTGCACGAGACTTACCGCTTTATATATGTATACACCCGGCATATATAGGTATGCTTTTGCTTAAGCCCAATGCCCATCTACCGATTTCGGAACATTCATGAACTTTTGTCGGTGACAAACAGACAGTAATTTGTCTCACAGAAGGCATCCTAACGGAGTCGGCCGTAGTCGGTAGATGTAGGACAGCTAGGCAAGGGTCAGCCAACATTAGTAGGCCGATTTGCTTAGGACTAATATATATCCAGCACCCCATCTCCTCAATGTCTGCCGGTCGAGCAAAGGGTTACGTAATTTGCCTACAACAAGTTGACCGACTCCTATAAGATTTGGTAACTAATCGCTCAACCCTGAATCGGTAGATGGGCATCAGGCTTTATACAACGTCGTCCTATTCCCCGTGTGTATGCGCCTCATCTGTAGGCGCCTGATTCATAAATACGCCTGATTCATACGCCTGATTCTAGCTAGATAGTCTCTCATCCTGTCCAGTTATTTTCCTTTTTGTTATATCCTTAAAACAAAAAATTACCAATGATTTATCTCACCATCAACTCTTCTATTGAACTCTTTTTCAAATTCCATTTAAATGTTCAATATAGTTGTTTCTAAATTCCTAGATAGCTGGTTGTGGATAAAGATCTACTTCCAGTTTTTCCAAATGTTCAATATAGACTTGCCCAGGTCTTTGATTATGGACATTCATGATTAAACAAAATTAAGAAGAAAAAAAATTCTAGCTGATGAAGCTAGATAAATACTAGCGAAACGTCGTGGATCTAAACTTGATACTCCAATATACAACACCACCTGTACTACTTGGTTTAATGATACCACCATTATAAAAAATTACTGTGTCTGTTTTTTTGTGATTTTCAATTCTAAAGTATATTTTATTGTGACTGGTCCAGGGATCAAACCTGTATCGAGGAGAGGAGGGGTGGGGTAGGTGGAGCGGTACAGGGACTGGGGCCAGTCTATGTTCAATATTGCGTACATTTGAGGACAACGTTTGTCTGGTAATAAAACTTCTTTCCTTTCCTAAACATAAATCCTTTCTTCGGAACAAATAGTTCGCCACATATTTCTCTCTTCTCTCACATCACACAAATAGGACATTTTCGCTCCTTTATATACAGCTAAACTACTGACACCTTCAGGAAGTTTACAAGCCACTTTAAGGGCCTTCGTTTAAAGAGTTTGAAGTTATTTTAGTTTCTGTGAAAACTCCTTCCCTTAAATAAATCCGAATAATCCAAGTAAGGCATGATTAATGATTTAAGCTGTGTGAACAACATTACATTTTCTTATTTTTTTGCTATATCAATTTACTTGCTATATCAATATTGATAGGGCATTTGCTTAGAGTTTTCATGCCTTTAACAGGATAGAAATGGTGAAACCATGAAAGATATTCCTACCGAGAAATTCCCGAAAGGGAAACTTCCATGGAACAAAAAAATTACCATAGCCTGGGATAGGAATGGTGCTCTTGGTCCATCCACCAAGTAACAATACAGCTATTAGCCTGGAAGCCTGGCCTAGTTAGACTAAAGGCCAGGTAACGGGTAGCCTGGCAGCCTGGCCTAGTTAGACTATAGGCCAGGTAACAGGTTCCATTTTTATGGTGCATTATTGGTAACGCTGTTGCATTGTGGGATTGCGCCACCTTGGCAGACCTAGAGCAGACGACACAACAAAGAGGTGAAGTAGTGTGTCAACTCCTAGTTTGTACTCTGATATCTCTTTTGGTGAACCAAGAATATGTATGTATAACATAAAGACTTATGCCTTGACTATGGTTCACTGCTGGTATAATGTCATGACGTTTGTCATTACAGAATATGAACTATGTATTAACTCTGGCTAATAAACCATCGCGGAAGGATGTCATATTCTTCGCCATTTCGAGCGGGAGACGTACACTGCACCACTCAAGCGCTGCAGTGTGATCTGTTCTCGTGAGACAGCGGCGCGAGAGCTGGCGAGTTGAAGGTCGTACCAGCGTGACGTCAGAACCTGTTACCTGCCCCTTATTCATATGGGCAGGGAACCAGTCCAGGTAACGGGTTCCAGTTTTGTGGTGCATTATTGGTAACGCCTCCTGGTTCCCTGGTTATCCGCTAGAGGGCTCGGCGGAATTAGGTATATGACAAGCGGATACCAGCCAAACCACTAGGCTGGTTCCCGAGGTATCCGCTAGTCACAGGCGGGCACCAGCCAAAGTTGAAGGCCATGCCTAGCCATGCCTGTGGAACCCGTTACCTGTCCCTTATTCATATGGACAGAGAACCAGTCTATGCAGCTATGGGCTGACGGGAGTAGAATTGTAAGAACTTCACCCATTTAACCGGGGGCGTTTGGGTGGGGTCAAATATTTCAGAACTTCAGGGATGGCACTTTATGGATGGCAGTTTTGTGACTGCCTTACCAAGAAACAGACCAGGGAGGGCGCCTATGCTGATTAGTAATCCAGGGCTCACCTCCCCATAAAAGTCCCCTCCCACTGGATGCACAGAAATACACCACCGCCGCGAGGCCTGCATCAAGATGGAGTCTGTCGTGGTGGTCGCCCGAGGTGCACTTGAGACCGTAACACACTTTACTATATACCCATGTCGTATATACTGTAAATACGCACCGTAAAGACGTAAAAATACTGTACGGACCGCCGGTCCGTACACTAAAATACGGACCACCTTGCCATACATGTTTATTAAAAAATTGGTTGTTAAGCCAAATGAAATTGATTTTTGTTTTAATTTTGGGTATATAGTAAATATATAACGTCCAACCATTCTTGTACAAGTCACAGAACTCGATGATAATTTACCGTTTGTACGGAACTCGGCATAAATGCCTCGGTAAGTACTTGTAAACCGTAAATTACCATCGAGTTCCGTGAATTGCACAGCATGGTCAGGACGTTCTATATAAGTACGATTTCAGAACTTGAATGTTCCTTTCTCGGCGAGAAAAGAACAATAGTAAGCTCAGGCGAGGCCTAGAAATTGAGTCGCTTAACCCTTTAAGGACGGGTACCTGTGGCCAAGCTACCGCCTGGAGGACGGGTGCTTGCGGCCCTTTATACCTCTAGGGGAGGGGCTCACAATCGTTAAAACCACCAATTCAATTGTTTAATTGTGTGATATGATATATAATCCTGAATATTTTATTTCTTTTGAATAGAAATATTGATAATGGTATTATACATTCATTCTGTGAAAATTTCATTAATGTTCCTCCATTATTTTTTTGTTTGAATCGATTTTGTAGATTTTTGAGAAATGATGCCTCAAAGCATCATTCGCCCTTAAAGGGTTAAGGCCCATACACACTGTACGATTTCGGAACTTGAATGTTCCTTTCTCGGCCATAAAACAACAATAGTAAGCTCAGGCGTAAGCTCAGGCGTAAGCTCAGGCAGAAATTGGGTCGCTTAAGGCCCATACACACTGTACGATTTCGCAACTTGAATGTTCCTCGGCGAGAAAAGAACAATCGTAAGATCAGGCGAGGCCAAGAAATTGAGTCGCTCAGTGTGACACCACCTTCAAGAACTTTGCCTAAGATTTCAAAATGCCCCTAATGGAGATGTACCTTTGTCGCCGATAAATTGCAGTCCAATGTTCCGAAATCGGGAGCGATAAATTAAGTTCCTTCCTGTTGTCGGCGACAACAGAGTTTCAGAAATACCCCCCATGGTGCCTACCGATTTTGGAACATAATTATAGTCGCTGGGTGAGGAGAAATAGCCCTGCCACACACAAACTCAACCCTCCTCAATCACACTCACCGATTTGGCCCCCGGAAACCGACTGGTTTAAAGCCCAATGCCCATCTACCGATTTCGGAACATTCATGTACTTTTGTTGGCGACAAACGGACGGTAATTTGTCTCAGCCAAGGCATGCTAACGGAGTCGACCGTAGTCGGTAGATGTAGGACAGCTAGGCAAGGGTGAGCCACCGATCAGTAGACTGATTTATTTAGGACTAAAACCCACCAACCACTCTCCTCAATGTCCATTGGTCGAGCGAAGGGTTACATAATTTGCCTGCGACAAGTTCACCGACTCGTATACGATTTGCGAGCTAATCGTTCAACCCTTAATCGGTAGATGGGCATTGGTCTTTATCTGTGGCCTCAAATCGCTCAGGAAATCGTTAGTTAGTCGTCCAGTGTGGACAGAATTAACTCCCGATTAACTTCCACTAATGACCACCACCCTATCCATTAATCCTGCTGTGATGGTCGATGCCAAGCGCAAATTCGACTGAGACAAATTAAAATACCCTTCCGATTTAGGGACTTAATCGGAGGGAACAAAATCGTGCAGTGTGTTTCCCACTTGACCCGGCGTTTCCACTAGACAATCATGGCCGGCGATTCTGGCATTTTGCACCTCCTGACGACTTTCAGCCGTAAAAAGCTAGAAATCGTCTAGTGTAATGGCAACTGAAGATCGTCTGGTTACATCAGATCATACAATACGGCACTACCTGGCAATTATCAGACACGCTCTGACGCCCCCGACTATTTCAAGCAGGCTTTAATTAGTCATCTACACGGGCGGCGATTCTGTGAAAACTCATAGTCGTCAGTGTAAATGCTCGGGTACATTCAGAGGTTGACGACTTTTGTGGTGGACATTGCCACCACCTGAGAACTATTGGCTTGACAATCTGCAGTCAACACGTTTTTAGTCGTCTAGTGTTAATGCCGGGTACTATGGCTTTTCCACTAGACGAAGAAAAAACGACAGTGATTATATGCCACCTGTAAAAATGTCAGTCGGTGGCTCTATTTGAGGGTTTATTGGTGTGTATAATTGATAGTTGCCATTTTCTGGTACCAACTGAGGTAGTTGCCGACCAATTTTTGAGACCCAAGTTAATTCTGCAACTGATGAATTTGTCGAAGAGGCAATTCGTCGGTGGAACAAAATATCAGGATGTTGTACTTAATTGTGTAATGTTGGGGAAAAATGTCGTTGACCCTTTTTGTTTCCACTCGATGATTATCGCACCAAAAAGGGGACATAATCGGTCGACGGTGCTAAATGCCATGATCGGTGGTCATAATCGGTAGGTGGAAACGCCACATAAGGTTGCCGCAAGAGATTTATCAAGGTAGTTGTCACTGCCCTACACCCACAGTATGAAAATTCCAGTTTAAGGGGGTGTTCCACTGAACCGACGGTAGGCGATTCCGTAGCCAGAAAATCGCCGATTATTATCGGATGCCCTAGAATTTCTCAAATCTTTGAAAATGGTCATTTATTAAACAATTATTAACAGAATTAGATGAATTACAATACGTGAGCTTCCTCTTAAGGGCCCAGGAACAATTGATCGGGTGAAAAATCGGCCTGGTGGATTCACCCCTTTACATATATATTTAATTTCCGCGTATATCTTTACTCAGGCGTAAATGGAGTGTTGCTATTTGGCATCATATATATGCCTGATTCTGTAAAAACCCAGTGCTTATCCAGTCGTAATTGTATTAATTATCGACCTAAATGGTTAATAACAAGTATATTGCAACAAAAGGTACACATTATTCCAGATTATACCATAACGTCACAGAACTGACAAGCATGGGAGGGGGGGGGGGTAATTCAGTGTATACATACTTATGCTAGTTTTATAGCTCGCTATTTTTCTGTGTTCTAGTATGCAAAACGTTTTATGACAGTGATTTCTGATGGTAAATGAGATTATTGTAACTGATGATAAATAATCAATATTGAATGAACATTAAATGAACTTACTTTGAAGCACATTATGATTAGATCTAATTTTGGATGGGACTTTTTTTTCCCGGAATTTCCTCTCGGAGATCCTGACATGTCAGAATCTCCGGGTGGCTGTTTTAAGGTGCTCTATGCATTTACTATGGAGACTCCGTAATCGTTAGATGATAAAGATTGATAAACCACAATTTTAATAGACTGACTCTTTTTTAATTAACCTCAAGCAGAACATCCAGAACGATTCCCAGATAACAGCAACAGAGCAATCTCACTCAAAATATCTTTTCTCGCTCTCATTTTTTTTCTGCCGGGAAACTCTGGGACGATTCACTCAGCGAACCATTTTGATAAGTCGAAGTGGAAGGCTATTTTTCCCCGTCGGCCTCGGAAACTACTTTGATGCTTTTTAGTCGGTTGAATTGAGAGGGGTTAAAAGATAGGGCGGCATTGGAGGCAGCTTGATGGATCCTTGTGTCGCAGGAAGGCGAGCAGCGATAGAGATGTGATGGGAGGAAGTGGGGGAAGAAAGGAATTACTAACACTGCATGAAAACCACCGTTTTATTCATCTATACGCCATCACGGAAGAGCATGTATTGGCTGAATATTGACTTGTTTCTATTCATATACGCCCAGGCCTTATATACGACAGACGCGTCTTGGCTGTATTTCACACCCAGCGTATATGAGAGAAAATACCCTCTGCCCCCGCCCCCTCCCGCCCCTTTGTGTTGGTAGAAGTACAGGTGTCCTCAGTAGGAAGCCCTCCCCCCCCCCCACCCCCTGCCACCTCCACCCGCCCGCTCTCAGTGAAGCCCTGTTCATTGGACACTTATATACGGCCACAGATGAGGTGTATACACATGGGGATTAAGACAACCTTGTAGACGCAAAATACTTATGTGCAGTGTCGGAGGAAGGCGAACAGTAATAGAGATGTGATGGGAGGAAGAGGGGAAGAAAGGAATTACTAACCCTTTCACCACAGCAAGATGCTTCCAGTGGGGAATTGGACGCCTTGAGCCTTTAAAGCCCAATGCCCATCAACCGATTTCGAAACATTCATGTACCTTTGTCAGCGACAAACGGACAGTAATTTGTCTCAGCCAAGGCATCCTAATGGAGTCGGCCGTAGTCGGTAGATGTAGGACAGCTAGGCAAGGGTGAGCCACTGATTAGTAGAAAGATTTGCTTAGGACTAATATTCACCATCCCATCTCCTCAATGTCCGTAGATCGAGCGAAGAGTTACGTAATTTGCCTGCGACAAGTTCACCGACTCCTATACGATTTGCAAACTAATCGCTCAACCCTGAATCGGTAGAAGGGCATCAGGCTTTACCGTTTGAGCCTCCTGTCAGCGCGAAAACGTGGACGCCTTGAGCCTACCCTGTGGACGCCTTGAGCCTACGTCATTTTAGTCCCGATTAGCGGGTTAGGGTTAGAAAAGGGTTGGGTAAGGGTTAGGGTTGAGTATATATAACTATAAACCAGTATAAGTACACTTTTCAAATTTTTTACATCTAAATGCTCAAGGAAACCAAAATGGGGTAGGCTCAAGGGGTCCACAGGGTAGGCTCAAGGCGTCCACAGAAAGGCTCAAGGCGTCCCGGGCTCGAATCGTCCCGGGCTCAAGGCGTCCATGAACCCCTCCAGTGTATCATGTATAGGTACTGCAACATGATACCATTCAAGGTCCGATGTCCACCTACTACGACATGGCTCCGATATGGTCTACGATGCACCTCCCGATAAAAAATCAGAGTTGTGTCGGAAGGTCACCTAATATCGTGGCAGTTGACCACGTTTCTGCGATTAGAAAACGATAAAAACCCATACAATGCGTGGTGGATTGGCTTGTCTAGACATATGTCAACGATTTTGCACCTTCCCGAAATGGCACCGATTTTGACATTTAGTTTTGGTGCCATATCGGGAGGTCTACAATTCTATCGTAGTAGGTGGACGCCGGGCCTAAGGCATCACCATTGGTACGTCATTTCTTATATGTTTGACCACAGGTGTATGACAATATTTTATAGATGTTCAACCATCTATATGATAATACTGGATTGGGAATTTCCAAAGCGAAGGTTAAAATCTTTCTTGTGGATTTTAACATTCATTATCCATCGTATACAAAATCTCCTTTGTAAATGTATGGGGACTCAGTAAACCCCTACCCATGGTTTAAAGACTGTCAGTTACCATAACCATGGTATACGGCCTCAAAAGCATTGTATACAAGAAAATAGTCGCTTTTTGTTATTGAGCAAGAATATAGTTCCGTTACTATACTATTGATATACCCATTATTATGCAAACCTTTTGAGGTATTCGAGAAGACGGATAATAATTATGGTATAACAATAGATGGTTTTCCGCACAGGCGGCTCTGTACACTACTCATGGTCGATTCCACTATATCCTCGTTAACGGTCGTGTATTACTACGCATTAACCTATCTTGGTTTACGGCCGTCTGTCCACAAAACCTCCATTAGTATTTATTCCTCCAGGCGTCATTGATAATGACATTCAATGTTCGTTGGATGCAGAAGCAACGCGAACCAAGTTCTAACCGAGCATAATCGGGTGTATAGGATTTTAATGTAGTGCAGGAAATACCACAAACTGCAGGGGTAAGAAACTAAAATAAATCCCAGGGTTTGTTGTGCCTGTGGTAGGAGTGTGTAATCGCCTGCGATGTGATGCTGTGTCGGGGGAATCGAGTGCCGCAGAGAAAGAGTTGAAGCGGGTCTTAGTATAAATACCAGAGAGGAGTATTTTAGGAAGGGTTTGTTTTGCGATTTCTTAGAAAACTATTCAGAGAAATTAATGTAAAAGCAACGTCTCATTGGAAGGGAATGTTAGTTAGAAATATGGACAGGCAGTTTCAACAAATGTATGTGAGCCTACATGTGAAACTTTTACAAGGAGCGGGACCACAAAAATAGGAATCAAAATTTTCACATGTATCCAGTATCTGAAAATAAGATTGAGGGTGAAAAGGCTATTTATTTTCTTTCTTCTTTTTTTAAATTAAAAATTGGGTTTGTGAGTAAAATGTTCCGATGAAAGACAAAAAAGTGTACGAGGAAATTTGTATATATATATTGATTTTATTAAACATAGAAAAATTTTCCGATGAAAATACGCGAAAGCGTACAAAATAGAAATTTTCATAAAATTTGTATGAAACATAGTATTCATTTAAGATTGCGTAGAAGGAAGGGATATAGATAGACATAGTTAGTGTGACTGAATGGAATTTGTTCAGAGATATTTTGGACCAAAATATCGAGAGTGAGCGGTAGTAATGACGTCATACAGTAACTTTTGCTCTGAATTCAAGTGTACGGCGGGTCGTTTTTTCATGTATTCTAAGGTGATAATGTCCTCATTGGGTATGTATTTGCGATAGCTACTACTTGTTTGTTTATTTTACGCTGACTTCGGGTGCGTGTGTAATGCTGGGCTATCTTACTATGCAAATATACTTCCGAAAAGGGGAAACGTCCGCCATTTTGTTTGTTTATTTTTTGTCATGATGTCAACAAGTCACGTGGTACGGTGGGTAGTATTAATATTATTTAGAACTTGACAACTGTAGATTATCTACCCAATAATCGTCAGGTGGTACTCTAACACGGACTAGACGACTAAAAACGTGACAACTGTAGATCATCCAGCCAATAGTCGTCAGGTGGTGCCCTAACCTGGTGTTTACACTAGACGACTAAAGACGTGACGACTGTAGATCGTCTAGTCAATAGTTGTCAGGTGGTGCTCTAACATGATGTTTACACTAGACGACTAAAACGTGACGACAGTAAATCGTCTAGCCTCCCCCTCCCCCGAAATTTCCCCGTGTAGTTGTTTGTATGCATGGACATACAATGTAAAAATTGTATTTACCTCCCCCCTACACAGAAGCACCTGAAAATAATCTGCCTCACGCTTTCTTCCAAAAATGCCCCCCCCCCTCCCCCTTCCAATAAAAAAAGATTAGGACCACCATGGAAAAATAGAATAAAAGCCCCCTTCCATAGCACATAACAGCAGGCAGATGCCTCCAGGCAGCCCCCTGGCTACAGCAGGAAGATGCCTCCAGGCAGCCCCCTGGCTACAGCAGGAAGATGCCTCCAGGCAGCCCCCTGGCTACAGCAGGAAGATGCCTCCAGGCAGTCCCCTGGCTACAGCAGGAAGATGCCTCCAGGCACTCTCCTGGCTATAGCAGGAAGATGCCTTCAGGCATTCCCCTGGCTACAGCAGGGAGATGCCTGCAGGCATCTTCGAGGCATCATTGATACTTATGTACAAAGTGCAATAGATAAAAAAATAATTGTTTCATCTAAAAGAAATTTTGACAGTGAATATGAGAGATATCGTCCTTTGATTTGGTATAACAAAATATGATCGGTCACCAAGGTAAATTACCTAAATCACACATCACATGACATTGCTATTTCCAAAAAGAGGTGCCTGCCATAACAGGGTCGTTTGGGCAGGCAATGCCTGCTGTAATGCTGAGCAGGGAAAGTGGGTTCTGCAGGGAAAGGGTTAAAGTAGCTCGCCCTGGTATAGACTATAAAGGGAAGACCCTTGCGGGGGGAAGTTGAGGCAATTATGGGTCATTGTCGGGTCGTAGTGGTAATGCCAATCTCGTCAGCAGAGGGCAGCACCACGTGTCTTAGTTCTCCCATCCATCACCAGGGGGCCGCTGCCACAATGTGATGAATGTTTTATCGCGCATGCGTCAAATCGGCGCAGGCGCAGACAGGAAACTGACCCTGTCTGCCGTGCACATGCGCACAATGTGCCGCCATCTTCTTGACCTTGACCTTGCGCGACCCCACTGCGGGGATTAATATAAGGAGGGTAGGTGTTTGAAAGGTATGTACATTGCGCTTTAATGATTGCTTTAATGATTGATCTATGAGAAATAAAAGAGGGTTCCCAGCGAGGTGCGAGGACAAGGTTTAAGGTAGAAGGTCACCAAAATATGACTTTCCTCTGTAAATAATGAGATATTCTGTGTAATTGCAGATCTTTTTAATCATTTCTGAGGTGGAGCACACTCACAAACAGATTAAAACGACGAGAAATCTCAAAATGTAAACCTCCTGAAGTGGTATGTAGACGTGAGGGCCCAATATCCAAAAGTTGGGACGTTAGGGCCCACTCATCGGGACGTCAGGGCCCACCTATCATAACATCGACATATATCATTGTAATATGCATATATATATATCAAACAATTGCTTACATTTCATGAAATTTCCAAAAAGCAGTGTCGTATCTGTTTTTAGCGCCATCAAGCTAACGAAAATTAACCATTTCTGTAGTATTATTCAAAAAAAGTATTCAAACATTAACCAATTATGCAAAATTAGGTGGGCCCCAACGTCCATGTATGCTATTTCTCCCTCACGGCACGACAGGTGTAAACACGGCATCGCAGGGCAGCTGAGGTGCGACTGTGGCTTTCCCACCCCCGCTCTGAGCTGTGCCCTAACGTCCCGACTTACGGGTAGTGGCCCCTAACGTCCTGCAATCCTTTGAAATATGGTGAACTGGTCGAGGAGTAGGTGGGTAAGTTGCTCAGGGAGTTGCTCAGTTAACAATTCTGGGAGTTGCTCAGGGAGTTGCACAAGGAGCAGCTCGGGGATTTACTCGGTAAGTTGCTTGGTGAGGACATTGGTGAGTCACTTGGGGAGGGGCTCTGTGAGTTGTTCAGGGAGTTGCTCAGTGGGTTGTGTAGGGATTCACTTTGGGAGTTGTTCGGGGAGTATCTTGGGAGTTTCTCGGGGTGTCGCTCTTGAATTCGCTCTGCGAGTCACTAGGGGAGTCATTCAGAGAGTCTTTAGAGGAGTCGCTTGGGGAGTCGCTCTTGGAGTCACTTGGGGAATCGTTTGGGGAGTCGCTCGGTGAGTTGTTTCTGAGTCACTCAGGGAGTGGTTTGGTGAGTCACTCAGGGAGTCACTTGGGGAGTCACTCAGTGAGTTGTTCAGGGAGTCCTCCAGGGAGTCACTTGGGGAGTCACTCAGGGAGTGGTTCAGGGAGTCACTCAGGGAGCTGTTCAGGGAGTCATTCGGGGAGTCACTCGGTGAGATGTTTGGGAGTCACTCAGGGAGTTGTTCGGGGAGTCACTCAGGGAGCTGTTCAGGGAGTCATTCGGGGAGTCACTCGGTGAGATGTTTGGGAGTCACTCAGGGAGTTGTTCGGGGAGTCACTCAGGGAGTTGTTGGGGAGTCACTCGGTGAGTTGTATAGTGAGTCATTTTTGGAGTTGTTTGGGCAGTCACTGGGAGATTTGTTCAGGGAGTTGCTCAAGGAGTTATTCAGGGAGTCACCTGGGTAGCTGGGAAGGGAGTCTCTCAGGTGTCCCTCAGAAAGTTGCTTAGGCAGTGTAGGTTAAAATTACCATTTTTTCCCATGATATAATGCTTTTTTCATATACCCATGCAGTATATTTGATGAATACATACTGTTGCTTCCCATGCAGTATACATTGTGTACTAAACCCTGTGCAGTAGATTGTTATACTGAACACGTTGAAACATTTGCAGTGTGTGGGCTTGCACGTTGACATGTCTTTTATGCCAATATATGGTAAGATGTTATCAATTTCGGTTATATGATAAATATCTAACGACCCTCCATGCTTGTACTACCTACAAAACTCGATGGGAATTGATGTTACTTAGGGAACGAGGCCTGGGGCTTCGTACTGTGAAAACAAGATTCCAAATGGCATTTTGTAGTATGTGCAGCATGGTCAGGTTGTTCTATGTAAGTGTAGGGGTCAGGGTGGTCGAGCAGCGTTGTTTCACTTTACGCTAGATGGCACGAGTACTGATCCCTGCTGTGCAGTAAGGCCGGTGGACCCGTGTATGCCAATACTACGGGGTCGCCTGCATTACGTAACTCAGTCAGTGTAAAAGACTGAGTCCGCAGCGGGTTGACAGGACTTCTCGCGGTGCCTCTCTGTAGAGTGAACGCCTGGAGCCTCACGAGTTGGTAAGGTTGCATCGAAACCTTTCAACGTTGAAGAGACCAGAATCTCTTCCCGCACTAGTTGGTGCCCCGTAGCACCACAGACTGAAAATATATCGAAATAAAGAAAGGTATACTGAGATAGTCCAGAGTCTGGTTTTGTGTCCATAGGTAGTGGTAGGTTGTAGATCCTGCATCTCCCTGCCCTTTCCAGTGGGTCAATCCGAACCCACCCATACTGGCACGGTAAGTACGGGGTAGCGACTATAGTTTCGGGCCCTTGGTAGACTGCCGAACGCGGAGAGTGGTTCTACACTTTCAGCAACCAAGGGTTTCGCTACATAAGTATTTCAGGGAGAACTCTGACCTACTGTACATATAGTATGCAGGTTGACGTGGCAGTCAGCTAAGAGATAAGGAGGTGGGTGGTGTGGGGGCTGGCTGTGGGAGGTAAGTGTTAGGGCTGGCTGTTTGACCCAGTGGAGGTGGGTGGTTTGTCGGGCTGCTGTATGACACAGTGAAGGTGGGATGTATATAGTTGTTTCGTGTTGGTGGGTGGTGTGGGGGCTGGCTGTGTGACCCTGTGAAGGTGGTGGTGGGTGGTAAGGGGACTGTATACTGTTGTTGTCTTATGAAGAGCAGCTCTGAGCAGCTCACTGCTATTATCTATTATCTCTGTCCTCAGATCCACGAGCCTCATGTGGCGAATTACAGCTCATGAAGTCCCATCCCCGTCCTGCACCCGACCACCCCCGCCCGATACCCATCCGCCCCCGTCCCACCTCCCACCCGCCCCCGCCCCTACCACCGACCTCTCCCCGCCCGATACCCGCCCGATACCCGCCCGATACCCACCCGCCCCCGGCGCGCCTCCCGCCCCCGCCCGCCTCCCGCCGCCCGACTCCCGCCTGCCCCCACCACCGACCTCTCCCCGCCCGATACCCGCCCACCCCCGCCCATCCCCGGCCTGCCCCCGGCCCGCCTCCCGCCCCCGCCCGCCCCCACCTCGCACCGCCCGCCCCGGTCCGCCCCGCCCGCTCCTCCGCCCCTCCCTGCCTGTCACGGGGCTGTCTGCGAGCCTTCCCCGGCGCCGTGACAACAATACTCGGCCGTCACAATTAGCTTTTTAATCCGGCTGATCACAGCGGGTACTGTGGAGTGTCTGCCTGCGCCCTGACACGCACATCAGCTCCTCAAGCAATAGATACACTCACCGACACAGGAGTCGCTCCACTCAGCTCATCAAGCCATAGACACACTCACCAACTCAGGAGTCGTTCCGCTGAGCTCCTCAAGCAATAGACACACTCACCAACTCAGGAGTCGCTCCGCTGAGCTCCTCAAGCAATAGACACACTCACCAACTCAGGAGTTGCTCCGCTGAGCTCCTCAAGCAATAGACACACTCACCAACTCAGGAGTCGTTCCGCTGAGCTCCTCAAGCAATAGACACACTCACCAACTCAGGAGTCGCTCCGCTGAGCTCCTCAAGCAATAGACACACTCACCAACTCAGGAGTCGCTCCGCTGAGCTCCTCAAGCAATAGACACACTCACCAACTCAGGAGTCGCTCCGCTGAGCTCCTCAAGCCATAGACACACTCACCAACTCAGGAGTTGCTCCGCTCAGCTCCCCAAGCCGTAGACACACTCATCGCCATGAGAGTCCGTCCACTGAGCTCCTCAACTCAGGAATTGTTCCGCTGAGCTGTTTAAACTTTAGACACACTCATCAGAGATATTCTGCTCAGCTCCCCAAGCCATAGACACACTCACTAACTCCTCAAGCAATAGACACACTCACCAACTCAGGAGTCGCTCCGCTGAGCTCCTCAAGCAATAGACACACTCACCAACTCAGGAGTCGCTCCGCTGAGCTCCTCAAGCAATAGACACACTCACCAACTCAGGAGTCGCTCCGCTGAGCTCCTCAAGCCATAGACACACTCACCAACTCAGGAGTTGCTCCGCTCAGCTCCCCAAGCCGTAGACACACTCATCGCCATGAGAGTCCGTCCACTGAGCTCCTCAACTCAGGAATTGTTCCGCTGAGCTGTTTAAACTTTAGACACACTCATCAGAGATATTCTGCTCAGCTCCCCAAGCCATAGACACACTCACTAACTCCTCAAGCCATAGACACACTCACCAACTCAGGAGTCGTTCCACCCAACTCCTCAAGCCGTAGACACACTCCCCAAGACAAGCCATAGACACTCAAAGTTAAAAGGGGATATCGGAAATATGTGACATATTCCTTCTACTTGCTATAACCACCTAGCAGTTCTTCCGATTATAAATAGGACATTACAGTATAAATTATACAGTTTTTCAACAATGTGTACACACATAAACTTACAGCATGGGAACCGAGGGGATAGAATAGTAGAGAATAGAGAGAAAAGTATTATCAGCAGTGGCAATACATTAATAAGTGTAGTGAGTAGAAAAATATTGGTTATCGAAATGATGATGAGTATGCATCCCTCCACTCTACCCAACACCTACCGTGGACGTATAAATGTTCATAAGGATCTTATTACCTAAACAAGATGCGATATCAGCAGGCTATGCTGTACTAGGTGACATTTCTGTATAGCTGTATCATCATATCCTACATGTATATTGAGCTGTTTAACCCTTTAACTGCAGCATGATGCCTCCTGGTATTCCCCTGGCTACAGCAGCATGATGCCTCCAGGCATTCCCCTGGCTACAGTAGCATGATGCCTCCAGGCATCAGAGAGGCATCAATGACACTTATATACAAAATTCAATAAATAAAAAATATTTGTTTGAATTGAAAGAAATTTTGACATAGTGAAAATATCATATTGACCTTTGATTTGGTATAACAAAATATCATCAGCTACCAAGGTAAATTACTCGAATCATATAACACATCATGTGACATTGCTATTTTCAAAAAAAGTACCTGCCATAGCTGGGTCGTTAATGCAGGCAATGCCTGCTGTGTTATGATAGGCAGGGGAACTGGGTGCTGCAGGGAAATACACAATATCATCATGATTTCGATCTGAGTGGCCGCATTCTCGCGTAGTTGACACATAGTAATACGTAGTGTCAACTACAAGGAGAATACGGCCACAGAGATAAAAATGATGGTAATTTTGTATTTATTACTCACCTTTCGAGTAATTATCAGGAAAAAAATCTAGTATATAATTAGAAATTCGACCCTACCACCGTGCTTTGTTTATATGAATTAGTTCCTATAATGCCTGCCAGATGGCCGAAAAAGCCATGTTCTCCGTATTCTACTCAATAGTGATCCGGAGGCTCCATAGGCTTAGTATGGAGACTCCGTATTAGGTGGGTAATAATTAGTAGAAACTGAACGAGAGTTAACCTTGTCAGTGTTTATGCCATGACGGGCAGGTCGTAGTGAGGAACAGACCTAGCCAGAGTGGCAAAATGACTGACAAGGCTAACTGGAGTTTGGTTTCGTATTTATCCTACCCCATCTCTACGCTTTTGTATTACTAAAAGATAAATATCAGGATCAACAGAATTTTTTCATAGTAGCTGACAACCTGGTCTCTGATTGGTCAATGTTTGTATCACTCTAGTGGCATAAAAAACACTCTATGTCTTGGCCTGCCACATAAAACTTACCTATGCTAAGTCTATGGCGCTTTTTTATTAGGGGTAGGATAAAGGGTTAATCAGAGCGGAGTCGGGAGTTGGAAACTATAATCCTCTGAGTAGCGAAATGAAAATAGGGAATGTGATATGTGGTGAACGAGGAATGAGAAGAACGTAAAGGGCAGGAGCTACCCGATAGCCGCACGATGAAGCAGGGGGCTGCTATCGAGACTGTGATTACAAATCCAAATAGTTCATTTCACAGTAATGTCTGTGCACTAGACTTATTATGATTGACATCTAAGGGAGTGTTTCATTTCGTTTATTTTGGGGACTGATTAACCGATGGTCATATTGGATTCCTGATTTGAAAGGGCAGATGGAGGTATGATTTTTTATTTTTTATATCATTGTGGTGGCCAGTTCACTCGGCTGTTGCCTCGTTCAGATCAATTTCCATCGAACTCGTGGAAAACGATAATTTTGACTGGAAATTGTTGGGTTTTTCTTCAGTTTCCATTCACCGATCTTGGACCTGTTTCACTAATTTTGTGACATGTCTAGATGGCGTCTAGATGATGTGTTCGGTTTCGTACGAACTAGACATTATACTTTTTTTTTTAAATTCTTGCTTGCACTGTTGGTGCTGCTTTTCATGTCTGACTAACACCTTTGTCACAAAACTAGTGAAACAGGTCCATGATGTGTAGATTTGTCTAATTCTTATGTTTGGGGTCTGTCTTTACATGAGGGCAGCTACTTGTGTTGTCACGAAACTAGACAACCCCAATGTCTGTATGGTGTCACAGACATGTCACGAAACTAGTAAAACAGGTCCCTGGTGTAGGTTCAAACAAAAAGATCCAGCTGGGGTTCGCGACTGCAGATTCTCGCTAAATAACCAGCAAGTTGAAAGTGGCCCATAGCGTGAGTTGTTTGCTGAACTGGTTTGCTAAAATTGTGTCGTCCGTGAGGCTGGGCGACACGACATATCGAACGATAAACGACATTCTAGACGACCTTTTTCATTTTGGGAAGCATAAAATTAGTCATTGACATCAGCACTATCGTTTAGTACATTTCATATATAAACGCTGATACGCGTCAAGCGATGCAGTAGTATTTCTGGGAAAAGCATGTCGAGTGGTGCAGTACCTCTGAATGGTACAATGTTTCCCACAAATTGGTTGATTCTTATAAGATGATGAAAGTTGGTACACACGTATTGCATACATATATAATTCTCTATTCAAAATATTTTCAAATTGAATGAGGTTTAGTTCATGAAAAACGAGTTTGACATTGTCTACGACACTTCTAGGGGTGTCTTTCGGGATGGCAAATGGACGACTAAATGGACGTTTTCAAAATTTTTAACGATTTCTTATGCTACACCACCTACGACATTTAAGGTTCTCGTTTCGTCAAAGGCTCGTACGCCTATGACACATTTCCATATGCTACGTTTTGGGACCAACGAGATTGTAAGATACTTTTTTATATCGTAGAATTATAATTCTACGGTCCCCTGGTTTATAGAGTGAGTAATATACTAAAACTGGTTTATAGAGGGAGAAGTTTACTGACATGACTCATAGAATCTAGAAAATACTCTGATGAGTGTTTTGCCTGTGTCCTCGTTCACCATCGAGTTTGAAGTGCGTAGTAATATGGACGAGGCGATAGCCGAGTGAATATTCTGAAGTGCTCCAAACAAGATGGTGAACGGGGACTCCGACCAAGCACAAATGTGTTTCTGATTTTATCGTAGTCTAATGTTCAGCCTATGAACGTTTATACCAGGATAAGATACAGTAATATTAGGAAACGTCCTTACTGTGGACGAAACGGTTCCTGTTCGAGGTCAGTCGTCCATTTTATACTGCCTGACGCCATAGGGGGAAGGCAGTATGAAATCTGCGACTGAACGAGAAAGAGAACCAGTTATCATTACTGCACCCCCATCATTATTATTATTATTAGTATCATTATTATTATTATTATTATTATTATTATTATTATTATTATCATTACTGCACCCCCAGCAGCGGGCAGTATTTTAATGACATTCACATACATGTATATAATAATATACTGAAATGACCTAAAGTGGGATTCACACGATGGGATTCATGTACCTCACAGGGTGTTTTGCTGAGACAAATCCTGCTGAGATTCTGTACTCGAACACAATCTCTTCATCTAAATTACAGCGTTTCATTTCCCTGACACTTGTTTTTCCCCCTATAATTGTTAAAGAAATTTATTCTCAAAAAGGAACGGAATCTCATGAGATTTTGAACCCTGTAAGGTACATGAAACCCATCGTGTGAATCCCACTTTAACGGTGAGTAGTATACTGAAACGGTACACAGTAGCTGGCGAGGAATGTAAAGGTCATCTTACAGTAAGTGTGACTGGTGCAGTAACGGAAGCAGCACCAGAGCTTTCTCATTTAGTTCTTCTTTCTTCATGGATTTCGTAAGGTTGTGACCCCCGTTCTCAATATTAACCATTCATCACAATGCAGAACTTTTGCCTGTATGTTCCGAGCCACTTCCATTCTTCTAGCTAGTTGTCGCCGGCAGTAAACGAGCTGTCACTACTCGTTTGTCATCAGGGAAGGTTGTCACACTGTCAGAGGACGACCTTTCTCCTCTGTTTACTTCAATAAGAATGCCATGCAATGTCCACGGTCTTCAAACAGATGAGTCATTGAGTGAATTTCTTGGTCGTCTTGTAGATCACTGGAATAATATCGGTAGATGGGCATCCGGCCTTAGGCCATATAGTCATCTTTATACCTAAAACATCCCAAACTGACCTATGTAGTTCTCACAGGGTAGTAATAGACATCACCGGAATAGAAACAATCTTTTTCTTGCCATGGCCTCAGGCAGTAATTTTTCCTAGCCTTACCGAGTAACTTTGACTTTCTCTCTCCTGAAACTTGGTTTCCTTATTCCTATAAACCTTTAAATGAAGTTAAATAGTGATAAAAAGCGTTATTTGCTTACCCGCCATCGAATGCAAAGCCAGATTAAACCTTTTGGAGTAACTTGACACTCTATGCTTTCTCCCTACTGTGCTTTACATATGAACTTTTTAAGAGACGATCTGATTGGTCTAAACGTCAGCCTTGGCTAGTAAACGTTAATTCTTCCATCCCCCGTAGCATAGTGTTGGGCCATAGCAATATAGAAATAAGAGGAAAGGCAGCTGTTAAGCCCATAGGAATAGAGGGAGACTATGTTCCGGTGAGAGAAAGTCAAAGTTACTTAGTGACAACCGGAAAAATTACTGCCCAAGGCCTTGGCCGCGGGCAGTAACTTTCCGGTCCTCACCGAGTGACTTTGACTCTCTGTTATCAGTACTTGTTTCCCTATTCCTATATATCTTCAAATATCGATAAGTATGGTTATTTCTTTACCTGCAATAGCCCAAGAAAAATGGACGCCCTTATCAAGTAACCGCAACAGCTATGGTTGCATCCCTATATATCACGTCATCAGCCCGGGATGAAAACGTCAGCCTCGCTACATAACTCATAATTACTGCACCCCCCCGCATAAGTATGTAACTATAGAGTGTTCGGAAATGGGTATATAGCAATGGCCGTTCGAGGTCTTATTACCTACTATATCTAAAAAACTACGATTCTGGTAGTATCTGCTTGGACTTCTCCCCGCACATAAGGACAGAGTGAACCAGACTTAGGCTTGGAGATTGAAGGGCCAACAGAGTGAGAATCTCATTGAGGAAAAAATTAGAATCTGTTCTTCTTTTTTTGTAGATCTATTTGCAGAAGTACCTTTTATCTTATGATTTATTTCAAGCCATGCCGAAATCAAAGTTTAGTAATGTAGTTTTTGTTATCTGCTAGTCTCGAGAGAAAGCAATGAGACCACTACGCTGGTAGCCCTTTCATGCCAACCAAGCCCTTTCAAAATTCCGCTGATTCCCCTCCCCCACCCACCACCATAGACTTCTACACCAATCTAAGTATTTGGCAGCTGTCAAGCATCTGTCCATGTGGAGCAATCGGCAGAGTGTTCGACTGGGAATGCGAGCGTCGCGTGTTCGAAGCCCTCTATTGGCAGTCCGACATCTCATTTTTCTATATTTCCCCCCCCCCCCCGACTCTTACTCAACGAAGTCGCTAGTTACCTACCACATATAAAACGTGTAATTTTCCGTACTATCCGCTTGGAGATCTTCCCGCACATAGAGACAGAGTGAACACGACCTATGTTTGGAGACTGAGAGCCCACAGAGTGAGATTCTCGTGCAGTGAAAAACTCGAACCTGTTCTTCTTTTTTGTATTTCTATACTCAGACAAACTTCTTCTCTTATGATTCATTTCAAGCCATGCCAAAATCAAAGCTTAGTATTGTAGTTTTCTGATCTATTTTTCTCGTGAGAAACCAATGGGATCTTTTGGCTGGTACCCCCCTGTGTCTTACGACTCGCTGGTACTATGTGGTAGCCCTTTCAAAACTCCGCTGATTCCCCCCACCCACCAACAGCTTAAGTATTTGGCCCAGTTATTGCATCTGTCTTTGGTGAGCAGTTGGCAGGGCCTCCGGCTTGGAATGCGGACGTCGGGCGTTCGAACCCCGCTATGGGTAGTTCATTTTTTCATTTTTCGATGTTTTTTGTACTCTGACTCGACGAAGTCGCTAGTGTACCATATAAAATATGTCAGAGGCGGAAATATGCAGGGGGCCGAAGGGGAGTGTTAAATATGGTACAACATGCCAAGAATGGTTTTCCCTACGGACTTAGTCTCTATGTTCTCTTATTATTATCATGCACCTAACACTTATGAAAAAGGCCAATTCATTCACTTACAAAGTCATCGCTAAGTGACCAGATTGAACTATGGAGTTTGATAAGAGTTAATTGATAATGGAAACCAAAATTGCCAAAGCGTCATTGTTGTCAAAGTTATTGTTAATATATTATATAAAATTGTGTATTAATTATGTATTGATATCAATTGTATGAGTCTAACAAAATGTTATGGTCGGGCGACCAGTTGGACGATAGGTAAAACCAGTAGACAATTTAAGTAATTTATGTTAAATTTGGTCATGCGACCCGAACAAAAAGTCATGATCTTAAAACGAATTATGTTAGTAAATACTGATGAGAAGATCAATGATGAATATAAAAGATCAATTTCTTTTGAAAACTTAAAATGTATGTTGATTGTCTCGGAACAGTTGTATTAATCAGTACAAAGAACCTTGTAATCACAGTCGTGCGACTGTTACTTTGAAAAACACCTTTTAAGTGAAAGCAATAGTCGATAAATAAATTTATAAAAAAAAAAAAAAAAAAAAATATAGCCAATTAATAAGGGCACACTATACCCCTAGCAGCGGGTAGAATTTCACTTCGGCCAGAGGTATATAATGCATACCTATTGACGTGACAAGCCTGTAGGAGCAGTGATAAATAGAGTATTGATTACTGAAGATGACCATGTTATTGTAAACTTATACCTTTGTTCATGGTGGGAGAAAGGTGACCTTCGGAATAGTCATAATCTCTAATATCAAGAACTGACTGTTGTTATACAACACAGAATATAATTGATCATGCTTGAGCATAAATGATTACGAAATATTTCATTTGCCATCATGACCTTGAAGAAGATATCAAGAGTCTATATTGATATCATTAACACGAGTTCCTTTGGTGCGCAACTCTTCCAAATCAAATGATATTTTGCCAATAAAAAGCCAATAATTCAAGCATTGCTTCACGTTTGATAAGGCTTGAGACATGAAGGTATTCGACCTTTGAATAGTTTATTATGACTTAATTATGAATCATAGCTATAAACCTACTACGGTAAACTACAATTTACATTGTTCTTTAACCTAACTTTGAAACTTGGAGCCCTGTATCATGTTCAGGTATCGTACTCACTATAGGCTATAATAGATCAGGGAATAGCCCTAGATAAACGGAACACCTCGGGGTGTTCTGTTTCAGCTCAACCGATTCACAAGATCTCAGGCTATAATAGATCAGGACAATCGGCCAACAACCTACCCCTATATCATGTTCAGGTATCATACAATCTAAAGGCTATAATAAAAGAGAGAATGCGCACTCGTGTCTTTTATAAAACAGAGAATGGTTGAATGGCCACAAGACCTGTATCATGTTCGGGTATCCTACATACTACTGGCTATAAAATATCATAGAAAAGGCCAATGACCTCCACCCCTATATCGTATTCACGTATCCTAAATACTAGAGGCTATGATAAAACAGAAAAAGGCCGATGACCGCGAGCCCCATATCATGTTTAGATATCATACGAAGTACAAAGGAGAGAATAGGCGAATGATCATGTTTGTGCCTCATACATACCACAGCCTATTAAAGATCAGAGAATACATTCTAGAGGCCATAATAAAACAGAGAATATGTCAATGACCGCTAACCCTATATCAGCTTTACATATTATTTTACTATAAGCTATAATACATTAGAGAATAGCCCTTTAATAAAACAGAAAATAGGCGAATGACTATGAGGCTGTATCATGTTCGGGTATCCTACTCACTGTAGACTATAATAGATCATGGAATAGCCCTAGGGGCTATGATAAAGCAGAGAATAGGCCAGTGACTGCAAGCCCTGTATCACGTTCGCGTATCGTACTCACTATAGACTATAATAGATCAGAGAATAGCCCCAGGGGCTATGATAAAACAGAGAATAGGCCAATGACTGCGATACCTATATCATGTTTGGGTATCATATTATTACAGGCTATAATAGATCAGAGAATACATTCCAGAGGCCATAACAAAACAGAGAATAGGCCAATGACCGCAAGCCCCTATATCATGTTCGGGTATCCTACTCACTATAGACTATAATTGATCATAGAATAGGCCCAGGGGCTATGATAAAACAGAGAATAGACAATGATCGCGTCCTCTGCCTAAATAACACCGGAAACGACGATGCGCATGTCAGATGGTGCAATTACCGTCAGGCGGCGCTC